>CM077085.1:196507329-197737329 GCA_039513925.1 Platanthera zijinensis | reverse complement strand
GTTGAACAACCTCCAGGTTTTATCTCTACAACTCATCCCTATCATGTATTTAAATTGCATAAGGCTCTCTATATTCTAAAGCAAGCTCCAAGAGATTGGTATGAGATCTTAGCTAGCTTTCTGATAGAGCATAAATTCATTAGAGGCATAGTAGATAAAACCTTATTAACTAGACATCATACAGACCAAACTTTGTTAGTACAAATATATGTGGATGACATTATATTTTGGTCTACTATTCCCAAATTATGCAAGAGATTCTCGGACCTCATGCATTCAAAATTTGAGATGAGTAGCATGGGTGAGCTCTCCTACTTTTTTAGTCTCCAAGTAAAGTAGATCCCTGATGGCATCTTCATCTCCCAAGCTAAATATGCTAAAGAGCTTATAAAGAAGTTTGGGATGGCTTATGCCTCAGCAAAGAAAACACCCATGGCTACAAATGCTATTATAGACTCTGATGCACATAAAAAACTTGTGGATCAGAAATTATATAGGGGCATTGTTGGGTCTCTACTATATCTTACATCAAGCAGACCTGATATCATGTTTGTCACATGTCTTTGTGCTAGGTTCCAGGTGAACCCTAAAGAATCTCACCTAGTTTTTTTAAAAAAAATTTGAGATATATAAAGAGTTATCCCAGTCTAGGACTCTGGTATCCTACAGAGTCAGAATTTGAGTTAACTGGATACTCAGATGCTGACTTTGCTGGATGCAGAGTGGACATAAAGAGTACCTCAAGAACCTGCCAGTTCCTTGGTATGAGATTAGCGTTCTGGTTTTGTAAGAAGCAATTATCTGTGTCAACATCAACTGCTGAAGTAGAATATATTTCAGTTGGCAGTTGCTGTTCCTAGATGCTGTGGATCCAAAACCAACTCCTGGACTATAGCTTCAACTTTAATTATTCAACTCTCTTATGTGATAACACAAGTGCTATAGCTATAACACAAAATATTGTCCATCATAGTAGAACTAAACATATAGACATTTGACATCATTTCATTAGAGAGTGTGTAGACAAAAACAAAATTAAACATGTCTATATCTACAGTAATTTACAAAGAGCTGATATTTTCACCAAACCCCTGGATAAAAGAAACCACCTGTTTTTTATAAATAAGCTTGGAATTATCAATGGAGAAGACTTAGTTTAGTTTCTATCTGCACTAAACGAATTTTTCAAAGTTCGTCGAACGGAGGTTGACGAACTGGGAAAGGTTCTTGAGATATTCGTCGACCTGAGATCGACGAACTCTCTGTTACTGAAGTCAGTTTCGTCGACGTGAGATTGATGAATCTACTTCAGAAAACTTTCGTCGAACGGAGCTCAGTGAAATGTCTTCAAACTTTCAGACTGAGCTCGACGAATTGATTAACTCCAAATTATTTCGTCGACCTCAGATCGAAGAATTATTTACTTTTAGTGGAATGGAGTTTGTCGATTCATATTCTGGAAAACCTTATATTTAGGTTTTCTTCGACCTCCGTCTCGCCCTTTCAGTTCCCTTGCACTTGATCTTCATTTTTCTCTTACAGGTGCTCTCATGGCTATTCAAGCTGGAGCTCTAGCAGTAAAGAAATTTGACACTGGATTTGATGTTGATTTCGAGTCATTTCAATATTCCGACCCCGTCTTTCTGGAAATCCTGCAACTATTTGAAGGACATCAGTTGAAGAATCTGATCTCTACAAGGATTAAAATACCTGGCACTGAAATCAGGGAGTGGTTCTATAATCCTCCAAAACAGAAGAGAATACGCTGACTGGAACTATATCGAGTAATGCCGTCTCCCTTACCCCTTAAGTTTTAACTGAAATTTTTGGTTTGAATAATGGCATAGAAGAATTAAAAAATTGAGAATGAGGAATATACTGAGATGCTCAGCCAAATGGGTTATTCTAGAGATAACCCTAACAAATTGCTGAAGAAACAATTGTCTGCTGAATTCAAGTTTCTAGCAGACAATGTAGGGAAAGTCTTGCTGGGCAAGCATACTGCCCATGACTATATCACCAGGTACCAATTCTTGGTCATGTGTGCAGTGGTGAATAAGAAACAAGTTAACTTGGCTCAGATCCTGTCTGATCTGATTAAGTAAAAGAATATAAAGAAAGTGGTTTATTTTGGAAGGATCCTAGGGATCTTCCTAAAGGAAAAGTCTGTTGAATCCCTGGTCTCCCCGACCACATTCAAAAATGCTAGCAAGAGGCTCACCTGTGCCCTCTTTAGCAAATGGGAGAGGACCGTCACTAAGCCCTCCAAGGCTGCCTCCTCTTCCATCAAAATATTAGAAAGTACAAGTGCTGCTCCAGCAATTTCCCACCGTACTGATGAGGTTCCATCGACCACTTCACAACCTCTAGATCTACAAACTCCATCTCAGCTAGCAAATCAACAAACCCCACCTTTCACTCATATTACAGTCTCTACTCCCATAAATCCATCATCCCCAATACAAACATCTCCAACCCATATTCCCTCTCATACTCCTTCCCCCCATCATGATACATCAACACCATACCACCCTCATCTCCTCTTCCACCTCACTTGGCTAACATTCCCCTATTTAACCTGTCATCCCTACCAACCTTCAATCTACTATCATCCCCCTTAAAGACTCCTTCTCCTTAAAATTAATTTCCTCAAGACACTCATATGCAAGATGCTCCATCTCTAACTCTACCAACTACTACAATCCCAACCCCTATCCCCAGTCAAACACCCCCTGCCACAACCTCTGCCTCACCACTATTGGAATGCTCCCTTATCCAACAACTTCTTGAACTTCTCAAACCCCTCCTCAAGACCATCATAACATAGGCAATTTCCCCTCTTGCTGCATCAATTTCCACCCTTGCTGCCCAAATTTCTGCTCCCTCTTCAGGAAGGGGTCTGGCTTTAGCTGCCAATAAAACAAGGAAGGGGGAGATACTAAATGAAGAAGTAGTAGCAGATATATAAGTAGATGTAGTAGCAGAAGCAATGGTAGAAACAACAGAAGCAGTAATAGCAGAACCAATAGATGCTGATTATTCTTTTGATTTCTGTCGGTTTATTTAATCTTATATGGATGTAGATGAGCAGGTCCTAGAAACTTCTGGTGATTTCATTATAAATCCCATAGTTGAACTTTTCAAATTATTGAGCAGTTTTCATACAGCCTATTTTAATAACCTTCTAGCAGACAGTA
This sequence comes from Platanthera zijinensis, assembly GCA_039513925.1. Classification (NCBI taxonomy): domain Eukaryota; kingdom Viridiplantae; phylum Streptophyta; class Magnoliopsida; order Asparagales; family Orchidaceae; genus Platanthera; species Platanthera zijinensis. The sequence goes on along the minus strand of CM077085.1, from coordinate 197,734,132 downwards.
CAAAGCCATCCATGTATATAATTCTTTATACCACACCAATAAGCCCGAAAGTTGCCAAGCAACTCATGGCCATTTTTTCTACTCCAGAGTCTCCTCCCAGAGTTGTTTCCCCCACTATCTCATCCCCTCTTATACCAATTTTTATTATGGATGATTCCCCAATGCTTGATCTTGATGCACTGTTCATGGTTGACATAGAAGAAGAAAATAAGTCAGCTGCTAAGAGCACCGAATTGTATGGTTCTCCAGCCCCTCCTTTAGCTCCCTTCAAGACTGCTAAATCTACAATACCTAATAAGACAATAAGAGAAATAGATGGACTATATGACAATCATGAAAAGTCAGATGATGATGATAATGAAGACTCAGATGAGCATCCCAAGAGAAAGAAAGTATCCAAGAAGAGGAAAGCTCTTCAACCTCCTGCCCCTAAACCCAATTCTGCAAATGACACACCATACTATATTCTGCAAAATATTACCCCCTATAAGGGTATGCCAGCATAGATGTGGCTATCTAAGAATGAACAAATGGAAAGGAAGAAGAGCAAGAGATACTCTCCTCCACCTCAGAAGTTTAGGAGAGGTCCTCCTCCTCCTCCTACTGCTGGTGCCTCAGGAGTTGCTCCTCAAAGTTCAGATGTATCATCTAAGCCTACATCTTTCACAAGAACCTATAAAAGGTAGGAAAGATCATCCAGACATCAATCCAAAGCTGGCAGTCAGTAGCAAAGGAATACAAGTTTAGCTGAGCAAATAAAAGAAGTTGTTTACCAAAAGCCTTAATTCTCTCCTCCTCAACAGAAAGCTCCTCAACTTCAATCCAGAAGGCATAGTGAATCTCATAAGCCTAAAGGGAAGTTTAGTGAAGCTTCTCCTCCTAAATATCTTTATACTCAAAGTGATGAAAAGCATAGTATGACAAGTTTTCAAGCTCAATCAACATAATTACAACAAGTCACCCTACAATCTCCTCAAGATGATCAATCAACTGTTAATCAGGATGTTGATCCAAATTTCAGAATGGCAAGGCTCCAAGAGCCTTGCCATCAAAATTCTATAGAAGAGGGAAAAGATCCATCAAAATTCACCACTATGTCATCTTATAGAGAAAAGAAACTGAACAAACTTCAAGTAAGCAAGAAGGTCTTCAATTGAGCAGAGTACATGGCACTGCACCCAAAGGCTATTGTGCCTAGAACTTCAACCCTGATTGTGATTGGAGCATCAGATCTGTATATTTCAAAGATAGAAGCAACCAATCTCAACATGAAAATCATATTCACTTAGCTCGGGGACAAAAGCAAAGAGGAGAAGCACCAGGAGAAGAAGTAGAAGAAATAAATTTTGAACTGCTTTGATTATGGTATTATAAAACTATTTTCTCATTCTTGAAACAAAGCTTACTATATGTATATATATATGTGCTGCATATGCTATTTTATTTTCTGCTAGATAAATGTTTTTTTGCTTTATACATTTTTGTTTTGAGTCTGTAATTAGTGACCTCACCCAAATAGGGGGAGATGGTTGGATCCCTAGTTGTATTTGTGCTAGATTCACTAAGTTAGGATCATATGACCCAACATGTATAGAAAGGGTCATGGTAGTGTCCTAGAGTCTAGGCCAAGTCCTTAGAGTTAATAGTGCATAGACCAGCCATCAACAGTTTGCCAAAGACTCAAGACTTAGAGAAATATCAAGACTCAGAAAAAGAGTTCGACGTTCGTCGAACTCAGGTCGACGAAAGTCGTGATTAGCTCGACGAAATCAGAGAACAATTCTTTTAGATGATCTCGACGAACTCAGTTCTCAGGTTGACGATTTTTGGATCATCTGCTTCAACACTCAAGTCCAGAAAACATCTCAATATTTCTAAGTCCAGAATCAAACTCCAGTCGACGAACTTGGTTCTCTGCTTGACGATCTTGATACACAGAATTGGAAAGATTCATCAAGCAGCAGTTAGCAGTTCTCAGGTCGACTAACGTGAATCTCAGCTCGACGAACAACAATTCTCAGCTCGACAAACTGTGTACTAAACACGACGAATCCAGACTTGGTTATTTTCATCATTCTGTCCCTATTATAATGCAATAATTCCTGTGTAATTAATGCTAAAATATTCTCTGAATATTATCGTTAGACGGAGCATTAGTTATGGTCTTCATCAGGATTATTTCTTGCGATTTTTCAAAGGGATAGTTGGGGAAATCAATCAATGCAAACGTTTTCAAGGCTTTCAGCATTGAATGTAGAAAGGAATTCAAATTTCAAAAAGCAAATTTATATGTCAAATATAAAAGGGATTTTTCCCCTTCCAGTAAGATATAAGAGAACAACAAGACATACAGAAGAACAGAACAACAACAGTGAACAAGGATCTTCTGCTCTTTCTCTCTCTCTCTGTACAACACTCTGAGACGCAGAGTACACAGAACAAAGTGATAGAGAGAAACAAGTGCTAGACAAGAGAAAGAACTTTAAGTTGAAGAAGAAGAAGAAACGCCATTAGAAAATCAAGAGTGTTCTTCTGTCCTCATCCCAGGATTCTTTAAAGGACAATAACTACAACATCAGTCAAGAAGTTCCTCGAGATCTTCTGGTCAAAGCAAAAAGTCTGAAGGCCTATCACCCTATAGCAAAGCTCCACCTTCCTGAATCATTAGATATCTCAGGAGGAGCTCTTTGCTAAAGTCAATTTCCACAAAAGTCTTCTCAATTGTATTTGAGAAAGAGAAGACAAAATCATTCTCTCACCCCACTTTATAAAGGGTTATTATCTCCATTAAAAAATTATTCCTAGTTGCAAGTGACCTAAACAAAAGATTTAAGGTTTTGTTTTTGAGCACCTTATCAAAAGCTCATTGGTGGCAATCCCCTAATCAAAAACCTGAGTGGATTCCTGCCAGGGTGGTAGAAGAGTGGATGTACCCAGGTTGAGGAACCACTATAAAATTCTTGTGTTGTCTGGATGCCCTTTTCTTTTTGTTCTTGTTGTGGCTGTGCTAGTTAGGTTGTGGTGGTTGTGATTACTTATATTTGTTGTTTTCCTGTGACAAATTATATAGGTTTAGGAACAACTTTATATTTACAACAAAAGCTTTAAAACCATAAGAATAATCTATTCACCCCCCCCCCCCCCGATAGAATATACCAGATCTAACCCCTCACATTCAAAAGGTAGGAACAGGAAGTACTGAAGTGGAATTCCAGGAAAATACCCTCGTGATTCTTGTGTTGTATGCTATGTTTGGGTTTAGTTTGGGTGCAAGAAGAGAGCTTCTACTGAACCCGCCAAGCGACTGCGAGGAACACTGGCATTAGATCACCTTTTGGATTGTGAATTAAGTCCTTGGTGGACAGTGTAGCTATTGTGAGCTGCGAACTCTTAAAAGGCTTATTGCCGAACAAGAAAGGTGAAGCCGACCCGCATCGTACATTGGGTCATGAGTACTATGGTATTTGGCGATAGTATGGCAACTTGAGCAATGAGTAATGGTGGATCTGGACCTGCGTTATGTCGGCTTGATAAGAGAGTGTCAAGGCATTGGGCTTTTGTCGGTGGTATAATGAGAGTCTTAGACCTACGCTCCATTAAGACTAAATGCTCAATACCATTGGGTTTCGGACCTTGAACGGTGGTGGGACCATGGTTTTTTAGGTACACCAAGAATGTGCCCTGAGTGCACGGAGCGTCGGGCTGCGTGGCCGACGTTTGTGATGTTTTGATTGTTCGTGAGTGCATGTTGTGTAATATATCTGCTTGTGAAATTCTATGCCTGTAGGGAAGGAATACCACTGCCCCAGGAAAGGGGAGGGTCATTATAAATTGGTCAGCTGAATGCTGACCGCTGCCTTGTTTGCCACCATCTTGGTGGCTATCCTTGTGCAGGTGCTAGAGAATCGAGCGGAAAATAGAGAGCTGAAGGCCCTGCTGCTGCTACTGCTGGCTCTCAAAGGCTGAGCGAAGAGATTTATTATGTTCATGTGTGGCCGGCCTGCGCACCGATGTTTGTAATCCACACTTGTAAAGCTTAACTGTAAGGCATTAAGGCTAAACATTTGTGTATTTGATGTACATTCCTTTGGGGTTATATATAAATGAGGTTGTTTATATTTATAGTGGACATTCGTGGCTGTTGAGTTCAATATTAACTTTAAAATCTTCCGCTAGCATGCTTTGAGTTAGGATGTGAATATATTTTGGTAATAACCTGTAACCTCGCTGCTTATTTATGGCATATGGTGTGGGGCCCCAGTCAGACCTTCTATTATATGTTATTTAATGGATGGGGTCATTACATTTTGGTACCAGCTTTTCTCGGCCTTCCTCTTTCAAATACTTGGTCGAATTATTTTGTGGGGTGGCGAGCACTAGTATGTGTGACCCGCTTTAACATTAATGAACTCAAGAATGTCCACTAAGGAATGAAAATACACTCGTTTGAGGAACATGCTGTCACAACCCGCATTTTCTCCGAATTAAGAATTATCAGAGTAAGAGAAAACACGCGTCATGATGCCACGTCAAGCAGGGGATAACTGCCGACGCTCAGGCAAATCCAACTACAATCTTTATGCAAGAAAATCATGAGCTTAATGAATTGAAAATCAGTTATGTTTAGAGTCCGTATCCCTCGGCTCAGTGGATCATCTAGTCCACAAAAGAAAACTATATTTAAACGCTGCGGAAAAATACTTTAATTAGGCTTTACACCCTAAAGAGCGCATAAGGGTCCCAAGAGAACCACTCATGCTATGTAAGACACTACACTTAGTTTATATAATATATATAAGAAAACGGTTTTCGTACGTGATTTGGAAAATAGTGATTAAGTTTACAAAACATGCTGATCATGAGCTTCATTTATAATAATAATTATAGTTTAAAAATAACTAGCAACCTAGCATAAAACCTTCTCAAAGCAAGTAGACTATCTCCAGAAAAATAAATGGTAGCAGCAATAGTATATATCTAGTACAAGGTAAAAACTACTAGTGGGCGCCAACAACCTGACACGAACCCACCAGCACACGTATATGTCTGTAAGAAAGTACTGAAAACAACCTCACAAACAAGGTAAACAAAACTCCAAAGTCCGGGAGTCCACCAACAACAACACCTCCAACTAGCCACCAGACCGGCTACAGCTCAGAACCTGGGGTATTCCAAAAGAAAACAGAATACCTCAGCAAGCAAAAATCAAGGTAAAACTGCATGAAAGAGTCAACCAAAAGGACAAAATAACAGAAAACATGCAGTAGAAAGAGTCACAACTGTCCAAAACAGGACAACAAGAAATGCACAACGTGCAAAGAAACAGCAACGACCCAGCCCAGGAACAACATCCTGCAGGGCCTACTAGACTACCAAGAGTCAGAATGCTGCAACACTACCAAAGAAGAAACTTCTAACACCCTAAACTGCGGGTAGTGATAGTAGCAAAAACAACAACGAGGAACCGGATCGAAGGCAAACGCAGTCCCCCAATCCACCATGTCCAAGTCAAAAGCTCGAGGGTCAACACGTGAAAACACAAGGGACCTTCCACCCGACATGCCCAGCCCGTACCTGGAGCAAGAAATCCATGGGTGGCCTTGGCTATATCACTCAACTACACCCCCATAAAGAGCTACAACCACCACTACTATCCACGACCCACGATTCGGCCTTTAGGAAAATAAAGAAAACGGCCGACAAGGAAAACCCAGAAATACAACTGGAAAAATCCACTCGGAAACGAAATACAAGGTAAAGGAAGAGTGTTGAAATAAACCAACACGACTAGGCGTTGAGTGAAACCCACTCAGTGCCTACCTAAACTTTGGCCTTGAGTGAGCTAGCCTCACTCGCCGCCAAAATTAAGTTACTACCCACAAACCCACTAAAGAAAACGGAGCTCGACGACAGTCGAACGACCAAGGCAGAAGATCCAGAACTCAAGTAATTGCCTGCCACTTGAGTATCTAAACTCCCGCACTCGAAACCATCTAAATTCGCCTATCAAAAGAAAATATACAAAGCGCACGATCAGTGATGCACGATCAGTGGTCGTGCGCACTCATCGGCTGATGATCGTGCGAAACGAACCTGGAAACCTGACAGAAAACCTAGCAACCGCGCACGATCAGTGTCGCACGATCAGTGGTCGTGCGCACTGTTGCCAGCGCTCGTGCGATTGCCCGAGACAGAACTTTGGAAACTGAAATTTATACGCGCACGAACAGAGGCACACGACCAGTGGTCGTGCGCCCTAAAGGTTAATGACCGTGCGCGGCAAACCTGTACCGTTTGGAATTTTCCGAACGACACCGGAACGCGCACACGACTCACGCCACTGCAGAAGCAGTAGACAACTATCACGTCTCACGCTACTACCATATAAACTATGCCTAACCATTCGAATAATACCATAACGAAGGAAATTGGCAACCACACCCCCTCCTAACTCTCCCTCTCGGCTACGCCCGAACCAGAGCATCAATCAAAATTAAAGGAAAACAACGGCTTCGCGCCGACAATTTGGATTCCAAACATCACAATATCGGGGGGGGGGGTTCAGTAGGAAGAACTAAGCCCTATAGTTAGCAAGAAAACGAGAACAACAAGGCCTCTAACCTGGGCTAACCGGGATTTCAATTTCAGCAAATAAAATCAAAGAAAACACTTGGCAAGGGCAAGAATACCACTTGCCTCAAATCTCAGCGAAGCTTTGGACTGCTTTCCTCCTCTTCGCACGGATCAAGACGGCCGCAACACCTAGAACAAAGACTCGGCCATTAATGGCGGAAAACTTCCAAAACTGAAAATTCCAATCCTTCCAAAACTCCACGAAAATCGAATTTCTTACCGCAGGAATGAAGGTCTCGACGAGAGCAATCCGAATCCACTCTCGGAATCGAATTCCGTCCACAAACGCTCCGGGAATCGACGTCCGAAGGGAAGGCTCGGCGGTTACTCGTTTCTCTCATACAAGGACCGGCGGTTTTCTTACGTGAAGAAGATGATGGGGGCTTTTCATTCTAAATATATATATATATAATTATATAATTATATTATTAATTACAAAATTACATAAAGCACCTAATTGACGCGAAAACCGATTCACCTCGGAATTCGACGAAATTCGCACCGTAGCTAAATACCCACGCTACGAACACAACGGCGAAGTCGAAATTAACTTTCGACGAACAGAACTCGAGTTATGCCCAAACAAAGCCAAACACAAACATCCCCCCGAGAGGCCACACCGGGTCACCAAAACGACTCGGTTTGCTAGGGAGATCTTGCCAACAGGCTACCAAACAGGGCACTCAGTTCTAAGGAGCTAAACCATACTCCACACATGGCACAAGCCACGGAAACGCGTCATCGTAACGCCAAACGAGAATAAAAATAATCGTTGAAAAGGCGGGGCATTACACATGCGCATTCCTATTTTGTTGTTATTGCTTGTGCAAGGTCGCTAAAGTGTGTCTTGTTCACCTATAGGTGACTCGTAGTGGTGCTGGGCAGTCTAAGCCCCAGCGTTCAGATGAGAGTGTGGCACCAGCTTAGGTGCCTACACCTCCTCCTTCTACAGAAACAATACGCTTAGTTGCTGAGGCGCTGTTTGCAATGATTCATTCATAGCCTACTGGGCAGGAGCAGCCGACATTGGTGCCTGAACGGGTTGGTGTAAGGCCAGAGCCTTTTGAGGTTGTTGATCCTCAAGCAGTTGAACGAAAGTTGAAGAAGTTTATGAGCATAAATCCTCCTACGTTTATGGGTGTGGGAACCTCAACGCAGGCAGAGGATTGGTTGTCGGGCGTCAGGCGAGTATTGACGGCGATAAGGACAGAGGAAGATCAGAAGGTCACCTTGGACACCTTCTTGTTGGAAGGAGAGGCTCGGCTATTGTGGGATGAGATAGAGTTTCTCGTAAGTTTTCTTGGCAAAGAACCTGCCAGCAGCACAAAGTATTGCCATGGAAAATGATTTCCAGCGTTTAACACAAGGAGAAAGTAATGTCGATACTTACTTGCATGAGTTAACACGGTTGGGATGCTATGCAGGGTCTATCTTTGCTAATGAACAATGTAAAACAATTCGGTTCTACGAAGGGTTGCAGGATGAGTTGAGATTCCTGCTCTCAAGTTCGGTGAACTAGGTGTTTCAGACGTTGGTGGATACGGCATGTGCGTTGGAGAAGGATATGAAGAGGGTGCAGGGAAAAAGGGACCTGCCTGTGACAAAGTCTGAGTTCAAAGCGCCCAATTCTTGAAAATAGAGCTACCAAAGGAAATGGAGCAAGAGATATAAGTCTTCTGGACAAGCTCCTTCTTCAGTTGCGTCGGGGGAAACTTCGGGGAAAGAGTCTCATAACTACTTTATATGTGGTAGAGTGAGGCATATAGCCCGTAACTGTTGGGTTGGTCCTCCAAATAAGGAAAAGAAGACAGGAGCGTCTTATGCTGATAAGGGAAAGGCAGTAGTGGAGTCCTCTACATCCCAGGCGCAACCCCGAGTATATAATATTGGCTAGAAGGAGGCAATAAAGCAAAGTGATGTCGTCATAGGTACGATCTTTGATATTGAATGCGTACTTTTTCATATTTCACACCTTGTGTGTAGCTTGGGTATGATGTGTTTGTCTTAGGCTGTGTCCTGATTCGGAACAATCCGGTGAGAGCACTATTTGATACGGGTACGTCACATTCATTTCTGTCTAAGGACTTTGTAGCACGAATCGGAGTACCTAGTTATATGACGATAAAGAGTTTGATGGTTTTATTACCAAACGGATGTGTGATGCATGCGGATAGGACTTGTTGCGTGGAAGTTCAAATTGGAAGTCCGGATTTCTGCTTGAACACATCTTTTCTACCGATATCAGAATTTGATGTGATCTTTGGTATGAACTGGCTCTCGGAGCAGCATGCCTTTATTGATTACAATTCAAAGGAGATCACACTAGGCCCGAATACCGAGCTTGATACTATGTTTTCTAGTATGCGAGGAGTGAGCGGGATCTTGATGTCTGCACGCAAAGTCATCAATGTTGTTCGGAAGGGCGTGGAGTTATTCTTCACCCTTATTCAGGCTACCAGTGTTAATGATGTTCTGATTGTATCGGAGTTTGCTGATGTGTTTCCTAAAGATCTTCCTGGGTTACCACCCCAGTGAGAGATCGATTTCACTATTGAGCTGGTGCTAGGTGCAAAACCTATGGCCCGCTCGCCTTATCGAGTAGTGCCAAAGGAAATGGCAGAACTGAAAGTTTAACTACAAGAGTTGCTGGAACAGGGATACATACGCCCAATTATGTCATCTAGGAGCGCACTTGTTCTTTTTGTGAAAAAGAAGGACGGTAGTCTGCGGTTGTGTATTGATTATCATGAATTGAATAAGCTAATAGAGAAAAACAAGTATCTGATTCCACAGATAGATGACTTGTTCTACAGATAGTGGGATCAACCGTCTATTCTAAGCTAGACTTAAAATTTGGCTATTACCAGTTGAGGATTCATGAATGTAACATTCCCAAAATAGCATTTGGAACACGCTACAGTCATTATTAGTTCACTATAATGCCATTTGGGCTATGTAATGCTCCATCGGTGTTCATGGATCTAATGCACCGAACCTTCTGAGAGTACTTGGACTTGTTTGTGATTGTCTTAATTGATGATATCTTGGTGTACTCTCAATTTAAAGCTGAACATACAAACCATTTACGGTTGGTGTTGCATACCCTGTGGAGAAATAAGCTCTATTTCAAGTTCTCAAAGTGTGAGTTTTGGCTGTCGTCAGTGGCATTTCTTGGCCATGTGGTAAGTGGAGAGGGCATTGCAGTGGATCTGTCAAAGATAAGAGCCATACAGGAGTGGCCAGTGTTGTCTTCGGTGGCCGAAGTCAGGAGTTTCCTTGGACTGGCAGGCTACTACAGACGTTTTGTACAAAACTTCACACGTATCGCTCTGCCTCTTACCACATCAACGAGGAAGGATCAGAAGTTCATTTGGATGCCGGAGTGCGCACAAGCTTTTGAAGAGCTAAAGAATCGTTTGACCACAACGCTTATTTTAACATCGCCATGTGGTACAGATGGCTATGAGATTTATAGTGATGCTTCAGGGCGCGACTTAGGTTGCATTCTTCTTCAGTTTGGATAGGTGATGGCTTATGGCTCATGCTAGTTGAAAGTGCATGAGCAAAACCATCCCGTCCACGACTTGGAGTTGGTGGCGGTGACTTTTGCACTTAAATTATGGATTCACTATCTATATGGCGTAAAAGTGGATATATTTACGGACCACAAGAGCCTAAAGTACCTAAATTAGAAGGATCTCAATATGCGACAACGAAGGTGGATGGAGTTTCTTGAAGACTACACCTTTGATATTCACTACACTCCTGGGAAGGGAAACATGGTCGCAAATGCCTTGAGTCGTAGGACCCCGTCAAGGGAAAATTGGTTACAGATGCATGATAAGCGTTTTATCCTGAAGTTGGAAGCATTAGAGATTTCTTGTGTTGACAAGAATTCAACAACAAATGAATGCTTGAACTGAACGGAGGTACAATATGACCTTACAGACAGGGATCAGCGAGCAATGGAACTGGAAAAATGTCTACAACGTTATGCAGTGGATGGTTCAAATGACCAATTCTCCTGGGATGACTGCCTTTTGAGGAAAGAGGGTCGTTTGTGCGTCCCAAGTATGGGTAAGTTGAAAGAAGAATTGTTGTATGAGGCTCACATTACAAAATACTCAATTCACTCAGGGAGTACAAAGATGTACAAAGACATGAAAAAGCTGTTCTGGTGGCAGGCTTAAAGAAAGTCATAACACATTATGTTGCTAAATGTTAAACATGTGCCTTTGTGAAAGCAGAATGCCAGAAGCCCGGAGGTTTCTTGAAGTCGTTGCCTATTCCGAAATGGAAGTTTGATGATATTTCAATTGATTTCGTGCACGGTTTGCCGAGATCTCAATGCGGTAACGATTCGGTTTGGGTAATCATAGACCGGTTGACTAAAGTGGCTCACTTCCTACCGAACAAGAGGGACGATTCAGTGGAAATCGTGGAGAAAATTTATGTTGAGCAAATCGTACTATTGCACGGTGTTCCCCGTAGCATCGTAAGTGACCGTGACGGGAGATTCACATTGAATGATGGGAGGCTGATCCATCAGTTATTTGGAACAAAGTTAACTTACAGTACGACCTTTCATCCCCAAACAGAAGTCCAGACTGAGAGGAGAAACAGAATGATGGAGGACATGCTTCAAATGTGTTCCTTGGATTTTGGAAAGGGGTTGGAAGATCACCTCTATATGGTAGAGTTTGCCTATAATAATAGCTACCAAGCTAGCATAAATATGGCACCGTTTGAAGCTTTGTATGGTTGGAAATGCCGGACACCATTATCTTGGTTCGGAAACAGGCGAATCTAAACTATGTAAGCATAAGGAAGTCGAAGAAGTTAATTCGATGATACACTCTATTCGGGAGAGGCTACTGATATCTCAAGATAGACAAGCAAAGTATTATAATGCCAAGCACCGAAACATTGAGTTTGCGGTTGGCGATTGGGTCTATTTGAAAATCAAACACTTCAAAGGCGTGTCAAGGATTCGGCATTTGAAAAAGTTAAGTCTGAGATATCTTGGTCCATTTGAAGTGGTGGAGCGAATTGGAGAAGCTACCTATCGGCTAGCTCTTTTAGCAGAATTACGTGGATTGCATGATGTGTTCCAAATATTAGTGCATCGAAAAGCCGTGAAAGATCTATCTCATTCGATTACGAATGATCACGTACCGGTCGAATTTGGGCTAACGACGAAGGTTCGACTCATTCGGATCTAGGATAAAGCCGATAAATAGTAGCAGAACAAGATAATCGGGATGGTCAAGGTCTGATGGGACAACTATGGCTGTGAGGAGCTAACATGGCAGCGGGAGCAGACCATGCGTGCTAAATTTCCCGAGCTATTTGTCGAAACTTGTATAACACTTTTGTTTTATTTTGGACAGAACATAAAATGTTGTAAACATCTTAGTTGCTGTTTCCTACGTACTGTATAAAAATTTCGGGACGAAATTTCTTATAAGGAGGGGATGATTGTAATGCCCCAAATCTCGATTTTTGAGTGGACTATGTTGACTAAGCAATACGGCCTGGGACACGGGCGTGTCCAAGGCCGTTTCCTGCTCTGTGTACTCGAGTGGGTCTCCAGTAGGTCTCGAGTGAGCCGCATGGCCTGTGACACGGGAGTTTCAAAGGTTGTATCCTTCTCTGTGCAGGGCGGTCTCAAGTGTGTCCAGGACGATCACGTGTGGGGCACACTACCTGTGACACGGGCGTTTTCAGGGTCGTGTACTTTGAGTTCGACGAGATGATCCCGACAAAATGCACTCGATGATCCTCGATAGGCAAGACATGTTCGGCACACGGCCTGTGATACGGGCATGTCACGGGCTGTGTCCTCTGTGTTTAGCTAGGTCTGGGAGGACTATTGAACACAGGCTGGACACGGGCGTGTCCGAAGCCGTGTCTAGGCACACCGACTGTGACACGGGCGTTTTACAGGGCCGTGTCCTATTCTGGCAGAGTCGGTTTCTTTGCCATTTAAGTCACACGGCCTGTGACAGGGGCATGTCACAAGCCATGTTTGGCCGAGGAAATTGAGTTTCATGGCGATTCGTGGCCGTTCATTTCCTTTAATAAGGATCCAATGGTCCAGATCTCTCCCTACTGTATTAAGCCCGAGAGTTGAAGGATAAACTCTCATTTCTATCAAGCCTTTCTCTTTCTAAAGTGATAGAGAGTGGGGAGAGCAAGGAAGGAGGAGGAGGAATCCGACTATCGATGGAGCTTTAGAGCCCCGAATTGCGACCCGAGTCTAGATTTGTGGAGGCAAGGCCGTTGAGGTGCTTTTCATCCAAAATTTTTTCCATTGCTCCAAAGTGATCGTCAAGGGTAACGATCTTTCTTCTTTGGACATATGAAGTCCTTATTTTAGCATATGTATGGAATTCCCCCACCAAAAGGTTGAGTATTGAGGGATTTACCTTGGGTTGATTCTTGGAATCCCCAAAAAGTCTTGCATATAGATCCGGAAATGTCTAGTACCGAATTGACATGTTTTGTGAAGCCCAACTGGACAGGTTAGTCTTGATTTGTTATGTTTCATTTTGTACACCAGAGAATATCCTGCGTATAAACGTGTTTGTTGTGGAGTCGATGGGTTGTCCCTATGAACGGTAGTAACAGGAAGTACTGGAGTGGAATTCCAGGAAAATACCCTCGTGATTCTTGTGTTGTATGTTATGTTTGTGTTGAGTTTGGGTGCAGAAAGAGAGCTTCTGCTGAACCCGCCAAGCGACCTCGAGGAATGTTGGCATTAGCTCCAATTTTGGATTGTGAAGCCAGTCCTTGGTGGACATTGTGGCTATTGTGAGCTACGAGATCTTAAAAGGCTTAGTGCCAAACAAGAAAGGTGAAGCCGACCCGCGTCTGTCATTTGGCCATGAGTACTGTGATATTCGGCGATGGTATGGTGACTTGAGCAACGGGTAATGCTGGAGCTGGACCTGTGTTATTTCGGCTTGAAAAGAGAACATAAAGGCATTGGGCGTTCGTCGGTGGCATAATGAGAGTCTTAGGCCTGCGCCCCATTAAGACTAAATACTTAATACCATTGGGTTTCAGACCTTTAATAGTGGTAGGACCCTTGTTTTTTTCGGTAAACCAAGAATGTGCCCTGAGTGCACGGAGCGTCGGGTCGCGTGGCCGATGTTTGTGATATATTAATTGTGCATGAGTGCACGTTATGTGATATATTTGCTTGTGAAATGCTATGCCTGCAGGGAAGGAATACCACTGTCCCGGGAAAGGAACAGGGTCGTTATAAATTGGTTAGCTAAATGTTGACTATTGCCTTATTTATCACCATCTTGGTGGGCAGTCCATGTGCAGGTGATGCTGCTGGCCCTCGAAGGCTGAGCGAAGACCTTTATTATGTTCACGTGTGGCCGGCCTGTGCGCCGATGTTTGTAATCCACACTTGTAAAGCTTAACTATAAGGCATTAAGGCCAAAGATTTGTGTATTTGATGTACATTCCTTTGGGGTTATATATAAATGAGGTTGTTTATATATATAGTGGACATTTGTGGATGTTGAGTTTAATATTAACTTTAAAAACTCCCGCTAGCATGCTTTGAGTTAGGATGCGAATATGTTTTGGTATTAACCTATATCTCGCCGCCTGTTTGTTGCATATGATGTGGGGCCCCGACCGGACCTTCTATTATATGTTATTTAACGGAATGGGTCGTTACATTACCTCCACTAGTCTGTCTATAGCCTATTTGAACAGCGGAGTTACGATGTTGCCAGACTTAGTTGGGCTGTGCGTACCTGCACAGAATATGGGAGTTTGGCTATTTGCAGGACGTTTTAAGAAATCTATAAATAGACCTAAGGGGGTATCTCAGAAGGCATGCTTATTTGTGCCTCAGTCTTCTTGCGCTTTCTGAGATATCCTTAGCTCAGCATTTGGCTAGGGAGGGGAAGTGCTCTAAGATCTTCCGGGTGTGTGGTGGGTGCTCCATGCCGAGCCATTGGGTCTATTCCCAGTTCTTTTCCCTTAGTTTTTTGGCCCGTGAGAGAGAAGTAAGTGTGTAATCACCGCTTCCCCAAGGGTAAACTCCATAAATATCGAGTTTTCGATTTTAACATTTTGGTGCAGTGAGAGTGTAGCGTAGCCAGCACAAAAAATCTTCTGTAGGCTCGATGACTGGAGGAGAAGGGCAAGGTTCGGACAGGGCCGACTCACCACCCCTCCCCATCTCGCCACAGTTGGGATGTTCGAGGAATTCAGGAAGGAGGTGCTTGGGTGCTCGGCATCTTCAGATTCGTAATCGGCATGTGTGCTGAGTGCTCAACACAACCTATCCCAATCGTCGCTGCCCCAACTCTAAGCGAGGATGCCCCAGCTCGGCAAGCTGGGAAGGAGGTATCTGAGGAGGGGAGGGAGCGTGATATCCCCAGGCGAGTGCTCTTCCACGGATCATCGAGTGGAGTCAAGTTCAGTGAGATGGGGGTACGAGATCCTCCGGCTCGCCCAGTAGTTGGAGGAAGCCCCTTCAACGAGTTGGTTTCTTCTGCCCCAGTTCCAGAGGGGTTAGGGGAGCTAGAGATGTCCTACTACACCTAGAAGGATGACCCGGTCCAACACATCCAGTGGTTTGAGGACGTGGTGTTGCTAATGAAAATGTCGGATGCCTTCAAATGCAAACTCTTCGCCATCACCCTTGAGGAGAAGGCGAGGGAGTGGTTCCACCAACTGTAGGCCAACTCAATATACTTCATCAAGGACCTATGTCGGGGGTTCATATTGAGGTTAACCACTTCCAATAAAAGGAAGAAGGTGTTGGAGTCCCTATTCCATATCAAGCAGGGGGAATGAGACCTTTGGAAGTTATGTTTGACTGGTTCTAGGAGGAGGTCATCCAGTTACAGGAGATTCCATGGCACACTCTGATGATGGCCTTTGCCTTGGGGCTGCAGTAGGGATTTTTTAGGATGGAGTTGAAGAGGGTGCCACCCCTCTCCAATGAGGAGATGATGGAGAGGGTGTCAAGGGAAGTCGAGGGGGAGGTGTCAAAGCATGAGTTTGCGAGGAAGCTGGCCAGGTGGGACACGGAGGAGGAGAAGGGGTCAAGAGGTGGACGAGGTCTAGAGGTGAGGAGAGCTGAACCCCGGTAGCAGGAACAACAGCAGTAGGTGCAGCAACAGAAACTGAGGTGGGGGAATTAGGAGCCGAATATTCGGCTCGGCTGGAGGTAGCTGGAGTGGCAAGATCCGGGTTAGCAGAGAGGTTTCCATAAAGGAGACAGCATCTAGGGAGGCTAGGGCCACTTCCACCGTCTAGGCTGGAGGCAGGGGCAGAGAGCCCCTCTCCCCGATCAGTATCAGGCTATGGCAATAGCCATTCATAGGAGGAGTGGTCAGCTGAGGAGGAGGAGGGAAGTCAGGGCTGAGTTACCCTATTGTGACTTCCACCAGGAGGAGGGGCACACAAAAGCCACATGCCTGGAGTTCCCCGAGGTGAGAGTAAATAGGGAGCACCTATAGCATGACTACCAGGAAGTGCGGATTGAAGAAGTCCTGCCTCGGGCGGAGGAGGACAGGTATGAGGACCAGTCCGATGTTGGGGTACGAGGAGGGATAAGAGTTATCCATGGGGGGGGGGGGGGGCGAGGCTTACCGAAAGGAAAGTCTCCACAACATGTACCGCCGGAGCATTGGCTCTACATCCCGGACCCCACCCCCGGAGGAGAAGATCACCTTCTCAAGAAAGGACATGTCAGATCATGAGCACCCATTCTACGATGTGTTGGTAATCTAGACCGCGGTCGAGAAGTTCACTGTCCTACAGATCCTCATCGACAACGGGAGTTTGGTCAATGTCATCTTCAATAAGGCATTAGACACAATGAAGGTTGAGGCCAAGAGGGTGCTTGCCTCGAACGGACCTCTGTTTGGATTCTCCGGGGAAAGAAAGGAGGTGGTAGGAGGAGTGGGGCTCCATATCACTCTGGGTGGGGGGTTGTCCTGAAACTGTAGGTTCGTCATCGTGGATGCCCCTAGCAGTTACAATGCCACCTTAGGACGGGCTCTCATATTTACCTTCCGCTGCATCCCCTCTTCCATTCACCAGTGCTTGAAGCTCAGTGCCAAGGGGATCCAGGTCCAGGTCCTTGGAAACCCTAAGGTGGTGAGGGAGTGCTACGTCACCATGGTGAACTCCATTTCCTGGTAGGAGGGGTCCGAGGAGATGGAGCATAGGATGGAGGAGGTGGAGCAGGATGCATGTGGGGTGGAGATGAAGGGCGAGAGCCGTACCTAGGTGGAGGTGATAGAGGGAGTCCTGGAGGAGCTGGCCGAGGCAATGGCCGTAGAGGAGGCTGAGGAGGAGGTCATTGACCCAGGAAAGGGGGGCGTCAGAGAATGGGGAGAGCTGTCTCGTCTGGAGGAAGCGGAAGAGGTGGTTGAGATGGAGGTTCACACCCTTGGTGGGAAGGTGGAGAAGGTATGCGTAAACAGGGGGCTGACCTCGGTGGACCAGGAGAGGATGTTGGTATGCATCTAGAATAATATGGACACCTTCCTTTTGATCATCGCGGAGATGTCGGGGATAGACACAAACGTTGCTTGCCACTGCCTCAACCTAAACCCAGAAGCTCACCCCATCAAGCAGAAGAAGAGGTCCATCACGGACATACTGGCCGAGCCCATTAAAGAAGAGGTGGTCAAGCTCTTGAAGGCTGGCTTTGTTTCCGAAATCCAATATCCTGGCTGGGTCAATGTAGTAATGGTAATAAAAGGAGACGGTTGGTGGATAATGTGTGTTGATTTCTCCTTGCTTAATAAATCATGTCCTAAACATTGTTACCCCTTGCCTCGAATTGACGCATTGGTTGACTCGACCGTCGGTTTTCCTGTAATGAGTTTCTTAGATGCTTTTTCAGGTAATCATCAGATCAAGATTCATCCCCCTGATGTAAAAGATGTTTCCATCATCACCGGGGATGGGTGCTATTGCTACAAGATGATGCCCTTTGGGTTGAAAAATGCAGGGGAAACATATCAAAAGATGATGGATCGGGTCTTCCAGGAATAGAAGTGTAGGAATCTCGAGGTGTATGTGTATGACCTTATGATCAAGAGCCGATGGGTGGACTCCCACCTACAGGATCTAGAAGAGACCTTTGGCACCTTGCGCAAATACAGGATGATACTGAACCCCTTGAAATGTATTTTTGGGGCCAGTAGGGGAAATTTCTTGGGCCATCTTATCACTGTCATGGGGGTGGAGCCAAATACTGACAAGGTCAAGGAAATCATGGAGTTTGGGTTGCCTCAGAATGCTAAGGAGGTGCATCGATTGACGGGGAAGTTGGCAGAGCTAAGCAGGTTACTTTCTCTGGCTGGGGAGAAGTGCACTTCCTTCTTCAAAGTGTTAAGGGGAGGCAAGAAGTTCGAATGGACTTGGGAATGCGAGGAGGCGTTCCAAGCCTTAAAGAGGCAGTTAACTCAGGCCCCCTGCTATAAATTCCGAAGGGGGAGGACCTATCTTTGTATCTCGGTGTCTGAGCCAAGGCCTTGAGCTCCGTCCTGGTTTGGGAATAGGGAAGGAAGCAGCTGCCCATTTACTACGTGAGTAGGGTTCTGAGTAAGGCAGAACTACGTTATCTTATCTTAGAGAAGCTGGCCTTTGCTCTCGTCATCTCGGCCTAGAGGCTTCGACCCTTTTTCTAGGCACACTCCGTCCGAGTGGTGACTGACCATCCCCTCCACAACATCTTCTAAGGGGTGGAACATTCGGGAAGGTTGGCCAAGTTGTCGGTGGAGCTGAGCGAGTTTAACATCTCCTTCGTACCATGCCTCTTGATCAAGGCCCAAGCAATGACAAACTTTTTGGCTGATTATGTAGTCGAGGTGGAGGCAACAGAATACACTCGCCCGGTTCCCTTGAAGGTGATGTTGGATGGCACTTCGGGATGGCATTCCCGGGGGGTGGGGGTGATCTTGGAGAGCCCCCAGGGAACAAGGATCGAGCAGACAGTGGTGGTGCATTTTAATAATGAGTCCAAGTATAAGTCTGTGATAGCAGGGTTGTGCCTAGCCAGGGAGCTATTAGTGCATGATGTGGAGGTCTTAAATGACTCCATAGTGGTGGCCTCCCAGATTAATGGGGAGTTTGAGGTAAGGGAACTAACTCTCTATTTGTACTTGGCAAAGGTAAAGGGGGTCATCGTTATGTTCCAAACCTTCTCCATCTAACATGTCCCGAGGAAAGGGAATGAGCAGGTTAATCAACTAGCCAAGCATGGTCCCCGGTGAGGGGGTACCATCACTGACCTGTTTCGTCTGTCCATCCAAGAGTGAGAGCATATGGAGGTGGACCAACACCCCTGATGGATAGATTTATTCGCCACATTCCTGTCCACATGGGAGTTCCGGGAAGGGATAGATAAGAAGAAGTTCAAACACAAGTCGACATATTATCTTTTGCGCGACGGGCAATAGTACATGAATACTCTCTCGGGGATGTTGGCGTGTTGCGTAGCAGAGGGGATGGTCTAGAGGATTCTAGAGGAGGTGCATTCAAGTGAGTGTGGAAGCCACTCAGTGAGCAAAACCTTGGAAGGGAGGATTGTTCGACAGGGATACTTTTGGCCTACCCTTAGTCAGGACGCTGCAGAGTTCGCAAAGAAGTGCCACAAGTGCCAGCAGTTTGCCCCCCTCCAGCTCAGACCAGCTCAGCGGCTCAGGAGTATCGCAGCCCCCTAGCCCTTCGCCATTTAGGGAATGGACTTGGTAGGACCTTTCCCCCAGGATAGCGGCCAGAGGAGGTTCCTGCTGTTGATAATAGATAATTTTTATAAATGGTTGGAAGTGAAGGCGCTATACAAGGTAACCTCCCAGGTAATCATGAATTTTGTTTGGGGGGAGAACGTCAGTCGACATGGTCTGCCCCATGCCATTGTCACGGACAATGAGCCTCAGGTCGCCAGCACTGAGTTCATCAATTTATGTGGACTACTCGGGATCGACCTCAGGTTTGCATCGGTACACAATCCCAGGAGCAACAGGCAGGTGGAGGCGGCAAAAAAAATCATCGTCAACCTCCTCAAGAAGAAGGTGGAGAATTTGAAGTGTAGGTGTGTGGAGCAGCTTCCTTCAATTCTTTGGGCCCTTAGAAACACTCCCAACACAGTTACGGGGGAGACCCCCTTCAAGCTCTCCCATGGGTTCAAGGACGTACTCCTAATAGAGTTCAAGGTCTGGATGCCTCGGGTGGTCAAGCCAGAGGCACGAAGGGAAAAATTCCGAGCTAAAAACGAGGAGGAGCTACGGCTCTCCCTTTATATGGTGGAAGAGCTGTGTGATCTCTCCACCATCCGTCAGGAAGAGTTAAAGCGAAGAATGGCTAAGTACTTTGACAAGCGCGTCAGGGTCAAACAGTTCGCGGAAGGAGACTTGGTCCTAAAGAATGCGGGTGCAGTAGGGAGGTCAGCGGCAGTGTGAAAGCTCAACACTAACTGGGATGGCCCATATATTGTCTAAGAATCTATGAGGTTAAGGGGGGGGGGGTACCGTCTCCGAAATATGGAAGGCAAGACCCTAAGTCACACCTGGAGTGGTGATGACTTGAAGCATTTCTATCCGTGAAAGTATGTACATTCCTTCAATAAATATGAAATCTTTTGATGCCCCAACTCTCTTGCAGATCAAGTTATGAAGAATTGTGTTTATTAAGATAAGTCCCAAAATTCACCATTACCAGGCTCCCTGGCATGGGGCACAGGTTGAACGAGGACAAATTATTCCACTCTGGGATTAGTTCCTGAGATACAACCATTGCCTGGCTAACAACTAGCTGGCATGGCCCAGATCCTAGAGTGATGTCGTTATGACCCTGGAGGGCTGAGGCCGATTGATGCTCAAAACCTGCCGTCAGGCTCCCACCTAGGTCATTGGGCCGGTGGTAGCGCCCGGAGGATGAGTGATTACAAATTTTCCCGCTCTGGGATTTGGTCCCGAGATGCTCCCGCTGCCAGGCTCCGACCTTGCAGGAAGGGTCGAGATCCTCGAGTGACATCATTATGAAACTTTAGGGCTTAGGTCGGTTGATGCTCAACACCCGTCTTTAGGATCCCACCTAGCTCATTGTCCCAGTGGTAGCGCCTGGAGGATTAGTGATGACAATTTTTCCCGCTCTAGGTTTAGGTCCTGAGATGCTCCCGCTGCCAGGCTCCCAACTAGCTGGCAGGGCAGGGATCCTCGAGTGACGTCATTATGACCTTGGAGGGGTGAGTTTGGTGGATGCTCAACACCCACTGTCAAGCTCCCACCTAGATAATTGGGCCGGTGGTAGTTCCCAGAGGATAAGTGATGACAAATTTTCCTGCACTGGGGTTAGGTCCCGAGATGCTCCTGCTGCCAGGCTCCCACCTAGCTAGCAGGGTCGTGATCCTCAAGTGACGTCATTATGACCCTAGAGGGATGGGTCTGATTGATGCTCAACACCCTCCGTCAGGCTCTAATCTAGCTGATTGGGCTAGTGGTAGTGCCCGGAAGGTAAGTTATGACAAATTTTTCCGCTCTTGGGTTAGGTCCCGAGATGCTCTCATTGTCAGGCTCCCACCTAGCTGGCAGGGCCGCGATCCTCAATTGACATCATTATGACCCTGGAGGGCTGAGGCGACTATGCTCCAAACCCGCTGTCAGGCTCTCACCTAGGTGACAAAGCTTAGATTCTCGGTGGACAGGGGTACATCTAAATTCAGGAATCAGCTAGTTGGACTACAGAGGGCAGAACGCAAAGGTGATTAAGGGTTTGATCCAGTCACCCCTGGACGAGCCAGATGAGGCTTCTACAAGTAGCTTTAAGGAGGAAGAACTATCGCAGGCAAGCTGAGCACTCGCGAGAACGGCTCGGCAAGTCGTCTGGGCCTATTAACATAGGGGTAGCATCATCCCATGACAATATGAGAGTGCGACGTGCAGAGGTCTCGACATCCACTAAGGATGGAGAGACGAGGCGGTCCTCGACGGTACATTTCCACCCTCTTAAAATTTTACTTGGCAATTTTCTAACAATTTCAACTTGATGAAAACAAAAAGGGCAACTCATGGGAAAGCTGAGTACTCGCGGGCTTAGTTCGGCAGAGGGTCCGCCTCCTAATTATCTAGGGTCGGTGAGCTCTCAAGAACTCTCAGCGACCATGAATCCTAACTCAAATACATTCTAGTGGCAAGCTCAATCCTAGTGAGGTCACCCAATGAGGAGGTCAGCTTGCAGGCGAGTACAACACAGTAGATTCAAAGAAAGAGGAAAGAGACATATTCAAGCTAAGTACTTTTTCATTAGTAAATTATACATGTTACAAAATGGGGGATTACAAAGAAAGAAAAGCAAAAATTGGAAGGGGATGCGAGTTAGCTCTTTACCTCCCCTCAAGACGGGTGATCCTCCTCGCCTTCCCGTCCGGATGCGTGACCATCCTTGTAGCCCTTTACATCCTTAAACAGTGACTCGAATATTTCCTCCTTTACGCTGGGAGGGGTGGCCGGTGGTAAAAAGTTCAGCACATGGTCCCTCGCTGTGATCTCCTCGCATCCCTCCAGCAACACCTCCTTGTCTTTCATAATCTGGAGGGTGTAGTCGGCGCTGCTAATGAATTTGATACGCAGCCTCTCGGCGACCTCGACCTCGATGTAGACCCTTGTCCATTTGGGAGGGATGCTTGGCTTGCCTCCATTCTAAGGGAGGAAGATTTCAGTATGCTGAATCAACTCGCCCTTAAGCCTTCTATTATCCTCCCTTAGGTCATTGACCTCCTTCTCTAGCCCGGCGGAGCGAGCTTCATGCTCGGCGGTGCAAGCATTCTGCTCGGCGGCACAAGCCTCTAGCTCGGCAGCATGAGCACGCAATTTGTCCATGGCTTCGGCATCTGGATAAAAAGTCAAGATAAGATTAGTATGCTTGAAAGATCCTAAGGGAAAAAGGAAAGGAGGAGCCAACGCTTACCATCCCGCCGAAAGTTTTTGTGAGAAGGAACTCATCGACTTGCAGTCGACCCACCAGGTCAGCGTCTTTGTCCTTCGCTAGTTCGCAATCCTGCTCCGCCTTCAGCAGCTGGTGGTTGAGGTTGAAGCCTCGACAGGCCACCATGTGATGCAGCTCTAAGGCCTGCATCTAGGCCTGTAAACCTTTGCGGCAGAGCTGACGAAGTCTAAGCTCTTGTAGGCCTCGACTTCCTTTCTCCTATATAGGCCGAAGCCTAGTGCTTAGGCATGCCCGAAGTTGGGCTAACCCCCCGACCAAGAGGGATTGAGTGATAAGATGGAGACCCTGTGGGTCTGCTCAACCCACCGCACCATCGGTTCGCCCACCAGATCTTTTGAGTTTCCCCCAAAGCCGAAGAGGGGGTGGCTCTTCAAAAGGCCTGTCTTGCAGGCCACATTGACCATTGTAGCAGTGGAGGCAGATGGCTCGCCACTCTCCAGGTCCTTCTCTAGCAAGCCCTTCAGCGAGCTCTTTGGCGACCCTTCACACGTGGTCTCCGGCGAGTTTATGTAAACTTGTTGTTGTTGTGGTCTCCCCCGGACTTGTTGTTGTTTTAGTCCTCCCCGGGAGACCACCATCTCCTTTAGCTTCTTTGGCGGTGGGGGGTGATGAGGCGAGCTAGACCCTTTCATGCCAGGTTAATTCTGGCTGGTGGAGGATCCTCCAAACCCCCAAGTCACCTAGGAAGGCTGCCGCTGCTGCCTGCTCGTGCGCGAGCAGGTTCGAGCTAATTTCCGAGTCCTCATGAGGTGGATGCTTGGGAATTCATCACTCCCCTGTAGAGAAACACTTAGAGTTAAAAATTTGATGGTTGTAAGCGAGCCAGCAGGAAGGAAAGATTATACCTTTGTCAAGAAGGACAGGGGGAAGCGAGACGAGGCCCTTTCGTTGGAAGGTGACCTCGAAGTTCTTCTCCAAGAAGAACCGGTGAAGCTCTGCGTCATTGCCAGATAGCACTGGAGGATGATATACCTCCTCGCTCTTTTGCCTGGGGGGGCGAAGGGTATGTTGCCAAAGTCTTACTTGATGAAGGAGATCTTGGATACCTAGTTGTGATTTTTGTTCGCAGTCTCGCGAACCGTGATGTGTGAGCCCATCTGGTAGGCAACCCCATCATTGGTCACACGTTAAGTGAAGAGCTTGTGGAAGATGGCGAGATTGAATTCAATCCCCTATCGGCAGAGGTGATAGTAGAATGCGACCATCATTGTGATCGCGTTAGGGTTCAACTGCGTGGGCACTGCACCGAAGTTTTTGAGAATCAGGCGGATTTTCAGGCAGAGGCGAGGCGCAACCCCACCTCAAAATGCGAGATGGGGAAGGCAAGCTCATCCCGGTAGAAGGTGTTGATGGCCTCACCCTCCATGGGCCGGCACGCCTCATAGTTGGGGGGGGGGCAAGTATTCGGTCTTGAAGGTGGCGAGTTCGCACTCGTTGTTGTTCCCGTCAAAGAATCGGTACTCGGCAAATTGCTGAGCACACTTGGAGCACATATCGGTGTCTGGTCGTGTCTTGCCCATATCTGCTAAAAGTTAGAGTGCCAGAGAAGTTGAAGGAGGGGATGCGAGAGTAGGTTGCGAGCAGAGCAGCAAAGGGGGTGCGTATGCAATTAAGGCGATAACCGGGGGTTGGTAAGGGGGCCTATTTATAGATAATTGGATTTATCCCCGAGCTGGCCGGTCGGTTCAGCTCGCCAGACCCAGCTTGATAATCCCAGCTCGCCACCCAATGATCTCGCCTATCCTAGCGCGAGCTAATTATAGATAAGTATATCCCGTTATTTCAAATAGAATTGAGATCTAAAAAATTGTTAAGTTATTACAAACAAGGACATTCGCAGCCCCGAAAAAGAAGTTAATCGCAAGGAAAGGAATGTTCAGCCAACCCGTGCGAGTCGGGGAGCTGAAGGGCGAGGTCTGGTAGGCTCAGCTAGGGAGCCATTTCCATCTACCCCGACCTCGAATCCCCAACCCTAGGATTCAGTGCGGGTTGAGGAACTCGCGAACCAAGTTCATGTACCTGTCGAGTGCCTGCAGGTGTTCATCAACTCTTTACATAATTGGGGTGGGGGGCATCATCTTGCTCGTCGATCCTTGCTCCATCATATCCGCGAGCAGCACATAATCCCTCTCTAGCGACTGCAGCCTCTGCTCATTATACGCATTGTCTGCTCAAAGTTGGCAAAGGGAGGCATCCTGCTTCTTTTGTTCCTCCACTACTCGTCGCCTCAGCTTGGTAGGATCCAGCGAGTCATCCAGGAAGCTCTCCATCCCAGGCTAAGGGGGTGGCGAGTGTTGAGCATGTTCTGAAGACCATTCAACCTCAGACGGAGCAGGGAGCCCTACAAAAAATTAATCAACTCAGGGGAAAAGGGTGTGGGAGAAGCAAAGAGACCAAGGCAAAATATTTTAGAGAAAATAAAGCTAACGGGATGAGCTCGGCATCTCTTGGAAGGTTTGCGGAGGAGGTAGGGCCACGTTCTTTCCGTGACTTAGAGGGTTGACTCCTGGGGAGATGAGATTAAAGCTGGGGATCAGTATGTCCTCGACACTTTACCTCGCGAGTGCAGGAGTATCTGTAGGCTGCTGAGAAGGGATGCGAGCTGGCAATCTGATTTTTAGTGAATCCAACACCGTTGTCCCAAACGGGGGATTTACTTTGCAGGCGAGTGTCTTGGGGAGTCTGAGGCTGCGAGCTATCGTGCGGGGTGTGGACTCGTGACATTGAGGTCTCGGTATTGGATTGGTGGTCCTTTGGGTCGATGGGAATGTTAACAACTACTTTCCCCTTGAGTTCGGCAGCTAGTTTGGAGAAGGCGAGCACGGGAGCCAAGGTTGACTCTAGGTCGCGTTAAATTGATTCAGTGTCCTTCGGAATGGCCTTGTCCATCTTAGTAGGATTAGATTTCAGCAGCTTGCACGCTGCACTGAAAGGAGGCAGGTCGACTAATGTGTCAGCGCGAGCAAAATTTAGCTCGCGGGCATGGCTATGCTTCTCTATGATTTTTTTAGAGAGAGGCTTCTCAGCAAGGCTCAAGTAAGAGGGAAAGGCAAAGTTCGCCCAGGTATGCGGACCTATATATATAGCCACTCGTGGAGTCCACCAAAAGATTTTGTTGCTCCTATCTCACTTTCCGCATATTGCGGGGTTTGATGTTTCTTTCCGAGTTTGGACCAACCTTGTAAAGAGCGGGGATTACGTACAACCCTATATCCTGGGAGTAATGGTTGATCGGAGCCAGATAAGCAAAATTCCAGCAATCTGGTTCGCCCAAGTATGGTGGTTTGTTTGAGGGGCGAGTGGAACGGGTCGGCTCGCACTTGCCCTAGGGGCTCGGCGAGAAGTAGGCAAGCGAGGAGGGTTGGCTCGCACTCGCCCCAAGCGTTCTGCTTACAGCGGGTGAGCGGGGCAGGTAAGGCCCGTACTCGTTCAAGGATGGCAGATGCGGTGGGTGTCAGCTCCATCGAGCACTCGCCGCCCCCGGCAAGCGAAGGCTCCATAGGGCCGCTCACCTAGTCCCTTATGGTGTATTTTAATAGTTTTACCCCCGCTGGCATGTTTATCGCCTGTTGGAACTGTGGAGTTATGCTGTTGGAATACCCAGTTGGGTTGCACATAGCTGCTCAGAACAACGTAGGTTGACTATTTGCAGGCTGTTTTAAGAAATCTATAAATAGAACTAAGGGGGGACCTCAGAAGGCATGCTTACTTGTGCCCGGTCTTCTTGTGCTTTCTGAGGTATCCTTAGCTCGCATTTGTCTAGGGATGGGAAGCGCTCTAAGATTTTCTGTGTGTGTGGTTGGTCCTCTACGCCTAGCCCATGTGTATGTTCCCTATTCTTTTACCTTAGTTGTTTGGCATGTGAGAGAGAAGTAAGTGTGCGATCACCCCTTCCCCAAGGGTGAACTCCACAGAGACCGAGTTTTAGGTTTCAACAATAAGATCTAAAATTGTGTATACCATTATTATGTGGTCCTTCTTCAAATCTAGGACATTGTGATCAATGGACCCAACAATCTCACCCCATTTGAAGAAATTAGAAACCAAGACAATGATATACACTACCTCATATAGAAGATAAACATTCACAGAATTTGAGAACAGAAAAGGGAGCATACTCAAAAACATATAAATATTATTAAAGGCAATAATAATAAATATACAGTATGCTTAAGATAATGTTCACTTTCCTATAGCCCTTAAGGAAAATACAAAACATATTATGTTTCTAGTTCCTTAATCATTATACCCCCACTGGGTTTCTTTGCAGCCTTTTCCTTATCTTCATCCTTCTTTTCCTTTTGTCTCTCAAAATAGCTATAGGGCTTTGGAAAGTACTTGCTGGGCTCCATAGCATCTCAAGGAAGTGCACTTGACTTTTTATCTCTTTTTAATTTCCTCCGAGCCTCTTCATTTCTTTCTAGTTTGGCCCATTCTAGGGAGCTATACAACTTTCCCCTCTTAGTTTTCTTCTCTTTGACCTGATCCCAGGTAAATAAGATGATAGTCCTAGATTGAAGACACCATTTCTCAAAATCTGGTCTGGTCTCCATCTCCTCTCTGTACCAATTCTTGCTCAGCCTAATTTCTTCTTCTTCTTCAGCAATTGACTTGCCTCTTGCTCTGGCTATCTGGTCAGCAGTTGGACTGAATGTGGGATTTAAAGTTGTATTAGAAGGTTTAGCCAACTGAGCACCTCCTTGATCAGCATATTGATCACCATACTATTCATCATCCTAACCTTCCGGAATAGGGACAGGAATATTTTCATCGTACGAATACTGCTCAAGCCCCAATGAACCTCTGATGATATTGGTGACCCAGACAACTTTCTCAGTATTTGCCTTGATCATTGCCTTCTCCTTCTTTATGACTTCTTCAGATACAACAGCAAATAGGGAGTTATTGGCTATGGACAGTCTTTCATCCAGATAATTTACACCCTTAGTGACATGATTCTTGACCTCTAACATGTGATCATTAAGAATCTGAGTGCAAGCATCCATTCTCCTTTTCAGAGTTTTCTTGTGGGCTTCCATCAGATTTTTCTGAACATTGTAAACCATTTCCATATTGCTGGAGGTTATGTTCTTATTCACCAGAATATCATGTTCGGTTTTGCTGATTTATCCAAGCTTGCTTTCAGTAAGTGATACAGTAGGGGCACCCCTCATGAAGAATGCTATTGAGTTAGCTTTCAGTAAGTTGACCTCAAACCTGATTGATTTCATTTCAATAGAAAGATCCCTTCTTACTTTCGTGATGGAGTTGTCAATGTAGTGCTCCAACTGCCTTCTTTGATCATCCAATAGACCCTTTAGTTAAGCAAGGAATGTATGTGACATCTGATCAGCTTGATGAGATGTACCTTGTTCACAGATATCTTCATCTCTTTCCCTGTCCACATCTCTTCCTTTAATTATGCCATCATACACTCAAAGGAATGAGCATCAGCATGGGCATTGGTAGTAGTAGTATTACCCCTGTCAGACTCTGAGGAGTCTATGGTGTACACTATTCCTAAAGCAGGTATTTCAGACTAAATCTCCCCCTCAACCTCAGTACTGTCTTTAGGGACATCTTGGTCTTCTACATTCCCCATGGGAATTTGCTGCTCTGTAGTGGCTGTAACTGGAGCATCTTCTATCATTCTCTCATGGACTTGCACCCCCTTAACTTGAGGATAGAATAGAATAACTTAAGGACCCTCTATAGTTTGAGCAATCCTCTTCTATAGATTCTAAATGAAGCAGTCTAATTGTTCATAAACTGATTGGATAGTCTCCCCCTCAGTAGGGGCAAGTATCTGGGAAGTCTCCCCATCAACATTTTAACAGATATTTTGTATTACTTGTCCAGTCAGTATCTCTAAGGATTCAGCTGGAATGTATTCAGACTGAGTTCCACTCAATTGATTTCTTGCTGCAGGTTAAGAGGAAATTGAAACCTGAGCACTCATTTCTTTCCTTGGTTCTTTAAAAGAACTTCTTTTATTAAGCTGAGGATCATGTGGCTCTTCCTCACTCTTCTCAGAAGAACTATTCTCTATGCTATCCTTAGTTATTGGTATAGATTTATTTTTCTTCTTCTCAACACTCTATTGATGTGGCAGCAAAACTCTTTCCCATCTTTCAAAGATTTTGGAGTCCATTCTCCTTATGTGGTGAATCTTTGTTCATAGCCTCATGTTGAGGATCCCTGGAATAGTACAATGCAGATATAAAGATAAAATTGTTCCCAGGTTTGGTTCTGTGATGCATTCCACTATTCTATCAAACAACACTTTACACCAGTATGTTTTCATAGAGAGAATAATCCCAGTCATGAGTTCAAACATCTTCCTTGATAACTGATTGCGTGAGCTAGTCTTACAAAGCAAAGGCTTTCTAATTATATCTGCTAGAAACTTTCCTCTCAGATTCATCCCTTTCCTCAACACATAACCAGTAGTATGCTTAGAAAGCCCACACAACTTGAGCGCTGACTTTACATCATCTTGAAATAAGTCTGTATCGACATCAAACTGCTTCACCTTGGGTAGATGTAGTGCTTTGCATATTCACTTGGGAGTAATCTTCACCTTATTCCTATTGATTGAGGAATTTTT
Organism: Platanthera zijinensis; assembly: GCA_039513925.1. Classification (NCBI taxonomy): domain Eukaryota; kingdom Viridiplantae; phylum Streptophyta; class Magnoliopsida; order Asparagales; family Orchidaceae; genus Platanthera; species Platanthera zijinensis. Next base: position 197,704,890 of record CM077085.1, on the reverse strand, counting down.
CTTTTTTGAAGCTGAGTCGATAATGGCATTTGAGTATAGTTCCAGAAATTATCTCTTTAAGATCAAAACAAGCTCAGACAGAACGAAACCTAGGTCAGTGAACTCGAGTAAGTGTAGGACTTGCATAACCTCCTCGAGAGCATCCTTGAAACCATATCGCAAAAGTTCATAGCCCTCGAATAGAAAATCGATTCCTTTTGGTGCCATGAATTTACGGAGTTTTTGAAGGTTTGACGAGCTTTCGTCGCAGGGAGACAGCATGTCACAAGGGCTAGGAATAGTGTTTCTTATTTTTAAGCACACTCAGTTCTATTTATACTTTCCTCTTAGTAGAGAATATGGAGAGATGCGTACCTGTTGTTGTAATCTTGTAAAGAACAACGCCTGAGATTAGAAGCTACAATTTGAAGTCAATAGGAGAATTCGTTGAGTGATCTCGATGCACTCGATGCACTCAACGCTTGATTTAGTGCATTTGAACCCGGATGTTGTCTCAACGCACTCAATTCCTGAGCACCTAGACACAGCGCACTAGATGCATGTACACCTAATCAATAACTCCTTTGTTATCTTGCAGAGATTAAAACTGTCTACAACTAATAGGTATGAAGAGCTACTGAAGCTATACTAAGTTCATCATACCCAATTCAAATTTGATGGTGTTGAACTTGGCTTCATCTAGTGGCTTTGTGAAAATATCAGCAACTTCCTTGTCTGTAGAGATACACTCAAGACTGATGTCCTCACATTCCAAATACTATCTAATAAAATGATACCTAATCTTTATGTTCTTAGTCCTGCTATGAGAAATAGGATTCCTAGTAATAGAGATTGCACTAGTAGAATCACAAAACATTGGAGTTATACTTAGCTTGAGATTTTAGTCATAGAGTTGATGCTTGATCCACAGTAGCTGTGCACAACAACTACCAACTGAGATGTACTCTGATTTTGTCGTTGAGATAGCAACACTTGTTTGCTTCTTGCTGCTCTATGAGACCAATCTTCCTACTAAAAACTAACAGGTGCTAGAGGTGCTTTTCCTGTCTTCTTTGCACCCTGCAAAATCTTCATCTGAATACCCAATTAGATCAAAGACATTATTCATATGGTACCATAGACCAAGATTAGTTGTTCCCTTGAGATATCTCAAAATTCTTTTAGCTGCAGAATAATTAGATCCCTTATAGCCAACATAGTATCTAGCATAAACACATGCAGCATACATAATGTCTATCCTACTAGAAGTAACTTAGAGGAGGGAGCCAATTAAGCCTCTATACAAGGTTTCATCAACAGGTTTTCCAGTTTCATCCTTGTCAATTAACACACTTGATCCCATAGGAGTTTTCATTATAGAAGCACTCTCCATTCCAAAAATTTTAATCAACTCCTTGGTGAACTTAGACTGAGAGATAGATAGTACATCCTCTTATTGTCTAACTCTGAGGCCCAAGAAATACATGAGTTCACTCATACTGCTCATCTCAAACAGCCCTTGCATAAGTTTAGCAAACTTTTTGCAGAGGCCATCATCATTAAGCCCAAATTTTATGTCATCTACAAAAATTTGGACTAGAATGATCTTACCCTTGACTTCTCCAAGGAATAATGTCTTGTCTATCTTCCCCTTGAGAATTTTTTCTCAATGATAAAGCTAGACAAGGTTTCATACCATGCCTTATGGGCTTACATTAGCCCATATAAAGCTTTTATAATCTTAAACACATAATTAGGAATGTTTAAATTAACAAAACCTGAGGGTTGCTCAACATAGACCTATTCTTTTAGGTCATAATTTAGGAAAGCTGACTTCACATCTATTTGATGGACCTTGAATCCATTTTATGCAGTATATATAAAGAACAGTCTTATAGCTTCCAATTTGGCTACTAGTGCAAAAGTTTTATCAAAGTCAATACCTTCCTCTTGACTGTATCCCTTCGCCATCAGTCTAGCTTTAGTCTTGATTATAACACCATTTTCATCAAGTTTATTTTTGTAGATCCACTTGGTTCCAATGATGTTATGTCCTAGTGGTCTGGGAACCAACATCTAGACCATACATCTCTTAAAGTGGTTCAATTCTTCTTGCATAGCCACAATCTAAAATGGGTCTATTTTGGGATCTTCAAACCTTTTAGGTTCAACTTGAGATAGAAAGCGTGTGTACATAGCAATGTTGAAGTTTCTACTCCTTATTGTAACCCCTTGGCTTGCACCACCAATGATCTTATCTCTTGGATGATCCCTTAAATGCCCGACAGCAGGAGGAATTCTTTCTTCAGCATCACAAAGATTAGTGGCTGGATCCTGTATGTCTTCACCCATATCCTGTGTACTTTATCCTTCCTCAGGAATGCACACACCATCATATTTTCCTTGGGTAGTTGGAGGAGTGACTTTGATTATTAGTTTATCCATTTATTACTCTACACCTGTAGATATAGAGAAGCTAGGCAGCTCACTATTAATCATTGATGATTCATCAAACACAACATTAACAGACTCTTCTACAACTTGAATTTTCAAGTTGTAGACCCTATATGCTTTTCTATGATTGATGTACCCAAAAAAAATTTCTTCATATGATTTGGTAGAAAACTTAGTCAAGTAGGACTTCCAATTATTTAGTACAAAGCACTTATTACCAAAGATCCTAAGATAGGTTAGATTTGGTTTTATTCCTTTAATAATCTCATAGGGAGTCTTCTAGTGATATTTGTTGATAGAGAATCTATTCAGGACATGACATGCAGTATTCACTACCTCAGCCTAGAAGTATTCTGTGAGAGAAGTATCACTGAGTAGTGTCCTGCCAGCCTCTATGAGATTCCTATTTTTCCTCTCAGTTATCCAATTTTGCAAGGGTGTTCTAGGAGAAGAAAATTCTCAGTAAATCCCTTGTTCTTCACAGAACTTTTTCATGTCTTCAGACTAAAATTTAGTACCATGGTCACTTCTGATTTTGACCACATAACTGTCTTTTTCATTCTGAACTTGCCTAACAAAGGTCACAAAGATGACAAGGGTTACAGACTTTTTCTTTAAAAAGAACACCCAAACAAATCTGGAATAGTCATCAACAATCACAAGTGTGTAGACTTTCCTACTTAGTCTGTGAACTGACATAGGACCAAACAAGTTCATTTGCAAGAGATACAAACACCTCTCCGAATCCTTGGCCTTAATGCCCTTAAAGTATGCTTTAGTTTGATTGCCCATTTGACATGCAAAGTAAATGCCCTCCTTTGTGTACCTTATATTGGGTCTATTTCTGACTAACCCTTCACTAAAGATCTTGCTAATTAACTTATAGTTCAAGTGAGCAAGCCTCTTGTGCTATTGCACATAGTAAGAGACCTTATAATTTGCTACCAGACATACTGATAAGTCAGAACTTAAACATACAAAGTTAAAATATTAAATATTTCCACTCTTAGTGTCTGTCAACATGACCTCTTGGTCACTTGAACTTTTGATCAAACACTCATCCATGTGGAAGGCAATGATATGGCCCATATCACATAGTTCGCTTATGCTAATCAAATTGTGTTGCAATCCTTCCACATAAGTTACTTTTGAGACTGATATTAGTCCATTGGTGATCATACCATAGCCCTTGGTAACTCCACTGTCTAAACCTCCAAAAGATCATCTTAGGTACATTCTTCACAGGAGTAAAATTCTTCAGGTGGCCCCTTGTTCCAGTCATATGTCTGGAACATCCAATGTACAAGTACCATATTGGTGTGTGGGTACTTGGACTATCCTACACCACAGTTTCGTTTACCATAGGACCCCAAAAGTGATTAGGTACATGGTCCTTGTTAGCTTGAAACTGAACTTTTCTACCCGCAGCACTCCTTATAGGAATACTCACCTTTGTCCTTAGCACACTAGGGTTTTTCCAACATTCTATGGCAAAGTGTCCCACTTTAACACAACACCAACATTCATGAATATTGTATCTCCTCTTATGAATATCCCTTGTGGAGTTCAAGGAGTCAACAAATATCTATTTAGAAGGGAGAGCAGCAGCCTTTTTCTTAAATTTTTTAGTAAGAATTTGACTGAAAGTGAGTTTTCTAGTAGATTTACTTGGCTTACTCTGATTTCCACCAATAACAGTCTTATTTGTTGTTGACATGCTATTAATGTCCTGAGAGATAGCCAAGTAAGGCTTACTGACTTACTTACCCTTGGTCTGAATTTTTGCTAGAAGAGCCTGAGAATAGGCTACTCCCTTATCCATGAGTGTGGGGGCTAGAGCATCAAATACAAATGGTGCATAATGGTTAATCTCGATTTCCTCATGGGGATCCTTTATTGCACTCACACCCATGTCCTTTTTGCCTCCATTATAAGATACCCTTGTGTTCTTATAAGTAGAGTTCCCATTTTTCTAGTGACTATATATGTTATCTTGGTCATACCTATTTGACGGGTGTATTACCTTATGAAAGGTTGTCTGAGGCACTACAGGAGCTTTGTCTTTCCCTTTGGGATGAGCAGCTCTAGAATTCCACTTAAACCCCAAACCTCTCTTATCTTTTTGAATGGTGAAGGAGTCTATAAGTGGCAGTACTATTTTGTACTTTGAGAATTCAGCAACTAACTTTATCTCCTTAAGGAGCTTCTCTTCAAGATCCGTAAAGACCTTGTTCTTATGGCTGATGGTCCCAATATAGGTGATTTAGATAGTCTTCAGTTTTCTTACCTCCCTCCTCATCTGATGCATCAAGGGTGCTGATTCAAACTGCAGGGAAGAAGCTAGCTATAGGGAGACAATTTCCTTAGCTTTTTTCTTAACAAGCCTTTTGATCATTTTCAGAGTATCCAGAATAGTACCATACTTGTCAATAAATTGATTGACATTCTCATCAGATTTTGAACCATCATTCCTATTAGAGGAAGTAGATGCTCTAGAGTCTGAGCCATACTCATAGATAGAAGGAGAGCTTATGATAGAATGTACCTCATCAGGACTGGCATTATCATGATTTTCTTCTGATAGAGCCCTAAGACTTAATTCCTCATCCTCTTTACAGTCACTATCAACTGATGATAGTGGAGACCTAATTCCTGATTGTGTAGCTGGAGCTTTTGTCTCTTCTTCAAGTCACATGAGGCCAATGTAGGCCTCCTCTTCATTTGATTCTGAAGATTCAGAATCACTATCAGATAGATAGACTTTCTTATTGGCCAAGAAGCTCCTTTCATCCTTTTTGACCTTATGATGGTTTTACCATTTGACTTCAAGATCTCCTTGCTTTTCAAATGACGGTCAGCAATGACATGTTCACTCCTGTTACAAGAGTAGCAAACCACATTAGACTTAATATGTTTTACTGTGTTTGGAGTCATACCTTTCCCCAGAGGGGTCATTTCTGGATTTGTCTTTGCTTGAGTAGGGCTTTCTTAAGGAAGATCTTGAAGAGCCCTTTCTCTTCTACTGTCTTCTACTGCTTATTATTTTCTTCAAATGTTTGGAGAACAGTGTTAGTTCTCCATCTGACTGTTCATTTCCAGAAGAGCTGGGATCTGAGCTCTTTGACTCAGCAACTCTCCTTGGTGGAGAATGAGTCTTTTCCCGGCTTCAACTTGTGGGTTCAGCTCTGAAGGCCACTGATGGGTTAAAACTCGTGGAGTCCCGAGGCTTTTTTATGATTTACTTAGTTTTAATGGCGGGGCGCGCGGATAAATTTGATATAAAAGTTGAAATCGAGTTTTAATGAAAGGAGTCAAGTGCACGTATCGCAAGTAGTACATGATATTCTGGTGGGAAATATCAGGGTCATATTGTTCTCGGGGATGGGTTTATTATTTATACTCTTCCCTGGAGGGACTATTATTTTACCGAAGATAACTTGTCGAGTTATTATTTAAATAGCGCGGTTATATATAAGAAAAAAATAAAAGCAGAAAAAGGCCGATGAAGAAATAGTGCATCGGTATCAAATCGATTTGAACTAAAATAACTTTTAATAACTAGAGATCCTAAATTTCAAATTAATTAAAGGGCGACTTGGACGTGGAGGTTCCACAAACATGAACTCACTTAGCTATAAGGATATCGCTCACCTGAACATTAAGTCTATTCGACCAAACTCTCGTCCGATGAAGGATTCCTCTTAATGCCCGCATTACGCTAAGAAACTCACTATTGGGTGGGGAACCCAATCCGGGAGAATTATACTTCTCCTCTCTAAAGGTTATGCGCGCAATTCTCTTTACCAACGAATGTTTGGTCCATACGCCTTGCCTCTCGGCTAGTTAGCGTATGGATAACGGAAATAGAGCGCACACATTGATATATGGTTCTACACTTTGTAGACTGGGCAAACCTTAAGTGCTTTAATTAACGAGAAAAATAAGACCTTTAATTATTTAAAAACTATTTTATTTGTCCCAATGCTCTTCGATACTGAGGGCTAAGAGCGATTTTCCATTCATAGGAATGGGGACGGCTAAAGAAACGAAATTGCATAATTGATGTGCAAGTCCTACTAAAACGAGTAGGCGGGAAATGAAAGCTGTAAAGAAAGTAGTAAAATTGCGAGTCCTACTCAAATGAGTAGGTGGGAAATGAAAGAAGTAATAAAAGCGATAAAGTTCGAGTCTTACTCAAACGAGTAGGAGGGAAATGAAAATAATAAAATGACAAGTCCTACTCAAATGAGTAGGCAGGAAATGAAAAGCTTAAAATGCTATCTCATACACGCACACACTCTACTTGAAGGAAAAAAACAATGAAAATATAACTCATACACTCACCCACACAAACGAAAATAAGAAAAACAAAGTAACTGAAAAATTAAAACAATTATATTTCTACCGTTAGAATATGCTAAAATATATAAAAAGAGAAAATAAAAGTTAAAGAAGGGAAAAAGTTTTGAAATAAAGTAAAAAATCAAAGGTATGTAAAAATAAAAATAACAACAATTTCATTCTTATAATTTTATAAAAGTGCTTAAAAAGTGGGAATAAAGTAAAAAAAGAACAAAAAGTTTTACAAACACCAAAAAAACTAAGTTACAAAGGAGAAAAAACACTATGAAAACACTTCTTTAAATTCATATGAATGAAAATGAAAAAGCACTAAAAAAGGCTAAAGCTAAACTATGAAAACTATGAAAACATAAAAACATAATACTAAACTCATACACACACACCCATTTTAAAAAGAGAAGAACAAAGTGTAAAACAAAGGATAAAATGGAGAGTAAGTGAGGCACCCAAATGAAACTCCACAGAAACATAAGGAGAGAAAATCTAAACATTTTATTAAGTTAAAAAGAGGGTTATAAAAAGCTAAAACAAATATAAAGAGGGAGGGAGAAAGATCTCCTTACATGGCAAGGAAAAGCACCTAGGCAGCCCACTTACACTAAAATGGTCCAAAAAAGTGAACCCTTGGACATTACAGGGAAATTCTATTTATAAGCAGAAAATCGGAGGTGACACGCCCTGGTCACGGGCGTGACAAGGCGCCGTGTCATTCTGGCTTGCTGAAGACATCGAAATTTTTTTGTTTGGTCAATTTTTGGAAGCTTCCAGCACAGGGCACGTGTCGGTCACGGGCGTGACAGGGGAATCACGGGCATGTAGGGGGGCGTGACTAGACATCTGGCATTGAACGTTGAGTGGCGGTCGTCAAATGGGATTGACACGGACATGTAGCATATTGACACCGGAATGATTTGCAGTTCGACGAACGTCGAATGTAAAACGTCGAGCTGGAGGCATTAAGTGTCGTGACGGGATTGAAACGAGCATGTCGAATCGGGACATGGGCGTGTTCAGCTAAGCGTTGAATGGTTGCTGGAAGCGTCGAGCTTTGATCGACGAACGTCGAACGTCGATCGGTTGTACATGGGTGTGTCGAACGGGACACGGGCGTGTACTTTGAGAAATTTGGCTTTTTTAAAAAAATTATGAAAAACAAAATAATGCTAAGTTAGAACAATATTTACAAAAAAGAAACATTTTATTGAAGAAAAATGACTAAAAAAAACAAAAATTAAACAAAAATGACCTAATAGAAGTACTGAAAAAAAATGTATATTTATAACTTATCAACCACTATCTTCTCATTGCTGAGAGTTCTAGTTGTATCCACTTTAGCCTTCCTGGAGTTCAGCTGTATATCATGGGATAATAGCTTCCCAAATAGTTTATGATGCAGAGTGTTGGCCAGGTTGCCAACTTCTCTGATGGCACAGATCTTGATGTCCCATTCCTCTTTAAGGGATCTCAGGAACTTGTCATTCAGCTCATAACTAGTGAACTTTCTGCCATAGGTTATCAAACTGTTCACTATGATGAAGAACTTCTCATAGCAATCAGCAATGCAGTCCTTGTTCCCTTGCTTGAAGGCTTTATACTGTTGATTCAGGAGGGATTTCCTGTCATCCCTCACCTCCTATTTCCCTTCCATGTAGACTATATGGGAGTCCCATATTTCCTTGGTTGTCTTGTGTGGACATGGTTCTGGAAGGTGGAGTCATCTATGGGACTCACAATGATGTTCTGTGCCCCCTTATCTATAGTTACTAGGATGACCTCATCCTTGGTCATCTAAGTGTACTTCTTAGGAGTTTGGACATTAGCATCCATGACAGAGATCTTCATGGGAATGAAGGGTCCTAATAGGATAGTAATGAAAATCCATGGGTCTGAGGCTTTCATGAATAACCTAACCCTCTCTTTTCAAATCCCAAAATTTTCCTTTCTGCAGATACGGAGCTTCATGGAGCTAAACTCCTTATGGTTCTCTCCTGAACCCATAAGGACAATCTTAAGATACTCTTGGAGATTTGTTCAGACTTTTAAGTCCTTTTTGAACAAACTATCTCTGATACCACTTGAAAGTCTTTGCTTTAAGAGTAGCTTTACACCTAGAGGGGGGGGGGGGGTGAAAATGTTTTTTAGTTTTGGACTATCTTTTTGATTAGATGGGTTGTGTGTTTAGTTAGTTTAGTTAGCTTTCTAGAAAGAGACACAACACACATGTACTTATAGTGGTTCACCAAGGTATGGGTACATCCGCTATCCCTCCCACCTTTCTAATAGTGTGTTAGACAAGGCCAATCTTCTGCAATATTAGCTCAAAGAGCTTACATCAAAGATCCCTCAAGATGCCTCAGGCTTCCTCCAAGTCCTACCTCAAGCCCAAGTCCCTACAACTCAGAGTAAATGATACTCCTACAGTTCAGTGATCCATAGATCACATACCTCAGACTTAATCAAAGTCCTATAACTCAGGCTAAGAGGATAGCCCTACACACATATTCATAACTGAATCCTACCTCAGAGAATAAATCTCCTACCTCAGGCACACAGAACCTACCTCAGATCCACAAAATGATCCTACAACTCAGCTTTTATATTTCAAGCTTACACCTCAGATCAAGAATGATCTTACAGAGTAAAATGAGTAAGTTTATTGTTGTTGACTTGGATCAGAGAAAGTGTTCTCTGAGCCTGCTTGCTGAACTGAGTAAACTTAGCTCTTTTTTTTTCTTTACAGCACCAGGAATGTGTCTTCAAGGTTGTTCTGCGAGTGCTGAGAATTAACTACAGAGCATTGCTCCTTCAAGCCTAGATTGTTAAAAGAGTTTAGAGCTGAGGCCATGAAGATGAGCAGCAGCTCTGAGCTTGCTCTATTTCTCCTTCGTCAGAAAAGAATTTTTGATCTATTGCTGAAAACTTGTTGAACCTTTAGTGATTAATGTTTTCAATAGCTAACTCTTGTTTGTAGTTCACAGACTTTTAGTAAGAGCTTTTACTTGGCAATCTTATACTTCGTCGATAGGAAGAAGATGACCAAAAACTCTATCTCCAAAAAACAACTTTCTTTTTTCTCGAGACTCTTATTTGGTATCCTGTCATCGAACGACTATATGTAGTAAGGACCATCAAAATGGGAAACTGCAACACAACTTTTTCATTAACTACAGTTCTAAAGGAAAGCGGCGCCTTTTGTGTTCTAGCGCGCTGATCCTGCACTATTTGAATTTCTGTCTATGTCAGCATAACTAAGCTCCTGTGGACTTAGCAAATTCCATACAAACTGCACAGGCGTTGAGTGAAGCCTTGTCACTCAACACTAAAGTACTTAGCAGAATTCTGCATCTTCAAGGGTTGAGTGCGTTGAGTGAGCCTTCATCACTTAGCGCATATAGAATTTTATAGTCTAACAACTTAGGCGTCGAGTGAGCCTTCATCGCTCGACGCTTCTTAACTTTGTTGAATTTCTTTGTATGAAGGCGTTGAGTGTAGCTTCTTCACTCAATGCTTCAGTCCTTGTCCTGGCTTCTTGATGAGGTATTGAGTGAACTGCCTTCACTCAACGCTTCTATCCTTAGATAGATTTCTATTGAGTAGGCATTGAGTGAACTGTCTTCACTCAACGCTTCTGTCTTTGCACAGATTTCTTGATGAGGCGTTGAGTGGTCTGTATTCACTTAACACTTCTATACTTAAGCTATTTTCTAGATGAGTAGTCGCTGAGTGAATTGCCTTCACTCAACGCTTATGTCCATAGACCAATTTCGTGAAAGCAACACTATGACTTTGACTCCATGTAGTTCTGTTAATGCTTCTAGCCTCTTGGCATTGAGTGAACTGCCTTCACTCAACGCATCTGGACTTAGCCAGATTTCTTTTTTACCAGCATCCTTCCTTTAGTCCATCTGTTATTATGACTCAGACTACCTATCAAATCAGTGTAATAGAGAACAACCTGCAAACATTCCACTTAGAGCATGCATCAGATACAATAATGTGTATATCATTATCCTGTGGGGCTTCTTCAAATCTAGTACATTGTGATCTATGGACCCAACAAGAAGTCTATAGATTCCTTTCCAAATCCTTCCTCTCTTTAGTAAGAGTTTTGTTTTGGAGGAAGTCTTGGAGAGCCTTTCTTCCAATTTTTTTATAGTGCTCAAAGAGTGAGAACATTCTTGGCACTCAACCTTCTCTTTTCCATATTTAACCATTACATTAATAGAACACTTTAAATTCTTGTTCATTTATTTATTTTCAGATTTGAAATAGTTATTTTTATTACTCAAATCATCTAATTTATCACATAATTTTTAATATAGATCATAAAGTTCTTCGTAAGTTGGAGGAGTTACCTCAGTATCGCAATGGACACTGGATTTGCAGTCAGGTTCATCTTATTATTTTCCTATGAGGCACATATTTTCCTCTTCTTCACTGCTTGAGCTCGACGAGTTAGACTCATCTTTTAATGTATCTTCCCAGGTTTACACCTTTACCACTTTTTCTTGCCCTTTCCACGGGTCTTCCTTTCTCTTTCCTCTTTCAGAAGCTTATGATAGTCATGCTTGAAGTGTCCATATTTGTGGTAGTGGAAGCATTCAAGGGAGATTATTCTTCATCACACTTTGCTAATTTCGATTATTTGCTCCACCCCTTCTACTATTCCGTGCCATTATTAATGAATCTTTGAAACTTCTCTCTCCTCTTTGGGTTTCTCATTAACTTCTTGAAGCCACAAGCATACAGATTCTCCTCGTCATCAGTCTCCTCAATCGCCTCTTTTTCCTTTCCTGCCTTTAGTGCTAGTGTCTTCTTCTTCTGTTCCCTGGGATACTCCTTATCCGCCTTCAGTTCCAGTAGTTTTCATGACTATCAGAGGTTGTATTAGATTCAGGCCGAGGTGTATATGGATTTATCTTCCCAATATAATAGGAGTCATAGTTATCCTCGTCGATATGTGTCATAAGCCCAAAATTGGCTTCTTCATTCGAGATTGACTCACTTTAGTCGCTTTCGATGAAATTCTTCGACTTCTTAGCAATGAAGCTCTTTACTTCTTTTTTCCTTTAAAGGAACTCTTTTCTTCTTTTTTGGATACTTTCATCTTTTTGTGTGGGCAGTCGGCGATCATGTGCTCTGGATTATTACAATAATTGCAAAGTATGTCAGAAGAAACATGTTTGTTCTGTTTTGATTTATACGTATCGCTACTGTTGTAGCTCTTCTTATGATGATCACCATCATGATGAGATCTTCTATGATCAAAAGAACTGGACTGATTTTTCATTTGCCTCCTTTTATTAAGCATCCTCTTAAACTTCCTAGAGTGTAAAGAAAACTCTTCATCTAACATTTCAGAACTAGAGGTGCTTGGCTTTGAATCTCATGTTCAATTGAAGCATGTGTCCTTACTTGTAACACAACTCTGCCTTTACTTGACCCATCGGCCTTCATTACTACAGACTTCTCTCTGACTAAAGTCCTGCTTCTCTCTTTTTCTTCCTTTCTGTTGTTGAGTTATAGATCATAGGAAAGCAGCTTCCCAAACAAGTTTTGTGGTTCCATGCTACCCATTTTACCAAACAAACTTATTGCACTAACCTTAGTATCCCATTCTTTTGTCATGGATATCAAGAATTTCTCATTAAGTTCACCATTGGTAAACTCACGACTATAATTTCTTCGGCCAATGATGATCTTAAAGAACTTTTCATAATAGTCAGAAATAACGTCCCTCTTCTCTTGCTTGTAAGCCTTGTATTCCTGAATGTGGAGGGATTTCCTATCATCCGTAACTTTCTTTGTTCCTTCCATAAGGATAATTAGAGATTGCCACATCTCATTAGCAGACTTACATTGGATTAAGTTTTGCAGCATCGAATCGTCCACCGCACTAGTAATGATTTACTTCACTGTCTCATCCAGAGCCACAAGAGCAATCTCTTCTTTATTCAAGTCCATCATCTTTTTGGGAACCATCAGATTAGGATCGATCCTTGACGAATTCATAGGAACATGCAGACCTTCTTCAATAATTATGAAGATTGTTTGAATAGAAGCTTCCATTAAAAATCTTTCTTTTTCCTTCCACATAGGGAAATTTTCCTTGGAGAACACTGGCAGCTTCATCGAGGATAAACCCTTGCTCCTGTCCATTCCAGACATGCTTGCCTATTTTGATAACTAGATCAGGATCTGTTCAAGGTGTTAACCTTTTAACGAACAACCTATCTCTGATACCAATTAAAAGTATCTAATTGTCGACCTAAATCACCTAAAGGGGGGTGAATAGGCGAATCTTATGGATATTAGCAAAATTAAAGAGTTAACAAAAAAAGCACAAAAAATAAGAGGTTACAACACAGAACAGACACAAGGATTTATAGTGGTTCCCCGAAGATGGGTACGTAGAAAATAAAAACGAAAATTGTTTAAGTCCAACTAAAATAATTTGTCGAGACCATACGTGAACTCTCGAGACCACTTGACGAACCGATCGAAACTACTTGAGAAAGAGATTGTTTGAAGTATTTAGACTTCACGTGACCTTCCAACAAATTACATGAGCTCTCAAGAGTACTCAACAAATTCTTTGAGTATTTGATGATTTCTTCAAACTATCTCTGAAACTCTGGGACCTTAAAGTTGTAATGTACCATTTCGTGTTAGACCCCTCGTGTGCGTTTTTAGTCAAGAAAGCTAACTTTAGCTTGGGTTGCATTAGTAACAGGCATCGAGTGATACTCGACTAATAAGGCAAATATGACTTAGAAATATTCTGGATGCTATAGGCGATGAGTGGTCTCAACACCACTTGACGAATTTAACATAGAATAATCCTAGATTCGACAAAACATCGAGTGCGTTAATTTGTCTCAATGCCACTCGATGAATTCTAACTCAGAAATATTATGGATGTTGAGGCGTTGAGTGAACTCGACGCCATTTGACAAGGCGTCGAGTGCGTGGGGTGGTCTCAACGACACTAGACGCTTTTTGACTTAGAAAGTTTTGCACTCAATGAGAAGTTGAGTGGTCTCAATGCCACTCAACGCTTTTGATTTAGAATATTTCTGGACTCAAAGCATGGAGAGCATTGAGTGGTCTCAATGCCATTCGATGAGGCGTTAAGTGATTTAAGTTAGAATAATTCTGGACTAAAGCATCAAGAGCATTGAGTGGTCTCAACGCAATTCGACGAGGCATTGAGTAATTTAACTTTGGACAATTCTCGACTTAAAGCATTAAGAGCATGAGTGGTCACAACGCTATTTGACACGGCTTTGAGTGATTTAACTTAGAATAATTCTGGACTCAAAGCATCGAGAGCGTTGAGTGGTCTCAACGTCATTCAACGAGGCATTGAGCATTTACCCTATAATTATTCTTGTTACTATAGGCGTTTAGCGGACTCGATGCCACTCGATGAAGCATCGAGTGCATTGAGTAAACTCAATGCCATTCGACAAATTGCCCTATATAATCGACGATTTTGACTGGGCCTTATAGGCGTCGAGTGATCATGACGAATCTCGACGATTCGTCGAGTGTGTATTGTATACACGACGATTTTTTCTTTAGAACATTTGGGCAGACTGTGTTGGGGTTCATAAGTACGGGCTAAATCAGGTTTTCGATAATTGTGCCAATTGAATTATTAGGACTCAGTCCTTTCAAAAAGACTTAATTTAAACAATAATGGGCGGTTCAGTACTAGGGTGACACGTGGAAGGCGGTCTAACCCTAATTCTTCCTATAAAGGGAATTTATGGAAAACCCTAGCCATCACTTGACATCTTGCCGAATCATTACCTATGCCGAAACCGTCGGAAGAGGGAAAGCCATCAGTGATAGATTTTGCTGGAGGAGAGATTATTCCTTTCCATGAAGAACAAAGCCAATGATAGGAAGATGTCGTCAAGGAGAGTGATGAGATCCATGGCTGGACATGAGGTGAGCTTCCTACCCTCTCCCTTGGTGCTACATCTGTAATTATTATGTAGGATAGTTGTCGACTCAAAAGAGTTTGGCTTGCGAGATGAAGATTTCCTTGGAAGAAACTATCATAGGACCTTGTCCTAGGGATTTAATGTCTTCAACCTCTCCTCTCTTCCTTGTGAAGATGATGTACTGGGTTTTGTGAAGAGGAATGGTCTATTGAGGGTGAATAAGGGAGGAGAAAAATTTTTGAGTGGTTTTGAACAAATAACTAAAGGAAAAAAGATTAACCGATGACACTCATCTTGCTTTAAGATGCGTGCAGAAACTATTTTCTGTGCGCAGAAAACTTCAAGGCCATTTTCGAGTATGATACAACCAGATCTTTATTTTTGACTAAACATAAAAGTCAAAGTCCTTGGAAAGACCTTTCCAACGGATGGTTTCATGTTTTCATACAAGTTCTATAGCCTCGGTAATGTCCAGTCGAAGTTATTGTATAGTCATGTCTTAAGTGCATGTTATTCTCGGGTTAGTGTAGAACCGGGTTTGGTTTTGGTTGAGAGTTCGTAGCAAAATAATATTGTGGTTTTGGTAAACTTAGTCTATACGTGATTGTGATAAACAAATGGTTGGTGAAACATTATTGTGCAAACGGTTTGAAGGAGTTTTATAAACAAATGGTTTGGGAAAGTTTGTGTACAAATGATTTGATACGATTTGGTTGTACAAATGCTATTCTTGTGAAATCTGGTAGGGATGTGCATGATTATAAACAAAAGAATGAAATAGGTTTCGGAAGAGGATGTGATGCTCGATAATTGAATGAGAAACCCATAACTATGTTATCATGTGTGATGAATATGTGAAGTATCATTATGTTGGTGTGATTATCATAAGGATGTATACTGATTAGTAAATGCTTGATCTTATGAAAAGGAATTGAATGAGGTTAATGCATGGCCGTGTGATGTGATAAATAATGGAAGGTGTAAAGATGTCCACTACAAAGAGCTGTGTCTCCCTGCGGGTAGCAGTGAGGGACTGATATGATGTATATGGTGGCTTACCACCTGTGTAAATGATGAACCCTTGTGTGGTATGGAAATATGGAAGGGTTAGAAGTGCATGTGTGTTTTTTGCGATGGAATTATGAGTTGATAAGGGACTCAGTGTGGAGCCCTTGAGTGTTGTTGAGCACAAAATGTGAATAATAAAAAGGGACTCAGTGTGGAGCCCTTAAATGTAAAATTGCATGGGGGTGAGTTGACACACAGTGTCATGATCCTGGGTTAATGATAGTGTGGCAGGTCTACGGGATCGCTGGTCATAACACTGATGGGAGTTGATAGATAGACATGTGGCGATTAGGCTTGTACCTTGGTGCTCATTATCGGGGCTCCTTTCGTGCCAATTGGACGGTTGGGATTGGTCGTGTGGTGATACACTCCCATTGGCTCCCTCTGTTCCACAAAATAGGCCAGTTTGGGTTGTGTTCTTGGTGCACATCTACCAAAGACCCCCTCTAAGCTATAGTACGCATGTGAGCTCCGTTGTTGTGTTCTTATCATTGAGGCGTATAGAGGCCTAGGCCAGGTATTGTGGAGAGCAGCCTAGTAGTGGAAAGCCTGTTCCACTATCACCGTTTAGCCATGATGGATGGCGCCTAAGAGGTTAGCTACCTGCTCGAAAAGTGGGAACTACAAGTCTGTGTCGACATGGTAGTGTGTGTGTGTGTGTGTGTCTGAGCATGGGTGAGTCATCGCATTGCATTCATAACATAACATTGCATTACATACACAATATCTTTATCATATAAGTTTGTATGGGCATTCTTCTATGATGTACTTGTGGACTTTTATACTTATGTGGATTTTGACTTTTGTTTTATCCTTTATGTTTAGTTTGCTTGGATGATATTTGTTTTATCTAGAAGTATAGGCGTCTTGTAGTATCGTTCAACCTGCATGTTGGCGTTACAGCAAGGATGTTATTCTGGGCATAAGACTCCCCTCGGCTGTGTCTTGTGTTCCAACAGGGGGTTTTTACAAATGGTATCAGCTTGCAACGATCCTCAACTAAAGAAGTCATTGAACAATGGTGCCACACCCATTTGATTGGTTAGTTTGTGGACAAATTGACATAGTGGAAGCATTGGTGTGCCTATGTGTAATTCAAACTAAGTCTGTCCAGATGTTAACCTACGATTAACCAACCTGATCTTAGGTTTGTATGATTATGTGTAGATTCCAGCACATGTAGAGACAGTAGTGGGCACTCCCGCCCCTTTCATCCCTACCCAGTTCCAGCAGTTTGAGTTGGGAGAGAAACTTAGGTCTATCTTAGATGCCTTCAGGTCTCAACAGGCCCCTGTGCAGAAACAAGCACCGGGATCCAACTGGTTAAGCATCTTTTGAGATCTCTCCCTGCCTGCTTATCTTGGGACGGAGTCGGTTGTTAGTACTGAAGAGTGGCGTGACACTGTGAAGGAATTAATGGCTGAAATTAGATGTCCAGCCAATATGGTGTGACCTTAGTAGTGTTAGTCTTGGAATTATATATGAAGAGGTGGTGGAAGTCACTCATGGGTTCCACTTTCCAAGGTCAAGTGTACACAAAGATCAGCTGGGATGAGTTTTTTGTAGCTTTCCTGGAGCATTTCATTCCCTCAACCGCTCGATATGAACTTAAAGAAAGATTCCTGTAGTTGAAGCAAGGATCTAAGTCTGTGACGGAATATTAAAGGGAGTTTCAACACCTCGCTAGGTTCGTTGATGCCTACCAAATTGACTACGTGGTTATGCTAAGCGGTTTTTCAACGGCTTGTGAGATCCCTTAAGGCAAGCCCCTTTGTTTATAGCAGACTCCAGTTTGGCGGAGATAATAGACATGGCGAAAAAGATGGAGGAAGATCATTTGGAAAGTGGTAAGAGACCCGCTGAGGGGGTAATGAAAGCAGGCCCCAGTTATAGGAGGAAAGGCAACAGAGGAAGAGTAAAAAATAGAGGCGGTAGTCACTTCCACAAGAATTTTAGAATGGAGAATTCGGTGTCGTATCCATCTCTACCTCCACCACAACAACTATACCTGCAGCCTAGGGAGTAGTACGAGCGAGTTTGCTTCCAGTGCAATCATCCGGGACACATCCGACGCTATTTCCCACAACTACGTGGAGATGCTCCCCCTTTTCTCCCTCCGGTAGCTCCACGAGGATGGGGACATGTGCGTGGTTGAGGACGAGGACTACGATGAAGGAATCCTAGACCTGCTCGGGAGCAGACATTTGCGCTGGATATGGTGTAGGAGGGGAATCCTCATAAGGTGATTACAGGTATATCATGATTTGGTCAAAGTATGCCATAAACATTTCTCATCAATTGCATAAGTTGTGTTAGGAATATAGCCCGAGTCTTTATAATTAATACATGGGAAACCAGATCATACACTGTTTGATACCGGTGCCACTCACTCATTCGTTTCGGCAGATATTGTTAAAAACTTGGAAGGAGTGCAACACTTCACTGGTACCACTCGGAGAGTACGTCTTATGGATGGCTCCGAGATGACCTCGTATGCCTAGTGTGACTGGAAGTATGTATTTGATGAAAGATCTTTGAAACCCCTGAAACGGTATTAAAAATACCAGAATTTGATCTTATTGTGGGAATGTCGTGGTTAGATTGGCACCATGCCAAGATCGAATGTGCGGCGAAGCAAATCACCTTGAGGCATGGAGACTCGGAGGTCATCTTCAAAGGTATCAAATTTGCACCCCGTATGTTATTGTCTTCGATTAAGGCCCTTAAGTACCATTTGGGAGGGGACAAAGAATATATGATATGTTTTGAATTAAAAGAGATGGTGTAAAGTTTGAAAGATATGCGGGTAGTGCGGGACTTCCCTGAGGTATTTCCTGATAAGTTACAAGGATTACCCCCACATAGAGAGGTAGACTTTCGGATTAAATTAGTACCAGGTGCAAAAACTGTGTCTTAGACCCCTTACCGAATGGCTCTAAAGGAACTCGCCGAGTATAGGGTTCAGTTACAAGATTTGGTAGAATCAGGGTTTGTTTGCCCCAGTTCATCACCATAGGGAGCCCCTGTTCTATTTGTCAAGAAGATGGACGGAACATTAAGATTGTTCATAGGCTATCGGGAGCTTAACTGACTGATGATGAGGAACACCTATCCCCTACCCCAAATTGATGAGTTATTCGATCAGCTGGTTGGAGCGTATTGGTTTTCCAAACTGGATCTGCGCTCAAGGTATTTCCAGCTAAGGATACAAAAGGATGATATACCGAAGACAGCATTTAGCTCGAGGTATGGTTTGTACGAGTTCATAGTGATGCCATTTGGACTCTCAAATGTCCCTTCTGCGTTTATGAGTTTGATGAACTAGGTGTTCAAGCCGTACTTTGATGTATTCGTCATCATCTTCATCGATGATATTTTGATCTATTTAAAGACAGAAGAAGAGCATGCAAAGCACTTGACTCTAGTTTTGAAGAAGCTAAAGGAGCATGCCCTGTTTGCTAAGTTCAGCAAATGCGAATTTTGGCTCCGAGAAGTTGCCTTCTCGGGCCATATGATTAGTGGGGTTGGGTTAGCAGTAAACTCGGCTAAGGTGCGTGCCTTAAAGGAGTGGTCTCCATTGAAGTCAGCGGCCTATGTACGGAGCTTCCTTGGAGTTATTGGCTATTATTTCAAGTTCGTGAAAAGATTCTCGAAGATAGCCCTTCCCCTCAATGCTTTGACAAAGAAAGGTGCGTCGTATGAGTGGACACCTCAGTGTGAGGCTGCAGTTCAAGAGCTGAAAGATAGACTTACTGTAACGCCCCAAAACCCAAATACAAATTAGTCAATATGTTTATAATACCCTTAGTGAAGCCCTATGAAAATTGGTGATGAATTCGAAGTGTTTTTAAGGACTTTTGGATCCCTTATAGTTTTACACGGCCTGTGACACAGGTGTGTCCAGAGCCATATCGAGGAACATGGCCTGTGATACGGGTGTGTCCAGGGCCGTGTCATGCTCTATATTTGGCCATTTTATTGCGATTGAGGAACACGACATGTGACACAGGTGTGTCTAGATCCATGTCGAGGAACACGGCTTGTGACACGGGTGTGTGCGGGGCCATGTCATTCTCTTTATTTGGCTGTTTTATTGTGATTTCGGGACACGACCTGTGATACGGCCTTTTCACAAGCCGTGTATGGACCCAGGGAGACCATTTTAAAGTCAAATCAAGGCCTTTCATTTTTTTAGGTGGGATAAGATGGTACAGAGTCTTTCCTTATGAGATAAGGTCAGGAAATGAGGGTTTAAACCTCATTTCCTTTGGCTCATTCTCTTTCTAAGAGGTAGAGAGAGGGGAGAGCAAAGGGATAAAAAGAAGGAGGAATCATGCCATTGTTTGAGCTTCGAAGCTCCAAATTGCAAGCCGAGTCTAGATCTGCGGAAGTGAGTCCGTTGCGGAGGTTTTCATCTGGCTAGTTTCTCCTCCATGGGGCCGAAGCGAGCTTCTAGGGTAATTATTCTCTACTTGGACATGTAAAGTCCCCTTCCTTTTGCATAGGAAACTCTCTCCCGCGAGTGTGCGGTGAGCGTGGGTATTCCTTCAGGTAGATATGGATTATCCTCGTAGTTTTGCATATATAGTTTGAAATCAGAGTACATACATAGGCATGGTGTGTGAAGCCCATCCGGACGTGTTGGTCTGGATTGGTGATGTTTTCATTATGCATGAATTTTCGGAGAAGTCTCTGTTATGTATGTTTTCGGGTTTCTATGCGGTAGATTGCAGCAGGGAACTTTAGAGAATAACCCCAACGAGCACTCAGAAAACTAGGAAGAAACACATTTCTGCCAGGTACCGCGCTGCTGTAGTGTTACCGCTGGCGGTATCTCTGTGAGAGAGCTGTTGTGAGGCCTGTCTCGCGGAGACATGGGGGACAGGTTGTGGGGCTTAGAGCTCTAGGAGCCCAGCTTGGTGGCATGAGTGCCAACCTTGTGAAAAACCAGGTTATGTATTATTGTATGATCGATTCGTAGGGAATTGGGGAGGCTGACCCGCACTGATGACTTAAATTGACATGGCGATGTGAGCAACATGTTGAGGTAAACTGTCCCTGAGCAGATGCCTTCTGGCTCCATTGATAAATTAATATGTAGGAACATCGACCCACCCATGAATATGAAAAATGTCGGATTTTATGCTTTTATTATAGTTCTTTATATAGCACATGGTGTTTCACTTGTTTTCAAGTTTCCGGACATTTTACTATACGTCTCTGTTCCACCTGAGTGCCTTTCTTTGTCGTCTCTTCCTACCACTAAATATTCTCTTGAGATGGGGAGTGTTAGTACAGTCGTGTCTATTTTCCTTGTTGACTACTTGGTTCTTGAACCGGATGGTAAGATTCCATTTTACTTTCTTTTACTTGACACCCTTTCTAGTTTTCTCGAAAGTCTTGTTGTTTGTGTGCCAGATAGGTTCTCAGTGCTGCTGAATGTTCATGCTACTACGACACGGATTTCAGGGCCAGATTTGCCCAATATTGCTGCTGCTTCCGACTGTTCCCCCCTCACGAGCCGCTCATCGGTGATGAATAATTTTAAGTGGGTGAGGATTGATGGAGACGTTGCTGACATGGTCGCCATTGATCCCCATCTTAGAGAGTTTGTCGATTGGGACGATCACTGCCGCAAGCTCGAGGATGGGATTGATGTCCACCGTCATTATATAAAAATATATAATTATAAATTAAATAATTATAATTATATATTTTTAATAAATTTTTTTTTTTTACAATTTTATTTTAGTATTTATTTTGTGTTTAATTTTCATTTCATGTGAAATGATGGGTACTTACAACCATCATGTGTTGTTTTAACTATTTCATTTCATGTGCTATGATGGGTGCATATAACCATCATATTTTCAATTTGAATTTTTAATTTTAAATTTTTAATGAAGGGTTGATTGAGTGATGTAAGCATATATACAGGCCATGATATTTGTCATATTGTTTAGAGAAGAAGAATAAGAAAATAATCCCCCTAAATATCTTTTGAGAACCTCCTTCCCCCTTGGCAAAATTCGGCCACCTCCCTCCCCCTCCTCCTCTTGGACGCCGACCTTCTTTCTCTCCCTCTCTTAATGGCTCGGCCATCTTCCCCATCCCCTCCTCCTCCTCCTCCTCTCTCTTCAAGTTCTAACCACTAGGTAAACCGAGCCCCTCCCCAACCCTAGCCTCCACCACCTTCATTCCCTTCAACCTCTCGGCCAGCCAATTCCCCCACCAAAAAAACTGCCACCAAACTCCACCACCAAACCCTGCCACCAACTCCACCACCAAACCCGAGACACCAACCCTTCCTATAACCCGAGCCTCCACCCTATCTACATAATAAAACCGACATACATTGGTTTGCCCTAGCCACCACCCTCCTTCACTTGAGAACAAAATTATTCTCCACCACCTTTTCTCACTCCTCTACAATAATATTGTCTTTTCAAGGAACTACCTCTCCAAGGGTTTCTCAAAAGGAGAAAGAGGTTAGCGTCTTCATCGTCTGGTGCGAATCTGAGGATTTCTGCGTGGAAATAGAGAATATACCACCATCATGTGCGCCTCCTTCACTCATCTTATGGACAGATACATATTGGGATTTGATTAACATTTTCTTAAACCAACTTCGTTGAGTGCTTCTTTAATATATTTAGCGAGAATTGGTGGAATAGAAGACTTGTAAATTGTTCTGATTTATATTGAATATTGTGCTAATTAAAATCTAATTCACAAAGCATTTATTCCCCGAATATTTTTCGTATTAATTGGAGCGGGTAGATCCCGTGAATAGTAGAGAAAATCGGGTTCATTACCCTTGATTTCCCCTTGAGTTCAAGTTATTTGGTATACACTCTAGTAATTAATTTTGGGGATCGATTAGGACTTAATTTTAAATAACTTTTTTAGCCTGGATATTCTCTTATTGGATGTGTGAACGTTTGCGCATAATTTAATTTGAATTGCTAATTTTCCGGATCGGGTGGGTCCATTTCGCTTGAGAGAACATTGGCAAATAGCCCTTGTTCAATCTAAAATAAGGGGTAGCGTCCCTTTGCGTTGATTGCTGTGGAATTGTGCCTTTAAATGCTTGGGTATTCGATAGTGCTAAGTGGAGAAACCGCGCACTAGTTATTTAATTAAATTATCAAACAAAAGAACATGTAGTATAATCCGTAGAAACCATGTGCCTGCATCAATTTGGTATCAGAGGGTGGTTCACGTCAATTTCCTAATTCGCACCCTCCCCCTTTTATTATTTCACTGTCACGCACTTGGATGTTTAATGTCAAAATAACAAAACAAAATCTCTAGTTTTGGTCTACCAATAGCAATCTAAAGATCTCATTTTTTCTCAAAATTAAAAAAAATAAAATTCTGGAAATTCTCCATCATTTTATTAGTAAGAAATCAAAAAAACATTTAATTTTTATTAAGTCATTTTTTTATTAAATCATTATAAAATTTTAATTCTTGTCTACAAATAGCGGTCTATATTTTTTATTTTTTCAGCAAAAATTTAAAAGAAATTTATTTAATAATCCTCATAATTTTTCCAGCAAGAAAATAAAAAAATTCATTGCCTTAGTTATTAAGCGGGAACAAATCAATCTGTTGCATTTTATATAGGGTCAAGTTCATTATTTATTGCATGTAAACCAGTTCCGCGTGAGTTTTCTCTCCGGTTCTCATTATTATGGCCAATGACGTTTATGCTTTCCATTAAGATTATTGGTATGTTAATCCCTTGGCAAAACAAACCCAAGCCTTGCCATCCTACCCTAGGAATTCAACCTGCCCCCACGCTTATCCTCCCACTAGAATTAAGGCACCTACTTATGATGGTTTAGGGTGTCCCCAAGTTTTCCTAGACTAGGTTAAGGAAATAGAGTGCTACTTTGAGTGGTACAAATGGAATGACGTTGATAAGGTGCGAGTGGCAATAATAAAGTTATTCGGTAGAGTTAAGATATTCTGGTTGAATGTGGAACGTCATCTAAGAGCCTACAACGGTAAATTACTTATTGGTTTGGCAGAGATGAAGACCATGCTAATTGAACAGTACGTCCCTATGTACCATCAAATGCAGATGTTTGATGATTTGCCTACCATTAAATAAGGGAATAAGTCAGTCTCTGAAGTTACTGTGGTATCTCTCGATTCTAAGGATGACCCCATAGGTGAGAGTTTTTCGACTTGTATGTTAGTGTCCGACAATTCTGATGAGTTCAAAATTGAGATTGGATACCCTAGTGATTTAGAAGACGATGTGTGGGATGATTACATTCAAATCTGTGAGAGTAGTACGCTGCCTATTATGTGCCTTACTAGCATTGTGTCTGATCACCCTAGTATTGTGTGCCCTCTCCAAGCTATGATCCTCATCGTGTTAGAGCCTACGATTACACCTCATTAGATTATGTCTGAGATATCTGAGGAGCCTGAGAGTGAGGATGTTCCTATTATTATTGTGGATGAGTTACGATTTGAGGGAAGGGTGACTTTGGACGATAATGTTGTTGTACACCCGGATGAGAGTTATTTGACGTCGACACCTTTAGGTGAAATTTTTATTGATTTTGATTTTATCCCGGGTTTGATCTTACCGACCCTTCCCCCTATTTATTTGCCTATCTTAGATGAATTTTTAGGACGTAGAACCGGTAGTCCTAGTTTGAGTTTATGTGTCACCCCCACTTTATTAGTTTCTATTTTGACGTTGACTAAGCATGTAGATATTAATATGTT
The DNA here is from genome assembly GCA_039513925.1 of Platanthera zijinensis. NCBI lineage: Eukaryota > Viridiplantae > Streptophyta > Magnoliopsida > Asparagales > Orchidaceae > Platanthera > Platanthera zijinensis. The sequence continues at coordinate 197,680,327 of CM077085.1, read as the reverse complement.
GAGCGCATTAGTATTTGGACTATCCACCGCACCTCATAGATATGACTACACATTACTTTGACTATTCATTTTTCTACGTGTCCAATTACGGTTCTGTCCTCGACTGTTTCTAACTTTTTGGTTATTGTGCCTCTGGATGTGGTGTCCCCTAGTTATACTTATATACTACACCCGATTGCACGCATTTACCCACCGCCATTTGATGACCCTCATTTCCCCACATTAGTGACTATAGTTGGGTCCCTTGAGTTATTTCTGTCGCACATCTCTTCATATTCGGGAGCATCCAATTCAATTGTTTATGATGATCGGTTAACCTTGGAATATCTTCATGCCAACCGTGAAAATATTAAACTTGAAAATAAGACTACGGTTCTAGAGCCCGTTAAAATCATCCCTGATTATAAGTCACCCGTACCACCTGACTTAACACCCTTATCCTCCGTGTTTGGGTCTAGTCATGTAGCACATGGATTCTCTCCTCATTTGTCTTGGACGTTAGTATTTCTTCTTAAGTTATGTCACACGCACTTCCACGCCTTTTCGAGACTGTCTAACGCTAGACCTAGTGATTTGGGTTTAGTCTGGTCAGTCCCCGAGCATATGCCTTCTAGCTAAGGTTACAAATTAATACGTAGGAATGCCGACCCATCCATGAATATGAAGAACGTCGGATTTTATGCTTTTATTTTAGATTTTTATATAGCACATGGTGTTTCACTTTATTTCAAGTTTCTGGACTTTTTACTGTACGTCTCTGTTCAACCAGAGTGCCTTTCTCCATCGTCTCTTCCTACCACTAAATATTCTCTTGGGATGGGGAGTGTTATTACTATCATCTCTATTTTCCATGTTGACTCTTTGGTTCTTGAACCGGATGGTAAGGTTCTTGTTTATTTTCTTTTGCTTGACACCCTTTCGAGTTTTCTCGAAAGACTTGTTGTTTGTGTGCCAGACAGGTTCTCAGTACTGATGGATGTTCATGCTACTACGACACGGATTGCAGGGCCAGATTTGCCCCATGTTGCTGCTACTTCTGATTGTTCACCCTCACGGGCCACTCATCAGTGATGAGTAATTTTGAGTGGTGGAGGATTGAATGAGACGTTGTTGACATGACCGCCATTGATCCCCGTCTGAGAGAGTTCGTCGATTGGGACGATCGCTGCCGCAAGCTCGAGGATGGGATTGACGTCCGCCACCATTATATAAAAATATATAATTATAAATTAAATAATTGTAATTATATATTTTTAATAATTTTATTATTTTAGCAATTTTATTTTAGTATTTATTTCATTTTTAATTTTCATTTCATGTGTAATGATGGGTGCTTATAACCATCATGTGTTTTTTTAATTACTTCATTTCATGTGCTATGATGGGTGCATATAACCATCATATTTTGAATTTGAATTTTGAATCTTGAATTTTGAATGAAGGGTTGATTGAGTGGTGTAAGCCTATATATAGGACATGATATTTGTCATATTGTTTAGAGAAGAAGAATATGAAAATAATCCCCCTAAAGAACTTTTGAGATCCTCCTTCCCCCTTGGCAAAATTCGGCCACCTCCCTCCCCCTCCTCCTCTTGGTCGCCGACCATCTTTCTCTCACCCTTTTAGTGGCTCGGCCACCTTCCCCCTCCTCTCCTCCTCCTCCTCTCTCTTCAAGTTCTCACCACAAGGTAACCCAAGCCCCTCCCCAACCCTAGCCGCCACCACCTTCATTCCCTTCAACCTCTCGACCACCTAATTCCACCACAATAAAAAATAGCCACCCAACTCAACCACCAAACCCGGACACCAACTCCGCCACCAAACCCGAGCCACCAACCCATCCTCCAACCTGAGCCTCCACTCTCTCCACATAATTAAACCGACCTACTTTGGTTTGCCCTAGCCACCACCCTCCTTCACTTGAGACCAAAATTATTCTCCACCACTTTTCTCTCTCCTCTACAATAATATTGTCTTTTCAAGGAACTCCCTCTCCCAGGGTTTGTCAAAAGGAGAAAGCGTCGAGCATCTTCATCGTCTGGTGCGGATCCGAGGATTTCTGCTTGGAAATAGAGAATATACCACCATCGTGTACACCTACTCCACTCATCTTGTGGACGGATACATATTGGGATTTGGGTATTGTTTTCCTAAACCTACTTCGTTGAGTGCTTCTTTTATATATTTTGCGAGAATTGGTGGAATAGAAGGATGGTAAATTGTTCTGATTTATATTGAATATTGTGCTAGTTAAAATCTAATTCTCAAAGCATTAATTTCCCGAATATTTTTTATATTAATTGGAACGGGTAAATCTCGTAAACACTAGAGGAAATCAGGTTCATCACCCTTGATTTCCCCTTAAATTCAAGTGATTTGGTATACCCTCTTGTAATAAATTTTGGGGTTCGATTAGGACTTAATTTTAAATAACTTATTTAGTCTGGATATTCTCTTATTGGATGTGTGAACATTTACACATTATTTAATTTGAATTGCTAATTGTCCGGATCGGGTGGGTCGATTTTGCTTAAGCGAACTTTAGCATATAGCCCTTATTCAATCTAAAATATGGGGTAGCGTCCCTGTGCGTTGATTGTTGTGGAATTGTGCCTTTAAATGCTTGAGTATTCGATAGTGCTAAGTAGAGGAACCGCGCGCTAGTTATTTAATTAAATTATCGAGCATAAGAATGTGTTGTTTAATCTGTAGAAACCATGGGCCTGCATCACAAGTGGTAAGTAGCGGACTGAAGCTTTGATGTTGTGCTGGCCCTTTAAGGACAAAGCGAAGTGTTTTCTTTTAATATTGTCATATGTGCCCGACCTACGTATCGATGTATGTAAAAGACTTACTGTTTAAGCAAAATATTGTAAGGCCTTAAGTCCAAGTCTTTTGTGAATGTTATTTCAATCCTATTATGGCTATAGTGGACATTCATGTGTTTTTTATGGGTTCATATAACTGTTTTAAAAAACTTCTACTAGAATGCTCTGAGTTAGGATTCGAATTCCAACGGTGGTATTTTGGTATTAATACGTAACTCCGCTAACTGTCTGTGGTATATGGTGTGGTGCCCCGGCCAGACCTTCTGTTATATTCCATGTGACGGATGTGGGTGTTTTAATTCGGTATTAAACTACGGTTTTTGTCTTGCTTATTTGAATTCGTAGACGAATTCTTTTAAGGGGTGGTGAGCACATGTATGTTGGTCATCGTATAACATGAAAAGAACTCATAAATGTCCACTTAGGAATGAAAATACACATGTTTGAGGAACTTGCGTGTTCCTATTATTGCTTTTTGTAATTATGTTTGGTCACTTAATGGTGTGTTGTACGACTATAGGTGTCAATAAGTGGCGCATGGCAGTCAGAACGCCAGATTTCTGAGGAAAGTAGTGCACCAAATGACGTGCCTGCAACCCCTCCTTAGGCGGAAACAATAAGACTTGTGGCTGAGGCAGTGTTTGCAATGCTAAATGCCCAGCCATAAAGGCAAGTGCAGCATCCTGCCCTTGCAGGGGAGCAGGTAATGTTTCGAGCAGCAGAACCTAGAATTGTGGAACAAGTGGTTGTAGAGCCTTTAGTACCAAGAAGATCAACAGAGAAGCAGCTCAAGCATGTAATGATCTTTATTCCTCCAGTGTTTTTGGGGAATGGTACCCCATCCCAGGCTAAAGATTGGCTCTCTCGGGTGAAGAGAGTCTTGACGGCCACTGAAATGGAGGAATGGCAGAAGACCATAATGCCACCTTTCTGTTGGATGGAGAGGAGAGGTTGTGGTGGGAAAAGTTAGAGCTGCATCACTTGGTTGGAAGGCAACTAACTGATGTTTCGATGGAGGAATTCTCGAGGTTATTCTTGGCAAGATACCATCCCTCAGCACAGAGGATTGATATGGAGAATCAGTTCGAGAGACAAACACAGGGAGATAATAGCATGGATGAGTATCTCCACGAGTTTACGCGGTTGGGTCGTTGTGCTGGCTCTACGTTGCCGATGAGGAGCGTAAGACCATCCAATTCTATGAGGGTTTGCTTTATGACTCAAGGCTACTACTTTCTGGGCCTATGACGCAAGGCTTCCAAACCCTAGTCAATACGGCCCGATCATTTGAAAAAGATCTATAGAGAGTCCAAGGGAAGAAGGACTCGAGTACAAAGAAGATGGAGTTCAAAGTACTGAACTCCTCAAAGTGTGGGTTCCGTAAGTGGAACAAGAAGGCTAGGACTTCGGGTCCAACACCTTCTTTGGGTGTGTTTGGGGCAACAACAGGCCGATACCAGGGCACTTGTTATAACTGTGGAAAGTCGGGACATTTTGCAAGAGATTGTTGGAGTGGACGTCTGAAGTCCGAGAAGAAGACCGGAGCATATTATGCGGAGAAGGGAAAGGCAGTGGAGTCAACCGCATCCCACCATGCTCCATCCCAGCCTAGAGTGTACAACCTTGGCCTCAGGAGCCATAAAACAGGCTGACGTAGTGACAGGTATGATTTTATTAATAGCAGTTTGGCTTTATTTACTTGTTGCCTTATGCATTGTAGCTTATAACCGATTATTTCTAGGCTTTGTACTAATCCTTGATTGTCCAGCGAGAGCACTGTTTGATATGGGAGCTTTGCATTCCATTTTTTCTGAAGAATTTGTATCATACATCGGAGTACCTTCTTCGATGGCAAGGGATAAATTGGAAGTGCTTCTGTATAACGGGTGCTCTATGCACGTGGATAAAGTTTGTTGCGTGAAGGTAGGGATTGGGAGTCACGAATATTACTTGCAAGCGTCGCTACTGCTGATAGTGGAGTTCGATGTTAGCTTTGGAATGAACTGGCTATCGAAGCAGCATGCATACATTGATTGCAAACGTAAGTTGGTTAGATTGGGACTGGATACAGATCGTGAGATGACGTTCTCAGGCATGAAGGGGCGAAGCAAGACTTTGATGTTTGCTCTCTAGGTGGTTAAGGCAGTTTGTAGTGGTGCAGAGCAGTTTTTCACAATAGTGGAGGCTTCGAAGCCCAAGCCTGGTTTGGACAGCATCCAATTTGTATCTGAGTTTCCTGACGTATTTCCTAAAGATCTCCCTAGAGCTCCATCTCAGCAAGAGATCGACTTCAACATTGAGCTAGTGTAAGGTGCCAAACCTATGCCATTCTCTCCATACCAGTTAGCGCTTAAGGAGATGGCATAATTGAAAGTATAGCTTCAAGAGCTGTTGGAACAAGGTTATGTGCGTCCGAGTTCATTGCCTTGGAGCGCTCTGGTCCTCCTTATTAAGAAGAAGGATGGAAGCTTATGAATATATATTGATTTACGGGAGTTGAATAAGCTAACGGAGAAGAATAAGTATCTAATCCCATTGATTGATGATCTGTTCGACCAGCTGGTCGGGTCTACTGTGTACTCGAAGTTGGATCTGATATCTGGATACTATCAGCTGCGGATAAGAGAAAGTGACATTCCTAAGACATCTTTTAGCACATGTTATGGGCATTATGAGTTCACAGTCATGCCGTTTGGATTGACAAATGCGCCATCTGTGTTTTTTGATTTGATGAACAGGACGTTCAGAGAATACTTGGACAAGTTCGTGATAGTTTTTATCGACGATATACAGGTGTACTAGAAGTATGAGGATGATCATTTCAAGCATCTACACATGGTATTGGAGATCATGAGGAAGAACCAACTCTATTCCAAGTTCTCCAATTGTGAATTTTGGTTGTCCTCAGTAGCATTCCTTGGTCACGTAGTTAGCGGTGAAGGAATTGCGGTGGATCCTACAAAGATAATTGCGATACGCGAGTGGCCTTGGTTATCTACCGTGGCAGAGTACGGAGTTTTCTGGGACTTGCCTGTTTGGTTTCTCTATGTGGTTGGCACAACACTTGTGCACACAGCGGAAGTAATAAAATCTAGAACAACCCAAAAGAGATTGGATCGGGCCATGCATGGTGAATCAAGAAGTTAACAAAATTAGGCAAAAATTACCTCTTGGTGTTGAGTCATAACTCAACGAAGATGCTCCAAATGTGATTCCTTGTCGGTGGCGAGTTCCACGTAGAATAATATCTACGTCTCTGTAGAAATCCACACGAGCGGGAGAATTCCAAACTTCCGTCACACGGATGATCGGAAAGAAGATCAGCCGCACCTTTGCACTTCCCATAGACTGCTAGGTCCGCGTCAGGGAAAGCAAGACCAGCGACGGTTTCCGGAGAGGAGGTGGTCGGCGGAGCGAACAACCGACGGCAGAACGTTTTTGTCCGGTGGAATCGGGATTCGGCGGATCGGGAGATCAGCGGAACTCTTTCTGTCGGCTTCCGTATTTCTATAGGAATACCGATATTGGTCGATTATTTTCTTCAAAACCCTAAGTGTCCTATTTATACCAAAGGCATAAACAGTTCATAGGAATCGCTATCCGTAGACCACCCAAGTTAGGGTTTCTTGACCGTTCGGCGAGAATCAGTCGGCGAGAATCAGTCGGCGAGAATCAGTCGGCGAGAATTGGCGAGAATCAGACACAGAATCGGCAAGAATCGAACAGTTCGATTCTCGACGATGATGCCTTAGTCGGCGAGACATACACGACGACTCCCGTCGATTCTCGTCGATTATGCCACAGTCGACGAGTCATACTCGACGACTCCCGTCGACTCTCGACGATTTTCCCTTGGCAACATTTGCCTGACGTCCCATACTAAAGGGTGATTTGTAACCCTTACCAACACAGTTAATCTTCCAATTTCTCCACATGCTCTTATGTGCGACCTTGCAGGCTCATATCGCGTTGGCAGTGATATTACATGTTTGACCACTTCTAGATCACCATGGTAACTCCAACAGTCTCCCACTTGATCTTGAAAGTATCAAACCAAAAATCTCACAAACAATGAGCGGCATCTAGCAATGTATCATTGCTCCCCAAGCAATAAGTGTTCATAACTCATAAGCCTTCATGACCAATATTCCAGCATTGTCTTTGTCCCTTTGTCCCTTACATCCGGAAAGAACTAGAGGTATGGACCGTGTCACCCTCATAGTAGCTCAATCCAAGTTTCTTGATCTAGAACGGACTTCCAGAGAATGGTGAGTCCAATATCACATACTGACTCAACCAAGCATGACCATGCATTTCTCAATCCAGTTCCATCAAGGGGCCCATGGATGCAACTCCTATAATATAGGAGGACAAATCCCATATCTGCTCACACACAAACACCCAAATGATTCGTAACGTACCCAACAACCACCCTTATCATCAACCTTTTTCAAGGAAGACTTTAAATGACATCAAAGCATGCTCTTCCTCACTTGATGAATGATGTGAAGTCAGGTCAAAGGACCACAATACCATTGCCAATAGAGACCTACTTGTGACACGATTAGATAACAATCCAAAAAGTAGTCTCAGGATGGGTCTGTCCAGTACAACTTGTTCATTAACAAGTACCCACGTGATGACTTGATATCACAATATCATGACCTGTGAGAACTGGTCATCAGTCAACACACGTGCTAGTCTTAAGGTATCATCGTCACCCTTAGCTTCTATGATGATACAACGACCAGGGACCTTTTAAGAATAAAGCTTCAAATAAATCATAGGCTCTCACATTCAAGTCACGTACTTTATGTCCTATGGAAGCGAACACTCTAAGGGTATTTATTATGTTACAATTTAACTATCACATAGAAAAATTACAATAAAAGAACTTTCCATTAATTGTAAAAAGAAACATTTGGTACACAATTCATCATATGAATGAACAAAAATAGCCAACAGAATATATGTTTACATGCAACCCATAAGACTCCCACTAGAGTAGATCACTTAGGTATCGCATACCCATTGATCTAGTATGACCATCATGCTTTCTCTGTGCGAGAGGCTTTGTCAGTGGATCCGCAATATTCTCCTCAGTTGGCACTCTGCAAATGTTCACATCTACTCGTTCGACAATCTCACGAATAAGATGGAACCGCCGAAGTATGTGCTTGGAGCGCTGATGGGATCTAGGTTCCTTAGATTGTGCAATTGCCCCATTGTTATCACAGTAAAGAACTATGGGACAAACAATGCTAGGAACTACATCAAGCTTGTCGATGAATTTCCTAATCCATACAGCCTCCTTCGCTGCGTTAGCTGCAGCGATATACTTGGCCTCTGTTGTAGAATCAGTAACTGTCTCTTGCTTGGAACTCTTCCAGCTCACAGCTCCTCTATTAAGGCAAAACACAAACCCTTACTGAGACTTTGAATCGTGTCTATCAATTTGGAAGCTAGCATCCGTGTAACCACTAACAACAAGCTCTTCCTCTCCACCATACACCAAGAACACATCCTTAGTCCTTCTCAAGTACTTCAGGATATTCTTAACTGCAATCCAGTGACATTCACGGGGTCTGACTAATACCTGCTAGTCATGCTCAAAGCAAAGGAGACATCGGGTCGAGTACATAACATTGCATACATGATTGATCAAATTGTCGAAGCATATGGAATCAACTTCATGTGGTCCTTATCTTCACAAGATTTTGGACGCTGGTCCTTAGAGAGATTCACCCTATGAGACATGGGTAAAAATCCTTTCTTGGACTCAAGCATGTTGAACCGCTTCAACACCTTTTCAATGTATGTACTCTGGGTCAAAACAAGTAACTTCTTCGATCTATCTCTATATATCTTAATACCAAGTATGTAAGTCGCTTCACCCAAGTCCTTCATAGAAAAGCAGTTCCCTAGGTTGTTCTTAACAACTTTCAGGGTAGGAATGTCATTCCCAATCAAAAGTATGTCATCTACATACAATATTAGGAAGACAACAATGCTCCCACTGATTCGCTTGTAAACACAAGGCTCATCTTCATTCTTGATGAAACCAAACTCTTTGATTTTCTCATCAAAACAAAGATTCCAACTTCGAGAGGCCTATTTCAGTCCATAGATGGACTTATTTGGCTTGCATATTTTAGTGGCTTCATTTGGGGATACAAAACCCTCGGGTTGTGTCATGTACACTTCCTCAAGGAGGTTTCTATTAAGGAAAGCTGTTTAGACTTCCATCTACCAGATCTCATAGTCATAATACGCAGCAATTGCAAGCAATATCCTTATGGACTTTACAATGTCAACAGGGGAAAAGGTCTCATCATAGTCAATACCATGAATTTGCTTGAAACCCTTAGCCACCAGTCGCCCTTTGAATGTCTGTACATTCCCATCCATGTCGGTCTTCTTCTTGAAGACCCATTTGCACCCTATGGGTCGTACCCCTTCAGGTGGTTCCACCAAGTTCCAAACTTGGTTTGCATGCATGGAGTCCATCTCGGATTTCATAGCCTCAAGTAATTTGTCGGAGTCCGGTCCATTCATAGCTTCTTGGTAGGTTGCTGGTTCATTATCATGATCCATAAGCAGCACATTACCTATTTGAGACATGAGAAATCCATATCTCCCAGGCTTAAACCTCGGTCTACCAGATCTACGTAGGACTTGTGTTTCTTGAGCAGGTTCTCTAGCTACAACATCTTGTTGTCCTGTCTCAGATTCCAATTCCGGTTCATTCATTACTTGTGGTTCTTGAACTTCTTCAAGTTATACCTTTTCAGTCTTTCTTGATAAGAACTCTTTCTCCAAGAAGACGCTAGTCCTTGCGATAAAAACTTTGCCCTCGGACGGTAGGTAAAAGTAATACCCTTTCGTTTCCTTAGGATATCCCACAAGATAACATTTATCCGATTTGGGTTCCAGCTTGTCAGGCATTTGACGTCGCACGTATGCCTCACAACCCCAAATTTTAATGAACGACATACTAGGAAACTTCCCAGTCCATATCTCATATGGTGTCTTCAGAACCGTTTTCATTGGAGCGCGATTCAGTGTCATTGCAGCAGTCTCTAAAGCAAAACCCCAAAAGGAAACAGGCAAGTTTGCATGACTCATCATAGAACGTACCATGTCTAACAAAGTACGATTTCTCCTCTCAGATACACCATTATGCTGTGGTGTTCTAGGTGGAGTGAGCTGTGATACAATACCACACTCTTTCAGATGATCACAGAACTCATGACTAAGGTATTCGCCACCTCGATCAGATCGGAGTGCTTTAACCCTTTTACCCAACTGGTTTTCTACTTCATTCTTGAACTCTTTGAACTTTTCAAAGGTCTTGGATTTGCACTTCATAAGATACACATATCCGTATCTACTGAAATCATCAGTAAATGTAACAAAGTATAAATACCCACCTCTAGCCATGGAAATCATGGGTCCGCATACATCACTATGTACAACACCCAAGAGATCCTTATCCCTCTCAGTATAACCAGTGAAAGGGGCCTTAGTCATCTTGCCTAACAAACAAGATTCGCATCGCTCAAATGATTCATAATCAAATGAGTCCAAAAGTCCATCTTTATGGAGCTTGGATATGCGCTTCTCATTTATATGGCCCAAACGACAATGCCAGAGATATGTAGGGTTTGAGTCATTTGTTCTTAGTCTTTTATTATTTTCTACATTATAGATGTGATGGTCCAAGTTCAAAACATAAAGACCATTAAACAATTGTGCTACAGCATAACAAACATCATTCTTAAATATCGAACAACAGTTGTTCTTAATCATAAAAGCAAATCCAATCATGTCGAAGCATGAAATGGATATAATGTTTCTAGTTATTGCCGGAACAAAATAATAGTTATCAAGTTCTATTACAAGCCCACTGGGCAAAGAAAGACGATAAACCCCTACGGCTACAGCAGCAACTCTTGCTCCATTGCCGACGCGCAGGTCCACCTCCCCTTTACTAAGCAATCTTCTCCTTCCCAGTACCTGCACATTTTTAAAAATGTGAGAACCACATCCGGTATAAAATACCAAAGATGAAGGAGCAGAAAGGTTTATCTCTTTAACGTAAATACTTGAAGCGGAGGTCATACCTCCCTTCATTTTCTGCAGACCCTCAATGTATGAAGGACAGTTCCTCCTCCAATGACCAGACTTGCCACAGTGGTGGCATTTCCCCTCCTTCACCGTGCTCTTCTTCTTCATCAGTGTAGAAGACTTGGGCTCAAGATGTGACTTAGGTCCCACCTTCGTCTTCTTGAAGCCCTTGGTCTTGCCCTTGCCCTTATGCACCATCAGTATGGGGCTGGCAGGCTTGGCCTTCTTCATATTGATCTCAGCAGTTCTCAACATGCCTAGGAGCTCGGGCAGTGTCTTGTCTATCTCATTCATATTGTAGTTAAGACAAACTGCTCGTAACTGTCCGGCAACGATTGCAGGATAAGATCTGTGGCCAACTCCTGACCCAGAGGAAAACCCAGTCTTTCAAGGTTCTCTATATACCCAATCATCTTGAGTACGTGAGTCCCTACTGAGTCTCGAACTCCCATCTTGCACTGAAACAACGCTTTGGTGATGGCAGACCTCTCTTGACGAGCTTGCCCTTGAAACATTTTCTTGAGATGCCCGTCAATCTCCATGCACCCCATGTTCTCATGTTACTTTTGAAGCTCGAAGTTTATGGTGGCAAGCATAAGGCATTCGACGTCCAAGGCGTCATCAGCATAATTCTTATAAGTATCTTTATCAGCACGGGAAGAATTCCCGGTGGGCACCTCGGGTGCTTCTTCTTCCAAGACGTAGAGCTTACGCTTTTGCCTGAGAACAATTCTCAGGTTCCAGTACCAGTCCATGTAATTAGTCCCGCTGAGCTTATCCTTCTCAAGGATGGCTCTCAGAGACAGAGTGGAGTGCGAACCACTTGCCATGGAATTCTACAAGAATTCATGCAGAATAATCAGTACCAAAATTTCAAAATACAATTATTTTTCTTAATTTTTACTTCAATTAAAAAACTCCCACTACTTTATTCGAAATAATAGCCCTCACTATCAATTCGGAGAGTTCATGCGAGCTACTCTCTTAGTGGATAACATCCGTATTTCACCAACACTATGAGTCAGCTTTGGCATTCCTCTCACGATGTGGTTATTTAGGTAGGCAACGCTTGCCAATTGCATCCTCATGCAATTCTTGTATGGTTGGCGAATAACTCCTTATTCGCATCCATCATATGGTGCATGCCAACCCCATGCCTATATGCACTTAACTTTTGAGGTCACCTAGTTAAGTTAGACCCGATGTCGACAGTGGGATATCACAATTATCCGCTTGCACCCTTACCAAGATAGATTAATGCACCTTGCTTTGGCAAGCCCACACTTCATCGATCGAGGCAGGAAGACTGTCATCCATCGGAAGGCATCCGAACACTTAATATTTGATAAAGGGATTTTTGATGAAAGGTTAACAATTAACAATGATCAACATTTGATCAATGTGAACATCCAAAGAAAAACACTTCAATAAAATCCCCATGCATCCCTTATGTGCACAACAGAACACTATCAACATTTGATAGAAGAAAAGGGATAAATCTAAACATCTGGAAAGTTCAAAATCTTCAGGTTTACATGCATTGGACAAGGGACAAAGACAACTCAACTTAAAGCAGTAGAGAAGCTCATCTCTCCTTGTTGGATTCAAAATCCAAAACAAAATCGAGGGATGGTTACTGCTAAGGAGACAGCAATTCCTAACGATTAAAAATTACTCCAAGATTCCAGACATTCCCGGCGGGGTGCTAAGATTAAATCTAGACATTTAGAACACTTCTAAATCCCTAGGTTTACACATACTAGAATAACCTAACTTCCAATACAACAAACATGGCTGAAACCTCCCTCTGATACCAATGTTGGGTTTCTCTATGAGGTTGGCACAATACTTGTGCACGCAGCGGAAGTAATAAAATCTAGAACAACCCAAAAGAGATTGGATCGGGCCATGCATGATGAATCAAGAAGTTAACAAAATTAGGCAAAAATTACCTCTTGGTGTGTAGTCACAACTCAACGAAGATGCTCCAAATGTGATTCCTTGTCGGTGGCGAGTTCCACGTAGAATAATATCTACGTCTCTGCCGAAATCCACACGAGCGGGAGAATTCCAAACTTCTGTCACACGGATGATCGGAAAGAAGATCAGCCTCATCTTTGCACTTCCCACGGACTGCTAGGTCCGCGTTAGGGAAAGCAAGACCAGCGACGGTCGCCGGAGAGGAGGTGGTCGGCGGAGCGAACAGTTGGCGGCCGAACGTTTCCGTCCGGCGGAATCGGGATTCGGCGGATCGGGAGATCGGCGGAACTCTTTCTGTCGGCTTCAGTATTTCTACAGGAATCCCGATATTGGTCGATTGTTTTCCTCAAAACCCTAAGTGTCCTATTTATACAAAAGGCATAAATAATTCATAGGAATCGCTATCCGCAGACCACCAAAATTAGGGTTTCTGGACCGTTCGGCGAGAATCACCTCCAGATTTGGCGAGAATTAGTCGGCAAGAATCGGTCGGCGAGAATCCGTCGGCGAGAATCGGTCGGCGAGAATCGGCGAGAATCAGACGCAGAATCGGCGAGAATCGAACAGTTCGATTCTCGACGATTATGCCTTAGTCGGCAAGACATACACGACGACTCCCGTCGATTCTCGTCGATTCTGCCACAGTCGACGAGTCATACTTGACGACTCCCGTCGACTCTCGACGATTTTCCCTTGGCAACATTTGCCTGACGTCCCATACTAAAGGGTGATTGGTAACCCTTACCAACACAGTTTGTTGGAACACCCTAATTTGGATTTGGGTCAGGATCACTATGTCTTTCAGTTTATTAGATTGACCCATCATGTATAGCTAAGGGTCATAGGTTGTGCTAATTCAGAGGCTCTCAGAGATAAAAGAAATCAGCCAAGAGAAATCAGAACTCAACACTATGCTCAGGTCGACGATCGTCGAGCTCCGGTCGAAGATCGTCGAGCTCATCTCTGCAAGATCGTCGAGCTTAATCTTTGCTGTAACGTCAAGCTCTGGTCGACGCTTTATCTCAAGCTGCGGTCGACGCTTTCTGTCCAAAGCTCAGGTCGACGCTTTCCAAGCTCAACTATGCTGGAACGTCGAGCTCCGCTCGACGCTAACTTATGCTGGAACGTCGAGCTCCGGTCGACGTTCTCCGAACTCCGTTCGACGATTTCTGCCAGAGGCCAACTCCATTATCTGCCAGCTCAGATCGACGATAGTCGACCTCCGTTCGACTATTTCTGGCAGAATTCAGAATGCAAGTTTCCAGGCGGATTTTCAGGATATTCTTCTGTCTAATCAAAGTGAGCTGTCAATATTCAAATACAGCTTTATTTCAGGACAATTACAGGAATGCTTTTATGAGTATTATAGCCGTTGGAGTATCCAAAAGGAAACAGTAGTAATTGCAAATATTCAAATGAACGTTTCTCTTCTATCAGAATAAATATACAGAGAAACAGAGGAACAAGACACAAGAAAACCAAGAATAGAGATAACCTGTACAGTAAAGTTCTCTTCTCAGATTTACTGTTCCAGGAATCCTGAAGAGACAACTACTCTACATCAGTCTGAAGGCTTACTGGAAGATTATCATCAAGGCTTCATCATTTACTCTCCAAGACAATAAACATTTCAGCCATTGCTGAAATCATCATTTGCTGGAGCAGTCATCCATTGAAGGCCTATCACCCTGTGCAAAGCTTCCACTCCTGAACCATTCTACATCTCAGGGGGAGCTTTGACATCATCAATCCACTTGTGCTTCTCTCATTTGATTGAGAACAGAGAAGACATCTTCACCTTTTTCTTTATTCTTTTCCCGCTGTAAAAGGGTTCTTGAACTCCCTTCAAAAGTTCTCTATCTGGTTCTGAGAGCCTTGTCAAAACTCAGTGGTGGCAAGACACCTGATCAAAAAATCTAGCTTTGGTTTTTGAGCACCTTATCAAAAGCTCATTGGTGTCAGGACACCTGATCAACTCATCTTGAGTGGATTCCTACCAAGGGTGGTAGAAGAGTGGACGTACCCAAGTTGTTGGGGAACCACTATAAAATTCTTGTGTCGTCTGGATTGCAATTTTTATTTCTTATATTCTTGTTGTGTGTGTTTGCTCTAATCTTTAGGATAGATCTGAATTTCAATTGGTATCAGAGCCAGGTTGGTTATACAACAACTAAACCATCACTAGGTTGGTTGTTTATACAGGCTAACACCTGAACCAAAAGATCTCTGGTTTGATCCATTCTAGTTAGATTAATTATTCTATTTTTCACATAGCAAGAATATGGAATTTTCTAGCACAAGACCTCCTAAGTGCAACATAAACAAATTTGCACTTTGGAAGACAAGAATTAAATTATATATGAACTCTATTGATGAAGATATTTTTCCTTCTATTATGACAAGTCTCCCAACCTCAGCAACAACAACTAAAAGGGCCAGGCTAGCTGATGCCAGAGCCATGAATATCCTAGCACAGTCATTATCTGATGACCTATTTCAGGAAGTTGTTGAATGCTCAACAGCTAAGGAGATATGGGATTCTCTTCATCAAATGGCTTCTGAACCAGTGGAAGAAATAATAGAAAGAAGCCACAACATTTTATTTGAAGAAGAAAAATTAATATCCCCAGATGTTATTTGGGATGTATCAGATGATGAATCATCATTTGAAGATGAAGAGAAGGAAGCAAAGGCCAAAACATTTTGCTTAATGGCCATCAATTCTTCCTGCAGCAGTTTTAAGGCTGAACAAACAGAAGGCAAATCAAAACCTGAAGAGTATCAGGTATTATGTAACTCTGTTTTTAGTTCAGTTAACTTAGACTTTCAATTTTGCTGCCAAAGTTCAATAAAACCTGAGGAGGAAACAAAACTTCTCAGAGGAACGTTTTCAGAACATATTCAAAGGAAGAAGAAATATTTTAATCAACAAAATAAGTTCAGATCGAACTCAGCCTGCTTATTCATAAATCTGATTCATAAATATAAGGATAAACTAATTAAAATATTTTCAAATCCTTTTCTTATTTGGAACAAATTTATTAGGAAACATTTTTTCCTAGGGCTGCTTATATCTTTTTGATATTTTGTTCAAAATTATTTTAGGACTTCTATATGTGAATGCTCTGTCAGATACTTTATATTTCTTATAGATCTTTTTCTAAATTCATCTAGATTGAGTCTTCTACTCTAGTTGCATTGGTCGGCAGTGATCATGACACTGAGTTTGAATCTCTTCTGATGAAAAGAAATTCTATAGGAAGGAAGATATCAGACTTTGTTTTTCAGATCCAGAATCCTAACTTTTGCTGGACAAATATCATTTTTCTGCTAACATATCCTTTTTCAAGGAGAGAGCAATCTCTACCATAGCTTTCTGCTGGTACCATCTATAATAGTTAGCTGGATGACTAAATCAAAATACAAATTTAAAAAGTCATCCCAGCCTCCTCAAATCATAGTTACTGCATCAACATAGGGGGAGTTTGTAGTGCCAGCAGCAGTTAGCAACAGGAGCCAGCATTGCAAGCTTTTATTTTTATATCTCATGCTTTGTAATATTTATTTATTGTAATATATTAATTTTCATGTAAATAGTAATCCTAAACCAAATAGGGGGAGATTGTTGGAACACCCTAATTTGGATTTGGGTCAGGATCACTATGTCTTTCAGTTTATTAGATTGACCCATCATGTATAGCTAAGGGTCATAGGTTGTGCTAATTCAGAGGCTCTCAGAGATAGAAGAAATCAGCCAAGAGAAATCAGAACTCAACACTATGCTCAGGTCGACGATCATCGAGCTCCGGTCGAAGATCGTCGAGCTCATCTCTGCAAGATCGTTGAGCTTAATCTTTGCTGTAACGTCGAGCTCTGGTCGACGCTTTATCTCAAGCTGCGGTCGACGCTTTCTGTCCAAAGCTCAGGTCGACGCTTTCCAAGCTCAACTATGCTGGAACGTCGAGCTCCGCTCGACGCTAACCTATGCTGGAACGTCGAGCTCCGGTCGACGTTCTCCGAACTCCGTTCGACGATTTCTGCCAGAGGCCAACTCCATTATCTTCCAGCTCAGATCGACGATAGTCGACCTCCGTTCGACTATTTCTAGCAGAATTCAGAATGCAAGTTTCCAGGCGGATTTTCAGAATATTCTTCTGTCCAATCAAAGTGAGCTGTCAATATTCAAATACAGCTTTATTTCAGGACAATTACAGGAATGCTTTTATGAGTATTATAGCCGTTGGAGTATCCAAAAGGAAACAGTAGTAATTGCAAATATTCAAATGAACGTTTCTCTTCTATCAGAATAAATATACAGAGAAACAGAGGAACAAGACACAAGAAAACCAAGAATTGAGATAACCTGTACAGTAAAGTTCTCTTCTCAGATTTACTGTTCCAGGAAGCCTGAAGAGACAACTACTCTACATCAGTCTGAAGGCTTACTGGAATATTATCATCAAGGCTTCATCATTTACTCTCCAAGACAACAAACATTTCAGCCATTGCTGAAATCATCATTTGCTGGAGCAGTCATCCATTGAAGGCCTATCACCCTGTGCAAAGCTTCCACTCCTGAACCATTCTACATCTCAGGGGGAGCTTTGACATCATCAATCCACTTGTGCTTCTCTCATTTGATTGAGAACAGAGAAGACATCTTCACCTTTTTCTTTATTCTTTTCCCGCTGTAAAAGGGTTCTTGAACTCCCTTCAAAAGTTCTCCATCTGGTTCTGAGAGCCTTGTCAAAACTCAGTGGTGGCAAGACACCTGATCAAAAAATCTAGCTTTGGTTTTTGAGCACCTTATCAAAAGCTCATTGGTGTCAGGACACCTGATCAACTCATCCTAAGTGGATTCCTACCAAGGGTGGTAGAAGAGTGGACAAACCGAAGTTGTTGGGGAACCAGTATAAAATTCTTGTGTCGTCTGGATTGCAATTTTTATTTCTTGTATTCTTGTTGTGTGTGTTTGCTCTAATCTCTAAGATAGATCTGACTTTCACAGTTAATCTTCCAATTTCTCCACATGCTCTTATGTGCGACCCTGCAGGCTCATATCGCGTTGGCAGTGAGATTACATGTTTGACCACTTCTAGATCACCATGGTAACTCCAACATTGCCGGCTATTACAGGCGCTTCATGTATAACTTCTCGCGGATAGCATTGCCCCTCACTACTCTTACAAGGAAGGACAAGAAGTTTGTTTGGTCGCCGGAGTTCGCACTAGTTTTCGAAGATCTAAAGTGTCGCTAGACCACGACACATGTCTTATGTTCTCCTTGTGGTTTTGAAGGTTCTGAGGTTTATAGTGACGCCTCTAGGAGTGGTTTAGGCAATGTTCTGCTTCACCACGGGTCAGTGATAGCCTATGGATCACATCAGTTAAATGTGCATGAGAGGAACTACCTGGTCCATGATTCAGAGTTGGCGTCTGTGGTATTCGCTCTCAAGCTTTGGAGGAATTATCTGTACGGGGTAAAGGTCGATATATATTCAGATCACAAGAGCATGATGTATCTGATAGATAAGAAGGACCTGAACATGAAATAGCATAGGTGGATGGAGTTCTTTGGGGACTACACCTATAAGATACATTATATTCCCTGCAAGGGGAACGTCGTGGCATATGCTCTGAGTCGTAGGGCTCCTACACAAGCCAACTGGTTACAGATGCACGAAGAGTGGCTTATTTAGGACTTGGAGGCCTTGGAAATCTCTTATGTTGACAAGGGATCTATTACAAATGCATGTTTGAGTTGGACGGAGGTTCAATTCGACCTCGCGGACAGGATTCAGCAGGCTTTGAAGTTGGACGTGAGCTTGAAATGTCACCGAGAGGAAACCATTGATGGGTCTAATGGCCTTTTCTTTATCGACGATGGACTTTTGTTGAAATATAGTCGGTTCTGCGTTCCCAATATGGGGAAGTTATGAGAAGAATTTATGTACGAAGTGCAATTTACAAAGTACTCGATTCACCTTGGGAGCACCAAGATTTTCAAGGACATGAAATTATTTTGGTTGCCGGGTCTGAAGAAAGACATAGTGTTGTATGTGGCAAAATGTCAAACCTTTGTCTTGGTGAAGGCTGAATGCCAGAAGCCTGGCGGATTCCTGAAGTGTTTTCCCATACCATAGTGGAAATTTGATGACATCTCCATGGATTTCGTGCACGATTTGCCGAGATCGCACAAGGGGAATGACGCCATTTGCGTGGTCGTTGATCGTTTAACAAAGGTGTCACATTTTATACCCAATAGGAAGGATGATTCAGTGGAAAAGCTGGCGAAGCTTTATGTGGACAACATAGTCCAATTATATGGTGTGCCCCAAAGCATAGTAAGTGACCGAGATGGTTGGTTCACGTCTAATGATTGAAGGCTCATTCATTAGTTGTTGGGTACTAAGTTGCATTTCAGCATGGCTTTTCACCCACAGACATATGAGCAAACTGAAAGAGTGAATAGGACAATGGAAGATATGCTTCATATGTGTACATTGGATTTTGGTAAAAGATTGGAGGAAAATCTTTTTATGATTGAGTTTGCTTATAACAATAGCTACCAAACAAGCATTCAGATGGTGCCTTTTGAGGCAGTATACGGGAGGAGGTATCATACACCGTTTTCTTGGGTAGAAATGGGAGAATCGAAGCTGTATAAGTGAAGGGACATTGAATATGCTACTTCAATGAAACGGTTGATTTTAGAATGGCTACTTATTGCTCAAGATAGGCAAGACAAGTACTACAATGTCAAGCATCGGAACGTGGAGTTTTCTTCGGGCGATTGGGTATACCTAAAGATAAAGTCATTTAAAGTTGTATCATGGATTCAATGCTTAAAGAAGCATAGTCCGAGGTATGTTGGTCCTTTTGAGATCTTGGAGAGACTTGGTTAAGCCGCCTATTATTTGGCTCTTTTGATGGAGTTGAGGAGTTTGCATGATGTATTTCGCATCTCAGTGCTATGAAAGGCTATTCAAGAGTCTACTCAAGTGGTTTTTGTGTATCAAGTGTCGGTCAATAGTGGGTTGACAACGAAGGTCAAGCCCATTCATATTGAGGATGTGGATGTCAAGCAACATCGTAATAAAGCAATCAGGATGGTCAAAGCCTGATGGGATAATTACAGTCATGAGGAGCTTTCGTGGGAGCAAATGCAGACAATGCTTGAGGAGTATCCCGAGCTATTCTACTCAGGTACCATTTAATTTTATGTACCTTTCCATTCTATAATTTCGGGACGAAATTCATTGAAGGGGAAGAGAATTATAACTCCCCAAAACCCGAATCCAAATTCGTCAATATGTTTATAATACACTTAGTGAAGCCCTAAGAACATTGGGGATGAATGGGAAGTGTTTTGAAGGACTTTTGGAGACCCTATAGTTTCATATGGCCTGTGACACGGGTGTGTCCAGATCCCTGTTGAGGAACACGGCCTGTGATACA
Organism: Platanthera zijinensis; assembly: GCA_039513925.1. NCBI lineage: Eukaryota > Viridiplantae > Streptophyta > Magnoliopsida > Asparagales > Orchidaceae > Platanthera > Platanthera zijinensis. Next base: position 197,659,935 of record CM077085.1, on the reverse strand, counting down.
GGTGTGTCTAGGGTCGTGTCATGCTCTCTATTTGGCCATGTTATTGTGATTGAGGAACACGACCTGTGACACGGGTTTGTCAAGAGCCATGTCGAGGAACACGGCCTATTTTACGGGTGTGTCCAGGGCAGTGTCATGCTCTGTATTTGGCCGTTTTATTGTGATTGCGTGACACGACCTATGATACGTCCATGTCATAAGCCATGTACGGACCCAGGGAGACCATTCTAATGTCAAATCAAGGCATTTCATTTTATTTAAGTGGGAACCAACGGTCCAGTGTCTTTCCTGATGAGATAAGGTCGGGAAATGATGGTTTAAACATCATTTCCTTTGGCCCATTGTCTTTATAAGAGGTAGAGAGTGGGGAGAGAAAAGGGAGAAGAAGAAAGTGGAGTTTCGCCATTATTGGAGCTTCAGAGCTCCAAATTGCGAGCCGAGTCTAGATCCGCGGAGGCGAGTCCATTGCGGTGGTTTTCATCTGGCTAGTTTCTCCTCTATGGGGCCGAAGCGAACCCCTAGGGTAATGATTCTCTACTTGGATATGTGAAGTTCTCTTCCTTTTGTATAGGAAACCCTCTCCCATGAGTATGCAGTGAGCGTGGGGTATTCCTTCAGATAGATATGGATTATCCCCGTAGTTTTGCATATAGAGTTCGGAATTGAAGTGCGGACATAGGCATGGTGTGATGCCCATATGGATGTGTTTGTCTGGATTGGTGATGTTTTCATTATGCATGAATTGCCGGAGAAGACTCCGTGTTGTATGTTTTCATATTTCTACATTGTAGATTGCAGCAGGGAACTTTGGGACTAACCCCAAGGAGCTCCTGGAAAACTGGGCAGAAACGCATTTCTGCCAGGTACCGCACTGCGTTAGTGTTACCTCCATTGGTAGCTCTGTGAGAGAGCTGTTGTGAGGCCTGTCTTGCGGAGATATGGGGGCCAGGTTGTGGGGCTGAGAGCTCTAGGAGCCCAGCTTGATGTTCTGAGTGCTAACCTTGTGCATAATTGGGTTATATATTATTGTATGATCGATTTGTAGGGAATCGGGGAGACTTACCCGCGCTGATTACTTAAATTGACATGACAATGTGAACAACAGGTTGAGTTGAACCGTACCCTCTTTATGTGGTTTGGTTTAAGAGACCTAATGTACGTGGCACTTACCGGGGGCATGGAGGGCAAGTCTTAGGCTTCGGCTAGAAAGACTTAAATGCTCATGATGGTTGCTATCCTGGAGGTGGTGGTGAAGCCTCAGAATTGACTGGGTTCACCAATGATGTGCCCTGAGAGCACGTGGTGTATGGTCATGTGTGTTTATGCTTGTGGTGAAGTGTACTTTAATTGTACTTTTTATACCATGGTTGGATATACTAAAGAAATGCAGGGAAGGAGCATCGTCGCGCTGAGTAAGAGGTGGGGTCGTTATAATTTGGTCAGCTTTAGCTGACCGTTGCCTTATTTTACTACTGTTCGGTGGATTGTTGTGCTGGAACAGGTTAGTGAAGTTGTAAGTAGCGGGCTGAAGCCCTTAATGCTGTGCTGGCCCTTGAAGGCCAAAGTGAAGTGTTTTCTTTTACTATTGTCATGTGTGGTCGGCCTGTTTGTCGAAGTATGTAAAACACTTACTATTTAAGCAAACTGTTGTAAGGTATTAAGGCCAAGTAATTTGTGAATGTTCTTTCATTCGTATTGTGGCAGTAGTGGACATTCATGTGTTGTTTATGGGTTCATATAACTATTTTAAAAAACTTCCGCTAGAATGCTCTTCGTTAGGATTAGAATTCCTAAGGTTGTATTTTGGTATTAATACGTAACTCCGCTAACTATCTGTGGTATATGGCGTGGGGCCCCGGCTAGACCTTCTGTTATATTCCATATGACGAATGGGGGTGTTACACTTACCATCGCACCCATCCTACCTCTTCCATCAGGGAAAGAAGGATTTTAGGTTTACACTGATGCGTCCTATTAAGGGATGGGGGTTTTGTTGATGTAGCATAGGCATGTGATCGCTTACGCCTCAAAGAATTTGAAGAAACATGAAACTAATTATACGGTACATTATTTAGAGTTAGGACCAGTGGTGTTCGCCTTAAAGTCTTGAGGCATTATTTATATGGCGTTCACTACGAGATCTTTTCCGATCATTAAAATTTGAAGTATGTCCACACTCAGAAGGAGTTGAACTTGAGGCAACTATGTTGGTTAGAATTTTTGAGTGATTCCGAGTTTACATTGAACTAATACCCCGGGAAAGCAAACTCTGTAGCTGATGCATTGAGCAGAAAAGTACCAGAGTCGATCCCTAAGTCTCGATTGATGAGTATGGAATTGACTCAAGTGATCAAGGAGATGGAGATAAAGTTAGCATGCAAGGATCATTTTGAGAAGTATACTGAGTACTTAACTGCCATAAGCATAGTTTGTGACATTCGAGATCGAATTTGGGCAGAGCAAGGGAAGGATGCTACTCTGGCCCTTATGATTAAAGCTATATAGGATGGATCTACTGAAGAGTATACAATGAAGGATGACCTCATTCATTTCCGTGACAGGCTCTACATTCCCAAGTGCGGTGAAATCTGGGAAGACATCTTGAGAGAGGCACATTGTTCCAAGTATTCGGTGCATCCCGGGATTTCTAAGATGTATAGTGACCTATGAAAGACCATGTTCTAGTCGGGAATGAAGCGTGTTGTTAAGTACTATATTACATACTGCGAGGCTTGGCAAAAGGTGAAGGTGGAGTACAAGAGCCCTAGGGGATTATTACAGTCATTGCCAATCATCGAGTGAAAGTTTGAGGATATCTCCATGGACTTTGTTCATGGGTTGCCTCGCTCACGCTCGGGGAACGATTCAGTTTGTGTAATTGTGGATCGCTTGACAAAGGTTGCCAGATTCATATCAATAAAGAATGAGTCGCATGTTGTTGTTTTAGTGCGTGTCTTTGTGGAGCAGTTTGTACGGTACCATGGGGTGCCTAAGACGATAGTTTCCGACCATGATGGTCTCTTTACCTCCAAGGAGTTTAAGGCAGTTCAAGTGTACTTGGTTTCTCACCTTACCTTTAGCACAGCTTTTAATCCTCAGACAAATGGTCAGTCTGAGAGCACCATTAGAACTATGGAGGATCTGTTGAGATTGTGTGAACTGGATAGAGGAGAGCCATGGGAAAGGCACTTACTACTAGTGGAATTTTCGAACAACATTGAAGATTAGATTGATAAACCCAAAACACCTAGAGGGGGGTGGGGGGGGGGGTGAATAGGTTCAAATCCTTTTAATCAACTTAGGCAATTAACAATGTTAAAGCATAGTAAAATAATCACAGTACAAACAATCACAGCACAAAACACAATGGTTTATAGCGGTTCCCACATTTATGGGTACGTTCCCTCTCCCCCCTTCACCTATCCAGCAGAGTACTAGATTCAGCCAAACATCCTTCCACTATCTCAGATCCATAGATCTTACAACTCAGAACAAAACTTGTTCCTACAACTCAGACTTCTTCAAGTCCTACAGCTCAGATTCTTCCCAAGAATCCTGCCTCAGGCACTCAACCCTACCTCAGCCTTTACAAATTTAGGCTTATAACTCAGATTTATATGATCTTACAAGGAAATTAATTATTTTAAACAATAAAATCTTCACCCTGATAAAAGGGGAATAGGGTGAAAGCTTCTTGATCAGTTCTTGATAGAACAGATTACATTAGATCCAACTTGTCTTAGCTTTCTTCAAAGCTTCTTGAATTTGTACCAAGTAAGGTTGATCCTCAATTGGAGGTGGAGTTGATCTTCAATCCAGCTCCCTTCCTTAAATCATAATCAGATCTGAATTTTTCTTGCAGACTCTTCAGGATCTGCCTTCTTCTGGGTTTGTCTCTTGTTCCCCTTTTTTACTTTTCAAAAGCTATTCAGACTTTTCAGGTTTCAAAGCTATATTGGCTTGTGATAGCACAGGTCTTTATATAGACCACATCCAAGGTTACCGGCTGATCCGGTTCATAACGGCCTTCTAAAAACTCTGACAGATGTGTCAGCTTTATTACTTATGACAGATGTCGGGTCTTCAGTCTTGACTACTGACTCATCCTTGAACTTCTCTCTCAACAAAAAAGGGCATTTAGACAACTACAAATTTGTCGACACAAATAGACCATGTGTCGACACAAGTTTTGAATGTGTCGACATAGCTCCCACATTGTCGACACAGTCATACTTTATCTTCTCGACACAGCTTTTGTTTGATGTGTTGACACAAGTCATGTGTGTCGACACAACTACTTTTAGTCTTGACGCAGCTTGTGTTGACAGATTTATTTGAGTGTGTGTCGACACAAGTACTGTGTGTCGACACAAGCCTTCCAGTCTTAGTATAGCTGTTGTTGACAGATTTCTTTGAGTGTGTGTCGACACAAGTCCTGTATGTCGACAAAAGTACTTCTAGTCTTCAACATAGCTGGTGTTGAGTGTGTGTAGACATAACTGCTGCTGACAGAAATTTTGTGTGTTGACATAAGTCCTGTATGTCGACACAATCTTGCTTCTAATGTCGACAAAAGCCTGAAGGTGTAGCCAAAACTAGCTTCTGGTGTCGACACAAGTCCTTTACCAGTGTCGACACTTGTACTTAGAGTATTTTCCTTAATTTATTTAACCTGCACATTCAAACTCAACATTCCATCAAATGCACCTTGATATATATCATTGGGTTACGTGAGGCTTCTCACAATCTGGTACACATTTTTTAATGTACCTAACAATCTCCCCCTATTTGGAGAAGTCATAACCCTTAGTCAATGATATACACCACTAATAATAAAACAAAGAAGATGTATATTGTAACGCCCCGATATGCAAAAGTGCAACGGGCAGCGCTTTAAGGCGAGTTTGGAAAATGGTAAGGGTCACATGGCGTAGGACATGGGCGTATCCCAGGGCCTTGTCGTGCTCGGGATCGACGACTCATTTAGTGCTCGACGAAAGTGCAGGCGTCGAGTGCCGAGATAGGGAACACAGCCTGAGAAACGGGCGTGTCAAAGACCATGTCCTGCTCGAGTGGTTTGCTAGTTTGTGCTAAGGGATTTACATGGCCTGGGACACGGGCGTGTCCCAGGGCGTATCTAGCACACGACATGTGACAGAGGCATGTCACATGGCCGTGTCGTGCTCGGGACGTGTTTGGTCCCGTGTCATTTGAGGCACAGGACCCATGATACGGTCGTGTCACTTGGGACACGGGCATGTTCCAAGCCGTGTCACAGGTCGTGTCATGGTCAGGATTTTCCTAATTGACGGAGAATGAGGAACACGGCCTTGGACACGGGTGTGTCGCAAGCCGTGTTCGGCCTAGGAAGTTTATTTTAAGGGCGAATCGTGTCCGTTCGTTTCCTTATTTTGGGATCCGATGGTTCAGGCTTTTCCCATCTTCGGGTTAAGGCAAGATTTGGTATGGAAAGCTCACATTCTCTTGAGTTCTGTCTCTTTCTAACTTCTAGAGAGAGGGGAGAGCAAGGAGGAAGAAGGAATAAAGATTCGGTCGCCGGAGGAGATTCGGAGCGCCAAATCGCAAACCGAGTCAAGATCTATGGAGGCGAGATCATCGCGGTGCTTTTCATCCGTGTAGATTTCCAAGGCGCCGAAGAGGAATGCTAGGGTAATGATTTTCTACTTGAACATGTGAAGCTCTTCTTCTTTTGCATAGGGAAAACCCGCACTCGTGAGTGTGCGGCGAGTTTGCGGTGTTTCTTGGGGTAGATATTTAAAGTCCCCCTTGTTTGCATTTAGAGTCCAAAATGGAGAAACGGACATAGGCATGGTGTATGAAGCCTACCCAGACATGTTGGTCTAGATCGGTGATGTTTTATTATGCATGTTTAGCCAGAGAAGACTCCGTGCCTTTGATTGTTTTCGGGTTTTCTACGCGGTAGATTGCAACAGGGAGTCTTGGGGATTAACTCCAAGGTGCATCCGGAAAACTGGGCGAAAACGCATTACAGCCAACTTGGTGGCCTGGGAGCCAGCCTTGAACATAACTGGGTTATGTGCCTGTTTGATTGTTTTGGGACTCGGGGAAGCCTTACTGACGCATATGGCTTAAATTGTCATTTCGGTGTGAGCAACGGGTTAGGCGGAACCGTACTCGCTCTGTGTCGTTTGGTTAAAGAGACCTAAAGTACATGGTACTTACCGTTGGCATAGATGGAAGGTCTTAGGATTAGGCCAGAAATACTAAAATGCTCACGAGTTTTGCCGTCCAAGGGGCGGTTGTGAGATAGCGGTTTTGAATGGGTTCACCGTGTAAGTGCCCTGAGAGCACGGGGTGTGCGGCTGTGTGTGCCTGCACCTATGATGTTGTGATTATTCACTATAATGCCTATTATTCTAATAAGTGCAGGGGAGGAGCATCGCCGCCCCGAGTTAGGGGCAGGATCGTTATAATTTTGTAAACTTTAGCTGACCGTTACTTTTGTTTGCCACCGTTGCGGTGAATTTTGCTTGCAGGTACTGCGGATCCGAGTTGCAAATAGTGGGCCAAAGCCCTTGCTGCTGAGACGACCCTCAAGGCCTTATTTTGTTTACTTGTTTAATTCAAGTGTGGCCGGCCTACAAGCCGAAGTATGGAAGACACTATTTTAATTTAGAGAACTCTTGTAATGCCATAAGGTCGGTACCTTGTGTACTTTGTGGTTTCATTCCTATTTGGCTTTGATAGTGGACATTCATGCTTGTGGCTGGATTCTTATTTCTTGCAACTTAATATATTGGCTTCGCTTGATGTTCTGTGTAGGACATTACATTTGGAATAATGGTTTCAATTAGTAACCCGCCGGTCTATCCGTGGTATATGGCGTCGGGCCCCGGCCGGACCTACTATTATATGATGTGTGATGGATAGGGGTGTTACAATTTGTTATCAGACTACCGATTTCAGTCAGATTTAAATGAATTTGGGGGCGAATTCACTTTAAGGGGTGGTGAGCACATGTGTGTGCGTCATCATTATAACATGAAAAGAACCCATCAATGTCCACTTAGGAATGAAAATACACATGTTTGAGGAACCTGTGTGTTCCTATAATTGCTTTTTGCAATAGTTTTTGGTCGCTTAATGGTGTTTTGTACGACTATAGGTGACCAGGAGTTGTGCGGGGCCGTAAGAACGTCCAATTTCTGAGGCAAGTAGCGCATCAAATGATGTGCCAGCAACACCTCCTTTAGCTGAGACCAAACGATTAGAATAGGAGGCAGTGTTTGTTATGATTAACACGCAGCTTGTGAGGCAGGTGCAGCAGCCTGCCCCTACTGTGGAGTAGGTACCGCTCCAAGAAGCGGAGCCAAAGTGAGTGGAGCAGGTTGTAGTGGAGCCAGTGTTGCCTAAGAGAGCAACGGAGAAATAGCTTAAGCATGTTATGGTCTTCAATCCTCTAGTGTTCTCGGGGACGGGAACCCCTACCCAAGCGGAGGATTGTCTCTCCAGAGTTAAGAGAGTAATGATAGCTATAGAGATAGAAGAGTGGTAGAAGACCATTATTGCCACGTTCTTATTAAATGGTGATGCAAGATTATGGTGGGAAGGCTTGGAGTTACACCATCTGAGGGGTATACAGCTTACAGACGTCTTGATAGAGGAATTTTCGAGACTATTATTGGCTCGATACCTCCCCTCGACTTAGAGAATTGTTATGGAAAACGAGTTCAAGAAGCTGGTATAAGGTAAGAGTAGCATGGATGAATATCTCCATGAGTTTACTCGTTTGGGTCGGTATGCAAGTGCTACATTCGCTGATGAGGATCGAAAGACAAGCCATTCAATGAAGGTCTGAGGGAAGACTTAAGACTACTGCTCTCGGGGCCGATGACGCAGGGCTTCTTGACCCTGGTCAACACGGCCCGGTCTTTTTAAAAAGACATGAAGAATGTTCAGGCAAAGAAAGACTCTGGTGTTAGGAGTCATAATTCAAGGTGCCGTCTTCAAAATCTGGTTTTTGCAGGTGGAATAAGATGGCTAGGAAATCGGGTCAAGCCCCTTCTTCGGGTGCCTCGGGGGAAACTACCAACCGAACCCCGGGTGCTTGTTTTACCTGTTGGAAGACGGGGCATTTTGCCCGTGATTGTTGGAGCGGATGTGCAAAGTCCAAGAAGAAGCCGGGAGAAACTTACGAGGAAAAGGGTAGGGCGGTGGAGTCAACTGCATCCCAATATGCTCCGACTAAACCAAGTGTCTACAATCTGGGCTAGCAGGAGGCAATCAAACAAGCAGATGTGGTGACAGGTACGGTTTAAATTTATAACAAGTTAGCTTTAAATACTGTTACCGAGTGCTTGTTAGCTTATTACAGTTTGTATAGGCTTTGTTCTTATTTGCGATAGTCCGGCAAGGACACTATTCGATACGGGAGCTTTGCACTCCTTTTTGTCCGAAGGTTTCATATCGCGCATCAGAGTCCCTTTTTTGATGGCGAAGGACAAATTGGACGTGTTGCTGCCGAATGGGTGTTCTATGCGTGCGGACAAAGTATGAGCCGTAAAGATTCATATTGGAAGTTAGGAGTTTGACTTACTAGCTCTGTTACTGCCTCTAGTAGAGTTCGGCATCATTTTCGGTATTGACTGGCTTTCAGAGCAAAAGTCATACATAGATTGCAAACGTAAGGTAGTCAAGGTAGGTGTTGGGCGGGAGGCAACGTTTGCAGGATTGAAGGGGTCGAGAAAGATTTTAATGTCTGCTCTTTAGGTGGTCAAGGCAGTCCGTGCTGGTGCAGAGATTTTCTTCACGTTAGTGGAGGCTGTAAAGCCTTAACCCACTTTGAGTAGTATCCCAGTAGTGTGCGAGTACCCTGACGTGTTCCCGAACAATCTTCCCGGAGCCCCACCTCAGCGGGAGATCGATTTAATAATTGTGTTAGTGCCAGGTGCCAAACCTGTGTCACACTCTCCTTATAGGTTAGCGCCTAAGGAGATGGCGGAGCTAAAGGTTCAACTAGAGGAGTTGTTGAAGCATGGCTATGTGCGTCCAAGTTCGTCGCCTTGGAGCGCACCGGTCCTTTTCGTTAAGAAGAAGGACAGAAGTTTGCAGCTCTGTATCGACTATAGAGAGATGAACAAGTTAACGAAAAACAACAAGTACCCGATCCCAAGGATTGATCATCTTTTTGATCAGTTAGTCAGGCCATCGGTGTACTCAAAATTGGATCTTAAGTCCGGTTACTATCAGCTGAGGATAAGGGAGAGTGATATCCCAAAGACAGCATTTAGCACAAGGTATGGGCATTTCGAGTTTACGGTCATGTCATTTGGGATGACTAATACGCCATCAGTGTTCATTGATCTGATGAACAGAACGTTCAGGGAGTACTTAGACAATTTTGTGATCGTCTTTATCGACGATATATTGGTGTACTCGCAGAGCGAAGAAGATCACTTCAAGCATTTGCATTTTGTTTTGGAGACGCTGTGGAGGAACGAACTATACGCAAAGTTCTCTAAATATGAGTTTTGGTTATCCTCAGTGGCGTTCCTTGGTCACATAGTCAGTGGAGAAGGGTTTGCGGTGGATCAAGCAAAGATAGTTTCGATACTGGAGTGGCTTTTTTTATCTACGGTAGCGGAGGTCCGGACTTTTCTGAGGCCTGACGGCTATTACAGGCACTTCGTAGAGAGCTTCTCGCAGATAGTATTTCCTCTTACAATGTTGACAAGGAAATATCAGAAGTTTGTTTGGACGCAGGAGTGAGCACAAGCATTTGAAGAGTTGAAGTGTCGGTTGACCACGGCGACAGTGCTAAGTTCGCCGAGTGGAACCGAAGGCTTTGAGATATACAACGATGCTTCGGGCAGTGGTTCGGGCTATGTGTTGTTGTAGCATGGAAGTTTTAATGCGTATGGCTCGCATCAGCTAGAAGTGCATGAGAGGAATTATCCGATCCACGACTTGGAGTTGGCGACCGTGATTTTTGTGCTAAAGCTATGGAGGCACTATTTGTACGGCGTAAAGGTCGATATTTATACCGACCAAAAGAGCGTGAAATACCTGTTGGACCAGATGGATCTGAACATGAGGTAGCAGAGATAGATGGAGTTCCTTGGGGACTATACATTCAAAATTCATTATGTTCCCAGGAAAGGCAATGCAGTTGCGGATGCGTTGAGTCGCAGGGCTCCCGCCCAAGCCAATTGGTTGTCAGTTCATGATAAGCGGTTGATTCGGGAATTTGAGGCGTTAGATATCTCTTGTGTTGACAAGCATACTAGCGCTGAAGCATTATTGAACTTTACGGAAGTTCAGTATGATCTGGCTGATCGAATTCAGCTGATATGGATTTGGATAGCAACATGAAGGAAATCATTGATGCAGCATCGGATGGGTCAAATTCCCAATTTAAAGTTGAAGATGGACTGCTAAGGAAGGACAATCATTTGTGCGTCCCAAACGTGGGTAATTTATGGGTGGAGTTGATGTACGAGGCTATTCATACCAAGTACTCGATTCACCCAGGGAGCACAAAGATGTACCGAGATCTGAAGAAGTTGTTCTGGTGGCCAGGACTGAAGAAGGATGTGGTACTATATGTGGCTAAGTGTCAGACTTGCGCCTTAGTGAAGGCATAGTGCCAAAATCGAAAGGGTTTCTTGAAGTCTTTTCCTATTCCGGAGTGGAAGTTCGATGAAATTTTGATGGACTTTGTGCATGGTTTGCCAAGGTTGTAGAAGGGAAACGATGCCATTTGGGTTATCGTAGATCAGCTGACAAAAGTGTCGCACTTTATTCCGCATAGGAAGGACGATTCTGTGGAGAAACTGACAAAGCTTTATGTAGATAACATTGTTAGACTATACGGTGTGCCCCATAGCATCGTGAGCGATAGAGATGGGCTTTTTACGTCCAATGACTGGAGGTTGGTGCAGCAAATGTTGGGAACTACGTTGAAGTTCAACACATCCTTTCATCGACAGACGGATGGGAAGACCAAGAGGGTCAACAGGATGGTGGAGGACATGCTTCGCATGTGCGTCCTGGACTTTTGAAAGCAGTGGGAAGATCATCCGTATTTGGTGGAGTTTGCGTACAACAATAGCAACCAAGCAAGAATACAAATGGCGCCCTTCGGGACCCTATATGGTATAAAATTTGGCACCCCGTTATCGTGGTTGGAAACGGGTGAGGCGAGGTCGTACAAAAAGCAAGAGGTGGAAAGCACCACTTCATTGGTACGAACCATTCGAGAGAGTTTGCTGATTGCTCAGGATAGGAAAGCTAAATACTATAATTCCAAGCATCGGAACGTGGAGTTCGCTGTTGGCGACTTGGTGTATTTGAAGCACGAGGTACCTTGGGCCATTTGAGATCCTTGAGTGGAATGGTGAAGCGGCTTATCATCTAGAGCTATCAGCGCAGTTGAGTGGTCTACACGACGTATTCCACATATCAGCATTGCGGAAGGCGGTGCAAGAGCCTTCGCAGTTGATTGAGGTAGATTAAGTACCGGTGGACGAAGGGTTGACGACAAGGGTCAAGCCCGTTCGTATTGAGGAATCGGAAGTCAAGCGACTTCGTAACAAGGAGATAAGGATGGTCAAGGTCCGTTGGGACAATTGCGTTCGGGAAGAGCTCTCTTGGGAGCGGGAGCAGACCATGCTTGAGGAGTACCAAAAGTTATTCCACTCAGGTACAGCTTTTGGTTTTGTGTATCTTTTCCTTTCGGTAATTTCGTGGAAGAAATTCTTTTAAGAGGGAGAGATTTGTAACGCCCCAAAACTGAAAAGAGCAACGAGCAGCGCTTTAAGGCGAGTTTGGACCTTGGTAAGGGTCACACGGCCTGGGACATGGACATATCCCTGGGCCATGTTGTGCTCGGGATCGACGACTCACTGAGTGGTCGACGAAAGTGCAGGCGTCGAGTGTCGAGACAGGGAACACGACCTGAGAAACGGGCGTGTTAGAGGTCGTGCCCTGCTCGGGCAGTTTGCTGGTTTATGGTGAGGGATTTACACGGCCTGGGACACGGGCATGTTTTAGGGTGTGTCTAGCACACTGCATGTGATACAGGCGTGTCACATGACCGTGTCGTGCTCGGGATGTATTTGGTCCTGTGTCATTTGAGGCACACAACCCGTGACACGGGAGTGTCTCTTGGGACACAGGCGTGTTCCAAGCAGTGTCACAGGCCGTGTCATGGTCAGGATTTTCCTGATTGACGGCGAATGAGGAACATAGACTTGGACAAGGGCGTGTCGCAAGCCGCGTTTGGCCCAGGAAGTTTATTTTTAGGGCGAATAGTGGTCGTTCGTTTCCATATTTTGGGATCCGATGGTTCAAGCTTTTCCCATCATAGGGTTAAGGCCGGTTTTGGGGTGGAAAGCTCTCATTTTTTTTGAGTTCTGTCTCTTTCTAACTTCTAGAAAGAGGGGAGAGCAAGGAGGATGAAGGAAGAAAGATCTGGTCGCCGGAGGAGATTCGGAGCGCCAAATCGCAAACCGAGTCCAGATCTACGGAGGAGAGATCATCGCGGTGCTTTTCATCTGTGTAGATTTCCATGGCGCTGAAGAGGAATGCTAATGTAACGATACTCTCTTTGAGCATGTGAAGCTCTTCTTCTTTTGCATAGGGAAAACCCTCTCCCGCGAGTGTACTGCGAGTTTGCAGTATTCCTTGGGGTAGATATATAAAGTCCTCCTTGTTTTCATTTAGAGTCCTAAATCGAGAAACGGACATAGGCATGGTGTGTAAAGCCTACCCGGACAAGTTGGTCTGGATCGGTGATGTTTTACTATGCATGTTTAGCCGGAGAAGACTCCGTGCCTTTGATTGTTTTCGGGTTTTCAACGCGGTAGATTACAATAGGGAGTCTTGGGGATTAACTCGAAGGTACACCCGAAAAACTGGGCGGAAATGCATTTCGGCAAACTTAGTGACTTGGAAGCCAGCCTTGAACATAACTGGGTTATGTGCTTGTTTGATTGTTTTGGGACTCGGGGAAGCTTGACCCGCGCATATGACATAAATTATTGTTGTGGTGTGAGCAACAAGTTAGGCAGAACCGTACCAGCTCTGTGTCATTCGGTTAAAGAGAACTAAAGTACGTGGTACTTACCGTTGGCATAGATGGAGGGTCTTAGGCTTATGATAGAAAGACTAAAATGCTCACTAGTATTGCCGTCCAAGGGGCGGTGGCGAGACTGCAGTTTTGACCGGGTTCACCGTATAAGTGCCATGAGAGCACGGGGTGTGCGGCCGTGTGTGCCTGCACCTATGATGTTGTGATTATTCACTGTAATGCCTATTATGCTAATAAGTGCTGGGGAGGAGCATCGCCACCCAGAGTTTGGGGGCGGGATCGTTAAAATATGGTCAGCTTTAGCTGACCGTTACTTTTCTTTGCCACCGTTGCCTTGAATTGTGCTTGCAGGTGCTGCGGAGCCGAGTGGCTAATAGCGGGCGAAAGCCCTTATTGCTGAGGAGGCCCTTGAAGGTCTTGTTTTGTTTACTTGTTTAATTCATGTGTGACCGGCCTGTGGGCCGAAGTATGGAAGACACTGTTTTAATTTAATGAACTCTTGTAAGGCCAAAAGGTCGGTACCTTGTGTACTTTGTGGTTTCATTCCTGTTTGGCTTCGATAGTGGACATTCATGATTGTGGCTGGGTTCTTATTTCTTGCAACTTAATAAATTGCCTTCGCTAGATGATCTATGTAGGACGTTACGATTTGAAAAATTGTTTCAAAGAGTACCCCGTCGGTCTGTCCGTTGTATATGGCATCGGGCCCCAACCGGACCTACTGCTATATGTTGTGTGACGGATAGGGTGTTACATATATTATCATTTCACAGGCAGGGTAACTCATAGACAGAAATAACAAGGAATAACATTTATTAAAATCACAGAATATGATAACATTCATTAATAAGGAATAAGGGTTTGATTTACAAGATTGTTTAGAACAAACTTTACATAGTTCTAAGACTATCCTATATATCCCTAAGATTGATCAGGCTCCTTGATCACAATTACTTTGCCAGGATGAATCTTGGTTTGTACTTTGGATTCTGTGTCATCAGCTGGCATCTTCCCTTTTAGATCTTTCTTTTTGAGGTCTTCTGCCTTGATCTTCTGCCTTTCAAGGTAATGATAAGGCTTTGGAAAGTACTTGCTAGGCTGCATAAAGTTAGTAGGTAACTTCCCATCTTTGATATCCCTTCTGAACTGATGTATGACATCTTGCCTTTTCTGATACTTTCTCCATTTTTGTTCAGAGTACCATTTGCCTCTATCATGCATATTGTCCTTCACAGCTTTTCAGGCAGTAAGAATGATATTTCTGGAGGTTGGACTCTATTGCTAAAAATTTGGCTTTAATTCTGCCTGTTCTTGAATCTTTTCTTAGAAAGTTGAGCCTCTTTCTGAGCATCCTTAGCAGCTTCAGACATTTCAACTTTTTCAAAAATAACATTATGAGCCTCATGTGGAGGGCTATACGTATGTTCTACTGCTTGCTGTACTTCGTCAAAATAAGGTGGAGGATAGATGACTTGTGCAACATCCTGCTGAACCCCTTCAATTTAAGCAGGTTGAATACTAGATTCAGTAGTGTTATCATCATTACAAAGGGGTGGATATCTAAGAGTATCTCTGATGGTATTAGATATCCATTTAGCATGATCAGAGCTGGCTTTGACTAACACTCTCTCCCCCTTTATGACTTCTCTGTCCACATGATCTCTCAGATCATCCATTTGAAACCTTACTTGATCGGCCAGATATTCTGTACCTTCTTGGTAGTAGGCTCTGAATTTGTTCAGGTGATCAGAAATAGCCTTTTGAGATTCCTGAATGGCTCTTTGTACATCAGCTAGATCTTCTTAGATTTGCTTGGATACTTCAGTTTTTAAATCAGTAGCAGTACTTCCCAATTTTTTAAGAATTTCATCATGTGAGTCCTTGAGATTTTCATTTGATCTCAATTGATTTTCTAGAATATATCCTTTCTTAGCTGCAATGTCCTCAACCTTAGTCTTTATCAGCTATTGTTGCTCAGCCAAGTATACTACATCATTACCTCCCTTATGAAAGCAATCTATCATCTCCTTTTGTTCTGATTGACTTCAAATATGATAGATTTAATATCTTGAGCTAGCTAGAACTGTACCTCTTTATGGAACTCATCCACATACTTTTCCAAAGCAAGACTTTGCTCATCCAATTTCACTTGCAGTTGCACCAATAGTGAACTGAAGTTTATTCCGGGAGCATATGTTTGAGGGACAGTTTGTAAGGCTTTCTTATAGCCTGTGCTCCTTTTCCTGAGATCCACCAGCTTCCTTTTCTTAGCCTTGGAAGCTTCTTCAACATCAGAGAAATTTGATGAACTTTGTATATCCAAAGTTTCCTTAAGGATGGAGGCATGTAGTTGCATCTCCCCCTCAGTCCTTGGCAGCTCCCCCTCAGTCCTTGAATCTTGGAGGTCAGGAAACAATTCTCACAAAGTTACCTCCTCCTGCATTTGAACAGGAGGTATAATTTTCTCTTGTCTAATAAATTGTTCTCCCTGGACATCAAGATCCTTGTCCAGGGTTTTCTCTAAGCTGGACGAGTGGAGGTGCTCATCTAGATCTGGATCTGGCATATGCACATCCTGTGCTTTTATCTCAGAGATGACTGTTGCTGCATTGTTGATTTCTGATACTATGTTCAGAATAGTACCAGTTGCATACTCACTCTCTAGAGCAACTTTAGCAAAAACTCCCCCTTGGGCAGGCAGGTGTGATTTTTCAGGGTCTTGAACAACTGAAGTTTCATTGTTTTCTCCCCGTAAAGATGATACCACCTGATTGTCATTAGTTTGTATGCCCTCCCCTTGGTCTTGAGCTTCTTTATCTTGTGGTGGTGTAGGTGATTTTCTTTATTATTCTTCATCTGAGCTGAGACAACCTGCTCTTCAGAATCACTGGAAGATTCTGCTTCCTGGGTGGTAGTTTTCTTTTTCTTATCTTTATTCACTAGTTTAAGTGGAGTAAAAACATCTTTGGTCAAAACTATATCCCACCTGGATAGTATTCTCAAATCCATTCTTCTCATGTGATTTATCTTGGTTCCTGAAGATTGATTCATCACCTCTGGGATGGTGGAAGCCAGATACAAGCTCAACATCCTACCCAGATTAGGCTTCTTAGCACTTTCTTTGATTTTGTAAAAAATTATAGCTGACCAGTCTATTTTCACTTGGAAGATAACTCTGGTCATGAGTTCGAACATGTAAGAAGAGATCCTATCATGACCTCCTGTTTTGCAGAGAATAACTTTGCCTATTATTTCTGACAGGAATTTACCTTGGGAATTCATTCCCTTTCTGGTCATTGAAGAACCAATCTTGGTATTGGGATCCAGCCCACATCATTGGAGTGCATCCCTTTTCATGGAAGATGTGATATCTTCTTCTTCCTTAATCTTTGGAAGCTGAAGTGACTTTCTGATATTCTTTTGGGAGAGTTTTACTATAGAACCATTTATAGTGGACTTCAACTTCTTTCCTTAAGAATCCATTGTTGCGGAAGAGTAAAATTCAAGAACCTCTTTCTTCCAAATCCTTATAGGTTTAGAGACCAAGTATTCCAATCCATTTTCTGTGATTAGAGTAATCACCCCCTTGATGTCTTGCGAGGCAGTCTCGAACGCCTTGCGTACTAGTTCATATCATTCATTGATCATGTCTTCCTGTTGTGGCTCCATTGGTGAACGAGAGAGAAGAGATTCGATGGAAGATTTTTTTGTCGACACAAAGTCTAGAGTCGAGAGTTCTGAAAGAACAGTCGACCAGATTTTGTCTTCTCCTATTTATAGTGTGCTTGTAAAGGGTAGGTCAAAAGACGCGCCTAACTTAGGAATAAACTAATCGACAAAACTTTATATGTGTCGACATAGATGACCTAGGTCTCGAAAAAACTTTGTTGAAGTCGACATGTCTATGTGTCGACATACTTTTGCCTGTGTCGACATAGACTAATGAAGTCTCGACAGAAAAATGTAAGTGTCGACATGTCTATGTGTCAACAAAGATTTTTGTGTGTCGACACAAAAATCTTCTAATACTTGGTCTCGAAAGAGTTGTGTCCACACAGACATTGTTTGTCGACACGAATTTTATTTCTGTGTTGACATAGTCTGTTTCTTTGTTGACACAACCTGCTGATAGTGTTGACACGGTTAGCTTGTGTCGACGCAAACTTTCTAACTTAGCCAAATTTCTGTCGGAAGTTCTGTGTTGACTAAATATCTCATTCTAGGTTCAACATAGCTGATTAAATTTGAAAATGATTGAATTTACTTTCATCCAGAGGTTTTGTAAATATAACAGCAACTTGATTATTAGTGTTGACAAATTCTAGACTTATGTCTTCTTTTTCAACATGTTCTCTGATGAAGTGAAACTTGGTTTCTATATGCTTAGTTCTGCTATGTAAAACATGATTACTAGTTATAGAAATAGCACTAATAGAGTCACAATATAATGGAATATGACTTACCTTGATGTCATAGTCTTCAAGTTGATGTTATATCCACAAAAACAATGCACAACAACTGCCTGCAGCTACATACTCTGATTCAATAGTGTAAATAGCTACACTTGTCTACTTTTTGCTGCTCTATGACACCAACCTTCCACCTAGGAACTGACATGTGCCAGTGGTGCTTTTCCTATCTTATTTATAGCCTGCAAAGTCTATATTTGAGAAACCTGTTAGCAAGAAATCTCTATTCTTAGGGAACCAAAGACCTAGATTAGGTGTTCCCTTTAGATATCTCAAAATTCTCTTCACAATAGAATAATGAGATTCCTTTGGACAAGATTGGTACCTAGCACAGACACATGTAGCATACATGATGTCTTGTCTA
Source organism: Platanthera zijinensis (assembly GCA_039513925.1). Classification (NCBI taxonomy): domain Eukaryota; kingdom Viridiplantae; phylum Streptophyta; class Magnoliopsida; order Asparagales; family Orchidaceae; genus Platanthera; species Platanthera zijinensis. The sequence goes on along the minus strand of CM077085.1, from coordinate 197,642,030 downwards.
CTAGCAGTCAAGAAAAGTGGGGAGCTAATTATCCCTTTATATAAAGACTCATCAACAGATTTTCATGCCTCATATTTGCTTATAGGCATACTTGTCCCCATTGGAGTTTTCATGGTGGAGGTTGTCTCCATGCCATGTTTCTTGATTAACTCCTTGGTGAACTTAGATTGAGATATGGACAATCCATCATCAGCCTGTCTAACTTGGAGTGCCAAGAAGAATTTCAGCTCACCCATGCTGCTCATCCCAAACATCCCTTGCATAAGTTTGGCAAACTTACTACAAAGGTGGTTTTGAGTTGATCCAAAGATAATGTCATCCACATATTTCTAGACTTGGTTGATCTTGCCTTTTGATTTCCTAAAGAATAGAGTCTTGTCTATTTTTCCTCTTGAGAATTTATTCTCAATAAGGAAGGCAGACAAAGTTTCATACCAAGCCCTAGGGGCTTATTTCAATCCATATATAGCTTTCTTAAGCCTATTTATATAGTTGGGATAATGAGAATAAACAAAACCTGATGGTTGTTCTACATATACTTCTTCCTTCAAATCTCCATTCAGAAAAGCTAACTTGATATCCATTTGGATTACTTTGAACCCTTGATAAGCGGCATAAACTAAGAATAGTCTTATTTCTTCCAACCTTGCCACTAGGGCAAATGTCTGATCAAAGTCTATCCCTTCTTCCTGTCTGTAGCCCATTGCTTCAAGTCTGGCTTTGTTTTTTTTTACTATGATGCCATTTTCATCTAGCTTGTTCCTATAAATCCACTGAGTTCCTATGATATTGTGATTCTTAGGTTTAAGAACTAACTCCCAGACTTTACATCTTCTGAATTAATTCATCCCTTCCTGCATGGCATCAATCCAATTTGTATCTTGTATGGCCTTTTCAATCTTCTTAAGTTCCATCTAGGATAAGAATCTTGAACAGAGAATTGTGTTCATGCTTTTGCATCTGATCAGAACTCCATGACTTGCATCACCAATGATTTGGTGTGCTGGATGATCCTTCAAAAGTCTTTTTGTTATAGGAAGTTTGTCCACCTCTTGGTTTTCTCAATTGTCCTCACCTAGATGAACTCCATTGTATTCATCTTTATTCAGTGAGTCTTGTATTCCCCCTGGACAACATCCATCATGTTCTTCATCCTGACTTGCAGGTTGGTCTTCACTAAATGTAAGCTTGTCCATCTTTTTATTCAAACCTGTAGGGCTAACAGAAATACTAGAATGCTCACAGTTAATAAGCACAGACTCATCAAAAACTACATGGACAGATTTTTCTACAACTTTTGTAGTCAAGTTGTTGATTCAATATGCTCTACTGTTATTGCTGTACCCAACAAATATCCCTTTAAGAGATTTGGCAGCAAACTTAGTAAGATAAAGCTTGTCATTATTTAGAACAAAACATTTGCTACCAAAGATCCTAAAGTAAGATATGTTTGGTTTTCTGCCTTTCATAATCTCATAGGGAGTCTTCTTATGTCTCTTGTTGATGGAAGCTCTAATGAGAACATGACATGCAGTGTTTACTTCCTCAGCCCTGAAGTATACAGGGAGAGAAGTGTTACTTAGTAGAGTTCTACTTTCCTCAATAAGAGTCTTATTATTAATTTCAGCAACCCCATTTTTCTTGGGAGTTCTAGGTGAGGAGAACTCCTCATGAATCACAAATTCTTCATAGAACTTTTTCATACATTCATACTGAAATTCAGTCTCATGGTCACTTCTAATTTTGACCACTGAATTGTTAAGTCATTATGAATTTGCCTAACAATATTCTGGAAAACAGTTGGGGTTTCAGATTTCTGCCTCAAGAAGGAAACTCATATAAATCTAGAATAGTCATCCACAACCACAAATGTGTAGACTTTCCTACCTAGACTATGAACTGGCATAGGACCAAATAAATCAATATGCAAGAGGTATTGAAATCTTACAGAATCTTTGGTATCATGTCCATGGAAAGAGGTCTTGGTATGTTTTCCCTTTTGGCAAGCTGAACACACACCCTCATAAATGCACTTGACTTGAGGACCATTCCTCACAAACTCCAAACTAAAGAGTTGGCCTACTGACTTATAGTTCTGGTTAGCTAGCCTCTTGTTCCATTGGACAAAATGAGATGCTTTCTTATCTGCAACTAGACAGATAGGTGAGTACTTATTCTCACAATCAAGATAAAGACAATAGACATTTCCTTTCCTAGTGCCTATCAGAATGATCTCTTGATCACTTTACCTTCTTATTTGGCACACACCCTTGAGGAAAGAAGTGTCATAACCAAGATCACTACATTGACTTATGCTTATTAGGTTATGTTTCAGACCTTTCACATAAGCCACTTGAGTGATAGTGATAGAGTTACAGGAAATGTTACCAAACTTTTTGATGACTCCCTTTTAAGATTCACCAAATATCACTTTGGGTCCATCTTCTATAGGGGAATAATACTTCAGCATCCTTCTTGTTCCAGTCATGTGCCTGAAAAATCCACTGTCTAAGTACCATATAGTGTTATGGCCACTTGTACTCACCTGCATCAAATAAAATTACCTATCCTTAGAACCCCAATAGTTATTGGGTCCTAGGTTCAGGTTAGTTTGATTTTTGATATGCTTACCTGTAGCCTTTCTAACAGGTAAGCTGGCCTTATTCTGAATAATAACATTGAACCAACAGTAAATGGAAAAGTGGCCCACCTTGCCACAACACAAGCACTCAAATCTGTTGTACCTTTTCTTAAGTACAGGCTTAGAAATATTGCTGTCAGCAGTCCTTTTAAGTGCAGATGCTGGAACAGCAAATACTAAGGATTCCTTAAGAACCAAATGGGTTTGCTCATGGGGTTCCCTATTAGCATTTGCACCCTTTCCATTCAGATCACCATACTTACAGTGACCAGGAGTAATGTCATGATAATACCTGTTAGTAGGTTGCATCACCTTCCTAAAAGAAATAGGGGATTTGAAGGCTAGTGGCTGAACTGGGGCTTTGCCTTTTCATGAGAATTGGCTGCCCTTGTTCTTCCCCTAAAGCCTAATCATGTTTTACCCTTTTAGGAGATGAAATTATCAATTATGGGTAAGACTTACTTTGGCTTAGAGAATTTAGCCACTAGATTCATTTCTTTCTGAAGTCTTACTTCCATATTCTTGATGTGATTATTTTTGAAAGTCATTGTACCCATCTGAATAACAATTATGTTTTTCAGTTTGGCAAACTCATTCAATTTCAAATCCAACAACTTTGTTGAATCTGATGCATCCAGTTTTAGAGATTTAATTTCCCCAGCCAGCTTCTTGACAAGGAATTTGCTTCTCTTAAGAGCTTGCAACAGACCACCATACTCATCAATTAATTGATGAACATCCCCTTCAGATTCAAGAACCATCCACATCTCTTTATGCAGATGCTTCTGATTAGGATCCAATATAATACTCAGATACTAAGGATGGATTGTATACCATATTGGGACAAGGCTGATCCTGACACTTATCTTCCTCAGATAGAGCCATCAGCCCTCTACAATAATGATCTTCACTTCCATTTATGGAATTCATCATTTGAAAGAATTTTGTTTCCACAGAATCCTCTTTTGTAGTGAACAATCCTATATAGGCTTCTGCTTCATCCTCTTCTCCTAATTTTGATGATGAAGAGTCAGTCCAACTCTTCTGGTTCTGGGCAATAAGGGATCTCTCCTTCTTACCCTCATTCTAATGCTTCTGCTTGTCCTTAGACTCCTTTCTTTTATCAGAAGATTTAGCTATGACATGTCCTGGCCTGTTGCAATAATAGAAAACATTTTTAGAAGAAGTTGGTTTACTAGGATTAGAGTCATACCTGTCATCTTTAGAATTCTTCTTCTTATAATAGTCATCCTTAGAGGAAGATGAAGATGGCTTGGTTCTCCATTTCTTTTTCTTCATGAACCTTTGAAACTGCCTTGTAAAGGCAGCAAAGTCCTCATAAGAATTGTGGTTGTCTAAAGTGTTGATGACAGTATCTTCTGGTTCAACTTCAGCAATTTTCCTGGGAGGAGAAGGTGACTTTCTCCTGCCATTTCTTGTTGCTTCATCCTTGAAGTCAACTGACCTTTCTTTGTATTAAGACCTATTGCTTTTCTCCTCCTCCATTCTGTCAGTGAGTTGCATCTCATAAGATAACAATTTACCAAACTGGGTTGGTTGAGGTGTATCAGCAAGCCTGACCACTTCTCTGATAGCATATATTTTTGTATCCCAGTCCATAGTTAGTGACCTGAGAAAATTGTCATTCAGTTCATATGTGCTATATACTCTTTCATAGGTCATTAACTCATTTATAATTCTAAAGAACTTCTTGTAATATTCTGCTATGCTATCTGACTTGGCCTGTCTGAAGCTCTCATATTCTTGATTCAGCATGGACTTTCTATCCTCTCTAACTTCTTCAGTTCCCTCCATGTTGACAATCAAGGTGTCCCACATCTCTTTGGAGGTTTTGCAATGAACCAGATTCTGAAATGTAGAATCATCTATGGCACTCAAAATTATGTTTTGTGTTCTCTTGTTTAAGGTAACTATAATGATCTCTTCCTTAGTCATTTCAGAATAGCTCTTTTGTGTTTTGAGATTTGCATCAAGAACTGATATGTTCATAGGAATGAAAGGACCTTCCAAAACTGTGATGTAAATTCTTGGATCAGATGCTTCCATGAACAATCTGACCCTTTCTTTTCATATGCCTAAATTCTATTTCCTACAGATAGGTAGTTTCATGGATCCAAGTTCCTTCTGATTTTCACTTGAACCCATTCTGGCTAATCAGTTATTTTCCTTGGAGATCTACTCAGACTGTTAGGTCTATATTTGAGTCAATCTCCCTCTGATACCACTTGAACGATTAGGTTGATATACCATAAACACCTAAAGGGGGGGGGGGGGGGCGAATAGGTTCAAATCCTTTTAATCAACTTAGGCAATTAACAATGTTAAAGCACAGTAAAATAATCACAGCACAAATAATCACAGAAAGTTCACAACATAGTACACAATGGTTTATAGTGGTTACCCAATTTATGGGTAGGTCCACTCTCCCCCCTTTACCTATCTAGCAGAGTACTGGATTCGACCAAATTTCCTCCTTCCACTATCTCAGATCCACAGATCTTACAACTCAGAACAAAACTAGTTCTTACAACTCAGACTTCTTCAAGTCTTACACCTCAGATTCTTCCTAAGAATCCTTCCTCAGGCAACGACCCTACCTTATCCTTTATCACCAGTCCTACAACTCATACTTTTTCAAGTCTTACCACAGGCTCTCAACCCTACCTCGTCCTTTATAAATTTAGGCTTACAACTCAGACTTATATAAGATCTTACAAGGAAATTAATAATTTTAAACAATAAAATCTTCACCCTGATAGAAAGAGAATAGAGTGAAAGCTTCTTGATCAGTTCTTGATAGAACTGATTACTTTATATCCAACCTGTCTTAGCTTTCTTCAAAGCTTCTTGAATTTATACCAAGTAAGGTTGATCTTCAATTGGAGGTGGAGTTGATCTTCAATCCAGCTCCCTTCCTGAAATCAGAATCAGATCTGAATTTTTCTTGCAGACTCTTCAGGATCTGCCTTCTTCTGGGTTTGCCTCTTGTTCCACTTTTTTACTTCTCAAACTCTCAAGCTATTCAGACTTTTCAGGCTTCAAAGCTATATTGGCTTGTGATAGCACATGTCTTTATATAGACCCCATCCAAGTTTACCGGCTGATCCGGTTCATTACGGCCTTTTGACAGCTCACACAGATGTATTAGCTCTTGTACTTATGACAGCTGTCGGGTGTTTAGTCTTGTTAACTAACTCCTCCTTTAACTTCTATCTCAGCAGAAAAGGGCGTTGAGATAACTCTGAATGTGTCGACACAAATAGACCATGTGTCGACACAAGTCTTGAAGGTGTCGACACAACTCCCACATTGTCGACACAGTCATACTTTATCTTGTCGACACAGCTTCTGTTGGATGAGTTGACAGAAGTCCTACGTGTCAACACAACTACTTCTAGTCTTGACACAGCTTTTGTTGAAAGATTTCTTTGAGTGTGTGTCGACACAAGTCCTATGTGTCGACACAAGCTTTCTAGTCTCAATATAGCTGTTATTGATAGATTTCTTTGAGTGTGTGTCGACATAAGTCTTGTGTGTCTACACAAGTACTTCTATTCTTCAACCTAGCTGGTGTTGAGTGTGTGTCGACACAAGTCCTGTGTGTCGACACAACTGCTGCTGATAGAAATTCTGTGTGTCGACACAAGTCCTGTGTGTCGACACAATCTTGCATCTGGTGTCGACACAAGCCTGAAGGTGTCGACACAACTGGCTTCTGTTGTCGACACAAGTCCTTCACTAGTGTCGACACTTGTACTTAGAGTATTTTCCTTCATTTCTTTAGCCTGCACATTCAAACTCAACATTCCATCAAATACACCTTGATGTATAACATTGAGTTAGGTGAGGCTTCTCCAAATCTGGTACATATTTTCCAATGTACCCAACACAATAATAATTATTAAGCTAGAATCTGGATGACACACCACAAAGCACTTTTTAAGAGGAAGTGTAGAACTCCATTGTCACGGGTGCAGGACGAGGAACCAAAGATTTTGGTAATCGAATATATTGATTTTACTGATGCTGCTGTTAGATTGATACAGGAAGGAATGCTTGAGGCTCAAAGTCGGCATGCAAAATACCATAATAAGAAACATCGGATGGTGGAATTTCAAGTGGGTGACAAAGTATTCTTGAAGATCAGGTCGATGCATGGAGTGTTACGAGTGTGCGGTATGAAGAAGCTCAACCCTAGATATGTGGGGCCCTATGCTATATTGGAAAGAATTGGCCCTGTGTCCTATAAGCTAGAGCTACAACCAAAACTGGAAAATTTTCACGATGTTTTCCACGTGACGTCGCTTTGAAAGGCACTATTATGGCCCGATCAACATGTTTACACCACAGATGGAGCAGTGGCAACTGATAGATCTATTCGACAAGAGCTGGTGCAGATTATGGATGTCGAGACGTGGAACTTGAGTCAAGAAAGTGTACCTTTTGTCAAGGTCATGTGGTATAACTAAGGGAAGGAAGAATATACTTGGGAGCCGATGGACTTGATGTGGAAGCACTACTCGAAGTTGTTTCCCCAAGGTAAAATTTAAGCATATTATAATTCCATGCTTTATCTCCCCCAAACCCTTAGCCTGATTTCGGGGATGAAATCTTTTATTTTGTTTATCGGATTTGTAACGTTCCATTTTTTTCTAGACCCCTCGCGTATGTTTTGAGTCAAGAAAGCTAACAGGTGTCGAGTGATACTCAACTAATAAGGCAAATATGACTTAGAAATATTCTAGATTCTATAGGAGTTGAGTGGTCTCAATACAACTTGACGAATTTAACTTAGAATAATCATGTATTTGACAAAGCATCGAGTGCGTTCAGTGGTCTCAATGCCACTCGATGAATTCTGACTCAGAAATATTCTGGATACTGTGGCATTTAGTGAACTCGACGCCATTAAACGAGATGTAGAGTGCGTTGAGTGGTCTCAACGCCACTGATTGCTTTTGACTTAGAAAGTTCGGCACTCAACAATGCGTTGAGTGGTTTCAATGACAATCAACGCTTTTGACTTATAATATTTTTGGACTCAAAGCATTGCGAACATTGAGTGGTCTAAACACCATTCGATGAGGCGTTGAGTGATTTAACTTACAATAATTCTGGACTCAAGCGTCGAGAGCGTTGAGTGGTCTAAATATCATTCGACGAGACATTGAGTGATTTTACTTAGAATAATTCTGGACTCAAAGAGTTGAGAGCATTGAGTTGTCTCAACGCCATTCGACGAGGTTATGAGTGATTTAACTTTGAATAATTCTAGACTCAAAGCATCGAGAGTGTTGAGTTGTCTCAACGCCATTCGACGAGGTGTTGAGCATTTAACTTAGAATTATTCTGGTTACTATATGCGTTGAGTGGACTAGACGCCACTCGACAAAGCATCGAGTGCATTGAGTAAACTGGCTGTCATTCGACGAATTGTCCTATATACTTGATGATTTTTACTTGACCATAAAGGCGTCGAGTGATCATGAAGAATCTCGACGATTCGTCGAGTGTGTATGGTATCCATGCCAATTTTGACTTAGAACATTTTGGCAGACTGAGTTGTGGGTTTATGGGTACGGGCTTAACTGGGTTTTCGGGAAATGCGCCAATTGTCTTTTTATGACCCGGTCCTTTCGACAAAACTTAATTTAAATAGTAATTGGCAGTCCAGTACTATGGTGACACGTGGCAGGCAGTCTAACCCTAATTCTTCCAATAAAAGGGGATTTACAGAAAACCCTAGCCATCATTTCACTTCTTACTGAATAGTTACCTGTGCCGAAACTGTCAGAAGAGAGAAAGCCGCTAGTGACAGATTTTGCTGGAGGACAGACTATTCCTTTTCGTGAAGAACAATGCCAACGAGAAGAAGATGTTTCCAAGGAGAGTGACGAGATCCATGGCCGGAAATGAGGTGTGCTTCCTACCCTCTACCATGGTGCTAGATCTGTAATTATTATCTAGGAGAGATATCGACTCAAAAGAGTTTGACTTGCGAGATGAAGATTTCCTGGGAAGAGACCATGCTAGGACCTTGTCCTAGGGATTTGATGTCTTCAACCTCTCCTCTCTTCCTTATGATAATGATGGGCTTGGTTTTGTGAAGAGGAATGGTCTATTGAGGGTGAATAAGGGAGGTTGAAAATCTTTGAGTGGTTTTGAACAAATAACTAAAGGAAGAAGATGAACCAATGTCGTTCATCTTGCTTTAAGATGCGTATAAAAACTGCATTCTGTGCGCAGCGAACTTTTAGGCCGTTTTCGAGTAGGATACGACTAGATCTGGGTTTTTTACTAAACACAAAAGTCGAAGTCCCTTTAAAGACCTTTCCAACGGATGTTTACACGTTTTCAAACGAGTCTGTAGCCTTAAGAATGTCCAGTCAAAGTTATTGTACAATCATGTCTTAAGTACATGTTGTTCACATGTTAGTGTAGAACCGAGTTTATTTTTGGTAGAGAGTTTGTAGCAAAATAATGTTGAGGTTTTGGTAAACTTTTTCTATATTTGATCATGATAAACAAATGGTTGGTGAAACATGATATGTGCAAACGGTTTGAAGGTGTTTGATAAACAAATGGTTTAGGAAAGTTTGTGAATAAATGATTTGATACAATTTGGTTGTACAAATGTTATTCTTGTGAAATCTGGTAGGGATATGCATGATTATAATCAGGAAAATATAACAGGTTCCGAAAGAGGATGTGATGCTCGATAATTGAATGAGTAACCCTTAACTATGTTATCATGTTTGATGAATATGTGAAGTATCATTATGCTATTGTGATTATCATAAGGATGTATATATGTTGGTAAATGCTCTATCTTTTGAAAAAGAATTGGATGAGGTCAACACATGGCTATATGACATGATAAATAATGGAAGGTGAAAAATTGTCCACTGCTTAGATTTGTGTGTCCTTACGGGTAGCAGTGAGGGACTGATATGTTGTATAAGGTGGCTTGCCCCTTGTGTAAATGCTGAACCCTTATGTGGTATGGAAATATGGAAGGGTTGGAAGTGCCTGTATGTTTGCCGCACTGGAAGGATGTGTTGATAAGGGACTCAGTGTGGAGCCCTTGAGTGATGTTGAGCAAAAAATGTGAATAATAAATAGGGACTCAGTGTGGAGCCCTTAAATTTGAAATTGCATGCGATGTTAGTTGATATACAATGTTATGATCCTGGGTTAAGGATAGTGTGGCAGGTCTATGGGCTCGCCAGTTGTCACACCGATGGGAGTTGATATATAGAATATGGGAGGTTGGGCTTGGTCCTCAGTTCTCATCCCGGGGCTCCTTCCTTGCCAAGTGGACGATTGGGATTGTTCATGTGGTGATATGCTCTCATAGGGTCCTTCCATGCAATAAAGATAGGCTAATATGGGCTGTGTTCTTGGTTCAAATCAACTCGATACCCCACTGAGCCATAGTATGCAAGTTTACTCCGCTATTGTGTTCTTAGAATTGAGGCATACAAAGGCCTAGGCCAGGTAGTGTGGAGACCAGCCTAGTCGTGGAAAGCCCGTTCCACAGTGAAAGTCACACTAGTGTTAACTATCTTCACCTAGGGGGGAATAGGTGATGTGCAGTCTTTTTGCGGAATTAAAATTTTACCTGCACAATAAAAGAAAATAAACAAAGCACAGAAAGATACAGGAAGTTATAGTGGTTCCCCGATTTGGGTACGTCCACTTTCCCCCTTCGACCTATCTCCCAACAAGGGACGACTCAGTCACTTCACCAACGGGATTGAAATCCAATCCTCACACTAATGGAAGGAACCCTTCCACTCGAAGGAGTCACCACTCCTCCACCACAGGTTGCACCCAACCCTTACAATGATGAACCAATGTTCCTTTACAACAAAAGAAAAAATGGAATGTATAAAATACAAACTACTTTTAAAGTTCTAGGTGTCCCTCTTTGTTCGATGACGCGTTCTTGAAGAAGACGAAGAGTCCACGACATTAGCTCTCACTTGGAAAGGATCTCCTCGAGATCGGCGGCGACAAATATTGCGGCGGCGATTCTTTCAAGATCGGCGGCGGCACAAATTTTGGCAGCGATTCTTTCGAGATCCAACCTTCGTAGCAAAGCTAGCAAGGTATACCAACGGTCTTACTCTGATCGATCGTCTCAATCGATTCGGAAGGGGAAGGTGTTCCCGTTCAACAAATCAAGAGACAAAGGATCTCAAGATATACATGTGAGACGTGTTGCTTGGCTAAGCTTCTGTCGCCGGGAGATAAGGAAGAATCCACGATCGGCAGCAAAGACAACTTGATGCGCAGAGATGGAGGCAGAAGAGAATACGCGATCCGCTAGGTCAAATCCGGCAGCCCTTTCTTTTCGTATAGATGGATTGTCTTTACTGTTCAAAATACACCAATATATATACTGTAGTTCATCCTTTATGACCGTTGTGGGCCCCACCAAAAGTAGCCCTAAATCCGGTTCAAAACAACGCCTGTATATTTGGTCCGGTCTAGCGCGCTAACGAAAATCTCCTAAGGCAAATTCGACGGGAATCATTGGTTATTCTCGACGATTCGTCGAGAATCACTAATGATTCCCGTTGAATTCTACTTAGAAGATTTCTAGCTAAAAAGCAAGCCATCTAGAGAGAATCGGCGAGAATCACAATTCATTCTCAACGAATCGGAGAGAATGCAAAGTCATTCTCGGCGATTTTGCGAGAATCACTTAGTGATTCTTACCGATTTTGCCTTGGCAGAATTCTAGACGGCGCTGAGACAGTCGGAAGCATTCGGCGAGAATTGACTAGTGATTCTCGACGATTCGGCGAGAATCACGAGTGATTCTCGTCGAATCGGAGAGAATCACTTAGTGATTCTCGTCGAATCTTACTTAGACGAATTTTCGTCTATCTTCCCGTGAGATGGTTTTTGACCCATTCTTGCTCCTTGCCTGCTCTTGATCTATCACTGTCCTGTACTTGAAAGTAAGTACACTCAAATAGAGAGAGTACACTTAAGCCAACACACTGATCTGCTCAACGAGGGATTACATTGCGCAGACCCGTGTATATTGACCTACTGCACCCTGACATTGGAGTGTACTTAGCGTGGTGTAACTGCAAGCACAACTTTAATACAAATGATCAAATATATTGTCAAATCACCTTAGTTGGTTCAGGGGCTTCTTCAAATAAGGTACATTGAGAATACAATACCCAACAATCTCTCCCTATTTGAAGAAGCCTAAACCCTATAAGCTAAGGTGAATATAACGGATGGAAGAAAAACACAAACAGAATAATCAGTTGAGAATGAATTATGAATTTTCATACCATTATCTTTAGAGCATTTGGAGCATACTTAGCCTGAGCACCTTAGCACCTTAACCGAGAGGGTAATCTCCCCCTTTTCGGCTTCTACAAATCTGGGACTTTTGCACTTGTCACAGTGCTCCCCCTCAGTTCTTGCATCTGTGCTTACTCTTGAGTTCCTTGCGGATGCTCCCCCTTGATCCAAGAGCCTTGAGCCACACAGTCTTCATTCTTCATAGTTCAGCATGCCGAGTTAAGTTTTGAAGAGACTGAACATGGCCTCGTCTAGGGGCTTTGTGAAGATATCTGCAACCTGCTTATCCGTTGGGACATAGCAGAGAGATATGTCTTTGTTTTCCACATGCTCCCGAATGAAGTGATAGCGCACTTCAATATGCTTCGTTCTACTGTGCGATACAGGATTGTTCGCAATTGCTATTGCGCTCGAGGAGTCGCAATACATCGGAACTTCGCTGAACTTCAGGTCATAATCTTTGAGCTGATTTATGATCCATAGAAGTTGTGCGCAACAGCTGCCTATTGAGATGTACTCAGATTCAGCTGTGGAGGTTGCGACACAATTCTGCTTCTTACTGTTCCATGAAATAAGCCTTATTCCGAGGAATTGACACGCCCCTGAAGTGCTTTTCCTGTCATCCCTGCTTCCTGCAAAGTCAGCATCTTAAAAGCCTATTAGCTCGACATCATTGTTTCTTGGGTACTACAAGCAAAGATTTGGTGTACCTTTAAGGTATCTAAGAATCCGCTTTGCAGCGACATAATGAGATTCCTTAGTGTTCACCTGATATCTGGCACAAATGCATGTGGAAAACATAATATCCGGTCTACTAGCAGTAAGATAGAGCAGGGATCCAATTATGCTTCTGTACTTGGTTTCATCAAAAGGTTTCCCTTTCTCATCCTTGTCCAGAGACACAGTGGATCCCATTGGAGTCCTCATAGAGGTTGCACTCTCCATTCCGAATTTCTTGAGGAGTTCATTTGTGAACTTCATCTGAGAGATTAAAATCCCATCCTCAGACTTTTTCACTTGAAGTCCAAAGAAATACTTCAGCTCTCCCATACTACTCATTTCAAACTTCCCTTGCATAAGTTTGGAAAACTTCTTGCAAAGGTCGTTATCCGTTGACCTGAATATTATGTCATCGACATAGATTTGCACCAGCAAAATCTTGCCTTTGACTTCCCTAAGAAACAATGTCTTATCTATTTTTTCTCTAGAGAACTTGTTCTCAAGAAGAAAGCTAGACAGAGTCTCATACCAAGCTCGAGGAGCTTGTTTTAAGCCATATAAAGCTTTATTAAGAAAATATACATGATTGGGATAAGTCAGATTAACAAAACCTGGGGGTTGTGCGACATATAGTTCCTCTTTCAGGTTGTCATTTAAGAATGCCGATTTCACGTCCATCTGATAGACAGTGAATCCTTTGTACGAAGCATATGCCAGGAACAATCTGATCGCCTCGAGCCTTGCCACTGGTGCAAAGGTCTGGTCGAAGTCAATCCCCTCCTCCTGTCTGTAACCTTGAGCAACCAGCCTGGCCTTGTTCTTTATGATGACACCGTGTTCAACTAGTTTGTTTCTGAAGATCAACTTGGTGCCGATCACATTCTTCCCCTTTGGTCTGGGAACCAGCGTCCAGACATTGCATCGTTCAAATTGATGAAGTTCATCTTGCATGGCCAAAATCAAAGATGCATCCTTGTTCGCTTCGTCGAACTTCTTTGGCTCAACCTGTGACAGAAAGCTAAAATGCAGAATCTCGTTAATTGTACCTCGGCGAGTTCTGACACCGTCACGGGGATCTCCGATTATTTGATTTCTGGGATGATCCCTCACGTGACGAAGCTCAAACAGTCTGGCATCAAGAGCTCTAACATTTTCTGGGGCTCCTTCCTCTTCAGGGAGGATAACTCCATTCTGACAGTCATCATCTCTGGTAGGCGTTGTGGTGGAGACTTTTACGTACTTGGGAGATTCATCTTTAATGGTCTCATCGAGACTAAGCTGTTCAATTCTTGTACCTGCATCTTCAAGAAGACCACTTGAAGAATTGTTGTTAAGCAAGCTTCCTTAATCAAATACAACATTTATGGATTCCTCTACCACTAGGGTTTTCTTATTGAAAACCCTATATGCCCGACTATGGCTACTATAGCCCATAAATATGCCTTCGAAGCATTTTTCACCAAACTTAGTACGCGGGTACTTCCCGTTATTTAGTACATAGCATCTGCAGCAAAAGATCCTAAAATAGGACATGGTAGGTTTCCTGCCTTTCAGTAGCTCATAAGGCGTCTTATGATTGCTCTTGTTGATCTAGGCCCAGTTTTGTACATGACAAGCTGTATTGACAACCTCTGCCCAGAAAGTATTCTGGGAGAGAAGCGTCATTCAACATTGTCGTGCAAGCTTCAATGAGTGTTCTATTTCTCCTCTCCGCAACTCCATTCTGCTGAGGAGTGCGCGGGGAGGAAAACTCATGAAAGATACCAAGTTCGTCACAAAAATCTGTCATATCACCAGACTCGAACTCTGTTCCATGGTCGCTTCTGATTTTGACCACCGAGCAGTTAAGTTCGTTCTGAATCTGCTTGACAAAACTAGTGAAGATGTCAAACGTATCAGACTTGCGTTTTAAGAAGAACACATAAGTATACCTAGAGTGATCGTCAACAATCACTAGCGTATAAGACTTGCCTCCCATGCTATGAACTTGCATTGGACCAAACAAGTCCATATGCAGAAGATAAAGACATCTGGAGGAGTCTTTGTCTGCAATGCCCTTAAAGGTAGCCCAAGTCTGTTTGCCCTTCTGGCATGCAGGACAGGGGCTATCTTTGATACACTTAATGATGGGAGCATCCCTTACTAAGTTTTTAGAAAAGAGCATACTAATTGTCTTGAAATTAATATGTGCCAATCTCTTGTGCCATTGTTCACAAAGAGATGCACTGCCTGTTGCTACTAGGTACATGGGGGTAGATGATTCTAAACAAATAAAATCTAAACAGAAGATGTTTCTGCTCCTAATGCCTGTTAATACTGTCTCCGAAGAGGTACACGATATTATCAGGCATTTATCCTTGCAGAACTTAACGTCATAACCTTTATCACACAACCGACTTACACTGATCAGGTTATGATTTAACCCTTCAACATAAGCCACATCAGTGATAGAGATTATATCGTTGTAAATCATACCGTAACCTCTGGTGACTCCTCGATCTGATCCTCCAAAGATGACTTTGGGTCCATTTTCGACTGGAGAGTAATCACGCAGCAGGCTTCTTGTCCCAGTCATATGCCGGGAGCATCCACTGTCCAAGTAACATATAGGAGTTTTGGTGGCCTTTGGACATACCTGAAAACAGAATCGGTTTCCCTTAGAAACCCAATCGAACTTGGGTCCTAGATTCCTTATTAGCATACTCCCCCTCGGATGGTTAACCCTACGAGTGGTCGCTCTCGCATTGCTAACATGAGGAGTCACGTTATATCTCGGATTAAACCAGCAATCCACGGCAAAGTGACAAACTTTGCCACAACACCAACAGTCAAATCTGTTATACCTTTTCCTAGGCTCCTACTTCACCCTGGGAACGGTGGGTCCAGACGGGGCCTTGGATTTGGAGGTGGAGCCATCATGATGACAGCAGTCACATGATTTCTTCACCTCCTGTTCCTTCAGTATAATAGGCTTGGCTATTGGTGCCTTCTTCCTATTATGGCCGCTAGAGAAGTGGCCATAATCCTCCATGTGGATTTCCTCATAAGGTGCCTTGAAGACACTCTCACCAAAGTTGCGGGGGAAGGCCCAACCATCATACCGACTCTTGGGCTTTTCAACCGAGGGCCGGAAGAAGTGGTCATAGGTTGACTCAAAGTCCTATTCATTGCAGGGAAAGCCAGGTTTCCTGAATACAACAGGGTTGTGTGGGGCCTTTCCCTTTTCTACAGCAGAGGCCTTCTTAGCAGCCTTATTTTTCCTCTGCTTTTCGTTTCTCATGGATGATTTACCAGGCACACCCACATGCCCCAAGACAGCCCCCTTAGCCTGAGTAGAGAAGGTATCAACCAGTGGAAGAACAGTCTTTGGCATAGAGAAGCATTGGACAATCTTCCTTTCTACCGCAAGTTGTTTTTCCAACTTATTGATTTCTTCCTGTTTAAGGTCAAGGAGACTTAGAGACTCTGAGTGCTTAGAGATCAGGTCCAGGTGCTCCTGTCGGAGAGAAATCAAGCTACTGATCTCTTCCCTTAGGGAGACACCCTCGACCTTATGGAATTTTACTTCCTTTATCTGAGCCCTCAATCTCTTGCGGCATTCCTCGAAGGTGTTGAGCAGAAGCTCATACTTTTTGAGGAGCTCAACTTCTCGGGCAGATGGTCTGTCCTCGAGATCATCATCAGGAGACTCATAGTCAGAGTCAGAGAGGGGGGTATGAGCTTTACCTTCCCAGTGAATGGGGGGCATTCTCCTTCTGAGTCAGAGCGACCCACTAGCCCGAAGTAGGCTTCCTCATCATCACTAGAGTCTGAGGAATCAGATTCACTCAGTGTCTTTGGCTTCTTAGCGATGTAGCTTCTCTCCTTCTTTTTATCTCTCGAGGTTCTGTGCTCCTCTCCCTTTCCCTTCTCTCTCTTGCCTTGATGGAAGTCAGCCACGACGTGTCCTGGCTTATTTCACCCAAAACAAATGATGTCAGTATGACAATGTTTGTTCGGTTTTGATTCATACCTGTCGGAAGAATAATTCTTCTTCTGATTTTTGGTAGAGGAGCTGTCTCTCTTTCTTTGATTCCTCATCTTGAGGATCTTCTTGAATTCTCGGGTGATGAGAGAGAGGTCTTCTTAAGACAGCTCTGAGCTAGAGGAGCATGGCTCGGAGTCTTCCTCCTCATCCTTTTTCCATAAACGGGACGAGGCAGCACCCTTGCCTTTCCTGGAGTGAATGGCTTTTTGGGCCATAGTCTTTTATTTTGTTACGGCTTTCTCAACTTCTTCTTCTGCTTTCCTCGTGTTTAGCTGAAGCTCATAGGACATAAGCTTCCAAATAGTATCTGAGGATCAGTTTCTGCTAATTTTCCAAACTCTCTGATGGCGCAGATCTTCGTATCCCATTCCTTAGTAAGGGACCTAAGGAATTTATCATTCGGTTCACCATCAGTGAACACACTTCCATATCCCTTTAGGGCATTGACGATCTTGATGAAATTCTCAAAGTTAACTCCGATCTCTTCCTTGGGCCCTTTCCTGATGGCCTCATATTTCTGTTTCAGGAGGGATCTCCGATCATCCCTTACTTCATCTGTGCCCTCCATCAGAATAATCAGGCTATGCCAGATATCCTTGGCTGTCCTGTAGTTGCAGAAGTTCTGCATCATGGAGTCATCGACTGCGCTTAATAGAATGTTCTGTGCTTTCTTGTCAAGTTCAGCCAGCACCATCTCGTCCTTGTCCATTTCAGAAAGCTTATTTGGCACCATTTTTGTAGGATCAATGGTGGAGGCCTTAGTGGGAATATAAGGTCCCTCCTCCACAATCATGAAGAGTCGGGGGTCGACTGCTTCCATATAAAATCTAATCCTTTCCTTCCAGATAGGAAAGTTTAGTCTAGTGCACACTGGGATCTTGCCTGAGTACTTGAGTCCGTCTATAGTAGATATCTGCCTTCTTCTTGACACCAGAACCGGGATCTTACTCAAGGTGTTAACCTTATTGCTTAGCAACCTCCCTCTGATACCACTTGAAAGTCACACTAGTGTCAACTATCTTCACTTAGGGGGGGGATAGGTGATGTGCAGTCTTTTTGCGGAATTAAAATTTTACCTGCACAATAAAAGAAAACAAACAAAGCACAGAAAGACATAGGCAGTTATAGTTGTTCCCTGATTTGGGTATGTCCACTTTCCCCCTTCGACCAATCTCCCAATAAGGGATGACTCGGTCACTTAACCAACGGGATTGAAATACAATCCTCACACTAATGGAAAGAACCCTTCCACTCGAAGGAGTCACCACTCCTCCACCACGGGTTTCACCCAACCCTTACAATGAGGAACCAACGTTCCTTTACAACAAAAGAAAAAATGGAATGTATAAAATACAAACTACTTTTTGAGTGCTAGGTGTCCCTCTTCGTTCGATGATGCGTTCTTGAAGAAGACGAAGAGTCCACGACCTTAGCTCTCACTTGGAAAGGATCTCCTCGAGATCAGCAGCGGCAAAGATTGCGGCGGCAATTCTTTCAAGATCGGCAGCGGAACAAATTTTGGCAGCGATTCTTTCGAGATCCAACCTTCATAGCAAAGCTAGCAAGGTCTACCAACGGTCTTACTTAGATCGATCGTCTCAATCGATTCGGAAGGGGAAGGTATTCTCGTTCAACAAATCAAGAGATAAAGGATCTCAAGATAGACACGTGAGACGCGTTTCTTGGCTAAGCTTCTGTCGCCGAGAGATCAGGAAGAATCCACGATCGGCGACGGCGACAACTTGATGCGCGGAAACGAAGGCGGAAGAGAATACGCAATCCGCTAGGTCAAATCCGGCGGCCCTTTATTTTTGTATGGATGGATTGTCTTTACTGTTCAAAATACACCAATATATATACTGTAGGTCATCCTTTATTTCCATTGTGGGCCCCCCAAAAGTAGCCCTAAATCCGGTTAAAAACAGCGCCTGTACATTTTGTCCGGTCCAGCGCGCCAACGAAAATCGCCTAAGGCAAATTCGGCGGGAATCATTGGTGATTCTCGACGATTCGTCGAGAATCACTAATGATTCCCGTCGAATTCTACTTAGAAGATTTCTATCTGAAAAAGCAAGCCATCCAGAGAAAATCGGCGAGAATCACAATTCATTATCGACGAATCGACGAGAATGCAAAGTCATTCTCGACGATTCAGCGAGAATCACTTAGTGATTCTTGTCGATTCTGCCTTGGCAGAATTCTAGACGGCATTGAGACAGCCGGAAGCATTCGGCGAGAATCGGCTAGTTATTCTCGACGATTCGGCGAGAATCGGCTACTTATTCTCGACGATTCGGCGAGAATCGGCTAGTTATTCTCGACGATTCGGCGACAATCACTAGTGATTCTCGTCGAATCGGCGAGAATCACTTAGTGATTCTCGTCGAATCTTTCTTAAACGAATTTTCGTCTATCTTCCCGTGAGCTGGTCTTTGACCCATTCTTGCTCCTTGCCTGCTCTTGATCTATCACTGTCCTGTACTTGAAAGTAAGTACACTCCAATAGAGAGAGTACACGTAAGCAACCACACTGATCTGCTCAACGAGGGATTACGTTGCGCAGACCAGTGTATATTGACCTACTGCACCCTGACATTGGTGTGTACTTAGCGTGGAGTAACTGCAAGCACAACTTGAATACAAATGATCAAATAAATTGTCAATTCACCTTAGATGGTTCAGGGGTTTTTCAAATCAGGTACATACAGGATACTATACCCAACACACCGTCACCGTTTTTCCACGATGGATTGTGCCTTAGAGGTTAGATACCTGCTCGAAAAGTGGGAACTACAAGTGTGTGTCGACATGGCAGTGTGCGTGAGTGTGAGAATGGGTGAGTCATCGCATTGCATTCATAACATTGTATTGCATTACATACACAAGATCCTTATCATATATGTTTTTTTGGGCATTCTTATATGATGAGTTACCTTACTGTTAAGTCGATCCTTAACTTATATGTTTGTATGGGTATTCATATAAGTTGAGTTTCTTTATTATTTGATGGAGACGACGACCCTCAACATATTGAAGACAATGACGGCATGCTCACGGAAGTTTCTTCTCCGTCTCCAACCAATGATTTGCGGCGCCATGGTGACATAACGGAGTGACGCAAGACGACCAAATATTGGAGAAGGCCAATGATAATTATTTAAATCCTTTTTATGTTTTTATTTGCAATGTTTATGTCATGCTCTTAATGTTTCATGTTATGTGTTGTATTTTTTTATTATGGGTTGCATATAGCCAAACTCTTTATGTAAGCCTATATATAGACCATGCTTATGTTATTTTCATTAGAGAATGAAAAAAAAAAGAAAACCTAATTGAGATTTTTCCCTCCTCCTCCTCCTGTCAAAAATTCGGCTAGCCCTCCTCCTCCCCTCTCCTTGGCCGCTGGCCTCTTGTTCCTCCCTCTCACTATTAGGCCCCTCTCTACCTCTTCTTTCTTTGTTATTCTCGGCCTCCTCTCATCCTCCACCTTCATCAAGTGCACCACCAAGCAGCCCCTCACCCACATCCACTTACAAAACCGAGCCCATCCCGCCTTGTCATTAAGTCGGCCAAGGTTTTCTCCCCCTTCCAAACCGTCGGCCCCTTGCCTCCACCTCTAGCCGCCTCCTCCATCAAACTCGAGCCACCATCTCCCTCCTTAAAAAAAAACCCGACCAACCCCCTTCCTATTTTAGGGGTGAAATAAAATTCAACCAAGGCTTAAGAGGTTGCCTCTTTGTGGATTTCCAACTCCGGTATGAAGCAAAGAAAGCGGACTAGTTTCTCTCCAACCAGCGTGACTCCGACGGAGCTATTGAAGAGAGATCCAAGTCAAGAAATCAGAATCATCAATTCCGATTGGGTAACGATAATTTTCTATCTTCTTGTGTGTTCTTCTCTTAGATTAATTCCTCTGGTGGTTTACTTTAGCATAATTTTTGAAGCATTGAATTTTCATGGTTTTCTCTCGATTGAATTTTGTGGTTCATCTAATTTTCAATTAAGTTCGAGAGGGTTTTGGCGAGCCCCGTTTTCTTTTGTTGGGAGAGATCTACCATTACAGAATCGTTATTTTTGGTAGATATCTTTTTGGTACAACCTTCGCTCGATCTGACCGGGTTGGTCCTTTTAGCTGGAAAGAATATTGGTTTTTATAGCCCTTGTTCGATCCTAATCCATTTGGCTTCCCGTAGGCTAACATCTATTTGATAGAATTGTATAACGTGTGCGCTGCGTTTACGATTGTGTGAGTGTAGGATTGGATCATAGAGAGGCATACATGTTCGTCTGTAGATATATTCGGTGTCAATGTGTGAGCCTACATCAATTTGGTATCAGAGGGAGGTTCACGTCAATTTCCTAAATGACATCCTCCCCTTTTATTATTTCACTATCACGCACATGAATGTTTCTATGTTAAAATAAAAAAACAAAATTTCTATTTTTGGTCTGCTAATAGCTACCTAAAGTTTTCATTTTTTCTCAAAATTCAAAAAAATAATATTCTGGAATTTCTCCATCATTTTATTAGTAATAAATCAAAAAAATAATTTATTTTAATTAAGTCATTATTTTTATTAAATCATTATAAAATTTTTCTTTTTTTTGGTGTGCAAATAGCGGCCTATATTTTTATTTGTCTGCAAAAAAAATTATTTAATAATTTTCGTAATATTTTCAGCAAGAAAATCAAAATAATTTATTTATTACCCTAGTTGCTAAGCAGGAACAATTCCGTCTTTCCTAGAGTTTAGTGGGTCAGGTTCATTTTTCATTGCATGTGCACCAGTTCCGGGTGAGTTTTCTCTCCGGTTCTCATTATTATGGCCTATGACGTTTATGCCTCTCATTTAGATTATTTATATGTTAATCCCATGGCTAAGAAAACCCAAGCCTTGCCATCCTATCCTAGGAATTCCAACCGTATCCACGCTTATCCTCCCACTAGAATTGAGGCGCCTACTTATGAAGGTTTAGGGTGTCCCCAAGTTTTCCTAGACTTGGTTAAGAGTGCTACTTTGAGTGGTACAAATGGAATGACGCGGATAAGCTGTGAGTGGTGAGAATAAAGTTGTTTGGTAGTGCTAAGATATTCTGGTTAAATAAGGAACGACATTTGAGAGCCGAAGACGTTAAATTACTTATTGGTTGGGGAGACTTGAAGGCCATGCTGACAGAACAGTACGTCCCTACGTACCATCGAACACAGATGTTAGATGATTTGGATACCATTAAATAAGGGAATAAGTCGGTCTCTGATGTTGATTTAGTATCTCTTGATTCTAAGGATGACCCTGTAGGTGAGAGTATTCCGACATGTACGTTAGTGCCCGATGATTCTGATGAGTCTGAAATTGAGAGTGGATAACCTAGTGATTTATTAGATGATGCATGAGATGATTACGTTCCGATCTGTGAGAGTATTATGTTTCTTATTATGTGCCCTACTAACGTTGTGTCTGTTCAACCTAGTATTGAGTGCCCTCTCCAGGATACGATCCCGATCGTGTTAGAGCCTACGATAACACCTACTGAGATTATATCTGAGTTATCTGAGGAGCCTGTGAGTGAGGATTTCTATATTGTCATTGATGACCCTGACTAAATGGATGTCCCGAATGATTGGGAAGACTCACCTTATGTGAGAACGTTATGCTTGGATGATTTTAGCGCTGCGAACCCGAACGATAGTTATTTGATGTAACCACCATTGTCTGAAGCTTAATCTGAATTAAAATTTTCGTCGGGTTCGATTTTGCTCATTTCTGAGACTGTTACTTATTCTGAATTAAATGACTTGTATAATGTGTTGGAAGAAATTGCAAGCGAGGAAGTGGTATTTTTGGAGGATTCTTTTGTTTTACCCATGGCTGAGAGTTCTTTGTTGTTATCATCGATAGGTTAAATTAATTCTGTTTTTTATTTTATCCCGGGTTTGATTTTACCGACCCTTCCTCCTATTTTTATTCCCACATTAGTTAGCATTTTAGAACTTGAAATCGATTGTCCTAGACTGAGTTGTTGGGACGCGCCCACTCTATTAGTTCCTACATTGGCATTGTCTCAGCGCTTAGATCTTAGTAAGTTGAGCGCACTAGTTTTTGGTATGCTCACCGCACCGCGTAGATCTGACTACGCGTCATATTTGACTATTCCTTTCTCTGTGTGTCCGGCTACGGTTCTATCCTCATTTATTTGTACTTCTTTGGCTATTGTGCCTCTGGATGTGGTGTCTCTTTCACATAGTTAAATACAACCACTGGTCGCACGCATTTATCCACCGCCTTTTGATGACCCTCATTCCCACCCGTTAGTGAGAACGGTTAGGCCCCATGAGTTGTATCACTCACAGATCTTTTCACACCCGGGAACTTCCAACTCAATTTTTTATGATGAGCGGTTTCCCTTGGAATATCTTCATGCCAAGCGTGAAAAGGTTAAATATAAATTTAGAACTGCGAATTTGGAACCAATGAAAGTCATCTTTGATTATAAGGCTCTCGTGCCCCCTGACTTAACCCGTTTATCCTTCGTATTTGGGTTAAGTCATGTAGAACATGGTTTCACACCTCACGGTAGTAATATACTTAGGCGCACATTTAAAAAATTACTCAATCAAGTTGCATCTTATTATTATTCACATGCTAGTTGCTCGCCGAATGAGATCGTGCACGGATATAAGTCACATGTGCCTTTTGACTTGATTTTGTTACCACTATCTTATAAGACAAGTCAACACGCACAATTTTATGCCTCTCATGTTCATAAATTATATTAGCACATTAGTGAAGCGCTAACCATACAAATGACATTTTATCAATTTCATGCTAGCTTACATAAAAGAGCGTCTCACTATGAGGTTGGCGATTTAGTTTTGGTGCGTCTCGTCCCTAAACGGTTGCCTTCGAGCATTATAGAAAGTTGGCGAGTTGGCAAGATGGACCTTTTTCAGATATTAAATAAATTAGTATAATACGCATATAATTTGAAGTTATCCACTGATTGAGGTATTACCACTATTTTTAATTTTTCTGATTTAACGCCATATGTTTCTCCACCACTTGAATTATCTGCATGTCCGTTTTGGTCCACTATGTTTTCTTAAGGTTTGGGTAGTGAGCTTGAGCCTGGATCGCTCTCTTCATCGGTCTCCACTGGAGGTACGTTGGTTGTTGATGTAGAAACTTTTTCTCCTTTATTGCCTAATGCTTTTCCAAGGTTCCCCAGGACCACCTTTTTGCATGACAGGATACTCCAGGTTTAAGTGCTCTCCTCTCCAAGTTGTGATGTCATCCACAACATGATTTGAAGGTGTGATCGTCCGACCTCCGCTGACTCTTGGTTTCTGGGAGCAGAGTTTGTTCTTGTAACATCCCATTTCCGGCTAGACCCCTATGAGTCGGTTGGTCGTGACAGAACCCTAGGAAGCCCAAAAAATTGAAATAATCGACCGAGATTTCGGGTCACGGGTTGGTCACGCCCGTGACCGACCCGTCACGCCCGTGACATAGGGCGTGACCACGTTCGACGATCGTCGATTTCAGTTCGACGATCGTCGACCCATATTTGGCCACGCGGGCCTGTCACGCCCGTGACCCACAATGTCACGCCCGTGACATAGGGCTTGACCACGTTCGCCGATCATCGATTTCAATTCGACGGTCGTCGACCCAGAATGGGCCACACGGGCCTGTTACGCCCGTGACCCACAATGTAACGCCCATGACATAGGGCGTGACCATGATCGACGATCGTCGATTTCAGTTCGACGGTCGTAGACCCAGAATCGACCACCCGGGGCTATCACGCCCGTGACCCAGGTATCACGCCCGTGACAACCCTTCGACGATCGTTGATCTGAGTTCGACGATCATCGATCCCAGAATTGGCTATCGGGGCCTGTCATGCCCGTGACCTATGTGTCACGCCCGTGACCAAGGCCGAAACGTCAGCCAGACTGGAAATTTCGGTAACCGACGTTGTAATCAATTCGGATTATGGGAAGTTACACCAGGAGTATTTATGGGCCGTTCCCTACTTTGATTATTTAAATAAATAAGGAAATGCTAGTCAAATAGGAAATCGCCACCTGGCAAACATCTCTTCGTTTCCAGCAATTCAATTACCAGTATCATAACCGAAACGTTATTAAGAAGAAATATTAATGGCCATGAACGTTTCAACCTTTCCCATCCCTCCTCTCTTCCCTTCCCCTTAGGCTAAAGGATGAAGTTTCCCAGCCCTTACCTGAAGTTTCGAGTCTCTTACTGTGTTGTAGAAGAATTCCGACGACGCCACCACCGCGCCATGATAGTCCAACGTCCATCTCGCCGTCAAACCATGAATAAGGTCCTCCTCTACTCTTTCTTCTATGGATAGATCTTAGAAATCATTAGGAGAGATATCGGGCTCAAAAGAACCGGATCGGGTGCGCGTTTCCATGCTTTTCTGAAATTTGCATGGTGGCGGGTTCGCCGGAAACCGTCTCTCCGGCGGCCGTGCCGCCGCCCGACGGTAGCCCTCACCTCAACAGAGGTGGTGGTGGTGGTGGACGGCCAGGGAGATGGCTGGATGGCCGGGAAATAGCTTTGGAAAAGCTACAGGAAACTATGTTTTCAAGCTTCTGGTTTCGGGCTGTTGAAGATGATGAACAGTGCCATGAGAAATTAGATTCTATTTTTAAAACAATTCCTGAATGAAATTATCTGTCACTTTAAATAATTTGGGAAAAATACTTAGATTATCCTACAGGAAAAATGGTCAACATAGAAAATGTAGCCCTTGAAGTCCACTTTAATTTAAAATTGATTTCACTTGATTTGGAGTCCTAGTTAGACTACAGCGCCCTTTTCGGTGAGGTCTGTCCATAGGGCTGTCTTGACCTTAGAAAAATTCCCCACTCCGATCCAGTCATCAAAATTACTTGAAATTTGGGGTGTGGCCTATTCTTACCTATATCTAGGTGCTATCCAAAAATGAGAATTTTTGGAGAATGTTTTTCTATAGTTTTTAGAAAAATTCAATAATCCTAGCTTAATTTAATTAGATGGCTAAATGACTTCCAAACCCTCCTAAATTTTGGTGAGTGGTCCCTGGGTTTATCATAAGGTTCTGATAAAAATTTCATCTCATTTGGAGATGTTTTGGTTAGGTTTGCGTCCAATCCTAGGTTGATCCTTATAGGATAATTTAAGATCAAACACCACTTTTGAGAATTGGGTGGCCATATCGCCTCAACAAGGGCTGATATTTTGGTCACTGGCTTTTTAGTGCATGACACACCCTCCAAGGGAGTTTGGAGTTGTTTGGTGTAGGGTAGCCCTAGAACTCTAGGGAGAATCCCTTAATGGTGGATTTGTAGGTTGTGAAGGTCATGGGGTCAAATGACCTTGGACTGACTTGAACTTTGGTGGAGAGAACCATAGGACCAGTATAGTTCTCTGGACAAAATTTTAGGATATTTGGAGACGTTTAGCCCACCTAAAACCCTAACCCTAGTTTAGGCCACCAACCTTAATTTGAATTATTAAGCTGTTAACTGAACTACAAATCAAGCAAAAAAATTTGGGTAGAGTGATTTTATGATCCAAGTAGATATAATATAATTTTGTTGAGATTTTTGGATTAATTTATACAGTACTTCATTTATAACTCTAATGGTGCCCTGGATATTTATTTTGATGATTATGGAATTTCTGTTCACTGGAATATTATGAAATCTTGGATTAGGGCATCTTATAGCATATTATATCTTCTGTAATTTTCTTGGAAATTTTATCTGAATATTTTGGGTACTTTATTCTTTAATGTGCTAAATGTGATATATAGTCAAAAATACAAATAGTGCCCAATTATTGATTGGAAAATTATGAAATTTGATCAGTGGGTGTTTCAGAATATGGTAGTCACCTAGTAATTTTCTCTGGAATTTTAAATGGATAAAAACAGTACCTCCTTCATTAAGTTATGAAAATTAGTATCTTACTTTAAAATAAATTCAGAGTTCAAATGATGGAGAAAAATTATGGTTCTTGGTTATGATGGTTTTAGGTCACTATATAGCTTACATAATTTTCTTGGGATTTTTGGATAAATATTTACAGTACTTCCTTCATGATATAGTAAAAGTGGTCTAAAACGATAAATTAGGAAATATAGGTATAAACATCTCTGGAATTTCACAAAACTTTGAATTGCTGTTTAAATGTCTTATATGATTTTCACTGACTTTATGATGATTTATTATTGACTAATTAGTGCACTTCATGTTCATACAAGGGCAGTCGGGATCCTAGAATAAATAAATTAAATGCCAAATGAAATAGGAAAATTATTAATTTCTGGATTTAGACCGTTTAGGTCATGGTAGACCTCCAGTAAATATTATATGGGATTTGGAAGATAGTTGGGAGTACCACCCATTGCATACCTCATAAAGATTAGGACGGTCTGCGTTTAGTAAAACTGCAGAAGCGGAGCTAGAGTGGGTAATGAACTTGGAGATGGAATTTTTGGTAGTTGCTGGTTTGGACAGGATGAGTTAAATCAAGTTCATTATTGGAAGTTAGGATGGGTAAGGGTGAGATTGACTAGCGATAGGTAGTGTTCGGGTTCGACGGAAGACCGTCCTCCCCGAGAAAAGGAAGAGTCAAGTCACCCTAGGAATAGCCCACCGTAATGCGAGAAGGGAATGGGTTAAGGGAACCAATCAAGTATAATAAGTGCCTTGGAAAGGGAGTTTTGGGATTCACCCCATCATAGCTACTAGTACCGCTGCGAGCCCTTCACCGGGTAACCCTCGGGAAGTCCAAGGTTAACCTTAAATCTTAGGAATAAAATGATCAAGAGTAACCCTAATAATAGTTGTACCTCACACCTACACTTGTACACTTAGGAAGAAGAATTGGCTTGGAATGGGTAGAGAAGGTCCATAGTCTAAGGGCCTACAAGTAATGATTATGGTTTGGTTGGTGATTGGGAAGTCCAGGGAGCGGGATGCTCGGGGACTTGGTATAGGCCTAGTAGCCTAGAGAGCTGGAGGCTCGGTAATATAAGAACTTGTACAAATATAATGATTGATATGGTTGCATGTGCATATAAGTGGTGGGTCATCGGTACTAGGAGATCGATCACACCGACAGTGGTACGTTGACTCGGCAAAAAGCCTGGTGTGTACAGCCAGCACAAGTACGCGGATACTCTAGGTTGTGTTCTTCTAGGGGCGTACGGAAGGGCTAGGCCTGGTAGTGTGGTTACCCGCCTAGGAGTGGGGGGCCCGACTCACTGTCTCTGTTTGCCACAACGAAGGTTCCTGGGGGTGAAGCTAGCCGCCCGAACAGGGGGAACTAAAGGTCTGTGCGCATAGAGTCGTGTGAGTGTGTTGCACTTGCTTGTGCATTTCATAGCATAATTGTGTGTCATAGCATAAACATGCCACCTAACGTATAAAATGGTATGGGACGTTTTATACGATAGGCCCTGCCAAACGACCCCTTGGTCTATAGGGGTAATCCCTATAAATCAATGGTTACATTTCTTATGCTTTTACTTTTTGCTACTCCTTGCTGTTTGACAACCAACACCCCAACGTATAAGTGGTATGGGACACTCTATATGATGGGAGCCCTGCAAAAGATCCCTCGGCTTATGCGCTTCCACGCATAAGTTAAGGTTACATTTCTTACTTTCTGTTTCTATCTTATTTATTATAGAATTGCTAGCATAGGTCCGTTGTCACCTATTTATTTGATTTAATCTCCACCTTCATGTCCTTCCCTTTCTTCCTCTCCGCTCGGTACCTAGGAGCCATGGGGGAAGGGGTAGGGGATGATAGGGCTTAGTCTTTATGACTAATGGTTTTTGAACCACAACATTCTAGGTGTACCATATGGAAGGGTCCTGGTTATTGCAGTCTCTGACAGAGTTGACCCCGCGACCGTGTTACCATTGCCACTAGCCGGGACATACACGGGTCAAATGCCCCTTGATGGGTGGGACCCCACCAGCTCAGCAGCCAGGAGGCCGAAGACGTAGACGCAGACGTGGATCGCGAGGCAGCGACGGCAGGCCGAAAAGGAAGAAGCACCCAGAGATGCAGTACCAGTAGAGTACAGAGTCAGTGGAGTTGGGCCAGTCTAGCTTGGGTGCTCTCGGTTCAGTGACAGTTACGGTGACGCTTAGTTTTAGTTTTGCTTCCGCGAGTGACTTGTAGTGAGGATTACATGTACTGGGCACAAGCCCTCCTTTTGTACTCTGATTTTTATTACTATTGTGGACTCTCCCTTCGTGGAGATTTATTTATATACATGTGGTTATTGTGGACTTGCTCTTACTTTATTATGCTACTATTCTGCGATCGAAAAGGGCCGGCAGAATTGGCGTTTTATAGTGGCGGCCTTCCCGTGAGTCGGTGCCACCGCAAAGCGGCAATTCTGGGCTAAGACCCCGGTGTTTAAAAAGAAAAAAAAGGGGTCTTACAAGTGGTATCAGAGGAGACCTCAATCGGAAAAATAGTAGTCCACTAACCCTGGGTCACCCACGCTCGAGTTTAGTTTGGGGACAAACTAAGCAGCGGAAGCAGTGGTGTGCCCATAAGGGAAATCACATGTGAAAGTCCACTTCATCGTTTATTGGAATCCTTCTTTGTAGCCTGTGGCCTACCCTGCCCCCAGCAGGGAACACCTCCGACGGCAGAGAACATTTCACATAATTCTCTAGTCTACGACGTAGACTCAACCAACTAGGACTCGTGACTAACCATGACAATTTCTAGTGTGCCCTAGTTCAAAATAGACCTTGGGTATGAATTTGGTTAAGGTAAGGAGATACCGAAAGAGAATAAAGGAGGAGTTAGCACGAGAATGACTACTTAGGACTTAAACTCAAGTGTCCCTACTGTCCCAATCAACGATTATTCGAGGAGGTAGACAGTAAGACCCCCCCTTTTTTTTTCTTTTTCAACCACCGGGTCTTAGCCCAGAATTGCCGCTTTGCGGTGGCACCGACATCTCGGGAAGGCAACCACTACAAAACGCCAATTCTGCCGGCCCTTTTCGATCACAAGAGAGAGAAGCATTTATACAAAGGTGTAAACAAGTCCACAGAAAACATGTAAATAAAAGAGAATCATATCAAGTCCATCAATACATAACATCAGGAAAATAGATAAATGGGCTCGAGCCCAGTACATCAGAGTCCTCTCTACAAGTCTCTCATCGCGGAAGCTAAGAAAATGCTAATCACTCACGGAGCTGGTCGCAGGTGCACCGGTGCTAGACTGTCCCACCTCCATGCGCACCGTACTCCGCTGGTGCTGGTCCCTGTCTCCCATCCGGAGCTCCTGTAATGTTTGGTTCGAAAACCATTAGTCATAAAGACTAAGCCCTATCATCCCCTACCCCTCCCACCACGGCTCCTAAGCACCGGGCGGAGAGGAGGAAAGGGAAGCTACAAAAGTGGAGAGTAGTCAAGCAAGTGACGGTGGACCTAACTAGCAAGGTATATCAGGTGAACAATATAAATGTTGTAATAGGTAGAACAATTAATAAGTAGCAAATTGTATTAAAGACTGCTAGAGAATAGTAAGAAGGCAACAAGTAAGTAAGTATGTAAGTAACCTTAACTTATATGAATGCCCATACAAACTTATTAGTTAAGGGATCTTCTGCAAGGCTCCCATCGTATAAAAAGTCCCATACCGATTTATACGTTGGGGTGTCGGTTGTATGCAAATATGAGTGTAGTGATATGCTATGCCATGATTCATGCAAGTGCAACCCACGCACACGACTCTATGCGCACAGACCTTTAGTTCCCCCTGTTCGGGAGGCTAGCTTCACCCCCAGGAACCTCCGTAGTGGCAAACGGAGACAGTGGGTCGGGCCCCCCACTCCTAGGCGGGTAACCACACTACCAGGCCTAGCCCTTCCGTACGCCCCTAGAAGAACACAACCTAGAGTATCCGCGTACTGCTGCTGGATGTACCCTCCAGACTTTTCGCCGAGTCATCGTACCGCTGTCGGTGTGATCGACCGCCTAGTACCGATGACCCACCACTTTTCTCCGTACTCCAACCCTCGAGCCCGCGGCCCCCCGGACAGTACTGTCCGTGCATCTACCTTCAGAGCTACTGTCTGATGGCAAGTAATCCTATAATTCTACTTTCCTAACTACCGGGGAGTGAGTGTGTGCAACCCTAGTTATACTAGTTGCTCTTTTAATTTTATTACTCCTATGGTTTACGTTAGCCCAGGACTGCCCCCGGTATACCCCGTGAAGGGCTCTCAAGGGGCACTAGGAACCAAGACGGTGCATTACGGCCCGAAGTTCCCTTTCGCAAGGCACTTATTATTATTGGTTGTCTACCCTTTACCCAATCCCCTTTTAGTTGCTTTAGTTCTAACCCTAGAGTATTAAGACTCTTCCTCTTCTTCCCGGGACGGACGATCTTTCGTCGTCCCCGTACTCCCTTACCCTAACCAGTCCCACATTCTACTTATCCTGACTTCTAATAATGAACTCAACCTTAACTTGCCCTACCAACCATCGATTATCAGAATTCCGTGGTTTTACTAAATGCAGACCTTCCTAAACTATATGAGGTACACAAGGGGAGGTACTCCAAATTATCTTCCAAATCTCCTATAAAATTTACCGGAGATCTATCATGACTTAATTAGCTTAAATCCAGAAATTTATAATTTTCCTAATTAATCTGATATTTATTTTATTTTTCTCAAAGATTGGCCATGGGTAATTTTTAACATGAACTACATGATATTCTTAAGTTATGGCCACCCAAAAATTGTGATCACTAAATAACTGTAAGGTATCATCAAATACTTATTTGCAGGATTTTACAAAAGATATTTATCCTCTAATTAATTTATCCATTATAATCTCATTATTCCCTTTTAAAGAAGGAAGTACTGAAATTACTCATCATAAAATTATAGAAAAATTACTGACTAATAGTATGATACAGAAAAGATCATTGTGCAAAGAATTATAATTTTACCAGCTTGATAAGCACTAAAATAGATTTAATCCAATATCCATGATAAATAATACTTAATGAAGCAAGCCTTAGAATTAAGCTTCTAAAAATCCCATAAAAATTCACAGAGTTTTAAAATCATAATAAAGGTTCTCTGCCTAAATTTCATCAATTTCCAGGAAGTTTGTACTCCATAATAAATTTTCTAAGCAAATCATACAACTACAAAATCATTAAGGAAGTACCCAAAATAGTGATCATAAAATTCGTAGAAAAATATCCAGAGCTTGTACTACCCCTATAACCAACTCTACCCATTTCTCATCACTTTTTAATGTGATTTGGTGTCATTTCCTATCTCTACAAGTTTTGCGCCCTAAACTAGGGTTAGATTTTTAGATATTCCAACGATCTCCAAATATACTAAGATTTCATCCAGAGAACAATATTAGCCCTATGGTTCTCATCACCCAATCTCGGGTCAATCCGAGGTCATTTGACCACATGACCTTCACAAACCACCAAGACCCATCCTTAGGGTTTGGCCTTGGTCCTTAGGGTAAACTTACCCCGATCCACCTCCAACTCCATGAGGGGGTGCTAGAGAATATTACTAGCCAGTGGTAAAAATCTCAGCCTCTGTTGAGGTGATTTGACCACTCAAACTTCAAAAGTGCACTTTTAACCTAAGGCCTCTTATTAGGGCAAAACTTTGGGTTGATCATTTCTGATCCAAACCATCTCCAATTGAGATGAAAAATTAAACAGAACCTTATGGTGAACCCAGGGACCACTCACCAAAATTTGGGAGGGTTGGAAATTATTTAACAATCTAATTAAAATCGGCTAGGATTATTGAATTTTTCTAAAAACTATAGAAAAATATTCGCCAAAAATTCTCATTTTTGGATAGCACCTAGATATATGTAAGATTAGACCACACCCCAAATTTCAAGTCATTTGGATGGCTGGATTGGAGTGGAGAATTTTTCTCAGGTCAAGGCAGCCCTCTGGATAGACCTCACCAAAAAGGGTGCTGTGGTCTAACCAGGATCCCAAATCGAGTGAAATTAATTTTGAATTAAACTAGACTTCAAGGGCTACATTTCCTATGTTGATCATTTTTCCCGTAGGAGCCTTTAGGTATTTTTCCCAAATTATTTAACATGACAGATATCTCACTCAGAAAATGGATTTAAAAAAACTAGAATTTAATTTTCATGCCACTGTTCATCTTCTTCAACAGCCCGAAACAGAGGCATAAAACCTAATATCCTGTAGCTTTTCCAAGCTATTTCCCGGCCACCCAGCCATCTCCCTGGCCGACCACCACCACCACCACCTCCGTTGAGGCGAGGGCTATCGTCGGGCGGCGGCACAGCCGCCGGAGAGGCGGTTTCCGGCGAACCCGCCACCATGAAACTTTCGGAAAACCACCAATACGCTCAACCGATCTGGCTCTTTTGAGCCCGATATCTCTCCTAACGATTCCTAAGATCTGTCCGCAGAAGAAGAGGGAGGGGAGGACCTTGTTCGCGGGTTGAAGGCGTGCAGAGCGTCGGGAAGCCATTTGCGCAGTGGTGGCGTCGCCGGAAATTCTTCAACAGCAAGGAGGAAGTCTGAACAGTTGAGGGAGTGTAACCTTTTCCTCTTGCTCTCAGGAACCTTTTATAGATGAGCAAATGGGGAGGGGAAAGGGTGAAACGTTGGAGATGAAACGTTGGCGGCCATTAATAACTCCCCTATGACGTTTCGGTTATGACGAATGGCAGTTGAAAAGTTGGGAATGAAGAGGTGCTTGCCAGGTGGCAATTTCCTACTGGACCCACTTTTCCTTAATTATTAACATAATTAAAGTAGGGAACGACCCATAAATACTCTTGATTTTTCATCCCCACAGCCAGAATTTATTAAGGCGTCGGTTACCGAAACTTCCAGTCTGGCTGACGTTTCGGCCTTGGTCACGGGCGTGACACATAGGTCACGGGCGTGACAGGCCCGGTTAGCAGGTCTGGGTTCGACGATCGTCGAACTAAGATCGACGATCGTCAAAGGGTGGTCACTGGCGTGTCACTTGGGTCACGGGCGTGACAGGTCTGGAGACCAATTCTGGTTCGACGATCGTCGAATTGGGATCGACGATCGTCGAGCGTGTCACGCCCTATGTCACGGGCGTGACATGGCGGGTCACGGGCGTGACAGGCCCGTATGGCCAAATGGTTCGACGATCGTCAAATTGAGATCGACGATCGTCGAGCGTGTCACGTCCTTTGTCACGGGCGTGACAGGCCCGTGTGGCCAAATTTGGTTCGACGATCGTCGAATTGAGATCGACGATCGTCGAGCGTGTCACGCCCCTTGTCACGGGCGTGACATGGCGGGTCACGGGCGTGACCAACCCGTGACCCGATTTCCTAGTCGATTTATTTCAAGTTTTGGGCTCCCTAGGGTTCTACCACAACCAACCGACTCCTAGGGGTCTAGCCGGAAATGGGATGTTACAAATCCCAATAAACAAAACAAAGATTTCGTCCCCGAAATCAAGGTTAAGCCTACGGGACTCAAATCGGGAAAATAAGCTTGTAACATCCCATGAGAACCGAATGATTACCTCCCTACGTTACGTTTGTTTGTGCGGTTTCGAATGTAAGGTTAATTCGCCCACCTAACTAGGTATATACACCCCAATAAACAAAAGATTAGCCCCTATTCTTGAAATTTCAATTCCATTGGTTTAAAACAGGAAGGCAAATTGATCGTTCAGAGGGGTTCGAGGTATACCTGACGGAAAAGTTCCGGATATTTTTGCCGCATCAAGTCCTGTGGCTCCCATGTATGCTCCTCCTGCCCATGATTGTTCCACAGAACCTTGACTAACGGGACCTTCTTTCGCCGCAAGACCCGCACTGCTGTATCGTCGATCCTAATAGGCTCCACGTTGACCGACCGATCCGAGGCCACCGGGCCATCTGCCGAGGGAATCAACTGCTCAGGGCGTAGCAGAGCCCTCCGAAGTGAGGAGACGTGGAAGACGTCATGCAATCCCGCTAACTCCGGCGGTAGTTCCAGTCTATAGGCTAAGGGGCCGATCCGCTCCAGGATCCTGTAGGGCCCCATATATCTTGGACTGAGCTTCCTCCGCCCGCGAACCCGCGAGACTCCGTGCATCGGCCGTATCTTCAAGAAAACTCGGTCCCCCACCTGGAACTCCACTTGACGATGCCTCGCATCGTAGTATTTCGCCTGTCTGCTCTGGGCTTCCAACATCCTGTCTCGGATCAATCTAATCTGAGCATCCGTATCTCCCACAAACTCCGAGCCCAGTGCCTGCGGATCCTCATCCTGAACCCATGATAGTGGGGTTCTGCACCTCCTTCCGTACAACGCTTCGTATGGAGCCATGCCTATGCTGGACTGATGAGCGTTGTTGTACGAAAACTCGACCAGTGGCAGCAATCTCTCCCAAGGCTCGCCACGGTCCAAAATACACAGTCGTAGCAGATCCTCCAGTGTACGGTTTGTGCGCTCTGTCTGTTCGTCGGTCTGAGGGTGGAAAGCTGTGCTGAAAGTCAACCGAGAACCCAGATGGGCCTGGACTGACCTCCATTCTCTGGATGTAAACCGCCCATCCCGATCCGAAACGATAGTCTTGGGCACCCCATGATAACGCACAAACTGCTCGATGAACCTCCGTACCAATACTCTGACCGGTGTGTCCTTCGCCACTGGGATGAATCTGGCCACCTTTGTCAGCCTGTCAACTATTACCCAGATCGAGTCGTTCCCCGCACGGGATCTAGGTAGCCCATGTATAAAGTCCATGGCTATATCCTCAAACTTCCACTCCGGCACTGGAAGCGGCTGCAGCAATCCTGCCGGGTTCCTACACTCCGCCTTCACGAGCTGGCAGGCCTTACAATGCGTCACAAAATATGTAATATCTTTCTTCATACCCGGCCAGTACATCGTCCTCTTTAAATCCTTTACCATCTTGGTGATCCCCGGGTGTACCGAATACCGGCTGCAGTGAGCGTCCTCAAAATATCCTCCCGGATCCGTCCTCCTGCTGGTATGTAGACTCTGCCCCGGAAACACAGGAGCCCATCCCTCAAAGTGTAATCTCCTGTCGTGCCTTCCTCCAGGGCTCAGAATATCGGCTCAGTTCTCTCGTCCAGCCTCTGCCCATCTCTGATGCGGTCTCGGATGTCATCTGTAGTAGCCATCGACCCCAGGTACTCCATGTACAGCTCCGGGTCATCCTCAGATACTAGCGAAATCTGCATCTCCTCGAATGATCTAATCAACTCCAAGGCCATCAGCTGCGGGCCTGCTCCAGTCGTACTCGCTCTCCGGCTCAGAGCATCCGCAACCACGTTCGCCTTCCCCAGATGGTAGTGCATGGTATACTGGTAGTCCGAAAGAAACTCCACCCAGCGTCTCTGCCTGATGTTTAACTCCTTCTGGGTGTCGACGTACTTCAGATTCTTGTGGTCGGAGAAGATATCACAATGTACCCCGTAGAGATAGTGCCGCCAGATCTTAAGGGCAAAAATGACTGCCCCCATCTCCAAATCGTGCACGGGGTAGTTCTGCTCGTGCTGCTTCAACTGACGGAGGCATAGGCTATTACGTGCCCATTCTGCATAAGGACGGCACCCATCCCCTGATAGGAAGCATCTGCATATACTTGGAATCCCTCCCTCCCTGATGGGAGAGCAAGGATGGGGGCCGAGGTGAGACGATCCTTCAGCTCCTGGAAGGCAGATTCGCATCGCGGCGTCCAGGTAAAAGGGGACTCCTTCTTCGTCAGAGACGTAAGAGGAAGGGCAATCTGAGAGAACCCCTTTACGAACTTCCGGTAGTAACCGGCAAGTCCCAAGAAACTCCGAACATCCGTGGCCGACTTTAGTGGCGGCCAATCCCGTACCGCCTGGATCTTTGCCGGATCCACTGCCAAACCTGCTCCACTGATGACATGGCCCAGAAAGGCCACCTCCTTTAGCCAGAACTGGCACTTGCTGTACTTGGCATACATCTCATGCTCACGCAGCTTTTCTAAGGTCAAGGCTAGATGTCTCGCGTGCTCCTCCTCCGTCCTTGAATAGATGAGGATGTCGTCGATGAATACAATGACGAAGACATCCAGGTACTCCTCGAACACCCGATTCATCAAAGTCATGAATGCGGAGGGTGCATTCGTGAGCCCGAACGGCATCACGGTAAACTCGTACAATCCGTATCTGCTGCTGAACGCCGTCTTCGGGATGTCCTCCTCCCGAATGCGAAGCTGGTAGTATCCTGACCTCAGATCCAGCTTTGAGAACCAATGAGCTCCCTCCAGCTGGTCAAAAAGCTCATCTATCCGTGGTAAGGGATAAGTGTTCCGGACCGTCAACCTGTTCAGAGCCCGGTAATCTATGCACAGTCGGAGGGTCCCGTCTTTCTTCTTAACGAACAGCACCGGAGCTCCCCACGGTGATGAGCTAGGCCGCACGAACCCGACCTCCACTAACTCCTGAAGCTGACTCCGGAATTCGACCAACTCCTTTGGGGCCATTCGATAGGGAGCTCTGGATACCGGCTTAGCCCCCGGTACGAGCTGAATCTGAAAGTCCTTCTCTCGGTGCGGGGGTAACCCTGGTAGCTTCTCTGGAAATACGTCGGTGAAGTCCCGCACTACCGGGATATCTGCAATGGAATCCTTGGCTACGACCGCCTCAAAGAGGACCTGATAAACCTCTTCCCCCTGCAGGTGGGCCTTAACGGCCTGCACAGACGATAGTAAAGTACGGGGTGCTGATATAATACCTTCGATAACAATGAAGGAGTCGTCGTGCCGCACGGTGATCCTTTTCGCCACGCAATCGATCTGGGCATGGTTCCAATACAGCCAGGTCATGCCCAGAATCAGATCGTAATCTGGCATCCTCAAGACCGTCGCTGGTGCCTTAAACGCCTTTCCGCCGATCCTCGCTTCCATATTACAATGAGCAGAGGTCAATATCTCTGACCCGTCGGGTAAGCGCACCCTCATCATCTTCCCGGTGAATGGCTCCACTCCTGCCAGTCCTTTCACGAAATCCTCCGACACGAAGGATTGCGACGCACCAGTGTCGAAGAGGGTGTGAGCGGGCTTGCCGCTAACGAAAACTATGCCTGGGGTAATTAAATGTCTTAGTATTCTTATTGTAGTTTATCTTCTCTTAATTTCTAACCAGGTTATGTTTAAAATAGTAGTTTATATAAAGAAAATCTGAAAAGTACTGCCATACCTGTGATAACCTGCTCCGGGTCCCGGAGCTGTGTCAGGTCTAGAGCATACACCTGCTCTCTCTCTGGCCTACGACCTCGATCCTGGAATCCCCGTCCTCGGTCCTGTCCTCGTCCGCCAAACTGTCGGGGAGGTGGAGCGCCCTGATGTGCTGGTGGGGGTGCTCGCCCCACAGGGCAGTTCCGCTTGATATGCCCTGGCTGGTTGCACTGATAGCATACCGGTGGCTGCCCTGTCGTCCTTGGCATCTCCAGCATCTGTATAGGCTGGGGAGCCAATATCCCCTGAGTCCTCTGCTCCTGCCCAAACTCCTGACGGGGCTGATCCCCGTTCCTTCTCTCCCCGATAACCTGGCCCCGAGGACGGTCTCTACGACCTCCAATCACTGAATCATCAGCCGGTCTCTTCCGATTCTTCACTGTAAGCTGATCCGCCTCTCTCTTCTTAGCCATCCCCAGAATCCTGGCCAGACTCCCCTCTGAAACGAAAAGGAGGGCCTGCCTCATGTCATCCTGCAGCCCCTTATAAAACCTCCGGGCGTAGCCAGCATCGTCTAACTGGTAAGCGTCCGCATACCGGGCCAGGTGAGTGAACTCCTGATAGTACTCCACCACGGTCCTGTTCCCCTGCCTCAACCGCAGGAATCTATCCTCCAGGTCATCTCTCGCCGACTGAGGTACAAAATGTCCCAAGAGCGCTGCTCTGAACTCCTCCCAAGTAATATCAGCACAATCCATCCCTGCAAAGGTGGTGTCCAGCTGAGATTTCCACCATCTCTTTCCGTGTGACTCTAAGCAGGAGACTGTCAAAGCGACTGCCTCCTCCGTGGGGCATCGAATCCCTGCCAACATCTCATAAATGGTGTCCAACCACTCCTCCGTACGTACTGCGGACTCCGTCCCCTGGTAGGATGGAGGGGAAAGTCCTCGGAAGACCGTCATCCAATTGGCCCCGGGGTTTGGCTGTGGGGCCGGGGCTTGCTGAGCTCTGAAGGCCTCCAGGATGGCCGTCAGTGTTTGCCCCATCTCCGTCTGCTGGAACGGAACGGGTGCTGGCGGAGTCGGGACCACATCCGGAGCCTGAGGTGTCCCCTGCTGCGATGTAGGGTTCGTCGCAGGCTACAAGCAAAATTTCCATTTGTTAGCGAGCGAAATGAATGGAATTTTAAGAAGAGTTATGATGGCCTTTCACATGTGATTTCCCTTATGGGCCCACCACTGCTTCCGCTGCTAGTTTGTCCGCAAACTAAGCTCGCACGGGGGTGGCCCAAGGTTTTTGTGGACTACTTCTCTTTCGATCGAGGTTTCCTCTGATACCACTTGTAAGACCCCCCTTTTTTTTTTCTTTTTCAACCACCGGGGTCTTAGCCCAGAATTGCCGCTTTGCGGTGGCACCGACATCTCGGGAAGGCAACCACTACAAAACGCCAATTCTGCCGGCCCTTTTCGATCACAAGAGAGAGAAGCATTTATACAAAGGTGTAAACAAGTCCACAGAAAACATGTAAATAAAAGAGAATCATATCAAGTCCATCAATACATAACATCAGGAAAATAGATAAATGGGCTCGAGCCCAGTACATCAGAGTCCTCACTACAAGTCTCTCATCGCGGAAGCTAAGAAAATGCTAATCACTCACGGAGCTGGTCGCAGGTGCACCGGTGCTAGACTGTCCCACCTCCATGCGCACCGTACTCCGCTGGTGCTGGTCCCTGTCTCCCATCCGGAGCTCCTGTAATGTTTGGTTCGAAAACCATTAGTCATAAAGACTAAGCCCTATCATCCCCTACCCCTCCCACCACGGCTCCTAAGCACCGGGCGGAGAGGAGGAAAGGGAAGCTACAAAAGTGGAGAGTAGTCAAGCAAGTGACGGTGGACCTAACTAGCAAGGTATATCAGGTGAACAATATAAATGTTGTAATAGGTAGAACAATTAATAAGTAGCAAATTGTATTAAAGACTGCTAGAGAATAGTAAGAAGGCAACAAGTAAGTAAGTATGTAAGTAACCTTAACTTATATGAATGCCCATACAAACTTATAAGTTAAGGGATCTTCTGCAAGGCTCCCATCGTATAAAAAGTCCCATACCGATTTATACGTTGGGGTGTCGGTTGTATGCAAATATGAGTGTAGTGATATGCTATGCCATGATTCATGCAAGTGCAACCCACGCACACGACTCTATGCGCACAGACCTTTAGTTCCCCCTGTTCGGGAGGCTAGCTTCACCCCCAGGAACCTCCGTAGTGGCAAACGGAGACAGTGGGTCGGGCCCCCCACTCCTAGGCGGGTAACCACACTACCAGGCCTAGCCCTTCCGTACGCCCCTAGAAGAACACAACCTAGAGTATCCGCGTACTGCTGCTGGATGTACCCTCCAGACTTTTCGCCGAGTCATCGTACCGCTGTCGGTGTGATCGATCGCCTAGTACCGATGACCCACCACTTTTCTCCGTACTCCAACCCTCGAGCCCGCGGCCCCCCGGACAGTACTGTCCGTGCATCTACCTTCAGAGCTACTGTCTGATGGCAAGTAATCCTATAATTCTACTTTCCTAACTACCGGGAGTGAGTGTGTGCAACCCTAGTTATACTAGTTGCTCTTTTAATTTTATTACTCCTATGGTTTACGTTAGCCCAGGACTGCCCCGGTATACCCCGTGAAGGGCTCTCAAGGGGCACTAGGAACCAAGACGGTGCATTACGGCCCGAAGTTCCCTTTCGCAAGGCACTTATTATTATTGGTTGTCTACCCTTTACCCAATCCCCTTTTAGTTGCTTTAGTTCTAACCCTAGAGTATTAAGACTCTTCCTCTTCTTCCCGGGACGGACGATCTTTCGTCGTCCCCGTACTCCCTTACCCTAACCAGTCCCACATTCTACTTATCCTGACTTCTAATAATGAACTCAACCTTAACTTGCCCTACCAACCATCGATTATCAGAATTCCGTGGTTTTACTAAATGCAGACCTTCCTAAACTATATGAGGTACATAAGGGGAGGTACTCCAAATTATCTTCCAAATCTCCTATAAAATTTACCGGAGATCTATCATGACTTAATTAGCTTAAATCCAGAAATTTATAATTTTCCTAATTAATCTGATATTTATTTTATTTTTCTCAAAGATTGGCCATGGGTAATTTTTAACATGAACTACATGATATTCTTAAGTTATGGCCACCCAAAAATTGTGATCACTAAATAACTGTAAGGTATCATCAAATACTAATTTGCAGGATTTTACAAAAGATATTTAGCCTCTAATTAATTTATCCATTATAATCTCATTATTCCCTTTTAAAGAAGGAAGTACTGAAATTACTCATCATAAAATTATAGAAAAATTACTGACTAATAGTATGATACAGAAAAGATCATTGTGCAAAGAATCATAATTTTACCAGCTTGATAAGCACTAAAATAGATTTAATCCAATATCCATGATAAATAATACTTAATGAAGCAAGCCTTAGAATTAAGCTTCTAAAAATCCCATAAAAATTCACAGAGTTTTAAAATCATAATAAAGGTTCTCTGCCTAAATTTCATCAATTTCCAGGAAGTTTGTACTCCATAATAAATTTTCTAAGCAAATCATACAACTACAAAATCATTAAGTACCCAAAATAGTGATCATAAAATTCGTAGAAAAATATCCAGAGCTTGTACTACCCCTATAACCAACTCTACCCATTTCTCATCACTTTTTAATGTGATTTGGTGTCATTTCCTATCTCTACAAGTTTTGCGCCCTAAACTAGGGTTAGATTTTTAGATATTCCAACGATCTCCAAATCTACTAAGATTTCATCCAGAGAACAATATTAGCCCTATGGTTCTCATCACCCAATCTCGGGTCAATCCGAGGTCATTTGACCACATGACCTTCACAAACCACCAAGACCCATCCTTAGGGTTTGGCCTTGGTCCTTAGGGTAAACTTACCCCGATCCACCTCCAACTCCATGAGGGGGTGCTAGAGAATATTACTAGCCAGTGGTAAAAATCTCAGCCTCTGTTGAGGTGATTTGACCACTCAAACTTCAAAAGTGCACTTTTAACCTAAGGCCTCTTATTAGGGCAAAACTTTGGGTTGATCATTTCTGATCCAAACCATCTCCAATTGAGATGAAAAATTAAACAGAACCTTATGGTGAACCCAGGGACCACTCACCAAAATTTGGGAGGGTTTGGAAATTATTTAACAATCTAATTAAAATCGGCTAGGATTATTGAATTTTTCTAAAAACTATAGAAAAATATTCTCCAAAAATTCTCATTTTTGGACAGCACCTAGATATATGTAAGATTAGACCACACCCCAAATTTCAAGTCATTTGGATGGCTGGATTGGAGTGGAGAATTTTTCTCAGGTCAAGGCAGCCCTCTGGATAGACCTCACCAAAAAGGGTGCTGTGGTCTAACCAGGATCCCAAATCGAGTGAAATTAATTTTGAATTAAACTAGACTTCAAGGGCTACATTTCCTATGTTGATCATTTTTCCCGTAGGAGCCTTTAGGTATTTTTCCGAAATTATTTAACATGACAGATATCTCACTCAGAAAATGGATTTAAAAAAACTAGAATTTAATTTTCATGCCACTGTTCATCTTCTTCAACAGCCCGAAACAGAGGCATAAAACCTAATATCCTGTAGCTTTTCCAAGCTATTTCCCGGCCACCCAGCCATCTCCCTGGCCGGCCACCACCACCACCACCTCCGTTGAGGCGAGGGCTATCGTCGGACGGCGGCACAGCCGCCGGAGAGGAGGTTTCCGGCGAACCCGCCACCATGAAACTTTCGGAAACCACCAATACGCTCACCCGATATGGCTCTTTTGAGCCCGATATCTCTCCTAACGATTCCTAAGATCTGTCCGCAGAAGAAGAGGGAGGGGAGGACCTTGTTCGCGGGTTGAAGGCGTGCAGAGCGTCGGGAAGCCATTTGCGCAGTGGTGGCGTCGCCGGAAATTCTTCAACAGCAAGGAGGAAGTCTGAACAGTTGAGGGAGTATAACCTTTTCCTCTTGCTCTCAGGAACCTTTTATAGATGAGCAAATGGGGAGGGGAAAGGGTGAAACGTTGGAGATGAAATGTTGGCGGCCATTAATAACTCCCCTATGACGTTTCGGTTATGACGAATGGCAGTTGAAAAGTTGGGAATGAAGAGGTGCTTGCCAGGTGGCAATTTCCTACTGGACCCACTTTTCCTTAATTATTAACATAATTAAAGTAGGGAACGACCCATAAATACTCTTGATTTTTCATCCCCACAGCCAGAATTTATTAAGGCGTCGGTTACCGAAACTTCCAGCCTGGCTGACGTTTCGGCCTTGGTCATGGGCGTGACACATAGGTCACGGGCGTGACAGGCCCGGTTAGCAGTTCTGGGTTCGACGATCGTCGAACTAAGATCGACGATCGTCGAAGGGTGGTCACGGGCGTGTCACTTGGGTCACGGGCGTGACAGGTCTGGAGACCAATTCTGGTTCGACGATCGTCGAATTGGGATCGACGATCGTCGAGCGTGTCACGCCCTATGTCACGGGCGTGACATGGCGGGTCACGGGCGTAACAGGCCCATGTGGCCAAATGGTTCGACGATCGTCGAATTGAGATCGACGATCGTCGAGCGTGTCACGTCCTTTGTCACGGGAGTGACATAGCGGGTCACGGGCGTGACAGGCCCGTGTGGCCAAATTTGGTTCGACGATCGTCGAATTGAGATCGACGATCGTCGAGCGTGTCACGCCCCTTGTCACGGGCGTGACATAGCGGGTCACGGGCGTGACCAACCCGTGACCCGATTTCCTAGTCGATTTATTTCAAGTTTTGGGCTCCCTAGGGTTCTACCACAACCAACCGACTCCTAGGGGTCTAGCCGGAAATGGGATGTTACATAGACCACCTTAAGTAGAATTGAGACCAATAGTACATTAGTAGAATGGTAAAAGGAC
Organism: Platanthera zijinensis; assembly: GCA_039513925.1. Taxonomy (NCBI): domain Eukaryota; kingdom Viridiplantae; phylum Streptophyta; class Magnoliopsida; order Asparagales; family Orchidaceae; genus Platanthera; species Platanthera zijinensis. The sequence goes on along the minus strand of CM077085.1, from coordinate 197,598,062 downwards.
AAGTAGTCTTAACCCTCAACACCGGTAATGAAATTACTTGGAGGCAACCACCGAGACAAACGCTGAGCGTCAGATAGGAATTCAGGTTCGGAAGAAACCCATTTGGGATTGGGAACATTTTGACCCGGATAAGGTTGTCGTAGATATGACTCAGAGAGTTTAAAGTATGGAGTATATTAACGAGTTTCAGGGTGGAACCCCAAGTCGAAGATTGATGCCCTGGGGATTGTGCACCCAGCTAGGACAGATGTAACAGGGTAATATCAAGATACTTAGCCCAAGACAGGTAGGGGCTGATCTTTTGTTTATTGGGGGCTAAACTTTTGTTTATTGGGCAAACTAGTATTGGTTTGGGTTCCCTTGGACCTAGTTTAGGGAAAGGGGCATAACAAACATATTTGGAATAATGACCCGTAGCGTTACCAAGACAATGACATGGTAATAAGACGGAATGATTTCGGGAATTAACTATTATCACGTGAAATTAGGTGACGGGTAACAAGATTCGGGATATCTGAGAAGGTAAAGAATTAATCGCTAGGTTGTATCATCAGAAGGATGATGTATCTCAGAACATGTACCCCCAGTATGGAAATTTGAGGACATCACGATGGATTTTATTCATGGACTTCCCCGATCATGGACGGGAAATGACTCGACTTGGGTCATCATCGATCGGTTGACGAAGGTGGTCAGATTCATTCCGATCAAGAAGGATGACTCTGTGGGGGGTACTAGTGCGGAGATTTATGGAGCAGTTTGTTCGATACCACGGGGAACCATGGGAGAAGCTCCTACCCTTGGTCAAGTTCTCCTATAACAACAGCTACCAGTCCAGCATCAGGATGGCGCCTTACGAAGCCTAGTATGGAAGGAGATGAAGGACCCCACTTTCTTGGATTCAGGACGAGGATATGAAGGCATTGGGATCGGATTTTGTTGAAGACGCCGAGGCTTAGGTGAGACTAACCAGAGATAGGATGTTAGAAGCGCAGAGCAGACAGGCTAAGTATTATGACGCCTGACATCGTCAGGTGCAGTTCAAGAGGGGAACCGAGTGTTCTTGGAAGATCCGGCCCATGCATAGAGTTTCACAGGTGCATGGTCGGAGGAAGAAGTTCAGCCCTAGGTATATGGGCCCTTACATGATCCTGGAGCGGATAGGGCCCTAGCTTATATGCGGGAGTTGCCACCAGAGCTGGCAGCTCTGCATGACGTATTCTACGTTTCATCACTTAGGAGGGCTTTCCTGCGCCCAGAGCAGCAGATTTTGACCACAGATGGACCGGTAGCTTTCAACTAGTCAGTCAACTCGGAGCCTATCAGGATTGACGATACAGCAGTGCGGGTCTTGCGACGAAAGAAGGTCCCGTTAGTCAAGGTTCTGTGGAACAATCATGGGTAGGAGGAGCATACATGTGAGCCACAGGACTTGATGCGGCAAAAATACCCAGAACTTTTTCGTCAGGTATACCTCACAACCCCTCTGGACAATTAATTTGCCTTCCTGTTTTAAATCAATGGGACTGAAACTTCAAGAATAGAGGCTAATATTTTGTTTATTGGGGTGTATATACCGAGTTAAGTGGGCGAATTAATCTTAGATTTAAAACTGCACACTGCAAACGTAACGCAGAGATGTAGATCTTCCAACTCTCATGGGATGTTACAAGCTTCCCCTCCCGATTGGAGCCCCATGGACTTTACCTGGATTTCGGGGATGAAATCTTTGTTTTGTTTATTGGGATTTGTAACATCCCATTTCCGGCTAGACCCCTAGGAGTCGGTTGGTCGTGACAGAACCCTAGGAAGCCCAAAAATTGAAATAATCGACCGAGATTTTGGGTCACGGGTTGGTCGTGCCCGTGACCGACCCATCATGCCCGTGACATAGGGCATGACCACGTTCGACGATCGTCGATTTCAGTTCGACGATCGTCGACCCATATTTGGCCACACGGGCCTGTCACGCCCGTGACCCACAATGTCACGCCCGTGATATAGGGCGTGACCACGTTCGCCGATCGTCGATTTCAGTTCGACGGTCGTCGACCCAGAATGGGCCATACGGGCCTGTCACGCCCGTGACCCACAATGTCATGCCCGTGACATAGGGCGTGACCATGATCGATGATCGTCGATTTCAGTTCGACGGTCGTCGACCCAGAATCGACCACCCGGGGCTGTCACGCCCGTGACCCAGGTGTCACGCCCGTGACAACCCTTCGACGATCGTTGATCTGAGTTCGACGATCGTCGATCCCAGAATTGGCTATCTGGGCCTATCACGCCCGTGACCTATGTGTCACGCCCGTGACCAAAGGCCGAAACGTCAGCCAGACTGGAAATTTCGGTAACCGACGTTGTAATCAATTCGGATTATGGGAAGTTACACCAGGAGTATTTATGGGCCGTTCCCTACTTTGATTATTTAAATAAATAAAGAAATGCTAGTCAAATAGGAAATCGCCACCTGGCAAACATCTCTTCGTTTCCAGCAATTCAATTACCAGCATCATAACCGAAACATTATTAAGAAGAAATATTAATGGCCATGAACGTTTCAAACTTTCCCCTCCCTCCTCTCTTCCCTTTAAAAAGGCCCCTTAGGCTCAAGGATGAAGTTTCCCAGCCCTTACCTGAAGTTTCGAGTCTCCTACTGTGCTGTAGAAGAATTCCGACGACGCCACCACCGCGCCATGACAGTCCAACGTCCATCTCACCGTCAAACCATGAATAAGGTCCTCCTCTACTCTTTCTTCTATGGATATATCTTAGAAATCATTAGGAGAGATATCGGGTTCAAAAGAACCGGATCGGGTGAGCGTTTCCATGCTTTTCTGAAATTTGCATGGTGGTGGGTTTGCTGGAAACCGCCTCTCCGGCGGCCGTGCCGCCGCCCGACGGTAGTCCTCACCTCAACAGAGGTGGTGGTGGACGGCCAGGGAGATGGCTGGATGGCCGGGAAATAGCTTTGGAAAAGCTACAGGAAACTAAGTTTTCAAGCTTCTGGTTTCGGGCTGTTGAAGAAGATGAACAGTGCCATGAGAAATTAGATTCTATTTTTAAAACAATTCCTGAATGAAATTATCTGTCACTTTAAATAATTTGGGAAAAATATTTAGAATCTCATACAGGAAAAATTGTCAACATAGAAAATATAGCCCTTGAAGTCCACTTTAATTTAAAATTGATTTCACTCGATTTGGAGTCTTGGTTAGACCACAGCACCCTTTTCGGTGAGGTCTGTCCACAGGACTGTCTTGACCTTAGAAAAATTCCCCACTCCGATCCAGTCATCAAAATGACTTGAAATTTGGGATGTGGCCTATTCTTACCTATATCTAGGTGCTATCCAAAAATGAGAATTTTTGGAGAATGTTTTTCTATAGTTTTTAGAAAAATTCAATAATCCTAGCTTAATTTAATTAGATGGCTAAATGACTTCCAAACCCTCCCAAATTTTGGTGAGTGGTCCCTGGGTTTATCATAAGGTTCTGATAAAAATTTCATCTTATTTGGAGATGTTTTGGTTAGGTTTGTGTCCAACCCTAGGTTGATCCTTATAGGATAATTTAAGATCAAACACCACTTTTGAGATTTGGGTGGCCATATCGCCTCAACAATGGCTGATATTTTGGTCACTGGCTTTTTAGTACATGACACACCCTCCAAGGGAGTTTGGATTGGTTTGGTGTAGGGTAGCCCTAGAACTCTAGGGAGAATCCCTTAATGGTGGATTTGTAGGTTGTGAAGGTCATGGGGTCAAATGACCTTGGACTGACTTGAACTTTTGTGGAGAGAACCATAGGACCAGTATAGTTCTCTGGACAAAATTTTAGGATATTTGGAGACGTTTAGCCCACCTAAAACCCTAACCCTAGTTTAGGCCACCAACCTTAATTTGAATTATTAAGCTATTAACTGAACAACAAATCAAGCAAAAAAATTTGGGTAGAGTGATTTTATGGTCCAAGTAGATATAATATAATTTTATTGAGATTTTTGGATTAATTTATACAGTACTTCATTTACAACTCTAATGGTGCCCTGGATATTTATTTTGATGATTATGGAATTTCTGTTCACTGGAATATTATGAAATCTTGGATTAGGGCATCTTATAGCATATTATATCTTCTGTAATTTTCTTGGAAATTTTATCTGAATATTTTGGATACTTTATTCTTTAATGTGCTAAATGTGATATACAGTCAAAAATACAAATAGTGCCCAATTATTGAATGGAAAATTATGAAATTTGATTAGTGGGTGTTTCATAATATGGTAGTCACCTAGTAATTTTCTCTGGAATTTTAGATGGATAAAAACAGTACCTCCTTCATTAAGTTATGAAAATTAGTATCTTACTTTAAAATAAATTCTGAGTTCAAATGATGGAGAAAAATTATGGTACTTGGTTATGATGGTTTTAGGTCACTATATAGCTTACATAATTTTCTTGGGATTTTTGGATAAATATTTACAGTACTTCCTTCATGATATAGTAAAAGTGGCCTAAAATGATAAATTAGGAAATATAGGTATAAACATCTCTGGAATTTCACAAAACTTTGAATTGCTGTTTAAATGTCTCATATGATTTTCACTGACTTTATGATGATTTATTATTGACTAATTAGTGCACTTCATGTTCATACAAGGGCAGTCGGGATCCTAGAATAAATAAATTAAATGCCAAATGAAATAGGAAAATTATTAATTTCTGGATTTAGACTGTTTAGGTCATGGTAGACCTCCAGTAAATATTATATGGGATTTGGAAGACAGTTGGGAGTACCACCCATTGCATACCTCATAAAGATTAGGACGGTCTGCGTTTAGTAAAACTGCAGAAGCGGAGCTAGAGTGGGTAATGAACTTGGAGATGGAATTTTTGGTAGTTGCTGGTTTGGACAGGATGAGTTAAATCAAGTTCATTATTGGAAGTTAGGATGGATAAGGGTGAGATTGACTAGCGATAGGTAGTGTTCGGGTTCGACGGAAGACCGTCCTCCCCGAGAAAAGGAAGAGTCAAGTCACCCTAGGAATAGCCCACCGTAATGCGAGAAGGGAATGGGTTAAGGGAACCAATCAAGTATAATAAGTGCCTTGGAAAGGGAGTTTTGGGATTCACCCCATCATAGCTACTAGTACCGATGCGAGCCCTTCACCGGGTAACCCTCGGGAAGTCCAAGGTTAACCTTAAATCTTAGGAATAAAATGATCAAGAGTAACCCTAATAATAGTTGTACCTCACACCTACACTTGTACACTTAGGAAGAAGAATTGGCTTGGAATGGGTAGAGAAGGTCCATAGTCTAAGGGCCTACTAGTAATGACTATGGTTTGGTTGGTGATTGGGAAGTCCAGGGAGCGGGATGCTCGGGGACTTGGTATAGGCCTAGTAGCCTAGAGAGCTGGAGGCTCGGTAATATAAGAACTTGTACAAATATAGTGATTGACATGGTTGCATGTGCATATAAGTGGTGGGTCATCGGTACTAGGCGATCGATCACACCGACAGCGGTACGTTGACTCGGCAAAAAGCCTGGTGTGTACAGCCAGCACAAGTATGCGGATACTCTAGGTTGTGTTCTTCTAGGGGCGTACGGAAGGGCTAGGCCTGGTAGTGTGGTTACCCACCTAGGAGTGGGGGGCCCGACTCACTGTCTCTGTTTGCCACAACGGAGGTTCCTGGTGGTGAAGCTAGCCGCCCGAATAGGGGGAAGTAAAGTTCTATGCGCATAGAGACGTGTGGGTGTGTTGCACTTGCTTGTGCATTTCATAGCATAATTGTGTGTCATAGCATAAACATGTCACCTAACGTATAAAATGGTATGGGACGTTTTATATGATAGGCCCTGCAAAACGACCCCTTGGTCTATAGGGGTAATCCCTATAAATCAATGGTTACATTTCTTGTGCTTTTACTTTTTGCTACTCCTTGCTGTTTGACAACCGAAACCCTAACGTATAAGTGGTATGGGACACTCTATACGATGGGAGCCCTGCAAAAGATCCCTCGGCTTATGCGCTTCCACGCATAAGTTAAGGTTACATTTCTTACTTTCTGTTTCTATCTTATTTACTATAGAATTGCTAGCATAGGTCCGTTGTCACCTGTTTATTTGATTTAATCTCCACCTTCATGTCCTTCCCTTTCTTCCTCTCCGCTCAGTACCTAGGAGCCATGGGGGAAGGGGTAGGGGATGATAGGGCTTAGTCTTTATAACTAACGGTTTTCGAACCACAACATTCTAGGTGTACCATATGGAAGGGTCCCGGTTGTTGCAGTTTCTGACAGAGTTGACCCCGCGACCGTGTTAACATTGCCACCAGCCGGTACATACACGGGTCAAATGCCCCTTGATGGGTGGGACCCCACCAGCTCAGCAGCCAGGAGGCCGAAGACGTAGACGCAGACATGGATCGCGAGGCGGCGACGGCAGGCCGAAAAGGAAGAAGCACCCAGAGATGCAGTACCAGCAGAGTACAGAGTCGGTGGAGTTGGGCCAGTCCAGCTTGGGTGCTCTCGGTTCAGTGACAGTTACGGTGACGCTTAGTTTTAGTTTTGCTTCCGCGAGTGACTTGTAGTGAGGATTACATGTACTGGGCACAAGCCCTCCTTTTGTACTCTGATTTTTATTACTATTATGGACTCTTCCTTCGTGGAGATTTATTTATATACATGTGGTTATTGAGGACTTGCTCTTACTTTATTATGCTACTATTCTGTGATCGAAAAGGGCCGGCAGAATTGGCGTTTTGTAGTGGCGGCCTTCCCGTGAGTCGGTGCCACCGCAAAGCGGCAATTCTGGGCTAAGACCCCGGTGTTTAAAAAGAAAAAAAGGGGGTCTTACAGTTCTTTTGGATGATTCTCTCCTGCACCAGTAATTTCATACCAACTCATCGGTGATGAGTACTTTTGAGCGGGTGAGGATTGATAGAGATGATGGCCCTCAATATATTGAAGACAATGATGGCATGCTCACAGAAGATTCTTCTCCGTCTCCAACCAATAATTTGCGGCTCCATGATGACATAACAGAGCGACGCAAGACAGCCAAATATTGGAGAAGGCCAATAATAATTATTTAAATCATTTTTATGTTTTTATTTGCAATGTTTATGTCATGCTCTTAATGTTTCATGTTATGTGTTGTATTTTTTTCTATTATGGACTGCATATTGCCAAACTCTTAATGTAAGCATATATATAGGCCATGCTTATGTTATTTTCATTAGTGATTGAAAAAAAGAAGAAAACCTAATTGATATTTTTCCCTCCTCCTCCTCCTCTCAAAAATTCGGCTAGCCCTCCTCCTCCCCTCTCCTTGGCCTCCGGCCTCTTGCTCCCCCCTCTCTCTATTAGGCCCCTCTCTCCCTCTTCTTTCTTTGTTATTCTCGACCGCCTCTCATCCTCCTCCTCCTTCATCAAGTGCACCACCAAGCAGCCCCTCACCCTCATCCACTTACAAAACCGAGCCCATTCCTCCTTGTCATCAAGTCGGCCAAGGTTTTCTCCTCCTTCCAAACCGCTAGCCCCTTGCCTCCACCTCTAGACTCCTCCTCTATCAAACTCGAGCCACCACCTCCCTCCTAAAAAAAACCTGACCAACCCCCTTCCTATTTTAGGGGCGAAATAAAATTCGGCCAAGGATTAAGAGGTTGCCTCCTTGTGGATTTCCAACTCTGGCGTGAAGCGAAGAAGGCGGACAAGTTTCTCTCCAACCGGCGTGACTCCGGTAGAGCCATTGAAGAGCAATCCAAGTAGAGAAATAAGAATTATCCATTCCGGTTGGGTAACGATAATTTTCTACCTTCTTGTGTGTTCTTCTCTTAGATAAATTCCTGTGGTGATTTACTTTAGCGTAATTTTGGAAGCATTGAATTTTCGTGGTTTTCTCTCGATTGAATTTTGAGGTTCATCTAATTTTCATTTATGTACGAGAGGGTTTTGGCGAGCTCCGTTTTCTTTTGTTCGGAGAGATCTACCGTTACCGATTCGTTATTTTTGGTAGATCTCTTTTTGGTACAACCTTCGCTCGATAAGACCTGGTTTGTCCTTTTAGCCGGAAAGAATATTTGTTTTTATAGCCCTTGTTTGATCCTAATCGGTTTGGCTACCCGTACGCTTGCATCTATTTGATAAAATTGTATAACGTGTGCGCTGCGTTGATGATTGTGTGAGTGTAGGATTGGATCATAAAGAGGCATACATGTTCGTCTGTAGATATATTAAGTGTCAACGTGTGAGCCTGCATCATTATTGTAGGATCATACTTGTATACTACTGTTGATAGTACAATTGCTAGTGTAGATTGATATACTCTCTTGTTGTACTTGTTGGATACTTTGATATTGATTAGTCTTATACCACCTGCTTGTACTACTGCTTATATATAAATATATATATATATATATTTATTTATTTATTTATATTGTACCCTTTTTACTTTCTCTGCCCGGTGCCTGAGAGTCTCTGGGAGAGCGAATGTGATAGCCACTTAGTCTTTATGAATAACAGTTGATATTCCTTACTTATTAAGGGGAAACCCCGCAGATAGGGCAACAGCAAGTTGTGCAAGAGGGAAGCCAGGCCAGGTTGATGGGGCCTGATGTGACGATACCATCGCTTCCTTCGGTTATAGATGTGAGTTTTTTAGAGACTTTTATTGTAGCCCTTTGGGCAAAGTTTTTATGTTCTCTGATATTATAGAAGCCTATTGATGCTTATTATTTTTGATTTACTTGTGGACATTTATACTTATGTGGATTTTGATTTTTGTTTTTATTTTATGTTCGGTTGGCATGGACGATATTGGTTTTAGCCTGCAGGATTGCTGTCTTGTAGTATTGGTCAACCTATGTTAATGCACCCCAAAGTCTTCTAATGTTTGTTTCATCTAAAGGGCTGGTGCACAACAACTACCTAGTGCAATATACTCAATATCGGTGGTGGAGAGGGCAACAAAATTCTATTTCTAACTCGACCATGAAATAAGTGAAGGGCCTAAGAAGGCTAAGTACCACTAGTGCTCTTATGATCAAATAAACAACCAGCATAGTCTTAATCAGAATAACCATGTAAAATAAATGAATTATTATGAGGATACCATAAACCTAATTTAGAGGTACTCATAAGATATCTAAAAATTTGTTTAACTTCTTTTAAATGTGATTCTTTAGGATTAGCCCGAAATCTAGCACGTAGATATACAACACAAATAATATAGGGTCTAGATGCTGTTAAATATAGTAATGATCCTATCATCCCTCTATATAAGGTTTGATCGATTAAAATTCCACTTGCATCTCTTTCTAATTTTAATGAAAAACTCATAAGAGTTCTAGCTTGCTTAAGGTTTTCAAATCAAAATCTTTTAAGAACATCATGAATATACTTAGATTGACAAATAAAAATACCATCTTGTTTTTGAGTAATTTAAAATCCTAAAAATAAGATTGTTCTCCTAACATGCTCATTTCAATTTAATTTTTCATAACTAAAACAACTTCATTACATAACTCTTCTGTAGGGTCTATTGATCTCAATGTTCCAGATTTTAATAAGGCATACTTGATAATGTTATACACATGTGTGTAATATAATAGTTGTCACAAGCTCTATTTGTGCAAGATATTTCTTGGAATAAGTTTAGACATGTTATCTAAGTGTTTGTGACAGGTGGTCACAAGGGAGAAATGTGGAGAGACAAAAATCTGTCTAAGTCCACAAGCATTGAGTGAAGCCAGTTCACTCAATGCTAGATGCCAAGGAACAATGCTGGAAAGATTGACAAATCATCTAAGTCCACAAGCGTTGAGTGAAGCCAGTTCACTCAACGCCTGATTCCAAAAAGTGCTGAGTAAGGTGTGCACAGTCAAAGCCCAGCTAATTGCAAAGCAGTTCTGCGGCTAAGTCCACAGGCGTTGAGTGAAGGCAATTCACTCAACTCTATATAAGAAGAGGCGTAGAGTACAAAATAGTCTGTCAAAACCTCAGCATTGGCAAGTTGAAAAATCGACTAAATCCAGAATCGTTGAGTGAGGACAGTTCACTGAATGCCTAATGAAAGAAGCAATGATTCGAGCTTAAGAAGTTGAGGATTCTATCAAGAATTCTAGCTAAGTCTAGAATTTTTGAGTGAGGATAGCTCACTAAATACCAAAAAAGAAGGCGTCGGTAGAGAATTGATCAGTCAAAGCCTAAGGAGAGATAGACAGAAAAATCTGTCTAAGTCTAGATGTGTTTAGTGAGGACAGCTCACTCAATGCAAGCTCATCAAGAAAATTGGTTAAGTACAAAAGCATTGAGTGAAGGGAGTTCACTCAAAGCCTCATAAACAAGAAGCCAGGCAAAGGTAGAAGCGTTGAGTGATGAAGGCTCACTCAACGCATTCATAAAAAAGTTGTGGCTAAGAATAGAAGCATTGAGTGAAGCCAGTTCACTCAACGCCTCAGCTTAAAGGCAATCAGCCAGTGAAATGGCTAAGTTAAGAAGCGTTGAGTGATGAAAGCTCACTCAACGCACTCAACACTTAAATAACAGAAACATATCCCAAAGACCAATGCATTGAGTGAAGGTTATTCACTCAACGCACTCAATGCCTTGTAGTGCAGTTTATTTGGCTAGTATTTTTGGGTTGAGTGAAGGCTTTTCACTCAACGCATTGAATAAAATGAGAATTTGGCCTAGTCCACAGATGCTGACATCAACAAAAGACAACAGAAGTCAACAGAATTCAAATTAGTTGTGGGAAAACTACAGTATGCGACAAATGGCGTTACAGACCTACTATACGTCTATTATTGTTAAAGCAAGTTGAAGCCAACACCTACAGGTGGTCCCCACTAACTCAAAGAGTCGTTGGACGACAGAAGCGAATAAAAGAATTCAGATCAGTTCGAGTAAATTAACTTTTGGGATTATTGTGAAAAGAAGGAACTTCATCATCTTCTTACTCACCATTGTTACAGAGCATTGAATAAAGAAGTTGAAATCAACTGATCCAAAAGTTCATCAAGCTAGCTGTTGTGATCAACACTGTCAACAACAAGTTCAAAGATGTTTCTTTGAGAAAGAAGAAGCAGACAAGGCTAATCCTAGCTGCAGCAGATCTATTGATACATGATAGTTGTTTCCATTTCTCACATAGAACAGCAAGATCATAAAGATTTTTTTTGAGCTCCAAGAAGTTGCAGAGCATGATAAACTCACTCAAAAGTTAGTCTGTGATTTACAGACAGTTGGCTTATTTGAAGAATAAAAAGAACCGTCTACTCTTCTTTCTTCAACAGTAAGGTAAAACGCTTAAGTTTCCGAGTTACTTCCAGGACAAGCAACAATTTACTGAAGATCAAATTTCTTGTTTCTGAGAAGAAGTTAGGGATGGGATTTTATCAGCTCAGGAAGTAGAATGCTCAGAGAAATCTCTCTTGAGTCAAATCAACACAACCACTTTATTTTCTATAGGATCATTTGGATCTGAGTTGTATGCCTATTTTATAAAGGCTGAGTGTAGGATCACTTGTTGAACTGAGGTAGGATCCAGTTATGTATCTGAGGTAGGATCCTTATGTGGATATGAGTATAGGAAAGTTTGCCTGAGTTAGGATCTGTTTCAAATATGAGATAGGAGAGTCATTCTCTCTGAGTGTAGGACATTTAGGTCTGAGGTAGGATCCAGCTTGTGATTTGAGGTAAGGCCTTTGTGCTAGAGCTGTAGGAGAGTCATTTTTTCTTAGTAGTAGGGCTATCCTCCTTGTAAGATTCTAGGACTGGTACTCAAGTATGAGGTAGGTGATCTTTAGAAAATTGATCTATAGGAGTAAATCTTTAATCAGATTTATTGGGCCTTGTACATTAGGTAGGTCTTGAAGGAGACTGGGAGATCCTAAGGGATCTATGTTGTATGTTCTTAGGAGCCGAGATTGGAGAAGTGCCTTGTCTTATAAGCAGTTAGAAAGGTGGGAGGGATAGTGGACGTACACATAATTTTGGTAACCACTATAAATATTACGTGTACTTTGTGTGATTGTCTTGAAAGCAGCATATAACTAAATCACAACACAACAAAAAGAAAAATAGTCATAAAAGACAAAGAAACCTATTGACCCCCCCCCTCTAGGTTTTTAGCTATCCTTGAAACTGAAGACTTTCAAGTTGTATCAGATGGAGGTTGCTCAAAAAGGACTCAACAGTCTGAGTACATCTCAAAAGATAGCTAAAAGGTTTGTGCTTATGGGTTCAGGAGTGAACAATAATAATTCTCGGTTATTTGTTACTGCTAAAGCAGATGAAGACTATCCAGCTGCTTGGATAGGATCAAAGCACCACTGTCCTCTATGTTCAGAGATAATAATGATGATGATGTCAATCCAGATGTAAGGATTGGGATCAGGGCCCCTCTGTCTCATTCACACAGTGACTCAGAGGAGGATGATGATGAGGATGATGATGCAAATAACTACTATGAGCTAATGGCTATGTCAGATGAAAAATCCTACCAGGATTAGCCTGGTCTAGACAAGGTGCATTCTCTATCTAGTTCTTTCTCTGAGATTGGCTATGAGACTAGTCCAGATTCTGATTCATCCTCCTCTAGAAATGAAGATGGCACGCTATCTGAGGAATTTGTCTATTAATTAATTTAAATGTATGGTGCCCTTATGGATACTTTCAAAAAAAGCAAGAAGTTGGCCAAGAAGCAGGTTAAAGAGATTATCTCCCTAAAGCTAGATACCTCCCAGCAGTTAGAGTTAGCATCCTTGCTGGATTAGAAAGTGAGGGAAGTCAGCCAACTATAGACAATCTAAATCATCTAGATTGAGACAAAAAGCCAGAAGGACAAGATTTTCTTGGATCTTGAAGAGAACCTCCTAAAGGAGAAAAAGGTTGTGGCTAGTTTTTCAAATTCCAAAACAATGTTACCACAGATTGACTCATTCACCTCTTAAAAAGATAAGGGGGTTTGGAGTTCAAGTGGAATTATAGAGTTGCACATTCCAAAGGGAAAGGCAAAGCTCCTATAGTTCCTCACACCACCTTTCAGAAGGTAATCCTCCCTTCCCAAAGGTTTGGCCAAGACTGCATGTATGGTCACTAGAATAAGGGGAATTCCCCTTGTAAGAGTACAAGTGTATCTTTCAATGGAAGAAGGAAGGGCAAGGGCTTGAGTGCACAGAGGGATCCCCATGAAGAAGTCCAAATGGCCAATCATGGAACATTTATATATGGGGCTCTAGCCCCTACACTCAAGAAGAAGGCTGTGGCCTATTCTCATCTCTTCCAGCAAAATCCCAGACCAAGGGTAAGTGAGTCAGTAAGGCTGACTTGGCTAGCTCTAAGGCCATTGATAGCATGTCAGGTACAAAGAATACTGTTGTTGATAAAACTCAGAGTAAGCCAAGTACTTCTACTAGTAGACTCACCTTTAGTCAGTTTCTTGTCTGAGAGAAACAAGAAGAAGGCTACATCACTCCCCTTTGAACAGGCAGCTAGTGATGGCTTACACTGTTCAAAGACTGTTCAGAAGATGAGATATAACATCCATGAATGTTGGTGTTGTGGTAAAGTGAGCCACTTTTCCATAGATTGTTTGCACAACCCTAGTGTGCCAAGGGCAAGGGTGAGTCTTCCTGACAGAACTATTATAGATAGATATGTGCATTTTTATGCTAGAAAAAACCAAGGACCCAATAAAAATTGGTGTCCTAAGGTATATTAATCTGTTTTGCAGAATAGTCCAAGTGCCAATACCCCCATGTGGTACTTGGACAGATGTTGTTCCAGACATAAGACTGGAACAAGGTGTTATCTTAAGGATCATACTCTAGTGAGGAATGGATCTAAGATCTGCAGTTGTGAAATTGCGGATGGATATATACCATCAAGGATAAAGTACACAAGTCCTTGGTAAAGACCTTCAAATGGAATCTGATTGGATAATCAGACTAGCATAATCCAACCATTGAAGCTCTAAGATGTCTGACTGGTGGGACATAATGTTTCTGCCACCTCAGTAGAATTGTGAGGAGAAGAACAAGCAGGATTTACCCATCATAGTGTAAAGCGCATGATGCATATCTTCTAAGAGCAGTAAAAAAGAGGCATATAATCCTTAGTTGATGAGTATTTCAAGTGGTATCAGCTGTCTGAATAAACAAGAAGAGAGATGTATGATGAGGTTTAAGTATCATCTGAACCTGTAGCAAAGAATGTCCAAGATTTATGCAAACACTGAGGGGGAGACAGACAAGATAGATTCTCCTGTTGAGGGGGAGCTAGTACAGTACGGTATGGTAAACAAGCTTGAATCTAACCTATAGAATTGGTGTTAGTAAATATCGAGCACTAAATAGATCAGAAGAATACTGCTACTGATCAAATTGCTATAGCCAGAGGAAAATATGTTATTAAAGAAGAGGAAAAGATTAGGCTCAGCAAGAAGAGACTTTGCAGGGTGCAAGGAGGTTGTTGTCCATAGTTGTTGTTAATGTTGCATCAGCTCCAGTTCTACAATGCAAAGATTAGAAATCCTTCTGTGTATTATGAGTCATTAATGCAATCTCCATTGCTAGGAATCTTGTCTCTTACAGTAGGACTAAGCATATTGAGATAAGGTATCATTTTATTAGAGAGAAGGTGGAGAAGGAAGACATTAGTCTTAAAAGACAAACAAGTGGCTCACTTACTAAGCCACTAGATGAAGCTAAATTCAACACCTTCAAATTTGAATTAGGAATGTTGAATTTGGTCCATCTTCAGTAGCTCTCTATACTTTATTTTGTTCATTTTATTGTGGGTTAATCTAATCTCGCAGGAAAAGATAGTCAAATTAGACTAAGTATAAAAGATTGTCTGCCTGTGGCTAAGTGTCGGGATTTAATTCCAGCCATTGATAAAAGTCTTAATATCAAATAGGTACGCGACTCTCCACCTTATAAAAGTAAAATCACTATAAATTGAAGGATTGGTGCATAAGACAAAATACAATGTTCCTTGTCCCTCACCTGCCCGATTCTGCCAAATTGACGGAACTTCTTCGCGAAACTTTAGAAATTTTTGAGGGAAATGGCTCTAAAAGCTGAAGATTTCTTGTTCGAAGGCTGCGAACTAGTTTATATTGGCTTCAAAGATGCTCCAGAAGAAGTGCATCTCGTTCTACATTTTCTCCTTGTCTCAGACCTAGATTTTTTTCTTGTCGAAACCCTGCCTGCTCGTGATCAAGGAAGTTCTAGATTTATTCTCCAGTGCTAAGGTTGATACCTCTACCAGCAAGATAAAGTCTATTATCAGTGTCAACTAGATAAAAATAAATCCAAGGAGACTAAGAAAGGCATTGCAGTTGCCCATGTTTATAGAATCAAATGTACAAGAGGACATGAATCATTCTTATGTCAGGTCAGCACTAAAGTGGTGTGGATTATCTAAACACACCACTAGCTCAATTCTAAGGAAGGAACTAAATTTAAAGGTAAATTTCTTATTGATATCGTTGGGAAAGCCCTGGTGCACTAAATAGGCTCCCACGATAAGATTTCTAAAAGATGTTTGAGCTAATGTCCAGAGTAATCCTTTCCAAAAGGACAGATTGCGTGAGGGTCCTGTTTGACAGGATGGTAGAGTATAATGCGGAACCCAACCTGGGCAAAATACAATCTCTATTTCTATTTAGAAGTGTTCCAGGGATCTTGAACACCAAGTTAGGAACCAAAATCCATCACATGAGGAGGATGGATGTGAAGATGTTGGACAGATGAGACAGAGTCCTTCATCCCCATGGTCAAACAGCCTTCACCAAGAAGAAGAAGCATCAGGATCTAGTGCTAGAGAAAAGTACTGATAGTAGTTAATCTGAAAATCTTGAGGAAGATCCAAATGGCCCCAATTTTAATGAATCTTCAGATGAAACCATAAGGGACATTTATTCCTAAGTGTCTATTTCCTCTTATCCTGCAGTAAGGACTCATGTCAGTTGAACTCAGTTAGAAGAAACTCCAGAGGATGTTGAGGAGATACCTTCTGCCGAGATAGCTAAATAAGCTGTTGAGGATATAGTAATAAGGATATCTGCTATGATAGAGGGGGAGGCCTCCAAGCTTCTGGCTCCTATTGAAGATTAACCTGCTCATGTCCCAGATCATCAAGTTTAATACAGCCCTTAGAGTGAGGGGGAGCGACTCGTGGAATAAGTAATGCAAGATGCATTTGCTGCGGGGGAGAAAGAGAAAGAATTCAACAAGGATGTGAATCTACATGTCACTGTGGACATGGAAGAAGTTGAGGGGGAGCTTCACACTGAACTCCTAGCTCAAGAGACTATGTACACCATAGATACTTCTGAATCTGAGAAGGAAAACACTGCTACTGATGAAGACACATCCACTCCAGCTAATCTAAAGTCAGGAGTCTTTCTAGCCCAGCTTAAAAGGTAGCTAGATGATCAAAGGAGATCTTTGGAAAACTTTGTTGATGATTCTATCAACAACCTAAGAAATAAGCTGTCAACTGAGATCAAAAATATCAGATTTGAAGTGAATTTACTAAAAGCTGAGACAGTAAAGTTTTTCCCAAGAGCAGCACCTGTCGTTGACTATACTCTAAACAAATTGGATTAGTTAGGCAACACTGTGAATACAGTAATAGAAAATAAGAACTTAAATGCTATCAACATGATTTTTGTTCATAATGCAAACAAGGTATTGTTGCAAATGCAAAGGACTACTATTTTTACTAAGATAGATGCTTGCACAAAGATCTTTGATGATCACATGCTGGAGGTAAAGAACCATGTAACAGCAGGAGTCAATCAACTAGATCTTGAAATGCATAAGGCAACCTCCTCCCAGACTTAGACAATTTGTGCAGAAGTCAAAAAGGTGGAGAAGGAGATAATAAGAATAAACAATGAAAATGCTGATGGGCAACAAATGTTATAAGGGGATCATTTGGTATAGATCTAGTCTCTTATGACAACGTTCTCATGTTCCCCTTTCAAGTTCAAGAGGCACTACATCAGGGATAAATGACCCTGCAAGAAGATCAATTTCAGTATGGAAGCCAGTACTAGGATTATCAATGTGCAAAATAGACTAATGCTTAGTATACTGAATATGGTGCACATTGGGGTAAACAATCTATAGCTACTAACATTCCAACATTCAGCCCCACTGCTGACCAAGTTATTAAATCAAAAGGAAAATTTGTTGTTGAGGAGGAGAAAGTTGTTAGATTAAGCAAGAAAAGGTATAGAGAGAAGATGGAAGTCAGACCTGACTTTGAACAATGGAGCCCTTAGTCCAGGACTATCATTTTGTCAGCTTGGTATCAAATTAAGTCCAATAAGACTAAAAGGCAAATACCTTACAACTCCCAAGTATAGGGCAAGATGGAAAAGAGTGAAGACAACATAGGAGATTCAGGAGAGTCATAAAGGCATGTGTATTGCCACCTGATGCTGTGGAATCTGTAAAGTACATTCCAAAGCCCTTCAGCTACTTCCTGAGGCAGAAAGAAAATAAGGAAGAAGCTAAAGCCGAATGTGATGTAAAGAAACCCAGGACCAATAGAATAGTTATAAGGGAACCTGAAACATAAAAGTTTTTCTTATTCATCTTTAAGGCTGAAGGATGTGTAGTTTTGTTTCATGCATATAAACAATTTATCCATCTATTAATGAATATCTTTTTAATTAAATGGGTGTTCTTTATTACATAGTTATGCATGTTGTTTACATTATATTTATGTTGCATATGTGTGTGGGTGTATATCATTATCTTAGGTTTTGACTTCTTTAACAAGGGGGAGATTTTTGTGTCCATTGATCTCAATGTTCTAGATTTGAAGAAGGCCTACTTGACAATGGTATACACATGTGTGTAATCTAATAGTTGTCACAAGCTCAGTTTGTGCAGGATATTCCTTGGAACAAGTTTAGACAGGTTGTCTAAGTGTTTGTGACATGTGGTCATAAGGTAGAAATTTGGAGATATAGAAATCTGTCTAAGTCCACAGACAATGACTGAAGCCAGTTCACTCAATGCCAGATGCCAAGGAAGGATGCTTGAAAGACTGAAAATCATCTAAGTCCACAAGCGTTGAGTTAAGCCAGTTCACTCAATACTTGATTCTAAAAAGCACTAAGTAAGGTGTAGATAGTCAAAGCCCAGTAGTTTGTAAAGAAGATATGTGGCTAAGTCCATAGGAATTGAGTGAAGGTAGTTCACTCAACACCGTATAACAAGAGGCATCGAGTACATCACAGTTTTTCAAAGCCTTAACATTGGCAAGCTGAAAAATCGACTAAGTCTAGAATCGTTGAGTGAGGACAGCTCACTCAATGCTTGATGAAAGAAGCGTTGAGTAAAGCTTAAGCAGTTGATGATTATGTCAAGAATTTTGGATAAGTAAAAAATCGTTGAGTGAGGACAGCTCACTCAACGCCAAAGAAGAAGGTATCGACAGAGCAATGATCAGTCAAAGCTTAAAGAGAGATAGACAAAAAAATCTGTCTAAGTATAGATGCATTTAGTAAGGATAGCTCATTCAATGCAAGCTCATCAAGAAAATTAGCTAAGTGCAGAAGCGTTGAGTGAAGGAAGTTCACTCAACACCTCATCAACAAGAAGCCATGCAAAGGAAGAAGCGTTGAGTGATGAAGGCTCACTCAACGCATTCATAAAGAAAGTTGCGGCTAAGTATAGAAGCATTGAGTGAAGCCAGTTCACTCAATGCCTCTGTATAAAGGCAGGCAGTCAGTGAAACGACTATGTATAACCTTGGGATCGCAGGAGACAATTCAAAGAAGAGCGCTGAGTTAGGGGCGAGAGGATTGCAGAGGAGAGCAGGACCACAGGGTTGACTCGCCAGTACTCCAAAAATGCAAAACAAAATAGCCGAGAGGGGAACAACGGAGTAGGAGAGAAGGCCCTTGCGATATACACTGACCTCTCGTGGCGAGAACGCTCTCGCAGCATACGCTGACCTCTCATGGTGAGACGGCTCTCGCGGCGTATGCTAACCTCTATGAGCGAGACAGAGTACTTGCGAGGCGGGGGAATCACGAGGTAAATTGATAGGTTCCTCTCGCATGCCAGGCATTTTCTCACACGCCATATGAGAAAAAGATGTTTTTACTTTCCTACCCCCAAGGGGGGATTTTTACTCTTTTACCCCAAGTAATTTTACCTTTTTGACCTTTAGGGTCTGCGTATATCCCTTCAAAACAACAGGGTTTGACTGTTGGAAGTCCCAGTCCAGGGTTGTTTGGTACTTTCAGGTCAGTTAAGTTTAGTTATTGGCAGGCCAAACTCAGCGCCCTAAAAATAAACCGATAAGGTGCCTTGAGAAGAGAGGACAAGCAAGAGAGGGAAAGAGAGAAGAAGAGAGCACTGGTTAACTTTTTCTTCCTTCTCCAAGGCGCCTAGCTCAGCACTGGCTAGGGAGGGGAAGGATATCTAATTCTTTCGAATAAGAGGTGGGTCCTCCAAGCTAAAGCCCTTGATCTGTTTCTAGTTCCTGAGACTCACATCAAGGAAGGGATTTTGGAATAGTAGGTGTGAGATGCAACTTTAGATCATAAGTCTACGTGAAGTCGGGTTTCTAGCTTCAACATTTTTGGTGCGGTGAGCGTGGATCACAGCCCACAAAGAGAAATCTTGAGCTACTTCATGGAAGGAGATCTTAGCAAAGAAGATGGGGACGGGTCCCAGAACCTGGGAGGATTTGTAGGAAAAGAAGAATTCATGGATTCCATTTGAGGCATCATAGACATGTTGCAAGGGATATCACAGCGAGGTGACTGCTCGACTCCTTTACCTCAGGCATTCTCTCTCACACATCAGGACGAGCTCGTATCAGTATGGATTGGAGAGGACGCCTCGGGGGAGACCTGGAAAGGAAAACGTTGTGGAAGGAAGCATGCGAGACCTGGCAAGTAGGGAGTTGTTCCCTAGCCCTGCGAGTGTCGTATCACTGGGAGACGTCATTGCATGAGTAGACACAACAAGAGATGTGGCGAGAGGGTCCCCATATTTCGAGGTGATCCTTTTAGCTCTAGTCCCAGAGGGGTTTAGGGAGCCCGAAATGACCTACTATGTGTGAAAAGACAACCCTCTCCAGCACTTACAATGGTTCGAATATGTTTTCTCCATCAAGCCAATGACGGATGCATTCAAGTGCTATCTTTTCTCCATCACCTTGAAAGATAAAGCTAGGGACTGGTTTCATCAACTCCCAATGGGATCAATCTATGGATTCAAGGACCTGAGTTGAAGTTTCAAGTTGCGTTTCTCAACCTCGAAGAAAAGGAAGAAGAACCCCGAGTCGATTTTTTTTGATCCGACATAAGGCATATGAATCCTTGGCCCAGTACGTGGACAGGTTCAGGAAGAAGTCTTAGATATTTAGGGGGTGCTGGGATTTGCTCTCCAAATGGCATTCACCGTGGGACTGCGGGAGGGTTTATTTAAGATGATCCTAAATCGAAAGGAACCACTGTCGTTTGAAGGGTTGATGGAGAAGGCAACAAAAGAGATAGCAATGGAGGCGGCAAACCCGGCATTTGCCAGAAAGCTAGCAAGGTTGACGGAGGTTGAGTCAAGAGAGCCAGTAGGGACAAGACAGCAAGAAGGAAGAAGGAGGGAAGAGCCAAGGATGCAGGCATATCAGGAGTTGGGTTGGAGGCAACTAGGAGGCCCTGCTCAAGGGTAAGTAAGAAGTTTTCCCCAAGGGGGAAGGAACTACTAAGGAGGACCAGGAAGATTCAACCAGCAGGGGTAGGGATATGGACCTAGACCACCCCTACCTCTGCCTCAACAATCTATGGCCATCGACCGAGGAATAGGAAGGGAAAGAGAAATAGGGAGTGCAGGAGCTGGAGCTGGAAGAAGGAGGAATCACCAGGAGGGAAGAAAGGTGGGGGAAGTAGCATTGCCATATTGTGACTTCCATAAGGAGGAGGGTCACGCAACGGCTACCTGCCCAGAGTTTCTGGAGATGAAGAGAACTAGGGGAGAAGTGGAACAGAAACTACCAATACGAATAGTGGAGGTGACCGGGACCGGGGAGGAGGACCAGTGCGCGGATCAAACTGATGTGGAAGATCGAGCTGGGATCGGAGTGATCCATGGGAGAGTGGGGATTGAGGCTGCCCATAAGGAAATCATTCATAACGTGTACCGTCGGATCTTAGCCTCGATGTCACAAGCCCCTCCCCCAGACAAAAAAATCACCTTCTCTCGGAAGGACATTCCAGATCACGAGGATCCTTTTTGTGATGCGCTGGTAATCCGGACCGCCATTAAAAACTTCATGGTGTCGCGGATCCTTGTTGATAATGGGAGTTTGGTGAATGTCATCTTTAAGAAGTCATTCAATGAAATGAGGGTGGAGTCTCAAAGGGTGTTGGAAGTATATGGACCGTTGTTCAGATTCTTAGGAGAAAGAAAGGAAGTCGAGGGGGGAGTGGGACTCTAGGTGACTATGGAGGGCTGCCCAGGAATTGTCGTTTCGTCATAGTGGACGCCCCCAGAAGTTACAATGCCATTTTTATGGCGCCCTTTGATCAGTGTCTTCAGGTGTGTCCCATCATCTTTTCACAAATGCCTGAAGCTCAATGCCGGGGGACCCAGATCAGAGTACGAGGAGATCCGAAAGCAGCCAGAGAGTGCTATGTGGTGAATGTAAATACAATCTCTTGCCAAGGAGTAGCCAAGGACATGGAGAAGAGGATGGAATGATGGGAGCAGGAGGTCAGAGGAAAAGTAGGGGAGGAGGAGGAGAAGAAAGTGGTGGAAGGAGAAGTGGGGATGGAGAGAGGCATTGCGGTGGAGCCAAAAATGACAGGAGAGAAGGTGAAGAGATGGAGGCATCAGAGGAGAAACAATAAATGGAGGCATTGGATGAGAAAGATGAGATGAAGGTGGAAGGGGTGAAGAAAAACGAAGGAGAGAGGAAAGAAAAATAAACGGTAAAGGAAGTGGGGAACTCGTCTAGGATAGAAGCTCGACCAAAGAAGAGTGGGAGTTCATTGTTAGAAGAGAGAATCCCAACCGATGAAGAGGTGGACAAGTTTCTGAGAGAGATAGCTATGGCCGTTGCGGAGGGCGAGGCCGTAGATCATGAAGCCAGGTAGCGGGAGGAGTTGTTGAGGGGGAAAGAGAAACAGGAAGAATCATCAAGACTGAAGGCGGCAGTGGAGGTGCTAGAGATGGAAATCCTCACCAAGGAAGGAAGAAAAGAGAATATACAAGTCAGTGGGGAGCTCAGTCCTTAGGATCAGGAGGAGATCAGGGCGTGCGTGCAGAGGAATGCTGACATCTTCTCCTAGAGTGTTGTTGATCTGCCGGGTGTTGATGCGGATGTGGCATGCCACCATCTCAACCTCTACCCTAATGCTCGCTCAATACAGCAAAAGAAGAGAGCCATCGCCACATAGATGGTCGGGCCCATAAGAGAAGAGGTGGAGAAGCTGCTCAAGGCGGGATTCATATCTACAAGCAAGTTTCCTGGGTGGGTGAGCAATGTTGTAATGGTAAAGAAGGGAGAGGGTAAATGGAACATGTGTGTAGACTTTTTCATTTTAAATAAAGCATGCAATAAGGATTATTATCATCTGCCTCGAATCGACGCACTGGTTGACTTAGCCGCCAATTTTTCACTAATGAGTTATCAAGATGCATTTTTTGGGTACCATCAAATACGCATGCAACCGCCGGACGTCAAGGATGTCACCTTTTTCACGAAGGATGGGTCCTTATGCTTCAACATGATTCCATTCAGATTAAATAATGCGGGGGTAACTTACACAAAAATGATGGACCGAATCTTCCAGGAGCAGAAGGGGCGGAACCTCGAGGTTTATGTGGATGACCTTATTATCAAAAGCCAAGACCTTTGGTCCCACATCCTAGATCTAGAGGAAATTTTTGAAACCATAAGGAAATATAAGATGAGACTAAACTCCCTGAAGTGTGTCTTCGGGGCCAACAGGGAAAAATCTTAGGACATCACCTTACTCCATCAGGAGTGGAGCCCAATCAAGATAAGGTGAGGGCAATCCTAGAATTAGGATCTCCGAAGAATGCCAAGGAGGTCCAACGTCTCACCGGTAAGTTGGCTGGGTTAAGCAGGTTCCTCTCCAAGGCAAGTGAGAAGTGCTCACCTTTCTTCTGAGCACTAAGATTTGAATGGACCACCAAATACAAAGAGGCTTTTCAATCTCTAAAAAATAACTCACCCAAACACCACTAATACAAGGGCCAAGTGAAGGTAAGATTTTGTGTAACACCACTATCCGTCACATAGCATATAGTCGTAGGTCCATCCGGGGCCCGACGCCATATACCATTGACATACTAAAGGGTTACTAACGAAACCGTTCAACCAATAAACACGTCCTATACAAAGCATCTAGCGAAAGCAATTATAAGTTGTGAAAGCAAGAACCCAGCCAAAAACACGAGTGTCCACTAACATAACCCAGTAGGAATGAACTACAAAATACACAAAAGTACTGGCCTTATGGCCTTACAATAGTTCACCAAATTTAAATTGTGTCTTACAAACTTTGGCTCGCAGGATAGCCACACATGATTTAAGCAAGGAAATAAACAAGGCCTTCGAGTGCCGGCTCAGCAACGTGAGCTTTGGCCCGCTATTTGTCGCTCGGCTCTGCAGCACCTGTTAGCATAATTCACCGCAACGGTGGCAAACAAAAATAACGGTCAGCTAAAGACAACAAAATTATAGCGATTCCGACCCCAAACTCGGGGTGACAAAGCTCCTTCCCTGCACTTATTAGCATAATAAGCAATATAGTGAATAAACACAACATCACAGGTGCATGCTCACACGGCCACACACCCCGTGATCTCAGGGCACTAACTCGGTGAACCCGGTCAAAACCGCGGTCTCACCATCATCCCTTGGACGGAAAATCTCATGTGCATTTAGTCTTTCTGACCTAAGCCTAAGACTCGCACGACTATGCAAGTCGCCAGTCCCTTTTTCTAGTATTTGTCACCAAACCACATAGCTCGGGTCCGATTCCACAAGCCCGTTGCTCACGTCGCACTGTCAAAATTAAGACAAGCGCGCGGGTCAAACTCCGCCAGATCCCAAATTTGATCATACAATCACATAACCCAGTTAAGTTCAAAGCTGGCTCCCAGGCCGCCAAGATGGCAGAAATGCGTTTCTGCCCAGTTTTCTGGGCGTGCCTTGTGGTTAATCCCCAATGATCCCTGCTGCAATCTACCACATAGAAACCCAAAAACAACCAAAGGCACGGAGTCCTCTCCGGCTAAACATGCATAGAAAAACATCACCGATCCAGACCAACTTGTCCCGGTAGGCTTCACACACCATGCCTATGTCTGTTTCTCGATTTCGGACTCTAAATGCAAACAAGGGGGACTTTACATATCTATCCCAAGGAACACCACAAACTCGCCGCACACTTGTGGGAGCAGGTTTTCCCTATGGAAAAGAAGGAGAGCTTCACTTGCTCAAGTAGAGAATCGTTACCCTAGCATTCCTCTTCGGCGCCATGGAAATCTACACAGATGAAAAGCACCGCGAAAATTTTCTTCTCTTATTACCAGATTAATCCATTACCCTAGCTCAAGTAGAGAGCTCCTTCTAAGTTATGGTATAATTCTCTTGATCCCTTCTCGATGAGCCCGAGGCAAGATCTGCTCCCATTTTGAAAATTCCACCACCCGCTGAAAAATATGTTATCACTCCGCTCTCTACTTTATAAAAAGATCTTGCTCTGCCACCGATCTTTAAAAATGATCCAACTCTACCGTACCATTCAAAACTTAACAAGAAATGTCAGGATAATAAATACTCCTGCTTCCTAGAAATATTTAAGCAAATCCACATAAATCTGCCCTTCCATTAAGCGATTTCCCAGATGCAAAAGTAGGCTAAGTACCTTAAGGACCTCCTAACTAATAAAAAGAAGTTAGATAACTTATCGCACATCATGCTAAATGCCGAGTGCCTTGCGGTATTAACAAACAGTTTACCAAAGAATATCAGATATCCGTGTAGTTTTTCTATACTGTGTGTCTTTGGTGATCTTTTTGTCAAGCACGCATTAGTTGACTTTGGTGCAAGTATCAACCTGATGCCCTTCTCGTTGTTCAAGAAGTTAGGAATTGGTAGCCTGAACCCCACACACATGAGTATCCAGATCGCTGATAGATCAGTTAATTACACGCTAGGAATAGTGGAGGATGTCTTAGTCAAAGTGGATAAGTTCATCTTCCCGATGGATTTCGTCATATTGGACATCAAAGAATACGTCAAGGTTCCCTTGATCCTTGGCCGACCCTTCATTGACACCTGCCAAGATATCAGTGATGTAAGCAATGGTAAACTCTTCCTTCGAGTAGGCAACGATGAAGTGACTTTCTCTATCACCCCTTCTCGATGAAGAATACCCAAGAGAATGACGACTCCTATTTTTTCTTAGACACCTAAAGTGATGAATCTTCCTACTGCCTTTCTGATGGTGAAAATAAATTTCCTATTTTTGTCCTCCCTCTACACTTCCAATGGAATCTCTGCAAGAAGCCTTCATGGCCACTAGTCCCACCCCTTTTAATTTTCCATATAAAAAAGTTTACCAAGACATTGTTTATGAAAAAGAAAGAATTTCTAAAACCTCGTATGATGAACCCCCTACCCTAGAATTAAAGGAACTACCCGAACATCTTAGGTATGCCTTCTTAGAAAAGGACTCCAAGCTAACGGTAATAGTTTCGGCCCACCTCACTTAAGTACAAAGTCATAAACTCCTGTTAGTATTACGTAAGCATCGCCGAGCTATTGTTTGGCAGATTTCCGATATCAAGGGCATAAGCCCATCCTTCTACACCCACAAAATCTTAATGGAAGATAATTCACGTAATTTAATCCAACCTCAGTGTCGTATAAATACAAATATGAATGAAGTCATAAAGGGAGAGGTTATGAAACATTTAGACGCATGAATTATGTATCCTCTATCCGATAGTAAGTGGGTTAGCCCTGTTCAGGTAGTGCCGAAAAAGGGAGGGATAACTGTAGTTGTAAATGAAAACAATGATTTAATCCCGACATGGACAGTGATGGCGTGGGGAATGTGTATCGACTATCGTAAGTTATATGACGCAACCTGTAAGGACAACTTCCCCTTGGCGATCATCGATCAAATTTTAGAGCAATTATCCGGCCATAGCTTTTACTGTTTTCTCGATGATCTCTCGGGGTATTTTCAAATCCCCATCTCTCCCGAGGACTAGGAGAACACTACTTTTACTTGTCCCTTCAGCACATTAGATTACCGAAGAATGTCGTTTGGATTATGCAATGCACCAGCTACATTCTAGTAATGTATGCTCTCTATCATTGACAAGTACGTAGAAAGCATTATGGAGGTATTTATGGATGAATTCTCCGTGTTCGGTGATGCCTTTTATAGTTATTTAGAAAACTTCGAAAAAGTCTTAGAAAGATGCGAAGAAACTAACCTCGCCCAAAATTTTGAAAAATGCAATTTTATGGCGAGGGATGGGTTAGTTTTGGGTCATAAGATTTCTGCGAGAGGAATTAAAGTAGATATTACTAAGATAGAAGTTATCGAGAAGCTGCCTCCACCTATGAACATCAAAGCTATAAGAAGTTTCCTAGGACACGCTTGTTTCTACCGTCGCTTCATAAAAGACTTCTCAAAAATCACAAAACCTCTTACTCAGCTCTTAGAAAAAGATGACCCATTTATTTTTGAGGGCCTTTGTCTGTCTGCATTTGAATTAATAAAAGATAAATTAATTAATGCCCTGATTATGATAGCTCCGGTGTGGGACCTTCCCTTTGAGATTTTGTGCAATGCGAGTAGTTTTGTGGTGGGAGCCATACTAGGACAACGAATTTCAAAAAACTTCCAACCCATCTATTATGCAAGTAAAACACTTACATCAGCACAAGAGAATTATACCACAACTGAGAAGTTGCTCCTTACTTGAGCTAGTGTAACGATTCTTACCGTGAACCCTCAGCAAGACTTCGGATCCGGCCGATCTCGCACACTTTTCTTCTCTTGTTATTGATAGTATAGTTGATCTCATGTATATGATGAAGTTGTACTTATTTTGATAAACATTTATATCCAATCATGTCTATGTGATTTCATATTTATGTTATTTGCTTGAGGTGCGCCTTTATTTTCCATCCTCCACCATACCATGTCGCACTAGCAATTGCAAGTGGCATGCGTTGTGAAGAGGTGCTCTCGACCCTCATTCTGCCAATCTCACCACCTCATCCGTAAGCCTACTCATCCATCCGCCCAGAGATTCGGTGCATAGCGGCCGGTATAGTCTTCCATCCTGCCTGGTAAAGCATCGCATAGCGGCGTTGCATATGAGTACCCCCCTTCGTTAGCTCCGACCTAAGTACTTCAATCTCAAGTCCTCCTTGAAATTTAAATTCACCTTGTTGTGTTCCCTCGAGTTCGATACTTGGGAAAATTTGCCCATTTTATATTACTTGTGCGAACAGTAAATTTATCGTTCGACGTATCAAGTTTTTTGCGCCGTTGCTGGGGAGCGCAGCCATGTGAGTTTTCTGAAAGGAGATCTTGTGATTTTTGTTCTTATTTTTTTTATTTTCCTGCTTTCCATTTATTTAGCTTATTTCTTTTTGCCCTTTTTTGATTTTTGATTTAGAAAGCAGATCCGTGTTTTTATTCTAGTGTGAAGCACTTTTTGGTAATTATTTTTATTCGTGATGTATTCCGTAGCTGAGTGTCGTCTACTTGACACTTTGCGCCTATACATCGACACCATTGCTATTATGAATGTTGAGCACTGTATTGGGTGTTTGTAATATCAAGGTGTAGGCCACATGGTTAAGGACTGCCCTCATTTGTGCGAGCCTTCTCCCTCTATGGGCATGTGAGCAACAACCTCCCATTCGCAGAAGATTGTTATGCCCAGGCCTACCAGGTTGTTGCCTGGTCCATACATGACATAACTCATCTAGCTCATTCTTTACCCGTTGTGATTATCGAAGAATCTCTCGCTGCATACAGATCCTTCATGGATCCCTCGGTACCTTTTTACAAGTTTCCCTTGATTGATGACGATCACTCTTGTTGTAGCCAGCAAAAAGAGGATCAGCAATCCAAGGCCGCTCCTATATGGGATGCAGAGATTGTTCCTGTCGATGGGATGGCGTCAATGAATAAATTTTTGATGGGGACTGCTCATTCTATGCTTGATTTCGAGAGCAGTCATGCCCCCCCCCCCCACAATATTTGCCGGATTGTGCTATTCCTCTTTCTTGTGAGTCGGCTGATGATGCTGTATTCGAGGATGATTCAGTGACCAAGGTTGTGTTGAAGTGGGCTGATGATTCCTCTATCTCCAACGGAGAATGTGGATCTTCGGAACACTTTTATGCACCCCGGTGGGATGAGGAATATTCCCTTTCTGATGTGGAGGTTTTCATCTCTTTATTGGACGAGGCCATTCCTCTTGCCACCGCGGACCTCGAGTTCTCGGATTCCCCACTCTACCACTCGTATGACACTGACAATGATCTATGTTCGGATCCTAGTGAGAGTGAAACCGGAGTCACTCTCCCATCTTCTGATTATTTTAGTTCTTCATCTCTTTTATTACTTGATCCCCCTTCTCTATCTGAGCCTGTACAGGTTGAGTGTCCACGGGTACATTTGGATGACGATGAGCCTAGTGCTCATGTCATTTCCATCGCTTCCTATAGAGCTATGGTTGATGATGCTTTTCTAGGGAAAGATTTATTTTTTGGTGATATGAGCGAGGACCAGTGCTCCTCCTCTTCTTACTTCTTATTTCCTCTACCTGTGTTGGGCAGGTATTATTATGTTGGTAGAGGGGTAATTGTTTTATCGCCGTATTGGTACCCGTTACCAAAACAGATAATGGAACAGTTACCTATGCACTTTTCTTTTCATAGACCCATTATGTAGAAATGTATAGAATTTAATCAGTCGTACTGGGAGGACAATAACACCAGTAGTTATCTTTCATTTCCTGCATTTTTATTTTTTCATGTCTAGATTTGTTTTAGTATTTCCTTGTATTTTGTATATTTCTCTTTTGTTTTTGCGGAGCTCACCCCTGCGGGTATTCATGGCTAATTCGCATTGGCGGGGTTGTGATTCTTTATTTTGCAGACCTGCTTCTGTTTCTCAAGCGTCTTCTGTATCATAGGCTGTGTAGTTTAGTTTAAGTCTTGGGGAGAGCCATTATTAGTTACCTTTTGCACGCGCACATTTCATGTACATACTAGAAGCTTTTATATTTTTATTTTGATTAGTTCATTGGATCACACACCACTGCACCCACATGAGCGCGTGCTTAGTTGTTATCGTGCTGCGAGTTAAACTCATTTCTTTTGTATGATTTGGGTAAATTATTGTGCTGGAATAGGATTGTGAGACGGAGTAAAATGTTGACTCCTGTAGTGATCCTAGCCAAGTGCTCTCGTCTCGTGTAGAAATTCGAGTAGATTTAATTTTTCTACATGCTTATAGTTTTTATTTTTCTATTTGCATAAAGACTTTTTATTCTACTCAAAATTTGGTGAATCCAGTGTTAATCGAACATTTGTGTAGGAATGTGTGTTGTCATCACAAGACTCATTTTGCTCGAGTCGAGAGGAAGGATCATCTTTCTCGGTGGCTATGAACTTGCCCCAAGCTACTCTCGAAGCATTGATGCATGGTTAGTCAAGCGTGACTGTGATATAGGCCATCATTTTGGCCCGGTTGAGCTTTGTACCGTTCCTAACGTCTTATCTTCGCTAAGCCCCATTATGCCTATCCCTTCTTTTGCTTCAGCTCCACCATTATTTCACCAAAGCCTCATAACTGATCCTAGTCGCACACCCAAGTCGAGCTTTAGTGTTTTACATTTTTCATATTGGGGTGTTGATGTGGTGGTATTACAGGTGAATATGTGGATGTGCTCCAAAGCTTCTATTTGCTGAAACTGTTTAAAGAAAAAAAATCTGTTTTGAAAAAAAAAATTATATATGGAAATGAAAAGTCAAAAGAAAAGATTGATTGAAAATTCTATTTGAGATGTAGTTGTATTTGGAGTAGGCGGTGCACACACCCATATGTTAAAAGTAAAGTCTGGGGGTGTGGTGTACCCGCATGTATTTTGGATGAGCGGTTGAATTTCTTGTTATGCTAGCTCATTTGGGTTTGGTGCAGAGCCTTTCTGTTTATCTTCGTTTACCTCACCATAACCCAAGCCTTTATCTTATCCTAAAGTACTACAAATTCACGCTTGAGTCGAACTAGTATAGCGGAGAGAGTGTGAACGGGCAAGAGTACGGTCCTTGATATTGGTGGATTCCTTTGGAGGTGATCCTGAGCCCCAGTTTTTGGCAAAGGTCACCTTAGTGGCCTGCCTACTTTCTTCTTGCGTGTGACCGGACGATTCACCGTAATTCCATTTTTGAATAGTAATAAATTTTTTTTACGCATTGTGAAAAGTATAAACTATTTTGCATACATAGAAATTTTATCTATTATATTTTTATGCATATGAGCATGCAACTTCGCATGGTACTCTATATCGTAATTTTCGTGTTAGCTAAATCATTTTCCCTATCTGCATAGATTTTTGTTTGCTTGGGATGTGCAAACAGGTAAGTCTTGGGGTGTGAAGAGTCCTATTTATATAGGGTTTTTGGGACTCATCTGGGCTTATTATCTTGCATGTGCACTACTTTTTAAATCGTAAAAGTTATATTTTTGGTTAGGTCTTCACTTGACCACATTGTGCACTGTTTTGGCCCATGGGTGTGATATTGCGCATTCTGTTGTCTATGGTAAGCACATGGTGGTCCCCATGGTCCTCTTTTGTTTATTTTAAGCTTTATTTTAGTGCTGGGAGCTTGTGCTCAAGCTTGGTTTTTGTTGTGCAGGTGGTGCATTTTCCCCAAGGCAGAAATTCTGATTTGTGCAAAATGCATGGTCGTGCGTTTCCTTAGTGCACGGTTTCTTCGTAATCGTGTGTTTTACTTGGTAGAGTAGATCTCGGTGCTTTTCATTGAGATGAGCTCAAAGAGTATAAACGCACGGTTAACGCATGGTTTCGACCAAACCGTGCGAGAAGGAAACACACAGTTTTCCAGTACCTTTCGTTTTTGCACCATTCTATAGTTAATCGTGTGATTTGTTCATGCACTGGCAGCAACTGCCGTGTGCTAGTAAAATGCATGGTTCCACTGATTTCTACTGCATTCCTGCGCTCTGTCTTTACCCGTGCGATTTCCTTCATGCATGGGCAGAAGCCCTCGTGCGTGAGTAAAACGCACGGTCCAACGCTTCTTCATCCGCAAGCTTGGCCTAGAAGTTAATAGCGCATGGTTAGCGCACGGTCGTGCGCAAAACCGTGTGTGCCTATTATTCTGAGCAGCTTCTATTTAAAACGCAGATTTTCCACCATTCGGGGGAGCTTCATCGGGAGTTCCTTCCGACATTTTCATTTATCTTCCACCATAAGGAGGTGCTCCAGGCAAGCTTTCACCGCCAAATCCAATCCAGAGCTTCCTCTTGGCCTCCTCCTTCATCCTTGAGCTTTAAAAAAAGTTTTGACCTATCTTTATCCTTCAAGCTAGGAGAATTTTGTGCCATCCTCCACCGGCTCGTGACACGAAGAAGACGTGTCTATTGGGAGTGAGTGACAGCCTCCTCTACCCTGGATGCAGTTGAGGACCGAGCAAAGACGCGGATTGACAACCCGACAAATCCTACTATGAACCCTCAGCATGACTTCAGATCCAGTCGATTTCGCACACTTTTCTTCTCTTGTTGTTGATAGTATAGTTGATCTCTTGTATATGATGAAGTTGTACTTATTTTGATAAACATTTATATCCAATCATGTCTATATGATTTCATATTTATGTTATTTGCTTGAGGTGTGCCTTTATTTTCCATCCTCCACCACACCGTGCCGGACAAGGACTTGCTAGTGGCATGCGTTGCGAAGAGGTGCTACCAACCCTCATTCCGCCGATCTCACCACCTCATCCACAAGCCTACTCATCCATCTACCCTGCAATTTGGTGCATTACGGCCCGGGTTGTCTTCCTTCCCGCTTGGCGTAGCATTGTATAGTGGCGTTGCATAGGATTAGTTGATAGTGTTTTAATTTCCATTTCTGTAGCAATCAAAACCACCCTTAGTTATCTCCGACCAAAGGACTTCAATCTTAAGTTCTCCTCGAAATTTAACTCCACCTTGCTGTGTTACCTCGAGTTCGATACTTGGGAAAATTCGCCCATACTATATTACTTGTGCGACCGGTACACTTGCCGTTCAACGCATCATGTTTTTGGCGTCGTTGCCGGGGTGCGCAGCTGATGGTTAAAACTCGCGGCGCCCCGCGAGTTAGGGTTATTAATTAAAGAAAAAGCGGTGGTTATATTTATTAGAAAGAATGGCGGGGCGCGCGGATTTCTTTTATATAAAAAAGGGTTTTAGACCGAGTTTTAACGAGAGAGAGGCAAGTGCACCTTTGGCGTGTAGTATAGGATATTACGGTGTGGAATATCGAGATCGTATTGTTCTCGGGGTCGGTTTACCTATTTCTACTCTTTCCCTGAATGAACTATTATTTTACCGATAATATTTTTAGTTGTGTGTTTATATAAATAAGATGGCAGACGTAAAAATATAATTAATGCAGAAAGAAATCAGTAAGCCGATAAATAAATAGCACGACGAATATCAAAACAGAATTCGAACTAAAATATCTTTTAATAAAAAGAGATCCTAAATTTCAAATTAATTAAGGCGGAGACTTGGCCGGGGAGGTTCCACAGGAATGAGCTCACTTTTCTCTAGGACTATCGCTCATCTGAACTCTAAGACTATTCAACCGATCGTTAGACTAACGAAAGATTCCTCTTAACGCCCGCATTAAGCTAAGAAGCCCACTATTGGGTGGGGAACCCAATCCGGTAGAGTTGCGCGCCTCCTCTTTCGAGGGTTAGCGTGGAGCTCTCTTTACCCAAGGGTGATCGGTCCATACGCTTGGCCTCTAAGCTAGCTAGCGTATGGACTACAGAAATAGGGCCCGCACATCGATATGCGGTCCTACGCGTCGTAGACCCGGGGCAAACCTTAAGTAATTTTAATTAACGAGAAAAAGAGGACCTTTAATAATTTTAAAGCATTTTTATCTGTCCGAATGCTCTTCGATATTGAGGGCTAAGAGCGGTTAGCCACTCATCGGAATGGGGACGGCTAAAGCTAGAAAGCGATAAAAGGAAAGCAGTAAAAGGAAAGCAGTAAATGAAAGCAGTAAAGAAAGTCGTAAATGACAAGTCCTTTCTCAAGCAAGTGGGAGAGAATAAATTTATCTCATACACGCACGCACTCTACTTGAAATAAAACGCACACACGCACACAAAGTTTTCCTACTCAAGTGAGTAGGAGGAAAATGAAAGTAATAAAAAGACAAGTCCCACTCAAACGAGTGGGTGGGAAATGAAAACAATGCGCCATTTAACTCTTAACCAGTAGGTGGAAATAGATGCTCGCACGCATACACTCTACATAAATAAAAGAAAGCTATAACACTAACTCATACACGCACGCACATGTACAAAAAAATATGAAAAACAGAGTGACTGGAAAATTAAAACAATGACATTTCTACCGCTTGAATGCAGTAGAAATGCATAAAAAGACGAAATAAAAATTAAACAGGCAAAAAGTTGAAGTTAAAACAAAGTGAACGAAAAATTAAAACGACGACTTTTCATTCTTATCTTTTATAGAAGAGCTAAAAAAATTGAAAATAAAACTAAAAAGGACGAAAAGTTTTACGATCCTAAAAAGTCCTAAGTTAAAGAAAATAAAGATAACACTTTTTAAAACTCTTTTATAAATTCATAAGGATGAAATTTAGGATAAAAAGAGAAATCTAAACCTAAACAAGTGATGATCACGAAAACGAAACGAACATTACAACGACTAGAAATGCTGAAAATTCCTAAATATAAACAAAGTTATAAAAGCTAAAAAGAAACATAAAAACATAAAAGCCACAAAAAAGGTAACAAAAAATCACTAAGAGTAGGGTGCTTAAATGAATTCCGAGCCATGCAAAGAGAGGAAAAACAGACATATTTTATTAATAGAAAAAGTTATTACAAAGAAAGCTAAAACAAACATCCTAATACAAACTAAGAGAGAGAGGGGGGGGGGCGAAGTTTCTCTTACATAGCATTTGGAAACCATTTGGGCAGCACCTACCCTAAGCAAAGTGGTCAAAAAGTGGACAGGAAAGCTTTATGAAGGCTCTTATTTATAGACAAAATTTTTGGGTGTGACACGCCCTAGTCACGGGCATGATAGGGGGCATGTCAGTACTGTGCATGATTTGATCCGGCAATTTGACGGCAGAGCTGACTTCGGGGCGGTCCACGTGGCTGTCACGGGCGTGACAAGGTTGTTACGGGCGTGACAGGGGGGCGTGTCAAGCTAGCTGGCAGTTTTGATTTCGGCAGCAACTTATCTTTGACTGGGTTGACTGAGTTTTTTGACACGGGCATGACAGGAGTGTCACGGGCGTATTAGCTAGGCATTGAGTGGCATTGAGTATCGACGGCGTTGAGTGGTATTGAAGTCGAGCTCGGACACGGGCGTGATAGTCAAGCCACGGGCATGTCTTGCCATTTCTCTACAGAAAACCCGTTTTGATGGAAAAATCAAAGGAACACGCCCTGTCACGGGCGTGACCTCTTTGACATGGGCGTGTCCTATGAAAATTTCACAAATTTTCGGGAAAATTCCAGAATAACAAAAAAAAAAGCTAAGTTAGAAATTATTTGCAAAAAAAAACAAATTATTAAACAAAACAAACAAAAAACTATGAAATAATAATAAAATGACTTAAATAAAATACAAAAATATGCGTATATTTACAACTCATCGGCAGTAGTGTGAGTTTTCTTAAAGGAGATCTTGTGATTGTTGTTCTTGTTTTTTTTTATTTTCCTGCTTTCCATTTATTTTGCTTATTTCTTTTTGCCCTTTTCTGATTTTTGATTTAAAAAGCAGATCCGTGTTTTTTTATTCTAGTGTGTAGCACTTTTGGTAATTATTTTTATTCGTGATGTCTTCCGTAGCTGAGTGTCGTCTACTTGACACTTTGCGCCGATACATCGACATCATTGCTGTTATGAATGCCAAGCACTATATTTGGTGTTTCCTATGTCAAGGTGTAGACCACATGATGAAGGATTACATTCGTTTGTGCGAGCCTTCTCCCTTTGTGGGCGTGTGTGCAACAACCTCTCGTTCATGGAAGACTGTTATGGATAGGCCTACCAGGGTGTTGCCTGATCCTCTTTTTACTGGCTACCACAAGAGTGAATGTTATCACACAAGGGAAGCTCGTAAAAAGGGATGAGGACCCATGAAGGATCTGTATGCAATGAGAGATTCTTCCCTTGAGTGATGATGATCACTCTTGTGGTAGCCAGCAAAAAGTGGATCAGGAATCCATGGGCGCTCCTGTATGGGATGTAGAGATTGTTCCTACTGACGGGATGGCATCTGCGAATGATTTTGCGATGGGGCCTGCTCATTCTATGTTTGATTTCGAGAGCAGCCTGCCCCCCCCCCCCCCCCCCCGCCGCAATTTTTGACGGATTGTGCTATTCCTCTTTCTTATGAGTTGGCTGATGATGCCATATTGGAGGATGATTCGGGTCCCGAGGTTGCGCTGAAGTGGGATGATGATTCCTCTATCTCAGAAGGAGAATGTGGATCTTCGGAACACTTTTACGCACCCCGGTGGGATGTTTAATATTCCCTTTCCGATGTGGAGGTTTGCACCTCTTTATTAGACGAGGCCATTCCTCTTGCCA
Organism: Platanthera zijinensis; assembly: GCA_039513925.1. Classification (NCBI taxonomy): domain Eukaryota; kingdom Viridiplantae; phylum Streptophyta; class Magnoliopsida; order Asparagales; family Orchidaceae; genus Platanthera; species Platanthera zijinensis. The sequence continues at coordinate 197,562,118 of CM077085.1, read as the reverse complement.
CCGCGAACCTCGAGTTCTCGGATTCCCCACGCTACCACTCGTATGACACTAACAATGATCTATGTTCGGATCCTAGTGAGAGTGAAACCGGAGTCACTCTCCCATCTTCTGATTATTTTAGTTCTTTATCTCTTTTATTACTTGATCCCCCTTCTCTATCTGAGCCTGTGCAGGTTGAGTGTCCACGGGTACATTTGGATGACGATGAGCGTAGTGCTCATGTCGTTACAATCGCTTCCTACACAGTTGTGGTTGATGATGCCTTTCTAGGCAAGGATTTATTTTTTGGTGATATGAGCGAGGACCAGTGCTCCTCCTCTTCTTACTTTTTATTTCCTCTACCTGTGTTTGGCAGGTATTATTATGTAGGTAGAGGGGTAATTGTTTTATCGCCATATAGGTACCCGTTACCGAAACGGATAATGGAACAGTTACCTGTGCACTTTTCTTTACATAGACACATTAGCTAGAAATGTATAGAATTTAATAAGTCGTGCTGGGAGGACAATAACCCCAGTAGTTATCTTTCATTTCCTACATTTTTATTTTTTTCATGTATAGATTAGTATTAGTATTTCTTTGTATTTTGTACATTTCTATTTTGTTTTTGCGGAGCTAACCCCTGCAGGTATTCATGGCAAATTCGCATTGGCGGGGTGGTGATTCTTCATTTGATGGACCAGATTCTGTTTCTCAAGCGTCTTCTAATATACTCATTAGCTGAGCATTGTGTAACCTCTTCCCTTTTTTTTCTGATTTAAATTTCTATATCATATGTTGTATAGTTTAGTTTAAGTCTGGGGAGAGCCATTATTAGTTACCTTTTGCACGCACAATTCATGTGCATACTAGAAGCTTTTATATTTTTATTTTGATTAGTTCATTACATCACACACAACTGCACCCAAATGAGTGTGTGCTTAGTTGTTATCATGGTGTGAGTTAAACTCATTTCTTTTGTATGATTTGGGAAAATTATTGTGCTGGCATTGGATTGTGAGACAGAGTAAAATATTGACTCTTGTAGTTCTCCTAGTCGGGTTCTCTCGTCTCGTGTAGAAATTGGAGTCGATTTAATTTTTCTGTATGCTTATAGTTTTATATTTTTCTATTTGCATAAAGACTTTTTATTCTACTCAAAAATTGGTGAATCCGGTGTGAATCGAGCGATAGTGTAGGGATGTGTGTAGCCATCACTAGACTCATTTTGCTCGAGTCAGGAGGAAGGATAATCTTTCTTAGTGGCTAAGAACTTGCCCCAAGATACTCTCGAAGCATTGGTGCATGGTCTGTCAAGCGTGAGTGTGATGTAGTCCATCATTTTGTCCTGGTTGAGAATTGTACCGTTCCTAACTTGCTATCTTCGCTAAGCCCCGTTGTGCCTACCCCTTCTTTTGCTTCAGCTCCACCATTATTTCACCAAAGCCTCATAGCCGATCCTAGTCGCACACCCAAGTCGAGCTTTAGTGTTTTACATTTTTCATGTTAGGGTGTTGATGTGATGATATTACATGTGAATATGTGGATGTGCTCCAAAACTTCTATTTTCTGAAATTGTTTAAAGAAAAAAAATCTGATTTGAAAAAAAAAATTTATATGTGGAAATGAAAAGGGAAAAGAAAAAGTTTGATTGAAAATTTTATTTGAGATATGGTTGTATTTGGAGTAGGCGGTGCACACACCAATATGTTAAAAGTAAAGTCTGGGGGTGTGGTGTACCCTCATGTATTTTGGATTTCCGGTTGGATTTCTTGTTATGCTAGCTCATTCGAGTTAGGTGCATAGCCTTCCTGTTTATCTTTGTTTACCTCACCATAACCCAAGCCCTATATCTTATCCTAAATTCAAGCGGATTCATGCTTGAGTCGAACTAGTACAGTGGAGAGAGTGTGAATGGGCAAGTGTATGGTCCGAGACATTGGCTGATTCCTTTGGAGGTGATCCCAAGCCCTGGTCTTTGGCAAAGCTCACCTTAGTGGCCTGCCTACTTTCTTCCTACCCGTGACCGGATGATTCACTATAATTTCATTTTTGAGTAGAAATAAAATTTTGTTATGCATTGTGAAAAGTATAAACTATTTTGCATACTTAGAAATTTTCTCTATTATATTTTTATGCGTACGAGCATGCGACATCGCATGGTACTCCGTATCACAATTTTCGTGTTAGCTAAATCATTTTCCATATCTGCATAGATTTTTGTTTGCTCGGGACGCGCAAACATGTAAGTCTGGGGGGTGTGATGAGTCCTATTTATATAGGCGTTTTGGGACTCATCTGGGCTTATTATCTTGTATGTATACTACTTTTTCAATCAGAAAAGTTATATTTTTGATTAGGTCTTCACTTGACCATATTGTGCACTGTTTTTTTCCCATGGGTGTGCAATTGCGCATTCTGTTGTCTGTGGTAAGCACATGTTTCTCCCCATGGTCCTCTTTTGTTTATTTTTAGCTTTGTTTTGGTGTTGGGAGTTTCTGCTCCATCTTGGTTTTTGTTGTGCAGGTGGTGCGTTTTTCCTAAGGCAGGAATTCTGATTTGTGGAAAACGCTCGATCGTGCGTTTCCTTAGCGCACGGTTTCTTCGTAATCGTTGGTTTTACTGTGTCGAGTGGATCTCATCGCATTTCGTCGAGATGAGCTCGAAGAGTATAAACACATGGTTAACGCACGGTTTCGACCAAACCGTGTGAGAAGGAAACACACGGTTTTCCTATACCTTTCATTTTGGCACCATTCTGTGGTTAATCATGCGATTTGTTCACGCACGAGCGGCAGCGCCCATGCGCGAGTAAAACGCACGGTTCCACTGATTTCTCCTGTATTCCTGTGCTCTGTGTTTACCCGTGCGATTTCCTTCACGCACGAGCAGAAGCGCCCGTGCGCGAGTAAAATGCACAGGTCAACGCTTCTTCACCCGCAAGCTTGGCCTAGAAGTTAATAACGCTCGGTTAGCGCACGGTCGTGAGCCAAACCATGCGTGCCAATTTTTCTATCTTGCTTCTATTTAAAGCGCAGATTTTTCACCATTCGGGGGTTCTTCATTGAGAGACATTCCTTCCTCCATTTTCCTTCATCTTCCACCATAGGGAGGTGCTCGGGGCAAGCTTTCACAGCCAAATCCAAGCCGGAGCTTCCTCTCGGCCTCCTCCTTCATCCTTGAGCTTCAAGAAGAGTTTAGACTTATATTTCTCCATAAAGCTAGGGGAAGTTTATGCCATCCTCCACCGACTCGTGATACAAATAAGACGAGTCCATTGGGAGTTAGTGACAACCTCCTCTACCTCGGATGCAGTTGAGGACCGAGCTAGGACGCGGATTGACAACCCGACGAATCCTACCGTCAACACTCAGCATGACTTCGGATCCGGTCGATTTCGCACACTTTTCTTATCTTGTTGTTGATAGTATAGTTGATCTCTTGTATATGATGAAGTTGTACTTATTTTGATAAACATTTATATCCAATCATGTCTATGTGATTTCATATTTATGTTATTTGCTTGAGGTGCACCTTTATTTTCCATCCTCCACCACACTGTGTTGCACTAGCAATTGCTAATTGCATGCATTGCGAAGAGGGGCTCTTGACCCTCATTCCGCCTATCTCACTACCTCATCCGCAAGCCTACTCGTCCATCCACCCTGCGATTCGGTGCATAGCGGCCCATGTTGTCTTCCATCCCGCCTGGCGAAGCATCGCATAGCATTGTTGCATAAGAGTAGTTGATAGTGTTTTAATTTCCTTTTCCGCAATAATCAAAACCCCCCTTCATTAGCTCCAACATAAGTACTTCAATCTCAAGTCCTACTCGAAATTTAACTCAACCTTGCTGTGTTCCCTCGAGTTCGATACTTGGTAAAATTCGCCCATTTTATATTACATGTGCGACCGATACATTTGTCGTTCAACGCATTAATAGACCGATAAGGTGCCTTGAGAAGAGAGGAAAAGCAAGAGAGAGAGAAGAGGAGAGCACTGGTTAAATTCTTCTTCCTTCTCCAAGGCGCCTAGCACAGCACTGAATATGGAGTGGAAGGATTTCTAATTCTTCTGGGTAAGAGGTGGGACCTCCAAGCTGAAGCCCACGATCTTTTTCTTGTTCCCGAAACTCGCGTCAAGGAAGGGATTCGGGAAGAGTAGGTGTGAGCTGTAACATTAGATCCGAACTCTAGGTGAAGTCGGGTTTCTGGATTCAACAGGCTAATTCCAGAAGCATTGAGTGATGAATGCTCACTCAACACTTAAAAAGTAGAAAGATTGTCCAAGGACAAATGCGTTGAGTGAAGGCTATTCACTCAACGCACTCAATGTCTGGCATTGCATTTTATTTGGCTAAGTGTTTAAGCATTGAGTGTAGGTTGTTCACTCAACGCACTCAATGCATTGAATGAAAATGATAATTTGGCTAAGTCCACAGATGCCGACGGCAGCAAAAGACAACAAAAGTTAACATAATTCAAATTAGTTGCGGGAAAGCTATAGTACGCGACAAATAGCACTGCAGACCTGCTATATGTCTTTTACTGTTAAAGCAAGTTACAACTAACAACAACAGGTGGTCCCCACTAACTCAAAGAGCAGTTGGATGGCGGAAGCTAATAAAAGAATTCAGATCAGTTCCAATAAAATAACTTTTGGGATCATTGTGAAAAGAAGGAACTTCATCATCTTCTTCCTCGCCATTGTTGTAGAGCATTGAATAAAGAAGTTCAAATCAACTGATCCAAAAGTTCATCAAGCTAGCTATTGTGATCAGCACCATCAACAGTAAGTTCAGAGATATTTCTTTGAGAAAGAAGAAGCAGCCAAAGCTAACCCTAGCTGCAGTAGATCTATTGATACATGATAGTTGTTGCCATTTCTCAACTGGATTAGCAAGATAAGAAAGCTTGGTTTTTGAGCTCCAAGAAGTTGCAGAGCTTGATAAACTCACTCTATAGTTAGTCTTTGATTTACAAACAGTTGGCTGGTTTGAAGAATAAAAACAACTGTCTACTCTTGTGTCTTTAACATCAAGGTATGAAGCTGAAGTTTTTGAGTTAAATCCAGCACAAGCAACAGTTTACTGGAGATCAAATTTCGTGTTGCTGAGAAAAAGTTAGGGCAGGGATTTTCTCAGCTTAGGAAGCAGAAGGCTCAGAGAAATCTCTCAGGAGTCAAATAAACACAACCACTTTATTTTTTATAGGATCCTTTGGATCTGAGTTGTAGGCCTATTTTATAAAGACTGAGTGTAGGATCACTTGTTAATCTAAGATAGGATCCATTTCTGGATCTAAGGTAGGGCATTTGGCCTGAGGTCGGATCCATGTGTGGATATGAGTGTAGGGTAGTTTGTCTGAGGTAGGATATGTTTCAGTTCTGAGGTAGGAGAGTCCTTCTCCCTGAGTGTAGGACTTTTATGTCTAAGGAAGGATCCAACTTTGGATTTGAGATAGGGCCTTTGTGCCTGAGCTGTAGGAGAGTCGTTCTCGATGACTGGTAGGGCTATCCTCCTAGCTTGATTATATGACGTATGCTCAAGTCTAAGGTAGGCGGTCTTTGGATCACTGAGTTGTAGGAGTAAATCTTTTTTCTGAGCTATAGGGCCTTGTGCCTGAGGTAGGACATGGGGGAGACTAAGAGATTTTGAGGGATCTGTGTTGTAATCTCTTAGGAGTCAAGATTGGAGAAGTTCCTTGTCTTACAAGCTATTAGAAAGATGGGAGGGATAGTGGACGTACCCATAACCTGGGAAACTACTATAAATGTTGTGTGTGCTTTGTGTGATTGTCTTGAAAGCAACATATAACTAAATCACAACATACCGATAGGAAAGATAGTCATAAAAGACTAAGATAACTATTAACCCCCCCCCCCCTTTAGGTGTTTAGCTATCCTTGAAACTAAAGACTTTTATCTTCATTAGTGGATCCAAAAATAATGTCATCAAAATAAATCTATAAAACTACTAAATCATTATCAATATGCTTAATGAAGAGTGTACTATCTACACTACCCATTTTATAATCATTCTTCATTAAATATAAAGTCAATCTTTCATACCATGCATGAGGCACTTATTTTACACCATAAAGTGATTTTTTTAATTTATAAACATGATCATGATATTTTTTAATTTATAAAACTCGGGGGGTTGTTCTCTATAAACTTCTTCCTAAATGTTCCGGTCCAAAAATGTAGTTTTCACATCCTTTTGAAATAATTTAAATCTAATAAAACTACCAAATACAAGAAAAATCCTAACTGCTTCAAGACATCCTACAGGCGGAAAAATTTCATCAAAAACTACCATTTTAATTTGTGCATATCCTTTTGCTACTAATCTAGCTTTGTTTTATGTAATCCTTGATTTTCTATCTTATTTATTCTTGAAGAACCATTTTATTCCTACTACAGGATGATCAGAAGGCCTCTCTATAAGCTTACAAACCTTATTATGTTCAAATTGAATAAGTTCATCATTCGTAGCTAAAAACAAAAAATAAACATTTAAAGCTGCTAAAATATCTTTTGGTTCTATATTAGAAACAAAACATAGGTTTGAAAAATAATCATTTAAAGAAGAACGAGTACTTACCCCTTTTTATGGTTCTCCAATGACAAATTCCTTTGGATGATCTTTTGAGCGAAAGGTTGACTAATCTCCAAGTAATTTGTCATCATCATGTTCAAAAGAAGGAAGAGGTTCTACTTCATTTCCAATAGGATTAGAATCTACACAAGAAACAAATTCAGCAAACTTAACATGAATTGATTCTTCAACTATTTTGGTTCTTTAATTATAAACTCTATACACTTTACAAGTTGAATAATAACCAATAAAAATTCATTTATCACATTTTTAATCAAATTTACCTAATGCATCTTTTGTATTTAAAATAAAACATTTACATCAAAAAATTCTAAAATATTATACATCTAGTTTCTTTTGAAAAAAATTGTTCGTAAAGAGTTAGTTTAAAAAATGGATGAAGTATAACATGATTAATAACATTACATGTAGTAGTAATGGCTTCAGCACAAAATGATCTAGCTAATTTATATTCAGAAAGCATTATACAAGCTAGTTCTTGAACATTCCTATTTTTCCTCTCCACTACACTATTTTGTTGTGGTGTGTAAGAAGCAAAAAATTCATGTTTTATACCTAACTCAGCACAAAAAGAAATAAATCTATCATTTTCAAATACACCTCAATGATCCAAGTATATGGATTTAATTTGCATATTTTTGTAAATTTAAAAAAAATGCATCGTATTTGAAAGTAAGAAATATAGTCCAACAAAATTTTGAATAATCATCTCTCAAAATAAAAGTATATTTTCTACCTCCTACACTTTGTGTACTAACTATTCCAAATAGATATATATGAATTAATTGGAGAGCTCTAGTAGTAGATATAGCATTTTTACTTTTGAATGAATATTTTGAAAATTTTTCTTTTTAACAAGGCATACATAAAGAAGATAATCTTCTATCTAATAATGGTAAACCTTTTATCAACTTATTTTTTGAAAGTTTTGCAACTAATTTAGCATTATAATAGCCAAAACACATATGCCACAATTCTAATTCATCATTTTTAGAAATAAATAATTTTAACATAGAATGAGAAAGATTATGAAATTCTATAATTTAAGCATTGTAAAATCTAAGTGTAGTATAAAGAATTTCATGTGATTTTGAATCAATTATTTTGCATAAATTTGCAGATGATAAAACTTTTATTTTGTTATCACATAATTGACTTAGAGAGATTAAGTTATGTTTCAAACCATCTACATTTAAAACATTAAAAATAGTAAAAAAATTTGTAACCCATTACATTGATGCCCTTAATTCATCATTTTTGATTGTTGCCAAAGGTCACTACTCCTCCTTTCTTCATCTCTACGATAAGGAACTTTGATTTATTGCCCATCATGTGCTTTAAACATCATTAATCCAAGTACCACACGTCTTCTTTGTCCTTAGCCTGCTAATACACCTAGAAAGGAGATGAGACTAACGATCTGGCCACCCAAGTAGTTCCTCCAATAGTATAGGTGAAAACCATAGGCACCCAAACTTGTTTAAATAAACTTTGACCTTTCTTCCTACAAGAGTCAGTGGTGTGTCGAAACCTACTACATTTTGCACACGTGATATAATGAGATGAAACCTTTTTAAAGATTTGTTGTGGAATCTTATTGGAAGGTGTGGAAACAGTAGAATTAACATTTTGATTTTTAAAATTCACTTTTCTAGAATTTTTGTTATCGCTAGCGATAGTGCATATCTCTGCATGATAGCTTCCAAAGACATATCCTAGCGCATAGTTTGCAAATCAATGGCACTGATTTGGTAAAATCATATTGAAATATGAGAGTTGTTACTCACCCTGAGGGGGTGAATAGGTGATTTACTTAACTTTGAAGTTTCTTAAGTAAGCAGATCACAACAAATAAAAACAGCACGCCACACAACACACAATGATTTATAGTGGTTCTCCAAGAATGGGTACATCCACATTCTCTCTACACCTATCTAGTAGAGAGCTAGCTTAGGCCAAACTTCTCCAAATTCTCTTCCCAGATCCTCAGATCTTACAATCTCAAAAACACAAGTTCCATACCTCAGACCCTACGCAAAAGTCATACATCTCATATCTCCAAACAGATCCTACACCTCAGGCTTTCAACACAAACCCTACAAACTTTGGTTTTTCAAGCCCTATAAACATAGATCTGAAAACAGATCCTACACTCAAATTCACTCAAGAATCTTTTAAACTCAGATCCTTCAAGGATATTAAAAAATAATAACAAAGATATTTTGACTCAACACTTAAGATCTTGAGTCTTCAAGTAGGAGCACACAAATCAAGCTCCTTATTTCTTCTTCTTGATCAGCACTTGATATAATCTCTTGGAATGGCTAATTAAGAGTCTTTGATTACAAGGGTAGATAAACACTTAGAGGGGGGTGAATAGGATGTTATGGCTTTTTCAGATTTTCTTTAACTTTATGTATTTTAGGGTATGATGCGATTAGATTAGTTTTTCTTTCAAGATGATCATACACAACACACATAATATTTATAGTGGTTCCCCAGATTATGGGTACGTCCACTGTCCCTCATATTTTTAATAATTTGTTAGATAAGGCCCCTTCTCCAAAACTCGGCTCTTATGAGCTTACAACACAATCCCGCAGGAACACTCAATCTCCTCCAAGATCTACAGCTCGTGCACAAAGCCCAATAACTTAGTGATAAGAAGGTCACATACCTCAGGACAAAACCCTACAACTCAATATGGGAGGACATCCCTACCTCAGATTTAAAGGATCCTACAACTCAGGCCAAAGCCCTACACTCAGATTCTTAACAGAATCCTACCACTCAGATCAACACAAGATCCTACACTCGGCCTCTATCAATAGGCATACAAGTCAGATATAGAAAGATCCTATAGGGTTATAAGTTGGTCGATATTGATTTCTAGACAACAGAGAAATGATCTATGTGTCTTCCTCCTTCTGTCCTGAGAATTATCAGTCCAGATTTCTTCTTCACAACTCGAGAAAATAATCTTCAAGATTTTCTCAGCTTTGGCTGTGAAGTGGCTGCAGCTAGGGTTAGCCCTTACTACTCCTCCTTTCTTGTTGTTGATGATTAAGAAGACAATAGCTAACTGGAAGAACTTTCAGGTCGATCAATTTGAACTTCTTCTTCTTGTATCAACAACAATGGTGAGGAAGACGATGAAGTTCTGCTGCTTTTAGAAAAGACAAAGCCCTAAAAGTTAATTTAATTCCGCTGATCTCATTCCTTTTATCTTTCATCGTGTAATAGCTCTTTGACCCGTAGGCCTCGCTTTAATTACAGATATATAGCCTTCCTTTTAGAGAAAAGTCTTTCAGCTTGTCGTTGGCCCCATTAGTGGTGAATTCTAGCCCATAATTAATTTGAATTCCGTTGACTTAGGTTGAATTTTGCTGACGTCAGAATCTGTGGACTTATCCAAATTTTAAGATTCAATCCATACGTTGAGTGCGTTGAGTGAACTGACATCACTTGGCGCATCTTAACTTAGCAAAATTCTCTACAGCATCAGGAGTTGATTGCGTTGAGTGAACTGGCTTCACTCAATGCCTCTAGACTTAGACAATTCTTATGCCTTGCTTAGGCATTGAGAGCATTGAGTGAATGGCCTTCACTCAATGCATTTTTACTTGGCCAAACTTTTTGCCCAACAAGGCATTGAGTGTGTCGAGTGAACTGACTTCACTCAAAGCCTCTAGACTTAGACAGATTTTTCTGTCTAACTTAATTAGCTTTAAGTAGACAAAGCCCAATCGATGCTTTCCTCTTTGGGCATTGAGTGCTATCCTCAATCAATGCTTTTAGACTTAGTCATTTTTTCTGTCTCCTTCTTCTTTGGCTTTGACATAATTAGCGTGATTCAATGCTTTGAGTTGTATGGCGTTGAGTGAACTTCCTTCACTCAGCACTTGTTGTTGTATGGTGTTAAGTGAACTGCCTTCACTCAATGCCTGTGAACTTATCCGTAGAATTACTTTAAAGACTAATGGGCTTCGACTATCCACACCTTACTCAACACTTTTTGGTATCTAGCATTGAGTTAACTGGTTTCACTCAACGCCTGTGGACTTAGGCAATTTTCTACCTTTCCAGCATCCTTCTTTGACATCTGGCGTTGAGTGAATAGGCTTCACTCAACGCATGTGGACTTAGATAGATTTCAGTCTCTCCACTCCTCTACCTTGTGACCACCTGTCACAACCACTTGTAATACCTATCCAACCTTCATGAATGAACTTAAACATCCATCAAATACAACTATGTGTATACCGTTGACTTGTTTGACTTTATTAAATCTAGAACAATGTGAGCAATGGACCCAACAATATCCCCCTATTTGAAGAAGTCAAAACCCTCAAATAGAATTCTTAGTCAATGATATACACAAATATATACAGCAGATAAAATAGTAAATTGTCAAACTTAACACCATATAACAAGATTGTCAAGTTATAGGTTACCACACTTCCTTTGCCTGCAAGGTGATGATTATCACTTGCAGCTCCCCTATTTTGTCATCTGATGCTTGATTATTTACCATACTTCTGAACAATCTCCCCATTTACCTTGCCTATAGGGTGATCATTACTACTCCCTGCTCCCTGCTCTCCTTATTTTTTTGTATTGCCTTGATCATTTCCTTGATCACTTCCTTCTCCACTTTTTGACTTTTATAAAATAGTCAGGGGGGTTCTAGCCTCTAATTATATTCTCTCCCTTTTTGATTTCAGATAATCAACGATGTATCTTCTTATTCACTATAGGAAGCTGAACTTGTTCCACCTCAACGGGAGAATCTTCTATCATCCTTTCTGATATAATCTTAAACCACTTGGAGATCTTGATATCACTGAATGTATTTTCGACCAACAAAAAGTTATATAACATGCAACAAATAAATATGAGGAGCATCTGAATCTAGATAGAGTTCAACATAACCAACTTAAACTTGAAGGTGTTGAATTTTTCTTCATCTAGTGGCTTAGAGAAGATGTCAGCCACATGCTTGTATGTAAGGAAAACTCAAGACTGATATCTTCGCATTCCACAAGCTCTCTTATAAAGTGATACCTAATCTCTATGTACTTAGACCTGTTGTGTGAGACAGGAATCCTATTAATCGAGATTGTACTAGTAGAATCACAAAATAAAGAAATTCTACTTATCTAGAGGTTATAGTCCTGAAGTTGATGCTAGATCCACAGCAACTGTGCACAGTAGCTCCCATCAGCTATATATTCTAACTCTGCAGTTGAAATTGCAATACTTGTTTGCTTCTTGTTGCTCCATGACACTAGTCTTCCTCCCAAGATCTAACAGGTGCCTAAATTGTTTTTCCTATCCTCTTTGTAGCCTGCAAAATCTGCATCTGAATAGCCCGTTAGTTCAAAATCACTATTTCTAGGGTACCACAGGCCAAGATCTGGTGTGACCTAAAGATACCTCGAAACCCACTTAGCAGCAGAGTAGTGAGATTTTTTAGGGAAGACCTGGTACCTAGCACAAACACATGTAGCATACATGATGTCTGGCCTACTTGTAGTAAGGTATAGAGGGGAGCTAATTATCCCTCTATACAAATTTTCATCAACAGGTTTCCTTACCTCATCTTTGTCTATAGTCATACTTGACCCCATGGGAGTTTTTCATGGTGAAGGCATTCTCCATACCAAACTTTTTGATCAACTCCCTGGTGAACTTAGACTAGGATATGGATAATCCATCTTCATTCTATCTTACTTTGAGGCCCAAGAAGAACTTAATCTCACCCACACTACTCATCTCAGACTTCCCTTGCATAAGTTTAGCAAACTTCCTACAAAGATTATCATCAGTAGATCCAAAGATTATGTCACCTGTATAAATCTGGAAAAGGATGATCTTGCCCTTAGATTCCCTTAGGAATAGGGTCTTATCCATCTTCCCCCTTGAGAATTTGTTCTCAATGATAAAGCTAGACAATGTCTCATACCATGCTCTAGGGGTTTGCTTCAACCCAGATATAGTTTTCATAAGCCTATAAGCAGAATCATGTGAGTTAGGAACAATAATACCTGGAGGTTGTTCAACATAAACCCTTCCTTTAAGTCACTATTCAAAAATGTTGAATTCACATCCATCTGGTAGACTTTGAATCCTTGGTTTGCAGCATATACAAGGAATAGTCTGATTGATTCCAATCATGCTATAGGGGCAAAGGTTTGATCAAAGTCATTGCCTTCTTCTTGTATGTACCCCTTTGCTACCAGCCTAGCCTTATTCTTGATCATAATGCCATTTTCATCAAGTTTGTTCCTGTAAATCCACTTGACTCTAATGACATTATATCTTTGTGGTCTGGAAACTAGCTTCCATACCTTACACATCTTAAACTGGTTCAGTTCCTCTTGTATAGCTACAATCCAGAATTGATCTAGGTTGGCTTTTTCAATCTTTTAGGAACGACTTATGAAAGGAAACTTGAGTATAATGCGGTGTTGATACTTTTGCTCTTAGAAACCACTCCTTGGGTAGCATCACCAATAATCAGGTGTCTTGGATGATCCCTTAGATGCCTGATAGCTGGAGACAATCTTGCTTTAGTATCTTGTGCTTCAAGGTCTGCATCTTGTTGACCTTCATCAACATCATTAGTGTCTGGTACTTTTTCTGGAATATCCACTCCATCTTGGACAATTGGAGCAGCTTCCTTGATGGTTAGCGTGTCCATCAATAGCTCTATACCTGTAGAACTAAAAGAAGAGCTTGGAAGCTCACTATTAATCATAATTGACTCATCAAAAATTACATTAACGGAGTCTTCTACAACAAGACTTTCCAAGTTGTTGATCTTCTAGGCCTTACTATGATTGTTGTACCCAACAAAAATCCCATCACAGGACTTTGCAGCAAACTTTGTCATATAGGACTTCCCATTATGAAGCATATAACACTTGTTACCAAAGATCCTGAGAAAGCCCAAGTTTAGTTTTCTGCCCTTCAAGATCTCATAGGGAGTCTTCTTATGGCTCTTGGTGATAGAGGCTCTATTAAGGACATGATATGCAATATTAACTGCCTCAACCCAGAAATATTCTAGGAGAGAAGTGTCACTCAATAGAGTCCTTCCAGTCTCTATGAGAGTCCAATTATTTCTCTCAGCAATCCCATTTTACTGGGGTGTTCTTGAAGAAGAAAATTCTTGGTGAATCCCTTGCTATTCACAGAACCTTGTCATGCTATCAGATTGAAATTATGTCTCATGGTCAATTCTGATTTTAAAAATAGTACTATTCCATTCATTCTGAATTTGCCTGAAAAATGTCTTGAAGAAATCAGGGGATTCAAACTTTTTCTTCAAAAAGAAAACCCATGCAAATCTGGAAAAGTCATTAACAACCACAACGATGTAGACTTTCCTACCTAGACTATAAAGTATTATAGGACCAAATAAGTCTATATGTAAGAGGTATAGACACCTCACAAAGTCCTTGATCCCAATGCTCTTGAAAGAAGCTTTTGTCTGCTTGCCCTTTCGGCATGCAGAGCAAATGCTTTCCTTAGTGCATTTCATTTTAGGACCATTCCTAACTAGCTCTTTTCTAAAGAGCTTGCCAATTGTCTTATAGTTCAAATGAGCAAGTCTCTTGTGCCATTGGACACATTATGAGACTTTCTCATTTGCAACTAGGCATATATGAGAGTCTATATCTAAATACAGAAAATTTAAACAATAGACATTCCCACTCCTAGTGCCTGTCAAGATGACCTATTTATATGGCACTCATCCCTATTGAATTCTACGTCATAGCTAAGATCACAGAGTTGTCTTATGCTTATCAGGTTGTGTTGGAACCCTTGTTTTGATTTGGTCTAGGTTCACTCTTAGGTTGTTGACCCACATGTATAGCCAGGGTCAAGGTCTAGGTCTAAGTTAGTCTATATAGGTAAGACTTCTCAAGAATAGCATTGGATTTTACTCAATGACTCAGACTTAGAAGAAAACTGTGAAATACATATCAGTTCGACTTTCGTCGAACTCAGCTTGACGATGGTCTATCTCCGATCGACGATCTAAGAGTTTTGTCTCTGAACTGAGCTCGATGATCTATGAGCTCAGGTCGACGATTTCATATCTGTTCACAGTATTCTAAGATTGAAGATACCTGATCTCAGCTCGACGATCTCCCAGCTCAGATCGATGATTATTTTCTGTGTCCGACTATTTATTTTCAGCAGCTGTCTTGAAGATTTAATTCCTATTTTATTGAATCTATTTTTGAAAAATAATCTCTGGTAGTTAATGCTGTTCTTCTCAAGGCATATAGCCGTTTCTCTGCAGCATTAACTATAGTATTCACATAGTTATTATTTTGACTTATTTGCCAAGATAGTTGGGGAGACAATTAAAGGCCAGAAATTGTAGGCGTTTCTCTCCTCGATTTATATAGTAATTTAAGGAATGTATTTGAAATTCAAAAGATACAGTCTTTATTATATTCTTCAAGGACATAAAGGAAAGCAAACATTCAGACTGATTAACACACAGAGAGAAATACACTCAGAGAGAACATTCCTGCAATAGCCAAAAAATCTCTCTTGCAAATTTCTCTCAGCTCTCAGAATTTTCATTGCTCTCAGGAAATAGAAGAAGAACAACAAACCTCTATCTTGAGTCTTCTTCAGTTTTCATCTTCAGGAATCTACAGAGACAGATAATCTACATCAATCTACAGATTCTGAAGAGCAAGAACATCAGTCCTCTGAAGACCTATACCTTGGACAAACCTTCCTTCTTCCTGAACCTACTCAACATCTCAGGGGGAGCTTTGGAATCTTCAAATCCACTTAGTCTTCTCATTTGCTTTTAGAAAGAGAAGACTACCATCAACTTTTATTTATCTTTCCTGTACAGGGTTATTACTCTCTTCAAAAGTGAACTCATTGGTGATAGGGCACCTGATCAAAAACCTATTGATTTTTAGGCACCTGATCAAAAGCATGAAGGGTCTCTAGATCTACTTGAAGCAGATCTTGTGGGATAGGGCACCTGATCAAAAACCTGATCGGTGATAGGGAACCTGATCAAAAACCTAAGTGGATTCCTACCATGGTGGTAGAAGAGTGGATGTACCCAGATTTGGGGAATTACTATAATTTTCTTGTGTCGTCTAGTTGCTCATCTTTCTTTATTTTTATTGTGCTGTGATTGCTTGTGTTTTACTTCTCTTATACTTATAAGTAACACTTATCTTAATTCCACTATAAAAATTTATTAAAAGTTTTTAATACTCTCTTCACCCCCCCCCCCCCCACCTCTTTAGAGTAAATCAGATCTATCCCCTCACTTTCAATTGGTATCAGAGGGTCGTTTCTCTTGGTTGTACAGGCTAACACCTGAACCTAAAGATCGTTGATAGATCTCTTCCTCTCTTTCTTTTTCCATGGCACAGAATAAAGATTTTGCAAGCACTAGACCTCCAGTCTGCAACTTGAATAAGTTTGCTATCTGGAAGACAAGAATCAAACTATATATGAATTATATTGATGAGGATATTTTCAACTCTATTTTGACAGGTCCACCAGCTCCAGTGACAACTACTTCAACAACATCAACACGCATGAATGATGTTCCTCCTCCAGATTATACTAATGCACTAGAAAAGGAAAAGATTACTGATGCAAGAGCTGTGAACATTCTGGCCCAAACCATGTCTGATGACATCTTCCAAAAGGTGGCTGAATGTACCTCTGTAAAAGCAATCTGGGATTCTCTCAACCAGATGGTTGCTGGATCAGCAGATGAGATAAAGGATAGAAGATCAACTCTCATCTCACAGTATGAGAATTTCAAGAAAGATGAAGCTGAATCTATCAGTGATATATATAACAGATTAAGCTCAATCATCAGTGAGTTGAAGACCTTGGATAAAGACATCTCTCTCACAGAGGTGAATGATAAGATCCTAATGTGCTTCCCAAGCTCATGGGACTCCAGGACTTGGCCAATTAAAGAGGCCAGAAGCTTGAATGAGATTTCCATAGAATCTATCCTGGGAAAGCTCAAATACTAATTAGCAGTTGATCAAATCCAGGGAAGCTATAAAACTAAGGACTCCTCCACAAGTAAGAAAGGAGAAAAATATAGCCTTCAAAGCCTCTGAAGAATCAAAAGCAACACCCTCAAATGAAGAACTGATGAGTCTGTTTGCCAAAAGATTCTTCAAAATGGGCAGAAAAGACTTCGGGAGGAAGTCATCCAGGAATAAAGACAAGCCAAGGTATGATACAAATCCAACTAAAGAAATTATATTCTTTGGTTGTAGGAAGCCTGAACACATTCTACCAGAGTGTCCAGAGAAACAACACAAAGAAAGGAGAAAATAAAGGAATCCAGGAAACACTTCAGCAAGCCATCCTTCAGCAAGCACAAGAGGAAAGAAAAGAGCTTTGTAGCTAACAACTGGAGTGAGACAGAAGAAGAATCTTCTTCCTCTAGCTCTAGTGAGGATGAAGAAGAAACCAAGGCCAAAGAACTATGTCTAATGGCCATCAATACTTCTTGCCCTGGATCAGAAGCAGAAGAACCAGGAGAAGACTCAGACTGTGATCAGGTAATATCATCCTTTGATTTTAATTATGAAGATTTTAAAATAGAATTCAAATCATTGTGTAATGATCTTATAAAATCTTAGAAGGAAATCAAACTTCTCAGAGATAGACAACCTGAATATGAAAACTTAATCTCTGAAAATTTAAAAATGAAAGATGAATTAATTAAGTATAACAATCAAATCATTTTTCTGAAAACTGAACTAAGCAAAACTAAACAACTTGAAGAAACCCTAAATGGATGAAGCCTACAAATAGTTGAAATCACTAGTACCCTAAATGCTATGTTAAAGAAGAGTAAACTAGGTTTCGGTGCATCATCTAGTAAACCACCAATAATCAAGAAAAATATATTATCTCAACCTATAATTTTTTTTTCAGATAAAGGTAAAAAGAATACAGAGCAGGTAGAGAAATTTAATAAGGTATTTGAACAAATTGAACAAGAAAAGAAAAAGAAACAATCTCAGAAAAACAAGTCTAAACAGAAATCGTCGAACCAAGATAGACGATCGCAGTACTATTCGTCGAACCCCGATCGACGATCTCTGAACCCAGAGTTTGGGTTTAATTACTCAGCAAAGGGAGATCAATGATATCATCAAACATCGTCGAGCAGAGATCAACGATTATGGAGCACAGATAATAACCATTATTATTCTGTGAACTGAGATCGACGAGATCAGTACTGGTCGTCGAACGCAGATCGACGATCTCAATATATATCGTCGAACCCAGATCAATTTTACCAAAACCATAACTACAACAAAAATCTTAATAATAATAAAAGAAACCAAAACATGTTAATCCATTTTCACATTGGGTAATCCCACTAAGAAAATTTCACCCCTTAGGTTATAAATGCCAACCTAAATACTCTTTTATTTCTAGTTTCATTTATGAAAAGAAACAAGGACCCAAGGTTACCTGGGTCTAGAACAAATAATATGTTTTCTTGCAGTTGAAGAACTATCCTACCACACAAGATAAGTGGTTTCTGGATAGTGGGTGCTTAAAGCACATGATAGAAAGCAAGGACAAGCTAATCAATTATAAGTCCAAGATAGGTCCAAAGGTAATCTTTTGTGATTCCAGCTTTGGTCAGACAGAAGGATATGGGGATTTCTTCATTAGAGCTGTCACATTCAACAAGGTAGCTTTTGTGAGTGGTTTGAGACATAACATCATATAAATAAGCCAGCTATGTGATGTAGGCTATCAGGTTTACTTTTCTAAATCCCAATCTATCATTTCTTTAAATAGCCAAACTATTCTAACATGATTTGATGGAGCCCACTTCCTTCGACTTGTTGTTTTGGAGCGTCCTCCCTATGACAATGATG
Source organism: Platanthera zijinensis (assembly GCA_039513925.1). Classification (NCBI taxonomy): domain Eukaryota; kingdom Viridiplantae; phylum Streptophyta; class Magnoliopsida; order Asparagales; family Orchidaceae; genus Platanthera; species Platanthera zijinensis. Next base: position 197,543,593 of record CM077085.1, on the reverse strand, counting down.
GTGACCCGGTAGATATAAATGGAGACGATGGCCCGCAGAACTTTAGAGACGGCGACAACATGATTACGGACGACCCTTGGATGCGTCGCCACAATAGCTGTTCGGAGCGCAAACCCAATTATAATTTATTAATAATAAATATTAATAAATTATTATTGAGTAATAATATATTTTACTATTTATTTTCGAAATTATCATTTTACTTCATGTCTTAATTTCATGTAAGATGGAGACCTATAACCATCATCGTTATTTTATTTCCTGTGCGAACTATATGAAAGTTATCTAGTGTCAACTAACTTTACCTATGGGGGGGGAATAGGTGATTTGCAGTCTTTTGTGGAATTTAAAATAACCTGCACAAGAAAACAACCACAACAAAGAAAAGCACAAAAGCAATTACAGTGGTTCCCCGATTTGGGTACGTCCACTGTCCCCCTTCGACCTATCTCCCAACAAGGGACGACTCAGTCACTTCACCAAATGGATTGAAATCCAATCCTCACACTATGAAAGAAACCCTTCCACCCGAAGGAGTCACAACTCCTCCACCACGGGTTGCACCCAACCCTTACAACGAGGAAACACTATTCCTTTACAACAACACAAAAATTAGAATGTATAAAAAATACAAACATTAAGTATGGAGAACCCGATGTCCCTCTTGGTTCATTGAAGCATTCTTGATGAAGACGAAGAGTCCACGACCGGAGCACCCCCTTGGAGAGGATCTTCCCGAGACCGGCGGCGGCAAATGTTTGCGGCGGCGATGCTTTGTAGATCCAAACTTCCTAACGAGTCAAGCAAGGTCTACCAACGATCTCAATCGGATCGGTCGTCTCAATCGATTCGGATAGAAGATCTAACTTCGTTCAAGAAATCAAGAGACAAGGGATCTTGAAAGAGAAGCGTGAGACGCACTACTTTGCCTCGGTCCTGTCGACGAGTGATCAAAGAATGTCTCAGATCTACGGCGGTGACAACTTTGCGAGCGGCGATGGCGAAGGAAGATGATTCGCGATCCGCTAGGTTACGCTCGGCGGCCGTATGCCTTTTTCGTTTTCTCTGTTTGATACCTTCGTAACTTCAAAATAGGCGAGTATATATACTGTAGATCAACCCTACAAGACCATTGTGGGCCCCACAAAAAAAACCATAAGCCCGGTCTAATCAGCGCCTGTTATCTTGGTTCGGTCCAGCGAGCAGATAAAAATCGCCTAAGGCAGATTCGGCGGGAATCATTGGTGATTCCCGTCGAAGTCGGCGGGAATCACTCATGATTCTCGTCGAATTATCCTTGGTAGAGATTCAGTTAAAAAGCTTACCATCCGGAGGGAATCGGCGAGAATCAAGACCATTCTCGATGAATCGGCGAGAATGCAAAGTCATTCTCGACGATTCGGCGAGAATAAGTTAATGATTCTCATCGATTCTGACTTAGCAGAATTCTTTAAGGCGAACTGTCAGCCGGATGAAGTTGGCGGGAATCGGCGAGTGATTCTCGACGATTCGGCAGTGATTCTCGTCGATTCTAACTTAGCTGATTTTTCTACTTTCTTCCCATGACTTGGTCTTTGACCCATCCTTGCTCCTCATCTGCTCTTGAATTATCTCAACCCTATACTTGAAAATAAGTACACTCTAATAGAGAGAGTACACATGAGTCAACACACTGATCTGCTCAACGAGGGATTATGTTGTACAGACCCGTGTATATTAACCCACTGTACCCTAACATTGGTGTGTACTTAGCATAAAATAACTACAATCACAATCTTGAAGAAATATCGTCAAATACATTGTCAATTCACCTAAGCTGGATAAAAGGCTTCTTCAAATCAGGTATATTGTGGATATAATACCCAATAATCTCCCCCTATTTGAAGAAGCCTAAACCCTACAAGCTAAGGTGAATAAAACAGATGGGAATAAAACATGAATGGAATAATTCAGTTGAGAGTGAAATTCATTACCATTTTCCTGAGAGCATACTTAACGTTGGCAGCCACCTTAGCCTTAGCCGAGAGGGTATTCTCCCCCTTTTCGGCTTTTGCAAATATGGGGCTTCACTTGGAGCCACCTGCTCCCCCTCAGATCTTGCATCCGTGCTCGAGCTTGAGTTCCTTGCCGATGCTCCCCCTTGATCCAAGATCCTGGAGACTTACAGTTTTTACTCTTCATAGTTCAGCATGCCGAGTTCAGTTTTGAAGAAACTGAACTTGGCCTCGTCAAGGGGCTTTGTGAAGATATCTGCAACCTACTTATCTGAGAGGACATAGCAGAGAGATATGTCTTTGTTCTCCACATGCTCCCGAATGAAGTGATAGTGCACTTCAATATACTTTGTTCTACTGTGCGACACAAGATTGTTCGCAATTACTATTGCGCTCGAGGAGTCGCAATACATTGGAATTTCGCTGAACTGCAAGTCATAATCTTTGAGCTGATTTCTGATCCATAGAAGTTGTGCGCAACGGCTGCCTGCTGCAATGTACTCAGATTCAGTCGTGGAGGTTGCGACACAATTCTGCTTCTTACTGTTCCAAGAAATAAGTCTTCTTCCGAGGAATTGGCACGTCCCGGAAGTACTTTTCCTATCATCCCTGCTTCCTGCAAAGTCAGCATCTGAAAAGCCTATCAGCTCGACATCATTGTTTCTTGGGTACCACAAGCCAAGATTTGGTGTACCTTTAAGGTATCTAAGAATTCGCTTTACAGCGACATAATGAGATTCCTTAGTGTTCACCTGATATCTGGCACATACGCATGTGGAAAACATAATATCCGGTCTACTAGTAGTAAGGTAGAGCAGGATCCAATTTTGCTCTTGTATTTGGTTTCATCAAAAGGTTTCCCTTTCGCATCCTTGTCAAGATACACAGTGGATCCCATTGGAGTCCTCATAGAGGATGTATTCTCCATTCCGAATTTCTTGAGGAGTTCATTTGTGAACTTCGTCTGAGAGATGAAAATTTCATCCTCAGACTGTTTCGCTTGAAGTTGATGTAGGCGTACACGTTTGGACCGAAATAAAATTACGGACGCGCACGACTATCTCTCCACGAACTAAAGTCTACGCTCACACAATCGTTCTACGCCGCATCACGTTATAATGTCCAATCAATTATATGCTAGCCTACGGGTAGCCAAACTGCTTGGGACCGAATAGAGGCTATAGGCCGATATCCGTTCCGGCTAAAAGGACCAATATTGGATCCGACCGAGCGGTGTTGTACCAAAAGAGATCTACCGAATAAAACACGATTCGGAAAAAGGTAAATCTCTCCCAACAAAAGAAAACGAGGGCTCGCCAAACCCTTTTCGAAAATTAAGTCAATCAAGAGAAACACAAATGATCAAAGAAATCCACGATGAATTAATGCTATCAAAATACAATGCTACGAATCTACTACCACATGAATTAATCTAGGAAGAGAAACACACAATCGGTAAAAAGGATTCGTTACCCTATCGGAATGGATGATTCCGATTTCTCTACATGGATCGTTCTTCAACGGCTCCGCCGGAGTCACGCCGGTTGGAGAGAAACTTGTCCGCCTTCGTCGCGTCACGCTGGAGTTGGAATCCACAAAGGAAATCTTTGCCTTGGCCGATTTCTTCAAGGAGGTGGGTTGAATGGTTTCTTTGTTGGAGGTCGGTTTTGAGGAGATAAAAGTAGTAGGAGAGGGTTATTAAGGTGAGAAAAGAGGAGGTAAAGAGGGGAGGAGTCTTGTGGCCGAATTCCACAAGGAGGAGAGGTAGGAGGGTGGCCAAAATTGCCAAGGAAGAGGGGGAAGAAGGATGGCCGAATTTTGCCAAGGGGGGAGGAGGATCTCAAAAGATCTTTAGGAAAGTATTTTCTTATTCTTCTTCTCTCTAAAAAATCCTTCCTCAACATGGCTATATATAGCCTACACCACTCAATCTCCCTCCAATCAAAATTCAAACTGAAAATAAGATGGTTATAGGCACCCATCATTACACATGAAATGAAATAATTAAAACAACATATGATGGTTATAAGCACCCATCATCACACATGAAATGAAAATTAAAACATGAAATAAATACTTAAAATAAAATTGCTAAAATAATAAATTACTAAAAATATATAATTTATAATTACTTAATTTATAATTATATATTTTTATATAATGGCGGCAGACGTCGATCCCATCCTCGAGCTTGCGGCAACGATCGTCCCAATCGACGAACTCTCTCAGACGGGGATCACTAGTGGCCGTGTCAGCAACGTCTCCATCAATCCTCCCCTGCTCAAAAGTACTCATCACCGATGAGTTGGTCTGAAAGTACCGGTGCAGGAGAGCATCATCCCAGAGAAACATGTAGCGGCAAACAACACCACTTGGAGAAGAGAGCACTCCAACCTGGAGTATCCTGTCATGCAAAAAGATGGTCCTAGAGAACCTCGGAAAAGCATTAGGCAATAAAGGATAACAAATTTTTACATCAACAACCAACGTACCTCCAGTGAAGACCGATGAAGAGAGCGATCCAGGCACAAACTCACTACCCAAACCATAAGAAAACAAAGTGGAACCAAACGGACAGGCAGATAATTCAAGTGGTGGAGAAACATGCAACATTAAATCAGAAACATTAAAAATAGGGGTATTACCCCAATTAGTGGAAAACCTCAAAAGAAATGCGTGTTCTCCAAATTTAATTAATGTCCGCAAAAGGTGCAGCTCACCAACTCGTCCAATTTCTATAGTGTCCGAAGGCAACCGTTCAGGGACGAGACGCACCAAGTCAAAATCGCAAATTATACCGTAAGACGCTCTTTTTTGTAAGCTAGCAAGAATTTGAATAGATTGTTGTAACGTGGTTGGCGCTTCACTAAAGTGCTTACGTAAATAAAATTCATTGCGAGCATCATCATGCGCAAACGTACTTAGTGCATTCGGTGGTAACGGAACGACATAAGGCGGCACCAATGGAACTAAATCTGGTGGCGCCGAGGGAATCTCATCAGGAGTCACTATAAGCGGCCCTATTCTAAACATATAATTCGATAAATGATTTTCTTTAAAATTCATGGAGGATAAAATTAGGATAAAGGAAATAGTCGCCACAGAAATAAAATCTAAAACATCCGAGGGTGTGACCAACGATGGACTCGTAGGGTAATAGGTCGTCAAAGGGGACATGCCCAAAGGAGGAGCTAAGTCATTCTCAACATCAAAACACGGGTTTAACGTCCAAGAAAGATCACCCGGTTGCAAGCCATTAAAGTCATATGAAAATTCAAACAATGGATTTGCCCTTACAGAAAATTCATCCGACATGTCTACCAATTCATTAGATATATCATGTAATTCAGAATCAGTGGTCGGGTCATAGGTCGGCAACAATAATACGAGATCTGGAGGCACTAACGGGACCTCATCTGGGGGTACTGGCAGAATGAACTCAGGGGGCACCGTAGAACTCCTGAAATCAATCGTACTACACTCATGTCTTAAATGATCAATACGTCGAGTCAAAGGGTCAGGGGGACGAGTCGGTAAAATCAAACCCGGGGTACAGTAAAAAAATCATCCAATAATACAACTTCCTTGCTTTCAATTTCTTCTGACACACTATCCAAGTTATTTAATTTAGAATCAATTATGGTCTCAGACAAGGGTAAAATTGAGCCCGACGGAAGCTTTAAATCAGGAACGTCAGATAAAGGTGTTTGCATCAAAGAAATATCGTTCGGGCTCATAGCCCTAAAATCATCCAAGCATAACTCATTCACCAACGGTAAGTCTTCCCAATCAGTCGGAATGTCCAATATATCAGGATCATCAGAACAGTCCTCAAAATATCTCGGTCTAAGAGGAACCAGCTCGAGTCCGAACAGATCATGTCCTAAGTCACTACTAAGTAAACTCTCATCATCAGGTAAAATGCCTACCGACTCAGGTGTAATCTCAGCAGGAGTAACCATAGGCTCAAAAATGTCATCGAAAGGGAGTGGAGATGATTCCTCAGTGGTGGAATCCTCATCCAGGTCACTAGGGTAACCAATATCCTCATCGTCGCTATAATCGCCAGGGATAACAACCTCGTCCTCAGTGACAGACACCATCCTAGACCTTTCCTTTGACTCATCAGAGGAGTCAATAACTTGAGCAGGCAACACACGGGAAGACTCAAAAGGTTCTATGGGCGTAATCATGGGAGGGCACTCAATAGAACCAAGATTGGATACGCCACTAGACTCAAAGGTAATAATCTTCTGACGTGGGTGAACCTTTCTCTTAGGAGGTTGGTGCTTCTCAATCTCCAAAGCCGTACTAAAGGTGAGGTCTAGGTCGTTGTGATAATAATGTAGTAATTTACCCTGGATGTAGGGGTCTAACCCCCTACGAAACCTAGAAAGGGTGACCTCAGGCAACTCTTTCACACCGCTCCTAACTGTCACGTCCTTAAAGAATTTCATATAATCTGAGACCGACTTATTCCCTTGTTGAATGGGAGCCAAATCTTCAGCTATGTGTCATTTGATCTGGGCATTTGGTTTATATTCAGTCCTACAGGTTGGTATGGAACTAGTGCCATAACGATACTCACTCACAGGCTTGGTGTTGGTAGTACGGAGATAGGCGAGATCAAATTGATCCGATAGGAGGCTACGCATCGCCTGCCAATTATGTTGATAACCATCAACACGACGCTCTTCGTTCATCCAAAATAACTGGGCCTGACCTATTAACCGCTCTCGGGTAAAGTGAATCTTTTGGGGGTCATCCCATCCGTAACACTTAAAATGAAGTTCTATACCCTTAAGCCAATCCCTAAAAATTTTAGGACACCCTAAACCGTCATACGTGGGGGTCCTACTAAATGTGGGAGGATAAGTGTGGGAATGAGTAGCAGGTACGTCATAAGCCATCTTAGCACGAACCGGGGAGAAAAATTCACCCGGACTTAGTGCATGTGCAAGGAAAGGGTACCAGGACAACTTAACTCTAACGAAGATGGAATTGTTCCCGCCTAACCACTAGGGTCTTAAATATGATAAAATAGGGTTTTTGCTGGAAAAATATGAGGATCATTAAAATTTTTGCTGGATTTTTTTTACTGAGAAAAGAAAAATCTAGGCCGCTATTGGCACACCAAATACTAAATTTTTAAAATAATTAATAAAAATAATTACTGATGAAATTTTTTTTATTTTTTTTTGTTTTCTTACTAATAATTAGATGGAGAAATTCCAGAAAATTTAAACTATAGATTTGCAGAAAAATTAACATTTTTAGGCCGCTAATTGCAGACCACTAATTTTTTTTTTTTTTTGTAATTTGGAGAAAAATTTGAAATTTTGAAATTTGAAATTGGAAATTTGAAATTTGAATTTGAAATTTGAAATTTGAAATTTGAAATTTGAAATTTGAAATTTGAAATTTGAAATTTTGAAATTTGAAATTTGATTTTTGAATTTTGAAATTTGAATTTTGAAATTTGAAATTTGAAATTTGAAATCTGAAATTTGAAATATAAAATTTGAATTTTGAATTTTGAATTTTGAAATTTGAATTTTGAAATTTGAAATTCGAAATTTGAAATTTGAAATTTAAAATTTAAAATTTGAAATTTAGGAGTGGAGGAGTGCCAATTAGGAAATTGCCAATTAGGAAATTTGAAATTTGAAATTTAAATTTTGAGAGGGGTGGATTGCCAATTAGGAAATTGACGAGAACCTCCCTCTGATACCAAATTGATGTAGGCATACACGTTTGGACCAAAATAAAATTACGGACGCGCACGACTATCTCTCCACGAACTAAAGTCTACGCTCACACAATCGTTCTACGCCGCATCACGTTATAATGTCCAATCAATTATATGCTAGCCTACGAGTAGCCAAACCGCTTGGGACCGAATAGAGGCTATAGGCCGATATCCGTTCCGGCTAAAAGGACCAATATTGGATCCGACCGAGCGGTGTTGTACCAAAAGAGATCTACCGAATAAAACACGATTCGGAAAAAGGTAAATCTCTCCCAACAAAAGAAAACGAGGGCTCGCCAAACCCTTTTCGAAAATTAAGTCAATCAAGAGAAACACAAATGATCAAAGAAATCCACGATGAATTAATGCTATCAAAATACAACGCTACGAATCTACCACCACATGAATTAATCTAGGAAGAGAAACACACAATCGGTAGAAAGGATTCGTTACCCTATCGGAATGGATGATTCCGATTTCTCTACTTGGATCGTTCTTCAACGGCTCCGCCGGAGTCACGCCTGTTGGAGAGAAACTTGTCCGCCTTCGTCGCGTCACGCTGGAGTTGGAATCCACAAAGGAAATCTTTGCCTTGGCCGATTTCTTCAAGGAGGTGGGTTGAATGGTTTCTTTGTTGGAGGTCGGTTTTGAGGAGATAAAAGTAGTAGGAGAGGGTTATTAAGGTGAGAAAAGAGGAGGTAAAGAGGGGAGGAGTCTTGTGGCCGAATTCCACAAGGAGGAGAGGTAGGAGGGTGGCCGAAATTGCCAAGGAAGAGGGGGAAAGAAGGATGGCCGAATTTTGCCAAGGGGGGAGGAGGATCTCAAAAGATCTTTAGGAAAGTATTTTCTTATTCTTCTTCTCTCTAAAAAATCCTTCCTCAACATGGCTATATATAGCCTACACCACTCAATCTCCCTCCAATCAAAATTCAAACTGAAAATAAGATGGTTATAGGCACCCATCATTACACATGAAATGAAATAATTAAAACAACATATGATGGTTATAAGCACCCATCATCACACATGAAATGAAAATTAAAACATGAAATAAATACTTAAAATAAAATTGCTAAAATAATAAATTACTAAAAATATATAATTATAATTATTTAATTTATAATTATATATTTTTATATAATGGCGGCAGACGTCGATCCCATCCTCGAGCTTGCGGCAACGATCGTCCCAATCGACGAACTCTCTCAGACAGGGATCACTAGCGGCCGTGTCAGCAACGTCTCCATCAGAAGTACCAAGAAATACTTTAGCTCTCCCATGCTGCTCATTTTAAACATTCCTTGCATAAGTTTAGAAAACTTTTTGCAAAGATTGTTGTCCGTAGAGCCGAAAATTATGTCATCGATATAGATTTGCACCAGCAAGATCTTGCATTTGACTTCCCTAAGAAACAATGTCTTATCTTTTTTTCCTCTCGAGAACTTGTTCTCAAGAAGAAAACTAGACAGAGTCTCATACCAAGCTCGAGGAGCTTGTTTTAAGCCATATAATGCTTTATTAAGAAAATAGACATGATTAGGGAAAGTAGGATTAACAAAACCTGGGGGTTGCGTGACATATACTTCCTCTTTCAAGTTTCCATTTAGGAACACAGATTTCACGTCCATCTGATAGACAGTGAATCCTTTGTGAGAAGCATACGCAAGTGATAGTTTTACTTTCAAGACAACCAAAAAACCTAGAGGGGGGGTGAATAGGTTCTAATTGCTTGTTTATACTTTTAGGCAGAATTTAATTACAGAATTAAAACATCCAGCACAACAATCACAAAAATTTAATCATCACAGATTGCACAATATTTTATAGTGGTTCCCCAAGGTTTGGGTACATCCACTTTCACCCTTCACCTATCTAGCAGTATGCTAGATTCGGCCAAACTTCCACTATTCTCAGATCCGTATATCCTATAGCTCAGAACCTGGATAGGTTCCTATAACTCAGGCAAAACAGCCCTACCTCAGCCTTGCCACAAGGCCTATAACTCAGAGATGAACCTCCTCCTACACTCAGGCAAACAGCCCTACCACTCAGAGATCAACTCTCCTACACTCAGCCTTTATATCACAGGCTTACAACTCAGATCTGTGTAAAACAGATCCTACAGAAATTTAGAAAAGAAGTTTTAATGTCTTGCCTTTGTTGAGAGAGAAGAGGACAAGACAATTCTTGATCAGCTGATGAAATCAACTGAATCTGAGCTTTCTTCAAAGCTTCTTGAATCTGAACTTAGCTGAGTTGATTTCCAAACAGCTTCTTGAGAAACCACTGACGGCTTCCTTCTTCTTCTTCAAATGGGTGGATCCCTCTCTATCCAACACCTTTGATGATACTTCTGAATTCTTGTTAGAACTATTCTTAGATCGATCCTGAGATCGTCTTCTAAGATCTTCTGATGAAGATCTTCTTTTGTGCCTAGCACTTTCTTGAATTGATACTTCAATTGGATTGTAATCCTTCTTCACTTTTTGCACCTTTTTTTACTTCCTACTGAATCTGTCTATTTATAGACCTTCTTCATGGTAACCGGCTGATCCGATTTCTAACTGTTTTCTGACAAGTCTGACAGCATCAGTTAACCGGTGGCAACCCACAACTGTCAAGTCTTCAAACAAATCCTGTGCCTTAGTCTTGGAGAGCAAAGTGTCGAGACAGTCTGTCAGAAAGTGTCGAGACCAACTGTATATATGTGTCGACACAAGTGACTTTGGTGTCGACACAGTCTTTGAAGATGTCGACAAGTTTGCCTTTAAGTCGACACAGCTTCTTCAGAAAATAACTTGGTCTTGACTCTGCAGTGTGTCGACACAAGTCCTGTGTGTCGATACAGTTGTTGTAGATTCAGAACTCAGTATGTGTCGACACTGCCTTCAGGTGTCGACACAGCAATTGTCGACTCTGCCAAAATGTGTCGACTTAGTGTTCTGGTGTCGACACAAGTATTGTCGACTTCTGCCAATGTGTGTCGACTCTGTCTCATTGTGTCGACACAGCCTCCCAGTGTCGACACAAATGTGGTCGACTATCTTTCTGTGAGTCGACGCTGCTTCTCAGTGTCGACATTAATGTGGTCGACTATCTCCTTCTGTGTCAAGGTCGACTATCTTTTTCTGTGTCGAGGTCGACTATCTTTTTCTGTGTCGAGCTCGACTATCTTTCTCTGTGTCGACTATCTTTCTCTGTGTCGACACAGATTCCGTCAAGTGTCGACACAAATATTCTGAAGTGTCGACACTGTTTCTTCAGGTGTCGACACATGGACTTAGAATATTTTTCTACATTCTTTAATACTTCTTCACCTGCACATGTCAACTTAAAACAACATCAAATACACCTTGATGTATATCATTGAGCTAAGTTGGACTTCTTCAAATCAGGTACACATTTTCCAATGTACCCAATAATCTCCCCCTATTTGGAGAAGTCATAACCCTTAAAGCCAATGATATACACCATTTATAAAAAGTATAATATGATGATATATGACATAACAGGAATACTTAATAAAAAACAAAATATGAACAATCCATCACAGAGTGAACATTATATGATTCCAAACAACATTTTATTTATAACTTAGTAATGTTTGATTACAGATTTTTACATTGAATGATTTAATCAAAACATTACAAAATACTTTTGAAAGAACTTAAAATTAAGACTGATCAGGCTCTCTTATGACAATCCCTTTGCCAGATTGGATTTGAGCCTTCACAGGAGCTTCAGCAACTTCAGCTGGCTTCTTGCCTTTTTGATCAGCCTTCTTCTGTGCTTCTTCCTTGAGCCTTTGCCTTTCAAAGTAATGATATGGCTTTGGAAAGTACTTGCTCGGCTCCTGAGCATCTGGTGGCAGCCTACCCAGCTTGGCTTTTCTTCTGAACTGTACTATTGCCTCTTGCCTAGCTTCATGCTTTTGCCATTCCATTTCATTATACCACTTTCCTCTTTCATGAACTTGGTCTTTTACAGCCTTCCATGCAGTGAGTATAATATTTCTTGAAGTAGGGCTCCACTGCTCAAAATCTGGCTTAAGTTCAGCCTGCTCTCTAAATCTTTTCTTAGATAGTAGAGCATCTTACTGTTCTTTCAAGTTGGCATCAGGCTTATCAACTTTATCAATAATAACCTTGGTAACCTCCTTTGGAGGACTATACATATCCTGAACTTGCTGATCAATCATATCAAAATCTGGAGGTGGGTAAATGACTTGGGCAATCTCAGGTTGATTGCCTTCAAGTAGACCTATTTGAATGCCTGACTCAGCCACCATAGCATCATCACACAAAGGTGGATATCCCAATGTGGCTCGAATACTATTTGTCACCCATTTGGTGTGCTCTGAGCCAACATGAACTAACAACCTCTCCCCCTTTATGACTTCTCTGGTAATATGATCTCTTAGATCTTCCTTCTGAAATCTGATCTGGCCATCCAGATAATTTACACCCTCTTTAAAAAATGGTTTTAACTTTTGAAGCTTGTCAGATATGTCCTTTTGAGAGGTAGTGATAGCAGTTTTAACTGATTCAATAGCATCTTGAAGTTTCTTATCAAATTCTTCCATTTCCTTTCCCCTTGCTTCAGTCAACCCTTCAGTAGTCTTTTTCAACTCATTAAGAATCACATTGTGAGAGTCTTTAAGATTGGCATTCATGTTTATCTGATTTGTAAGAACATAGCCTTGCTTCAGTGCTATATCATCTGCTTTGGTAATAATTGATTGCTGTTGATTTGCCAAGAATACTACAGCATTACCTCCCTTATGGAAGCAATCAGTCATCTCCTTCTTATGCATATTGACTTCAAATCTAATTGACTTTATATCTTGAGCCAAGTCAAATTGAAGGGACTTATTGCTCTCATCAACATATTTTTCAACAGCCAATCTATGTTCATCCAACTTAACTTGCAAATCAACCATAAACTTGTTATAATTAAATTCAGAATGGGATTGTTGAGTTGTAGTCTGTAGAGCTTGCTTATAACTTTTGCTCCTTCTCTTGAAGACAACAAGTTTTCTCTTCTTAGCCATTCTGGCTTCTTCAGTCTCAGATTCAGATGAACTATCAATTTGAACTCTTTCTTGTGGAGGAGGAGGAATATCTGTCTCATTGCCATGTTGTTCAGCCTCAACATGCACAGACTCCCCCTCAACCACTTGCTCCTCCTCAATTTCTTTCTCCTTCTCAACCTCTTGCTCGATCTCAGCTTCTTGCTCTATCTCTATGTCTAGGGCCTTCTCAATATCTTGCCCCTCTTCTACTTTATCAGTAGAAATATCAACATTATGAAATAACTCATCTAGAGTGTATTCCTTCTGAGCTTGAACAGAAGATGTATCATTCAGATCTTCAATATTCAAATCTTTGGAGATATCAATTTGTTCTGCCTCTTGCACTGGGTCAGGCATCTTCTCCCCCTATACTTGTTCAGTATTGGTAATTTCCTGGGCAGGTGAGTACACTTGCTACCCCTGCACCTGTGTAGAAATAGAAATTTTAGAAATGTCTTTTGTAGGAAAATACACCAGCTCCCCCTGCAACTGTACCTGGTCAGGAGTAGATACATTCTGGGCAGGAGAATGAGCTTGCTCCCCCTGCATCTGTGCAGGTATAGCTTCTTGCTGGGCTGGAGTAGACTCAGGCTGATCTTCAACCTGCTTTCTCACTAGTTCTTCTTGAAGCTGCTCAGTATCTTGAGCATGAGAAGGGTGATAGTTTAACTTTCAAGGCAGCCTAAACACCTAGAGGGGGGGGTGAATAGGTCCTGCTTCTTTTTCTAAAACTTCTAGACAGAATTCAATTTATTAACTAATACAAAAACACAGCAATCACAGAAAACAACACATCACAGATTGCACTATGTTTTATAGTGGTTCCCCAAGGTCTGGGTACATCCACTTTCCCCCTTCACCTATCTAGCTGTATGCTAGATTCGGCCAAACTTCCACTTATCTCAGATCAATAGATCTTACAACTCAGAACCCAACTGGTTCCTACAACTCAGGCACAACTGCCCTACCTCAGCCTTGCCCCAAGGCCTACAACTCAGAGAATATCCTTCTCCTACACTCAGGCAATCAGCCCTACCACTCAGAGTTCAACACTCCTACACTCAGCCTTTATAACATAGGCTTACAACTCAGATCTGTATAAACAGATCCTACAGAAATATAGAAAAGATTGTTTTAAATTGTCTTGCCAAGTTGAGAGAGAAGAGGCAATGACAATTCTTAATCAGCTGATGCAATCAACTGTTTCTTAGCCTTCTTCAAAGCTTCTTGAAAATGTACTTAGCTGAGTTGATTCCAAACAGCTTCTTGAGAATCCACTGATGGATTCTTTCTTCTTCTTCAAATTCTGACTTGATCTCTCTCTGTCCAGAACTTCGAATGATTCTTCTGAATTCTGATTAGAACTCTTCTTAGATCTATCCTTAGATAGTCTTCTTAGATCTCCCGGAGAAGATCTTCTTAAGTGCCTAGCACTTTCTTGAAATGAGTAGAATATAACCCTTCTCCAATGTATTTCAAAGGATCAGTTCTATATCTTCTTAATTGTGTGTGTTGTTCTTCTTTTCTCTCCTTCTGAATCTGTCTATTTATAGACATTCTTCATGGTAACCGGCTGATCCGGTTTCTAACCGTTTTCTGACAAGTCTGACAACTTCAGTTAACTGGTGATAACCCACAGCTGTCAAGTCTTCAAACAAGTCCTGTGCCTTAGTGTTGAAACAGTCTGTCAGAAAGTGTCGAGATCATCTGTCTATTTGTGTCGACACAATTAACTTTGGTGTCGACACTGCCTTCAGTGATGTCGACAAAATTGCCTTTGTGTCGACACATCTTCTTCTGAAAATGACTTGGTCTTTGACTCTGCAGTGTGTCGACACAAGTCCTGTGTGTCGACACAGTTGTTGTAGAATCATAACTTTAGTAAGTGTTGACTGGGCCTTCAGGTGTCGACTATTTTCTTCTGTGTCGACATATTCAGATGATGTCGACAAACTGGAGATCGACTATACTCTTCAGTGTCGACACATTCTCCCAATGTTGAGGTCGACGTTTTTCTTCTGTGTCGACACAATTTCCCAGTGTTGTGTCGACTTACTTCTTCTGAGTCGACACAATTTCCCAGTGTTGTGTCGACTGACTTCTTCTGTGTCGACACTTTTTCCCAGTGTTGTTGTAGACTATGTTATGTGTCGACACTTTTTCCCAGAGTAGTGTCGACTTACACCTTCTGTGTCGACACACTTTCCCAGTGTTGTGTCGACAACTTTCTTCTATGTGACGACACATGTTCCTTTGTGTCGACACTTGGACTTAGAATTTTTTCTGTAAACTTTAACAATTCTTTACCTGCACATGTCAACTCAAAACAACATCAAATACAACATGATGTATATCATTGAGCTAGGTTGGGCTTCTTCAAATCAGGTACACATTTTCCAATGTACCCAACAATCTCCCCCTATTTGGAGAAGTCATAACCCTTATAGCCAATGATATACACCATTTAGAAATAGTATAAAATGATGATAAATGACAATACACAGGGATACTTAATTATAAACAAAATAATAAGAACATCATGGATAAAACAATCTATCACAGATTTAACAATATTTTGTTTATTAATGGGTAATGTTTGATTACATGGTTTTTCTTTGACAGATCACATTACATCATTACAAAACATTATGAAAGAACTAAACATTATCAGGATTGATTAGGCTCTCTAATAACAATCCCTTGGCCAGATTTAATTTTAGCTGTCACAGGAGCTTCTGATTCTTCAGCCATCTTTTTTCCTTTAAGATCAGCTTTCTTCTTAGCTTCTTCCTTGAGCCTTTGCCTTTCAAAATAGTGAAAAGGCTTTGGGAAGTATTTGCTTGGCTCCATAGCATCAGGTGGAAGTCTTCCCAGCTTAGCTTTCCTTCTGAATTGTACAATGGCTTCTTGTCTTGTCTCATACTTCTGCCATTCCTGCTCATTGTACCACTTGCCCCTTTCATGAACTTGATCTTTGACAGCTTTCCATGCAGTGAGTATTATATTTCTGGAAGTAGGACTCCACTGCTCAAAATCTGGCTTCAGCTCAGCCTGCTCTCTAAATCTTTTCTTTGACAGTAGAGCATCTTGCTGTTCTTGCAAATTTACCTCAGGCTTATCAACCTTTCCAAAGATAACATTTACAACTTCCTTTGAAGGACTATACATATATTGCACTTGCTGATCCAATATATCAAAATCTGGAGGGGGTATATGACTTGGGCAACCTCAGGTTGGTCACCTTCAAGTAGTCCTGTTTGTAGACCAGACTCAGCCACCATGTTATCATCACACAATGGTGGATATCCCAATGTGGCTCTTATACTATTGGTCACCCATTTGGCATGCTCAGAGCCTGCATGAATTAGCATCCTCTCCCCCTTTATGGCTTCTCTTGATACATGATCTCTAAGATCTTCTTTCTGGAATCGAATTTGGCCATCCAAATAATTCACTCCCTCCTTGAAAAATGGTCTTAACTTTTGAAGCTTTTCAGATATTTCCTGTTGAGAGGTTGTGATGGCAGTCTTAACAGATGCAATTGCAGCCTGAAAATTCTTATCAAACTCTGCCATTTCTTTGGCTCTATCTGCAGGCATCCCTGGAACAATCTTTTGCACCTCTAGAATGATCTCATTATGAGATTCAGTTAAATTGTCATTCATTCTTATTTGATTTTCCAGAACATAACCTTGCTTCAAAGCAATATCATCCACCTTTGTAGAGATAGCCTGCTGTTGTTTAGCCAGATAAACTACAGCATTGCCACCCTTGTGGAAGCAATCTGTCATTTCAGTTTTATTCAAGTTGACTTGAAATTGGATAGATTTGATATCTTGGGCTAAGTCAAACTGCAGAGTTTTGTTTCTTTCATCAACATATTTCTCAATGGCCACCCTGTGGTCATCCAATTTCACCTGTAAATCCACCAAGAACTTGTTATAATCAACTTCAGGAGGTGGAGGTGGAGGTGTTGTCTGTAAAGCCTGCTTATAAGTTTTGCTTCTTCTTTTAAATACAACCAGTTTTCTTCTCTTAGCCAACCTGGCTTCTTCAGTCTCAGATTCAGAAGTACTCTCAATGTGAACTCTATCTGCTTCAGTGCCATGTTGCTCAGTTTCAACATGTACTGGCTCCCCCTCAATTCTTTGCTCCTCCTCTATTTCTTGAACTTTTTCAATCTCTTGAACTTTCTCCACTTCTTGTTCTAGCTCTATGTCAAGAGGCTGCTCAACATCTTGGTTCTCTTCTATTCTATCAGTAGTTATGTCATCATTAGGAAATAACTCATCCAGAGTGTATTCTTTTTGAACTGGAGCATCTGAAGATAAGTCATTAGGTGCATCCTTGTGCACATTCTCAGGCAGCTGCATATCTGGAGTAGGAGAAGACACATGCTCCCCCTGAACCTGTGCAGTGAGAAAAAAAACTTTTAGAAAGTCTTTTATAGTAAAATACATTTGCTCCCCCTACACCTGTACCACTTGTACCTGAGTAGGGGTAGATACATTTTGAGCAGGAGATTGAACAGGCTCCCCCTGCATCTGTGCAGATGTATCTACTTGATGAACTGTAGTGGAGGCAGGTTGTTCTTCACTCTGTATCCTTAGTGGGTCCTCTTGTTGTTGCTCAGTCTCGTGAGCTGGAGAAGGGGATCTCACAGGGGTGTCTGGCCTGCTCTCTTCAGGCACATCCTTAGTCAGCACCCTTTCCCACCTGGAGAATAGTCTCATGTCCATCCTTCTCATATGATTGATTTTAGATCCTGGCAGTTGCTGCATCACTTCAGGAATTGCTCCATTGAGATATAGACTTATGATCCTAGCCATGTTAGGCTTCTTGATCCCTTCTTTAATCTTGTCAAATAGGATTACTGACCAATCAGTAGGAATTGTAAAGACAATCCTGGTCATAAGGTTGAACATATAGGCAGAAATCCTATCATGTCCACCTGTCTTGCAGATAATTACTTTCCCAACTATTTCAGACAAGAACTTTCCTTGCTGATTCATACCCTTCCTATTGAATGCAGCACCAATCTTCATGTTTGAATCCAAACCACACCATTGAAGGGCTTCCCTTGTCTTAGAACTAGGAACCTCTTCTTCATTTTCAACCACATGTAATTGCAAAAACTTTCTCAAACCTCTTTGAGTAATCTTAATCTTAGTCCCGTGAACAATGGACTTGATCTTGAGTTCAGTAGAATGGACTGATGCTGAGATAAAGAACTCATGCACCTCCTTTTTCCAGATCTTGGATGGTTCGGAGACAAGAAATTCTAACCCTGATGCAGAGAGAAGGGTGATAACTCCTTGAACATCAGGCGGCGCCTCTGCAAACGCCTGGCGCACCAACTCATACCCTTCATTAACATTGTCTTCAATCCTTGGCGCCATCGTTGTGTCGAGAAAGCTTGAGAGAAGAGAGAAAGAAAGACTGTCGACACAGTGTTTGAGTTTCGAAAACCTTGAAAGCGTGTCGACACAAGGAGCTTTTTGACCTATTTATAGCTTCTGTTGAAAGAAGTTCAAAAGGCGCCAAAGACAGTCTAAATGTGTCGACACAGACGGAATGTGTCGACACAAGCTTCTATTAACTCGACATTTCTTCAGTCTACTATGTGTCGACACCAATTTGTGGTTATGTCGACACCTTGGATATATAGTAGAAAGACAGAAATTCTGTGTCGACACTAAGGACAAGTGTCGACACATATTTTGTAAGTGTCGACACCATAATTCTGGTTGAGTCGACATTACATTCCTGGTTAAGTCGACAATAAAACTCTTAAGTGTCGACACATATTCTCTGTGTCGACACAATATTTCTAACTTGTCGACATAATTTCTCTGAGTCGACACATTATTACTGAATGTGTCGACACATTCTTACTTAGCCAATTTCTGTAACTTCAATGTGTCCTTTTTAACACTTGATTATTGTTGTTACTACTTTTACTTACTTATTAACCATTTCAATAGCATTGTTAATGATTTTGTTTAATACATTAATCAATGGTTAACATACCTAATTCAATTTTGAATTTATTGAATTTGGTTTCATCTAAAGGCTTAGTAAATACATCTGCTATTTGATAATCTGTTTTTACAAATTCCAATGAGATGTCACCTTTTTCTACATGTTCTCTAAGAAAATGATATTTGATTTCTATATGCTTAGTTCTACTATGAGAAACTGGATTATTAGCAATAGAAATAGCACTCTTAGAATCACATAAAAGGGGTGTTCTACTTACCTGAATACCATAATCTTTAAGCTGATGCTGCATCCATAATAGCTGTGCACAGCAGCTTCCTGCAGCAATATACTCTGACTCAGCTGTGGAAATTGCCACACTAGTCTGTTTTTTACTACTCCAAGATATTAGTCTTCCTCCCAGGAATTGACAAGTACCTGTAATACTCTTTCTATCCTCTCTACATCCTGCAAAGTCTGCATCTGAATAGCCTGTTAGTTGAAAATCTCTATTCCTAGGGTACCAAAGACCTAGAGTAGGAGTGCCCTTTAGATATCTCAGAATCCTTTTTACTGCAGTATAATGAGATTCTTTAGGGCAGGCTTGGTACCTAGCACAGACACATGTTGCATACATAATGTCAGGTCTACTAGCAGTGAGATATAGTAGTGACCCAACTATTCCTCTATACAATGATTCATCAACAGGTTTACCTGCCTCATCTTTGCATATTGGCATACTTGTGCCCATAGGAGTTCTCATGGAGGAGGATGACTCCATACCATATTTTTTAATTAATTCCTTGGTGAACTTAGACTGGGATATGGACAATCCATCATCAGTCTGTCTTACTTGGAGTCCCAAGAAGAACTTAAGTTCTCCCATACTGCTCATCTCAAACTTCCCTTGCATAAGTTTGGCAAACTTTTTACAAAGGTTGTTTTCAGTAGATCCAAAGATTATGTCATCAACATAGATCTGGACTAAGATGATCTTTCCTTTGGATTCCCTAAGGAATAGAGTTTTGTCTATCTTTCCTCTTGAGAATTTATTCTCAATGAGGAAGGTAGACAGGGTTTCATACCAAGCCCTTGGAGCTTGTTTTAACCCATACAAAGCTTTCCTAAGCTTGTACACAGAATCAGGTTTAAGAGGATCTACAAAACCTGATGGCTGCTCTACATATACTTCTTCTTTAAGATCACCATTCAGAAATGCTGACTTTACATCCATCTGGTATACTTTGAAGTCTTGGTAGGCTGCATAGGCAAGGAACATTCTGATTGCCTCCAGCCTTGCTACTGGAGCAAAGGTTTGATCAAAGTCAATCCCTTCTTCCTGCCTGTATCCTTTTGCAACCAATCTTGCTTTATTCTTTATTATTATTCCACTTTCATCTAGCTTGTTCCTATAGATCCACTTAGTCCCAATTATGTTGTGGCCTCTTGGTTTAGGAACAAGCTCCCAGACCTTGCACCTTCTGAACTGATTCAGCTCCTCTTGCATAGCATCAATCCAGTGCTGGTCTTGGATAGCTTCTTCAAACTTCTTAGGTTCCATTTGAGACAAGAAACTAGAATGCAAAACTGTGCTTTGATTTCTGCTTCTAGTTTGCACTCCTTGTCTTGGATCACCAATTATCTGATCAGTAGGATGATCTCTTAGATATCTTATAGCTGGAGGTAGATTCCCTTCAGGTTGAGCATCTCCAGCTTCTTCATTCTGCTGTTCCTCTTGGTTTTCATCAGCTTCCATTATCTCTTGTACTCCCCCTGGACAGCAGCCTTCATTTTCCAATGCTCCCTCTTCCTTTGAAGCTTCAGCAATGGAGAGCTTGTCCATCTTCTTGCTTATACCTGTTGAGTCATTTGATCTACAAGACAATTCACAATTGATTAATCTTGTTTCATCAAATACAATATGCACAGATTCTTCAACAACTTGAGTAGTTAAGTTGAAGACTCTATAGGCCTTACTATTTGTGCTGTACCCAACAAATATCCCATCCTGGGATTTGGCAGCAAACTTAGTCAAATAAGACTTACCATTGTTAAGTATATAGCACTTGCAGCCAAAGATCCTAAAATAGGATAGATTTGGTTTTCTGCCTTTCACAATCTCATAGGGAGTCTTTCTGTGGCTTTTGGTGATAGAAGCCCTATTGATGACATGACAAGCAGTGTTAACTGCCTCAGCCCAAAAATATTCTGGGAGAGAGGTGTCACTCAATAGAGTTCTACCAGCTTCAATTAATGATCTATTCTTTCTTTCAGCAATTCCATTTTGCTGAGGTGTTCTAGGTGAGGAGAACTCTTGGAAAATCCCAAAGTCTATACACAAGTTTGTCATGCTTTCAGATTGAAACTCAGTACCATGGTCACTTCTGATTTTGACCACTGTACTGTTCAGTTCATTCTGAATTTGCTTTACAAACTTAAATAATACACTTGGGGTTTCAGATTTTTGTCTCAGAAAGAACACCCATGTAAATCTAGAATAGTCATCTACAACCACTAGTGTGTAGACCTTCCTACCTAGACTGTGAACTGGCATAGGACCAAAAAGATCCATATGCAAGAGGTATAAGCACCTCACAGAATCCTTGTTTTCAAGGCTTTGAAATGAGGTTTTTGTCTGCTTGCCCTTTTGACAAGCTGAGCATACCCCTTCCTTTATACACTTAACTTGAGGCCCATTCCTCACTAGTTCTTTACTAAAGAGTTGGCCAATTGTCTTGTAGTTTAGATGAGCCAATCTCTTGTGCCACTTAACACAATGAGAAGCATTGTCATCAGCTACAAGACAAATGGGGGATGCCTTATTCTCACATTCAAAATTAAGGCAATACACATTTCTCTTCCTATACCCAGTCAATATGATCTCTTGATCACTTGACCTTTTGATATGACATCCATCCTTACCAAATGAAATGTCATATCCTAGATCACTCAGCTGGCTTATGCTTATTAGATTATGTTTCAAACCTTTTACATAGGCCACTTGGGTGATAGTAATTAGGTTTGAAGAGATGTTACCAAATCCTTTGATGACTCCTTTTTCAGATCCACCAAAGATCACTTTATGTCCATCTTTGACAGATGAATACTCCTTCAGCAGCCCCTTTGTTCCAGTCATGTGCCTGGAACAACCACTATCCAAGTACCATATAGGGGCATGGTAACTTGGATTCACCTGCAATACAGAATTACTTACCCTTAGAACCCAAGTAAGTCTTGGGTCCTTGGTTCAGGTTAGCCTTAATAAAGTTATCATAACCTCTTCTAACAGGTAGACTCTTATTCTTTATAACACTTGTGTTATACCAGCAGTCCAATGCAAAATGACCCCTCTTGCCACAGCACCAACATTCAAACTTATTGTATCTAGATCTAGATACATCCTTGTCAGAAGCATTTCTGTTCATTGCTGGTGCTGTTGCAACTTCTCCTGCTGGTTTCTTAAAACCATAGGGCTTATGACCATAGGTAGGCCTGCTTGCCTTAACACCCTTGTTCTTCAGAACATTTGTCTTGATATGATCCTGAATGTCTTCATGATCATATATGTTAGAAGGCACTTTCTTCTTACCAAACCTTATGGGGACTGAAAGGTTTAGTGGCTGAATAGGGGCTTTGCCTTTCTTCTTGAATCTGCTAGCCCTGGAGTTACCCTTAAATCCTAATCCAGCCTTACCCTTCTGAGTGACAAATTCATCTATCAAGGGTAAGACAGATTTTGGCTTAGAGTAACTAGCCACTAAATCCCTTTCAATTCTAAGTCTGTCCTCCAGACTCTTTACTTGATCATTAGTATAATTAATTGTGCCCATCTGAATAATAGTTATATTTTTCAGCTTGGCAATTTCAGCTAACTTTTGATCAAGGACTTTTTCTAACTCAGCTGTTGTAACCCTTAGATCAGCAATTTCCTGAGCCTGTGATTTAACCAGGTTCTTGCTTTTCTTAAGGGCCTGCAACAAGTCCCCATACTTGTCTATCAATTGATAGACATCTCCTTCAGATCCAGATGCATCTTCATCACTTGATGCAGATGTAGCTGATTCTTCACTTGTACTACAAACAAATGTACTGGAAGGACTGTTTACCTCATTAGGACCAGACTGATTTTGGCATAGGTCCTCTTCTGATCTAGTCATCAAACCCATGCATTGATGTTCATTGATGGAGTCTAGCAACTGCATAAACTCCTCTTCCTCAGATGCAGCATATAATCCAATATATGCTTCAGCTTCAGATCCTGATTCTGAAGTTGACTGGTCTGACAGACTTTTATCTTTCTTTGCTACAAAGGATTTCTCCTTCTTGCCTTTCTGATAAGTCTTCTTCTTTTCTGAAGATTCCTTCCTTTTGTCAGGACACTCAGCCACTACATGTCCAGGCCTATTGCAACAATAGCAGACAATCTTTGAAGTAGTGGCTTTGCTGGGCTTTGACCTGCTTTTCTCTTTCCTAGATGACCTTCTTTTCTGATAATAGTCATCTACTTGCTGTGATGAGGAAGGCCTAGACTTCCATTGCTTCTTTTTCAAGAACCTTTGAAATTGCCTAGTGAATGCAGCAAAGTCTGCATCTGAATCACTGCTGACTGAACCCCTATCTGAATTTTCAGAACTACCTTCTTCAACTTCCTTAGGAGGAGATGGTGATTTCCTCCTATTCTTTCTGGTGGCTTCAGCATTAAATGCCACAGTCTTTTCTCTATGCTCTCCTCTTGAGTTTCTTTCCTCCTCCTTCCTTACCATAAGTTGCATTTCATAGGATAGCAACTTTCCAAACAGAGTTGGAGGAGATATCTCTGCCAATTTTGCCACTTCTCTTATGGCACAGATCTTTGTATCCCAATCCTTTGATAAGGATCTTAAGAATTTGTCATTCAGTTCATAGGTACTGAAGACTCTTCCATAGGAAATTAGCTCATTCACAATTCTATAGAATTTCTTATAGCACTCAGTTATGCTATCAGATTTTCCTTGTCTAAAACTTTCATACTCCTGATTTAGCATAGATTTTCTGTCCAGCCTTACTTCTTCTGATCCCTCCATGTAGACAATCAATGTGTCCCACATCTCCTTGGAGGTCTTGCAGTGAATCAGATTCTGAAATGTTGAATCATCTATGGCACTGACAATGATGTTCTGTGCCCTTTTGTCCATGGTTGCCAAGATGATTTCATCCTTGGTCATTTCAGAATAAGTCTTTGGTGTTTGGATATTTGCATCAAGAACAGATATCTTCATTGGTATGAAGGGGCCTTCCTGTACTGTGATGTAAATCCTTGGGTCAGATGCTTCCATAAACAATCTGACTCTTTCTTTCCAGATCCCAAAGATTTCCTTCTTGCATATGGGTAATTTCATTGACCCTAGCTCCTTATGATTCTCTCCAGAACCCATCTTCTTGATTCTTGAATCTGCCTATCAGATCTACCTCAGACTGTTAAGTCCTTTTTGAGGAACCTCCCTCTGATACCACTTGATAGTTTAACTTTCAAGGCAGCCTAAACACCTAGAGGGGGGGGGGTGAATAGGTCCTGCTTCTTTTTCTAAAACTTCTAGACAGAATTCAATTTATTAACTAATACAAAAACACAGCAATCACAGAAAACAACACATCACAGATTGCACTATGTTTTATAGTGGTTCCCCAAGGTCTGGGTACATCCACTTTCCCCCTTCACCTATCTAGCTGTATGCTAGATTCGGCCAAACTTCCACTTATCTCAGATCAATAGATCTTACAACTCAGAACCCAACTGGTTCCTACAACTCAGGCACAACTGCCCTACCTCAGCCTTGCCCCAAGGCCTACAACTCAGAGAATATCCTTCTCCTACACTCAGGCAATCAGCCCTACCACTCAGAGTTCAACACTCCTACACTCAGCCTTTATAACATAGGCTTACAACTCAGATCTGTATAAACAGATCCTACAGAAATATAGAAAAGATTGTTTTAAATTGTCTTGCCAAGTTGAGAGAGAAGAGGCAATGACAATTCTTAATCAGCTGATGCAATCAACTGTTTCTTAGCCTTCTTCAAAGCTTCTTGAAAATGTACTTAGCTGAGTTGATTCCAAACAGCTTCTTGAGAATCCACTGATGGATTCTTTCTTCTTCTTCAAATTCTGACTTGATCTCTCTCTATCCAGAACTTTGAATGATTCTTCTGAATTCTGATTAGAACTCTTCTTAGATCTATCCTTAGATAGTCTTCTTAGATCTCCCGGAGAAGATCTTCTTAAGTGCCTAGCACTTTCTTGAAATGAGTAGAATATAACCCTTCTCCAATGTATTTCAAAGGATCAGTTCTATATTTCTTAATTGTGTGTGTTGTTCTTCTTTTCTCTCCTTCTGAATCTGTCTATTTATAGACATTCTTCATGGTAACCGGCTGATCCGGTTTCTAACCGTTTTCTGACAAGTCTGACAACTTCAGTTAACTGGTGATAACCCACAGCTGTCAAGTCTTCAAACAAGTCCTGTGCCTTAGTGTTGAAACAGTCTGTCAGAAAGTGTCGAGACCATCTGTCTATTTGTGTCGACACAATTGACTTTGGTGTCGACACTGCCTTCAGTGATGTCGACAAAATTGCCTTTGTGTCGACACATCTTCTTCTGAAAATACTTGGTCTTTGACTCTGCAGTGTGTCGACACAAGTCCTGTGTGTCGACACAGTTGTTGTAGAATCATAACTTTAGTAAGTGTTGACTGGGCCTTCAGGTGTCGACTATTTTCTTCTGTGTCGACATATTCAGATGATGTCGACAAACTGGAGATCGACTATACTCTTCAGTGTCGACACATTCTCCCAATGTTGAGGTCGACGTTTTTCTTCTGTGTCGACACAATTTCCCAGTGTTGTGTCGACTTACTTCTTCTGAGTCGACACAATTTCCCAGTGTTGTGTCGACTGACTTCTTCTGTGTCGACACTTTTTCCCAGTGTTGTTGTAGACTATGTTATGTGTCGACACTTTTTCCCAGAGTAGTGTCGACTTACACCTTCTGTGTCGACACACTTTCCCAGTGTTGTGTCGACAACTTTCTTCTATGTGACGACACATGTTCCTTTGTGTCGACACTTGGACTTAGAATTTTTTCTGTAAACTTTAACAATTCTTTACCTGCACATGTCAACTCAAAACAACATCAAATACAACATGATGTATATCATTGAGCTAGGTTGGGCTTCTTCAAATCAGGTACACATTTTCCAATGTACCCAACAAAGGGATTTCACCGGGTGTCCTGCCTGCTCTCATCAGGCACATCCTTAGACAGCACCCTATCCCACCTAGAAAACAATCTCATGTCCATCTTTCTCATGTGATTGATCTTTGTTCCTGGCAGTTGTTACATTACCTCAGGGATCACTCCAAACAGATATAAACTCATAATTCTTGCCATATTTGGCTTCTTGATTCCTTCCTTGATCTTTTCAAAGATTGCAGCTGACCAATCGGTTGGAATTGTAAACACAATTCTGGTCATTAGGCAGAACATATAGGCTGAAATCCTATCATGTCCCCCTGGTTTGCACAGAATCACCTTGCCAACTACTTCAGACAAAAATTTCCCTTACTGATTCATCCCTTTCCTGTTGAAAGCAGCTCCAATCTTCAGGGTGGGATCCTTTCCGCACCATTGGAGAGCCTCCCTTGACTTAGAAGCAGTGACTTCTTCTTCATTCTCAATTATTGGTAATTGGAGAATCTTCCTTAAACTTCTTGGGGTAATCTTCACTGTCGACCCATAAATAGTGGACTTTATCTTGAGAATATCTGAATCCACTAATGCAGAGTGAAAGAATTCATGCACCTCCTTCTTCCATATCTTAGAAGGTTTCGAAACTAAAAACTCTAATCCGGATTCGGAAATAAGAGTGATAACCCGTTGAACATCTGTCGGGGCTTCTGCAAAGGCATTTCGTACCAACTCATAACCTTCGTTGACGTTGTCTTCAATCTTCGGCGCCATTGATCAGTTGAGAAAGCTTGAGAGAAGAGAGAGAGAATGTCGACACAGGGTTTCAGTCTCGAAAACCTTGTAAGCGTGTCGACAGAATAAGTTCTTGACCTATTTATACCTTCTATTGAAAGAAGATCAAAAGGCGGGCAACAACAGTCTATATGAGTCGACACAGATGGAATGTGTCGACACAAACTTCTATTGTCTCGACAACAAATCTGTCTACTATGTGTCGACACCAAGTGTGGATATGTCGACACCTGAGAGACATAGTAGAGCATCAGAAATTCTGTGTCGACTCTTAGGATAAGTGTCGACACAAAATCTGTAAGTGTCGACACCACTATTCTGGTGAAGTCGACACTACATTCCTGGATGAGTCGATAATTTGATTCTTAAGTGTCAACACATATTCTCTGTGTCGACACAATATCTCTCACTTGTCGACATTACTTCACTGAGTCGACACATTAGCACTGAATGTGTCGACACCATTTTACTTGGCCAATTTCTGTTGTTCAAAACAACTTGAAAGTACTTCAAAGTACTTGATACTACTTCAATACCATTCATGATGATTTTGTTAATACGCTAATCAATGGTTAACATGCCTAATTCAATTTTAAATTTATTGAATTTGGTTTCATCTAGTGTCTTAGTAAATACATCTGCAATTTGATAATCTGTTTTTACAAATTCCAATGAGATGTCTTCTTTTTCTACACGTTCTCTAAGAAAATGGTATTTAATTTCTATATGCTTAGTTCTACTATGAGAAACTGGATTATTAGCAATAGAAATTGCACTCTTAGAATCACACAAAAGAGGTGTTCTACTAACTTGAATACCATAATCTTTAAGCTGATGCTGCATCCATAATAGTTGTGCACAGCAGCTTCCAGCAGCAACATACTCTGACTCAGCTATGGATATTGCCACACTGGTCTGCTTCTTACTACTCCATGAAATCAGTCTTCCTCCCAGGAATTGACAAGTACCTGTAGTACTCTTCCTATCCTCTTTACAGCCTGCAAAATATGCATCTGAATAACCTGTTAGTAGAAAATCTCTATTCCTAGGGTACCAAAGGCCTATATTAGGTGTGCCCTTAAGATATCTCAGAATCCTTTTGACTGCAGTATAATGATACTCTTTAGGGCAGGCTTGGTACCTAGCACAGACACATGTAGCATACATAATATCTGGTCTACTAGCAGTGAGATATAGTAGAGAACCAACTATTCCTCTATACAAAGTCTCATCAACAGGTTTACCTGCATCATCTTTGCATATAGGCATACTTGTTCCCATAGGAGTTCTCATGATGGAGGATGACTCCATACCATACCTCTTAATTAATTCTTTGGTGAACTTTGACTGGGATATGGACAAGCCATCATCAGTCTGTCTTACTTGGAGTCCCAAGAAGAACCTAAGTTCCCCCATACTGCTCATCTCAAACTTCCCTTGCATAAGTTTGGCAAACTTTTTACAAAGGTTGTTTTCAGTAGATCCAAAGATTATGTCATCAACATAGATCTGAACTAAGATGATCTTGCCTTTGGATTCCCTAAGGAATAGAGTTTTGTCTATTTTTCTTCTTGAGAATTTATTCTCAATAAGGAAAGTAGACAGGGTTTCATATCAAGCCCTTGGGGCTTGCTTTAACCCATACAAAGCTTTTCTAAGCTTATAAACATAATCAGGTTTAAGAGGATCTACAAAACCTGATGGCTGCTCTACATATACTTCTTCTTTAAGATCACCATTCAGAAATGCTGACTTCACATCCATATGGTATACTTTGAAGTCTTAATAGGCTGCATAGGCAAGGAACATTCTGATTGCCTCCAGCCTTACTATTGGGGCAAAGGTTTGATCAAAGTCAATCCCTTCTTCCTGCCTGTATCCTTTAGCAACCAATCTTGCTTTATTTTTCACTATTACTCCACTCTCATCCAACTTGTTCCTATAGATCCATTTTGTCCCAATTATATTGTGGCCTCTTGGTTTAGGAACAAGCTCCCAGACATTGCACCTTCTGAATTGATTCAGCTCCTCTTGCATAGCATCAATCCAGTGCTGGTCTTGGATAGCTTCTTCAAACTTCTTAGGCTCCATTTGTGACAGGAAACTTGAGTGCAGAACTGTGCTTTGACTTCTGCTTCTAGTCTGCACTCCCTGTCTTGGATCACCTATTATCTGATCAGCTGGATGGTCTCTTAAATGTCTTGTAGCTGGAGGAAGATTCCTGTCTGGTTGAACATCTCTAGCTCCTTCATTATGCTGAACCTCTTGGTTTTCTTCTTCTTCTATTGTGTCTTGTACTCCCCCTGGATAGTAGCCTTCATTTTCCAATGCTCCATCTTCCCTTGAAGCTACAACAATGGAGAGCTTGTCCATTCTTTTGCTTATACCTGTTGAGTCATTTGATCTACAAGACAACTCACAGTTGATTAATCTTGTTTCATCAAACACAACATGCACAGATTCTTCAATAACTTGAGTAGTCAAGTTGAAGATTCTATAGGCCTTACTATTTGTGTTGTACCCAACAAATATCCCATCCTGGGATTTGGCAGCAAACTTAGTCAAATATGACTTACCATTGTTAAGTATATAGCATTTGCAACCAAAGATCCTGAAGTAGGATATATTTGGTTTTCTACCTTTCATAATCTCATAGGGAGTTTTTTTGTGGCTCTTGGTGATAGAAGCCCTATTGATCACATGACAAGTAGTGTTTACTGCCTCAGCCCAGAAATATTCTGGTAGAGAGGTGTCACTCAATAGAGTTCTACCAGCTTCAATTAATGTTCTATTCTTTCTTTCAGCAATTCCATTTTGCTGAGGTGTTCTAGGTGAAGAGAACTCTTGGAAAATCCCAAAGTCTTCATATAACTTTGTCATGCTTTCAGATTGAAACTCAGTACCATGGTCACTTCTGATTTTGACCACTGTACTATTCAGTTCATTCTGAATTTGCTTCACAAAATTAAGTAAGACACTTGGGGTTTCAGATTTCTGTCTCAGAAAGAACACCCATGTAAATCTAGAATAGTCATCTACAACCACAAAAGTGTAGACCTTCCTACCTAGACTATGAACTGGCATAGGACCAAAAAGATCCATATACAAGAGGTATAAGCACCTCACAGAATCCTTGTTTTCAAGGCTTTGAAAGGAGGATTTTGTCTGCTTGCCCTTTTGACAAGCTGAGCATATCCCTTCCTTTATACACTTAACTTGAGGACCATTTCTTACTAACTCTTTGCTAAAGAGTTGGTCAATTGTCTTGTAGTTAAGATGAGCCTATCTCTTGTGCCACTTAACATAATGAGAAGCATTGTCATCAGCAACAAGACAGATGGGAGAAGCCTTATTCTCACATACAAAATTAAGACAATATACATTTCTCTTCCTATACCCAGTCAAAATGATCTCTTGATCACTTGACATTTTGATATGACATCCATCCTTAACAAATGAAATGTCATATCCTAAATCACTCAGCTGGCTTATGCTTATTAGATTATGTTTCAAACCTTTTACATAAGCCACTTGGGTGATAGTAATTAGGTTAGAAGAAATGTTACCAAACCCTTTGATGACTCCTTTTTCAGATCCACCAAAGATCACTTTAGGTCCATCTTTGACAGATGAATACTCCTTCAGCAGCCCCTTTGTTCCAGTCATGTGCCTGGAACAACCACTATCCAAGTACCATATAGGGGCATGGCTACTTGGATTCACCTGCAACACAGATTTACTTACCCTTAGAACCAAAGTAAGTCTTGGGTCCTTGGTTCAGGTTAGCATAAACAAAGCTACCATTATCTCTTCTAATAGGTAAACTATTGTTCTTTCTAACACTTGTGTTGTACCAGCAGTCTAGTGCAAAATGGCCTCTCTTGCCACAGCACCAACATTCAAACCTATTGTATCTAGTTCTAGATACATCCTTGACAAAAGAATTTCTGTCCATTGTTGGTGCTGCAGCAGCTTCACCCACTGATTTTTTATAACCATTGGGTTTATGAACATGGGTATGCCTGTTGGCATTTATACCCTTGTTTTTCAGAACATTAGTCTTAATATGACCATAAATATTTTCATGATCATATTGGTTAGAAGGCACTTGCACCTTTCTAAACTTAATAGGGACTGAAAAGTTCAGTGGCTTGACAGGAGCTTTGCCTTTCCTCTTGAATCGGCTAGCCCTGGAGTTACCTTTGAATCCCAATCCTGCCTTACACTTTTGATTCACAAATTCATCTATCAAGGGTAAGATAGACTTTGCCTTAGAGTAACTAGCCACTAAATCTTTTTCAATTCTTAGTCTGGCCTCCAGACTCTTCACTTGATCATTGGTATAATTAATTGTGCCCATCTGAATAATAGTTATATTCTTCTGCTTGGTAATTTCATTTAACTTCTGATCAATTACTTTCTCTAACTCAGTTGCAGCTACCCTTAGTTTAGCAATTTCATGAGCCTGAGATTTAACCAGGTTCTTGCTTTTCTTAAGTGCCTGCAACAAGTCCCCATACTTATCTATCAATTGATAGACATCTCCTACAAATTCAGATGCATCTACATCACTTGATGCAGATGTACCTGATTCTGTACTTGTACTACAAACAGATTTCATAGAAGGACATTGTACTTTATTAGGACCAGACTGATTCTGGCATATGTCCTCTTCTGATCCTGCCATCAGTCCCATGCACTGATGATCCTCTTGATCATAGATGGAGTCTAGCAACTGTAGAAACTCCTCTTCTTCAAATGCAGCATATAGTCCAATATATGCTTCTGCTTCAGAATCTGACTCTGAAGTTGACTGATCTGTTAGGCTCTTATCCTTCTTTGCAACAAAAAATTTCTCCTTCTTGCCCTTTTTATGAGTCTTCTTCTTGTCTGAAGACTCCTTTCTCTTATCAGGACAGTCAGCCACTACATGTCCAGGTCTATTGCAACAATAACAGACAATCTTTGAAGTAGTAGCCTTGCTGGGCTTTGATCTGCTCTTTTCTTTCCTTGATGTCTTTTTCTTCTGATAATAGTCATCAACTTGCTGTGAAGTGAAGGGCTTATACTTCCACTGCTTCTTCTTTAAGAATCTTTGGAATTGCCTTGTAAATGCAGTAAAATCTGCATCTGACTCACAGCTTTCTGAACCCTAATTCTCTGAATTTTCAGAACTAACTTCTTCAACTTCCTTAGGAGGAGATGATGATATCCTCCTATTCTTTCTAGTGGCTTCTACCTTTAAGGCCACTGTCTTCTCTCTATGCTCTCCTTTTGAATTCTTTTCCTCCTCCTTCCTCACCATAAGTTGCATTTCATAGGATATCAACTTTCCAAACAAGGTTGGAGGAGAAATCTCTGCCAGTTTAGCCACTTCTCTTATGACACAGATCTTTGTGTCCCAATCCTTTGTCAAGGATCTTAAGAATTTGTCATTCAGTTCATAGGTACTGAAGACTCTTCCATAGGACATTAACTCATTCACAATTCTATAGAATTTCTTATAGCATTCAGTTATGCTATCAGTTTTTCCTTGTCTAAAACTTTCATATTCCTGGTTGAGCATAGACTTTCTATCCTGTCTTACTTCTTCAGATCCCTCCATGTAGACAATCAAGGTGTCCCACATTTCTTTGGAGGTCTTGCAGTGAATCAGATTCGGAAATGTAGAATCATCTATGCCACTCACAATAATATTCTGAGCTCTCTTGTCCATGGTTGCCAAAATGATTTTATCCTTGGTCATTTCAGAATAACTCTTTGGAGTTTGAATATTAGCATCAAGAACTGATACCTTCATTGGAATGAAGGGTCCTTCCTGAACTGTGATGTATATTCTTGGGTCAGATGCTTCCATGAACAATCTGACTCTTTCTTTCCAAATTCCAAAGATTTCCTTCCTGTAGATGGGTAACTTCATTGACCCTAACTCCTTGTGATTTTCTCCAGAACCCATCTTCTTGAATCTTGATTCTGCCTTTCAGATCTACCTCAGACTGTTAAGTCCTTTTTGAGTAACCTCCCTCTGATACCACTTGATAGTTTTACTTTCAAGACAACCTAAACACCTAAAGTGGGGGTGAATAGGTTCTAATTACTTGTTTATACTTTTAGGCAGAATTTAATTACAGAATTAAAACATCCAGTACAGCAATCACAGAAATTTAATCATCACAGATTGCACAATATTTTATAGTGGTTCCCCAAGGTTTGGGTACATCCACTTCCCCCTTCACCTATCTAGTAGTATGCTAGATTCAGCCAAACTTCCACTATTCTCAGATCCGCAGATCCTATAGCTCAGAACCTGGATAGGTTCCTACAACTTAGGCACCACAGCCCTACCTCAGCCTTGCCACAAGGCCTACAACTCAGAGAAGAACCTCCTCCTACACTCAGGCAAACAGCCCTACCACTCAGAGATCAACTCTCCTACACTCAGCCTTTATATCACAGGCTTACAACTCAGATCTGTGTAAAACAGATCCTACAGATATTTAGAAAATAAGTTTTAATGTCTTGCCTTTGTTGAGAGAGAAGAGGACAAGACAATTCTTGATCAGCTGATGAAATCAACTGAATCTGAGCTTTCTTCAAAGCTTCTTGAATCTGAACTTAGCTGAGTTGATTTCCAAACACTTCTTGAGAAACCACTGACGGCTTCCTTCTTCTTCTTCAAATGGGTGGATCCCTCTCTATCCAACACCTTTGATGATACTTCTGAATTCTTGTTAGAACTATTCTTAGATCGATCCTGAGATCGTCTTCTTAGATCTTCTGATGAAGATCTTCTTTAGTGCCTAACACTTTCTTGAATTGATTCTTCAATTGGATTGTAATCCTTCTTCACTTTTTGCACCTTTTTTTACTTCCTACTGAATCTGTCTATTTATAGACCTTCTTCATGGTAACCGGCTGATCCGATTTCTAACTGTTTTCTGACAAGTCTGACAGCATCAGTTAACCGGTGGCAACCCACAGCTGTCAAGTCTTCAAACAAATCATGTGCCTTAGTCTTGGACAGCAAAGTGTCGAGACAGTCTGTCAGAAAGTGTCGAGACCAACTGTCTATATGTGTCGACACAAATGACTTTGGTGTCGACACAGTCTTTGAAGATGTCGACAAGTTTGCCTTTAAGTCGACACAGCTTCTTCAGAAAATAACTTGGTCTTGACTCTGCAGTGTGTCGACACAAGTCCTGTGTGTCGACACAGTTGTTGTAGATTCAGAACTCAGTATGTGTCGACACTGCCTTCAGGTGTCGACACAGCAATTGTCGACTCTGCCAAAATGTGTCGACTTAGTGTTCTGGTGTCGACACAAGTATTGTCGACTTCTGCCAATGTGTGTCGACTCTGTCTCATTGTGTCGACACAGCCTCCCAGTGTCGACACAAATGTGGTCGACTATCTTTCTATGAGTCGACGCTGCTTCTCAGTGTCGACATTAATGTGGTCGACTATCTCCTTCTGTGTCGAGGTCGACTATCTTTTTCTGTGTCGAGGTCGACTATCTTTTTCTGTGTCGAGGTCGACTATCTTTCTCTGTGTCGACTATCTTTCTCTGTGTCGACACAGCTTCCGTCATGTGTCGACACAAATATTCTGAAGTGTCGACACTGTTTCTTCAGGTGTCGACACATGGACTTAGAATATTTTTCTGCATTCTTTAATACTTCTTCACCTGCACATGTCAACTTAAAACAACATCAAATACACCTTGATGTATATCATTGAGCTAAGTTGGACTTCTTCAAATCAGGTACACATTTTCCAATATACCCAACAGCAAGCAACAATCTGATTGCCTCGAGCCTTGCAACTGGTGCAAAGGTTTGGTCGAAGTCAATCCCCTCCTTCTGTCTGTAGCCTTGAGCCACCAGTATGACCTTATTTTTTATGATGACACCGTGTTCATCCAATTTGTTTCTGAAGATCCACTTAGTGCCGATCACATTTTGGTTCTTTGGTCTGGGAACAAGCGTCCAGACGTTGCATCGTTCAAATTGATGCAGTTAATCTTTCATGGCCAATATCCATGCTGCATCTTTGTTCGCTTCGTCAAACTTCTTTGGCTCAACCTGTGACAGAAAACTAAGGTGCAAAATCTCGTTAATTATACCTCTCCGAGTTCTGACACTGTCACGAGGATCTCCTATGATCTGATCTATGGGATGATCCCTCACGTGTTAGAGCTCTAGTAGTCTGGCATCAGGAGCTCTAACATTTCCTTGGGCTCCTCCCTCTTCTGGTAGGATTTCTCCATCCTGACCGTCATTATCTCCGATTGACATTGAGGTTGACACCTTGACGTACTTGGGAGTTGCATCTTTAGCGGTCTCATCGAGACTTAGCTGTTCAAGTCTTGCACCTGCATCTTCAAGAATGCTACTGGAATAATTGTTGTTAAGCAAGCTTCCTTCATCAAATACAATATTAAGGGACTCTTCTACCACTAGGGTTTTCTTATTGAAGACCCTATATGCCCGACTATGGATACTATAGCCCATGAAGATGCCTTCGAAGCATTTTTCTCCGAATTTAGTACGTGGGTACTTCCCATTATTGAGTACATAGCATCGGCAGCCAAAAATCCTCAAATAGGGCATTGTCGGTTTCCTGCCTTTCAATAGCTTATATGGCATCTTACGATGATTCTTGTTGATCAACGCTCAGTTCTGCACATGACAAGCCTTGTTGACAGTCTCTGCCGAGAAGTATTCTAGAAGAGAGGCATCATTCAACATTGTCGTACATGCTCCAAAGAGCATTCTATTTCTCCTCTCCGCAACTCCGTTTTGATGCGGAGTACGCGGGGAGGAAAACTCATGAAAGATACCAAGTTCTTTCCAAAATTCTGTCATAACACCAGACTCGAATTCTGTTCCATGGTCACTTCTGATTTTGACCACTGAGCAGTTAAGTTTATTCTGAATCTGCTTGACAAAACTCGTGGAGATATCAAACGCATCTGACTTTTGTTTCAAAAAGAACACCCACTTAAATTGAGGGTGATCATCAACAACCACTAGCGTATACGATTTTCCTCCTAAGCTATGAACTTACAATGGACCGAACAAGTCCATATGCAGAAGATAAAGACATCTGAAGGAGTCTTTGTCTGCAATTCCCTTAAAGGTAGCCCGAGTCTGTTTGCCCTTCTGGCATGCAGGACAAGCGCTATCTTTGATGCACTTAATAGTAGGGGCATCCTTACTAAGTTCTTAGAAACCAACATATTAATTGTCTTGAAATTAATATGTGATAATCTCTTGTGCCATTGTTCACAAAAAGATGCACTGCCTTTTGCTACCAGGCACACAGGGGTAGAAGAATCTATGCTAAGAAAATCTAAACAAAATATATTTCTGCTCCTAATGCCAGTTAATACCATCTCCGAAGAGGCACACGATATTATCAAGCACTTATCCTTGCAGAACTTAACGTCATAACCTTTATCACACAACTGACTTACACTGATCAGGTTATGATTTAACCCTTCAACATAGGCCACGTCGGTGATAGAGATTATACCGTTGGAAATCATACTGTAACCTCTAGAGACTCCTTGATCTGATCCTCCAAAGATTACTTTGGGTCCATTTTTGACTGGAGAGTACTCATGCAGAAGGCTTCTTATCCCAGTCATATGAAGGGAACATCCACTGTCCAAGTACCAGATAGGCGTTTTGGTGGCCTTTGGACATACCTGCAAAATAGAATCATTTTCCTTTCGGAACCCAATCGAACTTGGGTCCTAGATTCCTTGTTAGCATACTCCCCCTCAAGCGGTTAACCCTATGAGTGGCCGGCCTCGCATTACTAACATGAGGAGTCTCGTTGAATCTTGGATTAAACCAGCAATCCACGGTAAAGTGACCAACTTTTCCACAACACCAACACTCAAATCTGTTGTACCTTTTCCTAGGCTCCTGCTTCACCCTTGGAGCGGTGGGTCCAGCCGGGGCCTTGGATTTGGAGGTGGAGGTATCATGATGACAGCAGTCACATGATTTCTTCACCTCCTATTCCTTTAGTATAACAGGCTTGGCTTTTGGTGCCTGCTTCCTATTATGGCCGCTAGAGAAGTGGCCATAATCCCCCACTTGGATTTCCTCATAAGGTGCCTTAAAGACACTCTCATCGTAGTTGCGGGGGAAGGCCTAACCATCATACCATCTCTTGAGCTTTTCAACCGAGGGCCGGAAGAAGTGGCCATAGGTTGACTCAAAGTCCTGTTCATTGCAGGGAAAGCCAGGCTTCCTGAACACAACAGGGTTGAGTGGGGCCTTTCCCTTTTCTGCAGCAGAGGCCTTCTTAGCAGCATTATTTTTCCTCTGCTTTCTGTTTCTCGTGGATGATTTACCAGGCACACCCTCATGCCCCAAGCCAGCCCCCTTAGCCTGAGCAGAGATGGTATCAACCAGTGGAAGAACAGTCTTTGGCATAGAGAAGCTTTTTTGACAATCTTCCTTTTTACCGCAAGTTGTTCTTCCAACTTGTTGATTTCTTCCTGTTTAAGGTCAAGGAGCCTTAGAGACTCTGAGTGCTCAGAAGTCAGGCTCAGGTGTTCCTGTCGAAGAGAGATCAAGCTAGTGATCTCTTCTCTTAGAGACACACCCTTAGCCTTAAGGAATTTTACTTCCTTTTTCTGAGCCCTATACCTATTACGGCATTCCTCAAAGGTATTGAGCAGAAGCTCATACTTTTCGAGGAGCTTAGCTTCACGGGCAGATGGGCTGTCCTCGAGATCATCATCTGGAGACTCATAGTCAGAGTCAGAGAGGGGGGTACGAGCTTTTACCTTCCCAGTAAATGGGGGGCAGTCTCCTTCTGAGTCAGAGCGACCCACTAGCTCGAAGTTGGCTTCCTCATCATCACTGGAGTTTGAGGAATCAGACTCACTCAGTGTCATTGGATTTTTGGCTATATAGCTCCTCTCCTTCTTCTTATCTCTAGAGGATTTGTGCTCCTCTCCCTTCCCCTTATCTATCTTGCCTTGGTGGCAGTCGGCGATGACGTGACCTGGCTTATTGCATCCAAAGCAAATAATGTCATTAGAGCGATATTTGTTCTGTTTGGATTCATACTTGTTAGAAGAATAATTCTTCTTCTGATTTCTGGAGGAGTAGCCATCTCTCTTTCTTTAATTCCTCAACTTGAGGAACATCTTGAACTCCCGAGTGACGAGGGAGAAGTCTTCTTCAGATAGCTCGAGCCGGAAGAGCATGGCTCAGAGTCTTCTTCCTCAACCATTTTCCGAGAACGGGATGAGGCTGCACCCTTGCATTTCCTTGAGTGATTGGATTTTAGGACCACAGTCTTCTCTCGGGCAGCGGCTTTCTCGACTTCTTCTTCAGCTTTTCTGGTGTTCAGCTGAAGCTCATAGGACAGAAGTTTCCCAAATAGAATTTGGGGATCTATTTTTGCCAGCCTGCCAAATTCTTTGATGGCGCAGATCTTGGTGTCCCATTCCTTAGTAAGAGATCTAAGGAATTTGTCATTTAGTTCACCATCGGTGAACACTATGCCATAGCCCTTCAGGGCATTGACGATATTCAGGAAGTTCTCGAATGTCACTCCGATTTCTTCCTTGGGACCTTGGCATAAGGCCTCGTACTTCTGGTTCTGAAGGGATCTTCGATCATCCCTTACTTCATCAGTGCCTTCCATCAGGATGATCAGGCAGTTCTAAATGTCCTTGGCAGTCCTGTAGTTGCAAAAAACCTACATCATGGAACCATCGACAGTTCTTACCAGATTGTTCTGAGCTTTCTTGTCAAGTCCGGAAAGCACCATCTCATCCTTATCCATTTGAGAAAGTTTCTTGGGCACTTTCTTGGTTGGATCAATGGTGGAGGCCTTAGTGGGGATATAAGGTCCCTCCTTCACTATCATGAAGAGTCGTGGGTCGACTGCTTCCATGTAGTACCTGATCCTTTCCTTCCAGATAGGAAAATTCAGCTTGGTGCACACTGGGATCTTCCCTGAATACTTGAGTCCTTCCATTTCAGATATCTTCTTTCTTCTTGACACTATAACCAGGATCTTACTCATGGTTTTAACCTTATTGACACCTCCCTTTGAAACCACTTGAAAGTTATCTAGTGTCAACTAACTTCACCTATGGGGCGGGGAATAGGTGATTTGCAGTCTTTTACGGAATTTAAAATAACCTGCACAAGAAAACAACCACAACACAGAAAAGCACAAAAGCAATTATAGTGGTTCCCCGATTTGGGTATGTCCACTCTCCCCCTTCGACCTATCTCCCAATAAGGGACGACTCGGTCACTTCACCAAACGGATTGAAATCAAATCCTCACACTATGGAAGAAACCCTTCCACCCGAAGGAGTCACTACTCTTCAACCACGGGTTGCACCCAACCCTTACAATGAGGAATCACTATTCCTTTACAACAACACAAAAATTAGAATGTATAAAAAATACAAACTTCAAGTATGACGAATCTGATGTCCCGCTTCGTTCGTTGAAGCATTCTTGATGAAGACGAAGAGTCCACGACCGGAGCACTCTCTTGGAGAGGATCTTCCTGAGACTGGCGGCAGCAAATGATTGCGGCGGCGATGCTTTGTAGATCCAAACTTCTTGATGAGTCAAGCAAGGTCTACCAACGATCTCAATCGGATCGGTCATCTCAATCGATTCGGAAAAAGATCTTACTTCGTTCAACAAATCAAGAGACAAGGGATCTCGAGATAGAAGCGTGATACGCACTACTTGGCCTCGGTCCTGTCGATGAGCGATCAAAAAAGGTCTCAGATCAGCGGCGGCGACAACTTTGCGAGCAGCGACGGCGACGGAAGATGATTTGCGATCCGCTAGGTTACGCTCGGCAACCGTATGCCTTTTTTGTTTTCTCTGTTTGATACCTTCGTAACTTAAAAATAGGCAAGTACATATACTGTAGATCAACCCTACAAGACCGTTGTGGGCCCCACAAGAAGAAACCCTAAGCCCGGTCTAATCAGCGCCTGTTATCTTGGTTCGGTCCAGCGGGCAGATAAAAATCGCCTGAGGCAAATTCGGCGGGAATCATTGGTGATTCCCGTCGAAGTCGGCGGGAATCACTCATGATTCTCGTCGAATTATCCTTGGTAGAGTTTCAGTTGAAAAGCTTGCCATCCGGAGGGAATCGGCGAGAATCATGACCATTCTCGACGAATCGGCGAGAATGCAAAATCATTCTCGACGATTCGGCGAGAATCAGTTAATGATTCTCGTCGATTCTGACTTAGCAGAATTCTTTAAGGCGAACTGTCAGCCAGATGAAGTTGGCGGGAATCGACGAGTTATTCTCGACGATTCGGTGGGAATCGAATCGGCGAGAATCACT
The DNA here is from genome assembly GCA_039513925.1 of Platanthera zijinensis. Lineage (NCBI taxonomy): Eukaryota > Viridiplantae > Streptophyta > Magnoliopsida > Asparagales > Orchidaceae > Platanthera > Platanthera zijinensis. The sequence continues at coordinate 197,503,424 of CM077085.1, read as the reverse complement.
TGGTGATTCCCGTAGATTCTGACTTAGCTGATTTTTCCACTTTCTTCCCATGACTTGGTCTATGACCCATCCTTGCTCCTCCTCTGCTGTTGAATTATCTCAATCCTGTACTTGAAAATAAGTACACTACAATAGAGAGAGCATACATGAGTCAACACACTGATCTGCTCAACGAGGGATTACGTTGCACAGACCCGTGTATATTAACCCACTGCACCCCTACATTGGTGTGTACTTAGTATTGAATAGCTGCAAGCACAATCTTGAAGAAATATCGTCAAATACATTGTCAATTCACCTTAGCTGGTTCAGGGGCTTCTTCAAATCAGATACATTGTGGATACAATACCCAACACTATAGTTTTATTTCATGTCATGATGGGTGCAATTAGCCATCATGAGTGTTTTCAATTTGTATGGTGGAGATGGAGTGGTGTAGCCTATAAATAAGAATGTATCTTCTTTGTTTTGTTTATTGAATGAAAATTTGAAATTTGAACTCCTAAAATTGGAATTCCCTCCTTCCTCTCTCTTTCCTTCTCTCTTCCTAGCCAAAAGAGGCATCTCTCCCTCTCAAAATTTCGGCCCCCTCCTTTGAATCACCGGCCCTCCTCCTTCCTCCCTTCTCCTCCTCCCTCCTTTACATCCCCCACATCATCTTGCGAATTCGAGCCCCAACTCCTTCCTCCAAATGGTCGGCTTCCCTCCACCACCTACCACCCGAGCCACCACCAACAACCTCCCCCAAAACGACCACCCACCTCCTAACCACAAAACCGGCCACCTCCCTTTCGACACAACCCGTGCCCCTCTCCCCTCCACCCTCCCAAGCCGACCTCCACCATCCTCCTCCTCATCAAACTCTTTTTACTAAGCACCATAATCTCCTTCCTAAAACAAAATATCCACGTACCATAAAAGTCCTTAGCCTACCATAATAGAAATATTTCTTTCCTTAATTATTTCTTAATCCTTCACCTTTTCTCTCTCCTGCCTTATTTGGAGATATTTGTTTCCATATTTAGAAGATTTCGCCGGGACTTTCCAAATACAGCGTGACACGAAGAAGGCGACGAATTTCTCTCCCTCTGGCGTATCTCTGGTGGTGTCGTTAAGGAAGGATTCTAGTCGAGAGAAAATTTCCACCATTATGAGTTCTCTTCATTAGATAATTCCTATGGCATTGGCAAATAGCACGGCTTGTGTAACGCTTCATCTTTCGTGATTAAATTTATTTTAGTTATTGTCTTGTTTACTTTATTTTCATTTAAGTTCGTGAGGCGTGGCGTCCCTCGTTTGTATTTTGTTGGGAGAGAACCACCCTTGCCCGAATCTTTGGTTTTCGGTGGCTTCTATTTTGGTACAACGCGCTCGACCGAACTGTGTGGGTTTTTTCGCTTGAGAGGACCTTGGCCTATCGCCTTTGTATTATCTTAAGGGGCCTTGAGAACCCCCCGTAATCTTAAATAAGTAACAATATTCATTGATTCGTTGCTGCGGTAAATTCTTGACCGTGACGTGCGCGATATTAGAGAGCGTCGTGTTTGTTTCGCCGACCACCAAAGTGCTCAAAAGGACTAGCCTACATCAATTTGGTATCAGAGGGAGGTTCACGTCAATTTGCTAATTGACACCTCCCTCTCTTATTTTGCACGTTAACACACGCTCACTCGTTGCATAGTAGTTTATAAAAATAAATTTTAAAATTTTTGGGTCTGCAAATAGCGACCTAAAATTTTCATTTTTTTTGAAAATTTCAAAAACATAAAATTCTTGAAATTCTCTATCATTTTATTAATAAGAAATAAAAAAAATACTTTATTTTTATTGAGTCATTATTTTTATTAAATTTTTATAAATTTTTAATTTTGGTCTGAAAATAGCGGCCTCTCTTTTTTTTTTTCTTTAGCAAAATTAAAATTTTTTTTTAAAAAAATCCTCATATTTTTCCAGCAAGAACCCTATTTTCTTATATTTATAACCCTAGTTGCTAAGCGGGAACAATTCCAACTGTCTGAAATTATTTGGCCCAGTAGTGTTTCCTTGCCCATGCACAAAATCCAGGTTGAATTTTCTCTCCTGTTCTCGCTAAGATATTATATGACATATATGCTACCCAGTTAGACTATTACTATGCTAAGGATATGGCTAAACACACCCCTAGGGCACCCCTCATTTATCCTTTATGACAGTTTAGAGTATCCCAAAAATTTTAGGGACTGTCTTAAGGGATTAGAACAATATTTTAATTATCACTTATGGGATGACTACGAAAGGGTTAGCTTTGCCCGAGAGCGATTAGTAGTTCGAGCCCGATTTTTTTGGTTAAACGAAGAGCGTCGTGTTGGTAGTTATTGTTATGCTTGGCCGCACATGCGTAGCCTCCTATCGAATCTATTTGATCCCGCCTACTTGCGCACTAATAGCACCACACCCGTTCATAAGAATAGTTACGACACTAGACCCGTCTCTGCGTATAGGAGTGACCCTAGGCCTCAGTATAGATCCTATCCCTAGAGAGGTAGTAATACACAAAGTGTGCCTAGTCCCACCTATAGGGAACATAAGCCATTTATACCCCAAAATTTGCACTCGAACGAGGTTAATATTAGGGTGTTTGCTTCTTTAGCCTCAACATCTAAGCCCTCTAGTATAGTGATTAATACCTCTGAGGATGCTTTTGGGGATATAGAATCTCTGGATGATGGAGTTAATCAGCTAGGTGAGAGTTTTCCTTCACTTACGATTATGCCTGACTCTCCTGTTGAACATGAGGATGCGCTTAGGACTGAGCCTGTTATTGAGGACGAGGCAAGTTTCACTGACGCTTTTAGTGATATGGAGGAGGTTGGTTATCCCTGTGATTTGGATGAGGATTTCTCCCTTGAGGAATCATCTCCACCCCCCTTCGACGATATTTTATTCAGGGAGTCTTCTGATGACCCTGAGTCAGAAGACGTTCCGGCAGAGTCAGTAGAGTCATCCGAAGCTAAGAGCGTACCTATTACTGATTTAGGTGATGACTCGCTAGGACCCGACATTATTATGGTTGACCCAGGCTTATTAAATATTTCTACGGTATTAGAAGAGTCACCTTGGGATGGTTTGTCAATTTTGGATAATCTTAGTGTGATATATCCGGGAGTAAGTTTATTTATGTTCTCAACGCCGCTTAAAGGTTAAGTTGACTTTGATACTACCCGGGATTCGATTTGTCCATCCCCATATTCTTACTTAGACTATGTCCCTATCTCATAGGAAGAATTGGTCGATATAGGATGTGATGTTGTAGTAGATTTACCCTGCGAGGAAAATTTATCTTTGGATGACGGTCGCACTGAGGGCCCGATAGACTTTTCTTTGATGATAGCTCCTTCGCTTGAGGCCATAGTTTGTTTAGAAGTTTTATCGGATATAAATTTGCCTACCTTAGAGACGACAATCAGATCTTAATTAAATAAAATATCTAATGCATTGGAAGACATGACGATTGATTTGGTGGATCCATTCTGTGGCAAATATTTAACTGAGGATGAGTTTTCAATGAGAACGAATCCACTATTCGGGTTTTCTTTTGATTTTAATGGCTTACAACCGGAGGGGTTTTCTTGGACGCTTAATCCATGTTTTGACATTGAGTGTTACTTATCTCCCCCAATGGAATCAAACATGTTGACTCTCCCTCCGGTTCACTTAACTCGTGTAGATGAACTTTTAGGGAACGAACTAGTCATTTCTAGCCCGGTACATCTATAGAAGCTTTTTATTCCCGCCTCCCCGTTCGGCGTACTTAGATGGATCTGGGTAGACATAGTTGGGTATGTTGAGTTGTGTCGCATGCATTTCCTTTTTAATTCGGGAGCGACCAACTCTATAGTTGGTGAAGATCATTTTCTGAAAACCTTTTATTATGATACTTTTAAATCAAAATTTAAATCCAAATTTAAAACTATAACGATGGACTCCACTGATTTAATCTTTGAACTTAAAGTGATGTAGGCCACTCCTTAAGGAATTAAAACACGAGACGACAAAAGGATTCCTAAAAGGAATTTTAGCGAACACGTGGTGTGCGTGCAAAACTCGAAATTTCGGCAGAGTTTTGTTTGTAAGTGCGCGATCTCACAAGGGGAAATTTCCACTCAAACCTGCACGAACATACACATTTACTATTATCATATCCTAACCATACATCTAGCATCGCATCACAAACATTTCCATCCACATAGAGTGAGATCCGAACTAAGGTTTCAATTCGGAAAGAAGTCCAAATATAACCCTCAAAACAAAACCATACGAGGATATACCAAATCCTCCTTATCCATTTGAAACCAAAGGCTAAATAAACCCTAGTTTGTAAACGTCCAAGGGGACCTACTCTTATGGAAATCTTCGCGAAAAATCGGATTTGAAAACAATACAAATTCAGATTTTTATAATGCAACTTGAATCAATAGTTAGGATAAAATTTTGAAACCAAAGTCTCCACTACACTAACAATACAAGATGAATTTCACACAAGTTTAGGGGGAGGAAATCGTTACCCAAATCTGAAATTAGAGAGGATGAGAGGAGGGTAAAGAGCAAGATAGTGGTGGAAGAGTAGCACTTCCACGGGTCACCGGAGTCGCACCGGATGAGGAAGAACCGAGCCGCCTTCTTCGGAGTCACACCGAAGGAGGTAGGAGTCGCCGGAGCAGCAAGGAATAGCCCAAAGGGGGGGGGGCAGTAGAAGCAGGGCGGCAGTCTTCTTGGCGTCGGGTTTCGGCCAAGCCGAGAGAAAAATGGAGGGGGCGGCTTGAGCAAACCGTGAGATTAGGTTAGTGGGTTCCTTTTTTTCCTTCAATTCATTTGGAATTACATCATAGTTGTGCCTTTTATAGGCATTACAATCAAGGGGCAAAATGCACTACAACTATGGCTAAACATAGGCCAAATTGAACAAAATTAAAATGCTGAAATTATGAATAAATGCTGAAATTAAAATGATGGAATTAAGCAATAAAATTATAATCTCATGCGTAGATACGGCAGATATTTTGACGCGGCTATGGCGGAGGATGTCGCGGGAAAGTCCCAACCTTCAAGCTTGCGGCAACGGTCATCAAAATCAACAAACTCCATATGGCGACGAACAATGGCACCAAACATATCATGGCAAATATTCATCTTGAGGAGGAAAGGTAACATCAAGCGTGTGTCGGTACCAATATCATATGGGTCACCATAATCATCCGGAAGGGGATCTTCTTCAACAACATGACGCGGGTCTTCAACATGTACCAGATCACCAACGTCGTCCGGATGGGGATGCTCCAAATCAACATGCCGGGGGAAGACGGCTCAATAAATCCTCCCCCTCTTGAAATCACTCATCCCCGATGAGTGGCCAGGTAGAGAATAGCAAGGGACAGCAGCATCCATAGGTGGCATAGCAAGAGTGGACATCCACAGGGAAGGACCAGTAGTGCGGGCATCCACAATAGAACAAAACCTGTCATGAGCAAGAACAACAGGAAACCTCGTAGATGTGTCAGCAAAAAGAAAAGCAGTGCGAATCTTACCATCCAATATGAGAACCAGTAAACCCAAATGGAAGTGCGACACGAAAAAATCTCACCTCTCAACCCATGAGAATTTGAAGTGGAAGAGAGAAACGTAGGAGAAAGCCTCTCATATGGAGACCAGATTTGCAAAATTAAATCCGAAAAATTGAAATGCGGTGAAAAACCGATTGCATCATAAAAATCCAAAGAAATTGCATTTAACCCAAAATTATTGAAAATCATGAAAGGATCGACGCTCCAATGTAATAATTTTGTTATGGTACCCGAAGGTATCCACTCGGGGGTTAACAGGACTAAATTAGAATCAACAATTCTCCAGTCAGAAGATCTCGAAGGTGAACGGATGTGAAAGTGATGCAACTCTTAGACACTGGCATAAGGCAACGATATGTTTACATGCAGTTCGTACCATGATGGACGAAAGATATGTGCAATTTGATTTGGAGGGTAATAATGTCGTGAGGGCACCAAATCAATAGGCACAGTCGCCGTGAAATCATACGCAGTGGCAAATGAAAACATGCCCGTCGGTGGATACTCACTAATACACAGCCCACTAGTCATATCAAACGGAGGTGCTAATAATGACGGTTTAACTAAGTGGATTGGACTAGGTAAAATCAATTCGAGTCCTAACAAGTCCGCTAATCGATCCAAAAGGACGGCTCCATCGTAAGGCAAATCTTCCAACTCAGTAGGTACGTCAACTAACTCTGGGCCATCGCTCGGTTCCTCAACTATCATAGGAGACGAGCCTGAAATATGGTCGAGGGGAGGTGGGTTAATCCCAGGGAGGGGTACCTTAGAGGAGACATCATCATCCAGGTCACTAAGATATCCAATCTCCTCATCGTCACTATAGTCGTCAGAATAATCGGCATCGCCCTCAGTGGCGGGCTCAGACGTCGAAGCTAAAAGAGCCAAATCCCTAGGCTTTGTGGGGCACTCCACGGCATAGTGGCCAATCAATCCACAAGCATAACTTGTAGCGTTCTCCTTGCAACTCTTAACTATTGGCCTAGTCTTATCTCGCGGTCTTATAGCATCCCTAGTTGAGACAATGACAGGTGGCGGGACAGAGGACCTAACCTTTTCCTTCTCACAATCGGTAGGTGTACAAGTGCTCGAAATAGTCAGATCTTGGCAGAGCAAGGATCTAGCATGAGGCTTAGAGTCACTCCTATGATCAGAAATGGATCTAGTGCCCTGGCAAGGAGAAATAAAATCATGAGACGTCCTCATACAGGAGTACGAGGGAATATGCTTGTTCGATGTAAGCAAAATCTTAGGCGGCGACTCACTCAGATAATCAGAAGACGGAGAGCGGCAGTATGGAGGGTAATACTCATCCGTTAATAAATTCTTCATAATCCTCCAACCTACAAGTGAGTCGTCGAGGGACATCCCAAATGTCGCTCCTCATTGAGCCAGAAGGTTTGTGCTCGACCAAATAATTGTAGTTTCGCAATGGGAATCCTGTGGGGATCCACAATCTGATATCTCTCAAAGTAGCGCTCCATATCCTTCACACAACATAAAAATACTCGCGAATCACCTAACCCATCATAGGTCGGAGCAGGAACTCTAATAGGCCTAGAGGTGCGCGGTGGTGGTGTCATATATTGTGATAACATAACGTTACGCTCAACGGATGAAAGTGAGTGTGCGGATCTCCCAATGTACGCCATAACGGACAAACAGAACACTCAAACTAAGAAAACACGTAAAATAATTTTTTTTTTGTTTTTATATAACAAAATATAAATTTAAAAACCAACAAAATGTGCCTAAGTGCAAATTGGGGGTAGCTCGGAACGAGCTGATCGTTGCCAAGTTTAGAAATTGGAAAACCTGGCTTTGATACCAAATTGATGTAGGCCACTCCTTAAGGAATTAAAATTTAAGACGACAAAAGGATTCCTAAGGGGAATTTAAGCGAACACGAGGTGTGCGTGCAAAACTCGAAATTTCGGCAGAGTTTTGTTTGTAAGTGCGCGATCTCACAAGGGTAAATTTCCACCCAAACCTGCACGAACATACACATTTACTTTTATCATATCCTAACCATACATCTAGCATCGCATCACAAACATTTCCATTCACATAGAGGGCGATCCGGACTAATGTTTCAATTCGAAAAGTAGTCCAAATATAACCCTCAAAACAAAACCAACGAGGATATACCAAATCCTCTTGATCCATTCAAAACCAAAGGCTAAACAAACCCTGGTTTGCAAACGTCCAAGGGGACCTACCCTTACGGAAATCTTCGCGAAAAATCGGATTTGAAAATAATGCAAATTCAGATTTTTATAATGCAACTTGAATCAATAGTTAGGATAAAATTTTGAAACCAAAGTCTCCACTAAACTCACAATACAAGATGAATTTCACACAAGTTTAGGGGGAGGAAATCGTTACCCAAATCTGAAATTAGAGAGGAGGAGAGGAGGGGAAAGAGCAAGATAGTGGTGGATGAGTCGCACTTCCACGGGTCACTGGAGTCGCACCGTATAAGGAAGAACTGAGCCGCCTTCTTCGGAGTCACACTGGAGAAGGTAGGAGTCATCGGAGTAGCAAGGAATAGCCCAAAGTGGGGGGGGGGGTAGCAGCAGGGCGGCGGGCTTCTGGGCGTCGGGTTTCGTCTAGGCCGAGAGAAAAACGGAGGGGGCGGCTTGAGCAAACCGTGAGATAAGGTAAGGGGGTTACTTTTTTTCCTTCAATTCATTTGGAATTACATCATAGTTGTGCCTTTTATATGCATTACAATCAAGGGGCCAAATGCACTACAACCATGACTAAACATAGGCCAAATTGAACAAAATTAAAATTCTAAAATTATGAATAAAATGCTGAAATTAAAATGCTGGAATTAAGCAATAAAATTATAATCTCATGCGTAGATGCGGCAGAGAATTTGACGCGTCTATGGAGGAGGATGTCGCGGAAAAGTCCCAACCTTCAAGCTTGCGGTAACGTTCATCAAAATCAACAAACTCTATATGGCGACGAACAATGGCACCAAACATATCATGGCAAATCTTCATCTCGAGGCGGCAAGGTAAAATCAAGCGTGTGTCGGCAGCAACATCATCCGGGTTACCATAATCATCCGGAAGGGGATCTTCTTCAACAACATGACGCAGGTCTTCAACATGTACCAGATTACTAACGTCGTCCGGAGGGAGACACTCCAAATCAACATGCCGGGGGAAGACGGCTCCATCATAAAGCACCTGTACCACCAGACATAATTCCGTTATTTTGCACTATTAATTCAAGTCATGTGGAACATGGGTTCACCCCTCATGGTTTTAATTTAATTAGGCGCATTTTTAATTTCTTAATCCATGTAAATGCGCCCATTAAATTACTTGCTAGGTTGTGTCGAAAATTCTACCACTGTTATGTGAATGATATGGTGTTGGATTGTCTCACCCCTGAATGGATGCCCCAGAGCAGTTTAAAAATATTAACGAATCGGCTAGTCCAATTTTTACGAATTTTCTGGAAGTTTGGTAACATGACATTTCTGTTAAAATTTTCCACTGATTGGGGCATAGCTCCTATTTTCATCGTTTCATATTCTACGCTTTATGCTTTTATGCAACTTGAAATGTCTACCTCTCCGTATATATCTTCCACTATGCTTTCTATTGGGTTGGGTGGTGACAGTTTCCTAGGATCGTTCTCCTTCTCGGTCTCCATCGGAGGTATGTTGTTGGATGTTGTGGAAATTATTTTTCCTTCTTTGGCTAACGTGTTTTTGAGGTCTCCCCAAGGCCACCTTTAGCAACGCAGGTCCTTCTTCACCGCCGATGAACTTCCAGGCGAGTACACACTGGCGTACTCATCAGTGATGAGTATTTTTAAGAGGGGGAGGATTGATGGAGCCGACTTCCCTCAACTTGTTGTTTTGGAGCGTCTTCCCTCTAACGATGATGGTGACCCGGTAGATATGAATGGAGGCGACGACCCACAACACTTTGGAGACGACGACAGTATGCTTACGGACGACCCTTGGAAGCATCGCCACAATAGCCGTCCGGAGCACAAACCCAATTATAATTTATTAATAATATATATTAATAAATTATTATTGAGTAATAATATATTTTATTATTTATTTTTGAAATTATCATTTTACTTCATGTATTAATTTCATATAAGATGGAGACCTATACCCATCCTCGTTATTTTATTTCATGTGCAAACTATAGTTTTATTTCATATCATGATGGGTCCAATTAGCCATCATGAGTGTTTTCAATTTGTATGGTGGAGATGGAGTGGTGTAGCCTATAAATAGGCATGTATCTTCTTTGTTTTGATTATTGAATGAAAATTTGAAATTTGAACTCCAAAAATTTTAATTCCCACCTTCTTCTCTCTTTCCTTCTCTCTTCCTAGCCAAAAGAGGCATCTCCCCCTCTCAAATTTTTTGCCCCTCCATGGAACCGCCGGCCCTCCTCCTTCCTCCTTTACATCGGCCACTTCCTCTTGCGAAATCAAGCCCCAACTCCTTCCTCCAAACCGTCGGCTTCCCTCCACCACCTACCACCCGAGCCACCAACAACAACCTCCCCCAAAACGACCACCCCCCCTCCTAACCACAAAACCGGCCACCTCCCTTTCAACACAACCAGAGCCCCTCTCTCCTCCATCCTCCCAAGCCGACCTCCACAATTCTCCTCCTCATCAAACCCTTTTTACTAAGCACCATAATCTCCTTCCTAAAACCAAATATCCACGTACCATAAAAGTCCTTAGCCTACCATAATAGAAATATTTCTTTCCTTAATTATTTCTCAATCGAACACCTTTTCTCTCTCCTATATTATTTGGAGATATTTGTTTCCATATTTAGAAGATTTCACCGGGACTTTCCAAATACAGCGTGACATGAATAAGGCGACGAATTTCACTCCCTTTGGCGTATCTCTAGTGGTGTCGTCAAGGAATGATTCTAGTCGAGAAACCGGATGAGAAACTGGATTCATCAAATCCGGTTGGGTAACAAAATTTTCCACCTTTATGAATTTCTCTTCTTTAGATAATTTCTGTGGCATTGGCAAATAGCGCGACTTGTGTAACGCTTAATTTTTCGTGGTTAAATTTATTTTAGTTATTGTCTTGTTTACTTTATTTTAGTTTAAGTTCGTGAGGCGTGGCGTGTAACGACCCCATCCGTTAAATGACGTATAGTAGAAGGTCCGGCCGGGGCCCCACACTATATGCCACAAACTGACGGTGAGGTCACAGGATAATACCAAACCATACGAATCCTAACTCAGAGCATTCTAGCGGAAGCTTTAAGTTACAAATTTGAACTCTAAACAGGAATGTCCAATATATAAACCCCGTTTATATATCACCACGGAATGTACACAAAGGTTTGGCCTTAAGGCCTTACAGTTCCTCTTTACATACAACATGATTTACAAACCTCGGCGCGCAGGCCGGCCATACATGAGTAAAAGAGAACTAACAAAACATTCGGTTAGCCTTCAAGGGCTAGCCGCAGCAGCAGCAGCAACAGCAGTAGGGCTTCAGCCCATCACTTACCACTTGGCTCTCCAGCACCTGCACGGGAACAATCCACCCAACCGGTGGCAAACAATGCAACGGTCAGCATTCAGCTGACCCAATTATAACAATCCTACCCCTTTCTCGGGGCATGAGCATTCTTTCCCTGCAAAGCATGGCATCATCAAATAGCAACTATGTGCGCGCAGGCACATTCAAGCCATCACAACTATCGGCCACACGGCCCGACAGTCCGTGCACTCAGGGCACATTCTTGGTGTACCGGAATACCAGGGTCAACACCACCGTCTACACGGTATTTGAGCATTCTAGTCTTTCCGGCGCGCGGGCCTAAGACTCTCATTAGGCGCTCCAACAAAACCTATAACCAGGCTTCCAAGTCGGACGGACCTAACGCAGGTACGGATCAGCCACCCCCCGTTGCTCAAGTCGCTGTGCCACCTCGAATACGGAAGTATCCATGGCTATTTATAGGCGCGGGTCAGTTTCACCTTTCCTGTTCGGCAATCTGCCTTTTCATCGATTTGCAGCCCAACGGCTCAACCGCTCATAAAGTGGCAACGCACGGCCACAAGAGTTGCATCCAACCCTCTTCATTTCCTGGACATCATCCAGTACTTCCTGCTGCACCAAGCAATAGGTAGGCACAAGGCAACACAAGCCATAATCACAGAGCCTTCTCCGATATGCAAACAAGCATCACCAATCCAGACCATGTCTAGATGGGCTTCACACAGCATGCCTAGAGCCGTACTCCAATTCCGGCCTCTAACAAGGGGGACTTCACATATCTACCCCAAGGGACACCACAACCCACCGCACACTCGCGGGGAAGGGTTTTCCCTATGCAATGCAGAAAAGAAGGACTTCACATGTCCAAGGAGGGAGATCGTTACCCTTGTCGATCTCTTCGGAGCCATCGAAAACTAGCCGGTGAGAAAGAACCGCAACAGCCTTGCCTTCACAACGCCGGCTTCGGATCACGAATCGGACCACGGGAACTCCGCCGGTGGTTTGATCTCCTCCTCCTTCTTATTCCTCCTCTCCCTTTCTCTCTTCCTTAAGCAAAATGAAGAATGACTTCTTCATCCTTCCTTCACGAAATAAATCCAGCCAGGAAACCACCTGAGCCCTTGGATCAAAAGAGAGAATCTGAACGGCCACGATTTGCCCAAAAAACCCAATTTTTGGCTGACATGGCCTGTGACACGCCCGTGTCACAGGCCGTGTACCCTTAAGCGGCACACGCGGTATTCGAACCGACTGAGATTTACCAGAACACGGGCATCGACACGCCCGTGTCGAACCTGACACGCCCGTGTCATTCCTGAGACACGCCCATGTCATTCCTGCCTCATCGAGCTGCAAACAGTACACGGGTCGGCACACGGCATCGGACACGCCCGTGTCCCACCTGACACGCCCGTGTTCACGGCCATGTTCAAGGCCGTGTACTTCTCTGACTCGAATAGGCCATTTTCGAAATTTAATTGCGTGACACGCCCTGGGACACGCCCGTGTCGATGGCCGTGTCCCAGGCTCGACGATCGTCGACTATCGATCGTCGACTAACCTGAACACGCCCTGGGACACGCCCGTGTCCCAGGCCGTGTACCCCGACACGCCCTGGGACACGCCCGTGTCCCAGGCCGTGTCAAACAGCCTGCACCTCAAATAAGTTTGAAAACTCATTTTGAGATTTCTGGGGTGTTACAATCCTCCCCCCTTAACAAAATTTCGTCCCGAAATTTGCACGGTAAGGAAACAAGAACCAGCAATGCTATAACTATGTTATAACAAAAAGTACACGGTCTACAGTTTATACAAACAACTCGGGAAAATCAGCTCGCATGGTCTGCTCTCGCTCCCATGTTAGCTCTTCACAGCCACAATTGTCCCATCGGACCTTGACCATCCCGATCACTTTGTTCCGCAACTGTTTCTCGGCTCGATCCTCGATCTGAATGGGTCTAACCCTCGTCGTTAGCCCATACTCGACCGGTACCCGATCAATCTCCACTACTTGAGCCGGATCCTTCACCGCCTTACGAAGGACTGAGATGTGAAATACATCATGTAATCTACCCAAGTCTGCTGAAAGTGCTAGTCGATAAGCAGCTTCCCCAACTCGCTCCACCACCTCAAACGGACCAAGATACCTCGGACTTAGCTTTTTCAAACGCCGAATCCTGGACACGCCTTTGAAGGGTTTGATCTTCAAATATACCCAATCACCCACCGCGAACTCCACGTTCCGATGTTTGGCATTGTAGTACTTTGCTTGAAGATCTTGGGCTATCAATAGCCTCTCCCGAATAGAGCGTATGAGCGAGGTAGCTTCTTCGACTTCCTTTTTCCCACTCAGCTTAGATTCGCCTGCTTCTGCCCAAGCTAACGGTGTACGGCATTTACGACCATACAACGCCTCAAATGGTGCCATACCAATACTCGCTTGGTAGTTATTATTATGGGCAAATTCGACAAGAAATATATAATCTTCCCATCTCGTACCAAAGTCTAGGGCGCACATGCGGAGCATATCCTCCATCGTCCTGTTGGTTCGTTCAGTCTGACCATCCGTTTGGGGATGAAAGGCCGTACTAAATGCCAATTTTGTACCCAACATTTGATGAACGAGCCGCCAATCATTCGATGTGAACCGCCCATCACGGTCACTAACGATGCTCCGAGGAACACCGTGCAGTCGAACAACCTGCTCCACATAAAGCTTGGCCAAGGTTTCCACTGAATCGTCTCTTCTGTTTGGAAGGAAGTGCGCCACTTTTGTCAACCGGTCCAAAATCACCCAGATTGAATCATGACCGCGTTGAGATCTCGGCAACCCGTGCACGAAATCCATCGAAATATCATCGAACTTCCACTCCGGAATAGGTAACGACTTCAGGAAACCGCCAGGCTTCTGGCATTCTGCTTTCACTAACGCACAGGTATTGCATTCAGCCACATAACGTGCGACATCTTTCTTTAGTCCGGGCCACCAGAACAGCTTTTTCAGATCTCTGTACATCTTTGTGCTCCCTGGGTGAACTGAGTACTTTGCAAAGTGAGCTTCGTACATCAACTCTTCCCTCAATTTACCCACACTTGGGACGCACACTCGACCATTTCTTCGTAACAAACTGTTATCCCAAGAGAATTGGTCCTCCGGCCCATCTTTTGCATAGCGCTGGAGACTTTCATCAAGCTCCGTTGCTCGCCGAACTCTGTTCGTAATGTCATATTGCACCTCCGTCCAGTTCAAGCATGCATCAGTTGACGAACCCTTGACAACGCAAGATATCTCCAATGCTTCCAATTCCTGGATCAAACGCTGATCATGCCTCTGCAACCAGCTTGCCCGTACCGGAGTCTTCCGACTCAAAGCATCAGCGACCACATTTGCCTTCCCGGGAGTATAGTGAATCTCGAAGGTGTAGTCCCCGAGGAATTCCGCTCTTGCACTTTCAACTGACGCGAGCCATAAGCAATCACTTTACCAAACTTCAGAAGAACGTGGCCTAAGCCGCTCCCTGATGCATCACTATAGATCTCATACCCATCTGTACCACATGGCGATGTCAACACAGGCGCCGTGGTCAAACGACTCTTCAAGTCTTCAAAAGCTCGCGCGCACTCCGGCGTCCAAATGAACTTTTGATCTTTCCTCGTCAGCGTGGTCAGAGGTAAAGCAATCCGTGAGAAGTTTTCCACAAACCGTCTATAGTAGCCCGCAAGTCCAAGGAAGCTCCTGACCTCGGCCACTGAAGACATCACTGGCCAATCTCGAATGGCACTGATCTTCAACGGATCCACCGCGATACCTTCTCCACTTACTGCATGGCCTAAAAAGGCTACTGAAGAGAGCCAGAACTCACACTTTGAGAACTTGGCATAAAGCTTATTCCTCCGCAGGGTGTGCAAAACCAACCGCAAATGGTTTGCATGATCCTCTTCCGACTGAGAGTATACTAAGATGTCATCGATAAACACAATAACGAACAAATCCAAGTACTCTCGGAATGTTCGATGCATTAGGTCCATAAATACCGAAGGCGCATTACATAGGCCAAACGGCATTACCGTGAACTCATAATGACCGTAGCGTGTTCCAAACGCCGTCTTGGGAATGTCACCTTCCCTAATCCGCAGCTGATAATATCCTGATTTCAAATCCAATTTGGAATAGACCGTTGATCCTGCCAGCTGATCAAAAAGGTCATCAATCCGCGGGATCGGATATTTATTTTTCTCCGTCAGCTTATTCAACTTGCTGTAGTCAATACACAACCGTAAGCTACCGTCTTTCTTTTTCACAAAGAGAACAGGCGCGCTCTAAGGTGACATACTTGGGCGTATATATCCCTGCTCCAACAACTCTTGCAATTGGACTTTCAACTCAGCCATCTCTTTTGGCGCGACGCGATATGGAGAGCGGGCCACAGGTTTCGCACCTGGCACCAACTCAATAGAGAAGTCAATCTCCCGCTGGGGTGGTAACCCAGGGAGATCTTTAGGAAACACGTCGGCAAACTCTGACACAACTAGCACTTCACCGACACTGGCCTTTGGCTCAACAGCCTGATTTAGCGTGAAGAATAACTCCGCGCCCTTCCGAACAGCATTGACGACTTGGAGTGCAGATAACAGAGTCCCGCCAACTCCTCGCTTACCAGCGAACTTCGTCACAAATCCGGTATTCTGGCCCAGTGTAATCTCCTTGGAGTTGCAATCAATAAAGGCACGCTGCTCCGAGAGCCAGTCCATACCAAAGATCACATCAAACTCCGATAACGGTAGCACAGCTGCACTCAGACCGAAATCCCGACTTCCTATTTGCACATCCACATCGCAAGCCCTATTCGCAAGCATCACACAGCCATTCGGCAACAGCACCCTTGTACTATCCACCATCACATGACTTGGTACCCCAATGCGAGATACGAAATCCTCAGACAGAAAAGAATGCGAAGCACTCGTATCAAACAGGGCTCTCGCCAAATTATTCCGAATCAGGACAAAGCCTGCAACACACACATCATGCACAAGCTATACATAACCAAAAACAATAGCACCAGCAAGTAAACTAAATCAACTCGTACCTGTGACGACGTCACTTTGCTTAATCGCTTCCTGTTGGCCAAGTTGATAGATTCGGGGCTGCACCTGGGACGCAGAGGAATCAACCACCGCTTTGCCCTTCTCAGCATAAGACGCACCCGTCTTCTTGTCCCCTTTGGGCTGAACAACCCGACAGTCACGAGCAATATGCCCCACCCGGCCACAGTTATAGCATGTACGAGAATCCGACCTTGATGTCGCTCCCGACACAACGGTCGTAGTCACTTGCCCAGATGGCTTGGACCTCTTGCCCCCTTTCTTCTGGTAAAACGACTTGCTCGGGCGAGGTGCTTGAAACTCTGGCTTTGACACAACCAAGCCCTTGTTCCCTTACACTCGCCTCATGTCCTTCTCCAACGCGCACGCAGTATCAACCAACGCCTGAAACCCTTGGTTCACTGAACTCGAAAGCAGGAACCGCAACTCATCCCGCAATCCTTCATAGAACCGATTCGTTTTCCTTTGGTCATCCGCGAAGATTGTACCCGCATATCGTCCCAACCTGGTAAACTCATGCAAGTAGATATCCACACTATCTTCCCCTTGCTTTAACCGTTAGAACTCATTTTCCATAGCAATGCGTTGCGCTGCTGGGACATGTTTTGCCAGAAATATCCGAGAGAACTCCTTAATCGATACTTGCGTTAATTGCCTGCCCGCCAAATGGTGTACCTCAACCTCTTCCCACCACAACCGCGCCTCTCCTTCAAGCATGAAGGTGGCCAAGGTGACCTTTAGAGTTTCCTCCGCCCTGATCGCTGTCATTATCCGCTTGACACGCGATAACCAATCCTCTGCCTGCGTTGGGGATCCCATGCCCGTAAACGTAGGAGGACTGAAGCTCATGAATTGCTTCAACTGTCGGTCAGCTGCTCGTGGATCTACAGCCTCAACCGGCTCGGGTCTTACATCAACACGAACTGGCACTACTGCCGGCTGCGCTTGACCGGTCGGCTGAATCATGGCAAATAGCGCCTCAGCAACTAAGCGAACAGTTTCCGCAGATGGAGGAGGTGTTGGCACATCAGCTGGTGCCGCACTCTCATCAGAGCGCTGGGGCTCAGACTGCCCAGCACCACTACGTGTCACCTATAGGTGGACAAGACACACATTAGCGAACGTATGCAAGCAAGACAACACAAAAAGGAACGCGCAGATTCCTCAAACAAGATTTTGTACATTCCTTAATGGACATTCCAGAGTTCATTAGCGTTACAGCAGGTCGCACAAACATGTGCTCGCCACCCCACAAAAGAATTCGACCACGAATTCGAAAGAGGAAGGCCGACAAAAGCTGATACCAAAATGTAACGACCCCATCCGTTAAATGACGTATAGTAGAAGGTCCGGCCGGGGCCCCACACTATATGCCACAAACAGATGGTGAGGTCACAGGATAATACCAAACCATACGAATCCTAACTCAGAGCATTCTAGCGGAAGCTTTAAGTTACAAATTTGAACTCTAAACAGGAATGTCCAATATATAAACCACCTTTATATATCACCACGGAATGTACACAAAGGTTTGGCCTTAAGGCCTTACAGTTCCTCTTTACATACAACATGATTTACAAACCTCGGCGCGCAGGCCGGCCATACATGAGTAAAAGAGAACTAACAAAACATTCGCTTAGCCTTGAAGGGCTAGCCGCAGCAGCAGCAGCAACAGTAGTAGGGCTTCAGCCCATCACTTACCACTTGGCTCTCCAGCACCTGCACGGGAACAATCCACCCAACCAGTGGCAAACAATGCAACGGTCAGCATTCAGCTGACCCAATTATAACAATCCTACCCCTTTCTCGGTGCATGAGCATTCTTTCCCTGCAAAGCATGGCATCATCAAATAGCAACTATGTGCGCGCAAGCACATTCAAGCCATCACAACTATCGGCCACACGGCTCGACAGTCCGTGCACTCAGGGCACATTCTTGGTGTACCAGAATACCAGGGTCAACACCAACGTCTACACGGTATTTGAGCATTCTAGTCAGACGGACCTAACGCAGGTACGGATCAGCCACCCCCCGTTGCTCAAGTCGCCGTGCCACCTCGAATACGGAAGTATCCATGGTTATTTATAGGCGCGGGTCGGTTTCACCTTTCCTGTTCGGCAATCTGCCTTTTCATCATTTTGCAGCCCAACGGCTCAACCGCTCATAAAGTGGCAACGCACGGCCACAAGAGTTGCATCCAACCCTCTTCATTTCCTGGACATCATCCAGTACTTCCTGCTGCACCAAGCAACAGGTGGGCACAAGGAAACACAAGCCATAATCACGGAGCCTTCTCCGATATGCAAACAAGCATCACCAATCCAGACCATGTCCAGATGGGCATCACACAGCATGCCTAGAGCCGTACTCCAATTCCGGCCTCTAACAAGGGGGACTTCACATATCTACCCCAAGGGACACCACAACCCACCGCACACTCGCGGGGAAGGGTTTTCCCTATGCAATGCAGAAAAGAAGGACTTCACATGTCCAAGGAGGGAGATCGTTACCCTTGTCGATCTCTTCGGAGCCATCGAAAACTAGCCGGTGAGAAAGAACCGCAGCAGCCTTGCCTTCACAACGCCGGCTTCGGAAAACGAATCGGACCACGGGAACTCTGCCAGTGGTTTGATCTCCTCCTCCTTCTTCTTCCTCCTCTCCCTTTCTCTCTTCCTTAAGCAAAATGAAGAATGACTTCTTCATCCTTCCTTCACGAAATAAATTCAGCCAGGAAACCACCTGAGCCCTTGGATCAAAGGCGAGAATCTGAACGGCCACGATTTGCCCAAAAAACCCAATTTTTGGCTGGCACGGCTTGTGACACGCCCGTGTCACAGGCCGTGTACCCTTAAGCGGCACACGTGGTATTCGAACAGACTGAGATTTACCAGAACACGGGCATCGACACGCCCGTGTCGAACCTGACACGCCCGTGTCATTCCTGAGACACGCCCATGTCATTCCTGCCTCATCGAGCTGCAAACAGTACACGAGTCGGCACACGGCATCGGACACGCCCGTGTCCCACCTGACACGCCCGTGTTCACGGCCATGTTCAAGGCCGTGTACTTCTCTGACTCGAATAGGCCATTTTCGAAATTTAATTGCGTGACACGCCCTGGGACACGCCCGTGTCGATGGCCGTGTCCCAGGCTCGACGATCGTCGACTATCGATCGTCGACTAACCTGAACATGCCCTGGGACACGCCCGTGTCCCAGGCCGTGTACCCCCGACACGCCCTGGGACACGCCCGTGTCCCAGGCCGTGTCAAACAGCCTGCACCTCAAATAAGTTTGAAAACTCATTTTGAGATTTCTGGGGTGTTACATGGCGACCCTCGTTTGTATTTTGTTGGGAGAGAACCACCCTTGCCAGAATCTTTGGTTTTCGGTGGCTTCTATTTTAGTACAACGCGCTCGACCGAACCGTGTGGGTTCTTTTCGCTTGAGAGGACCTTAGCCTATCGCCTTGGTATTATCTTAAGGGGCCTTACGAACCCCCCGTAATCTTTAATTAGTAACAATATTAATTGATTCATTGCGGCGTTAAATGCTTGAGCGTGACGTGCGTGATATTGGAGAGCGTCGTGTTTGTTTCGTCGGCCACCAAAATGCTCAAAAGGACTAGCCTACATCAGGATTTAGACAAGGTAACATTTATTTAATAAAATTTTAATTCTGCTAGCTCAGAAATTTTTTTATTTAATCAAATCAGTAATTATAAAACTCTTTGGCATAAAAGGCAAGGTCATGTAAACCTTAAAAATATTTCTAAATTATCTAGGGATAACCTTGTTAGAGGATTTCCATCTTGCCCCTATAAGAAGAAAAGCCTTTGCATGGCTTGCTAAGTAGACAAGAAAACAAATAATAGTTTTAAATTTATTAATAAGAGTGGTTAACCTAAGATTCTTAATTTGCTTCATATGGATCTTTTTGGACCCATTGTTGTACAGAGCTTTGGAGGGAAGTACTATACTTTAGTTATTGTAGATGACTTCTCAAGATTCACTTTGGTTTTCTTCTTGAGACACAAGTCTGATAACTTTTAGGTTCTTACAGACTTTCTTAAAGGCATAAGGATTGAGTATTCTACTCCAGTTGTTTTGATCAGAAGTGATCATGGTACTGAGTTTGAATCTCTTCCCATGCAAAGATTCTGTGAGATGGAAGGTAACAAGCATTGTTTCTCTCTGCTCCTAGAACTCCTCAAAAAATGGGGTAGTTGAAAGGAAGAACAGAACCTCATTGATGTTGCAGGTACATTATGTTAAACCCCCCTCCCGGAACACAAGACACGCCACGAGAGGGGTCTTATGCCCAGATCAGCCGCCTTTCGGTAACACTAACACTCGGGTCAGCCTGTACCACAAGACGCCTATCCTGCCGGCTTCAACCAATATCAACATATAAATACAAACCCAACAATAATAATAAAAGAAGTCAACCAACACCAAGCATAAGTCTATAAGTATAGCAAAAGAGAAGCTAAACAAGCTTCTACATAATCAGAGTACGTAAATAGAATTGCCCCGAAGGGCTACAACAAAATCTCTCTCACTCACATCTGTAACCGACGGTAGCGACGGTACCATCGCCTCAGGCCCTGTCGTCCTGGCCTGGCTGTCCAGCTGCATAGCCTGCTGCTCCACGTACGGGGTTTCCTCCTAAAAAAGGAAGACGTAGCAACTGTTAGTCATAAAGACTAAGTGGCTTCACATCTGCTCACCCGGCGATTCCTCGACACCGGGCGGAGAAAGGAACAAGTACAATATATATAAAACAGTAGTACAAGCAAGTGAAGTAAGTATACAAATCATAGGTAGCAATAAAAGTAGTGTATAAATGAACAAGCTCTCATTCTACAATTCTACCATCTACAGTAGCAAGAGAGTATAATGTTGTAACAGTAAGTAACTCAACTTATATGGATGCCCATACTAGCAGATAAGTTGAGGGTCGTTCAGCAATAAGTAACTCATCGTATAGGAGTGCCCATACAAACTTATACGATGACGGTCTTATGTATGTAATGAAGTGCAATGCTATATATGCAATGCAATGACACACCCATGATCAAGCACATGCAATCGCTATGTCAACACAGACTTAAAGTTCCCACTATTCGTGCAGTTAGCAAACCTCTCAGGCGTCAACCGTCGTGGCCAAACGGTGATAGTAGAGCGGGCATCTCCACTACTAGGCTGGTCTCCACACTACCTGGCCTAGGCCTCCATATGCCTCAATGCTAAGAACACAACGGCAGAGCTCACATGCGTACTACGACTCAGCGGGTTCTCTTGGGTAAATGAGCACCAAGATCCTAGCCTCGAACTGGCCTATGCGTGACACGGAAGGAGCCTCAGAAATGAACAAGAGGACCAAGCCCAACCGTTCACTTGGCACGGAAGGAGCCTCGGGACGTGAACACCGAGGACCAAGCCCAACCGTCCAAGGTCTAGCTGTCAACTCCCATCGGTGTGACGATTGGCGAGCCCGTAGACCTGCCACACTATCCTTAACTCGGGATTACGACACCACGTATTGACTCACACCACAAGCAATTTCACAATATCATTGCATGGAAGGAGCCTCGGGACGTGAACACCAAGGACCAAGCCCAACCATCCATCAAATGGGGAAGGAGCCTCGGGACGTGGACACTGAGGGTGAAGCCCAACCATCCAACTTTACTCATCTCAATCTCATTCTAACTAGTGACGTTCAACACCGCACTTGTTACTTCAACAATTCTACCCGTAGGGAGACGACACTCTAAGCATTGGATTCTTAATTCCCTTTTATCCATTCAATCATACATCTTGGCCATAGTTAAATCATTTATACATCTATCAATTTATAACTACCCATTTATATCAGGCTCTCTCCTTCAATTAAGCTTGTCCACAACTCGTTATATGAATTCAGATATATAACAACAACTTATCATATCACTATGATGATTATGTCAAAAGAGTTCACCCAAGCCTCGAGTTGGATCGCAACATTAAATTCCACCAAATCGCATTCCACATTACACTGCCCAGAATTTAGGTGCAGCCTTAATCCGGGCAGCAACTTCGACCAAGGATTCCCGAGGCTACAAAAATCCGACGAGTGCGTGCAACCACTTGTTGGAAAGATAATTTTAAGGGCTACAACTTTCGTGTTTAGTCAAAAGCCCAGATTTGATCGAATCACACCAGAAATTCGCTCGAAGCCTGCTGCGTACAGGATACAGATTTCCTGGGTGGAATTTCCCCCAATTTCAGAAAATTCGAACTGACTTTCCCGTGGCTACATGTATTGCCTGGAAACGTGCAACCACTCGTTGGAAAGATAATTTTGAGTTCTACGACTTTCATGTTGAGTCAAAGACCCAGATCTGGCCAAAACACCCCCGAAATTGGCCACGAAGATCGCTGCGTGCAGAAATCAGATTTCTGCATGCATCTTAAGGTGAGATGAACGACATCCGTTCATCTTCCTCCTTGCACCAATCTCCCAAAAAATCCTCCAGAAAATCGTCAACCCTTATTCACCCTCATGAAGCCATATTTCTCCACGAATCTCTCTCTCTCACCTTCACTTTTAATGATGAGGAGGGTGAAGACACCTAAACCAAGATTTACAAATCTAGGCATGGCTTCCCTAGGAAATCATCTCCTCACCATCAAGACTCTATGGAGTCGATATCTCTCCTAGAATATAACTACAGATCTAGCACCAAGGGAGAGGGGAGGAAGCTCACCTCGTTTCCAGCGGTACCATCATTCCCGGCCATGGATCTAGTCATCCTTCTTTGCGGCATCTCTTGCTTGGTGCCGTTGTTCTTCACGGCAAGGAAGGAGAGAGAGAGAGAGAGAGAGAGAGAGAGAGAGAGAGAGAGAGAAGGCCGCCTCCAGGAGCTCCGATGGCTTCCCTCAGCTCGGTTGGTTTCGCGAGGTCCGCGATGACGGTAAGATCGATCGGCAAGGATGGCTAGGGTTCGCCTTTATCTTCTCTTATAAACCGAGGTATTAGGTTAAATCCCTTCTGCCACGTGTCACCCTCTGATTGGACCGCCCAAATTAGGTCTTACTTGAAAAGACCAGTCCAAGGAACCATCCAGCACGAATCCTGAATTCCAGTTCGGTCTGCCTGTACAAGCCGGCGAATCTGCCTGGGCGAAGAAAATGCACAAGTAAAATTCGACGGGAATCAATTGTCATTCTCGACGATCGGTGAGAATCTTCGAGCATTCTTGACGAATTCGTCGGGTATCAACAATGATACCCGGCGAATTTCACTTAGCCAACTTATCGGAAATCCTGGCGTTGAGTGCGCTGAGTATCAGTCAGCGATACTCGACGATCGGTGGGTATCACCGGGCATTCTCGACGATCGGCGAGAATCGCCGGGCATTCTCGACGAATTCGTCGGGTATCACAATGATACCCGACTAATTTCACTTAGCAAACTTATCGGAAATCCTGGTGTTGAGTGTGTTGAGTATCAGTCAGCGATACTCGACGATCGGTGGGTATCACCGGGCATTCTCGAAGATCGGCGAGAATCCCCAGGCATTCTCGACGAATTCGTCGGGTATCAACAATGATACCCGGCGAATTTTACTTAGCCAACTTATCGGAAATCCTGGCGTTGAGTGCGTTGAGTATCAGTCAGCGATACTCGACGATCAGTGGGTATCACTGGGCATTCTCGACGATCAACGAGAATCCCCAGGCATTCTCGACGAATTCGTCGGGTATCAACAATGATACCCGGCAAATTTCCCTTAGGCCATTTCCTTTCGATCTGTTGGGTATCACTCAACCCTACACTCCATTCAACGCACTTGACATCTATTGCCAGTGCACCCCGAGCCCGAGTCAAGTCTCTTGACTGAGAACTCGTGCGAGGGGCCTAGCGCGAATTGGGACATTACAAATCCTATAAACAAAATAAAAGATTTCGTCCCCGAAATCAGGCTTAGATCATGGGGAGTAAAGCATACAGAAAATAAGTATGAAATTACCTGAAGGAAACAGTTCCGGGTAGCGTCTTTGCATCAAATCCATTGGCTCCCATGTGAATTCCTCCTTCCCATGATTAGACCATAACAATTTTACCAAGGGAACACTTTTTCGGCGCAAGGTTCTTATCTCATTATCAACGATCCGCACCGGCTCCAGTCGCACAGATCTGTCAGACGCCACAGTACCATCAGTTGTGGGGATGTATTGTTCGGGCCTCAACAGCGCCTTCCGTAGCGACAATACATGGAACACATCGTGGAGATTTTCTAGCTCGGGTGGTAGCTCCAGCCGATAGGCCAAAGGGCCAATCCTTTCCACTATGACATAGTGTAACATCCCATTTCCGGCTAGACCCCTAGGAGTCGGTTGGTCGAGTCAGAACCCCAGGGAGCACAAAAAGTGAAAATAAATCGACCGAGTTTTCGGGTCACGGGTTAGTCACGCCCGTGACCGACCCGTCACGCCCGTGACCTGGGCGTGACTACTTCGACGATCGTCGATCTCCACGAGACGATCGTCGAACGTGCTGTCTGGGCATGTCACGCCCGTGACCAAGGTGTCACGCCCGTGACTATGGGCGTGACCCCATCGACGATCGTCGATCGCCGTGAGACGATCGTCGAGCTTGCGGCCTGGGCATGTCACGCCCGTGACATGAGTATCACGCCCGTGACATGAGTGTCACGCCCGTGACCTAGGGCGTGACCAGCCTTCGACGATCGTCGATCTCAATTCGACGATCGTCGACCTCGAAATTTGCCGTTCGGGCATGTCACGCCCGTGACCTAGAGGTCACGCCCGTGACCTAGGGCGTGACCAGCCTTCGACGATCGTCGATCTCAATTCGACGATCGTCGACCCACAATCTGCCGTTTGGGCCTGTCACGCCCGTGACCCGAGGTGTCATGCCCGTGACCTTCCATCGACGATCGTCGATCTCAGTTCGACGATCGTCGAACCCAGAATTGGCTATCCGGGCCTGTCACGCCCGTGACCTATGAGTCACGCCCGTGACATTGGCCGAAACGACGGTTCAGGCCCGAAATTATTCCAACACGCGTGGTAATAAATGCTGGTGTGGGAAGTTACACCAGGAGTAACTTCCGGCCGTTTTCCTTCTATAATTATATAATAAATGAGGAAAAGGTGGTCCAATAGAAAACCGCCAGCTGGACACACCTGTTCAGTTTCCACCATTACTTATCCCTTCACTGTAACAGAAACGTCAAGGGGGGGGGGGGGAAACTTCATGGCCATAATGGTTTTACCCATTCACCTTCCCACTTCCTGATTTATAAAAGCCCACCTGGACAAGAGGAGAAGGTTACACACTCAAGTAATCGGAACAGACCTTTGTTCTTGCTGTAGGAGAAGTTCAGCAAACGCCACCACCGCGCCATGGCACCCCGACGTTCTTCTCGCCTTCAAACCGCGAACAAGATCCTCCTCTGCTCCTTCTCTTTCATGGGTAGATCTTAGGATTCTTAGAAAGGAGGTTCGCGCTCAACGGAGCCGGACCCGTCTCTCGTTTTCATGGAAAAACCATGAAAAAAGGGTATTTTGAGTTCGCTGGAAACCGCCCCCTCCGGCGGCCAAACCACCGTCGACCGATAGCCATCGCCTCAACAGAGGTGGTGGTGGTGGTGGCTGGCCAGGGAAGTGACCGAACGGCCGGCGACGGACCACGGAATGCTTACAGGAAAAATTTTTTCCTGTGTCTGTTCGGGTTCATGAAGAAGATGAACAGTAGATTTAATATATAATACATATATTATTATATAGTACATAATGGAAAAATAGGTTATTTGAATGTATTTTTGAGGCTGCAAAACGAAGCACTTAGAGGCCGATTTAGGAAAAATGACCAGTCACAAAAGTTGTAGCCCTCTGGGTCTACTTTAGTTTAAAATTGATTTTATTCAATTTGGGTGAGTTGTTTGACCACAGCACTCATTTTGGTGGGATCAAGACCTAGGCTAACCAGAAATTGAAATGGTTGCCCACGGTTCATAACATGTCCAAATGACATGAAATTTGGACTGAAGGTCTATAATATGTATATCGAGAGGCTGCCCAAAAATGAGAATTTTTGGAGAACTTTTGCCTAAAGTTTTTGTAAAAATTTAATAAACAATATAAAATTAATTAGGAGATGAAATTAAGTCCAAACTCCCCCAAATTTTGGGTGGTGGTCCCTGGCATCAATACTAAGATCTGTACAAAATTTCAACTCGATTGGTCGAGTTTTGAATAGGGAAGTATCAAGTCCTAGATAGGTCTTGGTGAGGGGTACTTTGGGGAAAAGTACGATTGGAGATGGAGTGTACAAATCTCCTCAAAAGAGGCTGAAGTTGTTGGCCACTGATTTGTTGATTCTATGTCTACCCTCTTGGGTAACATGGTGTGGCTTAGGGTGGATTTTACCCTAAGAGATTGGCTCAAATCCAACGGGTGGGAGTTTGAGGTTTGTGAAGGACATAGGAGCAAAAGCTCTTGTATGCCCTTGAAATTTGGAGGAGAGGGGGTTGATATGATGAAAACCCTCTGGTTGAAATAGTGAAGGAATTGGAGGTAGTTAGGTACCTCGAAAGTTGAAATGTCGGATTAGGATAAGAATGTAATTTAGTTATTTTAAGCACTAAATCTAATCCAAAAATCGTGAAACTCGGGAGGAGGGAGTTTTAGGATGTTTTAGACTTATGATAATTTTCCTGGAATTTTATAATTGATAAATATTATACTTCATGTGTTAAAGGAATAATTGCCCGATTTATTGTTTCAATTATTTGGAGGTTTTAAAATTAATTATATTCAGTTGAAATTCTGGATTTAGATCTTGATTAGTAGCACAATGATTCCTGGATTTTTATAGAATTTTATGTTGAGTAAATCTAGTACCTTATTCACAGATGATAGAAAGGGCTTTTATGTTTAAAAATTAATTATGGATAAAATACTTGCTGGAAAATTTTGAAACTTGGCCAGTGCTAATTCTAGGCCTTTATCTGTATGTCATGAATTATTTATAATTTTTGGAAGAATATTTTCTGTACTTGCTTCATAAACAATAGAAGTTAGAGATTATTTCTAAAATAGCTTTCATGCCATTTTGATGATTGAAAAATTATGATACTTTGGATTTAACCTTCTGAGATAACCTACTATTTATCATAAATTTGCTGGACATCTTGCATGAATAATTAGGGTAGTTCATGTTCAAACCGATAGCCCTTGGGATTTTCGAGGAATTTAATTAAATGCCAAGTAAATTAGGAAAATTTCCATTTTCTGGATTTAGGACATTCATATCATGGTAAGTCTCCAGTAAATAATTTAGGGCATTTGGATGAGTAATGGATCATTGCATAACCGGTTCGACATGTAGCCTAGGTCGGTCTGCATATAGCAATTTGAGAAATGCAATAGGACTTGATCTGAGGAAGTTTTTGGAGTTAAACATTTTGTCTGGGTGGACATTTGTGGAGGAAATTACAATAGGAAAATATGAAGAGTAGAGAGTAGTAGTGATAGCTAGAGTTAAGAGGTGCTCGGGTTTAGCGAAAGATCGTCTTCCCCGAAGAGTGGAAGGTTTAAAAATCACCCTAGGATAGTCTATCGTAATGTGAGAAAAGAATGGGTTAAGGGAAATAAACCAATAATATTAAGTGCCTTGCGAAAGGGAACTTCGGGCCGTAATGCCGCCGTCTTGGTTCCTAGTGCCCCTTGAGAGCCCTTCACGGGGTATACTGGGGGCAGTCCTGGGCTAACGTAATCTGTAATAATAAACTGGCAAGAGTAACTTATTAACTAGGATTGCACTTTTCACAAACACTGTTGGCACAGGAAGATTGATGAGAGCTTCGGCTCGGGTGATTTGGAAACGGACGGGATGGTCCGGGGAGCTTCGGCTCGGTTGGTTTGGAGACGGACGGGATGGTCCGGGGAGCTTCCGCTCGGTTGGTTTAGAGACGGACGGGATGGTCCGGGGAGCTTTGGCTCGATTGGTTTGGAGACGGACGGGATGGTCCGGGGAGCTTCGGCTCGGTTGGTTGGGAGACGGACGTTTTGGTCCGGGGAGATTCGGCTCGGTTTTTGTGTGCTTACGATTAAACTTGCATGTGCATAAAATAGGAAAAGATAAGGTGGTGGGTCTTTCGATATCGGGGAGTTCGATTGCACCGACACCGATATCGTTGACTTGGCGGGGTGATTAGCACTCAACCAACTGAAGTCCGGTGCGCCAGCCAGCAAGAGTACGCAGGCGTCCGCTTAGTGCACCAAACGTTGAGGCGTACGATAGGTCAGACCAGTGGTGCTTTTACTGGTTTTGGAGGTGGGCGAGGCCCAACCCACCGCTTCCGTCTGCCACTACGGAGGTATCCTGGGAGGTAAAGGCTCCGAAAGGGGGAACTAAAGGTCTGTGTGCACAGAGTCGGGTGCGTGAGTTGCACTGCATTTTTCATCATACCCACTAGCATGTCATAGCATAATCGATTCATTTAACCCTGACACCTAAAGTATAAGTGGTATGGGACGCTTATACATTAGGACCTGCAAAACGACCCCTTGGTCTATAAGCTTGTGTGGGCAAGTTTATAAATCAAAGGTTAATTTCAATATATAACAACCATTGCTGTTTGATAGCCGACACCCCAACGTATAAGTGGTATGGGACACTCTATACGATGGGAGCCTTGCAAAAGATCCCTTTTGCTTATGTGTTCTCGCATAAGTGAAGGTTTAAATTCATATAATTGCTTTTCTTACTGCTAGACCTATTATAACAATTTATTAATTGCTCACCTAACACAACTTGCTAGATTAGTTTCCGCTGCCATCTGTTTCATGTTTAATCTCTATCTTCATGTCCTTCCCTTTCTTCCTCTCCGCTCGGTACCTAGGAGCCATGGGGGAAGGGGTAGGGGATGATAGGGCTTAGTCTTTATGACTAACGGTTTTCGAACCGCATCATTTAGGGGATCGTGGAGCCCAGCATGGAGGAGCAGCCCCAGAGATCGGTGCGCATAGAGATGGGGAAGTCTAGCTCCGGAGTTCACACAGCCGGCACCGTGAGTCTCGACCCTGAGTAGTTTCTAGTGTTTGCTTCCGCATGAGTGATATTGTAGTGAGGACTCTGATGTACAGGGCTTATGCCCTTATTTTTAGTTTTACATTATGCTGCACTCTGATGTTTCTGTGGACACTCCCTTCGTGGAGCTTTATTATATATATGCGATATTACTATTGTGGACTGCATTGCTCTTACTGTTATATTGTGCTACTTCTCTGTGATCGAATTGGCCGGCAGAATCGGCGCCTTGTGGTGATGATCCTTCAGGACGTGAAGGAGTCACCGCAAAGCGGCGGTTCTGGGCCTAAGACCCCGGTGGTTGAAAAAGAAAAAAAAGGGGGTCTTACACATAGGGTCCAACATACCGTGGGCTGAGCTTCTTCACTCCCCGGACCCGTGACACTCCATGCATCGGCCGGATTTTCAGGAACACTTTATCACCCACTTTGAACTCCACCATACGGTGTCTTTCGTTATAATACTTCGCCTGCCGACTTTGAGCCTCCAACATGCGATCCCTTATCAGCCTAACCACCGCATCCGTGTCGTCTATATATTCAACACCCAAAGTCTTCGGGTCTTCATCTTGTACCCAAGGCAAGGGGGTTCTACACCTTCTTCCATAAAGGGCTTCATGGGGCGCCTTGCCAATGCTAGCTTCATTGTTGTTGTTATAGGAGAATTCCACTAAGGGAAATAGTCTTTCCCATGGCTCTCCCCTATCTATCACACACAACCTCAACAGATCCTTCAATGTTCGGATGGTCCGCTCAGACTGCCCGTCCGTCTGTGGATGAAACGCCGTGCTGAAGGTAAGGCGCGAACCCAAATATGCCTGTACCGCCTTCCCCTCCTTGGAGGTAAAATGACCATCACGGTCCGAAACTATCTTCTTAGGTACGTCATGATACTGTACAAACTGCTCCACAAAAAGGCGTACTAAGACATCCACATGAGCCTCCTTCTTCATAGGGGTGAACTGGGAAACTTTCGTCAGACGATCAACGATCACCCACACTGAATCATTTCCTGAGCGGGAGCGAGGTAGCCCATGTACGAATTCCATGGAAATATCCTCGAACTTCCACTCGGGGATTGACAACGTCTGCAACAGGCCACCGGGACTCCTGCACTCCGCCTTCACTCTTTGGTAGGCTTCACAATGCGTGACAAAGTATCGGACATCCTTCTTCATTCCTGGACAACACATCATCTTCCGTAAGCTGGCGTACATCTTTGAAATTCCCGGGTGCACGGAATATTGAGAGAAATATGCTTCTCTCATTATATCCTCCCAGATTCTGCCACCTTTGGGAATGTAGAGCAGGCCGCGAAAGTAAATGAGGCCGTCCTTTAGTGTGTACTCGTCAGTAGTCCCGTCTTCGATTAACTTTATTGCCGGGGACAAAGCCGCATCCAATCCTTGCTCCACTCGGATCCAGTCCCGGATATCACAAACTATGCTCATGCTGGACAAGTACTCCGTATATGCCGAAGAAGCCTTACATATTAAGGTAATGTCCATCTCCTCAATCATCCGTGCCAACTCCATGCTCATCAACCGAGACTCTGGGATCGAGCTGGGTACTTTCCTACTCAACGCATCGGCTACCGAGTTCGCTTTTCCGGGTTGGTAGTTCAAGGTGAACTCATAGTCGCATAGAAACTCTAACCACCGCCGTTGTCTTAAGTTCAATTTCTTTCTGGGTATGGACGTACTTTAAGTTTTTATGATCCGAGAAGATTTCGCAGTGCACGCCGTATAGATAATGCCTCCATACCTTTAAGGTGAACACCACTGCTCCTAGCTCCAAATCATGCACCGGGTAATTGATTTCATGCTTCTTCAATTGTCTTGAAGCATAAGCAATTACGTGCCCGTGCTGCATCAACACCGCTCCAAACCCCTGATAAGATGCGTCCGTGTAAACTTGGAATCCTTCCTTCCCAGACGGAAGGACAAGGATGGGGGCGGAGGTAAGTCTATCCTTCAATTCCTGGAATGCCGCTTCACATTGGAGTGTCCACTAAAATGGCACACCTTTCTTTGTCAAAGAAGTAAGCGGGAGGGCAATCTTTGAGAATCCTTTTACGAACTTGCGGTAGTATCCGGCAAGTCCAAGAAAACTCCTCACATCGGCCGCCGACCTCAAGGGTGACCACTCCTTCACGGCACGCACCTTAGCCGGATCCACAGCTAGTCCAGCCCAACAGATTACATGACCCAAGAAAGCCACTTCCCTAAGCCAGAATTCACACTTGCTAAACTTGGCGAACAGGGCGTGCTCTTTTAACTTTTCCAGAATTAATGCCAAATGCCTGGCATGTTCTTCCTCCGTCTTCGAGTAGACTAAGATGTCGTCAATGAACACAATGAAGAAGACATCCAGATAGGGCTCAAACACTTTATTCATCAAGCTCATGAAAGCTGATGGGGCATTTGTGACCCCAAACGGCATCACTGTGTACTCATATAAGCTGTATCTTGAGCTGAAAGCCGTTTTCTAAATATCATCCTCTTTTATTCTCAATTGGTAATACCCCGAGTGCAAATCTCGCTTGGAGAACCAATGCGCTCCCAACAGTTGGTCGAACAACTAGTCGATCCGAGGTAATGGATAGGTGTTCCGTACCGTCAGTCAGTTGAGTTCCCGATAGTCTATACATAAACGCAGGGTTCAATCTTTCTTCTTAACGAATAGAACAGGGGCTCCCCAAGGTGATGAGCTGGGGAGAACAAACCCTGATTCTACCAACTCCTGCAGTTGAACTCTAAACTCCGCAAGTTCTTTTTGGGCCGTCGATAAGGGGTCCTGGAGACAGGCTTAGCTATTTATACAAGCTTAATCTGAAAATCCACTTCTCTATGCGGGGGTAACCCTTGCAATTTCTCAGTAAATACCTCGGGGAAATCCCGTGCTACCCGCACATCCTTCACATCTACCTTCATCTCCTTTAGTTCTAAACATATCACGTAGACTTCATCCCCTCTCATATGAGCTTTCAAGGTCTCGATTGAGGATAAAAATATTTGTGGTGCGAAATTTATACCTTGGAAAACTACATCAGTATACCCATGTCTCAAATAGATGTGCTTCTCCGCATAGTCGATTCTTGCATGGTGTCAATCCAGCCACGCCATGCCAAGAATGAGGTCGAATTCTGGTATTCTCAAAATTGTGGCGGGGGTATCGAAGGTCTTTCCCCCAATGGTTATCTCCAACTCACACTTCACGGTTGCCGTCATCTCAGATCCGTCTAGGATGCATACTCTTCGAGCAATACCAGTGAAATATTGCACTCTGTGTATGTCCTTGATGAAGTCTTCAGACACGAAAGAATGTGAGGCACCGGTGTCAAATAACGTATAAGCCGGTTTCCCGCCGACCATCACGGTGCTTTAGTGTCATTTAATAATACTCAAGCTAGACGTCTAGTATATCTTTAGTCACTAGAGGATATTAATGGAAGCAAAATGGCTAATTCAAATCGTACCTGCAATCATCTCCTGAGGATTCCGATCTTGAGTCATAACCAAGGCATACATCTGATCCCGAGCGGGTCCGGGGTTTCTTCCTCGTGGTCCTCGTCCTCGGCCACACACAT
Source organism: Platanthera zijinensis (assembly GCA_039513925.1). Lineage (NCBI taxonomy): Eukaryota > Viridiplantae > Streptophyta > Magnoliopsida > Asparagales > Orchidaceae > Platanthera > Platanthera zijinensis. Next base: position 197,470,498 of record CM077085.1, on the reverse strand, counting down.
ACCCTCTCCCCCGCGAGGCTGCTGGAGGGAAAGCAAAAGCCGCATCTCCAAACAGTTGCGGGCAGTAGCGTCGAATGTGGCCCGGTTGGTTGTATTCAAAGCACACTCGTTCCTGTCTTCCGTCGTGTTGCTAAAATTGTTGAGGTGGAGGTAATGCTGGCGGTTGCGGAACTGAGCGCTCCTCTCTAAAGTTCTGGGGGAAACGCCCACCACCCCTCTGATATCCTCTTCCTCTTCTATTGTCAAATCTCCTTATGTTGCTGGGGTCGGCTTCCATCACGCCCTCCGCTGGCCTCTTACCACTTCCCAAGTGGTCCGCTTCCAATCTCTTCGCCATATCAATAATCTCCGCCAGACTAGAGTCTGCTATAAACAAAAGGGCTTGCCTTCGGGGATCTCGCAAGCCTTTGTAGAATCGTTTGGCGTACCCTCTGTCATCCAACTCATAGGAGTCAGTGAATCAAGACAAGTGATGAAACTCCCGTTGGTACTCTATCACCAATATGGACCCTTGCTTTAGTTGCAAAAATCTATCTTCAAGACCATCCCGAGCGGCCAAGGGGATGAAATACTCTAAAAAGGCTTCAGAGAATTCGCTCCAACTAATGTCCGTGTACACTCTTCCATGAAAAGTGGAGCCCATGAGGAACTTCCACCACCTTTTGGCGTGCAGTTCTAAGAGCGTCACCACAAGGGTCACCGACATATTGTTTGGACATCTTATTCCTGCCAACAATTCTTGTATAGTGTCGAGCCACTCTTCCGTACACACCGCCGACTCTGTCCCATTATAAGCGGAGGGGAGAGAGCTCCGAAAGTGCTTAACCAACTAGATCCCAGACCATGTTATTGTACAGGTGCCTGCTGAGATTAAGACCTAAAGGCATCTAAAATAGCTGTGAGCGTCTGCCCCAGCTCTGATTGTTGGAATTGTGTAGGAAGGGACGGGGCGGGGGTGCGCCTCACTGGCTCAGCATGTACTGGGATCTACACATAGGGTACAAACCTAAAATTAGGTTGGCTAATCTAAGGTTAAAGATGGACAAACTTAGTGTGAATTACATATGGGCACACCACTGCTTCCGCTAAGTCAGTTTGTCCCCAAACTGACTAAACAAATGGGGGTGGCACCATTGTTAAGTGACTTTCTCCTGGGAGGATCGTAGCAAGCTGATACCATTTGTAAAACCCCCCTCCTAGAACACAAGACACGGCACGAGAGGGGTCTTATGCCCAGAACAGCCGCCTTGCGGTAACACTAACACTCGGGTCAGCCTGTACCACAAGACGCCTATCCTGCCGGCTTCAACCAATATCAACATATAAATGCCAACCCAACCTTAATAATATAAGAAGTCAACCCACACCAAGCATAAGTCCATAAGTACATCAAAAGAGAAGCCAAACAAGCTTCTACATAATCAGAGTACGTAAATAGAATTGTCCCGAAGGGCTACAAAAAAATCTCTCTCACTCACATCTGTAACCGACGGTAGCGACGGTACCGTCCCCTCAGGCCCTGTCGTCCTGGCCTGGCTATCCAGCTGCATAGTCTGCTGCTCCACCTGCGGGGTTTCCTCCTAAAAAGGAAGACGTAGCAACCGTTAGTCATAAAGACTAAGTGGCTTCACATCTGCTCACCCGGCGACTCCTCGGCACCGGGCGGAGAAAGGAACAGGTATAATATATATATAACAGTAGTACAAGCAAGTGAAGTTAGTATACAAATCATAGGTAGCAATAAAAGTAGTGTATAAATGAACAAGCTCTTATTCTACAATTCTACCATCTACAACAGCAAGAGAGTGTAATGTTATAACAGTAAGTAACTCAACTTATATGGATGCCCATACAAGCATATAAGTTGAGGGTCGTTCAGCAATAAGTAACTCATCGTATAGGAGTGCCCATACAAACATATACCATGAGGGTCTTGTGTATGTAATGAAGTGCAATGTTATATATGCAATGCAATGACATACCCATAATCAAGCACATACAATCGCTATGTCGACACAGACTTAAAGTTCCCACTATTCGAGTAGGTAGCAAACCTCTCATGCGTCAACCGTCGTGGACAAACAGTGATAGTAGAGCGGGCATCTCAACTACAAGGCTGGTCTCCACACTACCTGGCATAGGCCTCCGTACGCCTCAACGCTAAGAAAACAACAGCAGAGCTCACATGCGTACTATGACTCAGCGGGTTCTCTTGGGTAAATGAGCACCAAGATCCTAGCCCCGAACTGGCCTATGCGTGACACGGAAGGAGCCTCGGAAATGAACACGAGGACCAAGCCCAACCGTTCACTTGGCACTGAAGGAGCCTCGGGTCGAAAACACCGAGGACCAAGCCCAACCTTCCAAGGTCTAGCTGTCAACTCCCATAGATTTGACGATTGGCGAGCCCGTAGACCTGCCACACTATCCTTAACCCGGGATTACGACACCACGTGTCGACTCACACCACAAGCAATTTCACAATATCGTGGCATAGAAGGAGCCTCGGGACATGAACACCGAGGACTAAGTCCAACCATCCATCAAATGCGGAAGGAGCCTCGGGACGTGGACACCGAGGGCCAAGCCCAACCGTCTAACTTTACTCATCTCAATCTCATTCCAACTAGTGATGGTCAACACCGCACTTATTACTTCCACAATGCTACCCGTAGGGAGATGACACTCTAAGCATTGGATTACTAATTACCTTTTATCCATTCAATCATACATCATGGCCATAGTTAAATCATTTATACATCTATCAATTTATAACTACCCATTTCTATCAGGCTCTTTCCTTCAATTAAGCTTGTCCACAACTCGTTATACGAATTCAAATTTATAACCTCAACTTATCATATCACTATGATGATTATGTCGAAAGAGTTCATCCAAGCCTCGAGTTGGATCGCAACATTAAATTCCACCAAATCACATTCAACGTTACACAGCCCAGAATTTAGGTGCATCCTTAATCCGGGCAGTGACTTCGACCAAGGATTCCTGAGGCTATAGAAATCCGATGAGTGTGTGCAACCACTCGTTGGAAAGATAATTTCAAGGGCTAAAACCTTCGTGTTTAGTCAAAATTTCAGAAGATTCGAACTGACTTTCCCGTGGCTACAGGTATCGCCTAGAAATGTGCAACAACTCGTTGGAAAGATAATTTCGAGGGCTACGACTTTTATGTTGAGTCGAAAACCCAAATATGGCCAGAACACCCCCGAAATTGGCCACGAAGATCACTGCGTTCAGAAATCAGATTTCTGCACGCATCTTAAGGTGAGATGAACGGCATCCGTTCATCTTCCTCCTTACACCAATCTCCCAAAAACTCCTCCAGAAAATTGTCCACCCTTATTCACCCTCATGAAGCAATATTTCTCCATGAATCCCTCTCTCACCTTAACTTTGAATGATGAGGAGGGTGAAGACACCTAAACCTAGATTTACAAATCTAGGCATGGCTTCCTTAGGAAATCATCTCCTCACCATCAAGACTCTATGGAGTCGATATCTCTCCTAGAATATAACTACAGATCTAGCACTAAGGGAGAGGGGAGGAAGCTCACCTCGTTTCCAGCGGTACCATCATTCCCGGCCATGGATCTAGTCATCCTTCTTTGCGGCATCTCTTGCTTGGTGCTGTTGTTCTTCACGGCAAGGAAGGAGAGAGAGAGAGAGAAGGCCGCCTCCAGGAGCTCCGACGACTTCCATCAGCTCTGTTGGTTTTGCGAGGTCCGCGATGACGGAAAGATTGATCGGCAAGGATGGCTAGGGTTCGGCTTTATCTTCTCTTATAAACCGATGTATTAGGTTAAATCCCTTCTGCCACGTGTCACCCTCTGATTGGACCGCCCAAATTAAGTCTTACTTGAAATGACCGGTCCAAGGAACCATCCAGCACGAATCCCGAAGTCCGGTTCGGTCCGCCTGTACAAGCCGACGAATCTGCCTGGGCGAAGAAAACGCACAAGTCAAATTCGACGGGAATCAATTGTCATTCTCGACGATCGGTGAGAATCGCCGAGCATTCTCGATGAATTCGTCTGGTATCAACAATGATACCCGACGAATTTCACTTAGCCAACTTATCGAAAATCCTAGCATTGAGTGCGTTGACTATCAGTCAGCGATACTCGACGATCGGTGGGTATCACCGGGCATTCTCAACGTTCGGCGAGAATTGTCGGGCATTCTCAACGAATTCGTCGGGTATCAACAATGATACCCGGCGAATTTCACTTAGCCAACTTATCAGAAATCCTGGCGTTGAGTGCGTTGAGTATCAGTCAGCTATACTCGACGATCGGTGGTTATCACCGGGCATTCTCGACGATCGGCGAGAATCCCCAGGAATTCTCGACGAATTCTTCGGGTATATACAATGATACCCGGCGAATTTCACTTAGCCAACTTATTAGAAATCCTGGCATTGAGTGCGTTTAGTATCAGTCAGCGATACTCGACTATCGGTGGGTATCACCAGGCATTCTCGATGATCGGCGAGAATCCCCAGGCATTCTCGATGATCGGCGAGAATCCCCAGGCATTCTCCACGAATTCGTCGGGTATCAATAATGATACCCGGCGAATTTCCCTTAGGCCATTTCCTTTCGATCCGTTGGGTATCACACAACCCTACACTCCATTCAACGCACTTGACACCTTTTGCCAGTGCACCCCGAGCCCGAGTCAAGTCTCTTGACTCAGAACTCGTGCGAGGGGCCTAGCGCGAATTGGGACGTTACACATTACTTGCTGATGTTTTCATGCCACTATTATATTGGGTAGAGGATGTGAGCACAACAAACTATGTCCTGAGAAAAAGTTTGATACACAAACTTAAGGGCAACACTCTCTATGAATTGCTCAAAGGGAAGAAACATAAAATAGATTACTTTAGAGTGTTTGGTTGTATTTATTATATTCACAACAATAACAAGAAACATCTTAGAAAGTTTGAAGCCAAAGGTGCAATTGGAATTTTTCTAGGATATTCCCAAGTTAGCAAGGCATATAGGGTACTTAATAAATCATCCTTGAAAATGGAAGAGTCAGTTCATATTTCTTTTGATGAAGCTAATATGTTTTACAAGGAGAAGGAAGCTTCTACCAGTTACTCTTTGCAGGTACAACCACTTTGTGAAAAATTGGATGATCTCAACCTTACTCAAAAGGTTACATCTCACTCCTCCTCACAAGTTGATGAAGATAGTGAAGAAGAAAATTTTGAAGTGGCTAAACTTCCTCTAACAGCTAATACAATTCCACAAGAGGAATTATTTCCCCAAGATGTTGCTGAACCAACTCCACCAACTGAACTTGTCACACTTAGATATCACCCTATATCTCAAGTGATTGGAGACATATACGCTGGTGTGCAGACAAGGCATCAACTCAACCAAGACTTGATGCATGCCTGGTTCTTATCTCAAATTGAGCCCCAATCCATTAAAGATGTTGAGCAAGATCCACACTAGATTATTACAATGCAAGAGGAGCTCAATCAATTTGAGAGATGCAGAGTTTGGGACTTAGTTCCAAGACCCAAAGACTATCCAGTCATTGGAACCGAATGGGTCTTCAGGAACAAGTTGGTTGCACAAGTAACTATCATAAGGAATTATGCAAGGCTAGTAGCTGAAGGCTATAGGCAAGAGGAAGGAATTGACTATGTCAGACCTTTGCTCCAGTTGTAAGTCTAGAAGCAATCAGGATATTTCTTGCTTATGTTGCCTATAAAAAGTTCAAAGTCTATCAAATGGATGTCAAAAGTACCTTTCTCAATGGAGAGCTAAAGGAAGAGGTTTATTTTGAAAAACCTCCAGGTTTTATCTCTTACACTCATCGCTCTTTTGTTTTTAGATTGAATAAAGCTCTCTATGGTCTAAAGCAAGCTCAAAGAGCTTAGTATTAAACCTTAGCTAGCTTTCTCTTAGAGCATAAATTTTCTAGAGGCATAGTAGATAGGACTTTATTTATTAGAAATCATCATCATAGAATCTTGTTAGTACAAATTTATGTAGATGATATTATTTTTAGATCTACTGATTCCAAATTATGCAAAAGGTTCTCTGACCTGATGCATTCTAAGTTTGAAATGAGTGGTATGTGTGAACTCTCTTACTTCCTTGGTCTCCAAGTGAAGCAATTGCTTGATGGCATCTTAATATCTCAGTCCAAGTATGCTAAGGAATTAATGAAAAGATTTGGGATGGCTAATGCCTTAGCATTGGAAACACCCATGGCTTCCAATATTGTGATTCATTCTGATGAAAAAGGGAAACCAGTTGATCAAAAAACTTATAGGGCTATTGTTGGATCCCTATTATACCTCCCAGTAAGTAGACCAGACATCATGTTCTCTATATGTCTTTGTGCTAGGTTCCAAGTGAACCCTGAAGAATCTCATCAAAATTTGCTAAAATGAATTTTAAGATATATAAAGGGTTGACCTAATCTAGGACTTAGGTATCCAATAGAGTCAGAGTTTCAGTTAACTTGATACTAAGATGCTGACTATGCTCGATGTAGAGTAGACATGAAAATCACATCAGGAACATGCCAGTTCCATGGTGATAGGCTTTGAAAGTGAGTGAAAGATCTACCTTAACTCTAGAGGGGGGGGGGGGGGGTGGTGAATAGAGTATTTTAAAATAATTTACAATTCAAAAACTGTAAAGCAGTCGAAGACTTGATTTATGTATATGTGTAAGGTGCTTGCAAAAAGAAAAACTAAGTAAGCAAGAAATCGGAAATCATACAGCACACAGCAAAGTAAAAAGCACAGCAAACCAGATGACATAAGGAGCTATAGTGGTTCCCCAACAACCTGGGTACATCCACTCTTCTACCACCCTAGGTAGGAATCCACTACAGGAATAGTTGATCAGGTGTCCTGGGCACCAATGAGCTTTTGATAAGGTGCTCAAAAACCAAAACTAGATTTTTTGATAAGGTGTCTTGCCACCACTGAGTTTTGATAAGGTCTCAGAAACCAACCACAAAACTTTTGAAGGGAGTTTTGAGAAACCCTTTTACAGCAGAGAAAGGAAAAAGAAAATGAGTTGAGTTATTCTTCTCTGTCAACAATCTGAGAGAAGACAAGTGGAAGATATTGTCAAAGAACCCCCTGAGATCTGTAAGGGTTCAGGAAGATGAGCTTTGCTTAGGGTGATATGTATTCAATTGCTTCAGATCTCCAGCAATAGATGATTTCAGCAGATGCTGAAATGTGTGTTCTCTAGAGTCCTTGATAATGAAGCTTTTGAACACTTGAAGCTTGAAGGAGTAGAACAACAGATGATCTCCTTCACAATGATGTTCCTTGTGTTTTTGAAGAATTCTGACTCAGTAATTCTATAAGCTTTTGCCTATTGAATCTATTCTCAGAAGATGAATTCTTGATGATTGAATTTTTTGTTCTCTCTTCTGTATATCTTTTTCCAATCTGTCTGTTCTATATTGAAAATTATACTCTAAGGAGTATATCAGATTCTAACTTTAGATGGTCGTTACTCAGTCATAAATGACTTCCATAATTGACAACTGTCTCTCGGGAAAGTCCTAAGTAACATTCCAATTATTCTTCCTTGAAACTTGTTCCAGATTGCTTGAAACAGCTACAGAATCCTTTGTCATAAATGCTGAGAATAAATCTGAATCAATTCCATAACTGTCCTGAATTTGAATTCTGAAAACGTCGACCTCTCAGAAAATCGTCGATCTGAGCTCAGCTATCGTCGACCTGAGCTCAGAGATTGGATTTATACTAGAGTCAGAAAACATCGACATGAGCCCTACGATCATCGACCTGAGCTCAGCGACTTTTAAAACAACAAGAGACAGAGCGTCGATCTGAGCTCAAAGATCGTCGAACGGAGTTCGACGCCTCATTGAACTGAGCTCAGAGATCGTCGACCTGAGCTCGACGTTTCGTCGACCTGAGCTCGATGAGAATTGTCCTAGTCTTCAGCACTTGAATCCTAAACTGTAGAAGGTCTTGAGGTCAGCTTTCAAACCTAAGTACTAACCCTAAGACTCATTCTAATTGACCTATCAGACTATACATAAAGGTCAAAATAGAATCCTAATCACATAGTGATCCTCACCCAAATTAGTAATACGGTGTTCCAACAATTTACCCCTATTTGGGTTAGGATTACTATTTATATGACAGAATGTGAAATAACAAACATACATCAGATTTAAACAAAACAAACAAAAACAACAATGCAGATAACATATGTTGTGCATTGTAGAAACACAGCAAAAGTCACAGAATCAGTCAGAAAATAAATAGGAGTATCAGCTTACACAAGTTACTCATTGCCCTTTTTGAAAAGAATTTCTATGTTGGGATTTAGGGCTTCCTTCTTGGATCTTCTATCATCTTCTGCACCTAAGGAGGTTTGAGATCTTGGCCTTGGAACTACAGCCTCATGATGCAGCTTCATGTAGTCTTCTGGATTAAAGAATTTCCTTGAAGCATATCTCTCTAATTCTTTCTTTCTATGTTCTGACATGGTTGTGATGTTGGAAGTATCTCTGTCTTGCCATTTAGCCTTCTTAATCGTATTGATGACTAGTTTTAGTCATCGTTTTTGGGGTAATTTAGTAGCCTAAATACCTTAGTTTATTTATAGTTTATGCTTGTTTTAATATCTTTCTATAACATATTAAAATTACTAGTTTTATTATAGTTTTATTGTTTTGTCGCAATTTTATTTCATGTTATTATCTAAAAATATATATAGTCTTATTATATGTTATGAAATTATAATTAATATTAGTTTATGTTTTGTTTTAATGTTCTTGATGTGTTGTTATTTCATTTTAAATGTTTTAGTGTTTTTATGTTATTTTTACTTTATGATAATTTATGTTTGCTATATAACTAATATTATGTTTTATTCTATTTGTTTGTAGGTGCAGCCCATGCATGATGAAGCCCACTTTAAGACCTACCCGAGCCCCTACATGGAGCAGCCCATCACTAAGCCCAACCCGAGCCCACCAAGATCCTCCACCTATGTGGCCGGCCACTCTCATGCATGCAATCTCCCCTTCTCTTTATTTTATATTTTCCATTTTATTTCATTTAATATAATACATTGCATTCATGCTCTCCACCTCACTTAATTCCATGCATGCACCTTTCCATTCATACACCTCCCATTTTCTCTCTCCCGCATTATAACATTCATACATTTTCTCAACCTCATGTCCCTACCTCTCTCCTCTTTTATTTTCTTTCCCTTATACACACTTCCATTCATCCCCCTTCTTTATTTTATATTTTTATCTTTCACTTCCTTTCATTACAATGCAATGCATGTAGCCATTCTCTCTCCCCTCATTAAAGCCATACATGAACCTCCTTCCATCCACATGGCCGGCCACCCCCTTGGTTTCCCCCTCTTCATTTCCATCTAGAATGTTCTCCCTCTCCTATAAAAGGAACCCCTCCCCCTTTGTTTATGAAGTAGTTTTAGTCTAAAGTAGTTTTGAGTGAAGATTTTGTAGAGAGTTAGAGAGCAAGCTTCCATTTCAAGTATTTATTTTCTTGTTGTTTTATTTCATTTCTCCAAGCAATAGTATAGTAATTTTTGTTATTTTATGTACTCTCATTTCTAGTTTAATGATAATGCAATTTTCCTTTCTTTTGGTTTCCCTTTTTATTATGCTTAGCTAGTTCTTTTTGTGCCCGATCGCGAGGATCTTTGCAATAGAATAATATCTTTCATTTTATGTTTGCATTTTGTATTTTTCTATTTTGATCCTTCCTTGAATTATTTTGTATCGACTCCGTATTTCTAGTATACGGTAGTAGATTCCGATCTCATATTTGAGTAGCCGAGAGGCTCGTGAATATGAAAGATCACTCAAGGAAGGAAGGAGTTGAACGCACCCCTAGAGATAGGATGACGTAAATCCTCCGGATTGGAGTCAAATCCAATAGTGCGGGTCACTTCGATAATGCGACTTTAGGCCATTTTGATTTGAAAGAGATTTCGGTCGAAACGTCTATAAGTTAGGGGATTTAATGCTCTAGCAAGATTACTTCCTAATATCGGATCCGTCACGGTCTTAATAGAATTACAAATGTTAAACTAATCTATTCCATTATTTTATTTCAAAGTGAATCGTCGATCGAGCACTCTTTTCTCGCAATAGTTTATTTCTCTTTTTAACTTAGTTTATTTTCATTTTCAAAACTCATTTAACGTTCAGTAGAATAATATAGTCGTTGTGAGTAATAGTACTTGCCTACCACGAGTTTTTATACGACCTTGATATTTTTCATATCCTATGCTATATTTCGATAGGTACACTTGCCTTAATCGAGTATAGATTGGAGAATACGATTTTCTCTATCAAGTTTTTGGCGCCATTGCCGGGGAAATTTTTGGCAATATTACGAAAGCACCGAGTTTATTACTTCTACTAAAAAAACAAAAAAATTATTATAATTATAATAATTATTATTATTATTATCCACCCACCTCATCTAATTTCTACCAAACCTAAAATCTCTCGAAAAGGGTAAGGGGCTTTAAGCGCCCCCATTTTACCTAGTACCGGGCGAACCCTTCACTGGGGATTCCTCGGGAAGTTCGAGAGCCAATCCATTAAAAAAACCTATTTTAAAAAAAATATATATAAAAATATCTAAAAAAAAAAACAAATCAAAAAAAATTAATTTTTCTTTTTCTTCTTTATAACAGTTTTTTTTATGGAATCATCTTATTTTTGCGCTTTTTGCGTGTCACCCGACCACTTCTATTCGGAATGTCTTTCGGGAGCCCCTCCCTCTTTTGATTTCAATTTTTCTGGAGAAGGTCAAAGTGGCCAATTTGACCCTTACTCCGATTTTTATCCTACTTAGGAGGTGGGGAACCCGTGTTATTTTTCGCATGATTTTACCCCGCAAAGCGCCGCGCCTCTAAAATTTTATTTTAATTCTATCGATAATGGGTATCTTGAATTGCAAACTTCTATTGATAATATTAGTTCGTATTTTAAGACTATGATGGATTATCTTTCTCGCGAGACCGCTTCTTTTTCTTCGTCTTCTTCTCCGTCTCCTCCAATTTCTTCATGTAAAGAGTCACCGGATATCCCGGCTTGTCTTGTTCCTCTCGAGGAGGATAACTATTCGGATATCCCGGATTGTTTCCTTCCTCCTTTGGAAGACATCTCTATGGATATTCCGGTGTGCTTCTTACCCGTTGAGGATGACGAGACATCTCTTATTTATCCATCTGAAGATGTTGGTGATTCCATTAAGCTTTCAAACTCAACTGTTCCAAATTTTTCTAGTTTTAGCGAGTCTTCTTCTTCTTTTCTTTTAGATAATTCTTCTTTAGTTCTCCCCACCCTTTCTTCTCCCGAAATTTCACAAGACTCTCATTCTCCTTGTGAAATTTCCCTTGATGAAAATTCTTTTTCTACTTCTTTTATTCCTCTTTCTATTTCTTCTTCTATTTATTCTTCTTCTTTTGACGACCCATTCTTTCCCGCTTTACATACGGCGGAGTTCTTCTATAACTCTGTCCGTTCTTTTTTGGGCGTCATTCTCATGAAGAGTCCACCGCATGTCGGTGCGATTCTTTAATTTTTCTTTTTTTTTTAATTTACTCCCCTAAGCGCATACTTAGGGAGTTACCTCTTCACTTTAGTTTTTATTTTCCCTTTAGCTAACAAATAACGTCGGGCTCAGCCGACATTAAACAGAGAGCGCTCTTGGGAGGCACCCCTTGCTTATCCTTTTTCTTTTTCTTTTTTGTTTTATTTTGCAGGAATAAAACCCCCGGCAGTTCGTTTGGCTCCATCAATACATCTCTTCCTTAGGCCCGAGCCGTTGTCCAGCTCAAGCATGGGGGAGCGACATCTGTATTCGGCCTTACGACTCTGGGGAAGTCGTTTTCTTTTTTTTTTACTTTATTGCATCCCCCCTTCCCTTTTTTTTTCTTTCTTATTTTTTGTTTTTATCTTTCATTGAGGGCAATGAAAGGTTTAAGGATGGGGGGTTTAGTGTTTTATTTCTTTTTCTTTCTTTTAAAAAAAAAATTGTTTTAAATTTCAAAAAAATTAGTATAGTTTTATTATGTTTTTTTTTATCTTTCTTTAGTACTACTTCTATTTAGCCTTATCAAAAACCCAAAAAATTAGAAAAATCAAAAGTTCCAAAAAAAGATAATATCTCAAAACCCAAAAAAATGAAAAAAAATGTCAAAAAATCAAAATATAATAAACCTCATGCTTAGATTTTTGTTATTTTAAGAAATTTAGTTTGAGTTAGTTATAAGCATTTTTATTTGCTAATCTTTATTTCATCATATTTAGTGAAATTTAACTTTTAGTGATTAAGTTTTGAGAATCATCTTATGATTTTAATTTGCTTAGAGTAATCTATTTAGCACTTTTTCTCTTTTATTTTAAATAGTTTCAATCTTGTAGTAATTTTGCTAAACAATTTTGGAGTCTAATTATTCTTACTTCATGCTTTTAGATTTTTAGGAAATCTCAATCTACTAGTAGTTGCTCTCTAGTGTTTTAGTTTATTTTCTAAATTTGGTTTGAACCCATCATTTTTTTCTTTTATTGTTAGATCATATGTCATGGGAATAAGAGGATAAAATTCATTATTCCTTGGTAAACATATGCAACCCAAAAATAAAATGAAGAGAGGAATTAAAAAGTTCATATATGTCGGGGGAAGTGATAGGATGTTAGTCTATCATTTCCTGGTATTACATATATATTATTCAAAAAATAAAAATGAGTGGGGTAAGATGATAAAATTCATCACCTCCAATCAAAGACCTCTTCATGTTAATTTCCTCCCTAAAACCCCCTTAGCCAATATCATTTTCTTAGTCTTTAAATTAAAATATGTGGAGAGCATAAGTAGTAGGTTGTCTTCTTCCATAAGTTTCTTTTAAGTCATGGTTTTTATAATTCCAATCTAGCCTTGTTTGCACTTTACTCCATTTTGAATGCTAGTTAATTTATTAGAGAATTTTTGGCTAAATATTTCTCTCTTTTCACTTTAATTTCATAATTTAGGACTTGATTCTTAAATCCCTAAATTTTACTTTTGGCTAGATTTTGATGTAAATAAATTTTTAGTTTGTTTGAAAATTATATAATGCCTTATAAATATTTCTCTTCCTTTAGCTCTGGAATAGCAAAAGCCTAAGCATGGGGGAGTTTGATGACTAGTTTTAGTCATCATTTTTGGGGTAATTTAGTAGCCTAAATATCTTAGTTTATTTATAGTTTATGCTTGTTGTAATATCTTTCTATAACATATTAAAATTACTAGTTTTATTATAGTTTTATTGTTTTGTCGCAATTTTATTTCATGTTATTATATAAAAATATATATAGTCTTATTATATGTTATGAAATTATGATTAATATTAGTTTATGTTTTGTTTTAATGTTCTTGATGTGTTATTATTTCATTTTAAATGTTTTAATGTTATTATGTTATTTTTACTTTATGATAATTTATGTTTGCTATATAACTAATATTATGTTTTATTCTATTTGTTTGTAGGTGCAGCCCATGCATGATGAAGCCCACTTTAAGACCTACCCGAGCCCCTACATGGAGCAGCCCATCACTAAGCCCAACCCGAGCCCACCAAGATCCTCCACCTATGTGGCCGGCCACTCTCATGCATGCAATCTCCCCTTCTCTTTATTTTATATTTTCCATTTTATTTCATTTAATATAATACATTGCATTCATGATCTCCACCTCACTTAATTCCATGCATGCACCTTTCCATTCATGCACCTCCCATTTTCTCTCTCCCACATTATGATATTCATGCATTTTCTCAACCTCATGTCCCTACCTCTCCCCTCTTTTATTTTCTTTCCCTTCTACACACTTCCATTCATCCCCCTTCTTTATTTTATATTTTTATCTTTCACTTCCTTTCATTACAATGCAATGCATGTAGCCATTCTCTCTCCCCTCATTAAAGCCATACATGAACCTCCTTCCATCCACATGGCCGGCCACCACCTTGGTTTCCCCCTCTTCATTTCCATCTAGAATGTTCTCCCTCTCCTATAAAAGGAACCCCTCCCCCTTTGTTTATGAAGTAGTTTTAGTCTAAAGTAGTTTTGAGTGAAGATTTTGTAGAGAGTTAGAGAGCAAGCTTCCATTTCAAGTATTTATTTTTTTGTTGTTTTATTTCATTTCTCCAAGCAATAGTATAGTAATTTTTGTTATTTTATGTACTCTCATTTCTAGTTTAATGGTAATGCAATTTTCCTTTCTTTTGGTTTCCCTTTTTATTATGCTTAGCTAGTTCTTTTTGTGCCCGATCGCGAGGATCTTTGCAATAGAATAATATCTTTCATTTTATGTTTGCATTTTGTATTTTTCTATTTTGATCCTTCCTTGAATTATTTTGTATCGACTCCGTATTTCTAGTATACGGTAGTAGATTCCGATCTCATATTTGAGTAGCCGAGAGGCTCATGAATATGAAAGATCACTCAAGGAAGGAAGGAGTTGAACGCACCCCTAGAGATAGGATGACGTAAATCCTCCGGATTGGAGTCAAATCCAATAGTGCGGGTCACTTCGATAATGCGACTTTAGGCCATTTTGATTTGAAAGAGATTTCGGTCGAAACGTCTATAAGTTAGGGGATTTAATGCTCTAGCGAGATTACTTCCTAATATCGGATCCATCACGGTCTTAATAGAATTACAAATGTTAAACTAATCTATTCCGTTATTTTATTTCAATGTGAATCGTCGATCGAGCACTCTTTTCTCGCAATAGTTTATTTCTCTTTTTAACTTAGTTTATTTTCATTTTCAAAACTCATTTAACGTTCGGTAGAATAATAGAGTCGTTGTGAGTAATAGTACTTGCCTGCCCCGAGTTTTTATATGACCTTGATATTTTTCATATCCTATGCTATATTTCGATAGGTACACTTGCCTTAATCGAGTATAGATTGGAGAATACGATTTTCTCTATCACGTATCCAATACAGCAAGTTCTTTAATTCTAGCTGTCCATGATAAAGGGTTGTTCTTAGGGTCCTCAAAAGGAACTGGGGGTTCATATCTGTTGATTGACTCCGAATCAGTTTGAGGAGCCCTGGTGACAACTATATCTCTGAGCTTATAAGGGAAAGGACCTGATGTAGAATCAGTGGGGCCTTGTCCTTTGGTAAGGATGTTGGCTGGAGAAAGTTTTGTAATCTCTTTGACTTCCTCTATGCTTGCCTCTTCTCGACTCATAACCTCTTTGATGTTGTCCTC
The DNA here is from genome assembly GCA_039513925.1 of Platanthera zijinensis. Classification (NCBI taxonomy): domain Eukaryota; kingdom Viridiplantae; phylum Streptophyta; class Magnoliopsida; order Asparagales; family Orchidaceae; genus Platanthera; species Platanthera zijinensis. The sequence continues at coordinate 197,455,189 of CM077085.1, read as the reverse complement.
TGGGTTGATATCTTTGTGAGGATTGAGAGGAGCTATGCTTTGTAGCTGATGACTTAAAAGCTGAGCCTACACCAGATCCCGAATTTGGAGGAGGAGGAGGAGGAGGAAATTGAGATGATCCTTTTTCATACTTGTCAAGCTTTCTCCTTTTCTTCATGGCCTTAAGCTTGTTCTTAGAATATTACATCCATGGTTTAGTGATTTGGCAGTCATGCAGAATGTAATAGGGTATATCATTGTCATCTTTGGCTTTTGCAGAAGGAACTCTCATCATGGCCTTACTTCTTGCTTTCCTTTTCTTGGCAATGGTGCCAGAAGAATCATCAGAGTCAGTGTTGAATTGATCACTATCTGAACTCTGGGGTCCGTCATATAAATCATCAATACTTTTGATATACTCTTCTCTTTGTTTTGACTTCTCAGGAGCAGAAACTATTAGAGTAGCAGCAGGAGAAGAAACTACAGGTTCTTCTAAGTAAACAGCAAGTTAATCAACAGCAACAACATCAACAGAAAAAACAGGCAACATATCAATATCAGTAGATTCAACAACTTCAACAGCAGCAGCAACAAAAATAATAACTTCCTCAGTCTTAAGAGAACTTATATAAGAAGTAATTAGGCTGGGATCACAGACAGCAACAGGCACAATGGCCTTAGTAAAGTCTTTAACTCCCTGAGTTGGTAAGAAGCTGAAGTGAAGAAAGTAAAAATCAGAAAACAGTGACCTGAGTTCAACTGCTAGTACTGGTGCTGGGGCTGGAACTGAAGCATCAGCAGCAATTTCTTGCAGCAATTCCTCTGAAACAGCAGGCACTACCACAACTTTATAGGGCACCTCCCCCTGCCTTAATTCAGTGAGAACTGGATCAAGGCACCCCATAGAATGGATTTCCTGAGGAGTAGATAGAGAGGAGAGCCTGTCAGATAACTCCTTGATGGACTGCAGGAGTGGAGCCATGGAGGTCTCCAGCAGGGCTACTAGCTTGGGAGCCAGTATCCCATAGAGCTTATCTGCTAGTGCTGAGAGATCCAATTACTCAAGTGGGACTAGAGGTGGAGGAAGAAATGACTGTGGATGGTGATGGATGGGCTGCAGAATGTGTGGGTGGGGATGGTAGGATGTTGGGTTGAGAGATTGGGATGGTAGAGATAGAGGTTATGGGTGTGGAGATGGATGTAGTGAAGGATGGTTGGGTGAGAATATCATGGAGTAATTGATGGTATGAGGAAGTGGAGGGAAGCTCAGTAGGTGAGGAGGGGGAATCATCCATGAAGGAATCTTCCATGATGTTGAAAGATGGAATGTCAAGAGGTGGATAATAATGAAGTGGATGGAATTGTTTTTCTGTGGTGGCTGGAGGAGGTGAAGGAGTGTACAGAGGAGTTGAAATTGTAATGGGGGAGGAGATTGATGTGGAGATGGTTGAGGTGGAGATGGAGGTAAAGATGATTATAGTGGATGAGGGAATGGTTGAGGGAAGAACTGGAGAAGGTTTAGAAGAGGAGGAGGCAGGCAATGCTTCAATGAGGGTAGGGGCCTGAGGGGGAGAGACTGCAATAGTCGTTGTGCTTGAAGAAGTAGTAGTCCTGGTTGGCCTGACTATCTACCTGTCCCATTTCCCAAACAGGGCACAGGTCAGCCTCTTTGATGCATTGATGTGCATCCCACTTGATACCAGCAGTTCAGGGCACCTGGAGTGCAGGAATAACCTTATTATCCTCCCAAAGTTTACAAAACTTTTGTTCACTTTCTTATTAATCAAGTCAAAGAAGAGCTCTCCCTAGTTCAAATGTTTCTTATCCACAAGTGCTCCCATCAAGCAGAATGTATACCTAGAGATGGTATCATGTGCTGAGTGCTTTGCCAACAACACTTTCCCCACAACATCAGCAAGAAATCTATACTCAATAGATAAGTTCTTTTTGAACAACTTGCTAGGGTTAGCGGCAGAATGTCCCATTCTATCTAACATATTCGCAGATTCTTCTCTAGATAACTCAATAGAATCATCTCCAGTACTCGATTGAAACACTTCAGTCAGGAGAGTAGGTGTTAAGGATACCTGCGTCCCGGCTATAGTACCAACCAAAGTATTCTGATCCAGATTGTGCGTTGTGTAGACCCATTCTTTGATCTCATCGGCTGCAATCTTCATTCTCGTTGTCATTATTTGCAGTAGCTGTTGTTCTCTGAATAGGTCCAGAATATCTTTGAAAACCTGATCGCTTCCATCAAAGGAGTCCATATCTATGTCAAAGCCTGTGTCGAATTTCATCTTGTTGAGGGCGGCAATAGACACAGCCATTATGTACCTGCAAAGATGAACAAACACGACCAAGTGCAGTAGAGTTTGGAGGGAAAGAAAAAGTTTACAGAGAGTATGAAAGCGCAAAAGAAAAACGACAGCCGAAAGAATGATTTTATATTAGGGTTCGACGCCGGAAAGGAAAGATCGTTGAACTCCGTTCGATGATCTGGGCTTCTAAAGGAATCTAAAGAGTCTTCAATAACGTCGATCTCCGTTCGACGATATTGGAGAGCGTCGATCTCCGTTCGACGATCGCTGAATAGAAGGAAGATAGTCTAGCGCTATCTGGAAAACGCTGAACTCCGGTCGACGCTATTGGAAAGCGTCGATCTCCGTTCGATGCTTTTTTGGAAAAACGTCGAGCGCAGTTCAGAGACTAAAAAAAAGCCTACAAACACTAGAAAATTCAAGTTTGTAGCCTAATCTTGGTCTGTTTTTAGAGTTTTAAATTCTTGGGATTTATTTTAGACTTCCTCCATCTAACATTCCTAACTGATTTAGGAAAAAGGTATGTTTCTCTTCATCCAAGGATTTTGTGAAAATATCTCCCCTTTGTAAATCAGTTGGGATATACTGAAGTTTAATTTTATTTTTCTCAATATTATCCCTTAGAAAGTGATGCCTAATCTCTATATAATTTGTCCTACTATGGAGGACTGGATTTTGTGCTATAGAAATAGCACAGGTGTTATCACAAAATATTTTTGACCCTTCTAAGTTGTAGCCATAGTCTAGGAGCTGGTTTTCAATCCACAAAATCTGTGAGAAACAACTGCCTGCTGCCATATATTCAGCTTCAGCAGTTGAAGTGGAAATAGATGTTTGTTTCTTACAGAACCAGGAGACAAGTCTGTCACCAAGGAACTGGCAAGTTCCACTGAATACCAGAGGCCTAGATTTGGACAACTTTTTACATACCTAAGAATCCTCTTAACTAATGTTCGGTGTGACTCTTTAGGGCTTACTTGGAACCTAGCACATATACATGTATCAAACATTATATCAGGTATACTGGATGTAAGGTACAATAGAGAGCCAATCATTGCTCTATATGTTGTCTGATCAACATGTTTTCCATGTTCATCAGCATCTAATACAACATTGGTAGGCATAGGTGTTTTCATACAAGATTCTTCAGACATACAAAATTTCTTAACCAGTTCTTTTGCATACTTGGTTAGAGAAATAAATATGCCTTCAACATGTTGTTTGACTTGCAATCCTAGAAAGAAAGAAAGCTCACCCATGCTACTCATTTGAAATTTAGAATGCATCAGATTGGAAAATCTTTTGCACAAATTTGAATCAGTAGACCCAAATATGATATCATCTACATATATTTGTACTAGTAGGGTATGGGACTTATGAGTTCTAATAAAAAGAGTATGGTCTACTCTACCCCTTATAAAATCATTTTTCAGAAGAAAGCATGCTAAGGTATCATACCATGCTCTAGGAGCTTGCTTGAGCCTATATAATGCTTTATGCAATTTGAAAACATGGTCAAGATAAGTTGAAGAGATAAAACCTGGAGGTTGTCTGACATAGACTTCTTCTTTGATGTCTCCATTGAGAAATGCACTCTTCACATCCATTTGGTAGACCTTGAATCCTTTGTGAGCTGCATAAGCTAGGAATATTCTTATGGCCTTAAACCTTGCAACAGGTGCAAAGGTCTGGTCATAGTCTATTCCTTCTTCTTGAGAATAGCCTTGAGCAACTAGCATTGCCTTGTTCCTTACAATAACTCCTTGATCATCCAACTTGTTTCTGAACACCCACTTTGTTCCAACAATTGAGTGATCCTTAGGCCTTGGTACTAGCTCCCAAACTTTGTTTCTCTCAAATTTATGAAGTTCCTCTTGCATAGCAATGATCTAGTGTCGATCTTGTTCTATATCTTGAATGGATTGAGGCTCAACTTGAGATAGAAAGCAAGTGTGCATCAGGTTCTGGTTGACCTAATTTCTGGTTTGCACACCAGCTGAGATGTTTCCAATCACTTGGGAGATTGGATGATCTCTTGTTGTTACTAAATCAACATGGGGTGTTGATTGATCACCAACCTGTGTTGTTGTTTCCTCTAGTGGAATAACAACTTGCTTTTCAAGATGGTTCTCTCCAAGATATTGAACTTCTTATTCATCTTCACTTATTTAATCCTTATGTTGGTTTGGTGAATATACTGAATCCTTCTCTAAAATATGCAATCTGTCCAAATTTTCTGAAAGAGAGTTTACCTGCAAGGGTTCTATGGTAGAAGTGGACTTCTCCTTATAAAACATGTTAGTCTCATCAAAAGATACATGAACGGATTCTTCAATTTTAAGAGAAGTTTTGTTATAAACACTATAAGCTTTACTGATCATGAAGTATCCCAGAAACACTCCTTCATCAACTTTAGCTTTGAATTTTTCTAAATACTTCTTGTCATTATTGTGAATATAACAAATGCAACGAAAATTTTTAAAATAGTCTACTTTAGGTTTCTTCCTTTTGAGCAATTCATAGGGAGTCTTGCCCTTCAGTTTATGTATCAAACTTCTGTTCAACACATGGTTGGAGGTGTTCACTGCCTCTGCCCAAAAATATAGAGGAAGGTGAGCATCTGTCAACAATGTAGTAGCAGATTCAATTAGGGTTCTATTTTTCATTTCAGCTACCCCATTTTGTTGAGGATTTCTAGGAGATGAGAAATTATGCCTGATCCCTTCACTCGGACAGAACTCTTGCATAAGAAGAGAATCAAACTCTGTCCCATGATCACTTCTAATCAGGGCAATGTGAGTATTGAACTCAATCTGTATGCATTTGAGAAAATCTGTAAAACACTTAAAGTTATCAGACTTCTTCCTCAGGAAGAATACCCATTTGAATCTAGACAAGTCATCTACAATCACCAAAGTGTAAGATTTCCCTCCTAAGCTTTGTACTGTAATGGGTCCAAAAAGATCCATGTGTAATAGATAGAAGATCCTAGGTGAATCACTCTTATTAAGTGACTTAAAACAATTTTTAGTTTGCTTGCCTAATTGACAAGCCCTACAATGTCCTTCCTTCTTGTAGAGGCCAGAAGGTAGTCCTCTAACAAGGTTGTCCTTGGATAGCCTAGCAATGGTTCTAAGATTTATATGCCCTAGTCTCTTATGCCAAAGATCATTTGGTTTGCAAACAGAATTAAATAAACAGATATCTATATTGGTTGAAAGGAAATCTACTAGATAAATGTTACCTTTCCTTTTACCTATTAACACTATTGTGTTATCCTCTGACTTGATCTTGCATAAGGATTTGTTGAATATCACCTTATAGCCTTCATCACAGAGTTGACTGATGCTGATTAGGTTTTTCTTCAGTCCTTCCACATAAGCCACCTTCTTGAATGTGACTGAGCCAATCTTAACAGCACCATATCCTTTTGTTTGACCAAAGTTTGAATCACCAAATATTACTTTGGGTCCAAGTTTGGTTCTGAAGGATGTTAGATTCTCCTTGCTCCCTATCATGTGCTTCTAGCACCCACTATGCAGATACCATTGTTGGTTCATTGCTGGATAGGTCTTCACCTGCACATTAACAATTTATATGTTTTTGACCCAGTTTACCTTGGGTCAAGGTTGATAACCTTTAAACTCAGAAATAAAAGACACCCCTGGCTGACTCTTATATCCTTTAGGATGGTATCTCCTAAAAGGCACTATACATTCAGTATAAGGGTTGAAGCTTTGGGATGAGGGACTTCTAGGATTGATTTTAGATTTACCAATGAAAGAATGTTCAAAGCTCTGAGCTCCATTCGACAATCGTCGAGCTGAGTTCGATGATCTTGGGTCAGATCGTCGAGCTCCGTTCGAAGATCGACTATACCAGAGTTCAGAGTTTAGAATTCGTCGATCTGAGTTCGACGATTCAGCCTTGGATCATCGAGCTCTGTTCGACGATCGTCGAGCTCTATTCGACGTTTTCTGTTGAACTTTGTTTTCCTTAGGTAAATAAGGATTCTTCCTAGCTACCTCTACAACACCCTTTCCTTTATCAGAAACAAATTTAATCGGGGTTGTTAATACTATAGGTTGGCTGGATGAAGCACCCAAGCCCAGTGTACTATGTCCAATGGTCGTGCAAAAAATCGGAGTACACGATCAGGAAGCACGACCAGTTGTCGTGCGCACTGACGGTTGATAATCGTGCTCTCTGCTCCAGAGAAACCTATAGAGACAGAAAAAATAATATATATGCGCACGATCAGTGGCACACGACCGGTGGTCGTGCACATTGGATCCCATGATCATGCGATTTGCAAAGACAGAACTCAAGAAAACTAAGGTAACATGCACGAGCAGTGGCGCACGACCGGTGGTCAAGCGCACTATATCCAATGGTCGTGCGATTTCCCAAGACAGAACTTTGAAAAGTGGAGAATAGTGCACAATATTATTGGATCGCGGCCAGTGGTCGTGCGCTATAGGTACAATGTTCATGCGCAGTGTTCCAGGACTGTTTGGGAATTCGATGAACAGACCGCGCCCAACCCGTGGTCGTACGCTAAGGGGTCCACAGACCGTGCGCGTGTAAAAATTCACGACCGGAGTCCCTTAGGTGGAAAATTTTCAAAAATAATCCCGAAGACGAACACCACCTTTGTATCTGCAACTAAAACAGCAAAGCCATCGAGAAAGGCGTACCACATTCTCCATACACTGCAAAACACCAAGTAGGGCAAAATAATAATAACTATGAAATCACACTGAAAGAGGGCCAAAAGTGCACTTAAATTGGAATTGACAAAATAACAAATATGAACAAATATGGCTCTAAAGTGTAGTGCATCAACGAGAAAACTAGCCCAGATGAGTCCAAAAATATGCATATAACTTGGACTCATTAGCGTTGAGTGAACATCATTCACTCAATGCCTGTGGACTTTGCAGATTGCTGAGCTTCGACTGTCCACACCTTACTCAGTGCTTTTGGTATCTGGAGTTCAGTGAACTGGCTTCACCTAATGCATGTAGACTTAGGCAATTTTCAGCCTTTCAAGCATCCTTCATTTACATCTAGCATTGAGTAAACTGGCTTCACTCAATGATTATGGACTTAGACAGATTTTTGTCTCTCCACTCCTCTACCTTGTGACCACCTTTCACAACCACTTGGAATACCTTTCACAGCCACTTGGAATACCTGTCCAAGCTGCATGCATGAACTTAAACATGCATCAAATACAACTATGTGTATACCATTGACTTGTTTGACTTCTTCAAATCAGGGACATTGTGATCATTGGACCCAACAACTAACTTAATCAAGAGAGCTTGTATAAGGAAAGGTGTTCTTCCCAAAGGATTTTGCTGAACAAGATGAAGAAACTTTCTCTGAACTTGTAATGGTTGATGATGGTTTCTAGTTGAAGATTGACCACTATTAAAACCTTTCACATAACTTACAAGAGTGAGTCGTGAAGAATCTCTTTTAATACTGAGTCCTTGCAATCCTTTTTCACAAGAGCTAGAGCTTGAATTCTCAATAACAACAGCATTCCCAAATCTCAAAGTCTTTTTTTATACTGGACTAGGCCAATAGAGTAATCAAGGATTTAATTTGAATTTTCCAACGGCTAGTCAATCATCCTTCTGCAAACTATTGAATAAGAAATCTAAAATGGTTGTTTTTGAAATAACCTAATGAAGGTTTACATAATAAGAAATCTTATTGCTAGAGTTCTTTTAATGGCTAGTAGTACATTAGGAAGCAATCTTGAAATGGAATTTTAAACATCTGTCAAAATTTAATAAAGGAAAGATATAGAAATCTTTCAAATTTTCTACAATGAATAAGAATAATTCCCCTTGCTGGCAAGCCCTAACTTCATTCAGTAAATCCCGTAAATTAACTTGATTTAAATCTTCTTCTTAAATTGCATCTTAAATCATGGATATAGTCATGGAGTCACGTGCCAAGCTGGAGTAAATGTTTCATAGTGACCATGACATAGTTCCATAACTAAAGTCAATTATCCATCATAAAGTTTGTATAGTCATATTTAATAGTATAGAAGTTATATAAGGAAACTCCAGACACTTAGCCATTACTGCATGTTTAACATTCTGTCACCATGCAGTCGATCCATTCGAATCTGTACTGAGTCGAAGGCATTTAATTGGTCAGAAAGTCGATGTAGTCGAACTTCTACATAGCTAAGAAGTTGATGCAGTAAAAATGTTACTTTGCTATAAATTCGATTTTGTCAAACTTCTACATAACTAAGAAGTCGATGTAGTAGAACTTTTACATAACTATAAAGTCGATGCAGTCAAACTTCTACTTAGCCAAGAAGTCCTTACAGTCAAACTTTTCCTTAGTGATGAACTCGATCTAGTCGAATTTTTCCTTACTAAATATTCTGATCCTGCCTATGATTCCTTTTGTCCTTGGTGACTTTTCCCATGGATAGTTATATATCAAATATATGATTAGTACAAAGATCAACATGAGTTTTGCTCCTTGAGGGATTAGAAGGGCAAAACCCTATTTGGGTAACCAGGTGCCTAACCATATATTAGTCATGCACCTAAGTTATACTTGTCACACTAAAGCTTAAACAACCATCAAATACAAGATGTTTATTGTCATCTTGAGGCCTTCTTCAAATCAGGAATCATGGGGACAATATTCTAAATAATCTCCCCCCTATTTGAAAATCAGAACCTCATATGAAAATAACCATAGATACATATAAATATGCTAAGACAAATATAGGTAGTGAAGCAATTCAGATTTAAATTCATAAGATTAAAAATAGTGGGCATTATAATTAAGTTTAATCAGATAAAACATCACAAACATCAATTAGGACAACCTAAAGTTCTTAACACTTTAAAATTATTCTCCTTCAGCCTTTCTCTTTTGCCTGTTAAAAGTATCTCAATGTCTTTGGAATGTATAAAGGAGGAGGAAGAGGTCCATGAGGGTTTTTCCTTTTATGGATTCTCCACATTGTCTCCTAATCTTCATGTTTCTTCTCATCCACTGAGTTATAATATGTAGAGAGGTTGATCCCATGTTGGCCAAAATTGTTACAAGTGTATAATGATGTCCTTGGATATAGGACTCCATTCCTCATATCCTCCCATGTTCTGGATTTCAATTCTCCTCATCTACATATCCTTAAAAATCTCAGCTTGAACTTGATCAGCCCTTCTTTTCCTGGAAGAAGATTCCCCTTATTTTTCCATTGGAGGAGTAAGCTCAAATCCCACCCCCCCCCCCCCCCGAGCTACTTCACTCTAGAGGGAGGTAATCATTATCTGCATCTGGGTCAACCTTAGGATTGATAGGCTGAGGAGAGAAGATTAAGGGTTCCAGTCCTACTGCTTTTCTGACATAATTTGTAGTATATATTTCTTACTAGGCAGAGTAGTGGGTAATTTCCTTCTCCCCCTTTTTGAGTCTTCAATTGTCTTTTTGTAGATGACCTCTTGGGCCTCACCAATATTAACTTGCAGTATTTTGACACCATCTACTACAGTATTTTTGGTTTGTAGGAGGTGTTCATCTAGTAGCTGAATATATGAATCCATTCTTTCTATAATGGCCATTCTGTTTTAAGCCAGTCTGGCATGTGTTGCTAGAAATGCATGTTTAAAATTTTCTCCAGTGGCATTCTAGTTGTTTATATCTGCTTGAATACCCTAATGGGTCATTTCATTTTTTGTTGCAGTATAGTCCAATGTTCTTGTAGCCTTCATGAAAAACTAGAAGGGTTAAGTGTTCAAGTGATGCATCTCCCTTTCCACTTCTAAAATTCTCTCATTCATTTCATTCCTTGGTCCTTGGATTTTCTCCTCCATAAATATTTCAATACTCTTACATCGAGTATCCATCATTCTTTGTAGTTGGGTTAGAAAAGAGTTGGGCTCTTCAATAGGTTGTGGAGTTGGGGGATTAGGTTCAGCCTTAGCAGCTTGCTGTGTTGTCTATGCATGACCCTCATCGTCATTAAATAGGTTATCAACAGTTGACTTGGATATTCTTATGTCTATGTCTTGATCCTCAAGAACACTTTTTTTCTTTCCACACTAACATCTCATGGCTAGTTGGATGGAATTATTCAAATGTGTCCTCAGCATGAAGGACTTTGGTTATGAAGGTTAATACCTTACATATCACCTTCTCTACTTCCTCCATGGTGACTTCTTCTTGACCTACTATAGGATATTCAACAATTTCAGTCTTTAGGGAAGAAACCTTCGGTTCAAGCACCCCCTCAACTGTGCCTGTTAGGAGTAATGGCGGATTGATCTCTCCTTCCACCACTTCTATATTAAGTGTGGAGGCTTCATAAACCTCTGTAACAAGGAATTGTGGAACAAGTTCATCATGAACTTGTTCTAGGTATACTACAATATATTCTAGGGTAGCAAGTTCCTATTGAACTTCTCCCATATAAGATATTTCTTTACCAGGCACTCCCCTAACTACTTCCATTGGGGCAGAGCTTTCCAGATCCTTAGGAGCCATCTCCTTATTGATATTAGGGTGATGTTCTACTATTTGCTCCTCCTCAATATGGCTAAGGGCTGGGTGATAGCTTTCACCTTGATAATACTTCCACGGTCTTCTATTTCCTTCAACTACTTGCTTTTTGGGACTAACATTAGTCTTTTCCTTCCATTTCTTCCTCTCATCTCCCTGGGAGTGCCTTGAGCTTGCCCCTCCCTTCCTAGATTTTGGAAAGGGTTTATCCCACCTTTCTATGCTCCTGTGATCCATCCTCTTCAGGTAGTGGAGTGGAACCTCAGGAACTTCAGCTAGCATTTCCCAAGGCTATTGAAAAGATAAAGAGCGACTATCTTCCATATGATGGGGGTATAGATGCAAGCTCTCAATTCAATCAGAACCAGACTACTCCAGTTAGTTCTTTTAGTTAAGATAACTACTGTCTTCACCATGAACATCTCCCTAGAGATCCTGTCATGTTATCTAAGCTTGCATAGAGATGCTCTTCCTATTTTGTCATCCAGCCACTTTCCTAAGGAATTCATGTCACTTTTCTCTAGTGATACATATTGTTTTCTAGTGTAATTGCACCATTCGAGTGAAGTAGATGTGTCTTCTTTGGAGATTTCTTCTTCTTCACCCTCTTGAAGGGTAGGAAATTCTAGGTGATGGCTCAAACTCTTTACCGTCACTCTCAAGCGTCGGATGAGAACATAAGTTTTAATTTCGGCCCTGGAACTACTAACTGCTGCATTCTTGAAGAATTCTTTTGCAAATTTTTGAACAATTTGGGTTCGCTCTAATAGTATTACATCCAAGCCGGCTGCAATCAAGAGAAATATCACATTTTGTATTTCTCTAGAATAGGTCCTGAAGTCGCCCCTGATGACTTCTCTTCCAGTATTAATACTTTCTGACAAGCTCTCTTTTTGTTCCATTGACGAAGCTAGGGTTTAAAGGATAATGGATTTTCGATTTCGAGATGGAAGAGGAAGTGTGAGAATAAGGGTGACGATGTTTCGGGTTTTAGAGCTTCATTATCTTAATGTTTCTCGTTGTTTCTCATTTTATTAATATAAAACGAAATACCAAAAGGAGCGTACCTACTTAAAGAATGAAATATGCAAAAAATTGTATGTTAATATTCTTTTAATTTAGTTTCTGATTTCCCGCGAGGCCTATATCCTTTTCCCTTTTATTTTTGTTAAAGTTAATCTTCTTCCCCGCATCTTGGTTACTATCCTAGATACTATTGGTAAACCACAAAATAGGAATAAAGAGAATCCAAAAGTTTTATTTGCAGACCAAATAAGAGAAAATTAAATCAAATATTGAACACCTCATCTAGTGTAGTGGCTAGGCATTGAATTTTAAACAAGATTTAGCATGCCTAGTTAAATTTTAAAATAATTGAATTTCTCTTCATCGAGAGGCTTAATGAAGATGTCTGCCACTTACCTGTCAGTGGGGACATACTCAAGGCAGATATCTTCCTTTTCTACATGTTATCTGATGTAGTGATTCCTTATTTAAATGTGCTTGGTCTTGCTATGTGATACAGGATTTTTGGCAATTGAGATTGCATAAAATGAGACCAAAATAGAGGTACTGTACTTAGCTGGATATTATATTCTTAAACTTGATGTTGTATCGAAAGCATTTAAGCACGGCAGCTTCCAGCTGAAATATATTCAGACTCTGATGTGGATATATCCACACTTGTTTGCTTCTTACTACTTCGGGAAATAAGCATTCTTTTAAGGAACTGGCATGTTCCTCAAGTGCTCTTCACATCTTCATTGCATCCTGCGAAATCTGCATCTGAAAACCCGGTAAGCTCAAAATCATTAACCCTAGGTTTTTATAAGCCAAGATTATGTGTACCCTTAAGGTATCTTAGAATCATCTTGATAGAGGTATTTTGAGATTCCTTAGGGTTCACTTAGTACCTAGCACAAACACAAATAGAGAACATAATGTATGGTCTATTGACAATAAGGTAGAGTCGGGACCCAATCATACATATATACATAATTTCATTAAACGGTTTTTCTTTTTCATCCTTGTCTAGATATTAGAGCCAATTGGAGTCCTCATAGAGGTTTCATTCTCCATTCCAAACTTCTTTATAAGCTCTTTTATGAACTTGGTTTGTGTGATGAAAATTCCATCTTCAGATTGCTTCATTAGGAGCCCTAAGAGGTATTCAGCTCTCCCATACCGCTCATTTCAAACTTCTCTTTCATAAGTTTGGCAAACATCTTGCAAAGGTTATCATCTTTAGATACATAGATGATGTCATCAACATAGATGTGCACTAGCAAAATCTTTCCATTAATTTCCTTTAGGAATAATGTTTTGTCTATCTTCCCCCTTAAATTTTTTTTTCGATGATGAAATTAGACAATGTTTCATACAACGCTCTAGGTTCTTGCTTGAGACCATATAAGGCTGTTGGGTATTGCATCCACAATAACCCGGATTTGAAGAAGGGTCCAGTCAAGCTAAGATGAATTCAGATTGTATTTGATGCTGCTATTCAAGTGTTGTACTTTTAGTTTTACTTTGCTATGTACACACCAATGTCAGGTTACAGTGGGTCAGTAAACACAAGACTACACAATATAATCCTTCATTGTGTGGGCTAATGTGTTGACTCACATGTAATCTCTCTATTGGGTTGTACTTCTATCCCAAGTATAGGAGGACCAAGGAAGGCCAAAGACATGGACTAAAAAAAATTGGAATTTTACTTAAGTAAAATTCGGCGAGTATGGTGAGGCATATACGTCGAATTCATCGAGTTTCCTCTTGATACTCGCAGAATTCGTCGTGTATACCTACCGATACCCATCGAATTCATCGTAAATACTTAGGGTAAATTCTGTGGAAATCTAGAAATCCTAAAAGAAAAATTCGTGGAGTATCACTGCCGATACTCACCGAATTCGTCAAGTGTATCTAACGATACTCGCCGAATTCATCGAGTATCCCAAGCGATACTCGCCAAATATGTAGAGTCAAAATTTTGACTACTTTGGATTTATTTCCAAGACTAATTCGACGTATATCGTTAATAGGTTCGGTGAGTATCAAAAGTGATACTCAAAGAATGCCTTCAAAAATGACCTAGGTCGTTTTCCGAATTTTTCTCAGGTTCGGGATTTTCGGCCATGCACTGTAACGTCTAGGTTACGTTTTTGGAATTCTTTTATAGCCGTTATTTCGAATCTCTCTATATATATGTTAGATTGATTTTTGAAATAGAAAATCTTGCCCGAATTACATTTCGATTTTAAAAGATTCCAAACTCAGAATCCGTCGGGTGCCCATACGCGATTCGTGATTTTTCTCGATCGGTCGTCGGCGACTAGCAATCTTCTTCTTCATTGAATTCCTCAACTGGATTGCTTCCTCTCTCAAGATCTATTCTACTCTAGTCCTAGTTATTCGAACATCGAAGGCTCAAGATTTAAGTTCTACAAGGATTTCAAGTTTTTGAGTTCTACAGGTTTCAAGATCTACTTCTACGAAGAAAGTTAGAGCAAAGACTTGCAGTCATTTTTGTTTTGTAGTATTCCTTTACATATTATAGGTAATTTATCTGAGTTTGTAGATCCGTTTGAGGATTAATTTTATAGATCCTTTTGTGGATCATGTTTGTAGATCCGTGTATGGATCGAGTTATAGATCCGATTGTGGATCGAGGTGTAGGAGAGTTTGTTCTCCGAGGTGTAGGAGCATTGCTCCAAGTTATAAAATTGTTGATAATCTGAGAAAGGTGAATTAGCCAAATCTAACCCTTCGTGGTAGATAGGCGAGGCGGGATAGTGGACATGCCCAATACGAGGAACCACTATAGATCTCTTTATTTATGTGCTTGTTTATTTTTGAGTAATTTTTAATCCACGAAAAGACACAAACATCACCTATTCACCCCCCTCTAGGTGAGTTAGGTAGATGCTAGATACTTTCAATTGGTATCAGAGGGACGTGTTGTTTGATAAGTCTAAAACCTTTAACAAGATCCCTGATCTAGCGTTCAAAGATTCCGCATATTCACCATGGACAGAAGCATGGACATGTCATCCACGAAGCTGTTTGTATGAACTAAAGAAAATTTTCCGATGTGGAAAGAAAGTGTCAGGTTCTTCATAGAAGCTGCTAATCCAAGAATTTTTTAGATCATCGAAGAAGGACCACATATTCCTACTAAACCTTCAGCTCTGAATCCAGCAATTATGATCCCTAAGAAAATGATGGATTTAATGAAGGATGAGATTGCTTTGGTATCCTTGGATAAGAAAGCGAACATCATTGCAAATGTAGTGGATGACTCTATGCTCCAAAATGTATTCCACTGCAAGTCTGCTAGGGAAATTTGGGATTTCTTAGTAGTTCTGATGGAAGGGACTGAGGAAGTTCGAGACAATCGAAGAACTCTACTGAATTAAGAGTACGAAGCATTTAAGCAAGGATCAAGTGACTCTATTATTGACAGCTTCGAAAAAAATTTCAAGATCGTCAATGGTCTCAGGAATTATAGTCGCACATTAACTAATGGTGAGCTCAACGACAAATTTCTAAGATCCCTGACTAAGGACTGGGACACCAAAGTTTTTGCTATTAGGGACTTTGGGAAACTACCTAAAATCGACCCCCAGAACCTGTTTGACAAATTTCTCTCCTACAAACTCCAGATGAACACCTGAAAGAAGGAGGAGCAAAGCAACAGAAATTCCAGCAGAGAAAAGTCAGTGGATCTGAAGGTTGAAGGGTTGAGAAAGTCTAATGATGTGTCACCCATAAGGACACGAGCCCCCAATACTTTAGAAGAGTCTGAGCCAAGCACGTCAGGCTTCGAGCTAATGGATGGAGAATTTTCTCTTATCTCGACACAGTTCAAGAAACTGCTGAGCAAGAGGATACAAATGAAAAATCAGTCATTCTCTTCAGACTCTAGGAGATCACGTCATGACTGTGATCGAACAACGAAAATCTACAACAAGGAGGACAGGTATAAATCAAAACCGAACAAACAGTTTTCCTCTGACATTATTTGTTATTGTTATAATAAGACAGGACATGTGATTGATGAATCTCCCTATTAGAAGAAGGATAGTTCCAAGAAGGAAGAAAAGAGATCCTTCAAGGGAAAGGGAAAAGAAGAAAAGAGCATCGTACTTAAGAAGTTGAAGACTCTCAGTGACAGTGACTAGATTGAGTCAAGTTCAAAAAATGAGGAAGCTTTCTTCGTGCTTATGGCACAATCAAACAAGGAAGCGGATGACTCTGAGTATTATGGGATGGTAAATTCGCACACAATACTCTCTGAGTCTGAAATGTCCACTAATGGTCGTGAAGGCTATTCTTCTAATGAGGATGAATCAGAATTGATGGCTCAGCATGAGCACCTATTAAAGGTCTTCGACAAATGCCGTAAGGTAGTCCGAAAGTAGTTAAAAGAGATTGCCTCCCTCAAGGTAGTGGAAGCTAATCTAAAGGAAGAAATTGCACAATAACTTCCTCTCAGAGATGATGTCCACTCCTTGAAAGAGGAACTAAAGGGCTCCACTGAGACATTAAGTCTGAAGGA
The DNA here is from genome assembly GCA_039513925.1 of Platanthera zijinensis. Taxonomy (NCBI): domain Eukaryota; kingdom Viridiplantae; phylum Streptophyta; class Magnoliopsida; order Asparagales; family Orchidaceae; genus Platanthera; species Platanthera zijinensis. Next base: position 197,438,782 of record CM077085.1, on the reverse strand, counting down.
AAAATATCTTGATGAGCTGGAAGAAAAGCTCGTGGTGGAGGGAAAACTCGTTGAGAGTTACTCTAAGTCGAAGACTATTCTCCCTCTCATTGATGAGTTTTCAGCTCAAAAAAGGGTAGTGGTCTTGGCCATGTCAGAGGAAAGGGTCAGGCTGATAGGAAGGCTAGTGCCTAGGAAAAGGGGAAGGTACCCTTGGATCAACCCTCGTTTAGGAAGGTAATCTTCCCAACGAATAATTTTGACCTTGAGTCGTCCTATGGTCATCATGCTAGGCCTACTTATGTAGAGCCCAAGAATAGATACCATGGAAGGACTCGTCCTCGTAACTTTGGTGCCAGCATGTTCAAAGCATAATTTGAACAAACTTAGATGAAGAGTTATGGTCCATATGTCCATGGCCATAACAATAAGAAGGCACAAAAATCCAAAACTGATGTGTCTAAGGCTAAAGAGATGGGGATCTCCTGTGTATGCTACGACCAGGAGGACTCCACCTCAAAGAATACTGCCCCTACTAGACCTCATATCCAAAAAGTAAAGCAGGAGTACAAAAGGAGGTACAATAGATTTGACTGTTGGTGCTGCGGCAAAATATGTCATTTTGGCCCAAATTGCTGGTACAATCCTACTAATTATGTAATCCCACAAGTTAGATATGCGAGACCGACCACACGCAAGGTTAATGTTCCTAGTGGTATTTAGTTGACCAGGAACCAAGGACTCAAATACATTTTGGTTCCTAAGGTAAAATGATTTGTTTTGTAGGTATGTCAAAAGGCCACAAAAAATCTGATCTAGTATTTGGACAGTGGATGCTCTCGGCACATGACCGGGACAAGAAGCCTTTTATTTGAGTACAACCCAGTCAAAGACGGACCAAAAGTTATCTTATGAGGGTCAGATAGGGGAACGACAAAAGGTTATGATATGATTTCAAATGGAGAAGTCTCTTTCACAGATGTAGCTTATATTGAAGGATTACACAATAATGTTATAAGCATAAGTCAACTATATGATAATGGCTACATCATTGAGTTCTATAAGGGCAAGTGCTTGATAAAATCGTATTCAAATTTGGAGATGGTCTTTACAGGCACTCGGAGCAGAAATATCTTCTGTTTGAATTTACTTTGTTTAGACAATTCTACCCCAGTGTGTTTTATGGCTAAAAGTAGTGCATCTCTCAGTGACCAATGGACCAAGAGATTAGCACATATTAATTTCAAAACTATAAATACGCTATTTTCTCACAACTTAGTGCATGATGCCCCCAGCATTAAGTGCCTTAAAGAGAGTCCATGTCACTCTTGTCAAATGAGTAAGCAGACACAGGCTACCTTCAAGGGTATCGCTGAAAATGATTCTTCATGAAGCTTATACTTGCTTCATATGGACTTATTCAGTCTTATGCATATTCAAAGCTTAGGAGGTAAGGTCTATATATTAGTAATTGTTGATGACTACTCGCATTTTACCTGGGTGTTCTTTCTGAAACACAATTACGATACCTTGGATTCTTTAACTAATTTTTTTCCAGTAAATTCAGAACAAATCGGATTGCTCAATGGTCAAAATTAGAAGTGACCACAAAACAGAGTTTGAATCTAGTGCCATGATAAAATTTTGTGAACGTCAAGGTATCTTTTATGAGTTTTCCTCCCCGCGCACTCCACAATAAAATGGAGTTGTTGAGAGAAGGAATAGAACCCTAATTGAAGCATATACAACTATGTTGAATGACACTTCACTTTTTGAGTACTTCTGGGCTAAAGTAGTCAACACAATGTGTCACATGCAAAATAGAGCACTTATCAACAAAAGCTATCGTAAGACCCCCTATGAGCTATTAAAGGGCAGAAAATCGGCTATTTCCTACTTTAGAATCTTTGGAAGTAAATGCTACGTACATAATAATGGGAAGTATTCCCTCATAAAGTTTAGTGAAAAATGTTTTGAAGGTATTTTTGTAGGATATAGTAGCCATAGTAAGGCATATAGGATTTTTTATAAGAAAACTCTGGTTGTAGAAGAGTAGATAAATGTTGTATTTGATGAGACAAGCTTGCTCCATAGCAGCTCGTCTAGTTTTATTAGTGCAGATGCAGGTACCAGGTTCAAGGAGCAAAGCTTGGATAAAGATATCAAGGAAGAAGCTCCAAGCTCAGTCAAGCTCATCGATCTAGGCTTTGTTGATGAAGAACCTCTAGAGGAAGAATTGCTACAATTGACAGAGTATGCACCAGATGTTGTAGGGCCTACTGGAGGGAGAGCAAGGAACCTATGATTCAAACACCTAAGAGATCATCCAAATGATCAAATAATAGGAGAGCCAAGCGACACCCTCAGAACTAGAAGAGGTACAGCTCATGAGATTATGCATCTTATTTTTTTGTATCAGGTTGAGCCGAAGAAGTTCGAGGATGAAAACAAAGACGCCTCTTGGATCATGGCAATGCTAGAGGAGGTTAACCAGTTTGAACGACGCAAAGTCTGGGAGCTGGTACCCAGGCCAAAGGGACAGAACGTGATCGATACCAAGTGGATATTCAGAAATAAGATGGACAAACACGGTGTAATCATCAAGAAAAAGGCTAGACTTGTAGCACAAGGATATAGACAAGAATAGGGGATCGACTTCGACCAGACCATTGCTACAGTGGCTCGGCTCGAGGCGATCAGGTTGTTTCTTGCATATGCTTCCCTCAACGGCTTCACCGTCTACCAAATGGATATGAAGTAAGCATTCCTAAACGGGAATCTGAAAGAGGAAGTATACGTAGCGTAACCCCCATGTTTTGTAAATTCTCAATTCCCTTATTACGTTTACGTTTTGAATAAAGCATTATATATCTTAAAACAAGCTCCCCGAGCTTGGTATGAGACGATGTCTACCTTTCTTCTTGAGAAAAAGTTTGCAAGGGGAAAGATAGACAAGACATTTTTTCTTAGGGAAATTAAAGGCAAGATTTTGCTAGTGCAAATATATGTTGATGATATTATTTTTAGCTCTACGAAAGACAACCTTTTCAAGATGTTTTTTAAACTTATGCATAAAATGAGCAGTGATAGTATGTTTTGTAGTCTAAGCTATTAGAGTGTTTTTTAGGTCTTCTATGCACAAATCATGTCTTATAAGCTTATATATTGATCTCATTTTATGTTTATTTATGCCACTTATGTTTATTTCTATTTTTGCAAGTTTTCACAAAATAAGTAAAAATTAGACCTAACAAGGCATCCAACACGGCCGTGTCATTGGGCGTGTCACTTGTTCCCAGAGAAATCAGCCTCCAGAGAAATCCAGAGATCATCCCGAGAAGGACACGACCACTAACACGGTCGTATCGCCCGCCGTGTTGCTAGTCGTGTCAACCTTGCCGTGTCAACATTGCGTGTTACCAATATCCAGAGACCATCCCGAGAAGGACACGGCCACGAACACGGCAATGTTGGCTCTGTGTTGCCGGGCGTGTCACCAGAATCCGATAACTTTCTAGAGAAGGACACGACCACCCACACCGCCGTGTCACGGGCATGTCGCCATCACATCAAAGCCTGCTACCCGCCAAAAATTCATTCCGCATCAAAGTCCATCAACTATTGTAGACACAGCCACTAACACGACCGTGTCACTGGCCGTGTTAGCATTGGCGAGCCCACTTTTTAAATGATGCAATAATCAATCTCGCCAGAACCACTTCCCGAGGTCAGCCTATAAAGGACACAGCCAGCAATACAGCCGTATTGCTGGCCGTGTCGCCCCCCTTATGTTTTTCTTTAAATGTAGCCCTTCTCCAAGTATTCCATATAGTTTTTTGGATTGTGTAGGGAGGTGCTGCCCCTTTGCTCAGTGAATCTTTTCTTATTTTTTTTCTCGCTCTCTCTCTCTTTCTCCTTTTAGTTTTTTTTGTGAACCCTAGTTTAGTTTAAGCTTTTGTAATAGCTTTTGTACGTCATTTAGTAGTTTAATGTAATGCTAGCTTAGTCTTTTCATTTCCATGCTAATGTAGCTCCTTCACTTCAAGTTGTAACTTTCTCTTTAATATTAATAAAAGTGATCTTTTCTTATCTTTGTGTTCTTAATGCTTTACTACTCATCCCCCCTCCTCCACTCCATTATGATTAACCAATCCTTCTTGTACTCGATCTTGATGATCGGAGGTTTGAGTGATTAAGTTATGATGCTTTGAATTTACCTTTTCTTTTTAAGGTTTGGCCTTGAATTACTCTTGATTTATTTTTGGTGGGATATATATCATTGATATATATTCTCCACCTTTTCTTTCATTCTTGGCTATCCGAGAGGCCGATAGTTTGAATTGAGCACTCAAGAGTAAAGGGAGTTATACGCACCGCTCGAGAGAGGCAGACGTCCAAATCTCCCGGATTGGAGTAAAATCCAATAGTGGGGTTCACCGCGTAAAGCGAGCTTTAGGCCTCTGATTTAGACGAGAGTCGGTCGGACCTTACTAAACTCAGTTGGGCATGACTTCGAGAGAAGCATGTTCAAGCTTTAGGAACTTCCACGGTCAAGGGCCTTGACCCTATTAAGCTTAGGTTTATTTATCGTGTTTTTAATCGACTTTAGCCGAGGTGATTCATGATCGAGTGCATTTCCATCTCATCATTCCAACCCTTTATCGTAATCGTTTCTTTTATGCTCTCTTTCTTTTTAGTGCAAGTAGTTCTCTTGAGCTTTATTTCCTTTCCTTAATTGCAATTAGTTTCTCTAAACCCTTGATTTTAAGTCGACAAAATAATAGTCTTCGTGTGAGTAAGTGTACTCAACAGTTCCCGGATTTTAATACGACACTTGTGTCCCCTAGCTACAGTTCGATAGGTATACTTGCCTCATTGGATTGCTAGTTCGACAGCTTTTATTTTCTTAACGAATAGCTGACCACCAAGTTTTTGGCGTCATTGTCGGTTAGAAACCTTCGTTGATATATCGAAAACACGAACCTATTAATTTTATCATTTCTCTTTCTCATTCTCCTTCTAAAAAATTTTAAAATAAAAAAAATTTTATTTATTATCGCACTTTAAGGAAACCCACTTCACAATTTTTCTATGCCACCTAATTCTCTCGAAAAGGGCAAAGGTCTTTAAGTGCCACTATCTTGTCTAGTACCTTGCGAACCTTTCAATTGGTAGCCCTTGGGAAGTTCAGGAGTTAAAACATAAAAAATCTATTTCAAAAAAAAATCTAGATTTTTTTCTAGTTTATTTATTTCTCTTTCTTCTCTTCTCTTCTTCTAGTGTATGACCCGCGGAAGTCCACCGGTTATTTTGGACTTAGACCATGAAATTGAGCATACTCTTCGGAGAAGATCACGATTTCAAGGTCCTACTATGCAAGTATCGGTTGAGGACTCCAAGTCATTTTCTACTTTAAGAATGGAAGAACCCCATGTGGAGGAAGACGTGCAAAGGCTTATGTCCTATTATGCACGGCCGAATCTTGAGGGCACTGAATCTAGTATAGTGCGCCCTGCTATAGCTAATAATATTTTTGAACTAAAGCCTAGCATAATTCAAATTGTGCAGTAGTATGTGCAATATGAAGAACTTCGTGATGAAGATCCGAACGTACATATAACAAGCTTTCTTGAGATTTGTGACACCTTCAAGATAAATGGTGTCATAAATTATGCTATTAGGCTAAGATTATTTCCTTTCTCTCTAAGAAATAAGGCTATGCAATGGCTGAACACTATACCTAAAAACAGCATCACAACCTGGGATCAATTAACTGAAAAATCATTGTCGAAGTATTTTTTGCCAGCTAAAACTGCAAAACTTAGGAACGACATTTCTTCTTTTGGACAAATAGACTCTGAAACCTTATATGAAACTTGGGAAAAATTTAAAGAATTATTAAGACGATGCCCACATCACGTGTTGCCTGTATGGTTACAAGTGCAGACGTTTTATAACGGGCTAAATCAAAATATAAAGCAAATGATAGACACAGCTTCTGGTGGTACTTTAAACTTTAAGACCCTGAAAGCAGCTCTTGATTTTTTAGAGAACATGGCCATGAACACTTATCAGTGGAATGTGCCTAGGTCCCGCCCAAACAAACCTGCAGGTATCATTGAAGCTGATAACATCTCCTAGCTCGCTCTGCAAGTTGAAATATTAAGCAAACAAATTACGGAGATGACTGCTGCCTCCGCCCCTCAGGTATGGGAATAATCAACTCTTGCTCCCGAACAATTAGATTTTTTTAACAATATGCCTAGAAATGCTTTTAATAATTTTTCTGCTGCGAATTTTTTGCGCTCGGTTTTACTTTTCCAAATACTTATAATCCTGCTTTAAGAAATCACCCGAATTTTTCGTGGAGTAATCCTTCAAACGCGATGTGCCGACCACCACAAAATGATTTTTATGCACCACCACCACCTCTTCAAAAATATCCACCAAGCTTGGAGGAGTTACTTTCTAAATATATAACCACAAATGACGCTATTATAAGAACCTTAACCAGAAGCGTTAATAGTCTTGAAAATCAAGTAAGACAGTTGGCAAAAATAATTTCTGAGCGACCCACAGGGTCTCTTCATTCTAATACCGAGCCCAACCTAAGAGAGCAAGCAAAAACAATAACTCTTCAGAGTGGGAAACAAGTTTCTGGTATGGTTAGTGAAGAGCCCGAGGCAAGCTCTGCCCCCGGTTAAAAAAATCAAAGCTCCGCCCCCATTTTAAAATTCCACCCTCTGCTGACGAAGAAGTTATCACCCCTCTCCCTATGTTAGAAAAAGATCTCACTCCACCACCCATCTTAATAAGCAACGTTAGGATGATCAATACTCCCGCTTCCTAGAGATGTTCAAGCAAATCTACATTAATCTCCCCTTTCATGAAGTGATCTCCCAGATGCCGAAGTATGCTAAGTACCTTAAGGACCTCCTAACCAACAAGAAGAAGTTAGAGAACTTGTCGCACGTCACAGTAAATGCCGAGTGCTCTGCTGTTTTGACAAACGGATTACCAAAGAAAATCAGTGACCCGGTTAGTTTTTCTATTCCATGTATCTTTGGTGATCTTTTTGGCAAGAACGCATTGGCCGACTTAGGTGCGAGTATTAATCTAATGCCCCTCTCATTATTTAAGAAGTTAGGAATTGGTAGCCTTAACCCCACACGCATGAGTATCCAGCTCGCTAATTGATCCGTCAAGTACCCGTTAGGAATAGTGGAGGATGTCTTAGTAAAAGTCAACTAGTTCATTTTCCTGGTGGACTTTGTCATTTTGGACATCGAAGAAGATGTCGAGGTTCCCGTGATCCTTGGTCGACCCTACCTTGCCACTTCCCGAGCCATCATTGACGTAAGCAATGGTAAGCTCTTCCTTTGAGTAGGTGATGACGAAGTGACTTTCTCTATCACACCATCGATGAAAAACACCCTAGAAAATGACGGCTCCTGTTTTTTCGTAGATTCTTAAGTGATAAATCATCCAATTGCCTCTCCAAATTTGAAATGGAATTTTCTAATTTTTGTTCCTCCTCACCTCTTCCAACTGAATCGCTACACCTATGTGAAGAAAGTGAAGAATCCTCTTATCGTCTATCTGAATTTGAAAAAAAAAATTCTGATTTTTTCCTCCTCTACTTTTCCAACTGAATCGCTGCAAGAATCCATATTGGCCACCAGCTCCACCCCGTTTAATTTTCCGTCTTAAAAGATCTACGAATATATAGTATTTGAAAAAGAAAGAATTCCTAAAACCTTATATGAAGAACCCCCTACCCTAGAACTTAAAGAACATCCTGAACTTCTCAAGTATGCCTTCTTAGAAAAAAATTCCAAACTGCCAGTAATAGTTTTGGCCTACCACACGGATGCGCAAAATGATAAACTTGTTTTAGTTTTACGTAAACATCGTCGAGCTATTGCCTGGCAAATTTCTGATATCAAGGGCATAAGCCCATCTTTCTGCACTCACAAAATCTTAATGAAAGATAATTTGCATAACTCCATACAAACTCATCGTCGTATAAACCCAAACATGAAAGTAGTTAAGGGCAAGGTTATGAAACAATTAGACGCAGAAATTATCTACCCCATATCTGATAGTAAGTGGGTTAGCCCAGTCCAGGTAGTGCCGAAGAAGGGAGGGATAACGGTAGTTAGTAATGAGAATAATGAATTAATCCCGACACGGACGTTGACAGGGTGGAGAATGTGTATAGATTATCGTAAGTTAAATGACGCCACCCGCAAGGATCTCTTTCCCTTGCCATTCATCGATCAGATTTTAGAATGATTATCCGGCAATAGCTTTTATTGTTTTCTCGATGGTCTCTCGGGGTCTTTTCAAATCCCCATCTCTCCCTAGGATCCAGAAAAAACTATGTTTACTTGTCCATTCGACACCTTGGCTTATCGAAGAATTCTGTTTGGATTGTACAATGCGCCAGCTACAATCCAGCGATGTATGCTCACTATCTTTGACAAGTACGTAGAAAGCATTATGGAGGTATTCATGGATGATTTCTCCGTGTTCGGTGACGCATTTGAAAGTTGTTTATAAAACCTCAAAAAAGTCTTAGAACGATGAGAAGAGACTAACCTTGCCCTAAATTGGGAAAAATGACATTTTATGGTGAGGGAAGGGTTAGTTTTGGGTCATAAAATTTCTGCGAGAGGTATTGAAGTAGACGTTGCTAAGATAGAAGATATCGATAAGTTGATGCCGCCTACGAACATCAAAGCTATAAGAAGTTTCCAAGGGCATGCTGGCTTTTACCATCGTTTTATAAAGGATTTCTCCAAGATCACCAAACCCCTTACCCATCTCATAGAAAAAGATGCCCCATTCACTTTTGATGACTCTTGTCTTTCTGCCTTCAAATTAATAAAAGAAAAGTTAATAAATGCACTGATTATGATAGCTCTGGTGTGGGACCTTCCATTTAAAATAATGTGCGATGCGAGTAGCTTTCTGGTGGGAGCCGTATTAGGTCAACGCATATCTAAAAACTTCCACCCCGTCTATTACGCAAGTAAGAGACTCGCATCTGCCAAGGAAAATTACCTAACCACCAAGAAGGAACTCCTAGCTGTAGTATTTGCTTTTGATAAATTCCTCCCATATATTACACTTTAAAAAATTATCGTTTTAACGGACACATCGGCGCTGAAATATCTTCTTGCTAAAATCGATGCCAAGCCGTGCTTGTTTCACTGTGTCTTACTCCTCCAAGAGTTTGACTTAAAGATCTGTGATAAGCGATGAGCCGAGAATTTGGCTGTCGATCACCCCTCACGCCTAGATAACCCTTATATTGAAAATCTAGATGAAAAATCGTTAAATGATTATTTTCCTGATGAGAAGCTGCTTTCAATTAGCACTTCTCCTTCTCCTTGGTTTGCACACATTGACAATTATTTTGTGGCTCGTGTGCTCCCAAATGATTTCTCCTCTCATCAAAAGAAGAAATTCTTTTCTGAGTTGAAGAACTACTTTTGGGAGGACCCGCATCTTTTCAGAGTCTGTGCGGACCAAGTGATAAGGAGATGTGTTTCTTATGAAGAAGGAGTTGATATTTTAAAACACTTACATGAAGGTCCGACTGGTGGGAACTATCAAGCTGCTCGCACCGCTCACAAGGTGCTTTGCGCGGGTTTTTACTAGCCTAGCCTGTTTAATGACGCGCAAGCCTTTGTGAGTAGGTGTGATAGTTGCCAATGGTAAGTCAACATTTCCAATAAAAATGAAATGCCGCAAAATTATTTCCTTGAGTGCGAAATTTTCGACCTCTAGGGAATCGATTTTGTTGGCCCCCTTCAATCTAGATTCAGAAATAAGTATATTTTAGTTGTCGTTGATTATGTTTCTTGATGGGAAGAAGACAAAGATCTTCCTATGAACGACTCCCGGGTTGTAGTTACCTTTTCGAAAAAAATCATTTTCTCGATTGGGTACGCCGCGCGCCATCGTTAGTTATAAGGTTTCCCATTTCTGTAATGCACAATTTCCTAAAATTCTTATTAAATACGGCATTACAAAAAATCTTTCAACTGCCTACCAACCCCAAACAAACAGATAAGTTGAAGTAGTGAATAGATAAATAAAAAGAATATTAGAAAAGACTGTTTCAACTTCTAGGAAAGACTGGTCAGCCAAATTAGACGATGCTCTATGGGCCAATCGAACAGCGTACAAAACCGCCCTCGGATGTACTGCGTTTCTGTTGGTCTGTCAAAAATCGTGTCATTTTCCCGTAAAACTAGAACACCGCGCTTTATGGGCCTTAAGATTTTTAAACTTTGATCCCCACTCTGTCGGTTACCTTAGAAAATTTCAACTCAATGAACTCGTCGAGTGGCGCTCTTACGCATACGAAAATAATAAACTTTATAAAGAGATGACGAAGCGTTTGCTCAATAAACACTTAAGGCATCCAAAAACATTTAAACCGAGCAACCAGGTTCTTCTTTATAATTCTCGTTCACGTTTATTTCTTGATAAGTTAAAATCGCGTTGGTCTGGGCCCTTTACTATTTTAGAAGTTTTTCCGTATGGAACTGTTTTGATTTCACACCCTGATATGGGTAATTTCAAAGTAAATGATCAGCGTGTTAAACTTTATTTTTGTGGTGATGTCAGTCCTAACTATGTTAACTCTATCCTCCATGATTTGACTTTTGAATAGTTTAAAACTTTGTTAGAACTTTGAATAATATTTTTGGGATAATATTTTTGGAAAATATTTTTTTGATGCGTCGAGCTCAAACGACGCTTTAAACAAAGGGCGATCTTGGGAGGAAACCCAAGTTATATTTTTCTATTTTCTTTATTTTACAATTTTTGCCTCAGACGGCTCAGACAAGTTGAAGCTTCTGCGATCGCCTGCCCTAACGTTGTTGAATCCATAACGAAGTCCAAAGAAGTCATTTCATGAAGATCCAAAGCACTAGCATGGGGGAGCGACATCACTCAGCTTTCGCAGCAAATAAATCCGGGGAAGTACCTAATTTTCAATTCTGTAATTTAATTTTCTATCTCTCTCAATCCCCTTCTTTTGCCAATGAGGACAATGTCTATTTTAAGGTTGGGGGAGGACTTCCTCCTTTTTTCTTTGTGTGAATATTTTGCCTTTTGTGAATATTTTTCAAAAATACAAAAAAATGAATATCTTAAAAATCCAAAAAAATAGAAAATATTTCAAAATTTAAAAAAAAATATGCTTTTTGTCATTACTTTAATAGTTTATACATTTGGTATTTCAATAGTACCCCTTGATTTTGTTTTGTTTTTCTCAAAATCTCATATAAACAACTTAATTAATTATAATATTTCTAATAACCCTTTTTAATTATGTTTCACAAGTAAAATGTTGGTCATGTTGTGATTTTAATTCGCGGTAGCATGATAACGTAAAACGTTTTTTTAACTCACATTTCCATTATGGTTTTCCTTTTTTATTTTCTTTACATTCTCAAAAAATTCATCATCCACTATTTTCCTTTTCGTTTTTAGATAATTTTTGTAAGATCAACTTTTGAATTGCGAAGTAGATGTGAACGATCCAAGTCACCTATTATTTCTATTTTCAAGATAATTTCATCAAACTTCTTTTATTATCTAGGACTTGCTTTTTTAAATTTTTCAAATCTATGTTTTAAATAAATTTAAAAGCATGAAAATGATTTAGGCTGTTTTTGTTTTTCTTTTGAGATTTCCTGCCAACCTAAAAACTTTCACCACTAGTTTGTCGCTTTTAAACCTTTTTTAAATTTCAATTGATAGCTCCTCTTTTCATATAATTTTCACCAAAGCCAAAATTTCCAGCCTATCTAATCACACTAGCCTTTTTGAGTTTCATAGAAAATTTTCTTGATTATGATAGGTTATGTTGTAATATTTTTGGGAAAAGTTTTTTTTTTTAAAAAAGTATGCGAAAAAAATGTTTGTTTTTGTTTGGCCAATTCAAAATTAAATGAAAAAATTGTTTATGATCTTTATTTTGAAAATGAAAAAAAATTAAAAAGAAAAAAAATGGAAAAGAAAAATAAGAAAGAAAAATATTTTTTTAATACAATTTTGAAACTCTTTGTTTAGGTTTATCTTTGAATTCCACTCCTAATCATAATCCTAAATCAAACATTTTTGTCCTAATAAAGTCCTTTTGATTCATGCTTTTAAATTTTATTTAATAACATAGAAAAGAAGAAAAGTAAATCAGTATTAGTTTTGGATTTAAACTAAGATTTTTGTTATTTAATTGTTATAATTATAATGCGCTGCTTGGATCTAGTAACAACTCAATGTGTTTTTCATTTTCGTTGCTTTGCTTAAATCAATTTAAGGAATTATGTTAAAATTTTGGATGATTTATTTTCGCTAAGTAGAGTTTATAAAGTTAAACCATGTTTAAATAATTATTTTAGATTTACGTTTCACGTTCTCACTACTTAGAATTTAGCATAGAACTTGTGTTAGCATAATTAGAATCTTTTTAATTAGTCCAATTTTATGGTTATCTAGCTTTTATATTTTTTCTTGGGGACAAGCAAAGCTTAAGCTTGGGAGAATTTGATAGTATGTTTTGTAGTCTAAGCTATTAGAGTGTTTTTTTAGGTCTTCTTTGCACAAATCATGTCTTATAAGCCTATATATTGATCTCCTTTTATGTTTATTTATGCCACTTATGTTAATTTCTATTTTTGCAGGTTTTCACAAAATAGGTAAAAATTGGACCTGACATGGCCTCCAACACGGCCGTGTCATTCGGCGTGTCACTTGTTCCCAGGGAAATCAGCCACTAGAGAAAACCAGAGATCATCCCGAGAAGGACACGACCACCAATATAGCTATGTCGTCGCCGTGTTACTGGCCGTGTCAACCTTGCCGTGTCAACATGGCGTGTCACTAAAATCCAGACACCATCCCGAGAAGGACACAGCCACAAACACGGGCGTGTAGCCTCCGTATTGCCGGGCGTGTCACCAGAATCCGATAACTTTCAAGAGAATGACACTGCCACCCACACGTCCGTATCACTGGGTGTGTCGCCTCACATCGAAGCCCGTTGCCCGCCATAAATTCATTCCGCGTCAAAGTCCATCAACTGCTATCGAAACGGCAACCAACACGTCTGTGTCGCTGGCCGTGTCAGCATGGGCGAGACCACTTTTTCAACAATGCCATGATCACTCCCACCAGAACCACTGCCTGTTGTCAACCTGTACAGGACACAACCAGCAATACGGTCATGTTGCTGGCCGTGTCACCCCCCTTTAGTTTTTCTATAAATTGAGCCCTTCTCCAAGCATTCCATATAGTTTTTTGGATTGTATAGGGAGGTGTTGCCCCTTGCTTAGTGAAGATTTTCTTATTTTTTTTCTCCCTCTCTCTCTGTTTCTCAATTAGTTTTTTTCTTAACCCTAGTTTAGTTTAAGCTTTTGTACTTCATTTAGTAGTTTAATGTAATGCTAGCTTAGACTTTTCATATCCATGCAAGTGTAGCCCCTTCACTTCAAGTTGTAACTTTCTCTTTAATATTATTAAAAGTGCTCTTTTCTTATCTTTGTGTTCTTAATACTTTACTACTCATCCCCCTCTTCCACTCCATTTTGAGTAACTAATCCTCCTTGTACTCGATCTTGATGATCCGAGGTTCGAGTGATTAAGTTATTGATGTAGGGTATATTCTAGAGATACGTCACGGAGGCACGGCGATGCTTATGACAACGATCTATGCTCTCTAATCCACACGCTAACAAAATCGCAGCCACAACAATTATTTTATTTATCGTTCGCGCTAACAATACGGATCGCCGTTCCGCAAATAGATCGAATGTTGGCTATAGGACAAGTTTTTTCCGGCTAAATGGTATAATCTTGATGTCGAACAAGCTTTGGGTTGTACCAAAATAAATCCACCAAGAATAAACGATTCGAAAGATGGTAGGATCTATCCCAACAAAAAAAAGAGCAAGGATCGCCAATCCTCTTACGAGTCTTCGGAAATCCAAACGAAAAATACTGATCTATTAGTTGATTAACCGCGAAGAAAAACAAATCAGAAAATAACGCAAAAATTCGTCCACCACAAGGACTATCTAGAGAAAGAAAACTCTTGGTAGGAAGTTTCGTTACCCCTCTCGGATTTGTAGATCCGCGATGCGTGGATCCACAAAAGTTTGATCGCTCCTCCGTTGAAATTCCACGAAAAGCGCGCTACGGATGATGAACGTGCTAAACTCTTCACTTCACGCCGTGGAGGACTCCCTAACTTCTTCCTTGCTAGCAACCTCTCATGCATGGGCCGAAATATCCTTGGAGAGCGAGGATCTCGGTTGGCCGCGAGCAAGAGGGAGAGGAAAGAGGTCGAGCACTAGAGAGAAGGGGCGGCCGAGAGCAAGAGGGGGAGAGGTGGTGGCCGAACTCAAGATGGGAAGGGTCCTTGGGGCCGGCGGCTTGGAGGAGGAAGGAGAGAGAGGGGCGGAGGCTAGGAGAAGAAGAAGGAGAGAGGGAAAATTAGGTTAGGCAATTTCCAATTCTTTGATTTCAAAAATATAGTCTACCAAATATGAAGAGTTCATGGCCTTATATAAGGCTTTCATCATAAGCAAATACAAGTGGCTAAGTGCACACCACATAAAGAAAAATGCAAATAAATATTGTTCTCAAATAATAAGCATGAAACGGATAAATGCACACCCAAGCACATAAAATCAATATGTAGCTTTGGTCTTATTGCGAGGGCGAAGCTTGTAGCCATGACCGCTTTGGAGCCACAAGTCCTTGATTGACATCGCATCATCTTCAACTTATGTCCCATGTTGGCCATCCTGGAGGCTGTCGCCATCAATCTGGTGGCCGTCGCCATCAGTTATGATGCTCTTAATTTACCTTTTCTTTTTAGGGGTTAGCTATGAATTACTCTTGATTTATTTTTGGTGGGAGATATATCATCGATATATATTCTCCACCTTTGCTTTTATTCTTGGATAGCCGAGAGGCTGATAGTTTGAAGTGAGCACTCAAGAGTAATGGGAGTTGTATGCACCTCTCGAGAGAGGCAGACGTCCAAATCTTCCGGATTTGAGTAAAATCCAATAGTGGGGTTCACCGCGTAAAGCGAGCTTTAGTCCTCCGATTTAGACAAGATTCATTCGGACCTTCCTAAACTCAGTTGGCACGACTTTGAGAGAAGTGTGTTCAAGCTTTAGGAACCTCCACGGTCAAGGAACTTCACCCTATTAAGCTTAGGTTTATTTCTCGTGTTTTTAATCGACTTTAGCCGAGGTAATTCTTGATCGAGTGCATTTCCATCTCATCTGTTGGGGTAAAGCAACGCCCCCGGTGTGGGAGGTACGATGCGAGGCGCTATGGCCCACACTAGTAGAACAGAAGGGTGTGTCCCTTGGGCCTAACTGGCCGCCCCGTGGATCTTGCTGTACAGCTTTATAAAGGAGCGGTAGTGCCCTTACTAACAGTCCGGGCTTTTGGGAGAGTTGGTTGCGTCGTGTTCCCTAACAGTGGTATCAGAGGAGGTGTCGGGTTTAAAACCCCGGGATCGTTTTTGGGTTCGAAACCCCAGAATGTTCCCCCCCAAAAACGATCCCGGGGTTTCGAACCCGACACCTCCTCTGATACCACTGTTAGGGAACACGACGCAACCAACTCTCCCAAAAGCCCGGACTGTTAGGAAGCGTACTACCGCTCCTTTATATAGCTGTACAGCCGGATCCACGGGGCAACCAGTAAGGCCCAGGCGACACACCCTTCTGTTCGACTAGTGTGGGCCATAGCGCCTCGCGCCGTACCTCCCACATCGGGGGCGTTGCTGGACCCCAACATCATCGTTCCAACCCTTTATCATAATCGTTTCTTTTATGCTCTCTTTCTTTTTAGTGCAAGTAGTTCTCTTTAGCTTTATTTCCTTTCCTTAATTGCAATTAGTTTCTCTAAACCCTAGATTTTTCGTCGATAAAATTATAGTCTTCGTGTGAGTAAGTGTACTCAACAGTTCCCGGATTTTAATACGACACTTGTGTCCCCTAGCTACAGTTCGATATGTATACTTGCCTCATTTGATTGCTAGTTCGGCTGCTTTTATTTTCTTAACGAATAGCTTACCACCAAGCAGTATGGGCGAGCTGAAGTATTTCTTAGGACTTAAGGTGAAGCAATCTAAAGATGGAATTTTCATCTCTTAGACGAAGTTCACCAAGGAGCTTCTTATGAAATTCAGAATGAAATGCGCATCCTCTATGAGGACTCCAATGGGTTCAACTATGTCTCTAGATAAGGATGAGAAAGGGAAACCTTTTGATGAAACCAAATATATAAGTATAATTAGATCCTTGCTCTACCTGACGCCAGTAGACAAGATATAATGTTGTCAACATGTGACTATACTAGATATCAGGTGCACACTAAGGAATCTCATTACATCATTGCAAAGCGGATTTTAAGATACCTTAAGGGTACACCCAATCTTCGCTTATGATACCCAAAAAATAATGATGTCTAGCTAATTTGTTTTTCAGATGCCAACTTTGCAGGTAGCAGGGATGATAGGAAAATCACTTTTGGGACGTGCCAATTCCTCAGAAGACGGCTTATTCAATTGAGCAGTAAGAATTAGAATTGTGTGGCAATATCTACTATTGAGTCAGAGTATATATCTGCGAGCAATTATTGCGCGCAGCTTCTATGGATTTGAAATCAACTTGAAGATTATAATTTGAAGTTAAGGGAGATTCAAATGTATTGTTATTCATCCTTCGCAATAGCAATCACGAATAATCCAGTCTCCCACAGCTGGACAAAACACATCGAGGTGCGCTACTACTTAATTCGGGAGCATGTGGAGAATAAGGACATAACACTCAGCTATGTCCCGATGGACAAGCAGGTTGCAGATATTTTTACGAAGCCGCTGGATGAGGCCAAGTTTTCATTCTTCAAAATGGAACTAGGCAAACAGAAAATTGACTCCTGAAGAAGCCCAGGCAAGCAGAAGATCTCTCAAGTTCTACTTTAGAAAACAAAGAAATTTTGTACAGGGCAAAATCGGTGTATATCGGCTGATTCGTCGGATATTCTAGTAGTACTCGCCGAATTTGACTCCTCCACCAGTGAATCTCACTGAATTCAACTTTGGACAAAATTTCACACTTTATATTGGATCCTTCGGTAATTAATATTAAGGTACGCGCCTATTCTAGGACAACTATAATTATCATATATATATATATATATATTATAATTCTAAATGGGGCAACCGCACGACATTCGCAACCCGAGATGATTCGTCGATTCGCCAAAACCCAACTGTTCGGCTGTCGCGTCAGTGCATCTTCCTCCTGTGCCCATGGTCGTGTTCTTCATTCGCCGATTGCAGTGGAAGGTTTGAAGTGGAATGTAACGCCGACTAGCCCTAACTCCTGATTCGCTCTCTCCAATTCTGACAACTCTGCCTCACCGACTCAATGTTTCCAGTGCAGTGAATTGCACTTAGATCCTGTAGCCGATTCCATCTTAAGTGAAGTATAGTGAAGTGTTTTGAATTCTAGCAGCACCTAAAAGCTTCATTTTATATTGTTTTGCATTCAAGTTTTCTTGAGTTTCAATGGCTCCTAAAAGTTTGAGTGGAATGCTAGGTGGAGGCGAACTTGTTCGCACTTGGTTTGCTCATGCCTTAGAAGAGTTTCGCAACGTAATTCTCATGTTGGAGACTGCATGACTATCCTTTGTCCTAGAACAACAATGAAAAGTTCTTGATAAGGAAGTTCTTGAGTTCTTCCAAAACGCCAAACTCAGACACAAAGACATAGTGATTAAGAGCAAGATCCAGAGATTCAAAGTGAAAGTTAAAGCCTCTATTCTTTCTAGGTACTTGTGGCTTCTAGTCCGTGATAAAGCCGATTACCTTGATGAGGCTGATTTCTCTAGAGCTCTGTCTTTCTATGGACTGCATAGAGGCACCAAGGCCATCTAGCGCAAAGGAATAAATGAGGAAGGCAAGCTTCTCTCAGACATTATCAGCAAGGTGTTGATTTGCAAGACGGGCTCTCATGATTACCTGTCTTCAAAGATGTTCAAAGTTCTTGGTTGTATCATTTGCAGGAAGAAGGTAAATTACGGTGTGCTGTTGTTCGACAAGATCAAGGACAGCCTCCGCACTTTCAACCTTGGGAGGATTATCAGCCTATACCTGAAACAAATAGATATTGATAGTTTTGATATGACCAAAGGAGTTCATATCCATCACGTCAAGAAGATAGACTCCACAATCTTCTCTAGGTGGGATAGGAGGGTAGTGAAGCAAGTGGGAGCCCCAGCATTGCTAATGGAGGAGGAAGAACAAGTACCTAATAACAAGATTTCTACTCCACCCCCCCCCCCCCCGCCTAGTGAGACTCCTGCTAGCATGAGTTTAGGAATTGAAGGAGAGACAGTTACTTTATTAGATTTAGTTCCAGTGGTTCTAGATTCAGTTCCTGATTCAGTGGCCACTCTTGGAACCCCTATGTGATTTGGGCTAGGTTCTCTGCTTAGGGTATGACCCATGATGTATAGAAGGGTCATGTTTTATGTGTTTCTAGAGTCTAGGTCAAGTCCTTAGAGTCAACAATACAAAGGACCAACCTCCAACACTGCCCAAGACTCAAGACTTAGAGAATTCAAGTTTTAGAAATAGGAGATCTACGTTTGTCTATCTCCGGTCGACGATAGTCGTGCTCAGCTCTACTAACTCAGAGATAAAATTCCCTGAGCTGAGCTCGACGAACTCTGTTCTAAGGTCGACTAACACTTCAACTCTCAGCGCCATAATTCACTCAAAGCCAAAGCTTACTCAGAGCCAAAGATCACTCAACGCTCTCAACGCTATCAATGACTCAACGCTCTCAAACGACTCAACACCAGATGTGTTATTATCTCAATGCCATCTGTTTGAACAAGTTCTATGGTCGACTAACTTCAGATTCTCAGGTCAACGAACTTAGAGCACAGTATCCGTCAGATTATGCAATGCAGTTGTTTGCAGTTCACAAGTCGACGAAAGCTGATCTCAGGTCGACGAAAACTGTAAGACGTATTGTTTTTTATTCTTTCCTTTTATGTCTCCTTATTTTATATCCTTTATAGGTCGTTATTTCCCTGGATAATCAATGCACTTATTTGAATCGGGTGGTTACTGGCAGCATTGATTGCAAAAATCGTCCATGGAATTAATTGCTTATATCTCGGGACAGATATAGAATAGAATATATGACAGCATACTTGGCGTTTTCAAATCCCAGATTTCAGCTGAGCATTTATTGCAGGTTTTTGAATTCGACCTTGAGGCAGTTATCAATCTGATTATCATCTCTCTGCCAAAAAAAAGAAGTGAATACAGAGAAACTTTTTGAAATAAACAAGCAGTGCAGTGCATACAGTTCTCAAGAAATCAACTGCTCTCAAAGGAAGAAGAAAGAACAACAATCACAATCAAGAGTCCTTCTTCTTCACCTTCTTTGTTTTCAGGGATCACAAGTGACAAGAATATTCAAATCAGTCAAAGGATCTCTGAAGAGTTGATCATATAGTAGAAGGCCTACTCACCCTTAGCAAAGTTTCCACTCCTAAACCATTCATGATTTCAGGGTGAGCTTTGACAACACTACAGAATCCACATAGTCTTCTCATTTTGAATTGAAAAAAGAAGACTTCCATCAATCTCTCTTCCCCACCTCTATACAGGGTTTTAATTCCCTTCAAAATTATTCTGGTTGCAAGTATCCTTCCAAAAGACTTGGGTTTGATTTTGAGCACCTGATCAATAGCTCATTTGTGGCAGTCACCTGATCAAAACCTGTAGTGGATTCCTACCTAGGGTGGTAGAAGAGTGGATGTACCCAAGTTTGGGGAACCACTATAAAAATTCTTGTGTTGCCTGTGTGGCTGTGATCTTCCTGTGTGCTTGTGCTATTATATGTTTTGTTGTGTAGCTTAACTATCTTTTCTCTAGTTCATCTGCTGAACTTGTACACATATAGACCTATATCATAGTAACATATTTTATTAAAGACTTCTTATTTCAGCAAAAATCAAAAAGATTTTAAAAACTCTATTCACCCCCCCCCCTCTAGAGTTTGTCAGAGCTTACCCTATCTTTCAATTGGTATCAGAAAAGGTTAATCACATCATACAGGCTTACACTTGGATTAATCAAGATCCTAAGGATAAACTCTGAATAAGTCTTATTAGTTTCTCTGATTATTTTTTATTTTTTGATATCATGGCACAAAATAAGGATTATGCCAGCACCAGACCTCCAGTCTGCAACATGCAAAAGTTTGGGATCTGGAAGGCAAGAATCAAGCTGTATATGAACTCTATTGATAAGGATATCTTTAATTCCATCTTGACAGGACCACCAGCTCCAGTTCCCTCTACTTCAACTCCAGTAAATCTCAGTGCAGTGCCTCCTCCAAATCAAGCTGATGCATATAAGAAAACAAAGATTGCTGATGTCAGAGCTATGAACATACTGACCCAAACTATATCAGATGATATATTTCAGAAAGTTGTTGAATGTACATCTGCCAAAGCCATTTGGGATTCCCTCAACCAAATGGTAGCAGGCTCTGCTTATGAGAGGAAGGATAAAAGATCAAACCTCATATCCCAATATAATAATTTCAGGAAAGATGAAGCAGAATCTGTGGAAGTAATGTACAACAGGCTGAGCTCCATCATCAGTGAGATCAGAACATTGGACAAGGAAATTACTCTGACTGAGTTCAATGACAAGGTCCTCATGTTCTTCCCTAGCACTTGGGACTCCAGAATCTGGCCCATCAGAGAAGCCAAAAGCATGGCTGAAATTTCAACAGAATCTTTTCTTGGAAAGCTTAAATCCTATGAGCAATTGATCAAGTCAAGAGAAGCTATAGTTGAACCAAAGGCTTCAACACCTAACATGAAGGAACATAACTTAGCATTCAAAGCTACAGAAGAATCTCCCATCTTGCCATCCAATGAAGATCTTAGGTGCTAAGAGATTCTATAAAATGGCAAGGAAGGAATTCAGGAGGAAGCCCTCAAGGAATGAAGATAAACCTCGGTATGACAAGACCCCTTCTAAAGAGGTTGTCTGTTTTGGGTGCAAGAAACCTGTACACTTCATCTCAGAATGCCAAGAAATCCAAAAGAAAGACAGAAGGCAAGAAAAGGATTCAAGAAGACATCAGCATAACAAGGCCTCCTCCAACAAGTACAAAAAGAAGGAGAAGGGCTTTATAGCTGAAACCTGGAGTGATACTAAAGATGAAACATCCTCCTCCAGTTCCAGTGAAGATGATATAGAAGAAAAGAAGGTAAGGGAAATTTGCCTTATGGCAATAGATGTTGGAAGCAGCAGATCAGATTAAGAAGAATCAGATAATGAAGAATTCCTCTCTAACAAGGATCAGGTAATTGCTTCCTATGACTTGCAATCTAAAGAATTTCAATCTGAATTTAAACTATTGTGTTTAGACCTAATAGGATATGAGAAGGAAATCAAACATATCAGGGAAAAACTTTTAGAACAAGACAAAATCATTGCTGAAAATGAAATTTAACTGAAAAATTAAGCATAGCTAATAAACAAATAGTTTTTCTGAAATCTGAATTAGGTAAGGCTAAGGAACTAGAAGAATTCTTGTATTGTAGAATTTTTAAACTGTTAGAATTAACTAGCACAGTTAATATAAGATATAACAATAACAAACTAGGATTAGGAGCCTCATCTAGTAAACTAATCCTAATTCAGAAAAATCAGGTATCAAAACCTATTAACTTCATCTATGAAAATGGTAAGAAAAATACAGAACAGGTAGAGAAGGTTAATGAAGTTCTTAAATAGTTAGAACTTAAGAAAACCAATCAGAAAAAGAAAAATAAACAATATAACTATGTTCAGCATATTTTGTCGAACTCAGAACGACGAAATGGGTATGGTTCGTCGACCTCAGAACGACGAAACCTGAATGCAAATATAATGTAAACTGTTCTTCGAACTGGGAAAGACAAAACCAGTATGGTTCATCGACCAGAGATCAACGTTTCTGGGGCTCTGATAATGGATACCTCCATTCTTCAAGTAGAGATCGAAGAACTCAACCCAGATCGTCGAGCTCAGGTCGACGAACATACTCAAATTTGTCAAACTCAGTTCATAACAAGAGTAACCTAAAAATTGATAAATCCTTTAATCCCTTTAGTCAGTGGCTCATACCTCCTTGAAGGTATCATCCTTTAGGTTATAAAGATCAACCTGAATGTTTATATATTTCAAGTTTCAGTTATGTTAAACAACAAGGACCCAAGGTAATCTGGGTCAAAAACTGATAATCCTCTTTGCAGATAGAAGAGAACCCTGTCACTCAAAATAAGTCGTACCTGGACAGTGGTTGCTCTAAACATATGATAGGTTGCAAAGAATGCCTAATCAACTATAAAGCCAAGACTTGACCTAAAGTAATCTTTGGGGACTCAGGCTTTGGACTGATAGAAGGCTATGGAGATTTCAACTGTGGAGCTGTCACATTCAAGAAGGTGACCTATGTAAATGGTCTTAAGCATAATTTGATATCAATTAGCCAACTATGTGATACAGGTTATCAAGTAAGCTTCACTAACTCTTTATGTCTTATTTCCTTAAGCAACACAATAGTTTTAACAGGAATTAGACAAGGCAACATTTATTAGTAAATTTTGAATCAGCTAAATCTGAAATTTGCTTATTCAATTCTGTCAGCATTCAAACTAGCTTATGACACAAAAGACTAGGACATGTAAACCATAAAAATATAGCTAGGTTATCTAAGGACAATCTTGTTAGAGGTTTACCTTCTAGTCCCTACAAGATGGAAGTCCTTTGCAGGGCTTGTCAACTAGGCAAGCAAACTAAATCTAGTTTCAAATCCATTAATAAGAGTGATTCACCTAGAATTTTGTACTTCCTCCATATGGACATTTTTGGCCCTATTACAGTACAAAGTCTAGGAGGAAAGTCTTAAACATTAGTTATTATAGATGATTTCTCAAAATTCACATGGGTTTTCTTATTGAGAACTAAGTCAGATACTTTTTAGGTTCTCAGAGATTTTCTCAAGAACATACAGATTGAGTACTCTACTCAAGTCGCATTGATTAAAAGTGATCATGACACTTAGTTTGAATCTCTTCTTATACTAGAGTTCTGTGAGAAGGAAGGTATCAGACATTGTTTCTCAGCTCAAAGAACTCCTCGACAAAATGAGTTAGTTGAAAGGAAGAATAGGACACTCATTGAAGCTGCAGGTACATTGCTTGCAGATGCTTACATGTCTCTTTCCTATTAGGAAGAGGCAGTAAGCACCATAAATTATGTCCTGAATAGAAGCCTATAATAACCTATTTTTAAGTATTTGGATGTATATGCTATATTCATAACAATGACATGAAACATCTTAGAAAGTTTGAAGCTAAGGATGCAATGGGAATTTTCCTAGGATATTCCCAAGTCAGCAAGGCATATAGGGTGCTTAATAAATCAACATTAAAAATTGAGGAATCTATGCATGTGACATTTGATGAATCTAATATATTTTACAAGGAGAGAGACATCTCTACCAACAATAATCTGCAGGTACAAAATTTGTGTGAGAGCTTGGATGATCTAAACCTTACCTCAAGGGTTGAATCACATCCCTCTCCACAAGCTATATCAGAAGCTAAAAGTGAAGAAGAGACTGTGGAAGCAGTTCAATTTTCTCTAATTGTTGATACAATTCAACAAGAAGAATTAAATAAAATATCTGTCACTGAACCAACTCAACATAATAATCTTGTCACACTTAGGGATCACCCTAGATCTCAAGTAATTGGAGACATATAAGTAGGAGTGCAGACAAGCCATCAACTCAACCCTGATGTGATGCTTGCCTGTTTTCTCTCTCAAATTAAGCCTCAATCCTTATCTGATGCAGAGCAATATCCAAATTGGATCACTGCAATGCAAGAGGAACTCAACTAGTTTGAGAGGTGTAAAGTTTTGGACTTATTTCTAAGGCCTAGGGGCTATCCAGTAATTAGGACTAAGTGGGTATTCAGAAACAAACTTGATGCTCAAGGAGTGATAGTGAGGAACAAGGCAAGGCTTGTTTCTCAAGGATACAAACAAGGGGAAGGGATTGATTATGATCAAACCTTTGCTCTAGTTGCCAGACTTGAATCTATAAGGATTTTCTTAGATTATGTAGCATTTAAAAAGTTTAAAGTCTACCAGATGAATGTGAAAAGTGCATTCCTAAATAGAGAACTCAAAGAAGAGGTGTATGTTGAAAACCCTCCAGGTTTTATCTCTCCATCTCATCCCTCTTATGTTTTTAAATTGCATAAGGCTCTCTAAGGTTTTAAGCAAGCTCCGAGAGCTTGGTATGAGACCTTAGCTAGCTTTCTTTTAGAGCATGGTTTTTCAAGAGGCATGGTAGATAGGACCCTTTTTACCAAGTTGCATCATGATAAAATTCTCTTAGTACAAATATATGTGGATGACATAATTTTTTGTTCTACTGATCCCAATCTTTGCAAAAGATTTTCTAATTTAATGCACTCAAAGTTTGAGATTAGTAGCATGGGTGAGTTATCATACTTCCTTGGTCTCCAAGTGAAATACACCCCTGATGGGAACTTCATCTCTCAATCTAAATATGCTAAAGAACTTATTAAGAAGTTTGGGATGAATGATGCCTCAGCCAAGAAAACTCCCATGGCTGCCAATGCTGTTGTAGATACTGATGAATCTGGAAAACCAGTTGATCAGACCAGGTATAGGGCCATTGTTGGATCCCTACTATATTTAACAGCAAGCAGACTAGATATTATGTTTGCCACATATCTTTGTGCTAGGTTCCAGGTGAACCCTAAAGAATCTCACCTTATTTTCTTAAAAAGGATTTTAAGATATATAAAAGGTTGTCCAGATCTAGCCCTCTGATATTCAACAGAATCAGCATTTGTGTTAACTGGATTTTCTGATGCTGATTATGCTCGATGCAGAGTAGACAGGAAGAGCACCTCTGGAACTTGTCAGTTCCTTGGTGATAGACTTGTATCTTAGTTCTGTAAAAAGCAAACATCTGTTTCAACATCCACTGCTGAAGCTTAATATATGGCTGCAGGCAGTTGCTGTTCACAGATCTTGTGGATATAAAACCAACTACTGGATTATGGTGTCAACTTAAATAATTCAACTATTCTATGTGATAATACAAGTGTTATTTAACTTGCACAAAATCCAGTATTGCATTCTAAAACCAAGCATATAGACATTAGACATCACTTCATTAGGGATTATGTTGACAAACAAAAGATTAAACTTGAATTTATCTCTACTGACAAGTAAAGAGCAGATATATTCACTAAGCAATTAGACTCATCCAAGCATCTGTTCTTTTTCAATCAGCTTGGTATGATAAATGGTCAGGATTTAATCTAATACTCTGTCTATGGTCAAAGAATTGTCTCTGTTTGTCGACCTGAGATCGACGAACTGATAACTGTTCTTGAGATTTTTCGTCGACCTGAGCTTGACGAAATCTCTTGGTGAAGTAATTTTCGTCAAACTGAGATCGACGAACTTACTCCTGAAACCTTTCGTCAACCAGAGATCGACGAAATGTCTTCAACCTTCAGACTGAGTTCGACAAACTTTTTAACTCAAAATTATTTCGTCGACCTCAGAACGAAGATTTTTTTTATGGACAAGAGTTTGTCGTTTCATATTCCTAAAAACCTTATATCTAGGTTTTCTTCGACCTCCATCCCGCGCTTTTAGTTCCCTTTGCACTTGATCTTCATTTTCTCTCTTGCAGGTGCACTTATGGCGATTCCAGCAGGTGCTCTTGTGGCAATGAAGTTTGATACCGGATTTCACGTCAATTTCGACTCCTTACAGCACTCTGATCCAGTCTTCCTCCACATTCTTCAACTGCTGGAAGACCAGAAATTGAAAAATCTGTTGTCCATTAGAATCAAACTACCCATCATGGAAATCAGAGAGTGGGTCTACACTACGTCTACAACCGAGGACAACACCATGACCGGATCAATAGCGGGTATTGCCATCTCTCTCACTCCCGCTGTATTAATTGAAATCTTTGGATTAGAGAATGGAGAAGAAGATTTAGAAATTGATAATAAGGAATATGACATGATGTTAAGTGTGATGGGTTACTCTGGAGAACCCAAATAAACTTCTGCAAAAGCAGCTATCTGCCAAGTTCAAATTTCTCACAGATATTGCTAGGAAAGTCTTGCTGGGCAAGCACACTGCACATCATTATATAACCATGAATAAATTTCTGGTTATGTGTGTAGTGGTAAACAAGAGGCAGGTGAACTGGTCACATATCATCTTTGATCTCATCAGGAAAAGGAATAGTAAGAAGGACGTAAACTTAGGAAGGATCCTAGGGATCTTCTTGACAAAGAAGGCTGTTGAATCACTGGTCTCCAAGACAAAATTCATCAATGCAAGCAAAAGGCTCACATGTGCCTTGTTTGACAGGTGAGAGAGGATAATCACAAAGCCCTCTAAGGCTTCATCCTCTGCCACACCAGCTTCTGAAAGTACAAGGGCTGTTTAAGCCACTTCCCACCTTTCTGAAGAGATCCCATCCACCATCATTCCATCCAACATTACCGCAGCCACTCCTCAATCTCGAGTTCTCCAATATTCATCTCTTCCAGCAACACAACACACCCCAGCTTCAAATCATCTTCCAGTCTTTACTCCCCTACCTTCATTATCGCCAATTCATAAAATCCAACACATATTTCCTCCTCTACACCTTCCCCCCAACAAGATACACTAATACTTACACCTACCCAATCCCCTCTTCCATCTCATCTTGCTGATCTCCCCTCCTTCAATTTATTATCATCTCCACTGAACACTCCCTCTCCTCAACATGTCATCCATCTAGACACTTCTATGCCAGATGCTCCACCTCTCACTCCACCCGCTACTACTATCTCTACCCTTATCCCTATTCAGCCAGGCTCTGCCACAACCTCTACCTCTACAATCTTAGGTCCCTCCATACTACAATCCCTTATTCAACTTCTCAAACCACTCCTCCAAACCATCTTAGTAGAGGCAATATCCCCTCTTGTTGCATCCATTTCCACTCTGTCTGCCCAAGTTTCTACTCTCACCACTGCCTTCTCTTCAGAAAGGGGCCCGACTTCAGTATCTACTGAAACCAGGCAGGGGGAGATACTTCATGAAGAAGTAGCAGCAGTAGTAGCAGAACTAGTTGTACACGTCTCAGATATAACAGAACCAGTTGCAATGGATACAAAAGCCGAAGTAGCAGAAGCAACAGCAAAACAAACACCTATTATACCAGAAGAAGGAACAAAAGCTGCTATGGAAACAAACATGGAGTCAAATACTCAAGATGTTTATTGTACAGATATTATAGTGTCAAATACTCAAGAGGTTATTTTGCCAGAATTTTTGCCTGAAAGGGTCTATATTATCAATCCCAAAGCAAATCTAGCAACTTTGCTAACAATATTTGGATCCTATATTTATTTTACCTTTCCCATTTTATCATCAAGAGCAATAGTGTTCTACACTTCTCCTGTCAGCTTAGAGGTGTTAGACATTATAAAGAAAAGTTTAACAACTCCTCAAAAAATATTGTCTGCTTAGAGATCTAGCCCACCTGGGCAATCCTATATCATGGATTCTAGCCCTCTCCCCAATCTGGATGACATTATGGCTCAAGACATTGCCATGGAAACTAAAGCAGCTCAGGCTGAAATTGTCCCCACTCTTGTAAGTAAAGAAATCTCTAAGGATGTAATAAGTAAGATTGATGATATGTATGACAATCCCAAATCTTCTGATGATGATGATGATGACTCTGATGAGGATCCAAAGAGGAAGAAAATTTCCAAGAAAAGAAAAGCTCCTCCTCCCCCTGCTTGAAAACTCAACCCAACAAATGATACTCCTTACTATATTCTGCACAATATAACTCCTTATAAGGGTATTCCAGCATGGATGTGGCTATCCAAAAATGAATAGAAGGGAAAGAAGAAAAGAAGCAGATACTCTCCTCCCCCAGCTAATAGACACAGAAAGGACCCTCCTCCTCCAGCTGTAGGTGCTTCAGGAACCATCTCTCAAAGCTCAAATGCTCTTCCTAAGCCAACATTCATCAAAACCTATCAGATACAAGGAAGACCTTCTCAATCTTCTAGAGACAGTCAACACCAACACAGACATCAGCTCTCCTCTAGAAGTTCATCCAGTGCTCAGCAATTTTCCCCCAAGCCAACATTCTCTCCTCCTTCATCTCCTAGTAAAGCAAACAGCCCTGATAGACCTCCAATTCCAGCCTATGATCCTGAGACTAGCCCAACTACCAGAATGGCTAGATTCTAAGAATCTGTGGCTCTCTCTCAGATAAGGCAATCCAGAGAAAAGGGTTAGGATCCTTCTCAATTTTCAATAATGTCAAGCTACAGGAAAAAGGAATTTGAAAGATATCAAGTTGGAAAGTTGTTTGATGCTGAAAAATACATGCATCTACATCCTGAAGCTGTTGTTCCTAGAACTACTTCACAAAAGACACTTGGTGATGCAAATATGACAATAACAATGAAGCAAGCACAAGATCCTAATAGAGTAATTATATTTGCTAAAACTTCTGATTCTCCCAAGGATATTTAAGTTATTTATTTTCAGTCTCTATTTTTATTGTGAACAATTTGGCTGCATAGCTTTATAAAGGTATTGATAGCTTATTTACTTTATCAGCTATCTCAGTTTTATAATATATCTCCTTCATTTTGTCTAGTGATTTCTTTCTCTATTTCTATTTGGAGTAACCTCACCCAAATAGGGGTAGATTGTTGGAACCCCTAGGTGATTTTGGCTAGGTTCTCTTCTTAGGGTGTGACCCATAATGTATAAAAGGGTCAAGTTTTATGTGTTTCTAGAGTTTAGGTCAAGTCCTTATAGTCCACAGTACAAAGGACCAGCCTCCAACACTGCCCAAGACTCAATACTAAGAGAATTCAAGTTTTATAAATAGGAGATCTACGTTCATCGATCTCTGATCGACGATAGTGGTGCTCAGCTCGATTAACTCAGAGATAAAATTCCCTGAGCTGAGCTCGACGAACTCTGTTCTCAGGTCGACTAAGACTTGAACTCTCAGTGCCATAATTCACTCAAAGCCAATGCTTACTCAGCGCCAAAGATAACTCAACACCATAATTAACTCAGCGTCATAATTCACTCAAAGCCAAAGCTTACTCAGATCTAAAGATCACTCAACGCTATCAATGACTCAACGCTCTCAAACGACTCAACACGAGATGTGATATTATCTCAACGCCATCAGTTTGACCAAGTTCTAAGGTCGACTAATTTCAGATTCTCAGGTCGACGAACTTAGAGCACAGTATCTGTCAGTTTATGCAGTGCAATTGTTCGCAGTTCACAGTTCGACGAAAGTTGATCTCAAGTCAACGAAAATTGTTCTCTAGTCGACGAAAACTATAAGACATATTATTATTTATTCTTTCCTTTTCTGTCTCCTTATTTTATATCCTTTATAGGTCGTTATTTCCCTGGATAATCAATGCACTTATTTGAATCGAGCCATTACTGGCAGCATTGATTGCAAATATCCTCCATGGAATTAATTGCTTATATCTCGGGACAGACATAGAATAGAATATATGACAGCATACTTGCCATTTTCATTTCCCAGATTTCGGCTGAGCATTTATTGCAGGTTTTTGAAATCGACCTTGAGGAAGTTATCAATCTTATTATCATCTCTCTGCCAAAAAAAAGAAGTGAATACAGAGAAACTTTTTGAACTCAATAAGCAGTGCAGTGCATATAGTTCTCAAGATATCAATTGCTCTCAAATGAAGAAGAAAGAACAACAATCACAATCAAGAGTACTTCTTCTTCACCTTCTTTGTTTTCAGGGATTACAAGTTGTAACATCCCTCAGACAACTAGACCCCTAGAGATAGTTTTGTCATGACTAGGTCATGACAAAGCCCTAGGAAGCCCATAAAGGCCAAGTGAGCCTAGGAATGAGGATGAGACCATTATGGTCTACACATAGTAGATTTCTAAACCTTGGTTTAAGGTGATCATGGGGCTTCACCAAGACCCCACCCATACCTTCATAACCCTAGTAAGGGGTCAATGGGTCACTAAGGACCCATGGAAGGCAGTCAAAGGGGCTAAGTTGACCAAAGTCAACTATAACCCTAATTGGGTCAAACTAACCTGCACAAGGGCCAGTTGCAGTCCCTTAGCTAAGTGTACCCCCACATATACCTTCCTAACCCTAGTGAGGGGCCAATGGGCAACCAAGGACCCATTGGGGTCAACCAAAAAGGCTAAAGTTGACCAAAGTCAACTCTAGCCCTAGGGTGGTCAAAGTGCCCTAGTTAAGGGTCAAGTGACCTCCACGGGCCAATACAACGCCGTCTTGCAATATAAGGTATGGCGTTGAGTGAGCAGAGCTCACTCAATGCCATAGAGTAAATGGCATTGAGTGAGCAGAGCTCACTCAACACCGTCTTGCCATGAAAGTTATGGCGTTGAGTGAGCTGAGCTCATTCAACGCCATAGAGTAAATGGCGTTGATTGAGCTCTGCTCACTCAAAGCCGTCTTGCCATAGAAGTTATGGGGTTGAGTGAGCTGAGCTCACTCAACGCCATAGAGTAAATGGCGAGGAGTGAGCTCTGCTCACTCGACGCCGTCTTGCCATAAAATTTATGGCGTTGAGTGAGCTGAGTTCACTCAACGCCATAAAGTAAATGGCGTTGAGTGAGCTCAGCTCACTCAAAGCCGTCTTGCCATCAAAGTTATGGTGTTGAGTGAGCTGAGCTCACTTAATGCCATAGAGTAAATGGCGTTGAGTGAGCTCTGCTCACTCAATGTCGTCCTGCCATATAAGGTATGGCGTTGAGTGAGCTGAGCTCACTCAGCGCCATAGAGGAAAAGGCGTTGAGTGAGCTGAGCTCACTCAACGCAATAGAGTGATTGGCGCTGAGTGAGCTCAGCTCACTCAGCGCCATTGTACTTAGACAATTTCTGGCAAAACTTCAGCCTGTTGGCTGGTTTGGCTGAATCGGATAACACGCCCGTGTTAGCTTAGACACGCCCGTGTTCAACAGTACACGCCCGTGCCCAGTCGTTATACTTCAGTCATCATAGCCCGGCACAACCAGAGCAGGTCACGGGTATGACACGCCCATGTCACCATGTGACATGCCCGTGACAGCACTATTCCCGGTTAATGAAGAGAGAGAAATAAGGAGTTTATGCCATGCATAGCCTGGGAGGTAAAGGGCCCACTCTCTTGCTAGAACCACCTCCCTCGGCCATGGTAGCAACTTAGAGAAGAGAGCAAAAGTCTTTTGGACTCATCCTTCCCCTCCCCAACCACCCTCATTCAATTCACTAAGACTAAGAGATTTCAGCCAAAAGATATTTGACTGCTTTCAGCCATGCAGATCATGCTTCATCCCCCACCCACCATGGCCGCCAACTTTGACTAGAGACCAAAAATGGCCGAGCTTCCTACAGCCACCTAACACCCTCTTTTTCATCTTAAAAGCTGAGCTGAACTCAAAGGATCCAACTCCACACATTATCTGAAGGAGCCAAGGAGTTCATTGTGCTGTTGCAGAAATTTGACCACCACCACCACCACCACCAATGGCTTCCCGGCGATCGACACGACTTCAGGCCACCAAAAAGGTCCTCCTCTACCTCTTCTTCAATGGAGTTATTAGGAGAGAAAATCGGGCTCAAAAGAGCTTGATCGGGTGAAGTTTCCCATGGTTTTTCAAAAAAAAAATTGGGTGGTCGGTTCGCCGGAAAACACCCCTCCGGCGGCCATGCCGCCAACCAGCGATAGCCCCCACCTCAACAGAGGTGGTGGTGGTTGTGGCTGGCCAGGGAGTTGGCTGGGTGGACGGGAAATCCACCTGGAAAGCTACAGGTTATTAGTTTTACGGGCTCTGTTTGGAAGAAGAAGATGAACAGTATTATTAAACTTATTATAATATTTATAGTTTGTGAATTAATTACTTTTGATGCATCATTTTAGAACAGAAAATTAAGGCTTTTAGGGGCTAAACCTTAGAAAGTGGTCAACATGAAAGTTGTAGTTAGTGAAGTCTAGTTTAATTCAAAATTTATTTGAACTCATTTGGGGAAGTGGTTTGACCACAGCACCTATTTTGGTGGGACCTATACCTAAGGCTATCCTGAGATTAAAATAGGTGCCCACTCTTCATCCCTTGTCCAAATGACCTAAAATTTGGGCAGGGGACCTATCATAGCTATAACTAGGGTCTTTTCAAAAATGGGAATTTTTAGAGATACTTTGCCTAAATTTTTTATTTTTATTTAATAATATTGGAGAATTTAATTAAGTGGGATAATGACCTCCAAACCCTCCCAAATCTTGGTGAGTGGTCCCTGGCATCATTGTTGGGCTCTGTATAAAATTTCAACTTAATTGGAGGCGTTTTGGGTAGGTAATGACCTAACCATAATTCTACCTTAATGAAGGGTAATTGGTCAAGGAGTGTGCTTTGTGTTTTGGATGGTCAAATCACCTCAACAGAGGCTGAAATTTTGGACACTGACTTGGCATGGCTAATGTCACCCTCTTAAGGAAAATGATGTGATTTAGGGTTGATTTACCCTAGGGTTCAAACTCAAACCTTAAGGAAGGGTTTTTGATAGATGTGATGGACATAGGGAAAATGCCCTTGTATGACCTTGAAACTCAGTAGAGTTGATGTTAGCATAACTTAAGTCCTCTAGAAGGAGTCTTAGAGGATTTGGAGGCAGGTACGCACCTCAAAACCCTAACCCTAATTTTTAGTAGAAGCTCCACTTTGAAAGCACAGTCACTAAACCTTAGTTAAAGGTTATGAAACTTGGGTGGGGTAGGTTTTAGACTAGGAAGCACCCTTAGTAATTTTATTAGGGTTTTATGGATTATATTTAAAGTACATCATTTGTTAAGTAACAATTTGCTCAAACTGGTGATATAATTATTTTGATTACTCTGTTCATTTGAATCTGATGAAACTTTGTCAGAAGATGCTTTATGTCTAAATTAATATCCCTGAATTTTATTACAAATTTTAGTTGACTATATCTAGCACTTCCTTCACAAGTTTTCAAAAGGGAAATTAAGGACAATAAATCATTTAGTTCAAATTACTTACTGAAAAATTATGAAACCTGGCCAATGATGTTTTCAGATCAATATCTAGATGTATAATTTTATTCATGATTTTTAAGAGAATATTTACAATACTTGCTTCACAAATATAGCTCTTTGATATTTTAGTAAATATTTATTCTAGAGGTCAATACCCATTGAAGAATTATGAAATTTGGCCACTGATGTTTTGAGGACAGTATCTGCTCTAGAATATTAATTAAGAATTTTTGGATGATTATTTATTGCACTTACTTCATTAATAAAAGGAAAAAAGATTTATTCTCAAAATTAAATTAGAGTCCTTAGAATACTTGAAAAATTGTTAGATCTTGGATTTACTATTAAATGGTTGTTTATAATTTATCATAATTTTATTAAGCTTTATACATATCTTAAAAGTGCACTTCATGTTCAATTGGTAGCCCTTAGAAGCTTTGCGGAAAATTAATTAAATATCAGAATAATTAGGAAAATTATAATCTTCTGGATTTAGTCCATTTGTGTCATGATAAGTCTCCAGAAAATAATTTAGGGCATTTAGATGATTATTTAGAATATCTCCTATCCGGTTCAACGTATCATCTAGGTTGGCATGCATAGAGCAAAATTGCTAAATTGCAATAGGACATGATCTGGGATAGTTGTTGGAGTTAGCCATTTTGGTTGGGTTGATAGATGTGGATGATTTCACAATAGAAGGATAGGCAGAGTAGTGATAAATGGTTTGGCTACAGTTTAGAAGTGTTTGGGTTCGACGAAAGATCGTCCTCCCCGAGGAGAGGAAGAGTCAAATTCACCTTAGGAATAGCCCACTGTAATATGAGAAGGGAATTGGTTAAGGGAATCAACCAATAACAATAAGTGTTTTGCGAAAGGGAACGATGGACTTCAGCTACCATCATAGTTCTTAGTGCCCTTTGAGAGCCCTTCACGGGGTATGCCGGGGGAAGTCCTGGGTTAACGTAAACTGTATTAACAAACTGAAAAGAGTAACATAGTAATTAGGGATGCACATTTCACAAACACAGATAGCACAGGAAGATAGTTGGGAGCTTCGGCTCGATTGGTTAGGAGACGGACGGAATGGTCCGGGGAGCTTCGGCTCGGTTGGCTAGATTATTGACGGACGGGATAGTCCGGGGAGCTTTGGCTCGGTTGTTGACGGACGGGATAGTCCGGGGAGCTTTGGCTCGGTTGTTGGTTGGACTCATAACTATTGCATGTGCATAAAAGGTATAAGGTGGTGGGTCTTCGGTATTGGAGGGTAGATGCACCGACGCCAATACGTCGACTCGACAAGTATGGTTAGCACTTCGCCAACAGAAGTCCGGTGCGCCAGCCGGCAAGAGTATGCAGGAGTCCGCTTTGTGCACCAAGCGTTGAGGCGTACGATAGGTCTTACCGGTAGTGCTTTACTGGTTCAGAGGTGGGCGAGGCCCAACCCACTGCTTCCGTCTGCCACTACGGAGGTATCCTTGGAGGTAACGGCTCCGAAAGGGGGAACTAAAGGTCTGTGTACATAGAGTCGAGTGGGTGAGTTGCACTTGCATGTCCACGTCATGGCATAATTGTATTTCATAGCATAAACATTGCATGTAACCTGACACCTAATGTATAAGTGGTATGGGATGCTCTATACATTAGGCCCTGCAAAACGACCCCTTGGCTTATAAGTTCGCGCGAGCGTGCTTATAAGTCAAGGTTCTAATTCTGTACTATATATTTAAGCCTGCTAGTAAAACCGACACCCTATCGTATAAATTGGTATGGGACTTTTTATACGATAGGAGCCCTACAAGAGATCCCTTAGCTTATGTGAAATCACATAAGTTAAGGTTTCTTTCTTATTCAAATTTTTAATCATTATTATCATCTTTTATACCTTAGAACTGTTAGTTTAGTTCCGCTGTCATCTGCTATTTGATATTCTCCACTTTCATGTCCTTCCCTTTCCTTCTCCCCGCTCGATGCCTGGGAGCCATGGGGGAAGGGGCGGGGGATGATAGGACTTAGTCTTTTAGACTAATGGTTTTCGAACCACATCATTTTAGGGGACCACGGAGCCCAGCATGGAGGAGCAGCCCCGGAGGTCGGCATGCTTGGAGATCGGATAGTCTAGTACCGGAGTCCAGATAGCAGGGACTGTGAGTCCCGACCACTAGTAGTTATGTTAGTTTGCTTCTGCGATGAGCGATTTGTAGTGAGGACATGATGTACCGGGCATAAACCCGAGATTTCTATTATATGTACTATCTGTGGACACTCCCTTCATGGAGCTTATTTTCAATACATGTGATTCCTGTGGACTTGCTTTTAATTTATTGCTACAATTGTGATCGATTTGGCCGGCAGGATCGGCGTTTTGTAGTGACGACCTTCCCGGGTGCGAAGGTATCACCGCAAGGCGACGGTTCTGGGCCTAAGACCACGGTTTCTAAAAAGAAAAAAAAGGGGGTCTTATAAGTGGTATCAGAGGAAAACATATCCATCGCAAGGTAGCAGTCCCCAAACCCTGGGCAACCCCCGCACGAGTGTATTTTGGGGACAAACTAAGCAGCAGAAGCAGTGGTGGGCCCATATGGGGGATCACATAAAATTTTCCACTTTTAGTTAGATATGTGTGATTACTTATAATTGACTTCTGTTACGCAGCCCCCAGCGCAGCCAACACCACAAGGCGGAGTCCAGCAGATTTCGAATGTTGCACCACCTCCCCCAGTCCCCACTCCATTCCTACACTCGGAGATGGGGCAAACCCTGACAGCTATTCTGGATGCTTTCAGGGCCCAACAAATTCTGGCCCCACAGCCAAACCCGGGGGCCAATTGGCTGAGCATCTTCCAAGGACTCTCTCCTCCATCTTACTTAGGGACAGAATCGGTTGTTCGGACAGAAGAATGGCTAGATATTATGTATGAAATGTTCACCGGGAAACGGTGCCCCTGGGAGGAGAGGGTTCTGTTGGTACCCTAGTTTGATTTGAGTTCAGTCCTCTCCTTTGTGCTCCTTGACCCAAGAAATATCTATGGTCAATGGTTAGGAGTCTAGCTGTAGAGTCCTCGCTTTTCCAAATTGAGAATTTGGTTAAGTAGTTTTTTTCGTTCGACCATAGTCGAACGCCGTTCGACTATCGTCTATCGACTGATCGACGATCGTCTATCATTTGGTCGTCGCCTTGTTCTGCGCTGGTAGTTCGACTATCTGTTGATAGTTCGACTATCTGTTCTGCGCTGGTAGTTCGACTATCTGTTGATAGTTCGACTATCTGTTCTGCGCTGGTAGTTCGACTATCTGTGGATAGTTCGACTATCTGTTCTGCGCTGGTAGTTCGACTATATGTTGATAGCTCGACTATCTGTTTTCTGAGGTAGGTCGACTATCTGCTTGATAGCTCGACTATCCCTGTGCGCTTGATAGCTCGACTATCTGTCCTAGATAGATCGACTATCTGGTAGTTCGACTATCTGTCCTGATAGTTCGACTATCTGCTGCGATAGCTCGACTATCTGTTTGATAGCTCGACTATCTGGATCGTTCGACTATCTGCCCGGTAGTTCGACGATCTCCTGGCGTCGTTCGACGATCCTCAAAGGTCGTTCGACGTTTTCTGTCTGCCTTTGGATTTTGTATTTATTTATTATATTTAATTATTTAATACATTTTCTGGCACGATATTTTAAGCTGTATGATAAAGTTTCCAGGCATTATTTGCTCTATTCTTATTGCCTGAGTTAAAATCTTTTAAGATAAAGTTGTTTGTCTTATTAGCTGTCTATTTAAATTACTTTATCTGCTGTCAGCCCCTTTATAGCCGTTAGACTGAAAAGTCTTCTTTTGCTATAAAGAGATAGTTTCTGATGTGACTTTATTTAGTCTATCTGATTATTTGATTTAAGCCTGCAGCTTCTTAGAAAGAGATTTATTCCTTTTTATGGAATGTTTTGCTGCAGAAATATTTCTGTCTTCTTGATATTTACAGCCCAGGTCTCAAGGCTTAGAAGAAGACAAACAATTCAAATGAAAGAGAGCCGTTGCTTGATGATGATATAAAAAGAACCCTTTGCAGAAGGATTCAAGCTAGTTAACAGAAGCTGTTACATACATATTCAAAAGCACTCAAGCCTTCATCAAGCTCAAGTTTCCTGCTCTCAGCAAACTCCATCTAACTGAGAAGTGTTAAGATCTTCATCTCTTCTTCACCTGAGTTCTCCTGCTTTCAGGAAGTTCAACTCAGAGTTTCTTTGAAGAAGAAGAAGAAGAAGAATAGCTGCTTGAAGAGATTTCTTTTTGTTATTTATTTTCTTCTTGTAGCTCTTTCCTTCAGAACTTTCTGAAGAGTTTCTGCACTGAAGCAAGACTTCACCTGGACATCTTTGAGCCAGGGGGAGCCTTGATTCTTTAGAGCATTCTAGCTCAGTGCAAGCTTTTTGTGCTTCTCTAATCTATTGTAAAATAGAGAAGACATCTTAACCTTCTTCCCCCTCCTGTACAGGGTTATTACTCCCTTCAAAAGTATCCCTTGGTGGCAGGGCACCTGATCAAAAACCTGTGCTTGGTTTTTAGACACCTGATCAAAAGTCTAAAGGGTCTCTGGATCTACCTGAAGAAGATCCTGTTGGTGGCAGGGCACCTGATCAAAAACCTGTAGTGGATTCCTACCGTTTGGGTAGAAGAGTGGACGTACCCAAGTTGTTTGGGGAACCACTATAAAATTTCCTTGTGTCGTCTGGCTTGTTTATTATTTTTCTTGTACTGTGGCTGTGAATAGATATAACTAGGTTGCTAGTTGCTGCTTAGGTTTTCCAGGCTTTAACTGTAATTACAGTTAGCTTGTGTTTGCACACAACACTTGTGTTAGGCTTTAAGGTTAATCAATATCTATAATCTCTTCATTCCGCACTTCACTCCAAGGGAGTTGGGTAGATAGTTAAGTTTTGTATTGTGCAAAATTTGATTACTCTATTCACCCCCCCTCTAGAGTAGTATCTATCCCTTCACTTTCAATTGGTATCAGAGGGAGGTTGACTGACTGTATAGGCTAACACCTAAGTCACAAGATCCTGATTGATACCAAGAGTTTATAGAAATTCACTATCATGGCCCAGTCTAAGGATTATTCTAGCACCAGACCTCCAGCATGCAACTTAGCAAAGTTTGGCATCTGGAAGGCAAGGATCAAACTTTATATGAACTCTATTGATGAGAGTATTTTTGCTTCTATTTTGTCAGGTCCCCAAGAGCACCTGCTGCAGCCACTGCCTCATCATCTGATATGAGTGCAGTGCCTCCTCCAGACTATAATGATGAGTACAAGAAGGCCAAAATTGCTGATGCCAAAGCAATGAACATACTGGCTCAGACTATGTCTGATGAAGTGTTCCAGAAGGTTGCTGATTGCTCTTCAGCAAAGGCCATGTGGGACACACTGAACCAGATTGTAGCTGGTTCAGCTGATGAAAGGAAGGACAGGAGGTCCAACCTTATCTCACAGTATGAGAACTTCAAAAAGACTGATGCTGAATCAGTTGAAGCAATGTACACCAGGCTCAGCTCAATCATCAATGAGCTGAGGACCCTTGACAAGGATATCTCATTGACAGAGGTCAATGATAAGATCCTTATGTGCTTCCCTAGCACATGGGATTTGAGGATCTGGCCAATCAAGGAAGCCAGAAGCACCAATGAGATATCAACTGAAGCCCTTCTCGGCAAGCTCAAATCTTTTGAGCAAGTGCTGAAGACAAGGGAAGCTGAAGCAGAAGCCAAGACCCCCACTCCAACAAGAAAAGAGCAATCTCTAGCTCTTAAAGCTGCTGAAGCCTCAGAAGGCAGCCAATCAAATGAGGAGCTCATGGCATTGTTTGCCAAGAGATTTCTCAAAATGGGGAGAAAAGAGTTCAGAAGAAAATCTTCAAAGTATGAAGAAAAGCCGAGGTATGATCGTACTCCAACTAAAGAAATTATTTGTTATGGGTGCAGGAAGCCTGGACACATCTTGCCAGAGTGTCCAGAGGAGAAAAACAAAGACAAGAGGAAAGAAAAGGAGCAGCACAGGAAGCACTCCAAGCCATCCTCCTACAAGAACAAGAAAAAGGAGAGAGGTTTCATTGCTGAAACCTGGAGTGATTCTGAGGAAGAATCCTCATCCTCAAGCTCTAGTGAGGATGAAGAAGAAAAGAAGGCAAAAGAAGTTTGCCTCATGGCAATAGATGCCTGCAGCAACCACTCTGCTGCAGAGAGTTCTGACTCAGATGAAGAAATGCCTACTGAAGATGAGGTACTTTCATCTTATGATTTTACTTCAGAAGAGTTTAAGTTAGATTTTAAATCTCTATGTTTAGATTTAATTAGTTCAGAAAAAGAGATAAAAGAACTTAGAAATAGGCTAGCTGACTCTGAATCAATAGCCTCTGAAAATGTTAGGTTAAAGGAAGAACTCACTACTTGTAGTGAAGAAATCAAATTTCTTAAAGTAGAATTAGCTAAGTCTAAGAGATTAGAAGAGTCCCTTAATGGTAGAAGCCTTAAGCTGTTAGAAATTACCAGCATGGCTAACACTAGGACAGGAAATGATAAATTAGGCTTAGGAGCTTCTCCCAGTGAACCCCCAGTCTTGCTTAAAAATAACCTTTCAACTCCAGTGAACTTCATTTCAGCTAGTGGAAAGAAGAACACTGAGCAAGTAAACCTTGTAAATAAAACATTAAATAAGGCTAAGAGAGAAAAGAGAAAGAAATTTTTCAAAGAAATGCAAAGAGCGTCGAACGCCGCTCGACGATCGGATGCTCCATGGTCGAACGAAGCTCGACGATCTGAGCGCCCATCGTCAAACGTCGATCGACGATTTCAACATGATTTTCAAAATTATAATCCATTCCATAGAAACCTAAATGAAAATAGAAACCCTAGGTTTGTTGACCCATCATCTGCATGGAGAATCCCACCTAGGAGATCTCACCCACTAGGTTATCACCCTCAGCCTGCATTTTCTTATATCTCCAGTTTTTCTTATGTGAAAAACAAGGGACCCAAGGTTACCTGGGTCCACTCTGTCTAAATAATTGTTATACAGGTGAAGGCCTATCCAATTACTCAAAACAAGTGGTATTTGGATAGTGGATGCTCTAAGCATATGACAGGAAACAAAGAGCTTCTGTCAAAGTACAAAGCTAAGCTCGGCCCAAAGGTTATCTTTGGAGACTCCAGCTGTGGTCAGACAGAAGGATATGGCAAGATCACGATTGGAGCTGTTACATTCAAGAGAGTTGCTTATGTCAATGGACTGAAGCACAACCTGATTTCAGTTAGCCAGCTATGTGATGCTGGCTACCAGGTTTCTTTTTCTAACTCCTCTTGCAATATTACTTTAAATAATAATGTTGTTTTAATAGGTAATAGAATAGGCAATATATATTTAGTAGATTTTAATTCATCTCACTCTGAAATCTGCCTGTTTAATGAATTAACCCTTAACAATAATTCTTTATGGCATAAAAGGCTTAGTCATGTAAACCTGAAAAATATATCTAGGTTATCTAAGCACAACCTTGTTAGAGGCTTACCTTCTTGCCCCTACAAGAAGGAGAGTCTATGCAAGGCTTGTCAGCTAGGCAAGCAAACCAAGAATTCATTCAAATCTGTAAATAAAAGTGATTCTCCTAGAATCCTGTATTTATTACATTTGGACCTTTTTGGCCCAATAAATGTACAGAGTTTAGGAGGGAAGTATTACACCTTAGTAATTGTAGATGACTTCTCTAGGTTCAGTTGGGTTTTCTTTTTGAGAACTAAGTCTGATAACTTCAAAGCCCTTACAGACTTTCTACTTTGTGTGCAGACTGAGTACTCTACTCATGTGGCCTTGATCAGAAGTGATCATGGTACTGAGTTTGACTCTCTTCTCATGCAAGAATTCTGTGAGAGAGAAGGTATCAAACATAGCTTCTCAGCTCCTAGAACTCCCCAACAAAATGGGGTAGTTGAGAGGAAGAATAGAACACTAATTGAAGCTGCTAGCACATTGTTGGCAGATGCTAACATGCCTCTATCCTATTGGGCAGAAGCTGTTAGTACAGCCAACTATGTCTTGAATAGAAGTTTGATACACAAACTTAAGTGTAAAACTCCTTATGAGTTGCTTAAAGGAAAGAAACCAAAAATTAATTACTTTAGAATTTTTGGCTGTACTGTTTATATTCATAACAATAATAAAGAATATATTAGAAAATTTGAAGCAAAAGCTTCAATGGGAATTATGCTTGGATATTCCCAAGTAAGCAAAGCTTATAGGGTTTATAACAAATCAACCTGTAAAATAGAAGAATCTGTGCATGTGACTTTTGATGAGTCTCAGATGTTTTACAAGGAGAAAGAAAATTCTCCTTCCTCTAGTTCTTTGCAGGTACATGATGCCCCTCAAGAAATCCTTCAACTTTCAACTCTTCAGATCACTGAATCAGACAGTGATGAAGACATTGCTGAAGCTGTTGAAGCTGTTGTTGTTCCACCAACAGTAGATCAAATTCCTCCTGAGGAATTAATCCCAACTGTTGATGAAGATCACATCCCACCTGCTGATATTGTCACACTTAGAGATCATCCCACATCTCAAGTGATTGGAGACATATCAGCTGGTGTGCAAACAAGACATCAATTAAGACAGGATGTGATGCATGCTTGTTTCCTCTCACAGGTTGAGCCCCTCACCTTTAAAGATGCAGAGCTAGATCCCCACTGGATCATTGCAATGCAAGAGGAACTCAATCAGTTTGAGAGATGTAAAGTTTGGATTTTGGTTCCAAGACCTAAAGGCCAACTGATCATAGGCACCAAGTGGGTGTATAGAAACAAGTTAGATGCTAATGGAATAATAGTAAGGAATAAAGCTAGGCTTGTAGCTCAGGGCTACAGACAGGAGGAAGGTATAGACTATGACCAAACCTTTGCTCCTGTTGCAAGGCTAGAAGCAATAAGGATCTTCTTGGCCTATGCAGCCTACATGAAGTTTAAGGTGTTCCAAATGGATGTCAAAAGTGCATTCCTAAATGGTGAGCTTAAGGAAGAAGTGTTTGTTGAACAACCACCAGGGTTTGTTTCATCAACACAGCCCTCTCATGTTTTTAAGTTGCAAAAAGCTCTTTATGGACTAAAGCAAGCTCCTAGGGCCTGGTATGAGACCTTAGCTAGTTTCCTGTTAGAGCACAACTTCACTAGGGGAGTAGTCGATAGAACCCTTTTCGTTAAGCATCACAAGGACACAATCCTGTTAGTTCAGGTGTATGTAGATGATATTATCTTTGGCTCCACTGATCCCAAACTTTGCAAAAAGTTCTCCAACTTGATGCACTCTAAGTTTGAGATGAGTAGCATGGGTGTGCTGTCTTACTTTCTTGGTCTCCAAGTTAAGCAAGATGCTGATGGTATCTTCATCTCCCAATCCAAATATGCCAAGGAATTGGTAAAGAAATTTGGGATGGCTGATGCTTCAGCAATGCCTACACCCATGGCTACTAATGTAGTTATTGATTCTGATGATCACGGCAAGCCAGTTGATCAAAAGAATTATAGGGCCATTGTTGGTTCCCTATTATATCTAACTACAAGTAGGCCAGATATAATGTTTGCTACATGCCTTTGTGCTAGATTCCAGGTCAACCCCAAGGAATCTCATCTGATTCTTCTAAAGAGAATCCTGAGATACCTGAAAGGATGTCCAAATCTAGGACTTTGGTACCCAGCTGAGTCAGAGTTTGAATTAATTGGATATTCTGATTCTGACTATGCTGGTTGCAGAGTTGACAGGAAGAGCACCTCAGGAACTTGCCAGTTCCTGGGAGAGAGATTGGTCTCTTGGTTCTGTAAGAAGCAGGCTTCTGTCTCAACTTTAACTGCAGAGGCTGAATATATAGCTGCTGCTAGTTGTTGTTCACAGATCCTGTGGATTCAAAACCAGCTTGTGGATTATGGTTACTCACACAAGAACACCAAGATCATGTGTGATAGTACCAGTGCTATCTCAATTGCACAAAATCCAGTGCACCACTCTAGAACGAAGCACATTGAGATTAGGCACCATTTCCTGAGAGATTGTGTGGAAAAGAACAAGATCTGTCTTGAGTTCATATCCACTGAGTTTCAGAGAGGTGATATATTCACCAAGCCTTTAGATGAACAGAAGCATCTGTTCTTTTTAGTCCAACTAGGCATGATCAATGGACGAGACTAAGTGTGACGATATCTGCCTATGTTGAGGTCTGCTTGAAGATCGTCGAACGATGATCGAAGATCG
Source organism: Platanthera zijinensis (assembly GCA_039513925.1). Classification (NCBI taxonomy): domain Eukaryota; kingdom Viridiplantae; phylum Streptophyta; class Magnoliopsida; order Asparagales; family Orchidaceae; genus Platanthera; species Platanthera zijinensis. Next base: position 197,395,209 of record CM077085.1, on the reverse strand, counting down.
TCGAACGGATTGAGCCTATCGTCGACCTCTGGTTAATGATAGATCATCTGTTTGAATATCGTCGATCGACGTTCGACCATCGTCGAACAGGCTGAGCTCATCGTCGATCTCCGGACGACGACAGCCTGTTGGTTGAGAAGCCAGAAATAGTCGAACGATTGTCCGATTACTCTGCTTCTGAGCCGATCGTCGAACGGCCGTTCGACTATCGGTTCAAGATCTTTTTAAATAGACCGACTATATCCGGTTCAATATAAAGCCGATAGTCGACCTAGGTTAAAAGATCTGTTGGTTTATCGTCGACGGAACGTGCCCTTTCGCATTCTGCTTTCCCGCTTGCGATTTTCTGCCGCTCCGTCCTCTTCGTCTTCCTCCTCCTTCTCGCGTCTCTCCAGCGATTCGATGGCGATTTCCCCAGCTGTTCTAGCTGTCGTCAAGTTCGATGCCGGATTCAGTGTAGATTTTGAAGCTTTCAGCAGTTGCGATGCCGGCATAGTGGAAGTTCTCCAGCTCTGCAGAGATCAAGGCCTAGAGAAGCTGATGTCTGAAAGGATCAAGATTAATATTCCAGAAATAAAAGAATGGGCTTTCACGTCGTCTTCCACAGACGAGTCGATGATCGGTACCATCGGCGGAGTAGAAGCTATCCTAACTCCGGCCGTTCTTTCTGATGTTTTTGGTCTAGTTATCGGTGACGAAGATTATGAGCAAGATGCTCAGGAGTTTGGAAGGATGCTCGTCGAGCTGGGACATGCTGAAGGCATTCCCTCCAAGTTGCTCAAGGTAAATTTCCCTTTCAAGATCAAGTTCCTCGCTGAGGTTGTCGGAAAAGTGCTCCTTGGGAAGCATTCTGCCCATGATAACATAACTAGGCAGCAATTCGCACTGATGTGTGCAATTGTTAATAAGAAAAGGATCGATTGGGCTGCTGTTCTGTTTGATTTGATCAGGAAGAAGACAGGAAAGAAGGAAGTCACCCTGGGAAGGGTTATAGGTATTTTCCTGAAGGAGAAATTCCCCCAGCTGCTGAGTTCTGCCGCAACAACCATCAATGCCAGCAAGAAGATGGATCCCCATCTGTTCTCAAAGTGGAAGAGGACATTCGTGAAATCTGCTCCAGCGCAATCTGAGGACACAAGGACTGCTTCAGTCGCTCCTCAACCTAGTGAAGCTGGCTCAGCTATCCCTTCCTCCTCCTCTGTTTTGCCGTCTACCTCAGTTGAAGTACCATCAACTTCTGCTGAGGTACGACCCTCCTCTTCTGCTGCACCTGAAACAACCATGGTTGTTCCTCTGTCTCCTCCAGCCTCTCCTCTCCCTGCATATTTGGCTAGGATATCTGCTCCTAGCTTCGATTTGTTAGGGTCAGAGAGAATTCTTACTCCTCATGCATCTCCCGTTAATTCCCCAGTTCATTCACCATCCCCTGCTCCCTCTCCTGCTGCATCTCCAGTTCGATCCCCTGTTCACACCATCCTCCATCCTAGCTCATCTACCATACCTGCTGCTGCTCCATCCACCTCTCTTCCATCATCTTTTGAAATCTCTCCTGAGATTATCATTCGCATCGTGGAGCTGATTACCCCGTCGATCAAAACCATGATTGACGCGGCAATCGCTCCCCTTGCTGCCTCCATTGACCGTCTAACTGCCTCCCTCCAATCAATTTCTAAATCAGCTGAGCCATCTACCTCTAGGGGCCTGGTTTCAGTAGCTACTGAAATCAGGCAGGGGGAGATGTTCAATGAGGATGTCTCAGACCTTCCTGCTTCTCCTGCAGCTGATATAGAGATAGCTCCAGATGTTGATGTCTCAGACCTTCCTGCTTCTCCTGCAGCTGATATAGAGGTAGCTCCAGATGTTGTCGTATCTGTCCAGCCAGAATCTGCTCAAGTTGAGCCAGAAGAAGTTCCAGATGTTGTTATGTCTGCTGAGGAAGAGACAGCTCCTGCTGAGAAAGAGATTGTTCCAGCTGAGGAAGTGGTTGTTCCAGCTGAGGAAGAGAGTGCTCCTGCTAAGAAAGTTTTAGCTCCAGTCTTGACTGAGAAGGAAATATCAGATGGTATCCTGCTATCAGAAATTGCTGTGAAAGTATGCTTAGAAGATATAACCTCTCCTATGATTGCCAGATTCCTGGAAGGAATCATAACTAAATATCTGAATGACTGCTGGGAGATGGTTAAATATGAAGGTAATTCCCTAATCCGGTTTATTGATGAGTCAATTTATTTGCTTGCTGGTGAATACCTTGAAGGGATGATTCAAGCTTATTTAGCAGATCTGTGTTCTTGATTCTACAGATTTTATTAAAGAAGATTTAACTGCCCAGAAAATAGCAGCTGTTTCTGTGGCTGCTCCAAGTGATTCTGATACTCAAATAGATCCAGAATTGGATGTGTTTTTAAATGATAAAGAGGATGAAAATCAAGAGGAAATCAAAGTTGATTCTCCTGCTTTAAATTTGGAAGAAATTCAAGCAAGGGCTGCTTGGGAATTAAGAGTTCAATCTCTACAAGAAAAAGAGAAAGATTTGCAATTTGAGAAGTCATCCATCTGGGATGACTCTCCTGGATTAGATTTAGACTCCCTTCTGGCTATGGATGCCCTGGAAGAAGAAAGGGAGAAATCGGTTTCAAAGCTTAAAGAAAAGGCTGTCTCAGAAGCCTATGATCCCTATGAGAACCCTCCATCATCCCATTCTGATGATGATGATGATTCAGATGTTTCTGAAAATTCAAAGAAAAAGAAATCTGCTGCTAAGAAAAGAAAAGCTGCTCCTCCTCCTCCTCCAAACAAGGATAATGACATTCCATATTATATTCTGAAGGGCATTGACCCCAAATCTAAAGATTTTCAGCATTGGATGAGGTTTTCGAAAAATCAGCAAAAAGAAAGGAAGAGAACAAAGAGGTATGACAGTCCAGTCTCCAGATGGACTCCCAAAGGTCCTCCTCCACCTCCCGGTGCAGGAGCCTCTGGGAATCTACCTGCTAGTCGATCTGCTGCCTATGAAAAATCTGCATCTGCTCAGCCCCAACCAAGGCAAAGTCATCAAAGTTCGCAAAGCAAATCATCTTATGGATCTCAAAGACCAGTGAAGGAGGTTGTGGCCCAAAGACCAACCTTTTCCCCACCTCCTTCTCCAGTTCAATCTAAGAAAAGTGTTTCAAAAGGTAAATAGCTTACAGTGTTTTAAAACCTTCTAGCAAGTCCCTTTTGCTAAGTTTTCTAATGTTTTATCTAGATATAATAGCTGCTGCTTCTCCAGAGCCCGTATATGAAAATCCTGAGCTCGATCCTAATTTTAGGATGGCTCGCTTTCAAGAGCTTGTAGGAGCAGCCCAAATAAGAAAAGCAAGAGCTGAAGGTAAAGATACAACTGGCTTTACTACTATGTCAGAGTACAGAAAGAAAGAATTTGAGAAATTTCAAGTCAATCCTGAGATATTTGATCCAGCAAAGTACATGGAAAAACATCCTGAAGCTGTTGTCCCCAGAGCTACAGAATTAAAGATCATTGGGGCTCAGGATCTGAAGATATCAAAGAAGGAATCAGATGACCCGCTTAGAAAAATTTCTTTTGTCTCTAGTTCATCTGATCCATTACCTGACCCTAAAGATTCTTGATAGTTTGATTAAACTGCTGTGTTATATTTATTTATCTGATAATCTGCCAGTTTATTGCTATCTATCTGTTGAAATTATTTTGTTTATTTTATTGCTAGCTGTTTTAGTTTCTGAGAGACTTAACTCAAATAGGGGGAGATTGTTGGTACCCTAGTTTGATTTGAGTTCAGTCCTCTCCTTTGTGCTCCTTGACCCAAGAAATATCTATGGTCAATGGTTAGGAGTCTAGCTGTAGAGTCCTCGCTTTTCCAAATTGAGAATTTGGTTAAGTAGTTTTTTTCGTTCGACCATAGTCGAACGCCGTTCGACTATCGTCTATCGACTGATCGACGATCGTCTATCATTTGGTCGTCGCCTTGTTCTGCGCTGGTAGTTCGACTATCTGTTGATAGTTCGACTATCTGTTCTGCGCTGGTAGTTCGACTATCTGTTAATAGTTCGACTATCTGTTCTGCGCTGGTAGTTCGACTATCTGTGGATAGTTCGACTATCTGTTCTGCGCTGGTAGTTCGACTATATGTTGATAGCTCGACTATCTGTTTTCTGAGGTAGGTCGACTATCTGCTTGATAGCTCGACTATCCCTGTGCGCTTGATAGCTCGACTATCTGTCCTAGATAGATCGACTATCTGGTAGTTCGACTATCTGTCCTGATAGTTCGACTATCTGCTGCGATAGCTCGACTATCTGTTTGATAGCTCGACTATCTGGATCGTTCGACTATCTGCCCGGTAGTTCGACGATCTCCTGGCGTCGTTCGACGATCCTCAAAGGTCGTTCGACGTTTTCTGTCTGCCTTTGGATTTTGTATTTATTTATTATATTTAATTATTTAATACATTTTCTGGCACGATATTTTAAGCTGTATGATAAAGTTTCCAGGCATTATTTGCTCTATTCTTATTGCCTGAGTTAAAATCTTTTAAGATAAAGTTGTTTGTCTTATTAGCTGTCTATTTAAATTACTTTATCTGCTGTCAGCCCCTTTATAGCCGTTAGACTGAAAAGTCTTCTTTTGCTATAAAGAGATAGTTTCTGATGTGACTTTATTTAGTCTATCTGATTATTTGATTTAAGCCTGCAGCTTCTTAGAAAGAGATTTATTCCTTTTTATGGAATGTTTTGCTGCAGAAATATTTCTGTCTTCTTGATATTTACAGCCCAGGTCTCAAGGCTTAGAAGAAGACAAACAATTCAAATGAAAGAGAGCCGTTGCTTGATGATGATATAAAAAGAACCCTTTGCAGAAGGATTCAAGCTAGTTAACAGAAGCTGTTACATACATATTCAAAAGCACTCAAGCCTTCATCAAGCTCAAGTTTCCTGCTCTCAGCAAACTCCATCTAACTGAGAAGTGTTAAGATCTTCATCTCTTCTTCACCTGAGTTCTCCTGCTTTCAGGAAGTTCAACTCAGAGTTTCTTTGAAGAAGAAGAAGAAGAAGAAGAATAGCTGCTTGAAGAGATTTCTTTTTGTTATTTATTTTCTTCTTGTAGCTCTTTCCTTCAGAACTTTCTGAAGAGTTTCTGCACTGAAGCAAGACTTCACCTGGACATCTTTGAGCCAGGGGGAGCCTTGATTCTTTAGAGCATTCTAGCTCAGTGCAAGCTTTTTGTGCTTCTCTAATCTATTGTAAAATAGAGAAGACATCTTAACCTTCTTCCCCCTCCTGTACAGGGTTATTACTCCCTTCAAAAGTATCCCTTGGTGGCAGGGCACCTGATCAAAAACCTGTGCTTGGTTTTTAGACACCTGATCAAAAGTCTAAAGGGTCTCTGGATCTACCTGAAGAAGATCCTGTTGGTGGCAGGGCACCTGATCAAAAACCTGTAGTGGATTCCTACCGTTTGGGTAGAAGAGTGGACGTACCCAAGTTGTTTGGGGAACCACTATAAAATTTCCTTGTGTCGTCTGGCTTGTTTATTATTTTTCTTATACTGTGGCTGTGAATAGATATAACTAGGTTGCTAGTTGCTGCTTAGGTTTTCCAGGCTTTAACTGTAATTACAGTTAGCTTGTGTTTGCACACAACACTTGTGTTAGGCTTTAAGGTTAATCAATATCTATAATCTCTTCATTCCGCACTTCACTCCAAGGGAGTTGGGTAGATAGTTAAGTTTTGTATTGTGCAAAATTTGATTACTCTATTCACCCCCCCTCTAGAGTAGTATCTATCCCTTCACTTTCAGGTTCTTTTGGTAGTCTCTTGTTTAGAGTCTCATGCCAAAAGATTGTGGAAAACATCGCTGGATACGACTTTTACCGATATGGAGATTTCAGATATTACTTGGGAGGAGTTCATGGCCGCTTTACTAGAGCATTTTGTGCCACAATTAGCTAGGGATGAGCTGGAGGACAGGTTCCTACAATTGAAGCAGGGAAACAAGACAGTAGTAGAATACCATCGGGATTTCAACCATTTAGCACTATTCGCAGACTCCTATCAGCTAGATGAGGTGGGATACACCAAGAGATTTTATAAGGTCCTGCGGGAGGAGTTGAGGGAGGCCCTTCTGTTCGTTTCTGACGAGCCTATACCTCGGATGTTATAGATGGCCAAGAGAATTCAGGCTGATGGGCACACGACTCGGGGTCGAAAGTGGCCGACGGAGGACTAGGGCCGGGGAGCCCGGAATGATCAGCGGTGGGGCCGCATCACAGATGGGAGAGAGGGAAGAGGGACAGAGGACCAACCTCGTCAGGAGGTGAGACGAGAGCCGAGGGAGCCGGTGGTAATGGCTCCTCAGCCTCTTTAGATGAGGGAGGCACCAAGACCTGGGGGTATGGAATTTCCCCCACCGGAGTGCTACAACTGCCATCAGATAGGACACATTCGAAGAAACTGCCCCGTGAGGGGAGCACCTATACCAGCACCACAGGCTGCCCTGCATGACCCACAGTTTGGAGGACTAGGATGTGGTCGAGGACGTGGTTTCAAGGGTGCAGATCGCAGGCAGGAGAGGGAACAAATTTATGCACTGGATCTGGCTCAACCCCGGAACCCGGAGCAAGCAATCACTGGTACGTCAGAAAATTTTAAGTTATTTTATCATGAAATTTACATTTATATAGAAGTGATAATCTAGGAAAAAAACCACAGCTAGATTCTAAGACATTTAACTTTCCCCGCCCCCCCCCCCCACCCCAAGAATAGTTTTCATCAGCGGTAAACCCTCTTATACGCTGTTTGATATGGGTGCTTCACACTCATTTGTATCGGAAGCCTTCGTAGAAGGGTTGGAAGGCGTGGAACGATTCACGGGTTTGATGATGAGGATACGATTAACCGACGGATCGGAGCTGCTCACCTCGGCCCACTGCAACATGGAGGCGGAAATTGGCGGAAAGATATTTGAAGCTCCAGCGACAATCATGAAGATGCCAGTCTTTGATTTTATCCTAGGAATGACATGTTTGAACTGGAATCATGCTCAGATTGACTACATGTCCAAGAGAGTTATCGTGAGACATGGGGATTCCTACCTCGTCATCGAAGGTACTAGATCTATTCCCCCTCTCATGCTGTCATCTGTACAGGCCGTCAAGGCCCACTTACAGGGGTAAGAAGTATATGAGGTAGTATTCGAAATGACTGAGGCCAAGGTCTCCACCTCGGATATTCCGGTGGTGCGAGATTTTGCTGACGTATTCCCAGAGAAACTACCTGGGCTACCCCCGCACCGGGAGCAGGATTTCCGGATACAGCTAGTGCCGGGGGCTAAGCCGGCAGCCAGAGCCCCTTACTGGATGGCCCCAAAAGAACTGACAGAATTTTGAAGCCAACTCCACGAACTGGTGGAGGCCGGATTTGTCCGACCGAGCTCCTCGCCATGGGGAGCCCCGGTCTTGTTCGTTAAAAAGAAGGATGGGACTCTGAGATTGTGCATCGACTACCGAGCACTAAACCAATTGACAGTCCGATATACATATCCACTGCCAAGGATAGATGAGCTGTTTGACCAGCTAGAAGGCGCGCATTTCTTTTCCAAATTGAATTTAAGGTCGGGTTACTACCAGCTACGGATCTAGGAGGAGGACATTCCAAAGACTGCCTTCAGTAGCAGATATGGGTTATATGAGTTTACCGTGATGCCCTTCGGGCTCACAAATGCTCCGTTGGCATTCATGAGCCTCATGAATCAGGTGTTCGAGGCATATTTGGACGTGTTTGTCATCGTGTTTATCGATGATATCCTCATTTACTCAAGGACAGAGGAGGAGCACACACGGCATCTGACGCTGACACTGGAGAGACTACGGGAGCACAAGCTTTATGCAAAGATCAGCAAATGCCAGTTTTGGTTGAAGGAGGTGGCTTTCCTAGGGCATATCATCAGTGGTGCTGGGTTGGCAGTGGACCCGGCCAAGATCCAAGCAGTTCGGGATTGGCCACAGTTGAAGACAGCCACAGATGTGCGGAGTTTCCTAGGACTCGCTGGTTACTACCGGAAGTTCGTAGAGGTATTCTCTCGTATCGCCCTTCCACTCACATCTCTAATAAGGAAGGAGGTACCCTTTATCTGGACCCCGCAGTGTGAGGTGGCTTTTCAAGAGCTAAAGGGACGACTCACTTTGGCTCCTATACTTTCCCTCCCTTCAGGGAAAGAAGGATTCCAGGTCTACATCGACGCTTCCTACCAGGGCATGGGTGCAGTGCTTATGCAGAATGGCCATGTGATAGCTTACGCTTCTCGACAGCTGAAGAAGCATGAGCAGAACTACCCACTCCATGACCTAGAAATGGGAGCTATCATTTTTGCACTAAAAGTCTGGCGGCACTATCTCTACCGTGTCCACTGCGACATATACTCAGACCATAAAAATTTGAGGTATGTGGACACGCAGAAAGAGTTGAACATCAGACAGAGACGATGGGTAGAGTTTTTAGTAGACTACCAGTACGAGATGCACTACAACCCGGGAAAGGCGAATGTGGTAGCCGATGCACTGAGCCAAAAGACCGCAAACCCCGGAGTAGGAACACAGTTGATGGCCTTGGAGTTGGTTCAGATATTAGACAAGATGCAAATATCTCTTGTGTCTGAGGATCACCCTGAGTTGTACCCGTAGTATCTGTCATCATTAATTGCCACGGATGACATTCGAGAACGGGTCAAGGATGGACAGAGGCAGGATACCCAGCTAGAGCCGATATTCCGGGCCTTAGAAGCAGGCACTGCGGGAGATTACTCGCTGAGGGATGACTTAGTGTGCTTCAGAGGACGGGTTTACATAGCAGAGGGAGGACAGGTCTGGGAGGACATCATGATGGAGGCTCATTGCAGTCGATATTCGGTACACCCGGGGATTACAAAGATAACTGCAGATCTGAAGAAGACTATGTACTGGCCGGGCATGAAGAAGGACATCACCTACTTCGTGACCCATTACGAGGCATGCCAATTAGTGAAAGCAAAGTGCAGAAACCCCGCAGGATTATTGCAGCCACTCCCAGTACCAGAGTAGAAGTTCGATGATATCGCCATGGACTTTATACATGGACTTCCCCGATCGCGGACAGGGAATGATTCGATTTGGGTGATCATCGACCGGCTTAAGAAGGTAGCTAGGTTTATTTCAATTAGGAAGGATGACTCGGTGGGTGTGTTTGTCCAAAAGTTTGTGGAGCAGTTCGTCCATTATCATGGCGTGCCCAAGTCGATTGTGTCGGACCGGGATGGACAATTTACGTCCAGGGAGTGGAGATCAGTGCAGACTTACTTGGGCACGCGACTAACATTCAGTACGGCTTTTCATCCCCAGACGGATAGACAGATGGAACGCACTAACCGGACTCTGGAGGATTTGCTATGACACTGCATATTGGATCGCGGTGAACCTTGGGAGAAGTTGTTTCCACTGATCGAGTTCTCATATAATAACAGCTACCAGTACAGTATAAGGATGGATCCTTATGAGGCATTGTATGGACGGAGGTGCAGGACTCCGTTGTCATGGATACAGGACGAGGACCCTAAGGCATTGGATTCAGAGTTTGTCGAGGACACCGAGGCTCAGGTGAGATTGATACGGGACAGGATGCTAGAAGCACAGAGCCGACAGGCCAAGTATTACGACGCTCGGAACCGTCAGGTGGAATTCCGGGTGGGAGACCAGGTGTTCTTGAAGATCCGACCAATGCATGGAGTTACTCGGGTACACGGACAAAGGAAGAAGCTCAGCCCAAGATATATGGGGCCTTATAGGATCCAGGAGCGGATCGGTCCCTTGGCATAGAGGCTGGAGCTGCCATCAGAGCTGGCAAGTCTGCATGACGTATTCCATTTATCCTCTCTTAGGAGAGCTCTACTACGCCCGGAGGAGCAAGTTACAGCCACAGATGGGCCAATAGCACTTGATCGGTCAGTTCACCTAGAACCGGTCCAGATTGACGACAAGGGAGTACGAGTCTTGCGCTGCAAGAAGGATCCGTTAGTCAAAGTCTTGTGGAGGAACCACGGTCAGGAGGAGCATACTTGGGAACCGCAGGACCTAATGCGACAAAAGTATCCGGAGCTGTTTAGTCAGGTATACCTCACAACCTCTCAGCATGTTCAATTTACTTTCCTATTTTAAACTAGTAGGACTGAAATTTCAAGAGTAGGGGCTAATCTTTTGTTTGTTGGGGGATTTCCCTCGTTTATTGAACAAGTAGTCGTTTTGACTCAATTGGAAAACCATATGGGATGTTACAAGTTTATTTCATTCCGGTAGAAATCCCCTTAGGCTTAGCCTCAATTTCGGCGACGAAATTTTTGATTTGTTTATTGGGATTTGTAACATCCCTCAGACAACTAGACCCCTAGAGATAGTATTGTCATGACTAGGTCTTGACAAAGCCCTAGGAAGTCCATAAAGGCCAAGTGAGCCTAGGAATGAGGATGAGACCACTATGGTCTACACATAGTAGATTTCTGAACCTTGGTTTAAGGTTATCATGGGGCTTCACCAAGACTCCAAGACCCCACCCATACCTTCATAACCCTAGTAAGGGGTTAATGGGTCACTAAGGACCCATGGAAGGCAGTCAAAGGGGCTAAGGTTACCAAAGTCAACTATAACCCTAATTGGGTCAAACTGACCTGCACAAGGGCCAGTTGCAGTCCCTTAGCTAAGTGGACCCCCACATATACCTTCCTAACCGTAGTGAGGGGCCAATGGGTCACCAAGGATCCATTGGGGTCAACCAAAAAGGCTAAAGTTGACCAAAGTCATCTCTAGCCCTAGGGTGGTCAAAGTGCCTGGTTAAGGGTCAAGTGACCTCCAAGGGCTAATACAACGCCGTCTTGCAATATAAGGTATGGCGTTGAGTGAGCAGAGCTCACTCAATGCCATAGAGTAAATGGCGTTGAGTGAGCAGAGCTCACTCAACGCCATCTTGCCATGAAAGTTATTGCGTTGAGTGAGTTGAGCTCACTCAACGCCATAGATTAAATGGCGTTGAGTGAGCTCTGCTCACTCAAAGCCGTCTTGCCATAAAAGTTATGGCGTTGAGTGAGCTAAGCTCACTCAACGCCATAGAGTAAATGGCGTTGAGTGAGCTCTGCTTACTCGACACCGTCTTGCCATGAAAGTTATGGCGTTGAGTAAGCTGAGCTCACTCAACGCCATAGAGTAAATAGCATTGAGTGAGCTCTACTCACTCAAAGCCGTCTTGCCATCAAAGTTATGGCGTTGAGTGAGCTGAGCTCACTCAACGCCATAGAGTAAATGGCGTTGAGTGAGCTCTGCTCACTCAACGCCGTCCTGCCATATAACGTATGGCGTTGAGTGAGCTGAGCTCACTCAACGCCATAGAGGAAAAGGCGTTGAGTGAGCTGAGCTCACTCAATGCCATAGAGTGAACGGCGCTGAGTGAGCTCAGCTCACTCAACGCCATTGTACTCAGACAATTTCTAGCAAAACTTCAGCCAGTTTGCTGGTTTGGCTAAATCGGATAACACGCCAGTGTTAGCTTAGACACGCCGGTGTTCAACACTACACGCCCGTGCCAAGTCGTTATACTTCAGTCATCATAGCTCAGCACAACCAGAGCAGGTCACGGGTATGACACGCCCGTGTCACCATGCAACACACCCGTGACACACTATTCCCGGTTAATGAAGAGAGAGAAATAAGGAGTTTATGTCATGCATAGCCAGGGAGGTAAAGGGCCCACTCTCTTGCTAGAACCACCTCCTCCGGCCATGGCAGTAACTTAGAGAAGAGAGCAAAAGTCTTTGGGACTCATCCTTCCCCTCCCTAACCACCCTCATTCAATTCACTCAGACTAAGATATTTCAGCCAAATGATATTTGACTGCTTTCAGCCATGCAGATCATGCTTCACCCCCCACCCACCATGGCCGCCAACTTTTACTAGGGACCAAAAATGGTCGAGCTTCCTACAGCCACCTAACACCCTCTTTTTCATCTTAAAAGCTGAGCTGAACTCCAAGGATCCAACTCCACATATTATCTGATGGAACCAAGGAGTTCATTGTGCTGTTGCAGAAATTTGACCACCACCACCACCACCACCAATGGCTTCCGGGCGATCGACACGACTTCAGGCCGCCAAAAAGGTCCTCCTCTACCTCTTATTCTATGGATAGATCTTAGAAGTTATTATGAGAGAAAATCGGGCTCAAAAGAGCTGGATCGGGTGAAGTTTCCCATGGTTTTTCTAAAAAAATGGGTGGTCGGGTTTGCCGGAAAACACCACTCCGGCGGCCGTGCCGCCACCCGGCGATAGCCCCTACCTCAATAGAGGTGGTGGTGGTTGTGGCCGCCAGGGAGTTGGCTAGGTGGACGGGAAATCCACCTGGAAAGCTACAGGTTATTAGTTTTACGGGCTCTGTTTGGAAGAAGAAGATGAGCAGTATTATTAAACTTATTATAATATTTATAATTTGTGAATTAATGACTTTTGATGCATCATTTTAGAATAGAAAACTAAGGCCTTTAGGGCTAAACCTTAGAAAGTGGTCAACATGAAAGTTGTAGCCAATGAAGTCTAGTATAATTCAAAATTTGTTTGAACTCATTTGGGTAAGTGGTGTGACCACAACACCTATTTTGGTTGGACCTATACATAAGGCTATCCTGAGATCGAAATAGGTGCCCACTCTTCATCCCTTGTCCAAATGACGTGAAATTTGGGTAGGGGACCTATCTTAGCTATACCTAGAGTCTGTCCAAAAATGGGAATTTTTGGAGATACTTTGCCTAAAGTTTTTATTTTTATTTAATAATACTAGGATAATTTAATTAAGTGGGATAATGACCTCCAAACCCTCTCAAATCTTGGTGAGTTGCCCCTGGCATCATTGTTGGGCTCTGTTTAAAATTTCACCTTAATTGGAGGCGTTTTGGGTAGGTATTGACCTAACCATAATTCTACCTTAATGAAGGGTAATTGGTCAAGGAGTGTGCTTTGGGTTTTCGATGGTCAAATCACCTCAACAGAGGCTGAAATTTTGGACACTGACTTGGCATGGCTAATGTCACCCTCTTAAGGAAAATGATGTGATTTAGGGTTGATTTACCCTAGGGTTCAAACTCAAACCTTAAGAAAGGGTTTTTGAGAGATGTGAAGGACATAGGGGCAAATGCCCTTGTATGACCTTGAAACTCCGTAGAGTTGATGTTAGCATAACTTAAGTCCTCTGGAAGGAGTCTTAGAGGATTTGGAGGCAGGTAGGCACCTTAAAACCCTAACCCTAATTTTGAGTAGAAGCTCCACTTTGAAAGCACAGTCACTAATCCTTAGTTAAAGGTTGTGAAACTTGGGTGGAGTAGATTTTAGACTAGGAAGCACCCTTAGTAATTTTATTAGGGTTTTATGGATTATATTTCAAGTACATCATTTGTTAAGTAACAATTTGCTCAAACTGGTGATATAATTATTTTGATTACTCTGTTCATTTGAATCTGATGAAACTTGGTCAGAAGATGCATTATGTCTAAATTAATATCCCTGAATTTTATTACAAATTTTAGTGGATTATATCTAGCACTTCCTTCACAAGTATTCAAAAATGCAATTATGGACAATAAATCATTTAGAGGAAATTACTGACTACAAAATTATGACACCTGGCCAATGACGTTTTCAGATCAATATCTAGATGTATAATTTTATTTATGATTTTTAGGAGAATATTTACAGTACTTGCTTCACAAATATAGCTCTTTGATATTTTAGTAAATATTTATTCTAGAGCTCAATACCCATTGAAGAATTATGAAATTTTGCCACTGGTATTTTTTGGATAGTATCTGCTCTAGAAGATTAATTGAGAATTTTTGGATGATTATTCATTGCACTTACTTCATTAATAAAAGGAAAAAGGATTTATTCTCAAAATTCAATTAGTGTCCTTAGAATACTAGAAAAATTGTTAGATCTTGGATTTACTATTAAATGGTTGTTTATAATTTATCATGATTTTATTAAGCTCTATACATATCTGAAAAGTGCACTTCATGTTCAATTGGTAGCCCTTAGAAGCTTTACAGAAAATTAATTAAATATCAGAATAATTAGGAAAATTATAATCTTCTGGATTTAGTCTACTTGTGTCATGATAAGTCTCCAGAAAATAATTTAGGGCATTCAGATGATTATTTAAAATATCTCCTATCCGGTTCAACGTATCGTCTAGGTTGGCATGCATATAACAAAATTGCTAAATTGTAATAAGACATGATCTGGGATAGTTGTTGGAGTTAGCCATTTTTGTTGGGTGGATAGATGTGGATGATTTCATAATAGAAGGATAGGAAGAGTAGTGAGAAATGGTTTGGCTAGAGTTTAGAGGTGTTCGGGTTCGACGAAAGATCGTCTTCCCCGAGGAGAGGAAGAGTCAAAATCACCTTAGGAATAGCCCACTGTATTATGAGAAGGGAATGGGTTAAGGGAATCAACCAATAACAATAAGTGCCTTGCGAAAGGGAACGATGGGCTTCAGCTACCATCATAGTTCTTAGTGCCCTTTGAGAGCCCTACACGTGGTATGCCGGGGGCAGTCCTGGGTTAACGTAAACTGTATTAACAAACCAAAAAGAGTAACATAGTAATTAGGGATACACATTTCACAAACACAGATAGCATAGGAAGATAGTTGGGAGCTTCGGCTCGATTGGTAAGGAGACGAACGGAATGGTCTGGGGAGCTTCGACTCGGTTGGCTAGATTATTGATGGATAGGATAGTCCGGGGAGCTTTGGCTCGGTTGTTGACGGACGGGATAATCCGGGGAGCTTTGGCTCGGTTGTTGGTTGGACTCATAACTATTACATGTGCATAAAAGGTATAAGGTGGTGGGTCTTCGGTATTGGAGGGTCGATGCACCGACGCCAATACGTCGACTCGGCAAGTGTGGTTAGCACTTCGCCAACAGAAGTCTGGTGCGCCAGCCAGCAAGAGTACGCAGGAGTCCGCTTTGTGCACCAAGCATTGAGGCGTACGATAGGTCTGACCGGTAGTGCTTTACTGGTTTAGAGGTGGGCGAGGCCAAACCCACCGCTTCCGTCTACCACTACGGAGGTATCCTGGGAGGTTACGACTCTGAAAGGGGGAACTAAAGGTCTGTATACACAGAGTCGAGTGGGTGAGTTGCACTTGCATGTCCACGTCATGACATAATTGTATTTCATAGCATAACCATTGCATGTAACTTGACACCTAATGTATAAGTGGTATGGGACGCTCTATACATTAGGCCCTGCAAAACGACCCCTTTGCTTATAAGTTCGCGTGAGCGTGCTTATAAGTCAAGGTTCTCATTCTGTACTATATATTTAATCCTGCTGTAAAACCGACACCCTATCGTATAAATCGGTATGAGACTTTTTATACGATAGGAGCCCTGCAAGAGATCCCTTAGCTTATGTGAAAACACATAAGTTAAGGTTACTTTATTATTCAAATTTTTAATCATTATTACCATCTTTTATACCTTAGAACTGCTAGTTTAGTTCCGCTGCCATCTGCTATTTGATATTCTCCATTTTCATGTCCCTCCCTTTCCTTCTCCCCGCTCGGTGCCTAGGAGACATGGGGGAAGGGGCGGGGGATGATAGGACTTAGTCTTTTAGACTAATGGTTTTTGAACCACATCATTTAAGGGGACTACAGAGCCCAGCATGCAGGAGCAGCCCCGGAGGTCGGCACGCTTAGAAATCGGACAGTCTAGTACCGGAGTCCAGACAGCAGGGACTGTGAGTCCCGACCACTAGTAGTTATATTAGTTTGCTTCCGTGATGAGCGATTTGTAGTGAGGACATGATGTACTGGGCATAAACCCGAGATTTCTGTTATATGTACTATCTGTGGACACTCCCTTCGTGGAGCTTATTTTCTATACATGTGATTCCTGTGGACTTGATTTTAATTTATTGCTACAATTGTGATCGATTTGGCCGGCAGGATCGGCATTTTGTAGTGACGACCTTCCCGGGTACGAAGGTATCACCGCAAGGCGACGGTTCTGGGCCTAAGACCCCGGTGTCTAAAAAGAAAAAAAGGGGGTCTTACACAAGTTACAAGGGTATTCAAATCAGTCAAAGGATTTCTAAAGAGTCTATCATATAGAAGAAGGCCTACTCACCCTTAGCAATGCTTCCACTCCTGAACCATTCAAGATTTCAGGGGTAGCTTTGACAACACCACAGAATCCATATAGTCTTCTCATTTTGACTTAAGAAAAGAAGACTTCCATAAATCTCTCTTCCCCACCTCTATAAGGGGTTTTAAATCCCTTCAAAATTATTATGGTTGCATGTCTCTTTCCAAAAGACTTGGGATGGTTTTTGAGCACCTGATCAAAAGCTCATTGGTGGCAGTCACCTGATCAAAACCTGTAGTGGATTCCTACCTAGGGTGGTAGAAGAGTGGATGTACCCAAGTTTGGGGAACCACTATAAAAATTCTTGTGTTGTTTGTGTGATTGTGATCTTCCTACGTGCTTGTGCTGTGATATGTTTTCTTGTGTAGCTTAACTATCTTTTCTCTAGTTCATCTGTTGTACTTGTACACTCATACACCTATATCATAGTAACATATTTTATTAAAGACTTCTTATTTCAGCATAAATCAAAAAGATTTTTAAAACTATATTCACCCCCCACCCCACTAGAGTTTGTCAGAGCTAACCCTATCTTTCAGCCCTAGATATAGTGTTTTCCGACTCAGAGCCAGTTGATCTTCTAATAGAGGTTGCTGTTATTGGTACTGCTGTTGCGGCTGATGTTCTTCAAGTTGAGGATGCAGAAGTGACTCCAAAGAAAGAGGATCCAGCTCCTTCTGAGTAAGAGGATGATGATGAGGAATTTGATATTGAGGATGTTGTTGATGATGATCTGACAGTTACTAATTATGAGATAGAGAGTACTGCTGATGAGAATATGATTGATGCTGCTAAGTCTGTTGCCGCTATTATTGTTTCTGTCATTGAGGATCCAATGATGTGTGAGGATTTGATAGTCCCTCTCCCATGTTCTATCCATGTTTCATCTTCTGTGGGGGAGTCAACTATATCTATGATCTTTGTTTCCACTGAGGTTGCCCGGTTCATCCGCAACCTGGACAAGAGACTATGCAGGATACCTATGGTGCCTAAAGGCGTAGTTGATCTTTCTGATGAGGAAGGAGATGCTGAGGAGCATTCTCCTGTCCATACTGCTGTTGATTATGTTCTTGCTGATAAAGTTTATCTTTCTCCGATCGAAGAATCCCCTAGTGATTCTGACATCCCAGCAGATGTTCTAGTGCCCGAGGCTACTAATATACCATCTTCCAGTACAGACAGCTCTATCATAAATGCCGATTAGTGGATGCTAGCGCAACAATAGGCACAGTTTGAAGCCTCATTGCAGAAGGTAACCAAGAGAGTTAAAGATTCTGAAAAGGTTATGCTGAATGGACTTACAAAGATAAAGGTTCAGATTGGCAAGATGGAAAAGAGACTTGATGAGTGGGGCCAAGAAGGTGTTACAATAATTTCCTTAACTATAAATGCTCTAAAGAAAAATCTTCATGTTATGAAAAAGGTTGATCACAATGCTCTATCCTTGATCGATGCTCACAACTGGTCAATGGCTCACTTCGATATAAGTATGGTACATTATGCTAATGTTATCGCCGCCGAAGACAAAAAGGGGGAGGATTCCCGTACAACTAAGGTGGATGTTAATGTGGATTTGCTTGGAACTTCGACGGAACAAAACTTCAAGGCTACAAATGACTATATATATATATCAATACTGAGTGGCTCTATAATCAGCTAGAAGGTATTCAAGTCCCTATTAATCTTATACCAGCGACTGATGAGGCTTATCCTCACCAGGATTATTCGCATTACTGGTCAGGAACACAAGATTTTTATCCAGACATTGGTGCTGCTGCAACTATCTTTCTAGAAGCTTAGAGGGTTGAAGAAGTTGCTCCCCCAGTTCACAAGAGAAAAAGATATGGGGAAGGCACGTCTAAAGTCAGGAAAGATCCAGAACCAGCAAGAGTAGAACCAAATAGAGAAATGGAAGAGATCTGGAGCCCTACCTCGAAAGGAATCATATTCGATACATTCTCCTTGGTCGATATTGGAGTAGAAAGGCATCAACATCACTATGACCAATCAGAATGGATCAAATACAAGATGGAATGTGCAAAGAGGAGAATTCATTTTAGGAATAACCACGGTGCTGATCTGATGCCTCCAACTCCTCCTAGATATTATCCAAAGCCAAGAGCCTATTTTGCAAGACAGCGACTAAAGATGCAGAAGAGGAAGAACTAATAGTCATATTTTCTTGTGTGTCAAGTTTTGTGGGCTACCCTCCCTAAACTATAAACAATTTTGATATACATATATATATGATTTCTATAATTATCTTAGAATGCGTGTTGTTTTATTTCTACTATATTTTCATGTCTTAATTTTTTTTCATGTGCAATTCACCTTAGCTTGTAGGATTTTTGCTTCTTCAAATAGGGGGAGAGTGTTGGGTATTACATCCACAATAACCCTGATTTGAAGAAGGGTCCAGTCAAGCTAAGACAAATTGAGATTATATTTGATGCTCTTATTCTAGTGTTGTACTTGCAGGTTTACTTTGCAAAGTACACACCAATGTCAGGTTACAGTGGTTCAATAAACACAGGACTACATAATGAAATCCTTCATTATGTGGGATAATGTGTTGACTCACGTGTAATTTCTCTATTGGGGTGCACTTCTATCCCAAGTACAGGAGAAGGACCAAGGAAGGACAAAGACATGGACTCAGAAAAATTGGAATTTTACCTAAGTAAAATTCGACAAGAATGGTGAGGCATATACGTTGAATTCATTGAGTATCCTCTTGATACTCACTGGATTCGTCGTGTATGCTTCCCGATACCCGTCGAATTCGTTGTAAATACTTAGTGTAAATTCTCTAGAAATCTAGAAACCTCCAAGTAAATTTCGTCGAGTATCACTGGCGATACTCGCAGAATTCTTCGAGTTTATCTAATGATACGTCGAGTATCCCAAGCGATACTCGATGAATGTGTCGAGTCAAAATTTTTACTACTCTGGATTTCTGTCCAAGGCTATTTCAACGTATATCGTTATTAGGTTTGGCGAGTATCATAATGATACTCGACGAATCCCGTCAAAAATGACTTAGGTCGTTTTCCAAATTTTTCTCTGGTTCGGGATTTTCAGCCAAGCACAGTAACGTCCAGGTTACGTTATTGGAATTCTTTTATAGCTGTTATTTCAAATATCTCTATATATATGTTAGATTGATTTTCGAAATAGAAAATCTTATCCAAATTACATTTCGATTTCAAAAGATTCAAAACTCAAAAAAACCGTTAGCCGCCCATATGCAATTCGTGATTTTTCCCGATCGACCGCCGACAACTAGCGATCTTCTTCTTCAATGACATCCTCGAATGGCACTTCCTCTCTCATGATCTATTCTACTCCAGTCCGAGTTGTTCGAAGATCGATGGCCTTAGATTCAAGTTTACAAGGATTACAAGTTTCTGAGTTCTACAGTTTCAAGATCTACTTCTACGAAGAACATCAGAGTGAAGACTTGCAATTGTATATGTTTTGTAATATTCCTTTTCATATTGTAGGAGATTTAACTCCAAGTTTATAGATCCATTTGAGGATCGAGTTTGTAGATCAGTTTGTGGATCGAGTTTGTAGATCTGTGTGTTGATCGTGTTGTAGATCCGGTTGTGGATCGAGGTGTAGGAGAGTTTGTTCTTCAAGGTGTAGGAGTGTTGCTCCGAGTTGTAAGATTGTTGATAATCTGAGAAAGGTGAAGTAGCCGAATCTAACCCTTCGTGGTAGATAGGAGAGGTGGGATAGTGGACATACCAAATACGGGGAACCACTATAGATCTCTGTGTTTCTGTGCTTGGTTATTTTTGAGTAATTTTTAATCCGCAAAAATACACAAACATCACATATTCACCCCCCTCTAGCTGAGTTAAGTAGACGATAGATACTTTCAAAGGCTTTTCTCACAAAATATATATGAGTTGGATGAGATGAATTTACAAAACCTAGAAGTTTTTCTACATATACTGACTCTTTTTTATCTCTATTGAGGAGGGCAGACTTAGCATCCATTTTGTAAACATTGAATTCTTTGTGAGCTGCATATGCTAGAAACAACCTTATGGCTTCCAATCTTTCTACTGATGCAAAGGTCTAGTCAAAGTCAATTCCTTCTTCTTGTCTTTCTTTTGCCACCAGTCTTGCCTTATTCTTTACAATTACTCCTTGCTCATCCAGCTTGTTCCTGAATTCCAACTTTTTCCCTACGAAATTGTGGTTGAGAGGCATGGGGACCAGCTTCTAGACCTGACATCGCTTAAGTTTTTTAAGTTTGTCTTGCATAGCCAAGACCCAGGAAGGATCTGTGTTGGACTCCTCAAACTTCTTTGGCTCTACTTGAGAGAGAAAGCTCAAATGAAGCACTTCATTCATAGCCCTGCTTCTTGTTTGTACTCCAAGATCCAGATCACCAATAATTTTAGTTTGAGGATGATCTCTTAGACGCTTTGTGTCTGTAAGCAACAAATCTGCATTCTCCTTTTTCAGGTTTAGGATGGGCTATAGGTGTCTCTGTCCTTTCTACAACTTCACGTTCATCTTCATTGGAGTTGCTTCCATCCTTGATTGGTTGATTTCGTGAAGTTGATTTAGCTTTTTTACTTAGATCATTGATGGTTGGCTTTTCTAATCTTCCCTCAATACCTGCAATACTAGAAGAACTAGACTAACCTATATTGATCAGGCTGGCCTCATCAAATACAATATGAATGGACACTTCTACTACTCTTGACTTTTTGTTAAATATCCTATAGGCTTTACTATGAGAGTTATATCCAAAAAAAATTCCTCCATAAGCTTTCTCAGCAAATTTGGTCAGAAAGTGTTTACCATTATTTAATACCTAACACTTACTTCCAAAAATCTTGAAGTAGGCAAAGGTGGGTTTTCTGCCTTTCATAAGCTTATATGAAGTCTTATTCTGAGTCTTGTTTATGAAGGCCCTATTCTGAACATAGCAAGCTGTGTTGACAGCCTCAACCCAGAAGTACTCTAGGAGTAATGAGTCACTTGGCAGGGTTATACAAGCTTCAATTAAGGTTCTATTCCTTATCTCTACAAATCCATTTTATTGTGGAGTTTTGGGAGAAGAAAACTCCTAAAAGACACCTAGGATTTCACATAAATTGGTCATGGAACCAGATTGAAATTCAGTCCCATGATCACTCCTGATCTTGACAAAAGAACTTTCTGCTTGATTCTGAATTTTCCTGACAAAGTTAATGAATTTTTCCATGGTATTTTACTTTTATTTTAGTAAGAACACCCAAGTGATCCTAGATAAATCATCAGCAATCACAATGGTGCACACCTTTCCTCCTTAGCTACGAATTAGCATAGGACCAAACAAGTCCATGTGCAGTAGCTATAAACACCTGGTAGAATTCTTATCCCCAATGGGTTTGAATGAGCCCTTTGTTTACTTGCCCATTTAGCATGCATGATATAGGCTTTCCTTGACCACTTTAAACATAAGGCCATCTCTACCAAATTTTCTTATAGCATATTATTAATGGTATTATAGTTGAGGTGAGCTGGCCTCTTATGTCATTGCATAAAGAGTGAAGCTTTATTCTCAGCCATAAGACATATAGAAGAGTTAGAGCTGATTCATAAAAAAATTTAAAAAATAAATATTCCCACTCCTACTACTAGTTAGTATGGTATCTTTAGACTTTTTAACCAGGCAGTCATCCTTATGGATGGAAACAACATAGACAAGATCACATAGTTGCCTTATGCTTATCAGATTGTATTGCAATCCTTCAGTATAAGCTACCCTTGAGGTAGTGGTTATGTCATTTGAGATCTTATCATATCCTTTAGTCTTCCTTTTATCAGAACCTCCAAAGATGATTTTGGGTCCATATTCTGCTTAATTATAATCTGTCAGAAGGATTCTTATTCAAGTCCTATACCTGGAACATACACTATCCAAGTACAAGATGGGTGTTTTGTTGGCCTTTGGACATTCTTGCAAAAAGAATTTACTTTTTCTTTGGTACCTAAATTTTGTTAGGTCCTAAATACTTGTTAGCATTTTAATTTTCCCTTGCTTTAGACCAAGTAGAGATACATTGAAAGATTGTTCAAGCCTGGTTCTAGTTTACCAGGTAGTATTTTAGGGACAGTTGGGTTGAACCAACAATCAAGAGCAAAATATTCAACCTTCCCACAGCATCAGCACTCAAATTTGTTATATCTCCTCTTGGAGCACATGGAAGGAGTTGGACGAGTCTTTTTGTGATCAAAAGAGTGTCTGCAGAGATTGCATGTGAAGCTTTACATTGCTTGTAGTGTTGAGCAGGATTTACAGCCACACCCTTTCCTTTCCTTGCATCTCTTCTTTTAGAACCACTTCCCTTACCCTTGGTGCTGGTGTTGAGGGCAAACACAAAGGGGAAATGATCCTTCATCTCATCCTCTTCATGGCTGCCTTGAGGGAACTCTTCCTATATTGTAAATATTTAGTTCCACTTGTGGAACATCAATTTTTCCAGTATCTATAGACACTTTACAGGTCATTTTTATTGGAGGCTAAGAAAAACTT
This sequence comes from Platanthera zijinensis, assembly GCA_039513925.1. Taxonomy (NCBI): domain Eukaryota; kingdom Viridiplantae; phylum Streptophyta; class Magnoliopsida; order Asparagales; family Orchidaceae; genus Platanthera; species Platanthera zijinensis. Next base: position 197,372,433 of record CM077085.1, on the reverse strand, counting down.
TTTGAAATTAATGGGTTGCATGGGTGCTTTCCCTTTGGCCATAGTTCTCCTCCTATTCCTATTATTATAACCTACACCATTTTGTGTATGGTACAGAGAAGGTATCTATGATTGGGAGAATAGTATGTGGCTTAGAATACTTAGCCACAAGTTCCCTTTCCATAAGGAGATCATTGCCAAGCTTCTTAATGATTCTTTCTTTTTGAATGTGCAGATCAGCCTGCTTGTCAATAATTTCTTTGAGCTTAATTATTTTTTAGTTCATCTGACATATGTTATCCATCTTCTCCTCAAGTGGAGCCTTCTGAGGTTTGAGAAGTTCAAGCTCTTTAGCCTACTTCTTAGCTAGCTTTCTACTTTTTCCCAATGCCTCAAGGTGAGCACTATACTTTTCCATCATTTCATCAAAGGTGTTTTTATGGTTCAGAGTCCTCCACATTTCTAGATGATGAGGTGGCCTTTGACTCAGCACCAGTTTCATAAGAAGAATTTTACAAAATAGTTCTAGGATTTACCTTATTGGGATGAGAATCATATTTATCTAAAAGTCTTTGTTTAAAGGGTACCTAACACCAAGAGGTGGTGAATAGGGTTTTGTGTCTTTTATGACAATCTTTTTGCTTTGGTGTGTTGTGATTTATTTTTATGTTAGATTTCAAGAACACATAATAGAACACAATTATTTATTGTGGTTACCCATGGTATGGGTATATCCACTGTCTCTCCCACCTTTATAATAGTGTGTTAGACAAGGCCAACTTCTCTAATCTCAGCTAAATGAGCTTACAACACAGATCCCTCAGGATCTCTCAGTCTCCTCCAAGTCCTACCTCAGGCCCAAGGCCCTACATTCAGAGATATAATCTCCTATTGCTTAGTAATCTATACCAGATCACCTACCTCAGACTTTATCCAAAGTCCTACACTTAGGCTAGGAGGATAACCCTACACTCAGATCCACCACAAGATCTTACCTAAGAGAATAAATCTCCTACAGCTTAGGCACACATGCCATACCTTAGATCCAAAGAAGGATCCAACTACTCAACCTTTATATATCGTCTACAACTCAGATCTATTAAGAACCTACAAAATGTGTGTTTGTTGTTGATGACTTGCTTTAGAGGAAGTGTCCTCTAAGCCTTCTCTCTAGACTTAGTGAACTTTGCCCTACTTCTTCTTAGCACTAGAGAAGTAGATCTTTAGGATGGTTCTTCTTATGTTGGGAAGAATCTCAGAAGCTGGAGCTTCTAAACTTGTTGAATAAGACTAAATGATCTTGTTGTTCTTTTATTCTTTAATCAGCTAACCTTGTCTGGAGTTCTCAGACTTACTGTTGAACTCGAGTTGTAGAGCTCTTCTTCTTTGTTTTCAGGAAGAAGATGAAGCAAAGTAGTTTTCTCTAAAAGTTCAACCCTTCAATTAATATCCTGGAACACCTCTTTTTATTTCTCGTGAATCAAACAACTCTTTGTGTTGTAGGACTGGCCGAAAATTGCAAATGCTCCATCACTTTTGCATTTACAGCTATACTAAGGGCAAGCGGTGCCTTTTGTCTTCTAGAAAGAAAATCTCGTGATATTTGAATTTCTGCTGACTTCAGCATGACTCAGTACTTCTGGAATTAGTAAATTCCAAACAAACTGCTTAGGCATTGAGAGCATTGAGTGCGTCGAGTGAGCCTTTATCACTCAATGCATATAAACTTTTATAGTCTAGCAACTTAGGCATCGAGTGAGACTTTATCACTAGATCCCTCTGGACTTTACTCGAATTTATCTATATGAAGGCGTTGAGTGCCACTTATTCACTCAATGCTTTTGTACTAAGACAGATTTTCTCCCTGCTCCTTCTGAGGCTTTTACTTCTTGAGATTCTTTAAACGCTTCTGCTCTTCGGGCGTCAAGTGAACTGCCTTCACTCGATGCTTCAGGACATAACCAAATTTCTATTCTACAATATTGCGGCTTTGACTATATGTAGTTCTTTCAACACTTTTGCTCTTCTAGCATCGAGTGAGCTGCCTTCACTCGATGCTTATGGACTTAACCAGATTTCTGCTTTGCTAGAAACTTATCTTTATTCCAACTAGTATTGTAACCCTGACATCCTGTCTAATCATGGTATAGTAGACAACCTGCATACACTGAACATAGGGCATGCATCAAATACATTTATGCACTTAGCATTGATGATGATGCCTCTTCAAATTCAAGGAACATTAAAGGGCAATATTCCCAACAATCTCCCCCTATTTGAAGAAGGCAGAACATACAACAATACCAAGATGTATTAATATAGAAAATATATCAATTAAGAAAATGTAAACTTGTTCAATGTTTCCCAGTTTAATGAAATGACTTGACATGTCAAGTGGTTTCCCTCCTCATATAGCTTGTTAAAAGTTCCCCTCCCCCTTTTTGGCTCAACATGTCAAGTAAATGTAGTGACTTGACATGTCAAGTCATTGCTCTCATTGCTCTCCTCCCCCTTTTTGGCTTCTTCAATAGGCATTTATCTATTGAGGGTTTAGAAAGGATCATGGGTGAACTTTTCTCTTCGTCCTTTTGACCATCATGCTGAGTGGATTGAATGACCTCTGATTCAACTTGAAATTCATTGTTTCAAGAGTATCTGAACACCTAGAGGGGGGTGAATAGATTTTTGTGTCTTTTATGACAATATTTTTTTGGTGTGTTGTGATTTAGTTTTATGTTAGCTTTGAAAAACACAAAATAGCACACAAGTATTTATAGTGGTTCTCCAAGGTATGGGTATATCCACTATCCCTCCCACCTTTCTTACAGTGTGTTGTACAAGGCCAATTTCTCCAATCTCAGCTCAATGAGCTTACAACACAGATCCCTCAGGATCTCTCAGACACCTCCAAGTACTACCACAGGCCCAAGGCCCTATACTAAAGAGATATAATCTCCTACAGCTCAGTAATCTGCACCTGATCACCAACCTCAGACTTTATCCAAAGTCCTACACTCAAGCTAGGAGGATAGCCCTACACTCAGATCCACCATAGGATCCTAACTTAGAGAATAAAACTCCTACAACTCAGGCATACAGGCCCTACCTCAGATCCACGGAAGGATCCTACCACTCAGCCTTTATATATCGGGCTAAAACACAGATCTATTAAGATCCTACATAATATGAGTTTGTTGTTGATGACTTGCTCAAGAGGAAATGTCCTATGAGCCTTCTCTCTAGACTGAGTGAACTCAACCCTACATCTTCTCAGCACCAAGGAAGTAGATCTTCAGGATGGTTCTGCTTGTGCTGGGAAGAATCTCAGTAGCTAGATCTTCTGAACTTGCAGAAGAAGACTAAATGATCTTGTTATTCTTTTATTCTTAAATCAACTAACCTCGTCTAAAGTTCTCAGACCTTTTGTTGAACTCGAGTTGCAGGGCTCTTCTTCTTTTTTTTCAGGAAGAAGATGAAGCAGAGTGGTTTTCTCTAAAATTTCATCCCTTTAAATAATATGTTGGAACACTGCTTTTTATTTCCCGTGAATCCAATGGCTCTTTGTGCATTAGGACGGGTCGAAAATGGAAAAAGCTCAATCACTTTTTCATTAATAGTTGTACTAAGGGCAAGTCGCTCTTTTTGTCTTCTAGCAAGCAAATCCCGTGATATTTGAATTTCTGTTGACGTCAATAGGGCTCAGTGCTTCTGGACTTCATAAATTCTAGACCGACTGCTCAGTCGTTGAGTGAGCCTTCCTCACTCAACATATATAGACTTTTATAGTCGAACAGCTTAGACATCGAGTGAGTTTTCATCACTCAATGCCTTTGGACTTTAGTTGAATTTATTTGTATGAAGGCATTAAGTGTAGCTTCTTCACTCAACGCTTCTGGACTACAATCACAAGGTAAGTAAGAGTCAGCCATCTTATACTTCTGAAGAATGGGCATCGGCATGTATATCAGCAGTGGTATTGCCTTTGTTAGAATCAAAGGAGTCAATGTTATACACAGTTTCTTGTGCAGGGAGTTTAGAGTGAATATCCCCCTCAACCTAAGCATTATACTTAGATACAATCTAATCTCCAGCAGTAATGTTTTAAACCTTTTCTGTCACAATTGCAGGAGCTTGTTCATCGTTAACAAGAGTATTGGAAGTTTCAATAAAGTCACATCGGGAATATCATCTAATCTTTGCTAGTGAGTCTTTAAATAAGAGCCAATCTTGTCATGAATATCAGACAGAAATTGCTCCCCCTCAACAGGGGCATCTCTCATCTCAGTCTATAACTCCTTTATTAACCGGCAGCGATAAATACTACCTGCAATAAAAATGCATGAAGAGCTACTGAAACTATACTAAGTTCATCATACCCAATTAAAATTTGAAGGTGTTGAACTTGGCTACATCTAGTTGCTTGGTGAAAATATAAGTCAATTTCTTGTCTGTAGAGACAAACTTAAGACAGATGTCCTCACATTCCACATGCTATCTGTTAACCCAGAAATCGGCGATCCCTCCTAAGATAGCCAACTCGCAAGTCACGGCCTACTCCAGGAGGTCGCGGTCTGTCATACTTTCCTTCTAAGAGTGGGCGGACTGACCTCTCAGTCCACCCAGTCCACGCGAGTAGGGAAGTCTCTCTACCAGACCGCCCAGGTCGCGCAACTCCCGCTCGTTCTGCTAGTGGTGCGGACAACTGCCTCAGTCCGCCCATGCAGACAACGCAGTTTGTTCGCCTAACCGCAAAATTGTTCATTTTTCCTCTCAGGCACGAACTGCCCAACAATATGGCGGATGCATTCCTATCTGCCTAGACCGCTCGATAGCGACATGCTCAGCAAGTGGCAGATTCAATCTTCAGTCTGCCAAAGGTAGGCAGACTCGCTCCTCCCTCCAGCTCTCCAACCCGCACTACATCCAGCGGACTCATCTTCAGTCCTTAGGGTTGCCAACCCTTGTCCCCAAGAAAAGGATGCACCCTTCAGGAAACCCGCTCAATCCGTTCGCCGCGAGTTAGGCGGGCTCGTTGCGTAGTCCGCCAGATGAATCCCAGCTCGGCAGCCGATGATCTGCCTCCTCTCTGTAGCGGGCTAGGCAGACTCATTCAGCAGTCTGCCAACTAGCCCTTTAGTTTTCCATGTCCACTTCTTCCCAGCAGCGGGCGGACTCTTCCTCAACTTACACAACCCAGTGCGAACTTGCTCAGCAGCAGAGGCGGACTCGCCCCAGTCCGCCAATAGCAAGACAAGCTTCAGAAAAGTCCCAGACTGCACGGCCTGGCGCGGACTCCGCAGACTGAGACTTTGTACTCGCACAACCCTGCGCGAACTAGCTCAGCAGCAGAGTCAGACTCGTCCTAGTCTGCCAACAGCAATACAATCTTCATACAAGTCCCGGACCGCGCAGCCTGGTGCGGCATCCGCGGACTCAGCCTTTATACTCGCACAACCCAGCGCGAACTCGCTCAACAGCAGAGGAAGACTCGTCCCAGTCCACCAACAACAAGACCAGATTCAGACAAGTCCCAGACCGTGCGGCCTGGCACAGAGTCCACGGACTCATCCTTTGTACTCGCACAACCAAGCGCAAACTCGCTCAGCAGCAGAGGCAGACATGTTCCTATCCTCCAATAGCAAGAACAGCTTCAGACAAGTCCCAGACCGCTCGGCCTTGCGCGGACTCAGCCTTTATACTCGCATAACCTAGCGTAAACTCGCTCAGCAGTAGAGGCGGACACGTCCCAGTCCGCCAATAGCAAGACCAGCTTCAGAGAAGTCCCAGACCGCGCGGCCTGGCGCGGACTCCACAGACTCAACATTTGTACTCGCATAACTCACCGACTCACCGGGGGCAACGTTACCAAGACAGTTACATCCTCAGCCGTATAAATAGGCACCTATACCTCTCATTCAGGGACACGATAGAGGCGTCAAGTTCCCGACATTAGTTCTTGCACACTCTTTTTTTCAGTCCGCGTTACCTGCTCCATTCTTCTCTGCTTGATCAAGCAGTTCACCCGACTTAGTCCAGCGAGCTGCCTAATCAGTAACCGAGTGGTTCGCCGACCTTTCCTGGTCAACCCGCGCGGCCTCTAGCATTCTTCTCCTTAGCCGCCAGCTTTCCCCTTTGTACCCTTTACTGCCTTCTCCTGTATAGGTACACTAGCAAGCCGTAATCTTATTTCTTGATTAAAGAAAAAGCCCGTCGCAAGAGTGGCATTCAAGCCGCGATGGGCGAAGTCTGTTGTTGGCACTGTAAGCAGCCCCCGTTCTTCTTCTCTCCTCTCTCGGCATTAACCTGCAAAGCTAACCAACAATGTAGTTGTCTGCTCGACAGTACCTGATCAACCTTCCCATTTGATCCCGACAAACCTCTCCTCTATCCTCACAACACTCTTCTTTGCCTAGCTTGTGAGATCGAACAAGCTGTTAACTAGAAGGTGCATTTCTTGCACCAACAGTTAACATGTGACCTTCAGATGTCGAACAGACAGTGAAATGAGTGGTTACTCATGTCAGACCATCAACCAGCCGAGAACCCTGCTCCAAGTCCCAGTGATGATTATTTTTTGGAGGACTTAGAGCAATCTCGTAGAGAAACTACACAAAAGTTTCAAGCAATCAACCATACCCTAGCAGCTATCATGCAGTAATTGGCCACACAATCTTTAGTAGTGCCAGCTCCTCCAATCAATCCTGCACCAGCATCTGAGACTCCTCAAGTTTATCCACCTCCCTATCCCCCGGTCTATCCTCCTCTTTACACCCCAACCTTTCTGTAAGGTCCTGCAACCCCTTTGCGTTCTCAGAATGATGAGTTTGTATCTCGTCAAAACTTCTTTCGAGAAGCTGCCCGAAGAAGTCCAGCTAGACTCCTAAACTTTCAGGGAAGTCATCCCTACTCTTCAACTCCTTCCTTTGCTCCTTCCGCAACAACTTTTACATTCTATCCTCCAGCTCCTTATGCAGCAACAACTTATGGTACCTTTTTTCCTTATGTTATAGGAGAGCAAGAAGAGCAGTCACCGTTTATAGAGAATGTTCAGCATGAACCAACTCCAGTTAACTTCAGAGAGACACGGTTGCCCATTTATATTGGAGAGACATATCCAGTCAAACATCTTCATGCCTTTGAATCAGTCATAGCTCTCAAGACCCTCTCAGATGCTACCAAGTGCAAACTTTTCATGACGACCTTTGATGGTCAAGTGAGGGATTGGTTCTATGGACTTCGTGCTCAGTCAATCTATTCCTTTGCTGATTTGTGATGAGATTTTCTGCTAAGATTTTCTACCTCTACAAAGTGAAAGGGCGGTCTAGAGGCCCTATTTGAGATCAAATAGCTAGAAGATGAGACTTGGCCTCAATTTAAAGATCATTTTTAGAGAGAAATATTAGACATTGAGATCATCGAACAAGAATTGTATCGAGTGGCTCTTATCCACGGCCTGCGTGAAGGACCACTCAAGTTCGAGGCTAACGTCCGAGCACCGAGGACATATAAAGAATTGATTGGTTTAGCCAACTCATACATTCGAGGTGAGAAGAGCAACCCTAGCTTCGTCTCCCGACTTGTAGATGAGAAAAATCCTCCTTACAAGTAACCTCTGAGGTCTTCTCGGAAAGATTTTTCATCCCACTCTTAGAAAACCAAAAAATTCCAGCATCATAAATGTCAACCCCCCTTCCAAGGCCAGGATCGTGCCAACGATTGATTGTTACCGCTACCAGCCCCATCTCTACAAATAACTTCGGTACATCAACCGCAAGATGATCACTTATCATACTCTGGACTTGATGAGGAGATGCTAGAAGTGTGCCAAATCATGAAGGATAGGGAAAATTCCAAAAGGCCCTACAAGCCGACAAATCAAAAATCAAAAGATTTAGACCCATTCTGTGAATTTCATAAAGAAATCGGGCATTTAACTGAAAGCTGTTGAGCGCTTCATCAACTTGTGCAGAGATTGCAGAAGCAGGGTAAGATGCACGATCTGTTCACAAAGTATGGACACACTGATCCGCCAAATTCAAAAGGCAAAAAATAACTTACTTTCCTTGCAGCTCAAGTGGAGTGAATCAAATCAATACATATCGTGAACTTATTATAGGCGAGAACTTCGATGCTGATGACGTGGGCGCCCTTTGATCCATATTCTAAGGCAAAAAGGACATCGCAGCTCCTCAAAGCTCCTCACAACCAATAACGGTTACTCTTATTGTATCTTGAATATTTTCAAACATTCTCTTTTTCAACACTCCTAAGTGTTCTTTCGTTTCATTCAATAAAGTTTACGTCAGAGATCCCATACTAACACAGTTCCCTTTTTATAATGCTTCTCCTCTATATTTTTTCACTTTGCTGAAGAGATCGCTGAACCACTGAGATATCGCCAAGTCTTGTTGTCCCTCTGTGGATTGTCCTCCGGCGTAAGACAACAATGACCACATATGGTGAGGATTTTTTCGCATATGTGCAGTGGGGGTCTTTCAATCTATGAGTGTGAACTTCAAACTTCAGATCCGGCCAGTGTCTAGCGCAGTGTGTGTGCTTAGGGGAGGCAGCGTGTGATAGTTCTATCGTGTCTCGTTGAGGGATACGTTACAGTTACGATGATCTTAGCTTGACAAGTAATGACGATCAAGTGTAGCCTTGTCTCTTCTATCATCTCACAACTATGACGGCCGAACACTCATTGGAACTATAAATCCGTGCATTCGCGGGACCAACAACGTTGTTGATCCGTTCAAAGATGAGCAATGTTGTAGACCATTTTGCGCACCTGGTAGAACGGATCAACAATGTTTGTAACTCGAGGCAAGAGAGTAGTGTATCAATCGTTTCCTTCTCAGGATTATCTGTGCTTGCTTCTCTTGTGCCCTTTTCTAAAAGAAGCGCGGCCAGCTCGCTCTAGGTAGGACTACACCCCAGATGATTTCTTCTTAAGGCAAGCGATGCATAAGGCCCATGGGGAACACCTGTGGTAGCATCCAGTCTTTTTCAGTCAACTTCGAGGTGTATACCTCCTTTGTCTTTCTGCCTTCTTACAGTTTTAATTAGATGGTGATCGACAAGTTCTCTTATCGGATGCTAATGACACAAATCATTTAATCAAAGTATATGGTTCTCCTTGATTGACAATTCATGCTTTATAAGTCTAAATTAAGTTGGTTTCATCTTGCTGATCTAGATTTCATGTTGACATTATATCTGATCACGCGAGACGATCACTATCAACTTCTGATCTCTATTCAGTTAATATAAGAGTTTACCGGATATCTCTTCTCTCATATCTTATCATATCAACAGTCAACATTCGCAGGTTCTTTCAAGATACTTGTGATTTAGTTTTTTATCATATATGCTTGCTTACTCTTCTTTTGCAGAGATTAGCAGATATTAGAAAGTTCCCCTCAAGTACTTGCAGCTTATTTCTCTATCATATCTGCATCTAACTCATTTTTGACAGATCAGCATATATTAGCAAGTCCTCTTCAGGTACTTGCAACGCAATTTTCTTTCATGTCTGCTTGCTTATTTTTCTTTTATAGAGATTAGCATATATTAGCAAGTTCCCCTCAGGTACTTGCAGCTTATTTCTCTATCATATCTGCATCTAACTCTTCTTTTGTAGATATTAGCAGATATTAGCAAGTTCTCTTCAGGTACTTGCAACTCAATTCTCTTTCATATCTGCTTACTTACTCTTATATAGCAGAGATTAGCAGATATTAGCAAGTCCTCTTTAGGTACTTGCAGATCAATTCTCTTTCATGTCTGCTTGCTTTTTTTTTTTGCAGAGATTAGCAGATATTAGTATGTTCCCCTCAGGTACTTGCAGCTTATTTCTCTATTATATCTGCATCTAACTCTTCTTTTGCAGAGATTAGTAGATATTAACAAGTCCTCTTCAGGTACTTGCAACACAATTCTCTTTCATGTCTGCTTGCTTACTCTCTTTTGTAGAGATTAGCAGATATTAGCAAGTTCCCTCAGGTACTTGCATCTTTTGTCTCTTTCATATCTGCTTACTTACTCTCATATTGCAGAGATTAGCCGATATAAGCAAGTCCTCTGCAGGTACTTGCAAATCAATTCTCTTTCATGTCTACTTGCTTACTCTTCTTTTGTAGAGAAGATATTATCAAGTACGCCTCAGGTACTTGCAGCTTATTTCTCTATCATATCCGCATCTAACTCTTCTTTTGCAGAGATTAACAGAAATTAGCAAGTCCTCTTCAGGTAATTGCAACACAATTCTCTTTCATGTCTGCTTGCTTACTCTTCTTTTGCAGAGATTAACAGATATTAGCAAGTTCCCCACAGGTACTTGCAACTTATTTCTCAATCATATATGCATCTAACTCTTCTTTTGCAGAGATTAGCAGATATTAGCAAGTTTTTTTCAGGTACTTGCAACGCAATTCTCTTTCATGTCTGCTTGCTTACTCTTCTTTTGTAGAGATTAGCAGATATTAACAAGTTCCCCTCAGGTACTTGCAGGTTATTTCTCTATCATATCTGCATCTAACTCTTCTTTTGTAGAGATTAGCAGATATTTGCAAGTTCCACTCAGATACTTGTAGTTTATTTCGCCATCATATCTACATCTAACTTTTCTTTTGCAGAGATTAGCAGATATCAGCAAGTTTCATCCAGTTACTTGCATTTTAGTTTTATAACACACTTGTGACTTACTCCTCTTACATAAATTAATAAGTGCTTGCAAGTCTCCTTCTGGTACTAGCAAGTTATCATTCTTCTTTCCTTTCCCCTGATCGTTGTTTTGCAGAGCCCGTTAGGAGAAATTGATGTCTCAATCATTTTGCAAAAACAACTCAGGTACGTATGAGATGTACCTCCTTCCGCCTATGTTAATTTTTCCTCTTCCAGGAAAAAGATAGGCATAGCAAACTTCTTTCTGAGGAGAGACGTCAGGTTCCATCTCTCCTTACCCCTTCCATTTCTCGTGGGAAGGATCACAATTTTCGTGGGTCTCCTACTTTTTCGAAGTTTTCTTCGGAACTTGAAAAAGTGTGGGAATTATTATGTTAACCCAAAAATTGGCGATCCCTCCTAAGATAGCCGACTCGCAAGTTGCGGCCTGCTCCAGGAGGTCGCGGACTGTCACCCTTTCCTTCTATGGTTGGGCGGACAAACCTCTCAGTCCGCTCAGTCCTCGCGGCTAGGGCGGTCTCTCTATCCATACCGCCTAGGTTGAGCTGCTCTCACTCGTTCTAAGGGGGGTACAGACTACTACCTCAGTCCGCTCGTACAGATCGCGTGGTTTTTTCTCCTAACCGCGCAATAGTTCATTTTTCCTTTCTAGAACGAACTGCACAACAATGTGGCAGACTCGCATTCCTATCCGCCTTGACCGCTCGATAGCAAAGTGCTCAACAGGTGGTAGATTCAATCTTCAGTCTGCCTAAGGGAGGAAGACTCGCACCTCCCTCTAGCTCTCCAACCCGCACAACATCCAGCGGACTCATCTTCAGTCCGCCAGGTCGCCAACCCTCATCACCAAGAAAATGATGCCACCAGTAGGCAGCCCGCTCAATCCGTCTGCCACGAGTTAGGCGGGCTCGTTGCGCAGTCCGCCATATAAACCCAAGCTCGGTAGCCAGCAATCTGCCTCCTCTCTGTAGCGGGCTGGGCGGACTCGTTTAGCAGTCCGCCAGCTAGCCCTTACGTTTTCCGTGTCCGCTTCTTCCCAATAGCGGGCGAACTCTTCCTCAGCTCGGACAACCAAGCGCGAACTCGCTCTACAGTAGAGGCAGACTCGTCCCAGTCCGCCAACAGCAAGACCAGCTTCAAATAAGTCCCAAACCGCGTGGCCTGGCGCGGACTCCGCGGACTCAGCCTTTGTACTTGCACAACCCAGCACGAACTCGCTCAACAACAGAGGTGGACTCGTCCTAGTCCGCTAACATCAAGACCAGCTTCAGACAAGTCCCAGATCACGCGTCCTGGCGCAGACTCAGCATTTGTACTCGCAGAACCCAACGCGAACTCGATTAGCTGCAGAGCTAGACTCGTCCAAGTCCGCCAACAGTAAGACCAACTTCAGACAAGTCCCAGATCGCGCAGCCTGGCGCGGACTCCATGGACTCAGCCTTTGTACTCGCACAACCCAACGCGAACTCACTCAGCAGCAGAGGCGGACTCGTCCATGTTTGCCAAAAACAAGACCAGCTTCAGACATGTCCAAGACCGCATGACCTAGCGAGGACTCAGCCTTTGTACTCGCACAACCAAGCGTTAACTCGCACAACCCAGCGTTAACTCGCTCAGTAGCAAAGGCAAACTCGTCCTAGTCTGCCAACAGAAAGACCAGCTTCAGATAAGTCCCAGACCACGTGATGCAGGCTTTCATGTTTACACCGAAATATATATACGGACACACACGAATATTTCTCTACGAACAAAATTCTACACTCGAACACTCGATCTACGCAGCACCACGTAATTAATGTTATAAATTTTATACTGACGTATAGGTAGCCAAACCGATTAGGATTGAACAAGGGCTATAGGCCTATGATCTTTCCGACTAAAGGGACGTACACTGTCTGAACGAGCGGTGTTGTACCAAAAGAGATCTACTGAATAAAATACGATTTGTAAAGGGTAGATCTATCCCAACAAAAAAAACAAAGGTTCAACAAACCCTTTCGAAATTAAATCAATCAAGAAAAACATAAACCGAGCGAATAAAACCACAATGAATTAATGCAAACAAAATTCAACGCCAAGGATTTCCACCACAAGAATATCTAGGAAAAAGAAATCACACGAAGGAACGAATTTTTCATTACCCAACCAGAATGGATGATTCCGATTATCTCTACGTGGATCACTCTTCAATGTCTCCGCTGGAGTCACATTGGAAGGAGAGGAAACTTGTCCGCCTTCGTCGCTTCACGCCGGAGTAGGAATCCCCAAGGAAGCAACCTTTATTACCTTGACCGAATTATCTTGAATGGAAGGTGGTGCTCATTTTTTTGCAAGTGGTGGTGGTGGTTTGGTTGGCGGCTAAGAAGGAGGGTGCTAGGGGAGAGGGGGAGAAGGCCTAGGACGAAATTTCAAGAGGGGAGAGGAGGAGGAGGAACTGAATTTTCAAAGAGGGGATGAGAGAGGTGGAGGGAAAATTCAAATTTTAAATTCTTGGTTTTCAATTTTTCATTCTCTAATTATTCCTTCATAACATGGCTATATATAGCCTACACCACTCAATCTCCCTCCATTCAAAATTCCAAATTTAATATTAAAAATTCAAAATTAAAGTTATGATGGTTATATACACCCATCATAATACAAGAAATGAAATAATTAAAACAACCTATGATGGTTATAAGCACCCTTCATTACATGAATTATTTAAATGCAATAAAAATAAAAATGCTAAAATGAAATAAAACATGAAAATGGCTTAATAATTAATAATAATTAATAAATTAATATTAATTATTAATATATTGGTTTGCGTTCAGGGCGGAAATTATGGTGATGCTCCACATGGTCATCCGTAAGCACGTCGTCGCCATCATTAAAACGTTGCGGGCCGTTGTCTCCATCAATCCTCACCCACTTAAAAGTACTCATCACCAATGAGTTGGGTTGAATGCACCAGCGCGGGAGAGTAACATCCAAAAGAGCCACCTTCAATCTAGTAAGCCAAGAGTCATCAGAGGCCGGACGATCATTCCATCGAACCAAGGAGTGGCAAACATCACCATATGAAAAGGAGAGCACTTCAACCTGGAGTATCCTGTCATGCAAAAAAGTTGGTCCTGGGGACCCTTGGAAAAGCATTAGGCAATAAAGGAAGGTAAGTTTCTACATCAACTACCAACGTACCTCCAGTGAAGACCGATGAAGAGAGCGATCCAGGCACAAACTCACTACCCAAACCATAATAGAGCAAGGTGGAACCAAACGGACAAACAGATAATTCAAGTGGTGGAGAGACATATAGCGTTAAATTAGAAACATTAAAAATTGGGGTATTACCCCAATCAGTGGAAAACTTCAAACGACATGCGTGTTATCCTAATTTCATTAATATCCGGAAAAGGTCCAGCTCACAAACTCGCCAACTTTCTATAGTGCACGAAGGAAACCGTTCAGGGACGAGACACACCAAAACTAAATCGCAAATCATATAGTGAGACGCACTTCTATTTAAACTAGAATGAAATTGATAAAATATAATTTGTATGCTAGAACTTCACTAAAGTGTTTATGTAAAATGTGATCATAGAGAGCATAATCTAGCGTAAAATTACTCGATTTATTAGTTGGAGTCAACAGAACTAATAAAGGTGGCACTAAAAGAACTAATTCAGGTGGCACTAACGGAACTACATCAGGTGGCACCAACAAAACTAAATCAGGAGGCACCAACAAAACTAAATAAGGTGGCACAGTAGACGACCTCATCATAAACATATAATCAAAGACTTGATTATTCTTAGGAATTCGGGGGGATACAGAATTAGTAATTATTATATTGTGACTAAACAAAAAATCTATTAGCGCACTTCGAGACATGTCCAAAGCAGGGGCCGGTAAGGGTGGCACAATAAAATGTCCTGATCAAGCATAACAAATACATATCCTAAAGAGTCCGCTAGTCCGTTCAATGGATCAGGAGGGAGAGTCCGTAAAACTAAAACTGGGAGAGAGTTAAGATCAAATTTAGTTTCACATGATAGAGTTATCATCAGGGGACGCTCATCCGGGTCTATTTCAATAACGTCTAACAACAGTAAAACTCTCTCACTAGGACAATCTTCCAATGCCCTGAACACGTCACCCAATTCAAAAATAGTAAAGGTCAACAAAATGGGCACATCAATATGTCTCGGACTAAAAATGACAAGCTCGTTTCCTAACAAGTCATCTAATCGAGTCAAGTGAACTTGAGGGAGAGTCGACATGGTCGATTCTGGAGAAGGAGCAAAGTCATACTCACCGTCAAAACACGGATTTAATGTCCAAGAAAAATCCTCCGATAAGCCATCAAAATAAACGGGAAGATCAAACAGTGGATTCATCCTCACAAAAAACTCAGCTGGATCGTCATCACCTAACTCACTCTCAGATAAACATTCATCACAGGATGACGCTACCAACTCAGCCAAAATTTCTTCCAACCCACAAGATATTTCATCCAAATCAGAATCAATAACAGTCTCAATAGTAGGAAAAATCAAACCCGACAAAATTTCTAATCCACATTGTGCTTCAGGCAAAGGATATAACATCAAAGAAATATATTTCGGGTCCTCAGCGCTACCATCATCAAAAATTAACCCTCTTACACAGGGAAAAGCTTCCAAAACAACACAACCTTCGCTAACCAAATCTTCCCATGAAGTAGGTACATCATCTAAATCAGGATAGAAGATTGGGCAAATCGAATCTCGGGGAGAATCTAAATTAGCTTGAACCTCAAGCAACGATGATAATATCAATGAACTATCTCCGAGAGGTGCATCACTAAGATCATCCCAAGGTGACTCTTCCAAAACTGCTGAAATATCTACCAATACTGGGTCAACTGAAGACTCCATGATATTCAAGGGAGACGCCTCAGAAACATCATCGAAGGGAAGCGGAGATGATTCCTTAGAGGAGAAATCCTCATCCAGGTCACTAGGGTAACCAATCTCCTCATCATCACTCAGATCTTCACTGATAATATCATCGCCATCAGCGGCGGGCTCTGCCCGAGACACTACATCAGACTCATCCGAGGAGTCAACAGCTTGATCTGACAACTCAGGGGGAGACTCTAAAGAGACTACGGGAATAGTCGGAAAAGGACAAACGTTAGTACCAATGCCAGATATTTCACTAGCATCATGTGTCATCATCTCTTGACTAACCATACTGATAGGAACACTCTCACCCCACGAGCTCATGACATTCCTCGCAATCACATCTATCGAACTAGGGATAGGGGTCCTAAGATTCTCCTTTCCTCCATTGGTAGGTGCAGGTACACAATGGGTAGATGTACCATCCTTGGAGGAAGGTCTAACTCGAGGGGGTAAGTCACTCCTGTGATCAGAAATGCGTCTAGTGCCCTGGAGGGGAGAAATATGATCATGAGACGTCCAAGTATGGGAGTACGAGGGGACGTACTGATTCAATGTAGGTTAAGTCTTAGGTGGCTAATTACTAAGATAATCAAAAATCTGGGAACGACGGTACGGAGGGTAATACTCATCCGTTAATAGATTCTTCATAATCTGCCACCCTACAAGTATGTCATCGAGTGACATCCCAAAGCGTCTCTCCTCATTGAGCCAAAAGGTCTAGGCTCGACCAAATAATTGGAGTCTCGCAAGGGAATCCTGTGGGGGTCTACAATATGATATCGCTCAAAATAATGTTCCATATCCTTCACCCAACAAAAAAAACACTCGCGGTCCACCTATCCCATCATAAGTCGGAGCAAGAACTATAAGTTGTGCTATTAAATCTTTAATCTCATCACATTGGCACTTCATCTCCTTGCGAAATGAATTAATCGAGGCAAGTGAGGGAAGGGGACTAACATCGAATGCCATTTTAGTGAGAAATAGAGAGAAAACTCGACCCGAATTGTATGCACATGCAAAGAAAAGGGTACCTAAAGCACTAACTCTAGAAAAGATGGAATTGTTCCCGCCTAATAGCTAGGTGAATATATATATATATTTTTTGGTTTACTGGTAGGAAATATCAAGGCAGTTATTAAAATTTTTTTTTTATTTTGCTGAAAAATAAGAAATTTATGGCGCTATTAGCAGACCAGAATTTTTTTTTTAATTTTGGCAAAACTAAGTGCCGACAAAATGCGTGTTAACGTACTAAATAAGAGGGGGAGGGTGCCAATTAGGAAATTGACGTGAACCTCCCTCTGATACCAAATTGATGAAGGCTTGCACGTTGACACTGAAATATATCTACGGACACACACGAATATCTCTCTACGAACCAAATTATACACTCGCACACTCGATCTACGCAGCACCACGTAATTAATGTTTTCAATTTTATACTAGCGTACGGTTAGCCAAACCAATTAGGATCGAACAAGGGCTATATTCCTATGTTCTTTCCAGCTAAAGGGACCTACACGGTCCGAACGAGCGGTGTTTTTCCTAAAGAGATCTACCGAATAAAATACGATTCGGAAAGGGTAGATCTCTCCCAACAAAAGAAAATGAAGGTTCGTCAAACCCTTTCGAAATTAAATCAATGAAGAAAAACACAAACCGAGGGAAGAAAACCACGATGAATTAATGCTATCAAAATTCAACGCCAAGGATTTCCACCACAAGAATATCTAGGAAAAAGAAATCACACGAAGGTAGGAATTTTTCGTTACCCAACCGGAATGGATGATTTCGATTATCTCTACGTGGATAACTCTTCAATTTCTCCGCTAGAGTCACTTCGGAAGGAGAGGAAACTTGTCCGCTTTCATCGCTTCACGTCGAAGTAGGAATCCACAAGGAAGCAACCTTTATTGCCATGACCAAATTATCTTCAATGGAGGGTGGTGCTCGTTTTTTTGCAAGTGATGGTGGTGGTGTGGTTGGCGGCTAAGAAGGAGGATGCTAGGGGAGAGGGGGAGAAAGCCTAGGCTTAAATTTCAAGAGGGAGAGGAGGAGGAAACGAATTTTCTAAGAGGGGAAGAGAGAGGAGGAGGGGAAATTCAAATTTTGAATTCTTGGTTTTCAATTTTTCATTCTCTAATTATTCCCTCATAACATGGCTATATATAGCCTACACTACTCAATCTCCCTCCATTCAAAATTCAAAATTAAAATTATGATGGTTATATGCACCCATCATAATACAAGAAATAAAATAATTAAAACAACATATGATGGTTATAAGCAGTCATCATTACATGAATTATTTAAATGCAAAAAAAATAAAAATGCTAAAATAAAATAAAACATGAAAATGGCTTAATAATTAATAATAATTATTAATAAATTAATATTAATAATTAATATATTGGTTTGCGTTCAGGACGAAAATTATGGTGATGCTCCATATGGTCATGCGTAAGCACGCCGTCGTCGTCTTTAAAATGTTGTGGGTCGTCGTCTCCATCACAGCGCGGCTTGGCGCGGACTCCGCAGACTCAGCATTTGTACTCGCATAACTCACAGACTCACCGGGGGTGACGTTACCAAGACCGTTACCTCCTCAGGCCTATAAATAGGCCCCCATACCTCTTATTTAGGGACTCGGCAGAGGCATCAAGGTCCCATCATAAGTTCTTGCGGACTCTGTTTCTCAGTCTGCGCGAACTGCTCCCCTTCTATCTACTTGATCAAGCAGTTTGCCCGTCTTAGTCCAGCGAGCTGCCTGATAAGTAACCGCGCGGTCCGCCGACCTTTCCTGGTCAACCCGCGCGGCCTATGGCATTCTTCTCCTTAGCCTCCATCTTTCCCCTTTGTACCCTTTACTGCTTTCTCCTGTAAAGGTGCACTAGCAAGCTGTAATAATGTTTCTTGATTAAAGGAAAAGCCCGTCGCAAGAGTGACATTCAAGCCTCAACAGGCGAAGTCTGTTGTTTCTGCTGTTAGCGGCCCCCTCTCTTATTCTCTCCTCTCTCGGCATCAACCTGCAAAGCTAACCACCAAAGTAGCTGTCTGCTCGACAGTACCCGATCAACCTTCCCAGTTGCTCTCAGCAAACCTCTCCTCTATCCTCGCAACCCTCTTCTTTGCTTAGCTTGTGAGATCCAACAAACTGTTAACTAGAAGTCACATTTCTTGCACCAATACTCTCTAATAAAATGATACCTAATCTCTATGTGCTTAGTCCTGCTATGAGAAACAAGATTTTTAGCAAAAGAGATTGCACTAGTAGAATCACAAAACATTGGAGTTCTACTTTGCTTGAGATTGTAATTTTGTAGCTGATGCTGGATCCATAGTAGCAGTGCACAGTAACTTCCAACTAAGATGCACTCTGACCAATCTTCCTCTTAAAACCTGATAGGTGCCAGAGGTGTTTTTCTTATCTTCTCTGCAACCTGCAAAGTCTGAATCTGAATACTTAGTTAGTTCAGAGTCATTATTCCTAGGGTACTAGAGACCAAGATCATGTGTGCCCTTGAGATATCTCACAATTCATTTAGATACAAAATAATTCGATTCCTTAGGGCTAACTTAGTATCTAGCACAAACACATATAACATACATAATGTATGGCATACAAGTACTAAGGTAGAGGAGGGAGCAAATTATGCCTCTATATAAGGTTTCATCAACAGGTTTTCTAGTTTCATCCATGTCTATTGACACACTTAATCTCATAGTAGTTTTCATTATGGAGGCACTCTCCATTCCAAATTTTTTAATCAACTCCTTGGTGAACATAGACTGAGAGATGGATAGTCCATCCTCTAACTATCTAACTTGTAGGCCCAAGAAATACTTGAGTTCACCCATACTGCTCATTCCAAACTGTCCTTGAATAATTTTGGCAAACTTTTTGTAGAGGCCATCATCAGTAGACCCAAATATTTTATCATATACATAAATTTGGACTAGAATGATCTTACCCTTAACTTCCCTTAAAAATAATATCTTATCTAGCTTTTTCCTTGAGAATTTGTTCTCAATGAGAAAGCTAGACATGGTTTTATACCATGACCTAGGGGCTTGCTTCAACCTATATAAAGCTTTTCTAAGCCTAAAAACATAATCATGAAAGTTAGAATTAACAAAACCTGAGGGTTGCTCAACATAAAACTCTTCTTTTAGGTCACCATTTATGAAAGTTGGCTTCATATTCATTTGGTGGACCTTGAATCCTTTATGTGCAGCATAAGCAATGAATAGTCTTATAGCTTCCAATCTGTCTACTGGTGCAAAGGTTTGATCAAAATCAATACCTTCCTCTTGTATGTATCCCTTGTCCACCAATCTAGCTTTATTCTTTATTATAACATCATTTTCATCAATTTTATTCTTGTAGATCCACTTGGTTGCAATGATGTTATGTACTTGTGGTTTGGGAACCAACTTCCAGACCTTGAATCTCTTGAACTGGTTCAGTTCTTCTTGTATAGCCACAATCCAAAATGGATCTATGTTGGCATCTTCAAACCTTTTATGTTTAACTTGAGAAAGAAAACTAGAGTACATAACAATATTGAGGCTTCTGCTCCTTGTTATAGCTCATTGGTTTGCATCTCCTATGATCTGATTTCTGGGATGATCTCTCAGATGCCTGACTGTAGGAGGCATTCATACTTCAGCATCATGAACTTTGTTGGCTGGATCCTGCTAGTCTTCAGCCATATCCTATATACTTTGTCCTTCTTCAAAAATGTACACACCATCATCTTCTACTAGGGTAGCTGGAGAAGTGTCCTTGATAGTTAGTTTATCCATATTCAACTCTACACATTCAAATTTAGAGGAGCTAGACAGCTCACTATTAATCATTGATGATTCATCAAAGACTACATTCACTAACTCTTCTACAACTTGATTTTTCAAGTTTTAGACTTTATATGCTTTGCTATAATTGATGTACCCAACAAATATCCCTTCTTAGAATTTAGAAGAAAACTTGGTCAAGTAGGACTTCCCATTATTGAGCACAAAGCACTTGCTACCAAAGATCCTGAGATAGGCTAGATTTGATTTTCTGGCTTTCATAATCTCATAGGGAGTCTTCTTGTGATACTTGTTGAAACGGGCTCTATTAAAGAAATGACAAGCAGTGTTCACTGCCTAAGACCATAAGTATTCTGGGAGAGAGGTTTCACTGAGCAGTGTCTTCCCAGCATCTATGAGAATCCTATTTTTCAACTCAGCTATACCATTTTGCTGAGGTGTTCTTGGAGAACAAAACTCCTGACAAATCCCTAGTTCTTCACAGAACTTTTTTATGCCTTCAGACTGAAATTAAGTACTATGGTCACTTCTGCTTTTTACCACAAAACTGTCTTTTTCATTCTGAACTTGCCTAAAAAAGGTCATTAAGATGTCTAGGGTTTCAAACTTTTTCTTTAGAAATAAAACCCAAGCATATCTGGAATAATCATAAACTATCACAAGTGTATAGACTTTCCTATCTAGACTACGAACTAGCTTAGGAACAAACAAGTCCATATGTAAGAGGTACAAACACCTCACTGAATCCTTAGCCCCAATGCCCTTAAAGTATGCTTTGGTCTACTTACCCTTTTAACAAGCAAAGCAAATGCCCTCCTTAGTGCTTGGGTCCATTTCTGACTATCACTTCACTAAAGAGCTTACTAATTGAATTTGAGTTCAAGTGAGAAAGCCTATTATGTCACTACACAAAGTAAGATACTATCTCATTTAGTACCAAACATACTGGAGTGTCAGAACATAAACATAAAAAAGTTTAAACAATTAATATTTCAACTCCTATTGCTTATCAACATGACCACTTGGTCACTTGATCTTTTGATCAGACACTCACCTTTATGGAAGACAATGACATAGCCAAGATTAGATTGTTGGTTTATGCTTATCAGTTTGTGTTGCAATCCTTCCACATAAACCACTTTTGTGATTGAGACTATGCCATTGGTGGTCATACCATAGCCCTTGGTAACTCCTCTGTCTAAACCTCTGAAGATAACCTTAGGTCCATTCTTCACTAGAGTATAGTCCTTTATATGGCCCCTAGTTCCAATCATAAGCTTGGAACATCCACTATCAAAGTACCATATTGGTGCATGGGTACTTGGACTATCATACAAACACAGTTTAGTTTACCTTAGGACCCAATAAGGGATTGGGTCCTTGGTTCTTGTTAGCTTGAAACTGAACATTTCTACCTACAGCTCTCCTGACAGGAAGACTTACCCTTGCCCTTAGTACACTATGGTTGTGCCAACAATCTATGGCAAAGTGTCCCACTTTACCACAACACCAACATTCATGAATGTTTTATCTCCTTTTCTAACAACCATTGTGAAGTGCAAGGAGTCAACAACTATATGATAAGTAGGGAGAGTAGCAGCCTTTTTCTTGTTTCTTTCAGCAAGAATTTGACAGAAAGTGAGTCTGCCAATAGATGTAATTTGCTTACTCTGAGTTCCTCCAACAGCAGTCTTCTTTGCATTAGACAAGCTATTCATAACATTAGAGATGTCCAAATCAGGCTTACTTACTGACTTACCTTTGGTCTGAGCTTTTGCTGGAAGAGCCTGAGAATAGGCCACTACCTTATCCTTGAGTGTGGGGGTTGGAGCACCAAACACAAATGGTCCATGATGGGCCATTTTGATTTCCTGTTGGGGAGCCTTCAGTGCACTCACACCCATGTCCTTTCTCCCACCATTGTAAGATACCCTTGTATTCTTACAAGAAGAGTTCCCATTTTCTAGTGACCATAAATGATATCTTGGTCATTCCTATTTGATGGGAGGATTACCTTGTGAAAGGTTTCCTGAGGCACTACAGGAGCTTTGCTCTTCCCTTTAGAATGGGCAGCACTAGAGTTCCACTTGAACCCCAAACCCCTCTTATCCTTTTTAGAGGTGAAGGAATTTATCAGTGGTAATGTTGTCTTGGGCTTACTAAATTCAGCCACAATCTATTTCTCCTTAAGGAGCTTCTCTTCAAGATCAATAATGATCTTGTTCTTCTAACTGATGGTCCAAATATGGATGATTCAGATAGTATTCAGTTGGCTGACTTCCCTCCTCATCTTATCAAGCAATGGTGCTGAGTCAAACTGCAGGGAAACAGCTAGATATAGGGAGACAATCTCCTCAGCTTGCTTCTTGACTGGCCTCTTCCTCCTTTTCAGAGCATCTAGAATGACACCATACTTGTCAATCAATTAATTGACATCCTCTTGAGAATCTAATCCATCATCCCACTGGAGGAAGTGGATGTATCAGAGTCTGAGCCAGACTCAAAGATAGAAGAAGAGCATAGGATAGAATGTACCTCATCAGGAATAGAAATTTCCTGATTTTCTTTTGATAGAGCCATAAGGCATAATTCCTCATCCTCATCACAGTCACTATCAATAAAGGCCAGTGGAGCCCTAATTCCTATCCTTGCAGTTAGATAGTCCTCATCCTCTTTAGTAGCAGCAGCAATAATAAATAGCCTTATATAGTTATTATCTTCTTCTTCAGATTCAGAAGATGCTAAGTCAGTTTGGCTCTAGCTCTTCTCATTCTTAGCAATGATGGTATTTTACTTCTTTCCCATATGGTGGTGATGCTTCTTCACGCTTATCTTTTTTCTTTTGATTGGGCAATCAACAATGACATACCTATGCTTTCTATAATAATAAAAAACACTTTTAGAAGAATTATGTTTGCTGGGTTTAGAATCATACATGTCTCCTTTGGATAACTTCTTCCCAGATTTGTTGTGATCTTTTTTGTAATTTGAGGAGGAGGAAGGATTGTTCTTCCACTGCCTCCTCTTCATCATCTTCTGGAATTGCCTTGTGAAGGCAACAAACTCTCCATCTAACATGTTACTGTCAGATGAGCAAGACTCAGAGCTTTCTAAATCAGCTGGCATTATTGGGGGTGAGGTAATCCTCTCCTTGCTCTTCTTAGAGCTCTCAGCCTTGAAGGACACTGTCCTCTCCTTGGCACGGGACCTGACAGTGGTCTCCTCCTCCTTCCCGACAGATAGCTGAAACTTATATAAAATCAGCTTTCCAAATAAAGTGTGGGGAGGAGTTTGAGTAAGCTTTGCCACTTCTCTGATTGCACAAATCTTTGTGCCCAGTCTCTAGTTAGAGATCTTAGGAACTTTTCATTCAATTCATAATTACTGAAGGCCCTCTCATATGTCCTAAGCTCATTGACAACTACGAAAAACTTTGCATAGTAATCAGCTATATGTCCTTTCTGCTTTGCCTAAAGAGCTCATATTCCTGATTAAGTAGGGATTTCCTATCATCCCTAACTTCTTTTGTGACCTCAAGTATACAATTAGGGTGTCCCACATTTCCTTAGCAGTCTTGTAGTGGACAAGCGTATGGAATGTGGAGTCATCTATGATACTAATAATTGTATTTTGCGTAATCTTGTCCATGATTTCCAGGATGACCTCGTCCTTTGTCATCTCAATGTACTTCTTTGGGGTTTGGACACTAGCATCAAGGATAGAAATCTTCATGGGGATTAAGGGTCCTTCTTGAACTGTGATGAAGATCTTATTGTCTGAGGCCTCCATGAACAACCTAACCCTCTCTTCCCAAATACGAAAATTCTCCTTTCTATAGATTGGAAGCTTCATAGAGCTCAACTCCTCATGGTTCTCTCCTAAACCCTTAAGAATAATCCCTAGCAACCCTTGGAGATCTGTTCAGACTATTAAGTCCTTTTTGAACAACCTCCCTCTAATACCACTTGAAAGTCTTTGTTTCAAGGGTAGTTAAACACCTAGAGGGGGGTGAATAAGTTTTTGTGTCTTTAACGACAATCTTTTTGCTTTGATGTGTTGAGATTTAGTTTTATTTTAGCTTTCAAAAATACACAACAACATACAAGGTATTTATAAAGGTTCCCCAAGGTATAGGCACATCCACTATCCCTCCCACCTTTCTAATAGTGTGTTAGACAAGGTCAACTTCTCCAATCTCAGCACAATGAGCTTACAATATAGATTCCTCAGGATCTATCAGACTCCACCAAGTTCTTCCTCAGGCCTAAGGCCCTACAATCAGATATATAATATCCTGAAAGATATAATTCGTCTACCTAAATCACCTAGAGGGGGGTGAATAGGTTAGATGTGCGTCTAATGTGGAATAAAAAATTTAGCAACTAGCACAAATAAGTAAGCAAGCAATCACAAAGACGATAAGAGATTTATAGTGGTTCCCTGATCTTGGGTACGTCCACTTTTCTCACCGATCTAG
Source organism: Platanthera zijinensis (assembly GCA_039513925.1). NCBI lineage: Eukaryota > Viridiplantae > Streptophyta > Magnoliopsida > Asparagales > Orchidaceae > Platanthera > Platanthera zijinensis. The sequence continues at coordinate 197,347,545 of CM077085.1, read as the reverse complement.
CAAATTACTAGAATCGGCTAATCCACTATCTCGGATTGAAAACCAATCCTACACCTCGGAACCACGTTCCTACAAAACGCAATCCAAATGGATCTACAATCGGAAGATAAAAATTTCCTACCACTCGGAGAACAACGCTCCTACACACGGAGAATAATCTCCTATAAGATTTACAAATAGAGTTTGAAAATACAAACAGAAATATTCTCAGATCTGAAATAATTTGTCTCAAGGTCTTCTTCTTGAATCGTTGCGGCTCTTTCAGAATTTATAGAAGATGATCCTTTGAAAATCTGACCTGAGAAAGCTTGAATCTACTCGATCAAGGAGAGAAAAATGATTCCTTAATATGTAGATCTTTTAGATCGAATGCAGAGAGATCGATCTTGACGAGAGCGGCGGCTTCAGAATGTCGTTCTTGAGAATAGTCGGCCGAATCAATAATTTTGGAAAGTACGAAATCCGCTCTTAAAAGATTCTTATTTTTTTTCTGCTTAGGGTTATGTCTTATTGAAAATACCTTATATAGGATTACCCTTAACGACTAGAAAAGATATTAATGACGACACATGGACCAATCACGTCGAGTTATTTGAAATTTCGGCCGTTCTGGACATAGAACAAAATTTTCCTTGAAAGTCGACTTAGTTCTCGAGAAGTAGCTATAGTTCTCGAGAACTAGGAACTAAGTCCTCGAGAATTGTAGAGACTTCTCAGGAACTAAATTCTATAGAAGAGGTTTGAATTTCTCGAGAACACAAGGTTTAGTTCTCGAGAACTAATTGACTTCTCGAGAATAAACACTTAGAAACTTTCCTGAACTTCTTCAGAACAAGCACTTAGAAACTTTTCTAAACATCCCGAGTACAAAGAGAATGGCTTCTCGAGAACTAAAGTAGGACTTCTCGAGAACTAAAGGAAGACTTCTCGAGAACATAACTAAGAAAAATTTCTGAGGGAAATCGTGACTATTCAAGAAATTAAGCTGGCAGTTCTCGAGAACTGAAGCCAAGCTTCTCAAGAACAAGTAAGACTTCTCGAGAACAATACCTTAGGCTTCTCGAAAACTGACCAAGACTTCTCGAGAATAAAGAGGACTTCTCGAGAACTATAACTTAAAAAATTTCTTGAATCTGTCCAGACTTCTCAGGACCTTGAACCTTGGCTTCTCGAGAACATTGTAGTTAAGCTTCTCGAGAACTGTGAGGGCTTCTCGAGAACTATGCTACACTTATCGAGAACTCTGAATTTACTTCTCGAGAACTAGACTTAGATAATTTTTTAAGAATTTTAGAGAATGTATTCTTCTGGTCCTGTCTTCATCCCATGCTCCCAATGTTTGAACATGAAGTGTATCCCAATTGAGAGGCTACACATGAGTCAACACATTGGATCACACAGTGAGGGATTACGTTGTATGGTCCTGTGTTCCTGACCCACTGTAGACTGACATTGGTGTACACTTAGCACCGAGACTCTGCAAACATTCAACTAAAACAGGATATAAAATACAACTTAATTCATCTTAGTTTAAGGGCGACTTCATGCAATTTAGGGTTATTGTGGATGCAATACCCAACAATCTCCCCCTATTTGTAGAAGTCAGAACCCTCTACACTAAAGTGAATTATCATAATAAAGAAAGAACTATAAGAAAGGAAATTGAATATAAATGCAAAGACAGATTAATTAAAGGAAAAATTATACAAAACTAGGAATTGTATATATAAGTAATGTTTTAGAATCAATCAAAATCCATTTCATAAAAAATTCTCAAAAACAAAACATCATGAATCATCCTTTGCTTTGCTGTTGCCTGTCTTGCTTTTCCTGCTGCCTCCCTTAATAACTGAAAGGCTTAGGATAGTACCTTGGGGGATTTGGAGGAACTATAGGATTATTCTTTCCATATTCTCTGTCATATATCCTCCTTTTGGTCATGGTCTTTTCATATAATTCCCACTCAACTGAGTTGTAGTGAATATTTCTATTCTCATTAAAGTCCATGACTAGTTTAAGAGTTTCAAGAATAAGAGTTTTGGAAGTAGGGCTCCAAACTTCACCAAATTCCTTTGATTTTCTTATTTCTACCTATGGCTGGGGAACAGATCTGCTAGCAGAAGGACCTTCCCCATACTTCCTTTTCTTGGGGATGTGAACCTCTGGTAGATTTTGAGGAATAATGCCATCCCAAACTTGGGAATAGGAAGCTGGAGGAGGTGACTGATCTTCTTGTCTAGGAGAGAATGTAGGCATTTGAGGTTGAGGCACTTGGCTAGACTCACCTTGAGCAAGAGGATTTAAGTAAAGAGGAATAATGTTGGGGTCAGCCTGAAAATCTTGGAAGATCTAATTGTGAATCCAGACAACTGTATCATATGTATGTAATTTTACTGATTGAATCTGTTCTAAAACATCCTTACTGATTGTAGTTATTTTCTCATCCCAAACAGTTTTGGCATTTGCAGTAAGCTTTTCTACCTGTTCTTTCACTATAGTCTCCCCCCTTTCTGATTTTTACAGATATCTGGTCTATGGTGTCTTCTTTAAAAGTACCAACTTTATTACATACATTCATGACATTCTCTTCAGCTCTCTTTTCAAACTGAATTTGATTGTTTTCCAGGGTGACACATTGGTCCATGACTTGACCAATGCTTGTGATGGTGTGATCTATGGCTTTGCCTCCAATTCTGAACAATCCTTTGAGAGAATCAATGTTGGATTGAATCTCTGTAAAGCCTCTGCTCATTTCTTTCTCAAGGGCAATTACTTGATCTTTAACAGTATGAAGAGATTAATCAAAATATTTCCTCTAGTTAGCTAACATTTCTTCAATCTTTGACAGAATATCTGAATTTGCAATTACAGCAGCAGCAGGAGCAGGGGTGGTAGATCCAATCTGAGGTGGTGGAGCAGCTTTTCATGGGGGGATTTCTTCCAGTATTACAGAGCTCTGGGCTCTTACAGTATGAGATACTATATCTCCCTCCTCATCAACAAATCTAGGAAGAGAGAAATCAAGATTCCTGAGATGGACTTCCACCTCCTCAGGGGCTTGCACATCCTCTTCAGATAGAAGGGTGGTCTATAGTGGAGTTGATTCTTTTCTTGGAGAGGGAGGAGTAGCTTGGGGTGAGGGTTCTCTTGATAGGTCTTCAGGGAGATCTTTGGGAAGGGGGGAAAGAGGTTATTCTGAGGTGAGCTCTTCTATCATCTTGTCTATAGCTTCATTTATGTCTTTGAGAATATCTTGGGCTGGAACATCTGATAGGTTTGGCACGAAATAGACTGCCATAGGGCTCCTGACTTGAGATCTCACTAGGCTTCTTAGAGGAGATCTGGCTGGAGGAGTTAGAATTCTGATACCTGAGGCAGAGTGTGCAGGCTCCCCCTCAGTTACTGTACCAGATGGTTCAGCAACATGATGTAGAGGAGGAGATGGAGTCCTCACCTCTGAGACAGAAACTCCAACTTCTTTAGCTATCTGTCTTGGGTTTTTCAGCTTTAACTCCCATCTCTGGATGGAGGCTAAGGAAATCTTCTTAAGGTTCTGAATCGGCGTACCTTTGGAGGTTTTTAAGGTAACAGGATCAATCTCTCGCAAAATCAATGAAATTATCCTTGCAAATTTGGGAGCTTGAATACTGTCCCTGATCAACTCAAAGACCATCATGCTAAACTAAAATTTCTTCCTTGAGACAATGGCTGTCATTACTCCAAATAGATCATTAGTAATGAAACTGATCGACCCTGTTTTGCACCATTGGATTTTTCCAATAATGTCTGCAAGAAATTTCCCTACATCATTTAAAAGGTTTCTCCTTAAGGAGTGAAATTCCTCAGAAACTCCACAGAAGGAGAAGGTCCTGTCATTGTCGTCCAAAGTTAGGTCGTCTTCCTCATCTACAACGGGCATTCTCAAAAGCTGGGAAACTATCTTCTTGTTCAACTTTATCTTGATCCCTCTGACTTGAGTTTTCAGAATCTTACCATTCCTTTTCACCTTAACATTCTTGAAGAACTCTTCGACATCAGGAAAGAGAATCTTGTAGGGTTTGTCAAAACGAACATGAGACCGACGGTTTCGAGAAGAATGAGAAGGTTCTGGAAATCATCTGAAATCTCTGCAATTCCTGCAACTACCAGTTCACTGCCGACTCCAATCTTGGAAATCAGCACCATGGAAGCTGACTGTGGTGACGGACTGAGCGTGAGACTACAGCGGAGATAGAGGTTTCTTACGGTGGAAGATTATTCTTGGAAACCTGCGCCATGGAAGCTGACGGTGGCGACGAACTGAGCGTGAGACTGCGGCAGAGATAGGGGTTTCTTATGGCGGAAGACGAAGAGTTTTGAGAGAAATAATTTTGAAATGGCGGTTGATTTAAGATTTCTAAAATATTATATATATATATAGCCCTAGTAATGTCAATTATGAGTCTAATTAACCTTGTATTAGGATAGAAATCAAGAGGTTTTCGAAATAGAAGAGTTAGTAGAAAACAGAAAAAATGACGGGCCATTTCTCGAGAGGAAAGCTTTAGTTCTCGAGAAGTGGCATATAGTTCTCGTGAAGTAATGTTTAGTTCTCGAGAACTGGCAGATAGTTCTCGAAAGGCAAGCTTTAGTTCTCGAGAAGTGGCAGATAGTTCTCGAGAGGCAAGCTTTAGTTCTCGAGAACTGGCAGATAGTTCTCGGGAAGTAAGTATGGTTCTCGAGAGTTACCCTTCTACTTGAGAAATTTTTACCTTTTTGGAGATTCCTCGATTCTTGAGCCCTTGAACTGATCACCTTGGCCTAATCTTCCTTGTTCAGCAGCCCAAGTTCAGTTTTGAAGAAATTGAAATTGGTCTCGTCCAGCGGTTTGTGAAAATATCTGCAACCTGTCGATCTATTGGCACGTACTGCAGATCCACATCCCCTTGCTCCACATGCTCCTGGATGAAGTTGTATCTCAGCTCGATGTGCTTTGTCTGGCTGTGTGAGACTGGGTTATTTGTGATTGCTATTGCGCTGGAGGAGTCCTAGAATAATGGAATGTCCTTGACCTTCATATTGTAATCCTCTAGCTGGTTCTTTAGCCATAGCAACTGTGCACAACAACTACCGGTAGAAATGTATTCTGACTCGGCCGTTGAGATTGCAACACAGTTTTGCTTTTTACTGCTCCAAGAGATAAGCCTTCTTCCTAGGAATTCACAAGTCCCAGAAGTGCTTTTGCTGTCGTCTTTGCTTCCTACAAACTCTGTATCTGAAAATCCAATCAGTTCACTATCATTACTTCTTGGGTACCATAAGCCAAGATTTAGTGTACCTTTAAGGTATCTCAAAATTCGCTTTGCAGCAATATAGTGAGATTCTCTAGAGTTCACCTAGAATCTAGCGCATACACATGTTGAAAACATTATATCTGGTCTACTTGCGGTAAGGTAGAGCAAGGACCCAATTATGCTTCTGTACATGGTTTCATCAAAAGGTTTCCCTTTCTCATCCTTGTCCAGAGACATAGCTGAGGCCATTGAGTCCTCATAGAGGTTACATTCTCTATTCCAAATTTCTTAAGTTGCTCTTTGGTGAACTTGGTTTGTGAGATGAAAATTTCATCCTCAGATTGTTTCACCTAAAGCCCTAAGAAATACTTTAGCTCTCCCATACTACTCATTTCAAACTTCCCTTGCATAAGTTTAGAAAACTTCTTGTAGAGGTTGTTATCCGTAGAGCCAAAAATAATGTCATCGAAATAGATTTGCACTAGCAAAATGTTGCCATTTATTTCCCTAAGAAATAATGTCTTGTTTAGATTTCCTCTTGTGAACTTGTTCTCAAGAAGAAAGATAGACAGCGTCTCATACCAAGCTCAAGGAGCTTGTTTAAGGCCATATAATGCTTTCTGCAGTGAATAAACATGATTAGGAAAAGTTGAGTCAACAAAACCTGGCGGTCGCTCTACATACACTTCTTCCTTTATGTCACCATTCAGGAAGGCGGATTTTATATCCATCTGATTGACGCTAAAGCCCTTAAGTGCAGCATAAGGAAGGAATAACCGGATCGCCTCCAGTCTTGCCACTTGATCATACGTTTGATCGAAGTCGATTCCTTCTTCTTGACGATAGCCCTTGGCAATGAGTCTTGCTTTGTTCTTTATAATAGTTCCATCTTCGTCCATCTTGTTCCGGTAGACCCATTTTGTCTCGATGACGTTCTTACTCTTGGGTCTAGGAACAAGTGTCCAAACTTTGCAACGTTTGAACTAATTTAACTCTTCTTCCATGGCTAGAATCTAGGATGCATCCGAGTTTGCTTCCTCGAACTTCTTAGGTTCAACCTGTGATAGAAAACTTAAGAATAAATTCTCGTTAGTTGTTCCTCTCCGAGTCCTGACACGATCCTGGGGATCTCCTATGATCTGGTCCATGGGATGATCCTTCAGGTGTCTGAGCTCTAGAGTCCTTGTATCTGGGATCTCTTCAGCCACTGGAGTTACATCTTCAGCTGGGATGAATTCTTCATCTTGATCATCTACCTCTCCAATCGGGGTTGTAGAGGTGACCTTGATGAACTTTTCATCTTTATCTTCAGTATGTTCATCCAGGCTGAGTTCCTTTATCTTTCTACCTGCATCTTCAATGAGCACACTAAAAGAGTTGCTTTGCAGCAAACTCGTCTCATCAAATACAATGTGTATCTATTCTTCTACCACCAGAGTTTTTCTATTAAATACTCTATAGGCCTTACTATGGCTACTATAACCTACAAATATACCTTCAAAGCTTTTCTCGCTAAACTTGGTGGTGTGATACTTGCCATTGTTATGTACGAAGCACTTACAGCCAAAGATTCTAAAATATGAAATGGTTGGTTTCCTGCCTTTTAGAAGTTCATAAGAAGTCTTATCATGGTTCTTGTTGATGAGAGCTTGATTTTGAACGTGACAAGCGGTGTTGATGGCTTCAGCCCAGAAGTACTCTAGGAGTGAGGCATCACTCAACATAGTCCGACAAGCCTCTATGAGTGTTATGTTCCTTCTCTCAGCTACTCCATTTTGCCGTGGAGTGCGAGGAGAGGAAAACTCATGAAAGCTACCTTGACTTTCACAGTATTCTATCATGGCCCCAGACTTGAATTCCGTTCCATTTTCACTTCTTATTTTGACTACGGAGCAGTTGTATTTATTCTGGACTTGCCTAATAAAATTAGTGAGAATATTGAAGGTATCTGACTTGTGTTTCAGAAAGAAAACCCACGCAAAGCGCGAGTAATCATCCACAATAACCAACGTATATTCCTTACCTCCCAAATTTCTAACTTGCAGTGGACCGAACAAGTCCATATGAAGAAGCTGTAAGCTTCTATTAGAATCCTTGCCTATAATGCTTTTAAATGAACTCCTTGTTTGCTTGCCTTTTATACAGGCATGACAAGGGCTGTCCTTAACATACTTGACATTAGGGGCATCACGTACTAAGTTCTGAGAGAATAGCTTATTAATAGTTTTGAAATTAATATGTGATAGTCTCTTGTGCCATTGGTCAGCAAGAGATGCACTATTATTTGCTAAAAGACATACTGGTGTAGAGGAGTCAATACAGATGAAATTTAAACAGAAAATATTTCTTCTTCGAGTGCCTGATAAAATAGCTTCCATGTTGTCAACTGATTTTATCAAACACTTCTCAGCATGGAATTCAACCACGTATCCTTTGTCGCATAGTTAGCTTATGCTGATGAGATTGTGTTCGCAACCTTCAACATAGGCTACATCCGGAAGGGATACGTTACCATTAGTAATCATACCGTAGCCTTTGGTAATTCCTCAGTCTGGACCTCTAAAGATGACCTTTGGTCCGTTCAACACCGGTGAAAAGTTCTGGAGTAGGCTCCTTGTCCCGGTCATATGCCGAGAACATCTACTGTCCAAATACAAGATTTGCATTTTAATGGCCTTTGGACGTACCTGCAATTATAATAACTTAGCCTTAGGAACCAAAACATGTTTGGGTCCTTGGTCTCGAGTTAGAATACTCCCCCTACGAGTATTAGCCTCATGAGTAGTCATTCTCACATTGCTAACTTGAGTATTTGCAGCTTTTCTAGGATTGAACCAACAATCTATGGCAAAGTGACCAACTCTACCACAGCACCAACAGTCAAATCTGTTGTATCTTTGCCTTATAATCTCCTGCTTGACATTCTTTAGAGGAGGTCTAGCAGGGGTAGCATTCTTGGAGGAAGAAGCTTCATGGTGATGGAAACTACATGAAGTCTTCTCCTTCATAGGCTTTTCCATAATAGGTTTTACCTTTGGTGCCTTTTTGATGTTATGACCATGAGCATAAGGTCCATAACTGTGAAGTTGAATCTCTTCATAAGGTGCCTTGAAGACACTCTCACCAAAGTTACGAGGGCGAGTCCAACCTTGGTACCTTTACTTAACTTCTCCGGGATCGGCCTAGTGAAGTGTCTATAGGTGGACTCATAGTCGAATTCGTTCGCAGGAAAGATAACTTTCTTGAATGAGACTGGCTCCAAAGGAGCTTTCTCTTTTTCCTCGGCCAAGGCCTTCTTGGCATGCTTATTCTTTCACATGGCCTTGTTTCTCCTAGAGGATTTACTAGGAGCACCTTTGTGGCCTAGACCAGCACCCTTGGCCTTAGCTGAGAATTCAACAATTAGAGGAAGTACAGTCTTAGGCTTAGAGAAACCTTCTAAAAGTTTCTTTTCAGCCAAGAGTTGTTCTTCAACCTCCTTGATGATTTTCTCCTTAAGGTCAAGGTGCTCAAGAGCCTTGTTGTATTCTTCAATAGATTTATTGAAGTCTTCCTTGAGAGAGTCATTCTTTGAGACTTCTTCTCTTAAGGTGCTCTCTGTAGCTTTTAGAGATTTTATCTCATTAGCTTGAGTTTTCACGACTCGTCGACATTTGTCGTAAGACTTGAGTAACTCCTTATATTGTCCCATGAGTTCAGATTCATCCTCAAAGGGATAGCCTCTTGCTCATTTTAATCAATAGATTCTGAAAGAGGGGTGTGAGATTTTACCTCCCCAGTGAACTGGGGGACTTGTTCATCATCAATTAGAGCCATTAGCCCAAAGTAGGCTTCTTCCTCTTCTGCACTTGACTCAGATGAGTCGGAGTCACTGAGGGTTTTGCCCTTCTTGGCTAATAGGCTTTTTTCTGTCCTCTTTTTATTGTAGGACTTCTGCTCTTCTCTTTTGACACCCTTTTTCTTCTTGTGGGGGTAATCTGCAATGACGTGACCTGGCTTATTACAGCAATAAAAAACAATGTCAGTCGAATACTATTTATTCGGTTTAGAACCATACTTGTCGTGGCAGCTTGAGCCTTTTCTATAGCGATCACCATCATTGCGTGATCTTCTATAGGAGGCATCCTTGCCTTTCCATTGCTTCTTCTTGTTATAAAATTTCTTGAACTGCCTTGAGAGTAGAGAGAACTCTCCATCAAACAGCTCTGAGCCAGAGGAGCTTGGATAAGATGATTCTTCTTCATTAGCTTCAGGAGCTGGGGCAAGAGAGCTAGCCTTTGTCTTCCTTGAGCTATCTGCCTTCAGAGAGACAGACTTCTCCTTGGATGCAGACCTGCTCGTTAGACATGCTTTCCGAACAGATTATGCGGGTCCATCTCGGCTAACCTTCTGAACTCCCGAATGGCACATATATTATTATCCCATTCCTTGGTTAGGGATCTTAAGAATATGTCATTAAGTTCCCCATTTGTTAAGACTCGGGCATAAACTCTTAGGCCATTGACTATCTTGAAGAAGTTCTCAAAGGTATCAGCTATGGCTTCCTTGTGACCATGCCTGAAGGCTTTATACTTCTGATTTAGTAGGGATCTCTGATCATCCCTAACTTCTTCAGTGCCTTCCTTCAGATTCACCAGGGATTATCACATCTCCTTAGCAGACTGGCAATGAATCAGATTTTGCAGCATCGAGTCATCGACAGCACTTGCTATAATATTTTTAGCTTTCTTGTCCAGGGAGACAAGTGCAATTTCGTCCTTATTCAAGTCCATCAACTTCTTTGGGACTTCTCTGGTTGGATATATTGTAGATGCAATCATAGGAATATACGGACCTTCTTCAACAATCATGAAGATCTGAGGGTCCACATCTTCCATGAAGAATTTAACTCTTTCCTTCCACATAGGGAAATTGTTCTTGGTGCATATAGGGAGCTTAGAAAAATCCTTGGTCTTACTAATTCTTGATACTTCTCTAAAGACAAATTGGAAAGGATCAGATCAAGGTGTTAACCTTTTAACGATCAACCTCCCTCTAATACCAATTGAAAGATATAAGTCGTCTACCTAAATCACCTAGAGGGGGGTGAATAGGTGAGATGTGCGTCTAATGTGGAATAAAAAATTTAGCAACTAGCACAAATAAGTAAGCAAGAAATCATACAAGCGACAAGAGATTTATAGTGGTTCCCCGATCTTGGGTACGTCCACTTTCCTCACCAATCTAGCAAATCACTACACTCGGCTACTCCACTATCTCGGATTGCAAACCAATCCTACACTTCAGAACCACATTCCTACAAAACTTGATCCAAATGGATCTACACTCGGAAGAGAAAAACTTCCTACCACTCGGAGAACAAGTCTCCGACACTCAGAGAATAATCTCCTACAAGATTAACAAATAGAGTTTGAAAATACAAACAGAAATATTCTCAGATCTGAAAGAATTTGTCTATAGGTCTTCTTCTTGAATCGTTGCGTCTCTTTCAGAATTTGTAGAAGAAGATCCTTTGAAAATATGACCTGAGAAAGCTTGAATCTACTCAATCAAGGAGAGAAAAACGATTCCTTAATCAGCAGATCTTTTAGATCGAATGCAGAGAGATTGATCTTGACAAGAGCTGCGGCTTCAGAATGTCATTCTTGAGAATAGTCGGCCGAACCAGTAATTTTGGAAAGTACGGAATCCGCTCTTAAAAGATTCTTCTTTTTCTTTTCTTCTTAGGGTTATGTCTTATTGAAATGAACTTATATAGGATTACCCTTAATGGCTAGAAAAGATATTAATGACGACACGTGGACCAATCACGTCGAGTTATTTGAAATTTCGGCCGTTCTGGACATAGAACAAAAATTTCCTTGAAAGTCGACTTAGTTCTAGAGAAGTAGCTATAGTTCTCGAGAACTACGAACTAAGTTCTCGAGAACTGTCAAGACTTCTCGGGAAATAAATTCTTTAGAAGATGGTTGGACTTCTCGAGAACACAAGGTTTAGTTCTCGAGAACTAATTGACTTCTCGAGAATAAACACTTAGAAAATTTCCCGAACTTCTCGAGAACAAGCACTTAGAAACTTTTCTGAACTTCCCGAGTACAAAGAGAAAGGCTTCTCGAGAACTAAATTAGGACTTCTCGATAATTAAAGGAAGACTTCTCATGAACTTAACTTAGAAAAATTTCTGAGGCAAATCCTGACTATTCAAGAAATTAAGCTGGCAGTTCTCGAGAACTGAAGACAAGCTTCTCGAGAACAAGTAAGACTTCTCGAGAATAATACCTTAGGCTTCTCAAAAACTGACCAAGACTTCTCAAGAATAAAGAGGACTTCTCGAGAACTATAACTTAGAAAATTTCTTGAATCTGTCAAGACTTCTCGAGACCTTGAACCTGGGCTTCTCGAGAACTTTGTAGTTAAGCTTCTCGAGAACTGTGAGAGCTTCTCGAGAACTAAGCTACACTTCTCAAGAACTCTTAAGTTACTTCTCGAGAACTAGACTTAGATAATTTTTCAATAATTTTAGAGAATGTGTTCTTCTGGTCCTGTCTTCATCCAATGCTCCCAATGTTTAAACATGAAGTGTATCCCAATTGAGAGGCTATACATGAGTCAACACTTTGGATCACACAGTGAGAGATTACACTGTATGGTCCTGTGTTCCTGACCCTCTATAGACAGACAAATGTCTACACTTAGCACCAAGAATCTGCAAACATTCAACTAGAACAAGATATCAAATACAACTGAATTAATCTTAGTTCAAGGGCGACTTCATGCAAATATGGGTTATTGTGGATGCAATACCCAACAATCTCCCCCTATTTGTAGAAGTCAGAACCCTCTACACTAAAGTGAATTATCATAATAAAGAAAGAACTGGAAGAAAGGAAATTGAATATAAATGCAAAGACAGATTAATTAAAGGCACAATTATGCAAAACTAGGAATTGTATATATAAGTAATGTTTTAGAATCAATCAACATCCATTTCCTCAAAAATTCTCAAAAACAAAACATCATGAATCATCCTTTGCTTTGTTGTTGCCTGTCTTGCTTTTCCTGCTGCCTCCTCTTATAACTGAAAGGCTTAGGATAATACGTTGGGGGCTTTGGAGGAGCTTTAGGATTATTCTTTCCAATTGTATATCATATATCCTCCTTTTGGTCATGGACTTTTCATATAATTCCAACTCAACTGAGTTGTAGTGAATATTTCTATTCTAATTAAAGTCCAGTACTAGTTTAAGAGTTTCAAGAATTAGAGATTTGGAAGTAGGGCTCCAAACTTTAGCAAATTCCTTTGCTTTTCTTCTTACTGCCTCTTGCTGGGGAACAGACCTGCTAGCAGAAGGACCTTCCCCATACTTCCTTTTCTTAGGGATCTGAACCTCAGGCCTAAGGCCCTACAATCAGATATATAATATCCTAAAAGATATAAGTCGTCTACCTAAATCATCTAGAGGGGGGTGAATAGGTGAGATGTGCGTCTATTGCGGAATAAAAAATTTAGCAACTAACACAAATAACTAAGTAAGCAGTCAAACAAATGACAAGAGATTTATAGTGGTTCCCTGATCTTGGGTACGCCCACTTTTCTCACCGATCTAGCAAATCAGTAGACTCGGCTACTCCACTATCTCGAATTGCAAACCAATCCTACACCTCGGAACCACGTTCCTACAAAACTCGATCCAAATGGATCTACACTCGGAAGATAAAAACTTCCTACCACTCGGAGAACAACGCTCCTACACTCGGAGAATAATCTCCTACAAGATTTATAAATAGAGTTTCGAAATACAAACAGAAATATTCTCAGATCTGAAAAATTTGTCTCTAGGTCTTCTTCTTGAATCGTTGCGGCTCTTTCAGAATTTGTAAAAGAAGATTCTTTGAAAATCTGACCTGAGAAAGCTTGAATCTACTCGATCAAGGAGAGAAAAATGATTCCTTAATCAACAGATCTTCTAGATCGAATGCAGGAAGATCGATCTTGACGAGAGCGGCGGCTTTAGAATGTCGTTCTTGAGAATAGTCGGCCGAACCATTAATTTTTAAAAGTACGGAATCCGCTCTTAAAAGATTCTTCTTTTTCTTTTCTGCTTAGGGTTATGTCTTATTGAAAAGACCTTATATAGGATTACCCTTCATGGCTAGAAAAGATATTAATGACGACACGTGGACCAATCACGTCGAGTTATTTGAAATTTCAGCCGTTCTGAGCTTAGAACAAAAATTTCCTGGAAAGTCGACTTAGTTCTCGAGAAGTAGCTATAGTTATCGAGAACTAGGAACTGAGTTCTCGAGAACTCTAGAGACTTCTCGGGAACTAAATTCTTTAGAAGAGGTTTGGACTTCTCAAGAACATAAGGTTTAGTTCTCGAGAACTAATTGACTTCTCGAGAATAAACACTTAGAAACTTTACTTAACTTCTCGAGAACAAGCACTTAGAAACATTTCTGAACTTCCCGAGTACAAAGAGAAAGGCTTCTCGAGAACTAAAGTAGGACTTCTCGAGAACTAAAGGAAGACTTCTCGAGAACTTAACTTAGAAAAATTTCTGAGGTAAATCCTGACTATTCAAGAAATTAAGCTGGCAGTTCTCGATAACTGTAGCCAAGCTTCTCGAGAACAAGTAAGTCTTCTCGAGAACAATACCTTAGGCTTCTCGAAAACTTACCAAGACTTCTCGAGAATAAAGAGGACTTCTCGAGAACTATAACTTAGAAAATTTCTTGAATTTGTCCAGACTTCTCGAGACCTTGAACCTGGGCTTCTCGAGAACTTTGTAGTTAAGCTTCTCTAGAACTGTGAGAGCTTCTCGAGAACTAAGCTACACTTCTCGAGAACTCTGATTTTACTTCTCGAGAACTAGACTTAGATAATTTTTCAAGAATTTTAGAGAATGTTTTCTTCTGGTCCTATCTTCATCCCATGATCCCAATGTTTGAACAGGCAGTGTATCCCAATTGAGAGGCTATAAATGAGTTAACACTTTGGATCACATAGTGAGGGATTACACTGTATGGTCCTGTATTCCTGACCAACTGTATACTGACATTGGTCTACACTTAGCACTGAGAATCTGCAAACATTCTACTAGAATAGGATATAAAATACAACTTAATTCATCTTAGATCAAGGGTGACTTCATGCAAATTTGGGTTATTGGTGATGCAATACCCAACATATCTTATAGCTCAGTAATTTGCACCAGATCACCTGCCTCAGACTTTATCCAAATTCCTACACTCGGGCTAGGAGGATAGCCATACACTCAAATCCATCACAGGATCCTACCTCAGAGAATAAATCTCTTAGAGCTCTTGCACCTAGGCCCTACCTCAGATCTACAAGAGTATCCTACCACTTAACCTTTATAAATCAAGCTAAGACTCAAATCTGTTAAGATCCTACAGAATGTGAGTTTTTTATAAATTACTTGCTCTAGAGGAACTATCCTCTAAGCCTTTTCTCCGGACTGAGTGAACTCATCCCTACTTCTTCTCAGCACCAAGGAAGTAGATCTTCAAGATGGTTCTGCTTATGTTGAGAAGAATCTCAAAAGCTGGAGTTTCTGAACTTGCTGAATAAGACTAAATGATCTTGCTATTTTTTCTTCTTTAATCAGTTAACCTTGTCTGAAGTTCTAAGACTTACTGTTGAACTCGAGTTGCAAACCTCTTCTTCTTTGTTTTCAGGAAGAAGATTAAGTAGAGTGGTTTTCTCCAAAAGTTCAACCCTTTAAATAATATCCTGGAACACTACTTTTTATTTCCCATGAATCCAATGACTCTTTGTGTAGTTGGACTAGCCGAAAATGATAACTGCTCCATCACTTTTGCATTTATAGCTATACTAAGGGAAAGTGGCGCCTTTGGTCATCTAGCAAGTATTACCATGATATTTGAATTTTTGCTGATGTCAGCATGACTCAGCTCTTCTAGACTTAGTAAATTCTAGACAGACTGCTCATGTGTTGAGTGCATTGAGTGAGCCTTCCTCATTCAACGCATATAGACTTTTATAATCTAACAGCTTAGGCATCGAGTGAGACTTCATCACTCAATGCCTCTAGACTTTATCTGAATTTACTTATATGAAGGCGTTGAGTGCAGCTTCTTCACTAAATGCTTCTGGACTTAGATAGATTTTCTGCCTGCTCCTTCTGAGGCTTTGACTGCTTGAGCTTCTGTCAATGCTTCTGCTCTTCTGCCATCGAGTGAACTGCCTTCACTCGACACTTCTGGACTTAACAAGATTTCTAGTCTGCAACTTTGCGGCTTTGACTATATGTAGTTCTCTCAACGCTTTTGCTCTTTTAACATCTAGTGAATTGCTTTCACTCGATGCTTCTAGACTTAACTTGCTTTCTGCTTTGTTAGCAACTTATCTTGAGTCAAACTAGTATTGTGACCCTAAAATCTTGTCTAATCATTGTATTGTAGAAAACCTACATACACTGAACTTAGGTCATGCATAAAATACATTTATGCACTTAGCATTGATGGTGATGCCTCTTCAAATTCAAGGAACATTGAAGGGCAATATTCCCAACAAGATCCTCCTTATCATCCTGAGCCATCAGACCATAGATCTTTTCCTAATCATCATCATCACTATCAAAGGATAATAATGGAGCCCTAATGCTCATCTGGGTTATAGCAGGTGCTGAAATCTCAGACAGTGCAGTCAGGCATATATACGCTTCTTCCTCTTCAGATTCAGAGGAACTGGAGTCACTATCACTCCACGTTCTTTCCTTCTTATCCAAGAGCATCTTTTCATCCTTCTTGCCTTTCTAATGCTTATTTTCTTTAGGCCCTTTTCTTTCCTTCTTTTTACATGGAAGTCAGCAATGACATGCCCAGCCTATTATAATAATAGCAAACAATATCATTATTAAATTATTTGTTCTTTTTGGGATCATACATGTCCCTCTTGGGGTCCTTTCTGGTTTTGTTTGAGTTCTGATTTTTCCTCCTAGAGTTGGATAAGGAGGAGGAATTGAGATTGTTCCAATGTTTCCTCCTTCTCAGCATCTTCTTGAATTTTCTTGTGAATAAGGCCAATTCTCCATCAGACATCTCTTCCCTATATATGTTTGGTTTAGACTCTTCTGATACTGCTTCTTTGCTTGGGGATGGTGTCACCATCTCATTACCTCTGCTAGAGCTATAAGCTTTCAGAGCCATATACCTTTTCTTGATATGCCCTTCTTTATTTTTTCTTGTTTTGAGGTGAAGCTCATGGTATAGCAGTTTTCCAAATAAATTTTGGCGCTCAATGTTCCCCAAGTTTCTCAATTCCCTAATGGCACAAATCTTTATATCTCATTCCTTGTGTAGGTATCTCAGAAACTTGTCATTCAGCTCATAATTACCGAAGAACCTCCCATATTTTCTCAGTCCATTCACAATTATGAAGAACTTTTAATAACATTCATCAATACTATCTTTCTTCCCCTGTCTGAAAGCTTCATACTCCTGATTTAGAAGGGATTTTATGTCATCCCTGACCTCTTTAGTCACTTCCATGTAGACAATTAAAGTATCCAACATCTCTTTAGTAGTTTTGTAGTGGATAAGATTCGGGAATGTAGAATCATCAATTGCACTAATAATGATGTTCTTGGCTCTTTTGTCCATTGTAGCCAGGATTTTCTGTCTGAAAGCTACATACTCCTGATTTAGAAGGGATTTTTTGTCATACCTGACCTCTTTACTACCTTCCATGTAAACAATCAAAGTATCAAACATCTCTTTGATAGTTTTGTTGTTGATAAGGTTCAAGAATCTAGAATCATCAATTGCACTGATAATAATGTTCTTAAATTTTTTGTCCATTGTAGCCAGGATGACTTCATCTTTCGACATCTGAAAAAATTTCTTGGGAAATTTCAGATTTGCCTCAAAGGGAGAGTTTTTCATTAAGACATAGGGTCCTCTTCCATAGTGATAAATTTTTTGGGATCAGAATCTTCCATGAAGAGTTTAACTCTCTGCTTCTAGATACCAAAATTCTTCGTCATACAGATATGAAGTTTCATAGAGCTAAGTTCTTTGTAACTCAAGAGCTCATTGTATTGTAAATCGTTTAACCCTTATGAACTTGTTCAGTAGTTAAGCCTTTATGAAAAACCTTACTTTGGTGCCACTTGAAAGATGAGGGTTGCTACTCACTTAGAGGGGGGGGGGTGAATAGGTGATTTCATTAACTTTAAAGTTTCTTAAATTATACTTAGAGAGCATAATGAGTAAGCAGATCATAACAAATAAAAGTAGCACACCACAGAGCACAGAGTGATTTAGAGTGGTTCCCAAAGAATGAGTACATCAACTTTCCCTATACACATATCTAGCAAAGAGGTAGCTTAGGCAAAATTCTCCAAATTCTCTTGTTAGATCCTAAGATCTTACAATCTTAGGAACACACGTTACCTACCTCAGACCCTTGCACATAGGTATTCCACCTCAGATCTCCAAATAGTTCCAACACCTTAGGCTTTCAACGCATGCGCTACAAACTCAGGCTTTCTTCAAGACCTACAAACTCAGATGTGAAAATAGATCCTACACTCAGATTCACACGAGAATCTTACAAAATCAGATCCTTCATGATTCTTACAAAATAATAGCAATCATATTTTGACTCTACACTTATGAGCTTGAGTCTTCAAGTAGTATCACACACAACAAGCTCCTTATTTATTCTTCTGATCAACACTTGATATAATCTCTTATAACTGTTGACTTGAATAAGAGAGCTTGTATCAAAAAATGAGTTCTTCCTAAAGGATGTTGTTGAATAAGATGAAGAAACATTCTCTAAACTATAGTGGTTGATGATTGTGTCTAGTTGAAGATTGACAGTTATTAAAATCTTTCACAGAACTTAAGTGAGGTAGCCATGAAGAATTTTTGTGAATACTGAGTGCATACAATCCTTTTTCTCAAGAGCTAAAGCTTGAATTCGCAAGAACAACAAAATTCTCAATTCTCCAAGTCTTTCTTTTATATTGGAATTGGCTGATAAAGAAATCAAGGATTGATTTTGAATTTTCCAACAGCTGGTCAATATTCCTCTCAAAATTCTTGAATAAAAAATATCAAGCGGCTATTTTTGAATTAACTTAAGGAAGGTTTACAGAATAAGAAATCTTCTGGTTTAAGTTTTTCAAATGTCCAGTTGCACTTTAGGAAGCAATCTTGAAATGGAATTTTCAACGCCTGTCAAAATTTGATAAAGGAATGATTTAGAAATATTTTAAATATTCTCCAATGAATTAGAATAATTCTCCTTGCTAGCAATTACTGCCTTCATGTCGCAAATCCGGTCAATTAACTTGATTTAATTTTTTTGCTTAAAATGCGTCTTAAATCATGGATATAACCGTTGAGCCTTGTGTCATGCTAGAATAAATGGTTCAGAGTGACCATGATATAGTGGTGTAACCAAGTCAAATAGCGTAAATTAAGTATGTATGATCACCTTAAATCATATAGAAGTTATATAAGGAAACTCTTGGCACTTAGCCATTTCAGCCTGTGGAACATTCTGTCGCCATGCAGTCGATCCAGCCAAATCTGTACTAAGTCATGCCTTCAATGCAATCGAATATTTAATTGGTCATAAAGTCGATGCAGTCGAAATTCTATTTAAATAAGAAGTCGATGCAGTCAAACTTTTACTTTGCAATTAATTCGATGTAGTCGAACTTCTACCTTGCTAAGAAGTCGATGCAGTCGAACTTCTACTTAACAATAAAGTCGATGTAGTGGAACTTCTATTAAGACATAAAGTCTATGTAGTCGATCTTTTCTTAGGTATAAACTCGATCCAGTCGAATTTTTCCCTAGTGAATATTCTAATCTTGCCTCTGATTCCTTTTGTCCTTGGTGACTTTTCCCATAGATAGTGGCATGTCTAATATATGATTACTACAGAGATCAACATGAGCTTTGCTCCTTAAAGGATAATAATAGTAAAACACTTTTTAGGTGACCAAGTGTTTAACCGTACATTAGCCATGTACCTAAAATATACCTTTCATACCATATCTCAAACAACCATCAAATACAAGATGTTTATTATCATCTTAAGGCCTTCTTCAAATTAGGAATCTTTGGGGCAACATTCCCATCACATATCCTGTGATTTTTGTCCAATTCGAAATTTTTTAAATACTATATTCAAGTCATGGATCCAAGCTTTCAAAGTGGTTTTTTAGACTAACATGAAACAATGGTTTGCACGGGTTTTCTTGCCTTCTTCTACTTGAGAACGAGAAGATTTCAGAGATCTTTTTAAGTCCCATTTCTCTTTAGTATGAAACAATGGCACAGAGGTGGGGTTACACATGGCCCACATGGCTCAGAGGTGGGGTTACCACATGTCCATGGTTTGCCTGACCCGCCGGACCCACACAGGTAGAAGGGAAAAATCAGGTTTTAATAGCGCCCCCCCCCCCCCCCCCCGGTCTTGAACCCGTGACCTCCTCTAATACCAATTGAAGGATCAAGCGCATACCCTACTGCACCAAAAGCCCGGACTATTGGAGATGGCGCTACTTAATTTCTTAAATAAGTAGCAAAGCGCCACGGGTCAAGTGAAGGAACGCCGGACCCAACAATCTTCATCATCCTCATCAGCTCCACTATCTTATTCCTTTTTAGAATTTAACGCCAACAAACTTCTCTTTTGCTCCAAGTTATACTCTTATTGTTGAATCTTTTACTCCACCTCATGAGTTTTGAGATTCCCGATGAGGCTCTCAATTTGATGAGTCTTTACATCATGTGACTCTGAGATGGCAGTCAACTTTGGATTGATCTTCGGGGGAAGCAGTCTAAGAATCTTTCTAAACAAATCATCGTTGGAGAAATTCTTCCCAAGTACTTTGGAATCATTGACTATTTTTTAAGCCTTGTGTACATGGAAGCAACATCTTTATCAACTTCCATTCTGAACTTCTCAAATTCTGACTCTATTTGAAATAGCTTCGAACCCAACCTGTGAAGTACCTTCATTAGTAACTTCAAGTAAATTCCATATAGCATAAGCAGTTTCGCAAGTGCAAACCCTATTAAACTCAGTTCTATCTAACGCATAAAATAAAACATTCAAAGCCTTAGCATTATTTTGCACATTAACAAGCCTAAATCATCCCATTTATCTTTTGGTTTCTCTATAATGACACTTTGAACTACTATTGTAAGTGAAGTGTAGCATTGTTATACCATTCCCCAAACATCAGTATCTAATGCAAGTAGAAAATATCGCATTCGAGTTTTCCAATAGTTATAGTGAGTGCTAATGAATAAGGGATGTGTACTAATTCCTTGCCCCTCAGAAAATGCATGATCATTATGCGTCATTACTCCCAGTGGTAAAACCATTTTAGAGTGACCTTGCTCTGATACAAAATGATGGATATAGCGGTGGCCTTAGAGGGGGTGAATAAGAGTTATTTAAAATTTTTAGATCAACTTTGAACTTAGGAAAAATAATAAAGAGACTTAAGTACATTTTCTCACAACCACTAATATGAAATAAAAACTTAGAAAATGAAGGACAAATAAGATGATGATTTTATTCCATAAATGATGAATAACATAAACAATGATTTCAATAAAACTTGAATTCAAGGCTACAAATAAAAATCTTCTTTCGTGAATTCACCGGTCCTTCTCCTAAGGACCGGCTGGCTATAGCTATCTCTCCCTAGATACAACATCTAGCCACCTAGATCTCTCCATGACTTAGTCACTGCACACAAGGAGGCGAATTGCCCCTAAACTATTTAAGGGCATAGTCACCACTCATAAGGCGGTGCATTCTCTAGAGTTTACAACAAATAACGTAAAGATTACAAAAATGAAAACTGAAATTAAAACTCCCTCTGGTCTTGAGCGTTGAAGAAGACGGTGAAGCCTTGTGAATATCATCGGAGTTGAAGTACACGAATGGTCTATTCTTCACCCTAGAACATTGTTGGGAACTAGGGACGTTTTCTTATTTTGGAGTTATTTGGATGAGAATGCACTAGAATGACGGCTCCAAGAGATGTATAACAAAAATTTCCTGAAATTCAGCATATACATAATTTTCAAATTCACCTTTATTATCTGAGCATATGCATTTAATTTTTAAATCAAGTTCATTTTTAATAAGATTGCATAATTTTGTAAATTCAAAAAAACGCATCGGATTTGTAAGTTAGAAATATAGTACAACAAAATTTTGAATAATCATCTATTAAAACAAAAGTATATTTTATACCTCCTAGACTTTGTGTAGTAACCAGTCCAAATAGATCCATATGAATTAATTGAAGAACTCTAGTAGTAGAAAAGGTATTTTTACTTTTAAATGAATAATCACGTGAAATCTAGGTGCAGTAAGAACAATTTCATGTGATTTCGAATCAATAATTTTGCATAAATTTGTAGATTATTCAAATACAACTTTTAGTCCTTTATCACATAATTAACTTATAGGGATTAAGTTATGTTTCAAACCATCTACATATAAAACATTAGAAATAGTTAAAAAAATTGTTACCCACTACATTGATGCCCATGATTCTTCCTTTTCCATTGGTTCCAAAGGTCACTACTCCTCCTTTCTTCATCATTGGGCTAAGAAACTTTTATTTATGGCCCATCATGTGCATTAAACATTTTGAATCCAAGTACCACACGTCTTCTTTGTTCTTAGCCTACTAACACACCTAGAAAGGAGATGAGACTAAAGATTTGGCTTCCCAAGTAGTTCCTCCAAAAGTATAGTTGGAAACCTTAGGCATCCAAACTTGTTTAAATAAACTTTGACCTTTCTTCCTATAAGAGTCAGTGGTGTTTGCAAACTATTACATTTTGCACACATGATAAAAGCAGATGAAACATTTTTCTAGATTTTTGTATGTAGTCTTACTGGAAGGTATGGAAAAAGCAGAATTAATAATATGATTTTTAAAATTCACTTTTCTTGAATTTTTTTATCGCCAGCAATGGTGCCTATCGCTGGGCGATAGCTTCCAGAGACATATCCTAGCCCATACCTATAAGATCCATGGCACTGATTTGCTAAAATCATATTGAAAGATGAGGGTTGCTACACACTTAAAGGGCATGAATAGGTCATTTACTTAACTTTGAAGTTTCTTAAGTTATACTTAGAGAGTATAATGATTAAGCTGAACATAATAATTAAAAATAGCACACCACACACTACACCAAGATTTATAGTGGTTTCCCAAGAATTAGTGCATCCACTTTCCCTCTACACTTATCTTACAAAGAGCTAGCTTAGGCCAAACTTCTCCAAATTATCTTCTCAGATCCTCAGACCTTACAATCTTAGGAACACAAGTTCCCTACGTCAGACCCTTACACACAAGCATTACACCTCAGATCTCCAAACAGATCCTACACCTCAGGCTTTCAACATAAGCCCTACAAACTCAGGCTTTCCTTAATCCCTACAAACTCAGATTTGAAAATAGATCCTACACTCAAATTCACATAAGAATCTTATAAACTCAGATCCTTCAAGGATCTTACAAAATAATAGCAAAGATATTTTGACTCAGCACTTAAGAGCTTGAGTCTTCAAGTAGGGGCACACACAATAGGTTCCTTTGTTCTTCTTCTTGATCAATACTTGATATAATCTCATAGAATGGCTGACTTGATCGAGAGAGCTTGTATCAAAAAAGGATTTCATCCCAAAGGATATTTCTGAATAAGTTGAAGAATCTTTATATGAACTTGCAAGGGTTGATGATGGTTTCTAGTTGAAGATTGACCACTATTAAAACCTTCCACATAACTTAGAAGAGTGAGTTGTGAAGAATCGCTGTGAATACTGAGTTCTCCCAATCCTTTTTCATAAGAGCTAGAGCTTTAATTCTCAACATCAACAACATTCTCAAATCTCCAAGTCTTTCTTTTATACTAGACTTGGGCGACTGAGAAATCTAGGATTGAATTGAATTTTCCAACAGCTAGTCAATCTTCCTTCTACAAAATTCTTAAATAGGAAATCCCAAATGTCTATTTTTTTAATTAACCTAATGAAGGTTTAAATAATAAGAAATCTTTGGGCTTGAGTTCTTCTAACAGCTAGCAGCACTTTAGGATGCAATCTTGAAATGGAATTTTCAACGGCTGTCAATATCTGATAAAGGAATGATTTTGAAATCTTTGAAATATTCTCCAATGAATGAGAATAATTCCATGTGTTGGCAATCCCTAACTTCATGCAGCAAATCCTGTGAATTAACTTGATTTAAATCTTCTGCTTAAACTACACCTTAAATCATGGTTATAGCCGTTGAGTCACCCATCAAGCTGGAGTAAATAGTTCATAGTGACCATAACATAGTGTTATAATAAAAGCCAAATAGCCCTCATGAAATATGTATGGTTATCTTAAATCATATATAAGTTATATAAGGATACTCTTGGAACTTATCCATTTCAGCCCGTAGAACATTCTGCCATTCACTCAATCCAGTCAAATTTGTATTGATTCATGCCTTTGATGCAGTCTAATATTTACTTGGTCATAGAGTTGATGCAGTCAAACTTCTACATAGCTAAGAAGTCAATGCGATCAAACTTTTACTTAGCTATAAAGTCGATGCAGTCAAACTTCTACTTAGCTAAGAAGTCGATGCAGTAAAACATTTAATTATCTTTAAAGTCGATGTAGTCAAACTTCTTCTTAGCACAAAATTCAATGCTGCCAAACTTTTCCTCAGTGATGAAATCAATCCAGTCAAATTTTTCCTTAGTGAGTATTCTGATCCTACCTCTGATTCCTTTTGTCCTTCGTAAATTTTCTCATGGATAGTGAAATGTCTAATATATAATTAGTACAGAGATCTACATGTGTTCTTCACCTTGAGGGATTATAAAGGCAAAACCCTATTTGGGTGACCAAGTGTCTAACCATAAATTATTCATGCACCTAAGTTATACATGCCACACAAAAGCTCAAACAACCATCAAATACAAGATGTTTATTATCATCTTAAGGCCTTCTTTAAATCAAGAATCATGGAAAAAATATTCCAAACAATCTCCCTATATTTAAAAAGTCAGAACCTTATATGACAATAACCATAGATACATATAAATATACTAAAACAAATATAGTCAGTGAAGTAATTCAGATTTATATTCATATAATTTAAAATATTGGGGATTACAATTAAGTAATTTAGATAAAATATCCCAAACATTAACTAGGACAACCCAAAGTTCTCAACACTTTAAAATACTTCTCCTTCAGCCTTTCTTTTTTGCCTCTCAAAGTATCCCAGTGGCCTTGGAATGTACCTAGGAGGAAGAAGTCCATGAGGGTTTTTTATTTTGTGTATTCTCCTCCTTGTCTCATTGTCTTCATGTTTCTTCCACTCCACTGAGTTATAATATCTAGAGATGTTGATCCCATGCTGTCCTAAATGTTCCAAGTGTATAATATGATGTCCATGGATATGGTACTCAATTCCTCATATCCTAGCATGTTCTGGATTTTAATTCTCCTCCTCTGCCTAGCCTCAAAAATCCAGCTTGAACTTATTAGCCCTCCATTTCCTAGAAGAAGATTCCCTTTGTTTTGTTATTAGAGGAGTAAGCTCAAATCCACCCCCCCCCCATGATGCTTCAAAATCATCTGGAGGGAGGTAATCAATATCTGCATTTTGGACAGCCTCAAGATTGATAGACTGGGGAGAGAAGTTTAAGAATTCCAGTCCTAGTGCTTCTTAAACATAATTTGTAGTCCATATTGCTTGCTAGGTAGAATAGTGGGTAATTTCTATCTCCTACATTTCGAGTTATTCAATTATCTCTTTGCAGATGGCCTCTTGGGCTTCACCAATCTTTTCTTGCAGCATGTTGATACTATTTACTACAGTTTTTTTGTTTGTAAGAGGTGTTCATCGAGTAGCTGATTACATGAATCCATTTTTTCTACAATGGTCATTCTATTGTCAGCTAGTCTATCATGTGTTACTAGGAATGCCTGTTTTAATTTTTCACCAGTGCCATTCTAGTGGTCTATAACTTCTTGAATACCATAATGGGTCATTTTATTTTGTGTTGAAGTATAGTCCACTGCTCTTGCAGCCTTCATGAAAAACTAGAAGGTTTGAGTATTCAAATGATGTATTTCTCTTTCCACTTTTGAAATTTTCTCATACATTTCAGTCCTCGGTCCTTGGACTATCCACTCCACAAATAGTTCAATACTCTTCCCCTGAGTATCCATCATTCTTTACAGCTGAGTTAGAAAAGAGCTAGGCTCTTCATTAGGTTGTAGAGTTAGGGGATGAGGTTTAGCATCAGCAGCTTGCTGAGATGTCTCTACAGGACCCTCATAGTTCTCATACAGGTAGTCAGGAGTTGACTTATTGGAGATTCTTATTTCTGTATCTTGATCCTCAATAACACTTTTTCCTTTCCACACTATCATCTCATGGCTTGTTGGATGGAATTCTTCAAATATGTCCTTAACATGAGGGACTTTGGTTATGAAGGCTATTACCTTGCATATTGCCTTCTCTACTTTCTCCATGGTGACTTTTTCTTAATCTACGGTAGAAGATTCAAAAATTTTAGTCTCTAGGGCAAAAACCTCAGGTGCAGGCTCCCCCTCAACTGTGCATATTAGGAGTAAGGGTGTATTACTCCCTCCTTCCACCACTTCTTTGTTAAGCGTGGAGGCTTCCTATACCTCTATAGCTGTGAATTATGGAACAAGTTCCTTATGAACTTGTCCAGGGTGTACTGCAACAGATTCTAGGACAGCAAGTTCCTAGTGAACTTCTCCCATCTTAGGTATTTCTTTACCAGCGACTCCCCTAACTAATTCAAAGGGAGCAGAGCTTTCTAGATCCTCAGGAGCTATGTCGTTGTGGATATAATGGTGAGGATCTCTTGTTTTCTCCCCATCAGTGTGGCTGGGGGATGGGTGAGAGCTTTTATCTTGATGAGCCTTCCTTAGTCTTCTATTTTCATCAACTACTTGCATTTTTAGACTAGAATTAGTCTTTCCTTCCTTTACTTCTTCCCATCTCCATGGGAGTGCCTTTAGCGTTCCCCTCCCTTCTCAGATTTTGGAAAGGGTTTATACCACCTTTCTATGGTCATATGATCCATCCTATTCAAGTAGTGGTGTGGAACCTCAGGAACTTCAACTAGTCTATCCCCTAGGCTCTTGAAGAGATAATGTGAGACTATCCTCCCCATATTAGGGGCAGAGATGTAAGATCTCAATTTACACAGAACCAGACTACTCCAGTCAATTATTTTATTCAAGATAATTATTGTCCTGACCATGAACATCTCCCTGGAGATCTTTTCTTGTAATCCAGGGTTGTATAATAATGCTCTTCCTATTATTTCGGCCAGCAACTTTCCTTATGAGTTCTTGTCACTTTTCTCTAATGACCCATATTCTTTTCTAGTGTAATTGCACCATTCAAGTGCAGCAGCTGTGTCTTCTTTGGTGATTTCTTCTTCTTCTTCCACCTCATAAAGGATAGGAAGTTCTAGGTGATAAATCACCTCCTTGTCGCCACTCATAAGCGATGGTTGAGAATAAAAGATTTGATTTTAGACCCAGAACTACTAACCTCTGTATTTTGGAAGAATTCTTCTACCAATGTTGGAACAATCCAAGTTGGCTCTAATAGTATTACTTCCAAGCTGATCACACTAAAGGGAAATATCACATTATATATTTCTTCATTAATGGTCCTGAAGTCGCCCCTGACAACTTCTCTTACGGTGTTGATTCTTTTTGACGAGCTCTCCTTTGGTGACATTTACGTAGCTAGGGTTCGATGGACACTGGATTTTCTTTTTTTAGATGGAAGAGGGAGTGTGAGAACAAGGGTGATGAAGTTTGGTGTTGTTTCTTATTTTTTTTCTCATTTTTTTAATACAAAAAGGAATTCCAAAATGCGCGTACCTATTTAAAGAATGAAATACACAAAAAATTGTTTGTCATATTCTTTTGATTTCTTTACTGATTTCCCGCAAGGCCCAAATCCTTTTTCCATTTATTTTTGTTTGAAGTTAATCTTCTTCCCTGCATCTTGCTAAGTATCCTAGATACTATTGGCAAACAACAGAATAGGAATAAAGAGAATCCAAAAGTTCTATTTGCAGACCAAATGAGAGAAAATTAAGTTAAATACTGAACATCTCATCTAGTGTAGAGGCTAGACATTGAATTTAATAAAGAATTAGCTTGTTTAGTTCAATTTTAAAATAATTCAATTTCTCTTCATCTAGAGGCTTAGTGAAGATGTCTGCCACTTACCTGTCAGTGGTGATATACTCAAGGCAGATATCTTCCTTTTCTATATACTCTCTATTGAAGTGATACCTTATCTCAATGTGCTTGGTCCTACTATGTGACACTAGATTTTCTGCAAAAGCGATTGCATGAGATTAGTCACAAAATTGAGGTGCTCTACTTAGCTGGATATTATAGTCTTGAACTTGATGTTGTATAAAAAGCATTTGAGCACAGCAGTTTCCGATTGAAATATATTCAGACTCTGATAGGGATAAGGCCACACTTGTTTGCTTCTTATTGCTCCAGGAAATAAGCCTTCTTCTAATGAACTGGCATGTTCCTGAAGTGCTCTTCTCATCTTCCTTACATCCTGCAATGTTTATATCTGAAAACCGGTTAGCTCAAAATCATTACCCCTAAGGTACCATAAGCCAATATTAGGTGTACCCATAAGGTATCTTAGAATCCTCTTGACAAGGTATAGTGAGACTTCTTAGGGTTTACTTGGTACCTAGTATAAGCACAGGTGGAGAACATAATGTCTCATCTACTGGAAGTAAGGTAGAGTAGGCACCCAATCATACATGTATACATGGTTTCATTAAAGGGAGTTCCCTTTTCATTCTTGTCTAGAGATATGTTGGTGCCCACTAGAGTCCTTATAGAGGTTGCATTCTCCATTCCAAACTTCTTTATAAGCTCTTTTGTGAACTTGGACTGTGAGATGAAAATTTCTTCTTTAGATTGCTTCACTTAGAGCCCTAGGAAGTATTTCATCTCTCCCACACTGCTCATTTCAAGCTTCCCATCCATAAGATTAGCAAACTTCTTGCAAGGTTATCATCCAAATATCCAAAGATGATGTCATCAATATAGATTTGCACTTGCAAAATCTTGCCTTTAATTTCTCTTAGAAATAATTTATTGTCTATCTTTCCCCTTGAAATTTTTTTTTCAATGTGGAAATTAGATAAAGTCCCATATCGGGCTATGGGTTCTTGCTTGAGACCATATAAGGCTTTTCTCAAAAAATATACATGAGTTGGATGAGATGAATTTACAAAACCTAAAAGTTGTTCTACATATATTTCCTCTTTTATATCTCAATTGAGGAAGGAAGACTTCAAATCCATTTGGTAAACTTTGAATCTTTTGTGAGTTGCATATGATAGAAACAACCTTATTGCTTCCAATCTTGACATTGATGTAAAAGTCTTGTCAAAGTCTATTCTTTCTTCTTATTTGTACCCATTTGCAACAAGACATGCCTTGTTCATGACAATTACTTCTTGCTCATCTATCCTGTACTAAACACCCACTTTGCGCCTAAGATATTGTGGTTGAGAGGCCTGGGGACCAGCTTTCATACCTAATATCTCTTGAATTATTCAAGTTCTTCTTGTATAGCCAAGACCCAGAAAGGATCTATGTTGGCATCCTTAAACTTCTTTGGCTCTACTTGAAAGAGAAAGCTTTGATGAAGCACTTCATACATAGCCCTACTTCTGGTCTATACTCCAAGATTCAGATCACCAATAATTTGAGTTTGAGGATTATCTTTTAGATGTCTTGTATCTATAGGCAATAAATCTGCATTTTTTATTCTTCAAGTTCAGGTTGGGCTATAAGTGGTTAAATTCTGTCCTTTCTACGGCTTCACTTTCATCTATATTGGAGTTGCTTCCATCCTTGATCAGTTCATTTGGTAAAGTTAATTCAGCTTCTTTACTTTGATAATTGATGGTTGTCTTTTCTAATCTTCCTTCAATACCTTCAACACTAGAAGGACTAGACCAAACCTTATAGATCAGGATGGCCACATCAAATACAATTTTATTGGACTCTTCTACTACTCTAATCTTATTATTAAATATCATGTAGGCTCTAGTATGAGAGTTATTTCCAATAAAAATTCCTTCATAAGCTTTCTCAGCAAATCTTGTAAGAAAGTGTTTCCCATTATTTAATATATAGGACTTTCTTCCAAAAATTTTGAAGTAGACCAATGTTGGTTTTCTACCTTTCATAAGCTCATAGGGAGTCTTATTGTGAGTCTTGTTAATTAAGGCCTTATTCTGAACATAGCAAGCTTTGTTGATAGCCTCAGCCAAGAAGAACTCTAGGAGTGATGAGTAATTCAGCAAGGTTCTATAAGCTTCAATTAAGCTTCTATTCCTTCTCTCTGCAACTCCATATTTTTGTGGAGTTCTGGGAGAGAAAATTCCTGAATGATGCATAGGATTTCACACAATTTATTCATGGCACCAGATAAATTCTGTCACATGATCACTCCTGATCTTGACCACAAAACTCCCTATTTCATTCTAAATTTTCCTAACAAAGTTAGTGAATATTTTCATGGTATCTGACTTTTGTTTTAGGAAGAAAACGCAAGTGAACCTAGAGAAATCATCAAAATTTAAACAATAAATATTCCCACTCCTAGTACCAGTTAGTATGGAATTTTCATACTTTTAAACCAGGCACTTATCCTTGTGGAAGACTAAAATAAAGACAAGATCACATAGATATCGTATGCTTATTAGATTGTTGATAACTCTAATTATTTATATCTTTTTATTTATTTTTTTTTATATTAATTGTTAGATATTTTATATTAATTTTATAATATTAAGTTTATTTTAACATGTTTCTACAATTTATATCTATTTGTTCTAAAAAAATCATTTTTTAATCTTGCAGGGTTGATCTACAGGTTATTTGGAGCAAAACAAGAATCTTCCAGTTTTCTGCCTAGACACGCCCTGTGACACGCCCTATCTGGGCGTGACATAGGGGCGTGACACGTGATAATCGAGCCTGCAGCCAGAGCCCGTCGACCCGTGCCCAAAGATCGTCGACCGGCCTTGACACGCCCGTGTCTGATGACGACACGCCCGTGTACTCCTTACACGGGGCATGACGGCCCGTGGAAGAATCGTTGACCGCTGCCACGTCGGATTAAAATGACACGCCTGGGTCACGGGCGTGACCCAGGGCGTGTCCCGGGCATTTCCTGCCAATTATTCCTCCGTTCCAGCCGTTGCCGCCAGAGACCGTTCCTGCTTGACACGCCCCTAGTCACGGGCATGACTAGGGGGCGTGACACCTTCTTGAAGACAACTTTTACTCCCGCCATTTTGAGCTTCCCGCCGTTTCCAAAAACAGCCGTGACACGCCCTAGGTCACGGGCGTGACCTAGGGGCGTGACCCGTCAGTTAACCAATTTTGGCAGTTTCTCCTCCAACATTCCCGGGCTTTCAAGACGACGGTTCCGAGCCTGACACGCCCTAGGTCACGGGCGTGACCTAGGGCGTGACCAAACAGAAATTTTTTCTATAAATTCCAGACAGCATCAGATGCTGAGGAGTCGAATTTTGGGAGTTGGAGTCTTGTAATTGTCTGTTTCTTTTGCTGTATTTTCTCATTTCTAAGTTAGATTTACCTTTGTTGTAACTTTAATTTTAGTCATTTCCATTTCAATCATGTCTTTTCCTACTTTATTTTGTATTTCCCCAATCATGATGAGTAGCTAATCTTCTTTTAGCACTTGATCATGATGAACCTTAGAATAAAATAGATCTTTCTCCTTCTTATTAAATGTCTTGTTCTTAATTGTTCTCGCTACGATTTATCTTTGATTTTTATTTCATCGAATTCATATTACGCGGATATGATCTTCGATCTAAGATCTGTATCCTAAATGACCGAGAGGTTGCGGATACGAGGAGATCACTCAAAGATAAAAGGAGTTGAATGCACTCCTCGAGAGAGGATGACGTAAATCTTCCGGATTGGAGTCAAATCCAATAGTGGGGTTCACCGCATAAAGCAAGCTTAGGGGTTTCGACTGGCCGAGAGGTCTTAATCGATCAACCTAAGGTTAGTTAGAAGCATGAGCTCGAGAGAGACGCTTCTATACTTTAGGAACCTCCACGGTCGAGTGAGTATAATTAAGAACTCGCATTTCATTATTTTCCAAGAAGATTTATCTTAGTCTAAGGGGATTCTAGATCAAGTGCTAGCTTCCTCATATTTGGATTTCTCTTTAGCTTCAGCTTTAGTTTTATTATCTAGTATAAACCAACCAACTTTTCCGTTTTATAAAATAATAGCTCTTCCTTGTGAGTATAAGTACTCAACATGCCTCGAATCGCAATACGACACTTCCTATACTGCATTTCGATAGGTACGCTTGCCTATTCGGGATTCTAGTTTGGTTGTAATTTAACTTCTAGAAAATCATCACCAAGTTTTTGGCGCCGTTGCCGGGGACGTTTCTTTGTTGATATTTTGAAAGCAAGGATCTATTAGTTTTATCATTTTCTTTTTCTTTTATTTCAAAGAAAACAAAATTTTTCTTTCAAAAGTTTTATCTTTAAATTTTATATTTAAAATTTCTTGCGAAAGGGCCGTGTCGGGTTTTCATCCCGCAATACCACCTAGTACCTTGCGAACCCGTCACTGGGTAGCCCTTGGGAAGTCCGGGAAATTCTATTTTATAAATTTTTAAAATCTTAAAACTTTTATCTTTTGTTTTGTTCTTGTGTATGACCCGAGGGAATCCGTCACCTCTTTTTGATTTGGATCCGGAAATCGAGCGAACCCTTCGACACCGCTTACAATTTCGAGTTCCGAATTTTCAAGATACGGAATCCTTAGGAGACACTCCTAATCCTTCTTTAATTCTCTCTCCGTCACCGTCTTCTCCTTCTCCTTCTTCATTTAGTTCTTCTTCTCATTCTCCTAGATCTCTTTCTTCTTCTTCTTCCAATATGGGTGAGCCAAATGCGGTCGAACAACGAACTATGTCCTATTATGCCTGTCCAAACTTGGACGAGGCTCAATCTAGTATTGTTCGCCCCGCTATTGCCCCCAATAATTTTGAGTTGAAGCCAAGCATCATCCAAATGGTACAACAATATGTACAATTTGATGGGCTTCAAGATGAAGATCCAAACGCGCATATTTCTAATTTCTTAGAAATATGCGATACTTTTAAAATTAATGGTGTATCCGATGATGTCATCCGGCTAAGGTTATTTCCATTTACATTGCGCACTAAAGCCAAGCAATGGTTGAGTTCTCTACCAAGAGGATCAATCACAACATGGGCTGAAATGACGGAACGATTTCTTACGAAATACTTCCCGCCGGCTAAAACGGCTAAATTGCGCAATGATATTACTTATTTCTCCCAACTTGATTCGGAAACGTTATATGATACTTGGGAGCGTTTCAAGGAATTGCTTCGTCGATGTCCTCATCATGCAATTCCGGATTGGTTACAAATCCAAACCTTCTATAACGGCCTAAATTCTCAAACTAGGCAACATATCGATGTCGCCGCCGGTGGAACGCTTAATAACAAAACACCGGCGGCCGCCCAAGAGCTTATAGAAGGTATGGATTTGAATACCTATCAATGGAGTACACCACGGTCTAAATCACCTAAACCGGCTGGGATGTATGAAATTGATACGGTATCCAATCTATCTCTCCAGGTTGAAATGCTAAACAAAAGATTAGAAGAGATGTCTGTTCCCTCTTCTATACCTACCTGGGATCCTACTTCTTCCCCCTCTCCCACTACGTTGGCCGAGCATGTGGATTATATGGGAAATCCGAATCGGCCACCCTTTAATCCGGGTAATACTAATTATGGTAATACCTATCACCCGGGTATAAGGAACCACCCCAACTTCTCTTGGACTAATCCGGGGAACGCGGCTCGCCCACCAAACACAATCCCACCAGGATATTTTCCACCACAAGCTCCAAAAGCTCCCAATCTCGAGGAGTTGTTCTCCAAATATACTAGTACAAATGATGCCAATATCCGGAATCTCACCGGATCTCTTCGTAGTTTGGAGACTCAAATTGGGCAAATTGCAAAGATGCTCTCCGATCGACAACAAGGAGCGCTACCGGGCAATACAGAGCCCAACCCAAGGGAGCAAGCCAAAGCCATCACTTTATGGAGCGGGAAGGAGGTAACCACTTCTACAATTCCAGTTGAAACTTCTCCAATTCCGGTTGATACGGAGGTAATGATTTCTTCATCTTCTCCTCCGATTAAGCCTTCTAGTTATATTAAACCAAAACCTTATCAACCACCTCTTCCCTATCCGTCTATAATGCAAAAAGACCGGATAGATGAGCATCACGGTAAATTTTTAGATATGTTTAAACAAATCCAAATAAATTTACCGTTATGCGAAGTGATAGCACAAACGCCGAAATATGCTAAGTATGTTGGAACACCCTATTACTATTTGGACCAGGATGACTATACTTCTATAGGGATTTTGTGTTGTGACCTCCTTGTTGTTATAAAGGTCACATAGGCTAGTTAGAGTAATCTTCAGCTCGACGTAGAGTCGACCTCTGCTCGACGCAGAGTCGACCTCAGCTCGACGCTGAGTCGACCTCAGCTCGACGCTGAGTCGACCTCAGCTCGACGCTGAGTCGACCTCAGCTCGACGTGGAGTCGACCTCAGCTCGACGTTTCGTCGAACCCAGTTTTGCTTACAGAAATCACTCTCTGGCCGATGTGTGTCGTGCTCAGATCGACGTTTTACTGTGAGCTCGACGTTTTCCAGACTTCCGTCAGTTTTGAATAGGAATTCAAATTCCTTCTGTCAGACAATTAATGCTGAAGATTTATTAACCGTTACAGCATATCTGGTGCATGGCTCAAGGAATTTTTTAAGGAATGTCTGCCTGTCATTTCCTTTGAGGCATGGACATTTAAGGAAAGCAATTAATGCTAACTTCCAACGGCTATCAAAGAAAAGGGAGAAGAAGACTCAGTTATATTTCATTCATTTTTCATATACAGAGAATATACAGAATACAGAGAAGAACATATACAGGACTTCAGCTGCTCTCTCTCTCTGTGATATTGTTTTGAAAGCTCACTCACAGGAATTCTGATTGCTTCAGACACAACCATCCAACCTTCTTGGATCATCTCTTGCTGGAGCAAATCAGATCTTTGAAGACCTGTCACCCTTGTGCAGAGCTCTCCTTCCTGAACTTCTTCTTGATCTCAGGGGGAGCTTTGACAACTACTACAGATCCACTTTTGCTTCTCTCTGCTTGTTGATAGAGAAGACAACATCATTCTTTTTCTTTTTCTTTTTGTACAGGGTTTTAACTCCCTTCAAAAGTTACTTTTGGTTTTGCTGAAACCTGGTCAAAATCAGCTCCTTTGGTTTGTGAGAACCTGGTCAAAAACTCTCTGGTGATCAAGACACCAGATCAACTCATCTTGAAGTGGATTCCTATCAAGGGTGATAGAAGAGTGGATGTACCCAGATTTGGGGAACCACTATAGCTCCTTGTGTCGTCTGGATTGCTTGTTTCTTTGTGTTTTGCTTTGTGCTGTGAATTTCTTTTTACTCTGATTATTTGCTATAGCACCATACACTAAGTAAATATAAACTTTCTCCCCTCTCAAGTTTTTATTTGCAAAATTATTTTAAATAACTCTATTCACCCCCCTCTAGAGTTAGGATTGATCTTATCCTGCACTTTCAATTGGTATCAGAGGCAGGTTGATCATTCATACAGGCTAACACCTGGATCAAAAGATCCCTGATAAGATCATTCCTCTCAAAGGGTTATTTTCCTTAGTTTTACTTATCTTTAAAACTCATGGCACAAAACAAGGACTTTGCTAGCACCAGACCTCCTATGTGCAATCTCTCTAAGTTTGCACTATGGAAAGCAAGGATTAGACTGTACATGAACTCCTTTGATGAAGACATTTTTAATTCTGTGTTGACAGATTGTCCAAGACCTCCCACAGGAACAAGTACATCAGCTGTTTCTCCTCCTTCAGGAACTGATGCTGACATAAAGAAGTGGAAGGCAGCAGATGCTAAAGCCATGAACATTTTGGCTCAAACCATGTCAGATGACATTTTCCAGAAAGTAGCTGATTGCAATACTACTAAAGAGATCTGGGAAAAACTTTCAGAAATTGTATCAGGTTCTGCAGATGAAAGGAAGGATAGGAGATCCTACCTCATCACCCAGTATGAGAACTTCAAAAAGGCAGAGTCTGAGTCAGTTGCTGACATGTACAACAGACTGAGCCTAATCATCAGTGAGCTTAGATCACTAGAGAAGGACATATCTTTCACTGAGATAAATGACAAGATACTGACTTGTTTCCCTAGCTCTTGGGACTCAAGAATCTGGTCAATTAAAGATGGAAGAAATGTCTGTGAGTTATCCACAGAAGCTCTTCTAGGAAAGCTCAAGAGCTATGAGCAATTTATTAAGAAGAGAGAAGAAGAGCAGAAGACATCCACACCAACAGAGAAGGCTGAGAAAACTATTGCCTTCAAAGCACAGGAAGAAGAACCTAAAGAAAAGGTGTTGGGAAATGAAGAGCATATGAGCCTACTGGTCAAAAGGTTCAATAAGCTGAATAAAAGGAACTTCAGAAGATGGTCATCCAAAGACAAAGACAAGCCAAGGTATGACAGATCTAATAATAAAGATATTATCTGCTTTGGCTGTAGGAAACCAGGACACATTTTCCCCAACTGTCCAGAAAATCAAGACAAGGACAGAAGGGACAAGAAGGAAAGAAAGGATAAAAGGAAGGATAAGGAGTCAAGGAAATACCATGACAAGCCTTCCTCCAGCAACAGCAAGCACACCAGAAAAGGATTTGTGGCTGAATCCTGGAGTGACTCTGATAAGTCTGATTCATCATCCAGCTCTAGTGATGATGAGGATGATGCAGAAGAAAAAGGATTCTGCATGATGGCCATCAGTGCATCTCAAAAGAACACTGATTCAGAGCCTGATGCTGACTACCTATCTGATCAGGAACTCACTGAGGATCAGGTAATAGACTCATTTGATTTTACCTCTGATGAATTTAAATCTGAGTTCAAATCTATGTGCATTTACTTGATTGAATCTCAAAAGTTGATTAAAACTCTCAGAGAACAATTAATTGAATGCAAATCCATTAACTCAGATAATCTTAGACTCTTAGAAGAGTTGAAGCAGTGTGGGGAGGAGATAGCTTCACTGAAAGATGAGCTATCTAAGGCCAAACAATTTGAAGAAACCCTTAATGGGAGAAGTATCAAATTGATGGACATCACAAGTACAGTGAACTCAAGATTGAATGGTTCACTGGGCTTGGGTGCTTCATCCAGCCAACCCTTAGTGCTGACAACTCCAATTAAATTTACCAGTGACAAAGGTAAAGGAGTCTTGATAGTGGCTAGGAAGAATGCTGACTTAACCCAGGAAACTGGACAAGAAGCGTCGAACGAAGCTCGATGGACGTCGACCAGAGCTCGACGTAATCGCAAGAGAACGTCGAACTCAGGACGACGCCTTCTACCCTCTGAACAAAGCAAGCCTTCGCCGTCGAATGGAGCTCGACGCACTCACCAGAGTCCGTCGACCGAAGCTCGACGTGCGTCGAGCCAAGCTCAGAGCAAAAATCAGTTCTCAGGGGTTAATTCAAAATTTAATTCCAGCTCCACATCTCATCAGTTTAACCCTTATGCTGAATGGATAATACCTCCTAGGAGATATCATCCTGTAGGCTATAAGAGTCAACCTGAGATGTCTTTTATTTCAGAATTTAAAGGATATCAAGAAAGGCCCAAGGTAAACTGGGTCAAAAACAATTGATTTGTTGTATGTGCAGATAAAGACGTATCCAAGTGAGAACTAGCAGTGGTACTTGGATAGTGGGTGCTCAAAGCACATGACTGGCAACAAAGAGAACCTTGTGTCCTTCAATGCCAAACATGGACCCAAAGTAATCTTTGGAGATTCAAACTTTGGACAAACAAAAGGCTATGGCCAAGTCAAAATAGGGTCAATTACATTTAAGAAAGTGGCCTATGTGGAAGGACTAAAGCACAACTTAATCAGCATCAGCTAG
The DNA here is from genome assembly GCA_039513925.1 of Platanthera zijinensis. Taxonomy (NCBI): domain Eukaryota; kingdom Viridiplantae; phylum Streptophyta; class Magnoliopsida; order Asparagales; family Orchidaceae; genus Platanthera; species Platanthera zijinensis. The sequence goes on along the minus strand of CM077085.1, from coordinate 197,310,026 downwards.
CTATGTGATGCTGGTTATCAGGTTTGGTTTACCAACTCAGCATGTAATATTGCATTAAATAACAACATTGTTTTAATTGGTAATAGACAAGATAACATATATCTAGTTGATTTCAATTCATCTAAAGTAGATATTTGTTTATTTAACTCCCTTAGCAAACCTAATGAACTTTGGCATAAAAGACTAGGACATGTGAACCTTAGAACCATTGCTAAGTTATCCCAAGACAACCTTGTTAGAGGACTACCTTCTGGTCCCTACAAGAAGGAAGGACTTTGCAAGGCCTGTCAGTTAGGCAAGCAAACTAAAAACAGTTTCAAGTCACTTAATAAGAGTGACTCACCTAGAATTTTGTACTTATTGCACATGGACCTTTTTGGACCAATTAATGTACAAAGCCTAGGAGGGAAATCTTATGCTTTAGTAGTTGTAGATGACTTCTCAAGATTCACTTGGGTGTTCTTTCTGAGGAAGAAGTCTGATAACTTCAAGATTTTGACAGATTTTCTCAAAGGCATACAGATTGAGTTCAATACTCACATTGCCCTGATCAGAAGTGATCATGGGACAGAGTTTGATTCTCTTCTTATGCTAGAGTTCTGCCAGAATGAAGGTATCAGGCACACTTTCTCAGCTCCAAGAACTCCTCAACAAAATGGGGTAGTTGAAAGGAAAAACAGAACCCTTATTGAATCTGCCACAACATTGTTGACAGATGCTCACCTTCCTCTAACCTTTTGGGCAGAGGCTGTGAACACCTCCAACTATGTTTTGAATAGAAGCCTGATACATAAACTAAAGGGTAAGACTCCCTATGAGTTACTCAAAGGGAAGAAACCTAAAGTGAATTACTTCAAAATTTTTGGTTGCATTTGTTTCATTCACAATAATGACAAGAAATACCTAGCTAAATTTGAAGCCAAAGCTGATGAAGGAGTGTTTCTGGGATACTCCATGACTAGCAAGGCTTATAGGGTTTTTAATAAGTGCTCAAATAAAATTGAAGAATCCATGCATGCTACATTTGATGAAACTAACATGTCTTATAAGGAGAAGGAGACTTCTACCATAAGCAATTTGCAGGAACATTCAATTTCAGAAAATCTGAAGCAGCTTACCATCACAGACAAAGGGTCATTACCTTCACCAATTCAGCAAGACACTGAACTCAGTGACAATGAAGAGGAATTTCAGGTTTTGGAAAGTTCAAAAGGCCAACAAATTGAAGAACCAGTTGTTGTTCCACAAGAGGAAACAACAACACAGGTTGGTGCATCATCAACACCCCTTGTTGATCTTGCAACAACAAGAGATCACCCAATCTCACAAGTAATTAGAGATATCTCAGTGGGTGTGCAAACAAGGAATCATGTTAATCAAAATATTATGCACACCTGCTTTCTTTCTCAAATTGAGCCTCAAACCATACAAGATGCAGAGCAAGATCCAAACTGGATCATTGCAATGCAGGAAGAGTTGAATCAATTTGAAAGGAATAAAGTTTGGGAATTAGTACCAAGACCAAGGAACCAGCAAATTGTTGGAACCAAATGGGTATTCAGAAACAAGTTGGATGATCAAGGAATAATTGTGAGAAACAAGGCAAGACTTGTTGCACAAGGATATTGCCAAGAAGAAGGAATTGATTATGACCAAACCTTTGCACCAGTTGCAAGGTTGGAGGCCATAAGAATCTTCCTTGCATATGCAGCTCACAAGAGATTCAAGGTATATCAGATGGATGTCAAGAGTGCCTTTCTCAATGGAGACATCAAGGAAGAGGTTTATGTAAAGCAACCTCCAGGTTTTATCTCTCCAACCTCTCCTGATCATGTTTTTAAACTGCATAAAGCTTTATATGGTCTCAAGCAAGCCCCAAGAGCATGGTATGAGACCTTAGCTTGTTTTTTGTTGGAAAATGATTTTAAAAGGGGTAGAGTAGACCAAACTCTTTTTGTTAGAACCCATAGGTCCCATACCCTACTAGTACAAGTTTATGTAGACGATATCATATTTGGGTCTACAGATTCAAACTTATGCAAAAAGTTCTCACAACTTATGCACTCAAAGTTTGAAATGAGTAGCATGGGCGAGCTTGCTTTCTTTCTTGGATTGAAAGTTAAATAACATGTGGATGGCATTTTCATTTCTCAAACCAAGTATGCAAGAGAACTGGTTAAGAAATTTGGAATGTCTGAAGCATCCTCTATGAAAACACCTATGCCTACAAATGCTGTTTTAGATGCTGATGAATCTGGAAAACCAGTTGATCAGACAAGCTATAGAGCAATCATTGGCTCATTACTTTATCTAACAGCTACTAGACCAGATATAATGTTTGCTACATGCATTTGTGCTAGATTCCAAGTAAGCCCTAGAGAGTCCCACCTCACATTAGTTAAGAGGATTCTTAGGTATGTAAAAAGTTGTCCTAATCTAGGTCTCTGGTATCCACATGACTCAGGATTTGATCTAACTGGATTTTTAGATTCTGATTATGCTGGATGTAGAGTAGACAGGAAAAGCACCGGTGGAACTTGTCAATTCCTTGGTGATAGACTTGTCTCCTGGTTTTGTAAGAAACAAACCTCTGTGTCCACATCAACTGCTGAAGCTGAATACATGGCTGCAGGTAGTTGTTGCTCACAGATTTTGTGGATTCAAAACCAGCTCCTAGACTATGGGTACAACTTAGAGATGTCTAAAATCTTTTGTGATAATACCAGTGCAATATCTATTGCTCAAAATCCAGTTCTCCATAGTAGGACTAAGCACATAGAGATCAGACATCACTTCTTAAGGGATAATGTAGAAAAGAAGAAAATTGCACTAGAATACATTTCCACTGAACTATAGAGAGGAGATATTTTCACCAAGCCCTTGGATGAAAAGAAGCACTTCTTCTTACTCAATCAGTTGGGAATGCTAGATGGAGACAGCATAAATTAAAACTCCAAGATTTTGAAACCCCTAATTAACAGGAATAGGAAAAATTTCATTTAAAAATTCCTCTGTCTGAGTGGTTTCTTTGAGCTCTGAACTAAGCTCGACGCTGCGTCGAACGGAGATCGACGGTCCGTCGCCCTCAAAAGCGTCGAACGTCGAACTCAGCTTCTAGCGTCGAACTAAGTTCACAGCTCCCTGGCTTCTTGAGTTTCTCTCTCTCCGGTCGACGTCTTCGTTCAACGTCGACCTGAGCTCGACGTATAGCTTGTAAGACCCCAACCTCGGAGATGATCGCGTTCGGGCACCGTTTTGAGGGTCAAAACGGTGTCGGGTGGAAAAATGGTCAACATAAATTTTGTTCGTCTCGACGAGATCTACAACTTTCATGTTGACCACTTTTCGATTTGAGGTCATCTCAGGGGCACACGGCCAGGCACACGGCCGTGTGCCTACCCGTGTTCAGTGGTCGAATGCGTTTTTGTGCAGTCTCGAGTCAGAGAAGGACACGGCCTGAGACACACGGCCGTGTCTCAAGCCGTGTGTGGGGCACACGGCCTCGAACACGGCGTGTCAAGACCCGTGTCGATCGGCGAATGAGCTACACGGCCAGACACACGGCCGTGTGTCAAGCCGTGTTCGGCCCAGTTTTTGGGATTTTGGATCTAATCTCGGCCGTTCGTTCCCTTGGATCTGGATCCGACGGTGGGGACTGCTCCTGGGGGGTTATTAGCTGGGATTAGGGTTTTGTATCCCCATTTTCTTTGGTCCACTCTCTCTCTAAGTGTTTAGAGAGAAGGGAGAGCAAGAGGAAGGAGGAGCCCAAGATCCGGCCGCCGGCGGAGCACCGGAGCACCGATTCGCGATCCGAGTCCGGATCCTCGAAGGCAAGGGCGAGGCGAAGCTTTCCATCCGACTACATCTTCATGGCACCGCGGAAAAATACGAGGGTAACGATCCTCTTCATAGGGCATGTGTAGTCGCCCTTCTTTCTATGCATGGGGAAATCCCCCTCTCGCGAGTGAGCGTTGAGGTGCGGAATCCCTTCGGGTAGATATGTAAAGTCCCCGTTGTTAGAGCCCGGAATCGGAGTACGGGCGTAGGCATTGTGTGTGAAGCCTATTCGGGTTTAACCCGGATCGGTGATGTTTGCATTGCATGGCCGGAGAAGACTCCGCGCGGTGAATTTAGTTTTTCGAAAATTCTACGCGGTAGATTGCATACAGGGATCCTTGGGGTTAACCTCGAGGCGCACCCGGAAAGCTTGGGCGGAATCGCATTGCCGCCACGATGTTGCCTTGGAGGGCAAATCGGTACATAACGGGGTTATGTGCGTGTTTTGATCGATATTGGGAATGAGGAGAAACTTGGCCCGCACCGATGGCTAAATGGCCGTGGTGAAGTGAACAACGGGCGGGTGGAACTCTACCCATTCCAAGTGGTCTCGGTAGAAGCGACCTAAAGTACATGGGACTTCCCAGGGGGCTGGAAACGAGCCTAGGCTTCGGCCGAAAGGGCTAAATGCTCACGAGTGTTGCCATCCGAGGGATGGTGGTGGAATCGCGGTGTCGGGCTGGGTCCGGACCGGGTTCACCGATTAGTGCCCTGAGAGCACGGAGTGTGCGGCCGTGCGTGCCGACACTTGTGGCGAATAGAATGCTTTATATAATTGCTATGATAGTTTTATATGCAGGGAAGGAGCACCGCCGTCCCGAGAAACGGGACGGGGTCGTTATAATTTGGTCAGCTTTGCTGACCATTGCCCTTTTGTATTGCCACCCCTTGGGTGGGTTGTTCCTGCAGGTGCTGTTGCGGAGCCAAGCGGCAAATAGCGGGCTAAAGCCCAAGTTGCAGCGCCAGCCCTCGAAGGCTTAGTTATTAGCTTTTTCATATTCATTGTATGGCCGGCCTGCGCGCCGATGTATGAAAGACGCTATCTTGTTAAGCGAACATTTTTGTAAGGCCTTAAGGCCGTGAACTATTCTGTGTATGTACTCATTCCTGGGTTGTAGTGGACATTCATGCTCTGTGGCAGGGTTCTTATCTTTTTGCAACTTAATTAAATTGCTTCCGCTAGGTGTTGTGTAGGACGCTCTGATTGGTTGTGTGGTTTCAACGCGTAACCAACCGGTCTGTCCGTAGTATATGGCGTCGGGCCCCGGCCGGACCTACTGTTATATGCTATGCGACGGATAGGGGTGTTACAAATTGGTATCAGACTTCTGGTTTCGGTCAAGCTTAAATGAATTCGTAGACGAATTCACTTTAAGGGGTGGTGAGCACATGGTGTGCGTCATCGTTATAACATGAAAAGAACCCATGAATGTCCACTTAGGAATGAAAATACACATGATTGAGGAACCTGCGTGTTCCTATAATTGCTGTTTGCAGTAATTTTTGGGGTCGCTTATCGGTGTTTTGCACGATTTTAGGTGACCAGAAGTGGTGCTGGGCCGTCTGAACGGCCAGGTTCTGAGGCGAGCAGTGCGCCAAGCGATGCGCCTGCAACACCTTTGTCTGCTGAGACCATTAGGTTGGTGGCAGAAGCGGTCATGGCAATGATCAATGCGCAGCCTGCAAGGCAGGTGCAGCAGCCTGCTCCTGCTGTGGAGCAAGTACCGGTTCAGACGGCAGAGCGAAGGAGGGTTGAGCAAGTAGTTTTGGAGCCAGAGTTGCCTAGGAGAGCAACTGAAAGACAACTGAAGCATGTCATGGGCTTTCACCCACCAGTGTTCACGGGGGCAGAAACCCCGACCCAAGCAGAGGATTGGCTCTCAAGGGTCAACAGGGTGATGACTGCGACGCAAACTGAAGAGTGGCAGAAGACCACTATAGCGACGTTCCTTTTGGATGGGGACGCAAGACTGTGGTGGGAGGGCCTAGAGCTGCATCAGTTGAGGGGAAGGCCATTGGCCGAAGTCCCGATGGAGGAGTTTGCGAGACTATTTATGGCTCGATACCTCCCCTCGGCGCAGAGGATCGCGCTAGAGAGCGAATTCCAGAAGTTGGCGCAGGGTGATAGAACCGTTGATGAATACCTCCACGAGTTTACTCGGTTGGGGAGATATGCCGGCGCTACCTTTGCAGACGAGGAGCGCAAGACGAGCCGCTTTTATGAAGGGCTAAGGGATGATTTGAGATTGCTGCTGTCGGGGCCCAAGACTCAGGGTTTCATGACCCTGGTCAGTTCGGCCCGGTCCTTGGAGAAGGATATGAGAAACGTGCAAGCAAAGAAGGAGAGGGAATCTGGTGGCAAGAGATCAGAGTTCAAGGCGCCGACTACGTCGAAGCCGGGCTACCGTAGATTCTCCAAGAAGTCTAGGACGTCGGGTCCAGTTTCTTCTGCAGGTGCCTCGGGGGCAACTACCCATCGAACCCCGGGCGCTTGCTTCACGTGTGGAAAGCCGGGGCACTTCGCCCGTGACTGCTGGAGTGGACGCTCAAAGTCCTAAAGGAAACAAGGAGCCACCTACGAGGAAAAGGGCAAAGCGGTGGAGTCGACCGCGTCCCACTATGCTCCGACTCAGCCTAGAGTCTACAACTTGGGCCAGCAGGAGGCCATCAAGCAAGCGGATGTGGTGACAGGTATGAGTTAATTTATGCAAGTTGACTTGAGAATACTATTACCTATTGCTTGTTAAGCTAATGTCTTTTGCTTAGGCTTTGTGGTGATTAGTGATAGTCCGGCACGAGCACTGTTCGACACTGGTGCTTCGCATTCTTTCTTGTCCGAACAGTTTATATCGCGCATCGGAGTCCCTTCTTCGATGGCAAAGGACAAGCTTGATGTGTTACTACCAAATGGGTGCTCGATGCGTGCGGACAGGGTGTGCGCCGTGAAGGTTCACATAGGGAGCCAAGAGTTCGACTTGCTAGCGTCATTATTGCCGTTGGTAGAGTTCGATGTTATCTTTGGAATGGATTGGCTGTCAGAGCAGAAGGCTTGGATCGATTGCGACCGTAAGGAGGTCAGGCTGGGTGTAGGGCGGGAGACTACTTTCGAGGGGCTTAAGGGTCGAGCAAGACACTAATGTCTGCTCTTCAGGTGGTGAAGGCGGTTCGTGCTGGTGCAGAGCTGTTCTTTGCGATAGTGGGGGCTGTGGAGCCAAAGTCCCCGTTGGATAGCATCCCCGTGGTTTGCGAATACCCCGATGTGTTCCCGGATAGCCTTCCCGGAGCCCCACCGCAGCGAGAGATTGATTTTACGATCGAGCTCGTGCCGGGTGCCAAACCCGTGTCACGTGCTCCTTATAGATTGGCGCCAAAGGAGATGGCGGAGTTGAAGGTTCAGTTGGAGGAACTGATGGAGCAAGGTTATGTGCGTCCAAGTTCATCGCCTTGGAGCGCACCGGTCCTCTTCGTTAAAAAGAAGGACGGTAGTATGCGGCTGTGCATTGACTACAGAGAATTGAACAAGTTGACGGAGAAGAACAAGTACCCGATCCCGAGGATTGATGATCTCTTTGATCAGTTAGTCGGATCATCAGTATACTCCAAGTTGGACTTGAAGTCGGGGTACTATCTGCTGAGGATCAGGGAGTGTGATATCCGAAGACGGCGTTCAGTACGAGGTATGGGCATTTCGAGTTCACGGTCATGCCGTTTGGACTGACAAATGCGCCATCAGTGTTTATGGATCTGATGAACAGGACGTTCAGAGACTTCCTGGATCGCTTTGTGATCGTCTTTATTGACGATATTTTGGTATACTCGCAGTGCGAAGAAGACCACTTCAAGCATTTGCATTTGGTGTTGGAGACTCTGAGAAGGAATGAGCTTTACGCAAAGTTCTCCAAGTGCGAGTTCTGGCTACCCTCGGTAGCGTTCCTTGGTCATATAGTGAGTGGGGAAGGTATAGCGGTGGATCCGGCGAAGATAGTTGCGATACGGGAGTGGCCTGTGTTGTCTTCGGTAGCGGAAGTCCGTAGTTTCCTTGGGCTTGCCGGCTATTACAGGCGCTTCGTGGAGAACTTCTCGCGGATAGCGTTACCTCTCACAAAGTTGACCAGGAAGGATCAGAGATTCTTATGGACGCAAGAGTGCGTGCAGGCTTTCGAGGAGCTGAAGAGGCGGTTGACCACGGCGCCAGTGCTTAGTTCGCCGAGTGGGACCGATGGCTTTGAGGTGTATAGCGACACTTCGGGTAGCGGTTTGGGCTGCGTGTTGTTGCAGCATGGTAGCGTGATAGCGTATGGATCGCGTCAGCTAAAGGTGCATGAAAGAAATTATCCGGTGCACGACTTGGAGTTGGCGGCCGTGATATTTGCACTCAAGTTGTGGAGGCACTACCTTTACGGCGTAAGGGTCGACATATACACCGATCACAAGAGCCTAAAATACTTGTTGGATCAAAAGGATCTCAATATGAGGCAGAGGAGGTGGATGGAGTTCCTGGGGGACTACACCTTCAAGATACATTATATACCCGGGAAGGGCAACGCAGTTGCGGATGCGCTGCGCCGCAGGGCTCCCGCCCGAGCCAACTGGTTGTCGGTGCATGATGAGCGGCTAGTGCGGGAGTTGGAGGAGCTTGAGATCTGTTGCGTTGACAAGCAGACGAGCGCCAAGGCAATGTTAAACTGGACAGAGGTGCAGTATGACCTGGCTGACCAGGTTCGGCAGGCATTGGAGTTAGATGACTCCATGAAGGAGCTGTTGGAGGCCGCTCTGGATGGGTCAAATTCCCAGTTCTCGGTGGAAGATGGTTTGTTAAGGAAGGGTCATCGGTTGTGCGTCCCGAGTGGGGGTAACCTCCGGGCGGAGTTGATGTACGAGGCTCATCATACCAAGTACTCAATCCACCCAGGGAGCACGAAGATGTATCGTGATCTCAAGAAGTTGTTTTGGTGGCCGGGGCTTAAGAAAGATGTGGCGTTGTACGTGGCTAAATGCCAAACGTGCGCCTTGGTGAAGGCGGAGTGCCAAAAGCCGGGAGGATTTCTGAAGTCCTTGCCTATACCGGAGTGGAAATTCGACGATATATCTATGGACTTTGTGCACGGGTTGCCAAGGTCGCAGAAGGGGAACGACGCCATCTGGGTGATCGTAGATCGGCTAACTAAGGTGTCGCATTTCATTCCGCATAGGAAGGATGATCCCGTGGAGAAATTGGCGAAGTTGTACGTTGAAAATATTGTTAGGCTGCATGGTGTGCCTCGTAGCATTGTGAGTGATCGCGATGGGCGGTTCACGTCAAATGATTGGAGGTTGGTGCAGCAGATGTTGGGAACAAAGTTAAAATTCAGTACAGCTTTCCATCCGCAGACGGATGGGCAGACCGAGAGGGTTAATAGAACGATGGAGGACATGCTCCGCATGTGCGTTCTAGACTTCGGGAAGCATTGGGAAGACCATCTTTATTTGGTGGAGTTCGCGTACAACAACAGCTACCAAGCGAGTATACAAATGGCGCCCTTCGAGGCCCTGTATGGTAGGAAGTGTCGCACGCCGTTATCGTGGCTTGAAACGGGTGAGGCAAGGTTGTACAAGAAGCAGGAGGTGGAGAGTGCTACCTCGTTAGTGCGGATCATTCGGGAGCGCTTGTTGATCGCTCAGGACCGGCAAGCGAAGTATTACAATGCCAAGCACCGGAACGTGGAGTTCGCGGTGGGCGATTGGGTATATCTAAAAGTGAAGCCGTTCAAGGGGGTTTCGCGGGTGAGACGCTTGAAGAAGCTGAGCCCAAGATACCTTGGACCTTTTGAGGTTCTGGAGCGAGTCGGCGAAGCGGCCTACCGTTTGAAGCTGTCGGTGGAGTTAAGTGGATTACATGATGTGTTCCACATCTCGGTGTTGCGGAAGGCGGTGCAAGAGCCTTCGCAGGTGATCGCGGATGATCAAGTGCCGGTGGATGAAGGGTTGACGACTAGAGTCAAGCCCATTCGTATCGAAGATGGTGAGGTCAAGAGGCTTCGTAACAAGGAGATCAGAATGGTGAAGGTCCGTTGGGATAACTGCGGGCGCGAGGAGCTCTCTTGGGAGCGAGAGCAGACAATGCGCGAGGAGTACCCCGAGTTGTTCTCCTCAGGTACTCGTTATGTTTATTTTGTGTAGTCTCTGTTCTTAATTTCGGGACGAAATTCTCTTAAGGGGGAGGGAGTTGTAAGACCCCAACCTCGGAGATGATCGCGTTCGGGCACCGTTTTGAGGGTCAAAACGGTGTCGGGTGGAAAAATGGTCAACATGAATTTTGTTCGTCTCGACGAGATCTACAACTTTCATGTTGACCACTTTTCTATTTGAGGTCATCTCAGGGGCACACGGCCAGGCACACGGCCGTGTGCCTACCCGTGTTCAGTGGTCGAATGCGTTTTTGTGCAGTCTCGAGCCAGAGAAGGACACGGCCTGAGACACACGGCCGTGTCTCAAGCCGTGTGTGGGGCACACGGCCTCGAACACGGCATGTCAAGACCCGTGTCGATCGGCGAATGAGCTACACGGCCAGACACACGGCCGTGTGTCAAGCCGTGTTCGGCCCAGTTTTTGGGATTTTGGATCTAATCTCGGCCGTTCGTTCCCTTGGATCTGGATCCGACGGTGGGGACTGCTCCTGGGGGGTTATTAGCTGGGATTAGGGTTTTGTATCCCCATTTTCTTTGGTCCACTCTCTCTCTAAGTGTTTAGAGAGAAGGAGAGCAAGAGGAAGGAGGAGCCCAAGATCTGGCCGCCGGCGGAGCACCGGAGCACCGATTCGCGATCCGAGTCTGGATCCTCGAAGGCAAGGGCGAGGCGAAGCTTTCCATCCGACTACATCTTCATGGCACCGCGGAAAAATGCGAGGGTAACGATCCTCTTCATAGGGTATGTGTAGTCGCCCTTCTTTCTATGCATGGGGAAATCCCCCTCTCGCGAGTGAGCGTTGAGGTGCGGAATCCCTTCGGGTAGATATGTAAAGTCCCCGTTGTTAGAGCCCGGAATCGGAGTACGGGCGTAGGCATTGTGTGTGAAGCCTATTCGGGTTTAACCCGGATCGGTGATGTTTGCATTGCATGGCCGGAGAAGACTCCGCGCCGGTGAATTTAGTTTTCCGAAAATTCTACGCGGTAGATTGCATACAGGGATCCTTGGGGGTTAACCTCGAGGCGCACCCGGAAAGCTTGGGCGGAATCGCATTGCCGCCACGATGTTGCCTTGGAGGGCAAATCGGTACATAACGGGGTTATGTGCGTGTTTTGATCGATATTGGGAATGAGGAGAAACTTGGCCCGCACCGATGGCTAAATGGCCGTGGTGAAGTGAACAACGGGCGGGTGGAACTCTACCCATTCCAAGTGGTCTCGGTAGAAGCGACCTAAAGTACATGGGACTTCCCGGGGGGCTGGAAACGAGCCTAGGCTTCGGCCGAAAGGGCTAAATGCTCACGAGTGTTGCCATCCGAGGGATGGTGGTGGAATCGCGGTGTCAGGCTGGGTCCGGACCGGGTTCACCGATTAGTGCCCTGAGAGCACGGAGTGTGCGGCCGTGCGTGCCGACACTTGTGGCGAATAGAATGCTTTGTATAATTGCTATGATAGTTTTATATGCAGGGAAGGAGCACCGCCGTCCCGAGAAACGGGACGGGGTCGTTATAATTTGGTCAGCTTTGCTGACCATTGCCCTTTTGTATTGCCACCTCTTGGGTGGGTTGTTCCTGCAGGTGCTGTTGCGGAGCCAAGCGACAAATAGCGGGCTAAAGCCCAAGTTGCAGCGCCAGCCCTCGAAGGCTTAGTTATTAGCTTTTTCATATTCATGTATGGCCGGCCTGCGCGCCGATGTATGAAAGACGCTATCTTGTTAAGCGAACATTTTTGTAAGGCCTTAAGGCCGTGAACTATTCTGTGTATGTACTCATTCCTGGGTTGTAGTGGACATTCATGCTCTGTGGCAGGGTTCTTATCTTTTTGCAACTTAATTAAATTGCTTCCGCTAGGTGTTGTGTAGGACGCTCTGATTGGTTGTGTGGTTTCAACGCGTAACCAACCGGTCTGTCCGTAGTATATGGCGTCGGGCCCCGGCCGGACCTACTGTTATATGCTATGCGACGGATAGGGGTGTTACATAGCTTCAGCCAAAGCGTCGAACGTCGACCTAAGCTGCACGCTGTTGAGTCGTTTCAGTTCTCCTAGAGCCTTAGAGCGTCGAACTGAGCTCGACGTTCTTTCCTTTTCTGCGTCGAACCCTAAGTATAAAATCATTTTTTCATCGTCGTTCGCAGTTGCGCTTTCATATCTTTCTGCTCAAGCTTTCTCCCTCCAAATACTTTACTCTTGATCTTGGAAGGTATTCTTTTTGCAGGAAAATGGCAATCACAGCAGGAGCTCTGGCGGCCATGAAGTTCGATTCTGGATTCGATATCGACTTCGACTCTTTTGATGGATCTCCACAATACTTTCTGGATATACTGGACCTCTTCAAGGAGCAGCAACTGGTTAACTTTATGTCAACCAGGATCCCTCTCCCAGATTCAGAAATCAAAGAGTGGAGTCTTACAGCAGTTATCTCAGATAACAATACATTGACTGGGAAAGTTTCAGGAAATGAGGTAGTCATCTCACCTCAAATCATTTCAGAAGTTTTCAACTTTGCTGCTGGAGATGATGGCATAGAACTATCTGTGGAAGAGTATGCCTTGATGCTAGACAGGATGGGGCATGCTGCTGGTAACCCCTCTAAACTCCTCAAAGTTAACCTAGCTATTGAATATAGGTTATTAGCAGACATTACAGGGAAAGTGATCTGTGCAAAGAGGACTGCACATGATGCAATTACTAGGCATCAGTTCTGCCTTATGGCTGCACTTATGGATAAGAAACATCCCAACTGGGGATTGATTGTGTTTGAAATGATTAAAAAAAAATTGGATAAAAACTCTGTCCACTTTGGAAGAGTTCTTGGGTTGATTCTCAACCATTGCTGCCCCCAACTGCTTGTGTCCTCCAAGAAGCACATCAATGCCTCCAAGAGGCTCACATGTGCCCTTATTGGCAAGTGGGACAGAAGAATTGTGAATCCTAAGGCAGCAGCAGCAATGAAGTCTTCTGCAAACACAAGGACTGTAGAGGTCACTCTCCCTCAGTCCACTGGTCCAGAAGCAGGGAATTTGCCATCTCCCTCCATCTCCCTCCCATCCTCCTTCATCCCCTCAACAACAATACTCTCATCCTCTCAACCCATCCCTTCCTCCATCTCTACCATTGCATCCTCCCTTCCACCTCACACTACTTTCCTTCCCATAAGCTTGGATTCCTCACCTCATGAGGATCTCTTCTCCTTTGACATTCATGAAAACTCCTTCATGGATGCCTCTACCTCCTCTCCTCATGAATTCCCCCATTCATCCACTTTTTCAGAGCTACTCTTTTCCTCCATCCATGAGCCAGTTACACCTCCCTTGTCTGCACCACCCTCAACATCTTCCCCATTTACATTTTCTGCTACCCCCTCTACCTCTACTCAAGTCCCACTTGAGCAAGTAGCTCTCCTTCCCTTGGCCAATCAAATTTTTGACCTTCTGTCCCCTAGGCTCTCCTCCCTCTTGGATGCCAAGCTGGCTCCTCTCCTCCTTTCCCTGAGAACTCTCTCTGACTCTGTCTCCTCCCTCTCCTCTCATCTGGCATGCCCTTCTTCTGGGGGCCTAGAGTCAGCTACCACTGATTCTAGGCAGGGGGAGATGTCTGAAGAAGAAGAGCTGCATCCTTCATCAGTTCAGTTTGTTCTTACATGTTCAGAGACAGCATCAGTTGCAGAAGTTCAGATAGTATCTGAGGCTCCTCCTCCAGCCTCAATTCAGCTCATCAGCAGTGCCTTAGACCTTCAGTGTTTGGCAGCTTCTGTCAAGAGCTTCTCCCCTCCAGCTCAGATTCAAGAAGACCTTTCCATGGCACCTGAGGCTCCTCCTCCTAATTCAGAACTGCTTCAAGAAGATCTGTCTAGGGCTATTGTCCCTTTTCAGAAGATCCCTGATGTAGCAGTGGTAGCAGTGGCTCCTGCTAATGATGAAATTGAAATGTTAGCAGCTGTTGAAACTTCAGGTGAAGAGATTGAGACACCTGATGAAGTTGAGACCCATGTCTCCCAAGCCCTTCAGGAACCAGCCTCTTTAGTCTCTATGGCTCCTGAGGCTGTGCCCTCTCCTGCAGTGGTAGACTCCTCCTCCCCACTGACAGCAGATCTTCCTTCAGTTTCCTCCTTAACAGCTCCAGACTCCATCAGTTTTCCTATCTCTAAAAGGAAGTACATAGATCCATATGAAGAATCTCAAAGTTCAGAAGATGAGTTTGCTACAGATTCTGATGACTCCTCTGCAACTATTGCAAGGAAGAGGAAAGCAAGATCAAAAGCTTTGAAAAGAGTACCAATTGCCAGAGCTACAGACCATGACATTCCCTACTATATCAAATACAATTGTGAAATCACAGAGCCATGGATGCAGTACTCCCAAAATCAGAGAAAAGCAATGAAGAAGAAAAGAAAGTTTAATGAAGGACCAACCAAACTTGTCCATCAGCCTCCACCTCCACCTCCTCCAGATGCAGGTGCAGGTGCTAGTCTATCTTCCAATCCAGCCCCTTCAGCTCTACATGGAAAGACATATCAAGCAAGAAGATATCAAGGAGACAGTCAGCAAAGGGGAGGTCAGCAAAGAGGAAACTATAGAGGCAGGCAGTCCAGAGGAAGATCAGGTTCTCAACCTTATCAAAGGGGAGGAGCCATTGATCCAACCTCTGGTCCCTACCCTTATAGACCTAGAGCTGACCTCACCCCAACTACCTCTCAAGAACTCTCCTCTAACAGATTTGAACCAGCTGTACCTTTTGAAGATCCCACCAAAACTCCTGCCTACTGGAAAGCTAGAATGACAGAAATGGCTGCTTTAAATGAGATTAATAAAGCTAGAGAAAAAGGTCTGGACACCTCTCATATCAGTACAATGTCAGACCAAAGAAAAGAGGAATTGGAGAAATATAAGTCTAAGAAATTCTTTGATTCAGACAGATATATGCAACTCCATCCTGCAGCTGTACCACCCAGTGCAAGAGATCAAAAGTCTTTAGGTGCAGCTGATGATTACAGATCTAAAAAGGAAGCTTCAAATCCAAACAGAGAAATCATCTTCAAGAAGAGTGATCAAGACAAAGCCCCAAAGGGAAAGTAAAGTAAGATGCTTTAATTCTTTCTATATATGCTGGACTCAGGACATTTGAACATTACTGCTGCTATATAATGTTATATATGCTGCTTTTTATTCTGTCATGTCTGGTTGTATTGTATTGTATTGTAGTTTTGCTTTACTTCTCTTTGAATCCCTAAATTCATGTAAATAGTAATCCTAATCCAAATAGGGGGAGATTGTTGGAACACCCTATTACTATTTGGACCAGGATGACTATACTTCTATAGGGATTTTGTGTTGTGACCTCCTTGTTGTTATAAAGGTCACATAGGCTAGTTAGAGTAATCTTCAGCTCGACGTAGAGTCGACCTCTGCTCGACGCAGAGTCGACCTCAGCTCGACGCTGAGTCGACCTCAGCTCGACGCTGAGTCGACCTCAGCTCGACGTGGAGTCGACCTCAGCTCGACGTTCTGTCGAACCCAGTTCTGCTTACAGAAATCACTCTCTGGCCGATGTGTGTCGTGCTCAGATCGACGTTTTACTGTGAGCTCGATGTTTTCCAGACTTCCGTCAGTTTTGAATAGGAATTCAAATTCCTTCTGTCAGACAATTAATGCTGAAGATTTATTGGCCGTTACAGCATATCTGGTGCATGGCTCAAGGAATTTTCTAAGGAATGTCTGCCTGTCATTTCCTTTGAGGCATGGACATTTAAGGAAAGCAATTAATGCTAACTTCCAACGGCTATCAAAGAAAAGGGAGAAGAAGATTCAGTTATATTTCATTCATTTTTCATATACAGAGAATATACAGAATACAGAGAAGAACATATACAGGACTTCAGCTGCTCTCTCTCTCTGTGATATTGTTTTGAAAGCTCACTCACAGGAATTTTGATTGCTTCAGACACAACCATCCAACCTTCTTGGATCATCTCTTGCTGGAGCAAATCAGATCTTTGAAGACCTGTCACCCTTGTGCAGAGCTCTCCTTCCTGAACTTCTTCTTGATCTCAGGGGGAGCTTTGACAACAACTACAGATCTACTTTTGCTTCTCTCTGCTTGTTGATAGAGAAGACAACATCATTCTTTTTCTTTTTCTTTCTGTACAGGGTTTTAACTCCCTTCAAAAGTTACTTTTGGTTTTGCTGAAACCTGGTCAAAATCAGCTCCTTTGGTTTGTGAGAACCTGGTCAAAAACTCTCTGGTGATCAAGACACCTGATCAACTCATCTTGAAGTGGATTCCTATCAAGGGTGATAGAAGAGTGGATGTACCCAGATTTGGGGAACCACTATAGCTCCTTGTGTCGTCTGGATTGCTTGTTTCTTTGTGTTTTGCTTTGTGCTGTGAATTTCTTTTTACTCTGATTATTTGCTATAGCACCATACACTAAGTAAATATAAACTTTCTCCCCTCTCAAGTTTTTATTTGCAAAATTATTTTAAATAACTCTATTCACCCCCCTCTAGAGTTAGGATTGATCTTATCCTGCACTTTCAAAGTACCTCAAGGATCTTTTATCAAATAAAAAGAAACTTGAGGATATCTGCACGGTTCAATTGAACACGGAGTGCTCGGCGGTTTTACTTAAAAAATTGCCTAAGAAATTACCTGATCCGGGTAGTTTCTCTATACCTTGTTCATTTGGCAATTTATTGGTAAAACGTGCGTTAGCCGATTTAGGTGCCTCAATAAATTTAATGCCTTATTCTTTAGTTAAGAAATTGGGTTTAGGAGAACCTAAACCCACAAGAATGAGCATTCAATTGGCAGATCGGTCTATAAGATATCCGATGGGTATTATTGAGGATGTGCTTGTCAAAGTTGACAAATTTATCTTTCCGGTAGATTTTGTCATCTCTGACATCGAAGAGGACACCGAGGTACCACTCATTCTCGATCGCCCATTTCTTGCCACCTCGCGCGCCGTTATAGACGTTAGTAAAGGTAAACTTCTCCTTAGAGTCGGAGATGAAGAAGTTATATTTACTATTGACACGTCTATGAAAAATTCGCTCTCCAATGACGACTCATGTTACTATTTAGAGGCTTCTCCTGAAGAAGACTTCATTCCTTTTTCTGAACATTCTTTAACGTCTATTGATCATAACGCATATTTTGAATATTTAGATTTAATTACTTATGAAAATAGTGATAAGGATTTGAACACTCGCACACCTACTTTTGAAATTTTGGAAATTAGTAGTGATCGTTTGAAAACATCTTATGATGAACCTCCCTCACTTGAACTAAAACAATTGCCTGATCATTTAGAATATTTATTTTTAGCGGAGGATTTTAAACTTCCTATAATTGTGTCGGCCTACTTGACCGATGATGAAAAATTTAAATTATCAAATATTTTAAAACGTCATCGTCGCGCAATTGCGTGGAAGATCACGGATTTGAGGGGAATTAATCCCTCCTTTTGCACCCATAAAATTTTATTGGAAGAAGAAGCTCACAAAACAATTCAACCTCAACGCCGGCTAAATCCTAACATGAAGGAGGTAGTCAAGGCCGAGGTGATTAAATTATTAGATGCGGGCATCATCTATCCGATTTCGGATAGCTCTTGGGAGGGTCCGGTCTAAGTGGTGCCTAAGAAAGGAGGCTTAACGGTAGTTCCTAATGATAAAAATGAATTAATTCCTACTCGAACCGTTACCGGATGGCGGGTTTGCATCGACTACCGTAAATTAAATGATGCAACCCGAAAGGATCATTTTCCTTTGCCGTTCATTGACCAAATCCTTGAACGGTTATCCGGGCACTCGTTTTATTGTTTTCTTGACGGTCTCTCGGGATATTTCCAAATCCCAATTGCACCCGAAGACCAAGAGAAAACAACCTTCACTTGTCCGTTTGGCACCTTCACCTATCGAAGGATGCCTTTTGGTTTATGCAATGCGCCGACAACCTTCCAAAGGTGTATGCTAGCGATCTTTGATGAACTAGTGGAGGATATCATGGAGGTCTTCATGGACGATTTCTCCGTCTTTGGAGACTCTTTTGATTTATGTTTAGCAAATCTTTCCCGTGTACTCCAAAGATGTGAGGACACGAACCTAGTCTTGAACTGGGAAAAGTGACATTTTATGGTGCGGGAAGGTTTGGTCTTAGGCCATAAAATTTCTAGCAAGGGTATAGAGGTAGATAAAGAAAAAATTGAAATTATAGAAAAATTACCTCCACCCTCAAATGTTAAGGCCGTTCGTAGTTCTTTGGGGCACGCCTGTTTCTATCGCCGGTTTATTAAGGATTTTTCTAAAATCACTAAGCCCCTTACCCACTTATTAGAAAAAGACGCGCCTTTTTTTTTGATGAAAATTGTTTGCGCGCTTTTTCTCTTATTAAAGAAAAATTGATAAACGCACCAATCGTAATACCTCCCAATTAGGAACTTCCTTTTGAAATTATGTGCGATGCTAGTAGTTTTGTCGTTGGTGCGGTCTTGGGACAACGCATCAATAAAAATTTTCATCCGATATATTATGCGAGCAAAACACTAACCACCGCACAAGAAAATTATACAACCTCCGAAAAAGAACTTCTTGCCGTAATTTTTGCCTTTGATAAATTTCGTTCTTACCTTACTTTATCCAAAGTTATTGTTTTTACCGATCATTCGGCTTTGCGTTATTTACTAACCAAAACAGTTGCAAAGCCTCGATTGATTAGGTGGGTATTGCTTCTCCAAGAATTTGACTTGGAGATTCGGGATAAAAGAGGAGCGGAAAATCTTGCGGCGGATCATCTTTCTCGGTTGGAGAACCCCAATTCAGAGGAGCTCAAAGAGGAGGACATCGATGATACATTTCCTGAAGAGCGCCTCCTCGCTATGCATAAGGTAATCACTCTCCCCACTCCTTGGTTCGCCGATTTTGCAAACTTCCTTGTTGCAAGATTCCTCCCAAATGGTTTTTCTTATCAAGAAAAGAAGAAATTCTTTTCAGATTTGAAAAATTATTTTTGGGAGGACCCATGTCTCTTCCGAGTTTGCGCAGACCAAGTAGTGTGGAGGTGTGTTTCTCATGAGGAGGGCGCAGAAATTTTAAAACATTGTCACGAGGGACCCGCCGGTGGGCATTATAAAGCTAATCGGACGGCTCGGAAAGTACTTGAAGCAGGCTTCTATTGGCCGAGCATCTTCAAGGATGCTCACGCACATGTAAGTCGTTGTGAACAATGCCAACGCTCAGGTAATATTTCCCGCCGAGATGAAATGCCCTTAAATTTATTTATAGAAATTGAAGTTTTTGATTTATGGGGAATCGACTTTGTCGGCCCACTACCAACTTCCTTTGGAAATAAATATATTCTGGTAGCGGTTGACTACGTGTCACGGTGGGCGGAAGCGCAAGCTCTCCCCACTAATGACGCCCGAGTCGTGAACCGATTTCTTAAACAACTATTTTCACGATTTGGAGCACCGCGGGCAATAGTTAGTGATAGTGGCACCCACTTTTTTAACGCACAATTTGCTAAAGTATTATCTAAATACGGCGTTACACATAGGTTAGCCACCCCCTTTCACCCTCAAACTAGTGGCCAGGTAGAAGTAGTTAACTGAGAAATTAAACGAATTTTAGAAAAAACGGTTTCTACTAATAGGAAAGATTGGTCGGTCAAGCTTGATGATGCTCTATGGGCTTATCGGACCGCGTACAAGACTGCTATCGGTTGTACGCTGTATCGAATAGTCTATGGGAAAGCATGCCACTTACTGGTTGAGCTTGAACATCGTGCCTTTTGGGCACTTAAATTTTTAAATCTTGATAATAATTTGTCCTCCGAGCTCCGTAAATTCCAACTTAACGAGCTCGATGAGTGGCGCTCCCTCGCTTATGAGAGTAATAAAATCTATAAGGAGCGCACAAAATTTTATCATGATAAGAAAATTAAGCACCCAAAGGACTTTAAACCGGGAGACCATGTCCTTTTATATAACTCGCGCTTACGCTTATTTCCAGGTAAACTTAAGTCCCGCTGGTCTGGGCCCTTTGTCGTAAAGGAGGTTTGGCCTTACGGGACGGTTCTTATTTCACACCCGGAAAAAGGCAACTTTAAAGTGAATGGGCACCGGCTAAAATTATTTTTTGCCGGTGATAATATTAACGAAAAATTAGACAACATAATGTTGTCAAACCCATAATAAGCGCGCCACTTTGGTCGAGCTCACCGACCATAAACAAAGCGCTCGTGGGAGGCACCCCACGGTTATCTTTTCTTTTTATTATTATTTTCTAATTTTATTTTTAAGTAGAAAATTACAGGCTTGAAGGACATCGCTGCATGACGATCGGGTGGAGACGAACGTCGAATCTTCGTATTTCTTCAAGTCGGTAAATTTTAATTTATTGTTCTTAGACTATTTAACATAATGATGATATATAAAACAAAATAAAAACAAAAAAAAAACAAAAAAAATTTTTTTTTTTTTTAAAAAAAGAAAAAAAAAATTTCTCGTACACGCGTCCGTCACGCCCGTGACTCAGGGTCACGGGCGTGTCCCGGGCGTGTTTTGCCAAGACTGCGGGAGGTTCCTCCTCCCTCGGTTTTCCCGCCCGTCATTCGGATATGACACGGGCGTGACATTTTTTTGTCACGGGCGTGTCGAGCCCGTGCCGCGGGTATCCGAGGCGTTGACCAGTCACGCCTTGGATTCCTTCTTAACAAGTCAGATTTGACTGACACGCCCAGAGTCACGGGCGTTACTCTGGGGCGTGACTAAAGAATCGGATGCCTTCGCATCGGATGCTCTTCGGATTCCCCTACACGCCCGACGTCACGGGCGTGTCACTCAGAGTCACGGGCGTGACTCTGAGGCGTGACCCACGAATCCGAGGCAGTCTGCCTCGGATTCCTTTCCGCTTTGACCCGTGCTTGTCACGCCCCTGTCACGGGCGTGACAGGGGGCGTGACGAACCCGAAAACTCTTTAAATAGAACTTTTTTTCTCCCCTCTTCTCTTCACACCTCCACCCTTCAACCCTTCTCCCCTCTCCTCCCTTGGCCGAAATTTCCTCCACATTTCTCACCATGCCTCGCCACCACGCTCGATCCACCGCTTCCTCCTCCGAGCACCCCGCTGATCCAGCCTCGGCGGAGGCCATGCTTCTTTTCGAGAATGCAACCCAACAAGATCGAAGCGAGAGACTGAGCGCCAAACCCTTTGGCATGTTTCGGATCTAGGATTGGGCCATCCTCGCCCAATTCAGAGTAGTAGAGCTAGTTCGGGAGCTCATCTCTACCCAAGGGTGGGCTCCCCTTTTCTCCATTTCTGAGCCTGCTTTCCTCGAGCTCACCATTGAGTTCTTGGCCTCATTTGAGTTCTGTTGGGCAGCGCAAGATGATTTCATCGTCTTTCGCTTGGGCGGGATGATGCACCAGCTCACCATCCGCCAACTCAATGTTGCCATGGGCTTTTGCTCAGAGGCCTTTTCCACTTCCCCCGCCTACCCCGACCTAAAAACTAATTTCCCTCCCGACTTCAGTCTCCCCACTTTTTGGTCGGAAATTAGTAATGACGTCGCCCCCTACACTCCCAAGAAATCTAAGGGTAGCCACCTCATCTCCCCCGCTTTACGTATTCTGCACAACCTTCTCTCTTTTACCATTTCCGGGCGCGGCGATAGCCACGACGTGGTGACTCGGGCGGACTTACTATACTTGTATAGTATGTTTTATCGGGACCCACTCAACCTTGGTTACATGCTCACCATTTTCTTTCGGCACTAGGCCGAAAATGTGAGATTGTGAGCGGTGCACGGCGGGAATTTCATCACTTTCCTCGCCAAGCAGACCGGCGTGTGGGCTGCTCTTCCACGGCTCACTTGCATGCAAACGCCGCAGCCTCTTCAGTTCCCGACCCTTCAGGCGCTTGGTTTAGCTCGCTGACGCGACGGCGAGTTTGAGGCTATTCCCCCATTCGTTGGGGGCGGTGATCTTGATCTTGATCATGGTGCCGGTCCCAGCGGTACTCATCCTTCCCCGCAGATTCCACCACCACCGCTGCACTCTGCTCCAGCGCCCGATCCTCCAAATTATTGGGACCGGCAATTTGGGTTGCTCCATACTCGCATAGACCAGATGCAAACCCATTTTGACGGTCGCTTCGCTTCTTTTAATGCGCGCTTCACCGTGCTCGAGCAAAACCATACTTCCTCCATAGCGCATATTACTCGCGAGTTCGCAAACATGCGGACTTTCTATCAGGAGCACGAGGACGTTTCTGACCAGGAGTAGCTGCCTTTTCATTTCTTTGGATCTGTAGAGGGTCACTTCTTTGTATCTGTATTTTTATTCTTCTGTATCTGTTTTTTATTATGTTGAAAAAAAAAATCCAAAAAAATATCTATAAAATATTATGTTTTGCTTTCATCATCTTGTACAGGTCTCTTTTGATGCTGGCTTGCATTTTCAGGGAAGTCTCCTCTCTTCACTTTTCTTCTTTATTTTTACATTGGGGACAATGTATTGCTTCAGTATGGGGGAGGGATATTTCTCAAGCAAAACATATAAAAATTTTCCAAAAAATTTTTAAAACAAAAATCACCAAAAAAAAAATATTTTTAAAGAAATTTAAAACTCAAAATTTTTTTTTTATTTCGTCTTAAAATTTTGTTTTTCCAAAAAAAAAAAAAATCAAAAAAATAAATTAGAGAAGTCTTATTTCTATATTTATTCACATGCAAAATTCCTAGTAATTCAACTTGTTTATAGTGTTTAGAGAATTTTGATGTTTTAATTGAATGTTGAATTTTGGAGTAGAACTGTTGGCCATGCTGTGTTTCTAATTAAGTGCACGTGTAAGTAGAATTTTTAGTAGATCTAAATATTAGCATATAATTAAATTTTCATTTTTCTAAATGCGTAGAAACAACTTATTTTACTTTAATTTTGAAAACCGGTAAAACTTTAAAATAATTTAGGTGAGTAAGTAGAAGTTTACTAGAGAGATATTTCGCGGACCAAGAGAGAGTTATTCTTTTTCGATGTCTAGAACTTGCCCTCTAACTATTCTCAAGACTTTGCATAAGTTAAACTCATTAGCATAAATATGATTTAGGCACTTCTTTTGGCAAGTTTGAGATTTTGTACCCGCACCTAAAATTTTAACTTTGCTTAGCCAATTTGAGCCTATTACCTTTTCCTTTTGTTTTAGCTCCACCAAATGATTTACCAAAGCCTAAAAAGCATCCTAATTACACACCTAAACCCGAGCTTGAAAGAACAAATGTAGAAAATTTTTGTGAGTGATTAGGAGCCTTTTCATTTTTGGTGGCTCTTTTCTTATAAAAAAAAAGTTGATTTATTTTTCTCTCCTCTTCAAAATAAAGAGAAAAAAAAATTATCATTAAAGAAATAAAGAGGTAGAAAAAATTCAATATGATGAGAGAGTTAAAAAATTAAGAAAAGAAACAAAAGAAATAGGAATTTGGCTACGTTCTTAAGAGCCATAGCAAATCTTTATATACAAGCTTCTCTAGGTTTTGGTGTGACTAGCCATCGTGTTTATCTTTGATCACCCTCACCAAAAACCTAAGCTTACATTTCAACCTAATTAAGCCCTATTGATTTATGTTTATAAGTTAGACTAGTGCCGTGGCGAGAGTGTGAAAGGGCAAGCCCATGGGTATCTTAATCTTTGTTTGTGCAATGTTATCTTAGTACACACGCTACACTCTCCCTAAAGATAATTTTAAGATTTACCGGATTTTCATCTTAAAAGTAAAAATAATGGTGAAAACGCATTTTAAGAAAAATAAAAACCTAATTTGTATGCTGAGTAAGTCTTTCTACAAAAATATCTACAAACAAAGGCATAAGACTTCGCATTTTACTGCTTAGGTTCAATTTTCTTTTCTAGCATTTAAAATTTTTCTACTCCCTATAGAAAGTTGTTTGCTCGGGACTAGCAAATGGATAAGTATGGGGATATTTGATAACTCTAATTATTTCTATCTTTTTATTTATTTTTTTTATATTAATAGTTAGATATTTTATATTAATTTTATAATATTAAGTTTTTTTTAACTTGTTTCTACAATTTATATCTATTTGTTCTAAAAAAATCATTTTTAATCTTGCAGGGCTGATCTACAGGTTATTTGGAGCAAAACAAGAATCTTCCAGTTTTCTGCCTAGACACGCCCTGTGACACGCCCTATCTGGGCGTGACACAGGGGCGTGACACGTGATAACCGAGCCTGCAGCCAGAGCCCGTCGACCCGCGCCCAAAGATCGTCAACCGGCCTTGACACGCCCGTGTCTGATGACGACACGCCCGTGTACTCCTTACACGGGGCATGACGGCCCATGGAAGAATCGTTGACTGCTGCCACGTCGGATTAAAATGACACGCCTGGGTCACGGGCGTGACCCAGGGCATGTCCCGGGCGTTTCCAGACAATTATTCCTCCGTTCCAGCCGTTGCCGCCAGAGACCGTTCCTGCTTGACACGCCTCTAGTCACGGGCGTGACTAGGGGGCGTGACACCTTCTTGAAGACAACTTTTACTCCCGCCGTTTTGAGCTTCCCACCGTTTCCAGAAACAGCCGTGACACGCCCTAGGTCACGGCCATGACCTAGGGGTGTGACCCGTCAGTTAACCAATTTTGGCGGTTTCTCCTCCAACGTTCCCGGGCTTTCAAGACGACGGTTCCGAGCCTGACACGCCCTAGGTCATGGGTGTGACCTAGGGCGTGACCAAACAGAAATTTTTTCTATAAATTCCAGACAGCTTCAGATGCTGAGGAGTCGAATTTTGGGAGTTGGAGTCTTGTAATTGTCTGTTTCTTTTGCTGTATTTTCTCATTTCTAAGTTAGATTTACCTTTGTTGTAACTTTAATTTTAGTCATTTCCATTTCAATCATGTCTTTTCCTACTTCATTTTGTATTTCCCCAATCATGATGAGTAGCTAATCATCTTTTAGCACTTGATCATGATGAACCTTAGAATAAAATAGATCTTTCTCCTTCTTATTAAATGTCTTGTTCTTAATTGTTCTCGCTACGATTTATCTTTGATTTTTATTTCATCGAATTCATATTACGCGGATATGATCTTCGATCTAAGATCCGTATCCTAAATGACCGAGAGGTTGCGGATACGAGGAGATCACTCAAAGATAAAAGGAGTTGAATGCACTCCTCGAGAGAGGACGACGTAAATCTTCTGGATTGGAGTCAAATCCAATAGTGGGGTTCACCGCATAAAGCAAGCTTAGGGGTTTCGACTGGCCGAGAGGTCTTAATCGATCAACCTAAGGTTAGTTAGAAGCATGAGCTCGAGAGAGACGCTTCTATACTTTAGGAACCTCCACGGTTGAGTGAGTATAATTAAAAACTCGCATTTCATTATTTTCCAAGAAGATTTATCTTAGTCTAAGGGGATTCTAGATCAAGTGCTAGCTTCCTCATATTTGAATTTCTCTTTAGCTTCAGCTTTAGTTTTATTATCTAGTATAAACCAACCAACTTTTCCGTTTGATAAAATAATAGCTCTTCCTTGTGAGTACAAGTACTCAACAGGCCCCGAATCGCAATACGACACTTCCTATTCTGCATTTCGATAGGTACGCTTGCCTATTCGGGATTCTAGTTTGGTTGTAATTTAACTTCTAGAAAATCATCACCAATTGTGCCGCAATCCTTTAACATAAGCTTCCCTTGAGATAGTGACTATGCCATTGGAGATTTTACCATATCCTTTAGTCTTCCCTCTACCAGAACCTCATAAGTTAACTTTTGTTCCATCTTCTGCTGAATTGTAATCTGTTAGAAGGCTTATTTTTCCAGTCTTGTGCTTGGAACATACACTATACAAGTACCATATGGGAGTTTTGTTGGCCTTTGGACATTCC
This sequence comes from Platanthera zijinensis, assembly GCA_039513925.1. Taxonomy (NCBI): domain Eukaryota; kingdom Viridiplantae; phylum Streptophyta; class Magnoliopsida; order Asparagales; family Orchidaceae; genus Platanthera; species Platanthera zijinensis. Next base: position 197,284,120 of record CM077085.1, on the reverse strand, counting down.
TATAAAAAGAAATTACTTTTTCTTAGGTAACAAAATTTTATTGGGTCCTAGATACTTGTTATCATTAGCATGTTGCCCTGGATTTAGACCTGGTAAAGGTACAATGTAAGATTGTTCAAGCCTGGGTGTTTGTCTACCAGGGAGTGCTCTATGGACAGTTGGGTTGAACTAACAATCAAGAGCAAAGTGTCCAACCTTCCCACAACACCAACACTCAAATTTGTTATATCTCCTCTTGGAGCTCACAACAGGAGTTGGATGTGTCTTTTGTGATCAAATGAGTGTCTGCAAGTGATTGTATGTGAATCTTTGCATAGCTTGTAGTGTTGGAGTGGATGTATAGCCACAACCTTTCCTTTCCTTACATCTCTTTTTTCAGAACCACTTCACTTACCCTTCGTACTTGTGTTGAGGTTAAACACAAAGGGGCTATGATCCTTTATCTCAACTTTATCATGGACTGACTTGAGGGCACACAATGTACATCTTTAGTTCCACTTGTGGAACATCCATTTTCTAGTGTCCATAGACACTTTCCAGGTCATAACTATTGGAGGATAAGAGAACCTTTTTGAAATTAATGGGTTGCATGGGTTCTTTACCTTTGGCATTACTTATCCTCCTATTCCTCTTCTTATAACCGACGCCATTTTTGTATGGTGCAGAGAAGGTGTCTATGATTAGGATAACAGTTTGGGGCGTAGAATACTTAGCCACATGTTTCCTTTCCTTGAGGAGATCAATGTTAAGCTTCTTAATGATTCTTTCTTTTTTAATGTGAAGTTTAACATGCTTTTTAATAATTTCCTTGAGCTCATTATTTTTGAGGTTATCTGACAGATTTTATCCATATTCTCCTCATATTAATCCTTCAGAGGTCTGAGAAGTTCAAGCTCTTCAGCCACCTTCTTAGCAAGCTTCCTGCTTTTTCCCAATGCCTCAACGAGGGCACCATACTTTTCGATCATTTCATAAAACGTGATTTTTGGTTCAGAGTCCTCTTTATTTCTATATGATGAAGTGACCTCTGACTCAACACTAGTTTCATTATAAAAATTTGACAAAGTAGTTCTAGGATTTACCTTATAAGGATGAGAGGAATCATGATCCTCCTTGTCATCCTGAGCAATCAGACCATAGCTCTCTTCCTCCTCCTCCTCATCATCATCATTATCAAAGGATGATAGTGGATCCCTGATTCTCATCAGGGTGATAGCAGGTGTTGAAACCTCAGATAGTGTACTCACCCATACATAGGCTTCTTCCTCTTCAAATTCAGAGGTGTGGATTTCACTGTCACTCTAAGTTCATTCCTTCTTGGCCAAGAGGCTCTTCTAAGCCTTCTTGCCTTTCAGATTCTTGTCTTCTTTAGGATCTTTTCTTTCCTTTCACATAGCATCCAATAATGACATGTCTAGGCCTGTTATAATAATAGCAAATAATATAAACGTTAAACAGTTTATTCTATTTGGGAGCATACCTGTCCATCTTGGGGTCCTTTCTATTTTGTTTAACTTTTGAATTATCCTCCTAAAGTTGGATGAGGAGGAGGATTTGGGATTGTTCCAATGTTTCCTCCTTCTCAGCATCTTTTTGAATTGCCTTGTAAATAAGGCCAATTCCCCATCAATCATCTCTTCCCTAAATTTGCATGATCTAGACTCTTCTAATACTACTTCTTTGCTTTGGGAAAGTGAGGCCTTCTCCTTACCTCTGCAAGAGCTATCAGCCTTCAAATCCATGGACCTTTCCTTATTATGCCCTTTTTCATTTTTCCTTGTGTTAAGATTAAGTTCATGTGACTGCAGTTTTCCAAACAGATTTAGGGGCCCAATGTTCCCAAAGTTTCTCATCTCCCTAATATCACAAATCTTTATATCTCATTCCTTGTGTAGGGATCTAAGAAACTTGTTATTCAATTCATAATTAGTGAAGGACCTCCCATAAATTCTCAGTTCATTCACAATTCTGAAGAACTTTTCATAATATTCATCAATACTGAATTTCTTCCCCTGTCTGAAATCTTTATACTCCTGGTTTAGAAGGGATTTTATATCATCCCTGACCTCTTCAGTCCCTTCAATGTAGATAATCAAATGTATCTCACATCTATTTGGCAGTTTTATTGCTGATAAGATTATGGAATGTAGAATCATCAATTGCATTGATAATGATGTTCTTGGCTCTTTTGTTCATTATAGATAGGATGATTTCATCTTTGGACATCTATGAAAATTTCTTAGGAACTTTCAAATTTGCATCCAAGGGAGAGTTATTCATTGGGACATAGGGTCCCTCTTTCACAGTGACAAATATTCTAGGATCAGAAGCTTCTATGAAAAGTTTAACTCTCTACTTCTAGATACAAAAATTCTCCTCCTATAGGTAGGAAGTTTCATGGAGCTAAGTTTTTTGTAACTTTATCCAAAACTCATTGTGTTGTAAATCTTTTAACCCTTAGGAACTTGTTCAGCTATTAAGACTTTATGAACAACCTTCCTTTGAAAACAATTGAAAGATGAGGGTTGATACTCACTTAGTGGGGGTGAATAGGTGATTTACTTAACTTTGAAGTTTCTTAAGTTATACTTAGTGAGCATAATGAGTAAGCAGACCATAATAAATAAAAATAGCACACCACACAGCACGCGGTGATTTATAGTAGTTCCCCAAGAATGAGTACACCCATTTTCCCTCTATACCTATCTAGCAGAGAGCTACCTTAGGCCAAACTTCTCCAAATTCTCTTCTCAGATCCTAAGATCTTACAATATCAGGAACACAAGTTCCCTAACTAAGACCCTTACACATAGGTCCCACCACAGATCTCCAAACAGATCATATACCTTAGGCTTTCAAAAAATGCCCTACAAAATCAGGCTTTCCTCAAGCCCAATAAACTCAGATCTAAAAATAGATCCTATACCCAAATTCACACGGGAATCTTACAAACTCTGATCCTTTAAGGATCTAACAAAATAATATCAATGATATTTTGACTCGACACTTAAGATCTTGAGTCTTCAAGTTAGAGCACACACAGCATGCTCCTTCTTTCTTCTTCTTGATAAGCACTTGATATAATCTCTTATAATGGCTGACTTGATAAAGAGAGCTGGTATCCGAAAAGGAGTTCTTCCCAAAGGATATTGCTGAATAAGATGATGAAACTTTCTTTGAACTTGAAGTGGTAGATGATGGTTTCTAGTTGAAAATTGACCATAATTAAAACCTTTCACAGAACTTAGAAGAGTGAGTAATGAAAAATCTCTGTGAATATTTAGTGCCCGCAATCCTTTTTCTCAAGAGCTAAAGTTTGAATTCACAAAAACATCAATATTCTCAAATCTCTAAGTCTTTATTTTATACTGGACTTGGCCCGGAAAGAAATCAAGGATTGAATTTGAATTTTTCAATGGCTAGTCAATATTCCTTCTGCAAATTCATGAATAGGAAATCTCAAGCAACTATTTTTGAATTAAACTAAAGAAGGTTTATAGAATAAGAAATCTTCTAGATGGAGTTCTTCTATCGGCCAGCAGCACCATAGGAAGAAGTATTTAAATAGAATTTTCAACAGCTGTCAAAATTTGATAAAGGAATGATTTAGAAATCTTTGAAATATTCTCCAATGAATGGGAATAATTCTCCTTGCGTGCAATTCCTAACTTCATGCTGTAAATCACGTGAATTAACTTGATTTAAATCTTTTGCTTAAATTACACCGTAAATCATAGATAATGACGTTGAACCACATGTTAGGCAAGAGTAAATGGTTCAGCGTGACCATGACATAGTGCCATAGCAAAATCAATTTGACCACACGAAGTATGTATGATCACCTTAAATCATATAGAAGCTATATATAGAAACTCCTTACACTTGGCCATTTCAACTTGTGGAACATTCTGTCACTATGCAGTTAGTCTAGCCAAATATGTACTGAGTCATGCCTTCGATGCATTTAAATATTTACGTGGTCAAAAAGTCGATGCAGTCAAACTTCTACTTAGCTAAGAAGTTGAAATTTTACATGTTCAATGAGCCTAAGGGATTGAATAAAGATATATCTCGCACTGAGATAAATGATAAATTACTCATGTGCTTCCCAAGTACATGGGTTTATAGAATTTGGGCCATCAGAGAAGAAAAGTGTCATACAGAAATTACAACAGATGCTTTCCTCAGAAATTTGAAGTCATATGAACAACTATTGAAGAGTAGAGAAGAAACATAAGCTAAGGAGAATAGCTTAACATCTAGAGAAAAATCAGTTGCTTTCAAAGTTACTGAGGATGAACCATCTATTTTAGAATATAAGATGTTCAATCTTCTAGCAAGGAGATTCAGAAGGTGTGAAGTCAGAAAGTTATATGAGAAGAGATGGAAATTCAAGCAATCCAAAGTTTGATAAGTCTCCTAAAGACAATCTACTTTATATGTAAAAAACTTGGACATATATCAACAGAATGTCCAGATCAACAAAAGGAGAGATCAACTATCAAGGATCAAAAGAAGAAATACCTGAAGAGAAAGGATAAGAAGAAAGGAAAAGGTTTTAGTGTTGAAACCTGGAGTGATGCATGTTCTGAATCCAGCTTTTCATTAGATAATGAAGAAGAAATAGCTACTGAAGAAGCATGTCTCATAGATCTTGAGACAGAATCAAACCATGTACAAATGAGGTGCCTGATTAATTTTATGATATTGACTTTACTTCAGACAATTTTAAAGTATATTTTAGAGATTTTTTTTATAAATCAAATAGAATTAGAAAAGAAAATTAAATTATTAAGGTAGAAATTGAAATTTTATGAAGATTGTCCCGATGATAATATACAAATAGAATAGGATAAGCTTTTAAAAATTGAGATTGATAATCTCAAGCAACCAATAAGTAAGTTAATTGAAGAAAACTCATTATTAAAAAAAAAGTTATCAAAGGAAAAAGCCTTTGAAGACTCCTTGAATTGAAGGAGTCATCAACTTAAAAATATTACTAAAAATCTTAAGAAAATGTTTGATCATTTTGGATTAGGAATAAACAATCACAGGATAGTAGCAATAAATAATAAACCTGCTTGGAAAATCTTGTGCCATTTATCAAAGCAAAGGAAGTACCATCCAAAATAGTTCATAATGACTATCCATAAAGAGCAACAAGTTTTAATAATAGTAAGAAGAAAAAATTCAATGGAAAAATATTGTATATAAACAACGAATAGTAAATCAAAAATAAAAATTAGTAGATTCGATAAGTCAGGAACATCCATCGACCAAATATCGAGGCAGCTCTTGTGAAACATCGACTTTGAATAAACGTACTTCAAATATTGCATCGACTTTAACTCGATGTATATCCCTGAAAAGTAAATATTTTTATAATAATAACACTGTAATGGTTGTTTGTCAAGATTACTTTATTAATGGACATAAAACACAAAGTTGTTAGTTTAATAGACCAACAATCTTTTATTCCAAGGTGTATTATGAAAGACCATCATAAACTTTCATTAAACCTTATAATGAAAAAAGAAGTAATGGGTCCAAGATAACTATAGGGACATTGCGCTACCAAATCTCCCAAAAGCCCAGATTATTTGAGGACGGTGTTACACCACTCCTTTATGTAGTTGGCTACCCTAGGCAGGATCCAAGGGGCGGCAAGTTAGGCCTAAGGGACACGCCCTTTTGTTCGACTAGTGTGGAACATAATGCCTCGTGTCGTACCTCCTAACACTTAGGGCATTATTGGATCCCAAAAATCCACCTAGAAACGACCACAGGGTTTCGAACCCGTAACCTCCCTCTAATATCACTTGAAAGCCTTTAGTTTCAAGTATAGCTAAACACCTAGAGGGGGGTGAATAGGTTTTTAAACCTTTTACGACTGTCTATAACTTAGTGTATTGTGAGTTGGCTTAGTTAGCTTACTTTCAAGACAGTCACACACAACACACACAATATTTATAGTGGTTCCCCAGATTATGGGTACGTCCACTGTCCCTCCCACCTTTCTAACAGCTTGTTAGACAAGTCACTTATCCAAATCTCAGCTCTTAAGGGCTTACAACACAGATCCCGTAGGATCTCTCAATCCCCTCCAAGACTTACAAGTCAGGCATAAGGCCCTACCTCAGAGCAAACTACTCCTACAGCTCAATGATCAGCAGATCACCTACCTCAGACTAAATCAATAGTCCTACCGATTGGGCTATGGAAGATATCCCTACCTCAGAGAGAATGAATCTCCTACAACTCAGGCACAAAGGCCCTACCTTATATCCAAAGCTGGATCCTACCTCAGACCCAAAGTTCCTACACTCAGATCCAAAACTGGATCCTACCTCAGCCTTTATAAATCAGGCCTACACTCAGATTTGTTAAGATCTTATAGAAAAGAAAGTGTTTTGGCTGGTGTTTATTTGACTCTAGAGAAGTTCTCTGAGTCTACTGTTTCCTGAGTTGAGTTAACTCAGCCCTAACCTCTTCTCAGCAACAAGAAATTTGATCTTCAATAAACTGCTGCTTGTGCTGGAAGTAACTCAGAAACTTAAGCTTACGACCTTACTGTTGAAGACTGAAGAGTAGACAGATCTGTTTTTTATTCTTCAAACAGCCAACTGTCTATAAGTCACAGACTAACTGTATAGTGAGTTTATCAAGCTCTGCAACTTCTTGGAGCTTAGAAACAAAGCTTTCTGATCTTGCTATTCCAAGTGAGAAATGGCAACAACTATCATGTATCAACAGATCTGCTGCAGCTAGCATCAGCCTTGGATGCTTCATCTTTCTCAGAGAAATATCTCTGATCTTATAGTTGATGGCGTTGATCACAATAGCTAGCTTGATGAACTTTTGAATTAGTTGATTTGAACTTCTTTCTTCAAAGCTCTGAAATAATTGCGAGCAAAAAGAAGAAGTTCTTTCTTTTCATAATAATCCCAAAATTTTATTTTCTCAAACTAATCTCAATTCTTTTATTGGCTTCCGCTGTCCAACGACTATTTTGCCCTTGCGACCCACTATAGTTGTTGGTTGCAACTTCCTTTAACAGTAAAGACGTACAGTAGGTCTCTGGCGCGCCATTTGTCGTGTATTGTAGCTTTCTCACAACTAATTTGAATTCTGTTGACTTTTGTTAACGTCAGCATCTGTAGACTTAGCCAAATTCTCAGTTTCATTCCATGTGTTGAGTGTGTTGAGTAAATAGCCTTCACTCAATGCAAACAGACTTAGCCAAATAAACTGCACTGCCAGACGTTGAGTACGTTGAGTGAATAGCCTTCACTCAATGTTTTTGTCCTTGGCCAACTTCTTCTGCACTATCAGGCATTGAGTGCATTGTGTGAGCTTTCGTCACTTAATGCCCCTTAACAAAGCTGCTTCTCTGAATGCCTGCCATCTTACTGAGGCATTGAGTGAAGTTCCTTCACTTAATGCTTCTGTACTTAGCCAATCTTCTTGATGAGCTTGTGTTAAGTGAGCCGATCTAACTCAACGCATTTAGACATAGATTTTTTGTCTATCACTTCATAAGCTTTGACTGATTAATCTTTGTCGACACCTTCTTCTTTGGGCATTGAGTGAGCTGTCCTCACTCAATGCTTCTAGAATTATCCAAGTTTCTTGACAGATCTTCAACTTCTTTGGCTGATTGATCTTGTCTCAATGCTTTGTGGTATATGGAGTTGAGTGAACTGCCTTTACTCAATGTCTGTGGACTTAGTTGCATTTTCTTCCTTGCCAATGTTGAAGCTTTGACAGACTCTGCTATACTCAACGCCTTTTGTTATATGGCATTAATTGAACTTCCTACACTCAATGCCTGTGGACTTAGTCATAAAACCGCTATGCAAATTGCTAGGCTTTTACTGTCCACACCTTACTTAACAATTTTTTCTACATTTGGCATTGAGTGAACTTGCTTCACTCAACGCCATTGGACTTGGACAGATTTCTATCTCTCTGTAACACCCCTATCCGTCATATAGCATATAATAGTATGTCCGGCCGGGGCCCGACGCCATATACCACAGACAGATTGAAGGGTTACTCATCTAAAACATTCAACCAATACACACGTCCTATACAGAGCATCTAGCGAAAGCAATTATTAAGTAGAGAAAGCAAGAACCCAGCCACAAGCACAAATGTCCACTAACATAACTAAGTAGGAATGAACTACAAAATACACAAAAGTACTAGCCTTATGGCCTTACAATAGTTCACTAAATTTAAATAGTGTCTTACAAACTTCGGACCGAAGGCCGACCACACATGATTTAAACAAGAAAACAAACAAGGCCCTCGATGTTCGGCTCAACAACTTGGGCTTTGGCCCGCTATTTGCCGCTCGGCTCCTAAGTACCTGCAAGCACAATTCACCGCAACGGTGGCAAACAAGAATAACGGTCAGCTAAAGCCTGCCAAATTATAACGATTCTGCGCCCAAAGTCGGGGCGGCAAAGCTACTTCCCAACACTTGTTAGCGTAACAAGCAATATAGTGAATAAACATAACATCACAGGTTTAGGCTCACACGACCACACACCACGTGCTCTCAGGGCACTAACTCGGTGAACCCGGTAAAAACCGCGGTCTCACCACCATCCCTTGGACAGTAAATGTCACAACCCGCATTTTCTCCGAATTAAGAATTATCAGAGTAAGAGAAAACACGCGTCATGATGCCACGTCAAGCAGGGGATAACTGCTGACGCTCAGGCAAATCCAACTACAATCTTTATGCAAGAAAATCATGTGCTTAATGAATAGAAAATCAATTATGTTTAGAGTCCGTATCCCTCGGCTCAGTGGATCATCTAGTCCACAAAAGAAAACTATATTTAAACGCTGCGGAAAATTACTTTAATTAGGCTTTACACCCTAAAGAGCGCATAAGGGTCCCAAGAGAACCACTCATGCTATGCAAGACACCACACTTAGTTTATATAATATATATATAAGAAAATGGTTTCTGTACGTGATTTGGAAAATAGTGATTAAGTTTATAAAAACATGCTGATCATGAGCTTCATTTATAATAGTATTTATAGTTTAAAAATAACTAGCAACCTAGCATAAAACCTTCTCAAAGCAAGTAGACTATCTCCAGAAAAATAAATGGTAGCAGCAATAGTATATATCTAGTACAAGGTAAAAACTACTAGTGGGCGCCAACAACCTGACACGAACCCACTAGCACACATATATGTCTGTAAAAAAGTACTGAAAACAACCTCACAAACAAGGTAAACGAAACTCCAAAGTCCGGGAGTCCACCAACAACAACACCTCCAACTAGCCACCAGACCGGCTACAGCTCAGAACCTGGGGTATTCCAAAAGAAAACAGAATACCTCAGCAAGCAAAAATCAAGGTAAAACTGCATGAAAGAGTCAACCAAAACGACAAAATAACAGAAAACATGCAGTAGAAAGAGTCACAACTGTCCAAAACAGGACAACAAGAAATGCACAACGTGCGAAGAAACAACAACGACCCAGCCCAGGAATAACATCCTGCAGGGCCTACTAGACTACCAAGAGCCAGAATGCTGCAAACTACCCAAGAAGAAACTTCTAACACCCTAAACTGCGGGAAGTGATAGTAACAAAAACAACAACGAGGAACCGGATCGAAGGCAAACGCAGTCCCCCAATCCACCATGTCCAAGTCAAAAGCTCGAGGGTCAACACGTGAAAACACACGGGACCTTCCACCCGACATGCCCAGCCCGTACCTGGAGCAAGAAATCCATGGGTGTCCTTGGCTATATCACACAACTCCACCCCCATAAAGAGCTACAACCACCACTACTATCCACGACCCACGATTCGGCCTTTAGGAAAATAAAGAAAACGGCCGACAAGGAAAACCCAGAAATACAACTGGAAAAAATCCACTCGGAAACGAAATACAAGGTAAAGGAAGAGTGTTGAAATAAACCAACACGACTAGGCGTTGAGTGAAACCCACTCAGTGCCTACCTAAACTTTGGCCTTGAGTGAGCTAGCCTCACTCGCCGCCAAAATTAAGTTACTACCCACAAGCCCACTAAAGAAAACGGAGCTCGACGACAGTCGAACGACCAAGGCAGAAGATCCAGAACTCAAGTAATTGCCTGCCACTTGAGTAACTAAACTCCCGCACTCGAAATCACCTAAATTCGCCTATCAAAAGAAAATATACAAAGCGCACGATCAGTGACGCACGATCAGTGGTCGTGCGCACTCATCGGCTGATGATCGTGCGAAACGAACCTGGAAACCTGACAGAAAACCTAGCAACTGCGCACTATCAGTGTCGCACGATCAGTGGTCGTGCGCACTATTGCCAGCGCTCGTGCGATTGCCCGAGACAGAACTTTGGAAACTGAAGTTTATACGCGCACGAACAGAGACACACGACCAGTGGTCGTGCGCCCTAAAGGTTAATGACCGTGCGCGGCAAACCTGCACCGTTTGGAATTTTCCGAACGACACCGGAACGCGCACACGACTCACGCCACTGCAGTAGCAGTAGACAACTATCAACGTCGCACGCTACTACCGTTCAAATTATGCCTAACCATTCGAATAATACCATAACGAAGGAAATTGGCAACCACACCCCCTCCTAACTCTCCCTCTCGGCTACGCCCGAACCAGAGCATCAATCAAAATTAAAGGAAAACAACGGCTTCGCGCCGACAAATTGGATTCCAAACATCACAACATAGGGGGGGTTTCAGTAGGAAGAACTAAGCCCTACAGTTAGCAAGAAAACGAGAACAACAAGGCCTCTAACCTGGGCTAACCGGGATTTCAATTTCAGCAAATAAAATCAAAGAAAACACTTGGCAAGGGCAAGAATACCACTTGCCTCAAATCTCAGCGAAGCTTTGGACTGCTTTCCTCCTCTTCGCACGGATCAAGACGGCCGCAACACCTAGAACAAAGACTCGGCCATTAATGGCGGAAAACTTCCAAAACTGAAAATTCCAATCCTTCCAAAACTCCACGAAAATCGAATTTCTTACCGCAGGAATGAAGGTCTCTACGAGAGCAATCCGTATCCACTCTCGGAATCGAATTCCGTCCACAAACGCTCCGGGAATCGGCGTCCGAAGGGAAGGCTCGGCGGTTATTTCTCTCGTACAAGGGGCGGCGGTTTCTTACGTGAAGAAGATGATGGGGCTTTTCATTTCATCTTATTATGTATATATATATATATAATTATATAACTAATTACAAAATTACATAAAGCACCAAATCGACGCGAAAACCGATTCACCTCGGAATTCGACGAAATTCGCACCGTAGCTAAATACCCACGCTACGAACACAACGGCGAAGTCGAAATTAACTTTCGACGAACAGAACTCGAGTTATGCCCAAACAAAGCCAAACACAAACATCCCCCCGAGAGGCCACACCGGGTCACCAAAACGACTCGGTTTGCTAGGGAGATCTTGCCAACAGGCTACCAACCAGGGCACTCAGTTCCAAGGAGCTAAACCATACTCCACACATGGCACAAGCCACGGAAACGCGTCATCGTAACGCCAAATGAGAATAAAAATAATCGCTGAAAAGACGGGGCGTTACAGTCACTCCCCCTAAAAGAAAGTTTCGTCCCGAAACTTTACGCACAACCCTTCTACAAAAGAAGGAAGAAGTAACAAACGGAAGTTACAAAGGGAAACATACCGATCAAATCAGAGAAATAGGTGAGGGTACGCCCTCCTCATGGCCGACTCTAGCTCCCAAGTCGCGCTCTCCAAATCCTGATTTTTCCATAGTATTTTCACCATCGGTATGGACTTCTTTCGCAGCACACGCTCCTGAGTATCCAAAATACGAACTGGCACCTCAACGAAAGAGAGGTTGGGCTCTAACTGGGGCACAACATCCAAGAGTTGCCCACTGCTGCGCACACACTTCCGCAATTGGCTAACATGAAAAACATTATGAACACCAGGGAAGTTTGCTGGCAAATCCAATCTATATGCAGACACACCAATCCGCTCCAAGACCTCAAACGGGCCCACATACCTTGGGTCCAATTTCCGATTTTTACCAAATCTCTTCACACCAACCATTGGAGAAACTTTGAGGTATACATGATCCCCTACTGAAAATTCCAAAGCAGACCTACGCCGATTGGCGTTCTTTTCATACCTCTCCTGGGCTAAACGAAGCTTCTCCCGAATAAGCTTCACGGCGACTTCCATCTCTTCTAGAGCATCAGGACCCAACAAAGGCTTCTCACCAGCCTCAGCCCAAAACAACGGAGTCCTACAGCGCCTCCCATACAAGGCTTCGAACGGAGCCATCTGCAAGCTTTCCTGATAACTGTTATTGTAAGCAAATTCCATGAGTCGCAGACGCTCATCCCACGCTCCACCATGGTCTAAAATATAGCACCGGATCATATCCTCAACAATCTGATTGACCCGCTCCGTCTGCCCATTGGTCTGAGGGTGGTACGCAGTAGAATACCTCAGATCCGTACCCAAACCCTCCTGCAGACTCTGCCAAAAACGAGAAGTAAACCGGGAGTCTCGATCAGAAATGATGCTAACTGGCACACCGTGGAGTCGGATGACTTCATTCAAGTACAACTCCGCTATCTTCTTCATCGGGTAATCAATCTTATAAGGCACGAAGTGAGCACACTTCGTCAATCTATCCACTATAACCCAAACAGAATCAAATCCTCTCGGGGATTTTGGCAAACCCGTAATGAAGTCCATAGATATACTCTCCCACTTCCAAGTCGGGATCTCTAGCGGAGTCAACTTACCACTAGGCCTTCCATGATCGGCCTTCACACGCTTGCAAGTGTGACACTCAGCAACATATCGGGCTATATCTCCTTTCATACCATATCACCAGGCAACTTGCCTTAAGTCACGGTACATCTTCGTAGATCCTGGATGGTAGGCAACGCTGGAACCATGAGCCTCACTGCAAATCATACTCTTAATGTCCCCAACAGCGGGAACGCAAAACCTGCCGCGGTACTTCAAAGTACCTGCATCATCAATAGAAAAAACTGGCAACTCTCCCTTCTCTGTCCTGGTAAAAAGGTGCAACAGATCCGGATCGTCCTTCTGATGCAATCTAGTCAAAGAAATCCAGGACGGCTCTTCCACTGATAAGCTACTCTGTAAACTACAGCATCCCACTGAAATATCCATAAGGAGGAACTCCTCAACTAATCGATCGGCGGAGAGGTTAAAGATCTTTCCCGTCTTTCGGCTCAGGGCGTCGGCCACCACATTGGCCTTGCCCGGATGATACTGGATTTCCACATCATAATCCGCTACATACTCAAGCCACCGCCGCTGACGCAGATTCAACTCCTTCTGCGTGAACACGTACTTCAGGCTCTTATGGTCAGTAAAAATCTTGCACTGAGCCCCATAAAGTAAGTGCCTCCATAACTTCAATGCATAGATAACCGCTGCAAACTCAAGGTCATGCGTAGGATAATTCCGCTCATGAGTTTTCAACTGCCTTGACCCATAAGCAACTACTTTTCCAACCTGCATTAATACGCATCCCAGACCTAAATGCGAAGCATCCACATACACATCATAATCCACGCCCTCAGTAGGTAGGGTCAGAACGGGAGCAGTACACAATCTCCTCTTTAACTCCTGAAAAGCTTCTTCGCACTTCTCGCTCCAAACAAAAGCCACATTCTTCTGAGTCAGCTTGGTCAATGGTGCGGCTAGAGAAGAGAAACCTTCCACGAATCTCCTGTAATAGCCAGCCAACCCTAAGAAACTTCTGATCTCCTTAGGAGTATTCGGCCTACTCCAATCCGTCACTGCTGCAATCTTTTCTGGGTCAACCGAGATCCCATCCTTGTTCACCACGTGGCCTAGAAAAGAAACCTGAGGCAACCAAAATTTGCACTTGCTCAACTTGGCGAATAACTTGTGGTTCCTCAACTCTGATAGGACCAAACGCAAATGCTGCTCGTGCTCCTCAGCACTGCGAGAATAAACCAACACGTCATCAATGAAGACCACAACGAACTTGTCTAGGAAATCCTTGAACACCCTGTTCATCATATCCATGAAGGCTGATGGTGCGTTGGTCAAACCAAACGACATCACCAAAAACTCAAAGTGCCCATGCCTCGACCTAAACGCAGTCCGTGGAATATCTGCCTCACGGATCCTGAGCTGATGATAGCCCGAACGAAGATCGATCTTGGAGAACACCGTGCTACCACGCAACTGGTCAAATAAATCATCGATCCTCGGCAGAGGGTACCTGTTCTTGATAGTGACCTTGTTCAACTCTCTATAGTCGATGCAAAGCCGCATCGACCCATCTTTCTTCTTTACGAACAAAACAGGAGCACCCCAAGGCGACGAACTCTGCCTGATAAAACCTTTAGCCAACAATTCATCTAACTGAATTCGCAACTCCTCTAACTCACGAGGGGCCATCCGGTACGGCGCCTTAGCAATAGGACGCGTACCCGGCTCCAAATCAATAACAAACTCCACATCCCGCTTAGGAGGGATACCAGGAAGATCATCAGGAAAAACATCGGCGAAACCACGAACAATAGGAATCTCCTCCAAGCGTGGCACGCTAACAACGATTCCAACCACCGAGACTAAACAAACACAACAATCAGAAAGAAACAATCTCTGAACACATACCGCAGAGAGAACAGGAGAATCCTGACATGGATCAGCATACACGCTGCCGGGCTGACCGTCGTCCCTGATGAAGTCCAAGCGCTTTCCCTTGCACTGAATGACCGCATCATACCGAGAGAGCCAGTCCATGCCCAAAATGACATCGAAGTCCTCTAGATCAATCATCTTCAGATCCGCCTTCGCAAGAAAATCCCCCAACAAAACTGGGCAATCCAAAATACCCAAATCTGACAACACAGATTCACTAGAGGGAAACTTGACACGGAAGGAATCCCGAACACGATCTAGAGACAACCGATGACGCTCCACAAAGGCTCTAGCCACGAACGAGTGGGTAGCGCCGGAGTCAAACAGAACACGCGCCCAGCGATTCTTCACCTTAAATTTCCCTATAGGAACGCACAAAGCTAAGGAACTAGCACAACAGTACCGCAAATAATCTAGCAACTAAACTACCAGGCTAGAAAGAAAAACAACTAACTACTAACCTGAGATCACCTGGGTCGAAGTCTGAGCCTCCTCGGAAGAAATCACGTTCAGTTTCCCTTTTCCCTTGTCCACATGCTGAGGTGGAGGCAAAGCCTGCAATGGAACTGCAGGAAGAGCTGACTGGACCTGAGGACACCTCGACTTAACATGACCCTTCTGCCCACACTGATAGCAGACTCTAACCCTGGACCAACACTGGGCTGCATCATGCCCGGATCGCTTGCAAACTGAACAGGAGACATCTCTCCCAGGAGCACCCTGAATAGCATGAACCTGCTCCTTCTTCTGAGCTGCCGCCTTCTTGAAACACCTCTCAACAGGATGGCCTGACCGGCCACAAAAACTGCACACCACCCTGCTCCTCTTTCCCGGAACAGCATCGGGTACCAGGGGTTTCTTCTCCTCTACAACCTTCCTCTTATCCTTCCTCAACTGCTGGCCTCTGCTCTTCGCCGTCTCAATGGCCTCAACCTTAAGAGCAGCCTCTACAACTCCAGCATAAGTCACTGACCCATAAGCACTGGCCAACTGCTGCACCTCACTCCTCAAACCACCGAGGAATCGCTTAACTCGATCAGCCTCCACGCTGACCAATCCAGGGGCAAAACGGCTCAACTTACTAAACTCTATCTCATACTCACCCACTGTGAGCTGCCTTTGCTTCAGATAGAGGAAATCATTCATGAGGCGGTCACGCTCGACCGAGGGTAAGAACTTCCTCAACAGCATCTCCCTGAACACTTCCCAAGAGCATCCAGCCACTAAGCTCTCCTTCTCTCTCAGCCACCAACTCTTAGCCAATCCTTTAAGCTGATAGGCGGCTATCATCACCCTCTGATCATCTGCAATCCCTGAGTACGAGAACATCTCCTCCATGGAGATCAGCCAGTCGTCTATCACCATGAAATCTGCCTTCCCATCATAAGTGGGAGGGCTCAGCCTCTAAAACTGCGAGATGAAGGCCATCTCTGCTGGCACCACCACTGGAGGCCTCAAGGGTGCAGGAGGAGGAGGAACAGCTAACCCCCCTGCAGGAACCTGCGCACCCTGAGCCTGCCCTGCCACAACTGCCACCAAAGACTGAATCTGGGCTTGCACTTCCTCCAACTGCCTCCCCATAGCTTCGCTACTCTGACGCAGACCCTCGATCACCGCATCATTCTGAGCTCCAGAAGATTCACCCTCAGACAGGGGAGTCGATCGGGTCGCAGGACGCCTAGCCATCCTAAAAAAAAAAAAAAAAATCAATATAACGCAAATCAGAACCAAATCCCACGACTAGAACCGACTACCAGTACAGACAATACATATGTAGATATAGACTTAAAGCTGCTAAACTTGCTCTGAGAGTTTATCTTCTTCACAATAATTAGATGATATGCCCTAACCTAGGATGGTTAACCACCACCTCACTAACTCTTGTGCCTAGATCGGATGCATGAACTTATGTTAGTTTGAAAACTTATGTGTGTACATATGTCATCCTGCAAATCTTTAGCTCGGCGCGTTGTGCTTATGCAATGATATGATATGCATGATTGTGCTATGCATTCTAAAAAGAAGGCCCTAATGCATGATATGAGCGGCGTACACATGAAAATGTTATGCATCCCATACTACATAACATTTCCATGGAACGAAAAAGAAACGTGCTAGTCGCAGTCATGTGGTGAGGTTATGCATCCCATACTACATAACCCTCACATGTAGCCCCTATGGTGGATCCATATACGAACACATATTATGCATCCCATACTACATAATATGCCCCGTATACTTCATGTTATGCTATGAGTGTAGT
Source organism: Platanthera zijinensis (assembly GCA_039513925.1). Lineage (NCBI taxonomy): Eukaryota > Viridiplantae > Streptophyta > Magnoliopsida > Asparagales > Orchidaceae > Platanthera > Platanthera zijinensis. The sequence goes on along the minus strand of CM077085.1, from coordinate 197,267,159 downwards.
GTTCGTGCTTTTGCCAAGACGTGCTGATGACATATCGGTGTGTGAATGACATGATGCTGAACTACTAACAGCATCCAAGGAAGGTTGCCCAACTAACTTGTCAAGCAACCTCCCTCTGATACCAACTGTCACAACCCGCATTTTCTCCGAATTAAGAATTATCAGAGTAAGAGAAAACACGCGTCATGATGCCACGTCAAGCAGGGGATAACTGCTGACGCTCAGGCAAATCCAACTACAATCTTTATGCAAGAAAATCATGTGCTTAATGAATAGAAAATCAATTATGTTTAGAGTCCGTATCCCTCGGCTCAGTGGATCATCTAGTCCACAAAAGAAAACTATATTTAAACGCTGCGGAAAATTACTTTAATTAGGCTTTACACCCTAAAGAGCGCATAAGGGTCCCAAGAGAACCACTCATGCTATGCAAGACACCACACTTAGTTTATATAATATATATATAAGAAAACGGTTTCTGTACGTGATTTGGAAAATAGTGATTAAGTTTATAAAAACATGCTGATCATGAGCTTCATTTATAATAGTATTTATAGTTTAAAAATAACTAGCAACCTAGCATAAAACCTTCTCAAGGCAAGTAGACTATCTCCAGAAAAATAAATGGTAGCAGCAATAGTATATATCTAGTACAAGGGAAAAACTACTAGTGGGCGCCAACAACCTGACACGAACCCACTAGCACACATATATGTCTATAAAAAAGTACTGAAAACAACCTCACAAACAAGGTAAACGAAACTCCAAAGTCCGGGAGTCCACCAACAACAACACCTCCAACTAGCCACCAGACCGGCTACAGCTCAGAACCTGGGGTATTCCAAAAGAAAACAGAATACCTCAGCAAGCAAAAATCAAGGTAAAACTGCATGAAAGAGTCAACCAAAAGGACAAAATAACAGAAAACATGCAGTAGAAAGAGTCACAACTGTCCAAAACAGGACAACAAGAAATGCACAATGTGCGAAGAAACAGCAACGACCCAGCCCAGGAATAACATCCTGCAGGGCCTACTAGACTACCAAGAGCCAGAATGCTGCAAACTACCCAAGAAGAAACTTCTAACACCCTAAACTGCGGGAAGTGATAGTAACAAAAACAACAACGAGGAACCGGATCGAAGGCAAACGCAGTCCCCCAATCCACCATGTCCAAGTCAAAAGCTCGAGGGTCAACACGTGAAAACACAAGGGACCTTCCACCCGACATGCCCAGCCCATACCTGGAGCAAGAAATCCATGGGTGGCCTTGGCTATATCACACAACTCCACCCCCATAAAGAGCTACAACCACCACTACTATCCACGACCCACGATTCGGCCTTTAGGAAAATAAAGAAAACGGCCGACAAGGAAAACCCAGAAATACAACTGGAAAAAATCCACTCGGAAACGAAATACAAGGTAAAGGAAGAGTGTTGAAATAAACCAACACGACTAGGCGTTGAGTGAAACCCACTCAGTGCCTACCTAAACTTTGGCCTTGAGTGAGCTAGCCTCACTCGCCGCCAAAATTAAGTTACTACCCACAAGCCCACTAAAGAAAACGGAGCTCGACGACAGTCGAACGACCAAGGCAGAAGATCCAGAACTCAAGTAATTGCCTGCCACTTGAGTAACTAAACTCCCGCACTCGAAATCACCTAAATTCGCCTATCAAAAGAAAATATACAAAGCGCACGATCAGTGACGCACGATCAGTGGTCGTGCGCACTCATCGGCTGATGATCGTGCGAAACGAACCTGGAAACCTGACAGAAAACCTAGCAACTGCGCACTATCAGTGTCGCACGATCAGTGGTCGTGCGCACTGTTGTCAGCGCTCGTGCGATTGCCCGAGACAGAACTTTGGAAACTGAAGTTTATACGCGCACGAACAGAGACACACGACCAGTGGTCGTGCGCCCTAAAGGTTAATGACCGTGCGCGGCAAACCTGCACCGTTTGGAATTTTCCGAACGACACCGGAACGCGCACACGACTCACGCCAGTACAGTAGCAGTAGACAACTATCAACGTCGCACGCTACTACCGTTCAAATTATGCCTAACCATTCGAATAATACCATAACGAAGGAAATTGGCAACCACACCCCCTCCTAACTCTCCCTCTCGGCTACGCCCGAACCAGAGCATCAATCAAAATTAAAGGAAAACAACGGCTTCGCGCCGACAAATTGGATTCCAAACATCACAACATAGGGGGGGTTTCAGTAGGAAGAACTAAGCCCTACAGTTAGCAAGAAAACGAGAACAACAAGGCCTCTAACCTGGGCTAACCGGGATTTCAATTTCAGCAAATAAAATCAAAGAAAACACTTGGCAAGGGCAAGAATACCACTTGCCTCAAATCTCAGCGAAGCTTTGGACTGCTTTCCTCCTCTTCGCACGGATCAAGACGGCCGCAACACCTAAAACAAAGACTCGGCCATTAATGGCGGAAAACTTCCAAAACTGAAAATTCCAATCCTTCCAAAACTCCACGAAAATCGAATTTCTTACCGCAGGAATGAAGGTCTCTACGAGAGCAATCCGTATCCACTCTCGGAATCGAATTCCGTCCACAAACGCTCCGGGAATCGGCGTCCGAAGGGAAGGCTCGGCGGTTATTTCTCTCGTACAAGGGGCGGCGGTTTCTTACGTGAAGAAGATGATGGGGCTTTTCATTTCATCTTATTATGTATATATATATATAATTATATAACTAATTACAAAATTACATAAAGCACCAAATCGACGCGAAAACCGATTCACCTCGGAATTCGACGAAATTCGCACCGTAGCTAAATACCCATGCTACGAACACAATGGCGAAGTCGAAATTAACTTTCGACGAACAGAACTCGAGTTATGCCCAAACAAAGCCAAACACAAACATCCCCCCGAGAGGCCACACCGGGTCACCAAAACGACTCGGTTTGCTAGGGAGATCTTGCCAACAGGCTACCAACCAGGGCACTCAGTTCCAAGGAGCTAAACCATACTCCACACATGGCACAAGCCACGGAAACGCGTCATCGTAACGCCAAATGAGAATAAAAATAATCGCTGAAAAGACGGGGCGTTACAGTAAATCTCGTGAGCAATTAGTCTTTCCGACCTAAGCCTAGGTCTCACACGACTATGCTAGTAGCCAGTACCTTTTTCAGGTATCTGTCACGAAACCACATAGCCCGGGTTCGGTTCTAGAAGCCCATTGCTCACACTACACTGTCAATCTTAAGCCATATGCGCGGGCCAAGCTTCGCCGTATCACAAATTCAATTATACAAGCACATAACCCAGTTATGTTCAAGGTTGGCTCCCAGGCCACCGAGATGGTAGAAATGCATTTCTCCCCATTTTTTCGGGTGCGCCTTGGGGTTAATCCCCAAGTATCCCTGCTGCAATCTACCATGTAGAAACCCAAAAACAACCAAAGGCATAGAGTCTTCTCTGGCTATTCATGCATAGAAAAACTTCATCGATTCAGACCAACTTATCTAGGTAGGCTTCACACTCCATGCCTATGTTAGTTTCTCGATTTCGGACTCTATATGCAAACAAGGGGGACTTTACATATCTACCCTAAGGCACACCGCAAACTCGCCGCACACTCGTGGGAGCCGGTTTTCCCTATGCAAAAGAAGAAGAGCTTCACATGTTCAAGTAGAGAATCGTTACCCTAGCATTCCTCTTCGGCGCCATGGAAATCTACACTGATGAAAAGCACCGCGATGATCTTGCCTCCGTAGATCTAGACTCGGTTAGCGATTTGGCGCTCTGAATCTCCTCCGGTGACCGGATCTTCCCTCCTTCTTCCTCCTTGCTCTCAATTCTCTCTAGAACTTAGAAAGAAAGTAGAAAATGAAAAGTGAGGGTTTAAACTGCCAATCCAAGCCTTAACCCTAGGTTGGAGAGGCCTGAACTGTTAGATCTAAAAATAAGGATACGAACAGCCACGATTCACCCTAAAAATAAACTTCTAGGCCGAACACGGCTTGTGACATGCTCGTATCCAAGGACGTATAACTCATTCTCCGTCAATCAGGAAATCCTGACCATGACACGGCATATGACACGGCTTGGAACACGCCAGTGCCCCAAGTGACATGCCCGTGTCACGGGCCGTGTGCCTCAAATGACACGGGACCAAACACGTCCTGAGCACGACAAGGACATGTGGCATGACTGTGTCACATGCTGTGTGCTAGACATGCCTTGGGACACACCCGTGTCCCTGGCCGTGTAACTCCCTCAGCACAAACCAACAAACTGCCCGAGAAGGACACGGCCATAAACACGCTCATGTGTCAGGCCGTGTGCCCTCACTCAATGCTCGTTGAGTAAAAATCATTGAGTGCTCAGTGAGGCGTCAAACATGCACTTGATACAGCCCTGGGACACGCCCGTGTCCTTGGCCGTGTGACCTTTACCAAGGCCCAAGCATGCCTACAAACACCGCCCGTTCCCCTTTTGAGTTTCGGGGCGTTATAACTCTCTCCCTCTTAAAAGAATTTCGTCCACGAAATTACCAAAGGAAAAGATACAGAAAACCAAAAGCGGTACCTGAGGGGAATAACTCTGGGTGCACCTCAAGCGTGGTCTGCTTTCATTCCCATGAGAGCTCCTCCCGACCGCAATTGTCCCAACAGACTTTCACCATCCTAATCTCCTTGTTACGAAGTCGCTTGACTTCAGAGTCCTTAATACGAACGTGTTTGACCCTTATCGTTAACCCTTCGTCCACTGGTACTTGATCATCTGCGATCACTTGCGAAGGCTCTTGCACCGCCTTCCGCAACACTTATATGTGGAATACGTCGTGTAGACCACTCAACTCCACTGATAGCCTTAAATGATAAGCCGCTTCACCGATCCGCTCAAGAATCTCAAATGGTCTAAGGTATCTCGGGCTCAGCTTCTTCAAGCATCGTACCCGTGAAACACCCTTGAACGGCTTTATCTTCAAATACACCCAATCGCCAACCGCAAACTCCACGTTATGATGCTTGGCATTGTAGTATTTAGCTTGTCTATCTTGAGCGATCAGCAAACGCTCCCGAATGTTTCGCACCAGGGAAGTGGCGCTTTCCACCTCTTGCTTTTTGTACAACCTCGCCTCGCCCGTTTCCAACCACGACAACGGCGTGCGACATTTTCTAGCATATAAGGCCTCAAAGGCCGTCATTTGTATGCTCGCTTGGTAGCTATTATTGTACGCAAACTCCACCAAATATTAATGACCTTCCCACTACTTTCCGAAGTCTAGAACACACATACAGAGCAAGTCCTCCAACGTCCTGTTGACCCTGTCAGTCTGCCCATCTGGCTACGGATGAAAGGCTGTGCTTAACTTCAACTTAGTTCCTAACATTTGTTGCACCAACCTCCAGTCATTGGATGTAAAATGCCCATCTCTATCGCTCACGATGCTGTGGGGCACACCGTGCAGTCTAAAAATGTTATCCACGTAAAGCTTTGCCAGTTTGTCCACTGAATCATCCTTCCTATGCGGAATGACGTGCGACACTTTTGTCAACCGATCTACGATCATCCAGATGGCGTTGTTTCCCTTCTGCGACCTTGGAAAACCTTGCACAAAGTCAATCGAAATGTCGTCAAACTTCCACTCCGGAATAGGCAAAGACTTCAAGAAACACCCTGGCTTTTGGCACTCTGCCTTCACTAAGGCACAAGTCTGACACTTAGCCACATATAATGCCACATCCTTCTTGAGTCTTGGACACCAAAATAACTTCTTCAGATCTCGGTACATCTTTGTGCTCCCTGGGTGAATTGAGTACTGTGTATGATGAGCCTCATACATCAACTCCACCCGTAAATTACCCATGTTTTGGATGCACAAATGAATGTCCTTCCTTAGCAGTCCATCTTCAACTGTTAATTGGGAATTTGACCCATCTGAAGCTGCATCCATGATTTCGTTCATGCTGCTATCCAAATCCATAGCCTGCTGAATCCGATCAGCCAGATCATACTGAACATCCGAATCAACCGCTTATCATTAATCGACAACTAGTTAGCTTGTGCGGGAGCTCTGCGACTCAACGCATTGACAACTGCATTTCCTTTCCCGAGAACGCAATGAATTTTGAATGTGTAGTCCCCCGGGAACTTCATCCATCTCCGCTGCCTCATATTCAGATCCTTCTGATCCAACAGGTATTCCAGGTTCTTGTGGTCAGTATAAATATCAACCTTTATGCCGTACAAATAATTTCTCCATAACTTTAGCGCAAAAATCATGGCCTCCAACTCCAAGTCGTGGACCGGATAATTCCTCTCGTGCACTTTCAGCTGACGTGAGCCATACGCAATAATAGTTCCATGCTACAGCAGTAAACAGCCCAATCCACTTCCCGAAGAATCATTGTAGATCTCAAAGCCTTCGGTCACACTCGACGAACTTAGCACTGGCGTCGTGGTCAACCGACTCTTCAACTCTTCAAAAGCTTGTGCGTACTCACGCGTCGAAACAAACTTCTGATCTTTCCTGGTCAACGTCGTGAGAGGTAATGCTATCCGCGATAAGTTCTCTACGAAGCGCCTATAATAGCCGGCAAGCCCCAGAAAACTCCGGACCTCCACTACCGTAGACAATACAGGCCACTCCCGTATCGCAACTATCTTCGCTGGATCAACCACAATTCTTTCTCCACAAACTATATGACCAAGGAACGCCACTGAGGATAACCAAAACTCGCATTTGGAGAACTTTGCGTATAATTCGTTCCTCCTTAGCGTCTCCAAAACCAAATGCAGATGCTTGAAGTGATATTCTTCGCACTGCGAGTACACAAATATGTCATCGATAAAGACAATCACAAAATGGTCTAAGTACTCCCTGAATGTTCTGTTCATCAGATCCATGAACACTGATAGCGCATTAGTCAGCCCGAACGACATAACCGTAACCTCGAAATGCCCATACCTTGTGTTGAATACTGTCTTTGGGATATCACTCTCCCTTATCCTCAGCTGATAGTAACCGGACTTAAGATCCAATTTTGAGTACACCGATGACCAGACTAACTGATCAAAATGATCATCAATCCTTGGAATCGGGTACTTGTTCTTTTCCATTAACTTGTTCAGCTCTTTATATTCGATACAGAGCCGCAAAATTCCGTCCTTCTTCTTAACAAAAAGGACCGGTGCACTCCAATGTGACGAACTTGGACGTACATAGCCCTGCTCTAACAACTCCTCTAGGCTAACCTTTAGCTCCGCCATCTCCTTATGCGCCAACCTATAAGGAGAGCGTGACACCGGTTTGGCACTTGACACAAAATCAATTGTTAAATCGATCTCCCGCTGAGGTGGGGCTCCGGGAAGATTGTCCAGGAACACGTCAGGGTACTCATACACTATTAGGATACTACCCAAAGTGGGTTTAGGCCTTACAGCCTCCACTAATGTGAAGAACAGCTCTACACCAGCACGGACTGCCTTGACCAACTAAAGAGCAGACATCAAAGTCTTGCTCGACCCCTTCAATCCTGCAAACGTTGTCTCCCGCCCAAAACCCAGCTTAATTTCCTTACGGTTGCAATCTATGTATGCCTTCTACTCCGAAAGCTTGTCCATACCAAAAATGATGTCGAACTCTACTAGCGGCAGTAACGATGCTAGTAAGTCGAACTCCTGACTTCCACTACAAATCTTTACAGCACATACTCTATCTGTACGCATAGAACACCCATTCGTCAGCAACACGTCCAATTTGACCTTCTCCATCGAAGAAGGGACTCCAATGTGGGATATAAAACCTTCGGATAAAAGGAGTGCGAAGCTCCCGTATCGAATAGTGCCCTTGTCGGACTATCACAAATCAGAACAAAGGCTATACAAACAGTAATAAGCTAACAAGCACTAGGTAATAGTATTTAAAGCTAACTTGCTATAAATTTAATCCGTACCTGTCACCATATCTGCCTATTTGATGGCCTTCTGCTAGCCCAAATTGTAGACTCTTGGTTGAGTCGGAGAATAATGGGATGTGGTTGACTCCACCGCCTTACCCTTTTCCTCGTAAGGTTCTCCCTGCTTCCTCTCGGACTTTGGACATCCGCTCCAACAGTCATGGGCAAAGTGCCCCGTCTTCCTACAAGTAAAACAAGCGCCCGGGGTTCAGTTGGACTCAATGTCCTAGCCTTCTTATTCCTCCTGCAGAAACAAGATTTTGAAGACGGCACCTTGAATTCTCAATTCCTTACACCGGAGTATTTCTTTCCCTACACATTCTTCATGCATTTTTCCAAAGATTGGGTCGTGTTGAACAAGGTCAGGAAACCCTGTGTAATCGGCCCCGAGAGTAGTAGTCTCAAATCATCCCTTAGACCTTCGTAGAATCTGTTTGTCTTTCGCTCCTCATCAGCGAAGGTAGCGCTTGCATACCGACCTAAGCGAGTAAACTCGTGGAGATATTCATCCATGCTACTATCACCTTGTACCAGCTTCTGGAACTCTTATTCCATAGCAGCCCTCTAAGATGAGGGAAGGTATCGAGCTAAGAATAGTCTAAAACATTCCTCTATCAAGACGTCAGTAAGCTGCCTACCCCTGAGAAGGTGTAGCTACAAGCCTTCTCACCACAATCTTGCGTCACCATCCAATAATAACGTGATAATAGTTGTCTTCTGCCACTCTTTTGTCTCTGTAGCTATCATTACTCTCTTAACTCTCGAGGGCCAATCCTCCACTTGGTTTGGGGTTCCCATCCCCTAGAACACTGGAGGATTGAAGCCCTTAATATGCTTAAGCTATTTCTCCGTTGCTCTCCTAGGCAACACTGGCTCCACTACAACCTGCTTCTCTCACCTTGGCTCCGCTGCTCGGATCGGTACTTTCTTCAAAGAAGGGGCAGGCTGCTTCACCTGTCTCGCAGGCTACGCGTCAATCCTTGCAAACACTGCCTCAGATACCAATCGTATGGTCTCAGCCGAAGGAGGTGTTATCGGCGCATCATTTGGTGCGCTACTTGCCTCAGAACCCAGACATTTCGAAAGCCCCGCACCACTCCTCCTCATCTATAGTCGTACAAAACACCATTAAGAGACCAAACAATATTGGAAAAAGCAATTATAGGAAAATGCAGGTTCCTCAAACATGTGTATTTTCATTCCTAAGTGGACATTCATGGGTTCTTTTCATGTTATAATGATGACACATACACATATGCTCACCACACCTTAAAGTTAATTCGTCCACGAATTCATTTAAGTCTGACTGAAATCGATAGTCTGATACCAAATTATAACACCCCTATCCGTCACATAGCATATAAAAGTAGGTATGGTCGGGGCCCGACGCAATATACCCAGACAAACCGAAGGGTTACTCATTGTAACCATTCAACCATTACAAACGTCCTACACAGAGCATCTAGCGGAAGCAATTTTTAAGTTATGAAATCAAGAACCCAGCCACAAACACGAATGTCCACTAACATAACCCAGTAGGAATGAACTACAAAATAGACAAAAGTACTGGCCTTATGGCCTTACAATAGTTCACCAAATTTAAATAGTCTCTAACAAACTTCAGCTCGAAGGACGGCCACACATGATTTAAACAGGAAAACAAACAAGGCCTTCGAGGGCTGGCTCAGCAACTTGGGCTTTGGCCCGCTATTTGTCGCTCGGCTCCACAGCACCTGCAAGCACAATTCAACACAACGGTGGAAAACAAGAATAATGATCAGCTAAAGCTGACCAAATTATAACGATTCCGCCCCTAAACCCGGGGCGGCAAAGCTCATTCCCTGCACTTGTTAGCGTAACAAGATATATAGTGAATAAACACAACATCACAGGTGCAAGCTCACACGGTCACACACCCGATGCTCTCAGGGCACTAACTTGGTGAACCCGATCAAAACTGCGGTCTCACCACCATCCCTTGGACGGCAAATCTCGTGAGCAATTAGTCTTTCCGACCTAAGCCTAAGGCTCTCACGACTTTGCTAGTGGTTTGTCCCTTTTTCTGGTATCTGTCACCAAACCACATAGCTCGGGTCCGATTCCACAAGCCCGTTGCTCACATCGCACTGTCAATCTTAATCCATATGTGCGGGCCTAGCTTCGTCGGATCCCAAATTCGATTATACAAGCACATAACCCGGTTATGTTCAAGGTTGGCTCCCAGGCCACCGAGATGGCAGAAATGCATTTCCGCCCAATTTTCTGAGTGTGCCTTGGGGTTAATCCCCAAGGATCCCTACTGCAATTTACCACGTAGAAACCTAAAAACAACCAAAGGCACAGAGTCTTCTCTGGCTAATCATGCATAGTAAAACATCACCGATCCAGACCAAATTGTCTGGGTAGGCTTCACACACCATGCCAATGTCTGTTTCTCAATTTCAGACTCTATATGCAAACAAGAGGGACTTTACATATCTACCCCAAGGAACACCGCAAACTCATCGTACACTTGCGGTAGCGGGTTTTCCCAATGCAAAAGAAGAAGAGCTTCACATGCTCAAGTAGAGAATCGTTACCCTAGCATTCCTCTTTGGCTCCATAAAAACCTGCACGGATGAAAAGCACTGCGATGATATCGCCTCCGTAGATCTGGACTCTGTTTACGATTTGGCGCTCCAAATCTACTCCGACGACCGGATCTTCCTTCCTTCTTCCTCCTTGCTCTCCCTTCTCTCTAGAACTTAGAAAGAGAGTGGCCAATGAAAAGTGATGGTTTAAACCCCAAATCCCGGCCTTAACCCTTGGATAGAGTGGCCTGAACCGTTAGATGCCAAAATACGGAAACGAACGGCCACGATTCGCCCTGAAAATAAACTTCCTGGGCCGAACACAGCTTGCGGCACGCCCATGTCAGAGGCTATGTAACTCATTCGCCGTCAATCAGGAAAATACTTACCATGACACGGCCTGTGACACGGCTTGGAACACACCCGTGTCCCAAGTGATACGGCCGTGTCATGGGCCGTATGCCTCAAACAACACAGGACCAAACACATCCCGAGCACGACACGGCCATGTGACACGCCCGTGTCACATATCGTGTGCTAGACACGCCCTGGGACATGCCCGTGTCCCAGGCCGTTTAACTCCCTCAACACAAACCAGCAAACTGCCCGAGCAGGACACGACCACTAACACGCTCGTGTGTCAGGTCTTGTTCCCTCACTCAACGCTCGTTGAGTGAAAATCAATGAGTGCTCTATGAGGCGTCGAAACGCGCATGACACGACCCTGGGACAGGCCCGTGTCCCAGGCCATGTGACCTTTACCAATGCCAAAACACGCGTAAAAACGCCACACATTCCTCTTTTGAGTTTCGGGGAGTTACACTCTCCACCTCTCAACCTTATGAACACCTATCACAATCACTTAGACAAACTATCTAAACTTGTTCCAAGAAACATCCTGCACAAATAGAGATTGTGATAAATATTAGATTACACACATGTGTATACCACTATCAAGTAGGCCTTCTTCAAATCTTGAACATTATGATCAATGGACCGAACAATCTCTCCCTTTTTGAAGAAGTTAAAACCTAAGACAATGATATACACCCACACATATGCAGTATAAATATAATGTAAACTGCATGCATAGTACAGAAATAATGAACACCCATTTAATTAAAAATTTATTAATTAACTTAGAAGGAATAATTGTTTTTGTGCATAAAATAAAACTACACATCCTTCAGCCGTAAAGGTTAACAAGAAACATTTTTATGTTTCAAGTTCCCATATAACTATCCCACTGCTCCTTGGCTTTTTGCAACATATTCATCTTTAGCTTCTTTCTTCTTTTCTTTCTAACTTTGTAAGTAGTTGAAGGCCTTTGGAATGTAATTTACAGGTTCCACAGCATCAGGTGGCAATGCACCTACCTTTAAGTCTCTCCTGAAACTCCTTCTGCTAACTTCACTCTTTTCCATCTCTTCCCACTCTTGGAAGATGTCAAGTTTTGCCCTTTAAGTCCTATTGGACTTGATCTGATCATAGGATAACAAAATGATAGTCCTGGACTCAGGGCTCCATTGTTCAAATTTAGGCCTGGCTTCCATCTGCTCTCTATATTTTTTCTAGCTTAATCTGACAATTTCCTCCTCTTCAACAACAGATTTTACTTTTGATTTCATAACTTGGTCATCAATGGGGCTGAATATAGGAATGTTAGCAGATATTGACTGTTCACCCCACTGTGCACCAGCTTCAGTATACTGAGCATTAGTTTGTTCTATACCTTGATCATCCTGGTACTGACTACCATACTGAAATTGATCATCTTGCACGACCATCTATCCCTGATGTAGTAGCTCTTGAACTTGAATGGGGAACATGGGAATATTATCATAAGAAACTAGAACTATACCAAATGATCCCCTTATAACATTTGTTGCTTAGACGGAATCAGCATGGGCATCAGCAACAGTATTACTCTTTTCAAACTTAGATGAGTCTATATTATGTATTGTCTCTTGAGTAGGGAGTTCAGAGTGAATTTCCCCCTTAGTCTCTACATACCCTATGGGAATTTGCTGCTCGGTAGTGGCTGTGACTGGTGGATCTTCTACTATCCTCTCAAGGACTTGCTCCCTCTCTACTGGAGTTTGAGCAATCCTGTTCTGCAGATTCTCAATGAAGGAGTCTTATTTTTATTAAACTGATTAGATAGTCTCCACCTCAGCAGGGGAAAATATCTGGGAAATCTCCCCCTCAACATTTTCCCATATATTTTCTACTACTTGTTCAGTCACTAATTCCAGAGCTTCAGCTGGAATCTCTTCAGACTGAGTTCCACCCAATTGATTCCTTGCTGCGGGTTCAAAGGAAATTCAGACCTGAACACTTATATCCTTTATTATCTCCTCTTTAGATTCAGATAGTTGGAGATCATGGTGGCTCTCCTCCACTTTTATCAAAAGAACTACTTTCTGTGCTTTCCATATTCACTGGAACAACCTTCTTTTTTTCTTCTCAATAGTCTGTTGATGTGGCAGCAAAACTCTTTCCCATCTATCAAACATTTTGGAGTCCATTCTCCTCATTTGATGGATCTTTATCCCTAGTCTCATTTTGAGGATCCCTGGAACAGTATTATATAGATATAAAGATAAGATCCTTCCTCGGTAATGTTCTGGGATGCATTCCACAATTCTGTCAAACAACACTTTCCCCAGTCTATTTTCTTAGATAGAATAATCTGGGTAATGAGTTTAAACATTTTCCTTAATATTTTATCATGTGAACTAGTTTTGTAAAGCAGAGTTTTTCCCACAGTATCTGCTAGAAAATTTCCTCTCAGATTCATCTCTTTCCTCAACACAAAACTAGTAATATACTTAGAAAGCCCACACCACTTAAGGGTTGTCTTACATCATCCTAAAATAAATTTGTGTCGTCATCAGATTGCTTCACCTTGGGTAGATGTAGTGCTTTGTATAATCTCTTGGGAGTTATCTTTATTTTTTGCCCACTGATTGAGGATTTGATTTTTTTTGAAGCTGAGTCCACAGTGGCATTTGGTATAGTTTCAGAACTTCTCCCTTCTAAATCAAAACTGGCTCGAACAGAAAGAAACCCAGGTTAGTGACCTCGAGTAAGTGTTGGACTTGCATAACCTCCTCTGGAGCATCCTTGAAACCGTTTCGCACAAGTTCAGAGCCCTCGAACAGGAAATCCATTCATTTTGGCACCATGAATTTTACTGAGTTTCTAAAGGTTCGACGAACTTTCGTCGCGGGGAGAAAGCATGTCTCAAGGGTTAGGAATAATGTTTCTTATTTTAAGCACACTCAGTTCTATTTATACTTCCCTCTAAGTACAGAATGTTTAGAGGCGCATACCTGCTGTTGTAATCACAAAAAGATCCATGGGTTGGATTAAAAGCTATATTTGAAGTCCCTAGGAGTATGTGTTGAGTTGACTCGATGCACACGATGCCTGGGTACTTAGAATCAGCCCATTCAAATTTGAAGGTGTTGAACTTGGATTCATCTAGTGGCTTGGTGAAAATATCAACTACTTGCTTGCCTGTAGAGACAAAAGTAAGACTGAAGTCCTTACATTCCACACTCTCTCTAATGAAATGATACCTAATCTCTATGTCCTTCGTCTTGCTATGAGAAATAGGATTCCTAGAAATAGAGATTGCACTAGTAGAATAACAAAATAATTGAGTTCTACTTATCTTGAGATTGTAGTCCTGGAGCTTATGTTGTATCTACAGTAGTTATGTACAATAACTACTAGCTGGGATGTATTTCAATTCATATGTTGAGATAACAACACTTGTTTGCTTCATGCAACTCCAAGAGACCAATCTTCTTCCTAAAAACTGACAGATGTCTGAGGTGTTTTTCCTGTCTTCTCTGCAACCTGCAAAGTCTGTATATGTATACTTATTTAGTTCGAAGTAATTATTCTTAGGGTACATCAGACCAAGATAAGGTGTGCCCTTAAGATATCTCAAAATTGTTTTATCTGAAGAATAGTGAGATTCCTTAGGGATTGCCTGGTATCTAGCACAAACACATGTAGCATACATAATGTAAGACCCCCCTTTTTTTCTTTTTCAACCACCGGGGTCTTAGGACCAGAATCGCCGCTTTGCGGTGACACCTTCACGTCCTGAAGGGTCATCACCATAAGGCGCCGATTCTGCCGGCCAATTCGATCACATAAAGGTAGCACAATAAATGAAATAAGAGCAATGCAGTCCACAGCAATAGATCACATATATAGAATAAAAATCTCCACGAAGGGAGTGTCCACAGAAAACATCAGAGTACTATAAATGCGGGCTTATGCCCGATACATCATGTCCTCACTACAATATCACTCATGTGGAAGCTAAAACAGAAACTACTCAGGGTCGAGACTCACGGTCCCGGCTGTATGAACTCCGGAGCTAGACTGCCCCATCTCTAGGCGTACCGATCTCTGGGGCTGCTCCTCCATGCTGGGCTCCACGATCCCCTAAATGATGCGGTTTGAAAACCGCTAGTCATAAAGACTAAGCACTATCATCCCCCACCCCTTCCCCCATGGCTCCTAGGTACCGAGCGGGGAGGAAGAAAGGGAAGGACATGACGTTAGAGATTAATCAAGAAATAGATGGCAGCGGAACTAATCTAACAAGTTGTATTCGGTGAGCAGTTAATATAATTGTTATAATAGGTCTAGCAGTAAGAAAAGCAAATATATGAATTTAACATTCACTTATGCGAGAACACATATGCAAATGGGATCTTTTACAAGGCTCCCATCGTATAAGTGTCCCATACCACTTATACCTTGGGGGGGCGGTTATCAAACAGCAATGGTTGTTATATATTGAAATTAACCTTTGATTTATAAACTTGCCCACACAAGCTTATAGACTAAGGGGTCGTTTTACAGGTCCTAATGTATAAGCGTCCCATTCCACTTATACTTTTGGTGTCAAGGTTAAATAAATCGATTATGCTATGACATGCTAGTGGGTATGATGAAACATGCAAGTGCAACTCACACACACGACTCTGTGCACACAGACCTTTAGTTCCCCCTTTCGGAGCCATTACCTCGCAGGATACCTCCGTAGTGGCGGACGGAAGCGGTGGGTTGGGCCTCGCCCACCTCAAAACCAGTAAAAGCACCACTGGTCTGACCTATCGTACGCCTCAACGCTTGGTGCACTAAGCGGACGCCTGCGTACTCTTGCCGGCTGGCGCAACGGACTTCTGTTGGCGAAGTGCTAATCACCTCGCCGAGTCAACGATATCGGTGTCGGTGCAATCGAACTCCCCGATATCGAAAAACCCACCACCTTAACTTTTCCTATTTTATGCACATGCAAGTTTATCGTAAACACACAAAACTGAGCCGAAGCTCCCCGGACCAAAACGTCCGTCACCAAACCAACCGAGCCGAAGCTCCCCGGACCCAAACGTCCGTCTCCAAACCAACCGAGCCGAAGCTCCCCGGACCAAAACGTCCGTCTCCAAACCAACCGAGCCGAAGCTCTCATCAATCTCCCTGTGCCAATAGCGTTTGTGAAAGGTGCAGCCCTAGTTACTAAGTTACTCTTGTCGGTTTGTTATTACAGTTTACGTTAGCCCAGGACTGCCCCCGGTATTCCCCGTGAAGGGCTCTCAAGGGGCACTAGGAACCAAGACGGCGGCATTACGGCCCGAAGTTCCCTTTCGCAAGGCACTTATTGTTATTGGTTTATCTCCCTTAACCCGATTCCCTTCTCATATTGCGATATACTATCCTAGGGTGATTTTTAACCTTTCTCTCTTCGGGAAAAGGCGATCTTTCGCTGAAACCCGAGCACCTCTTAACTCTAGCTATCACCAATTCTCACTAATCTTTATACCTTCCTATTGTGACTTCCTCCACCATTGACCACCCAGACAATATGATTAACTCCAATGCCTTCCTCAGATCGTGACCTATTGCATTTCACAATTGCTATATGCAGACCGACCTAGACTTCATGTCGAACCGGTTATGCAATGATCCAATACTCATCCAAATGCCCTAAATTATTTACTAGAGACTCACCATGATATAAATGACCTAAATCCAGAAAATGGAAATTTTCCTAATCTATTTGGCATTTAATTAAATTCCTCGAAAATCCCAAGGGCTACCGGTTTGAACATGAACTACCCTAAGTAATCATGCAAGATGTCTAGCAAATTTATGATAAATAGTAGGTTATCTCAATAGGTTAAATCCTAAGTATCATAATTTTTCTATCATTAAAAGAGCATGAAAACTATATTAGAAATAATCTCTAACTTCTGTTGTTTATGAATCAAGTACAGAAAATATTCTTCCAAAAATTATAAATAATTTATGCCATACAGATAAAGACCTAAAATTAGCACTGGCCAAGTTTCATAATTTTCCAGCAAGTATTTTATCCATAATTAATTTTTAAACAATAAACCCCTCTCTAATATCTGTGAACAAAGTACTAGATTTACTCAACATAAAATTCTATAAAAATTCAGGGATCAATGTTCTACTAGTCAAGATCTAAATCCAGAATTTTAACTGATTATAATTAATTTAAAACCTCCAAATATTTGAAACAACAAATCGAGCTATTAATTCTTTAACACATGAAGTATAATATTTATTAATCATAAAATTCCAGTAAAATTACCATAAGTCTAAAACATCCTAAAACTCCCTCCTCCCGAGTTTCATAATTTGTAGATTAGATTTAGTGCTTAAAATAACTAAATTACATGTTTATCCTAATCTAAAATCTCAACTTCCGAGGTACCTAATTACCTCCAATTCCTTCACTATTTCAACCAGAGGGTTTTCAGCATATCATCCCACTCTCCTCCAAATTTCAAGGGCATACAAGAGCTTTTGCTCCTATGTCCTTCACAAACCTCAAACTCCCACCCACTGGATTTGAGCCGATCTCTTAGGGTAAAATCCACCCTAATCCTCACCATTTTTCTCCAAGCAGGTTATAACTTTCTTCTAAGTCAGGGGTCAGAATTTCAGCCTCTGTTGAGGTGATTTGACCTTTCCAAACTCTTAGTGCACTTTTTACTAAAAGATGTCTCACTAATGCCTAGTTAAGGGTAGAAGGTTTCCCACCCAAAACTCCACCAAATCAGTTGGAATTTTGTACAAACCTAGGTTTAATAGCCAGGGACCGCTCACCAAAATTTGGGAGGGTTTGGAGGTCATTTGACCACTTAAATAAATTCCTCTAAGTTTATTAAATTAAAACAAAAACTTTAGGCAAAGTATCTCCAAAAATTCCCACTTTTGGTCTGCCGTTAGGTATAGCTAAGGTTAACCCCCTGCCCAAATTTCAGGTTATTTGGACAAGGGACGAAGAGTGGGCATCCATTTTAATTTCTGCCCAACTCTAGGTACAGGCCCCACTAAAACGGGTGCTGCGGCCGAACCGCTTACCCAAACGAGTTGAAACCAATTTTAGATTTATCTAGACTCAAAGGGCTACGACTTTCGTGTCTGGTCATTTTTCCTAAAACGGCCTCTATGTGCCTCATTTTGCAGCCCCAAAATATATTCAAATAATACATCTTCCCATTATGTAATATATAATAATCTATATATTATAAAATTTATTCTACTGTTCATCTTCTTCATGAAATCGAAAACAGACACAGAAAACCATTTTTTTCCTGTAAGCATTCCGTGATTCGTCGCCGGCCGTCCGGTCACTTCCCTGGCCAGCCACCACCACCACCACCTCCGTTGAGGCGATGGCTAGCGCTCGGCGGTGGTTTGGCCGCCGGAGGTGGCGGTTTCCGGCGAACTCAAAAATACCTTTTTCATGATTTTCCCATGAAAACGAGAGATGGGTCCGGCTCCGTTGAGCGCGAACTTCCTTTCTAAGAATCCTAAGATCTACCCATGAAAGAGAAGAAGCAGAGGAGGACCTTGTTCGCGGTTTGGAGGCGAGAAGAGCGACGGGGTGCCATGGCGCAGTGGTGGCATAGCCGAACTTCTCCTATAGCAAGAACAAAGATCTGATCCGTTTACTTGAGCGTGTAAACTTCTCCTCTTGCCCCAAGTGGGCTTTTATAAGTCAGAAAGTGGGGAGGTGAAAGGGTAAAGCCATAATGGCCATGAAGGCTCCTCTTAATAGCCTTTCGGTTACAGTGACGGGATAAGAAACGGTGGAAGATGAATAGGTGTGTCCAGTTGGCGGTTTCCTATTAGACCAACACTTCCTCCTTTATTATATAATTATAGAAGGAAAAACGGCCCGTAATTACTCCTGGTGTAACTTCCCACACCAGCATTTATTTTCACGCGTGTTAGAATAATTTCGGGCCTGAACCGTCGTTTTGGCCAATGTCACGGGCGTGACACATAGGTCACGGGCGTGACAGGCCCGGGTGACAATTTTTTGGGGTCGACGATCGTCGAACTGAGATCGACGGTCATCGAAGGGTGGTCACGCCCTAAGTCACGGGCGTGACACCTAGGTCACGGGCGTGACAGGCCCGAACGGTAATTTTGAGGTCGACGATCGTCGAACTGAGATCGACGGTCGTCGAAGGCTGGTCACGCCCTAGGTCACGGGCGTGACACTTAGGTCACGGGCGTGACGGGCCCGAGCTCAATTTCGACGATTGTCGAAGGAGTCACGCACCTGGTCACGGGCGTGACACTCTGGTCACGGGCGTGACATGCCCAGGCTGCACGTTCGACGATCGTCTCGCGGAGATCGACGATCGTCGAAGGAGTCATGCCCAAGGTCACGGGCGTGACATCTTGGTCACGGGCGTGACATGCCCGGGCAGCAAGTTCGACGATCGTCTCGCGGAGATCGACGATCGTCGAAGGAGTCACGCCCAAAGTCACGGGCGTGACGGGTCGGTCACGGGCGTGACCAACCCGTGACCCGAAACCTCGATCGATTTATTTCAATTTTTGGGCTTCACGGGGTTCTGTCACGACCGACCGACTCCTAGGGGTCTAGCCGGAAATGGGATGTTACAAATCCCAATAAACAAAACAAAAATTTCGTCCCCGAAATTGAGGTTGAGCCTATGGGGATTTCTATCGGAATAAATTAAACTTATAACATCCCATACGATCTTTCTATCGGGTTTAAGCGACTATTTGTTTGATAAACGAAGACAATCTCCCCAATAAACAAAAGATTAGCCCCTACCTTGTTGATTGAGTGCGCATGCCTAGGTCCTGAATTTTCCTTATCTAGTCTTAACTGTCCAAAACAAGAAGGCAATCTATAGTATACCAAGAGGTGGTGAGATGTACCTGACTGAACAACTCTGGGTATCTTTGCCTCATCATGTCCTGCGGTTCCCAGGTGTGCTCCTCCTGACCGTGATTTCTCCACAGAACCTTGACTAAGGGGATCTTTTTGCGGCGCAAGATCAGTACTCCTTTGCCGTCGATCCGAACCGGCTCCAAGTGAACAGATCGGTCTGAAGCTACCGGCCCTTCGGTGGTCAAAATCCGCTGCTCCGGGCGTAGTAGAGCCCTTCTCAGCGAAGAAATGTGGAAGACATCGTGTAGAGCTGCCAGCTCTGGCGGCAACTCTAGCCTGTAGGCTAGGGGTCCGATCCGCTCCAGGATCCGGTAAGGGCCCATATACCTAGGGCTGAGCTTCTTCCTTCGACCGCGCACCCGTGAGACTCCGTGCATGGGACGGATCTTCAAGAACACTCGATCCCCTTCCCGAAACTCCACCTGACGATGCCGGGCGTCATAGTATTTAGCCTGTCTGCTCTGCGCCTCCAACATCCTATCTCTGATCAGTCTCACCTGAGCCTCGGTGTCTTCAACAAAATCCGATCCCAACACCTTCGGATCCTCGTCTTGAACCCAAGAAAGCGGGGTCCTACATTTTCTTCCATACAAGGCTTCATAAGGCGCCATCCTGATGCTGGATTGGTAGCTATTATTATAGGAGAACTCGACCAACGGTAACATCTTCTCCCACGGCTCCCCCTCGGTCCAGTATACACAGTCGTAATAAATCCTCCAAGGTCCAGTTGGTGCGCTCTGTCTACCCGTCCGTCTGAGGGTGGAAGGCCGTGCTAAAAGTCAAACGGGTGCCCAGGTAAGCCTGCACTGACCGCCACTCCCTAGATGTAAACCGTCCATCGCGGTCCGACACTATCGTCCGGGGCACGCCATGATATCGGACATATTGCTCCACAAACTTCCGTACCAGCACTCCCACCGAGTCATCCTTCCTGATCTGTATAAAACGGTCCACCTTCGTCAACCGATCAACAATCACCCAGATCGAGTCGTTCCCCGTCCGAAACCGGGGAAGACCATGTATAAAATCCATAGCTATATCGTCGAACTTCCACTCCGGCACCGGGAGTGGCTGTAGCAATCCTGCGGGGTTCCTGCACTCCGCCTTCACCAACTGACACGCCTCGCAATGGGTCACGAAGTACGTAATGTCCTTCTTCATGCCCGACCAAAACATCGTCTTCTTCAGATCAGCGGTCATCTTTGTGATCCCTGGGTGCACAGAGTACCGACTGCAATGCGCCTCCATCATAATATCCTCTCGGATCTGGCCACCTGCGAGTATATATACTCTGCCTCTGAAATGTAGCAATCCATCTCTCAGGGAATAATCTCCTGTCGAACCTTCCTCCAAAGCTCGGAACATCGGCTTTGCCCATGCATCTGTCCTCTGTCCGTCCCGAATGCGATCCCGAATATCATCTATGGCCACTATCGATGCCAGATACTCCCTATACAGAACTGGGTCATCCTCGGACACTAGGGATATCTACATATCTCTGAATGACCGGACTAGCTCCATGGGCATCACCTGGGGCCCAGCTTCGGAAGTGGCAGCTCGCCGGCTCAATGCGTCGGCCACCATGTTTGCCTTCCCTAGATGGTAGTGCATCTCATACTGATAATCTGCTAAGAACTCCACCCAGCGCCTCTGCCTGATATTCAGCTCCTTCTGCGTGTCCACGTATTTCAGGTTCTTGTGGTCGGAGTAGATGTCGCAGTGGACTCCGTAAAGATAATGGCGCCAGACCTTCAGAGCAAAAACGACCGCTCCCATCTCAAGGTCGTGCAATGGGTAGTTCTTCTCATGGGTCTTCAGCTGGCGGGAGGCATATGCTATGACGTGTCCATTCTGCATCAGCACTGCTCCCATTCCCTGGTATGATGTGTCGGTATACACCTGGAATCCTTCCTTTCCAGATGGAAGGGCCAAAATAGGGGCTGAGATGAGTCAGTCCTTCAGTTCCTGGAAGGCCACCTGGCACTGCGGGGTCCAAACAAAAGATGCCTCCTTCTTTGTCAAAGATGTGAGGGGGAGGGCAATCCGAGAGAACCCCTCCACGAACTTCCGGTAATAGCCGGCAAGCCCCAAGAAACTTCGTACATCGGTGGCTGTCTTCAACTGCGGCCAATCTCGAACTGCCTAAATCTTTGCCGGGTCCACTGCCAACCCGGCTCCGCTAATAATGTGGCCTAGAAAAGTCACCTCCTTCAACCAAAACTGACACTTGTTGAATTTTGCATAAAGGTGATGCTCCCGCAACCTCTCCAAAGTCAGTGCCAGATGCCAAGTGTGCTCCTCCTCCGTCCTAGAGTAGATCAGGATGTCGTCTATGAACACTATGACGAACACATCCAAGTAGGCCTCGAAAACCCAGTTCATGAGACTCATGAACGCCGACGGAGCATTCGTGAGCCAGAAGGGCATCACAGTGAACTCATACAGGCCATATCTGCTACTAAAGGCCGTCTTCGGGATATCCTCCTCCTGGATCCGCAGCTGGTAGTATCCTGATCTCAAGTCCAGCTTCGAGAAATAATGGGCCCCCTCCAGCTGGTCGAAAAATTCGTCTATCCGTGGGAGCGGATAGGTATTCCGGACGGTCAGCCTGTTTAGTGCTCGATAATCGTTGCACAGGCGGAGTGTCCCATCCTTCTTCTTCACGAATAGGACCGGTGCTCCCCATGGCGAGGAACTCGGTCTAACAAATCCTGCCTCAAATAATTCCTGTAACTGAGTCCGAAACTCTTCCAACTCCTTTGGGGCCATCCGATAAGGGGCCCTAGACGCCGTCTTGGCCCCCGGCACAAGCTGTATCTGAAAGTCCTACTCTCGGTGTGGAGGTAGTCCTGGAAGTTTCTCTGGAAAGATGTCAGCGAAATCTCGCACCACCGGGATGTCCGTCACCGACTCCTTAACTTCCGCCATCTCAAATAGAATCTGATAGACCTCCTCTCCCTACAGATGGGCCTTAACGGCTTGTACCGAAGATAAGAGTATACGAGAGACAGGTCTTATACCTTCGATGGTAATGAAAGAGTCCCCGTGTCTCACGGTGATCCTCTTTGCCTGGCAGTCAATCTGGGCATGGTTCCAGTGCAGCCATACCATGCCCAGGATCAGGTCGTAGTCCGTCAGCTTCAAAATCGTCGCTAGAGCCTCGAACGCTTTTCCACCAATTTCTGCCTCCATATTGCAGTGATCCGTGGTAAGGAGCTCAGATCCATCCGGTAGTCGCACCCTCATCCTCGAGCCTGTGAACCGCTCCACGCCTTCTAGTCCTTCTACAAACGTCTCCGACACAAAGGAGTGAGTAGCTCCAGTATCAAAAAACGTGTGGGCAGGCTTGCCGCTGATGAAGACTATACCTGGGGTGATTAAATATCTTAGGGTTCTATAAAGAATTTTTCTTTCCTTGTTAATCCATCTAGTGCGATTCAAAGTTTTAACAACTTAAACGGAAATTCTACGAAAATAAAGAAGCATTGCAGCGTACCTACGATGACCTGCTCCGGATTCCGAGGCTGCGCAAGGTCCAAAGCATATACGTGCTCTCTTCCTTGTCTACGATCTCCCTCATGGTATCCACGACCGCGGCCGCATCCTCGGCCTCCGTAATGCTGAGCTGGTGGGCCACCCTGTAGTGCTGGAGGTGGTGCCCCCCTCATCGGGCAGTTCCTCCGAATGTGCCCAATCTGATGATAAAGGAAGCACTCCGGTGGGGGATACGCCATTCCCCCGGGTCTCGGCATCTCCTGCATCCAAAGAGGTGGAGGGGCCAATATCACCTGTTCCCTCGGCTCCTGCCTCACGTCCCGACGAGGCTGGTCCTCTGTCCTCCTCCCCTCTGGTACAGCACCTCGCCGCTGGTCATTTCTACCTCTCCGACCCTGATCCTCTACTGGACGTTTCTGGCCCCGGGTAGCGTGCCAATCTGCCTCAATCCTTTTTGCCATCTCCAAAATCCGGGAGATGGGCCCGTCAGATACAAACAACAGAGCCTCCCTCAAGTCCTCCCGCAGGCCCTTATAGAACCTCCTGATATTCCCTGCCTCGTCCAGCTGGTAGGAATCTGCGTATCGAGCCAGATGGTCGAACTCTCGATGGTACTCCACCACGGTGCGGGTGCCCTGCTTCAGCTGTAAGAACCGCTCCTCCAAATCGTCCCTGGCTGACTGTGGAACGAAATGCTCCAGCAGTGCGGCCCTGAACTCCTCCCAGGTAACCTCCGCAACCTCCCTGTCGGCAAATGTTGTGTCCAACAGCGTCTTCCACCACCTATTTGCATGGGACTCCAGGCAAGAGACGACCAGAGCCACCCTCTCCTCCAAGGGACACCGTATCCCGGTCAGCATCTCGTACATGATATCGAGCCACTCTTCCGTCTGGACCGCCGACTCTGTCCCCAAATAGGACGGGGGAGATAGTCCTCGGAAGATGCTTAGCCAGTTGGCCCCCGGATTTGGCTGCGGGGCCGGAACCTGCTGGGCCCTGAAGGCCTCCAGGATGGCAGTCAGGGACTGTCCCATGTCTAACTAAAGGAAAGGAGTGGGGACAGGTGGGGGCGGTGCAACATCCTGAGCCGGTTGAACTCCACCTTGTGGCGTAGTCAGTGCTGGAGGCTGCGTAACAAAAACACACGCTGAGAAAAACGTTCAAACTTAAATAAAAGTGGACAAGTTATATGTGATTCCCCTTTGGGCACACCACTGCTTCCGCTGCTTATTTTGTCCCCAAACTAAACTCGAGCGGGGGGTGACCCAGGGTTTGTGGACTGCTACTTCCTTCTGATCGATGTTCGCTCTGATACCACTTGTAAGACCCACTTTTTTTTTCCTTTTCAACCACCGGGGTCTTAGGCCCAGAGTCGACGCTTTGCGGTGACACATTCTCGTCCTGAAGGGTTATCACCACAAGGCGCCGATTCTGCCGACCAATTCGATCACTGAAGGGTAGCACAATAAATGAAATAAGAGCAATGCAGTCCACAGTAATAAATCATATATATAGAATAAAAATCTCCACGAAGGGAGTGTCCACAGAAAACATCAGAGTACTATAAATGCGGGCTTATGCCCGATACATCATGTCCTCACTACAATATCACTCATGCGGAAGCTAAAACAGAAACTACTCAGGGTCGAGACTCACGGTCCCGGCTGTATGAACTCCGGAGCTAGACTGCCCCATCTCTAGGCGCACCGATCTCTGGGGCTGCTCCTCCATGCTGGGCTCCACGATCCCCTAAATGATGCGGTTCGAAAACCGTTAGTCATAAAGACTAAGCCCTATCATCCCCCACCCCTTCTCCCATGGCTCCTAGGTACCGAGCGGGGAGGAAGAAAGGGAAGGACATGACGGTAGAGATTAATCAAGAAACAGATGGCAGCGGAACTAATCTAACAAGTTGTATTCGGTGAGCAGTTAATATAATTGTTATAATAGGTCTAGCAGTAAGAAAAGCAAATATATGAATTTAACCTTCACTTATGCGAGAACACATAAGCAAAAGGGATCTTATACAAGGCTCCCATCGTATAAGTGTCCCATACCACTTATACCTTGGGGTGTCGGATATCAAACAGCAATGGTTGTTATATATTGAAATTAACCTTTGATTTATAAACTTGCCCACACAAGCTTATAGTCCAAGGGGTCGTTTTGCAGGTCCTAATGTATAAGCGTCCCATACCACTTATACTTTAGGTGTCAGGGTTAAAAGAATCGATTATGCTATGACATGCAAGTGGGTATGATGAAACATGCAAGTGCAACTCACACACCCGACTCTGTGCACACAGACCTTTAGTTCCCCCTTTCGGAGCCGTTACCTCCCAGGATACCTCCGTAGTGGCGGACGGAAGCGGTGGGTTGGGCCTCGCCCACCTCAAAACCAGTAAAAGCACCACTGGTCTGACCTATCGTACGCCTCAACGCTTGGTGCACTAAGCGGATGCCTACGTACTCTTGCCGGCTGGCGCACCGGACTTCTGTTGGCGAAGTGCTAATCACCTCGCCGAGTCAACGATATCGGTGTCGGTGCAATCGATCTCCCCGATATCGAAAAACCCACCACCTTAACTTTTCCTATTTTATGCACATGCAAGTTTATCGTAAACACACCAAACCGAGCCGAAGCTCCCCGGACCAAAACGTCCGTCTCCAAACCAACCGAGCCGAAGCTCCCCGGACCCAATTGTCCGTCTCCAAACCAACCGAGCCGAAGCTCCCCGGACCAAAACGTCCGTCTCCAAACCAACCGAGCCAAAGCTCTCATCAATCTCCCTGTGCCAACAG
Organism: Platanthera zijinensis; assembly: GCA_039513925.1. Taxonomy (NCBI): domain Eukaryota; kingdom Viridiplantae; phylum Streptophyta; class Magnoliopsida; order Asparagales; family Orchidaceae; genus Platanthera; species Platanthera zijinensis. The sequence continues at coordinate 197,241,068 of CM077085.1, read as the reverse complement.
CGTTTGTGAAAGGTGCAGCCCTAGTTACTAAGTTACTCTTGTCGGTTTATTATTACAGTTTATGTTAGCCCAGGACTGCCCCTGGTATTCCCCGTGAAGGGCTCTCAAGGGGTACTAGGAACCAAGACGGCGGCATTACGGCCCGAAGTTCCCTTTCGCAAGGCACTTATTGTTATTGGTTTATCTCTCTTAACCCGATTCCCTTCTCATATTACGATAGACTATCCTAGGGTGATTTTTAAACTTTCTCTCTTCGGGAAAAGGCGATCTTTCGCCGAAACCCGAGCACCTCTTAACTCTAGCTATCACCAATTCTCACTAATCTTTATACCTTCCTATTGTGACTTCCTCCACCATTGCCCACCCAGACAATATGATTAACTCCAATGCCTTCCTCAGATCGTGTCCTATTGCATTTCACAATTGCTATATGCAGACCGACCTAGAATTCATGTCGAACCGGTTATGCAATGATCCAATACTCATCCAAATGCCCTAAATTATTTACTAGAGACTCACCATGATATAAATGACCTAAATCCAGAAAATGGAAATTTTCCTAATCTATTTGGCATTTAATTAAATTCCTCGAAAATCCCAAGGGTTACCGGTTTGAACATGAACTACCCTAAGAAATCATGCAAGATGTCCAGCAAATTTATGATAAATAGTAGGTAATCTCAATAGGTTAAATCCTAAGTATCATAATTTTTCTATCATTAAAAGAGCATGAAAACTATTTTAGAAATAATCTCTAACTTCTATTATTTATGAATCAAGTACAGAAAATATTATTCCAAAAATTATAAATAATTTATGCCATGCAGATAAAGACCTAAAATTAGCACTGGCCAAGTTTCATAATTTTCCAGCAAGTATTTTATCCATAATTAATTTTTAAACAATAAACCCCTCTCTAATATCTGTGAACAAAGTACTAGATTTACTCAACATAAAATTCTATAAAAATTCAGGGATCAATGCTCTACTAGTCAAGATCTAAATCCAGAATTTTAACTGATTATAATTAATTTAAAACCTCCAAATATTTGAAACAACAAATCGAGCTATTAATTCTTTAACACATGAAGTATAATATTTATTAATCATAAAATTCCAGGAAAATTACCATAAGTCTAAAACATCCTAAAACTCCCTCCTCCCGAGTTTCATAATTTTTAGATTAGATTTAGTGCTTAAAATAACTAAATTACATGTTTATCCTAATCTAAAATTTCAACTTCCGAGATACCTAATTACCTCCAATTCCTTCACTATTTCAACTAGAGGGTTTTCAGCATATCATCCCACTCTCCTCCAAATTCAAGGGCATACAAGAGCTTTTGCTCCTATGTCCTTCACAAACTTCAAACTCCCACCCACTGGATTTGAGCCGATATCTTAGGGTAAAATCCACCCTAATCCTCACAATTTTTCTCCAAGCAGGTTATAACATCCTTCTAAGTCAGGGGTCAGAATTTCAGCCTCTGTTGAGGTGATTTGACCTTTCCAAACACGTAGTGCACTTTTTACTAAAAGATGTCTCACTAATGCCTAGTTAAGGGTAGAAGGTTTCCCACCCAAAACTCCACCAAATCAGTTGGAATTTTGTACAAACTAGGTTTAATAGCCAGGGACCGCTCACCAAAATTTGGGAGGGTTTGGAGGTCATTTGACCACTTAAATAAATTCCTTTAAGTTTATTAAATTAAAACAAAAACTTTAGGCAAAGTATCTCCAAAATTCCCACTTTTGGTCTGCCGTTAGGTATAGCTAAGGTTAACCCCCTGCCCAAATTTCAGGTCATTTGGACAAGGGACGAAGAGTGGGCATCCATTTTAATTTCTGCCCAACTCTAGGTACAGCCCCCACTAAAATGGGTGCTGCGGCCGAACCGCTTACCCAAACGAGTTGAAAGCAATTTTAGATTTATCTAGACTTGAAGGGCTACGACTTTCGTGTCTGGTCATTTTTCCTAAAACGGCCTCTAAGTGCCTCATTTTGCAGCCCCAAAATATATTCAAATAATACATCTTCCCATTATGTAATATATAATAAACTATAGATTATAAAATTTATTCTACTGTTCATCTTCTTCATGAAACCGAAAAAAGACATAGAAAACCATTTTTTTCCTGTAAGCATTCCGTGATCCGTCACCGGCCGTCCGGTCACTTCCCTGGCCAGCCACCACCACCACTACCTCCGTTGAGGCGATGGCTAGCGCTCGGCGGTGGTTTGGCCGCCGGAGGTGGCGGTTTCCGGCGAACTCAAAAATACCTTTTTCATGATTTTCCCATGAAAACGAGAGATGGGTCCGGCTCCGTTGAGCGCAAACTTCCTTTCTAAGAATCCTAAGATCTACCCATGAAAGAGAAGAAGCAGAGGAGGACCTTGTTCGCGGTTTGGAGGCGAGAAGAGCGACGGGGTGCCATGGCGCAGTGGTGGCATAGCCGAACTTCTCCTACAGCAAGAACAAAGATCTGATCCGTTTACTTGAGCGTGTAAACTTCTCCTCTTGCCCCAAGTGGGCTTTTATAAGTCAGAAAGTGGGGAGGTGTAAGGGTAAAGCCGTAATGGCCATGAAGGCTCCTCTTAATAGCCTTTCGCTTACAGTGACGGGATAAGAAACGGTGGAAGATGAACAGGTGTGTCCAGTTGGCGGTTTCCTATTGGACCAACACTTCCTCCTTTATTATATAATTATAGAAGGAAAAATGGCCCGTAATTACTCCTGGTGTAACTTCCCACACCAGCATTTATTTTCATGCGTGTTAGAATAGTTTCGGGCCTGAACCGTCGTTTCGGCCAATGTCACGGACGTGACACATAGGTCACGGGCGTGACAGGCCTGGGTGACAATTTTTTGGGGTCGACGATCGTCGAACTGAGATCGACGGTCGTCGAAGGGTGGTCACGCCCTAAGTCACGGGCTTGACACCTAGGTCACGGGCGTGACAGGCCCGAACGGCAATTTTGAGGTCGACGATCGTCGAACTGAGATCGACGGTCGTCGAAGGCTGGTCACGCCCTAGGTCACGGGCGTGACACTTAGGTCACGGGCATGACGGGCCCGAGTTCAATTTCAACGATCGTTTTACGGGGATCGATGATCGTCGAAGGAGTCATGCCCCTGGTCACGGGCGTGACACTCTGGTCACGGTCTTGACATGCCCAGGCTGCACGTTCGACGATCGTCTCGCGGAGATCGACGATCGTCGAAGGAGTCACGCCCAAGGTCACGGGCGTGACACCTTGGTCACGGGCGTGACATGCCCGGGCAGCAAGTTCGACGATCATCTCGCGGAGATTGACGATTGTCGAAGGAGTCACGCCCAAAGTCACGGGCGTGACGGGTCGGTCACGGGCGTGACCAACCCGTGACCCGAAACCTCGATCGATTTATTTCAATTTTTGGGCTTCACGGGGTTCTGTCACGACCAACCGACTCCTAGGGGTCTAGCCGGAAATGGGATGTTACACATAATGTTTTGCCTACTAGGAGTAAGGTAGAGGAGTGAGCCAATTATGCCTCTATACAAGGTTTCATCAACAGGTTTCTCTATTTCATCCTTGTCTATTGATACACTTGACCCTATAGAAGTTTACATTATTGATGCACTCTCCTTTCAAAAATTTTAATAAACTACTTGGTGAACTTAGACTAAGAGATGGATAGTCCATCCTCTGATTATCTAACTTGGAGGCCCAAGAAATACTTGAGTTCACCCATACTGCTCATCTCAAACTGCCCTTGCATAAGTTTAGCAAACTTTTTGCAGAGGCCGTCATTAGTAGACCCAAATATTATGTCATCTATATAAATTTTGTCTAGAATGATCTTATCCTTGACTTCCCTTAGGAATAATTTCTTATCTATCTTTCCCCTTGAGAATTTGTTCTCAATAAGAAAGCTGATAGGGTTTCATACTATGTCATAAGGGCTTGCTTCAACCCATATAAAGCTTTTCTAAGCTTAAATACATAATCAACAAAATTATAATTAACAAAACCCGAGAGTTGCTCAACATATACCTCTTCTTTTTGGTCACCATTTAGGAAAGCTGACTTTACATCCATTTTGTAGACCTTAAATCCTTTATGTGCAGCATATGCAAGGAACAATCTTATAGCTTCCAATATAGCTACTAGAGGAAAGGCTTAATCAAAATTAATACCTCCCTCTTACATGTATCCCTTAGCAACTAGTCTAGCCTTGTTGTTTATTATAACACCATATTAATCAAGTTTATTCCTGTAGATCCACTTTGTACTAATGATATTATGTCCATGTGGTCTGGGAACAAGATTCCAAACCTTGCATCTCTTGAACTGTTCAGTTCTTCTTGCATAGACACAATTCAAAATGGGTATATGTTGGCATCTTCAAACCTTTTAGGTTATATCTACAAAAGAAAGCTGGAGTACATGACAATGTTGAGGCTTCTACTCCTTGTTGCAACCCCTTGGCTCGCATCTCCTATGATCTAATTTCTGGGATGATTCCTCAAATGTCTGAATGCTGGAGGCATTATTTCTTCAGTATTATTAACTTCAGTGTCTGGATCCTGCTAGTCTTCACCCATATCCTGTGTACTTTGTCCTTCTTCAGGAATGCACACACCATCATCTTCTTCTTTGGTTGTTGGAGAAGTGTCCTTGATGGTTAGATTATCCATCTTCAGCTTTACACATACAAATTTAGAGGAGCTAGGTAGCTCACTATTAATCATTGATGATTCATTAAAGACTACATTCACATACTGTTCAACAACTTGAGTTTTCAAGTTGTAAACTCTATGTGCTTTGCTATTATTGATATATCTAACAAAAATCCCTTCATAGGACTTGGCAGCAAACTTGGTTAAGTAGGACTTCCCATTATTGAGCACAAAACACTTGCTTCTAAATATCCTAAGATAGGTTAGAATTGGTTTTCTGCCTTTCATAATCTCATAGGGAGTCATCTTGTTATACTTGTTGATAGAAGTGCTATTCGACACATGACAAGCAGTGTTCACTGCCTCAGCCTAGAAGTATTATGGGAGAGAAGTGCCACTCAGCAATATCCTTCTAGCTTCTATGAGAGTTTGTTATTTCTCTCATCTATCACATTTTACTAAGGTGTTCTAGGAGAAGAAAATTCTCGATGAATCCCTTGTTCTTCACGGAACTTTTTCATGCTATTTGATTGAATTTTAAACCATGATCTCTTCTGATTTTAACGACAAAACTACTCTTTTCATTTTGAATTTGCGTAACAAAAGTCATGAAGATGTCTATGGTTTCATACTTTTTCTTTAGAAAGAAAACACAAGTAAATCTGTAATAGTCATCAACTATCACAAGTGTATAGACTTTCCGACTTAGACAATGAAATGGAAAAGGACCAAACAAGTCCATATCCAAGAGGTACAAACACCGATCAGAATCCTTGGCCCCAATGATCTTAAAGGATGATTTGGTCTACATGCCCTTTTGACATTCAGAGCAAATGCCCTCCTTGGTGCATCTTATGTTGGGTTCATTTCTGACTAGCCCTTCATTGAAGACCTTACTAATTGTCTTGTAGTTCAAGTGAGCAAGCCTCTTGTGTCATTGCACACAATAAGAAACTTTCCCATTTGCTACAAGATACACTGATGAGTCTGTACTTAAACACAAGAAGTTTAAACAATATATATTTCTACTCCTACAGCCTATCTAGATGACCTCTTGATCACTTGACCTTTTGATCAGGCACTCATCCTTGTGGAAGACAATGACATAACCCATATGAAATAGTTAGCTTATGCTAATCAAATTATGTTATAACCCTTCTACATAATCTACTTTTGAGATTAAGAATATGTCATTGGTGATCATACCATAGCCCTTGGCAACTCCTCTATTTGAACCTCCAAAAATCATCTTAGGTCCATTCTTCACAGGAGTATAGTCCTTAAGGTAGCCCCTTGTTCCATTCATATGTCTAGAACATCCACTGTCCAAGTACCATATTGGTCCATGGGTACTTGGACTATCATATAACCAATGTTTAGTTTACCTTAGGGCCACAAAAGGGATTGGGTCCGTGGTTCTTGTTAACTTGAAACTGAACATTTCTACTTGTAGTACTCTTAATATGAAGACAAACCCTTTCCCTTAGCATACTAGGGTTTTGCCAACAATCTAGGGCAAAGTGTCCCACTTTACCACAACACCAACATTTATGTAATATTGTATCTCCTCCTCTAGATAGCCCTTATAGAGTTTAATGAGTCAACATCTATCTATTTAGAAGGGCGAGTAGCAGCTTTTTTGATAATTCAATATTTACAGTTATTTTAATATAGTTTTTATTTAATAAATGGTTATATTTTTATTTAGTTTTTATTATTATTTGTATCATTTCCTTTATTTTCTTATTTAAGGTCAATCTGGGCTGTTAATATCAATTTGGAGTGTTGAAGCCAAAATTGACCTCAACGAAAGTTCGAAACAGGGGTGCAGCCAGCACCTACTTCTCTCAAGCCCTGCCCCTCGACTGGTAGCTAACGACCTAGGATTGACCCAAAGCCTCAGCAGGGAGGTCCCACCTCACACCCGAAAGACCTCTGAGAGCTTCCCCTCCAAAGCAAAAAGCTGGGCAAGGAGCTCCTCAGAAAGCACTGGAGATCTAGAGAAAAATGAGAGTCTGCTTTCAAAGGAGCCCTTATTGGTCTATTTATAGCCTGTTGCTGATCTGAAGTTACTGAAATACCCCAGGCTGGTCTGCCAATTACCAAATCCCGCTGTCTGAAAAGTGTTAAATACAGCCCCTGAGTGTATAAAGGTAATTTTACCTGGGGGCAATTAAGACATTTTACCCTGACCCCGGGCCCCACTCGGCGAGAGCTCTGTGCCGAGAACCCTCTCGCCTTCCTTTGGCGGGAGCTAAAATGAAGTGTCAACAGTCTCACGCTGATCCAGCCCCCGCCTTCTCGCTAGCTTCATCCTTCTCGCCGACTCTCCCGAGAGCGGGTCCTGGCTGACTGAGAGTGAATGTTCTCGCCCTTCTCTAGGTGAGAAATCCTCCAACTATGATGTTGTCGCTGGACGTGGCGTTGGGTGAATGGAGTCCACTCAACGACCTTGCTGCTGACCACAGCGTTGAGTAAGTGTAGCTCACTCAATGCCTTACTACGAACCACGACGTTGAGTGAGTGAAGCTCACTCAACGCCCTTGCTATTGACCGCGGCGTTGAGTGAGTGGAGCTAACTCAATTCCCTAGCTGCTGACCGCGGCGTATAGTGAGTGGAGCTTACTCAACGCCCTTGCTGCTGACTGTGGCGTTGAGTGATTGGAGCTCACTCAACGCCCTTTCCGCTGGATGCGGCATTGAGTGAGTGAAGCTCACTCAACGCCCTTGCTGCTAACCGTGGCGCTGAGAGAGTGAAGCTTACTCAGCGCCATGCCTTCTCGCCTACTTCTAAGCGGGAACTCCTCCGGTGCGAGTGCTCTTATGGCCTTCAGACCTGAGCTAACTTATGGCTGGTCCAACCCCAACCGTTAATGCCTCTGGGTCCCACCCAGCGAATTTGGGGTTGTACACAATCCCCTCTCTTTTTGAGCTAGCCATGCGCTCGAAAAGACATGTCCAACCCAGCAATATTCGTTGGGCACGTGTCACTTCAAAGGAGAATCTTTTGGTGGGCCATACCACGACTATATATATGCGCTGATAGACGGCCGAAAATCTTCCCTTGACCTTTATCGATCCTCTGAGATCCCGCACGACCTCGCAATGCGCCCCAAACAGGTTGGTAAGCCACTCTCGCAGAGTTTTCAAAAATGTATAAAGGCGGCGCAAGCGCAGGCCCTTGCCAACAGCGCCCTAGTGGCTCCTTGGCTGGCGAGAGGAGCACCCATCGTGGAGCCTCCGCCGCCTTCGCAAGAGAAGAAGAAGAAGAAGACCCCTCGGGACCCCACGCGAGAGCACCGGGCCTCTCCAACTCCATCCCGAAGCCGCGCGGCCAATCCCATTCTTCCGCCGAGGGTATGTCTTGCTGACTAGCGGATTACTGTTCTTAAGAATCAGTCATTGAACCTTTCTTGGTAGGTGGTCCCGGAGGGTGGAGCTGGGCTTCCGTCAGTGCCCCCAGTCCCATTGACGTCTTGATCGCCTGAGGACCGGCCGCAGGCTCCGAAAAGAGCTCCCGCCGATGGTTCGGGACCTCCAGGTAGCCCCTCCTTTTTCGTCCGCTTTTCCATTTGTTATTCTAACCCCTTGTGCGGGACTCTCGTAGCGCCTGCTTCCACTTGCCCGAATCTTACCTTGCAGGAGACTGTTGCAGAGATTGCCCCCTGTGATGATCTAGCAATCAATCCTCACCCAGCAATCAATCCTCACCCTTTCGTTGGTGACGCTCCTGCCGACCCGTCTGTGACGCTGGAGGTGGACCGTTCCGAGAAGGAGCGCGACCCTCCCCATACTTCGGGCCATGTGGAGGTCACGGTGCGCGAGACCTTCTGTCTAGTCCATGGAAAGACCCTCCACCTTCTGTTTGGGAGGGATATCGAGGGAGAAACTGAGCCTTCTCGCCCTCCCCCGACCGACGGCTCTCGCCATGGTTCTGGTATGCCACATACCGCTGCTGCCCCTACCCTGTCCTCTCACTGACCGACCGATTTCCTTCTCAGGAGATCCGGACCTGCGATCGGGGGTTAAAGAGGACGAGGACGATGACGAGGATCAAGAGGAGGATGGAGACAGCTCTCCCTTCCCCTCCTCTGACGAGATGGAAGAAACGCTGGTTGGCGCGGGAAGCGCGAGAAGGCACGAGAAAAGTGTCGTGGCCATCCTCTCTAATCTTGTGTGGCAGGAGTGGGCCCAGGCCCACGCGTCGAGGGAGTTTCGCAAATCGGTGGAGCAAAGGTTGGAGGCCCTGGAGCGAGACTACTTTCTAAGCGAGGCGGAGCGGCTAGGCTGCCCTACTACGGGATCTTCCCCCGGGAGGTGCCTCGCGCGGATACGAGACCAAGCTCGCCGAATCAATCTAGGGTGCACCGTGCTCTCCTCCTACTTCAAACCGCTAGCCCCCCAAGGACCCGTCAGCAAGAGCGAGGACGTTGGCGCTGGGAGACCTATTAACTCTTTCTATCTCGCCTCTCTTTACCTCGAGCCTTCCCTTTTCGCCTTGTACCATGTTTTTAAATTATGTTTTTCTTAATTGTTTTGGATTATGGACTGCTTGCGATATTGTGGGCTGCTTTTACTTGTTAACCGTTATTATCGCTGTTATCTTAAGTCTCGCCTAGCTAGAGCATTCCTCGCTTTCGCTTTCGCTGTACCGTTCGACCCTTGCGCGGACTAGGGCTGTCGATCAGTCACTATCAATTCGGGCGGGGAACCGAGGCGCCATTGACTTATGGCATGATAGCTGTACCTCCGCCGCCCATTTCCGGAAAAATCAACATTCGTTACAACGCTCTATAAATAGGTGGATTCACCAGCCACATTTATTTCTCTGATACGGAACCTCTCTCTCTCTCTCTCTCTTTCGCTTTCGCGTTTTGCCGAGAATGTCTTGCTCTCGCCCCCCCCCCCCTTCTCCTTGGTATCTCTCCTTCGAACACTTCAGTCACGATGCCTGGCGAGAATGAAGGATGTTCTCTTTGTGCGGAAGCTTTCCGGAGGCACCGATTCCCATCGTGCCGTCTGACCAAGGACAAGTACAAGCTGATCACGTCCCGATACATTCCCGCAAAATTCTCCGCGAGAAACCCAGACAATAACGATAGGGTGAACACTGTGCAGGAGGGAGAGCTCGTGATCCCCCTCCAACACTTCGAGGTGGGCTTTCGCCTCCCTCTTTTGCCAGTGATGCGCCTCGCCCTCCGCTACTATGGAGTCATTCCCGTGCAGCTGAACCCGAATTCGGTCGCCATCCTTGTAGCGTTCATCTGCTACATGCGATCTGAAAGGATAGAGTTCAACCTCTCAATCTTCTGGAAGCTGTTTACCTTCTGTACGAAGGGGGGAGTTGTTTTCTTCTCCGGGAGCTTCTCAAAACGATCGGTCTCGCCAACAAGCACCATCATTGGGATGAGAAATTCGTTTTCATCTCCGGCGACTTCGGGACGTCCCGCTCGCACCGGTTCAATACGAGGATGTCACTTACAAGCCACCCTCCCTAGGGTATCGCGAGGGCGCGCTCCTCGATTTCTTTGGGACTAAGGAGTTTGACGTCCCCTTCCATAGGCGGGACATCGACTCCCTTCCCCTCGTTCCTCCCAGCGAAGGTGAGATCTCGCTTTTTTTTTCTTTTAATCGGTGTTTGTGCATCCCTCGATGCTGAGTGTCTTTTGTTGCCTTCGTAGGAGAGCGGGAGATCCCCTTGAGCCAACCCTTCCCCGAGACACCAGCTGCCGAAGGCCAGACTGCGGGAGATCTGTTGGCTCTCGCGAGGTCTGCGGCCCTCGCTTGCCTAGAAGAGCAAGCTCCGCCTCTGCCACCTGGTGCCGCGAAGCAGAAACTCAGTGGCTTCTCGTCTCAACGGGTGAAGAGGCTGAAGCCATCTGCCGCCGAGAAGGGTAAGTCCAAGATACCTTCGCCCGCCCGACCCCCTCCGTCGGGAAGGTCTTTCACCGAGATCCTAGCGGCAGTCAGCGAGATGAGGGACATCCCCAGGAGTAGTGGTGGGGTCCCTGCCGAGAACCCTCCGGCTGCGGCCGAGGCGGGTGGCGGGATGGACACCGTGATAGTGGCTGCCGCAAGCTCTGCCAAGTCTCTGCCCAAGCCTGTACCAAAGGGACACAGGAACTTTGGCATGGGTGTGAAGTGCCTAGACGCCGAAGGGAAGCCTTTGATGCAGTGGGACCCGGAGGCCAACAGTTGTTCACTCTCGACGCTGCTCCCGAGCTAGGCGGAGGGCGACGAAGTCACCGGAGAAGCCTTCGCGCTGGGCTACGGCCTTTATAGCCATGAGCATGCGGGCCTGTACGACCAAATGTCCACTCGCCTCCTCGCTTTTGATTCCGTCCGGGCCCTGATGCGTGCGTTCGAGCTTGCGCACATGTGCGCTCGTCAAAGCATCACAATCGACCAGAAATTTTCTTGACATGTACAAGGCGAGAGAGGAGGCAGTGTCTCAGGTGGTAGCCCTGAAGACCGAGCTGGAAGACGCCCAACGCCAGCTGTCCATGTGCCCGCCGGAGGAGGTAAGCGAGACCCTTTCCAACCTTATTTCTCGCCTATGAGATTCATACCACCGTTTTCGCTGCTGATAGAACGCTCTTACGCAAGATTCTCCGCAAGTCGTGGTGCTTCGCACGCGATTGGCTGAGGTGGAGTACGAGAATGAAATGCTAAGGTCCAAGTCAAGCGCCTGGAAACGGCGATAGCTGCAATCCCGCCCCCTACCACGCTCGATGAAAGGATGAAGCGCCGAGATTATTCCGAGTACGACATAGACAAGCTCTTGTAGGTCAACGCACAGGCGACGGCTAAGTTGATGATCGAGACCATGCGGAACATGGGATGCTTGGACGAGGGTGACGAGACCCTGACCGCTTCCCAGCTCGTCCCCTGGCTCTTCGCACCTATCTTGAGGCCCCCAGGCGCGCCGGACTCTTCGCCCTCGGACGTCCCGAAGCTCACCACGGCTGCTGGCGAGATCTCAGGGGAGAGTTCTAGCGGGAGCTCCAGCAGAAGCCCAAGTAAAGACTCCAACGGGAGTTTAGGCGGGAGCTCGAGCGGATATAGTGCTCCCTCTTGAGGGGTTTCTTTTTTTTTTCTTTGTAATGAGCGAGATGCTCAGACTTTTGTAAGACTCCCATTTTTAATATAAGTGTAATTTTATTCCCCTCCCCTTTTCTCTTTACTGTTTTAAAAAACGAATGCTGTGTAAGATTACTTTTCGCCCGGGGCCCCCGTCCCCCTCTAGGATAGTCTCTCTTAGCGGCTGATAGGTGGGAATCCGCCGAGAACCCAAGGTTCCGATACATCGCTCCCGCCTTCTGCCGCGAGTCATTTGTGATAAGTGTTATTCATAGTCTAAGGGAAGGCTGCGCCTCCATACCTTGAGCAAATCAATCGGTCTGCTAGCCTAGGCCCGCTGGGGACTTCGCTCGGCGAGATCCATCAACAAGGAACTCCTGGCCGAAACCTTCCCCTGGCTTAAACCTCCCCTGGCCGAGACCCTTTTGTGTCTTTCCTTAGGATGCTTTTCTCCTAGCTTAGAACATCCCCCGCAGGCGAGCCATCAGACCTGCCAGCTATATGAGAGCCTGCGCAACGAGTCTACTTGGGGCCGAGCCGAGCTCGGGGTGTTGATGAAGATTTCTCAAACCAAACCACTCCCCCACAGGCGAGCCTTCGGACCTGCCAGCTAGATGAGAGCCTGCGCAGCGGGTCTACCTGGGGCCGAGCCGAGCTCGGGGTGCTGATGAAGATTTCTCAAACCAGACCTCTCCCCCACAGGCGAGCCTTCATACCTGCCAGCTAGATGAGAGCCTGTGCAGCGGGTCTACCTGGGGCCGAGCCGAGCTCGGGGTGTTGATGAAGATTTCTCAAACCAAACCTCTCCCCGCAGGCAATCCTTCGGACCTGCCAGCTAGATGAGAGCCTGCGCAGCGGGTCTACCTTGGGTCGAGCCGAGCTTGGGGTGTTGATGAAGATTTCTCAAACCAAACCTCTCCTCCACATGCGAGCCTTCGGACCTACCAGCTAGATGAGAGCCTTCACAGCGGGTCTACCTGGGGCCGAGCCGAGCTCGGGGTGTTGATGAGGATTTCTCAAACCAAACCTCTCCCCCACAGGCGAGCCTTCAGACCTGCGAGGTAGATGAGAGCCTGCGTAGAGGGTCTACCTTGGGCTGAGCCGATCTCGGGGTGTTGATGAAGATTTCTCAAACATAACCTCTCCCACACAGGCGAGCCTTCGGACCTGCCAGCTAGATGAGAGCCTGCGCAGCGGGTCTACCTGGGGCCGAGCTGAGCTCGGGGTGTTAATGAAGATTTCTCAAACCAAACCTCTCCCCCACAGGCGAGCCTTCGGACCTGCCAGCTAGATGAGAGCCTGTGCAGCGGGTCTACCTTGGGCCGAGCCGAGCTCGGGGTGTTGATGAGGATTTCTCAAACCAAACCTCTCCCCCATAGGCGAGCCTTCGGACCTGCCAGCTAGATGAGAGCCTGCGTAGCGGGTCTACATAGGGCCGAGCCGAGCTCGGGGTGTTGATGAAGATTTCTCAAACCAAACCTCTCCCCCACAGGCGATCCTACGGACCTGCCAGCTAGATGAGAGCCTGTGCAGCGGGTCTACCTGGGGCCGAGCCGAGCTCGGGGTGTTGATGAAGATTTCTCAAACAAAACCTCTCCCTTACAGGCGAGCCTTCAGACCTGCCAGCTAGATGAGAGCCTGTGCAGCGGATCTACCTGGGGCCGAGCCGAGCTCGGGGTGTTGATGAAGATTTCTCAAACAAAACCTCTCCCCCACAGGCGAGCCTTCAGACCTGCCAGCTTGATGAGAGCCTGCGCAGCGGGTCTACCTGGGGCCGAGCCGAGCTCGGGGTGTTGATGAAGATTTCTCAAACCAAACCTCTCCCCCACAGGCGAGCCTTCGGACCTGCCAGCTAGATGAGAGCCTGCGCAGTGGGTCTACCTTGGGCCGAGCCGATATTGGGGTGTTGACGAAGATTTCTCAAACAAGACCTATTCTAACATTAAGGTGAGAAAGCAGAGATTAGATCAAAGCAAGAAGAGTACCCTGATATCATTTTGGTATGACAATAACTCGAAATGATAATATTTGATTACAACGGTACAATCCCCCTTTTCCCTCACGGGTAAAAGCGCTTTAGATCATCACCGCTCTAGGTGTTGCTCAAGGTCCTCCCCTCCACATCCTTGAGGTAGTAACCTCCATTTGCCAGAACCTCCTTTACTATGTAAGTTCCTTACCAGCTGGGGTTGAGCTTGCAAACTGGAGCTGACCTTCCTGCCGCATCGACCTTCTTCAGCACCAGGTCCCCTTCGGCGAATTGCTTGATTCTTACATATTTATCGAAGTACTTGGCCATTCGCCGCTTGGTCTCTTCCTACCTGATGGCTGCAATGTCTCGTAGCTCCTCTGCCATGTCGAGCGAGAGGCGCAACTCTTCCTCATTTCCCAATCTCCAAGCCTCTTCTCCTTTGCTGGAGGTTATGACTCGCGGAGACCGAACCTCGAATTATATAGGGAGGACAGCCTCGCACCCATGAGAGAGCTTGAAGGGGGTCTCACCGGTAGCCGTGTTCGGGGTCATCCGCAAGGCCCATAGGATGGAAGGGAGCTGGTCTACCCAGTTCCCCCTCAGATTCTCCACCTTCTTCTTGAGCAGGTTCACAATAATATTATTTGCCGCTTCCACCCGACCATTGCTCTGGGGGTGATGGACAAAGGAAAACCTGAGATCTATCCCTTGCTTGGAGCAGAAGCAAATGAACTCCTCACTAGCAAACTGGGGACCGTTATCCGTCACTATCGCTCGGGGTAGCCCATGCCTGCAAATGATTTCTCCCCAAACAAAGTTCCTGATGACCTGGGAAGTGACCTTAGCTAGAGCCTTGATCTCCAGACACTTGGGGAAGTAATCGATCATGACCAAGAGGAACCTCCTTTGTCCACTGGCTGGGGGGAAAGGCCCGACCAAGTCCATCCCCCAAATGGCGAAAGGCCACGGTGACGTTATGCTCCTTAGTCTTTGAGCGGGCAAGAGCTGGAGGGGGGTGTTCAGCTGGCACTTTTTACATCTCCTCGCGAACTATGCCGCATCCTTCCTCAGGGTCTGCCAGAAGTACCCTTGCCTGACCACCCTTGACTTTAAAGTCCTTCCCCCCGAGTGACTGCCGCACTCGCCTGAATGTATCTCCCAAAGTATATTTGGAACTTCTTCCTCGGTTGCACACCGGGCCAGGAGTCCTGACGACATCTTGAAATGCAACCACCCTTCCAACATCAGGTAGTGAGCTGCCTTACGCTTGAAACTCCGTGTATCCCTTACTTCATTCGTCAGTTCGCCGGTTGATAGGAAGGTCACCAATGGGTCCACCCACGAGGGTCGCCGCCCTACCTCCATCAGCTCCCCTTCTTCGATCGCTGGCCGGAATAGTTCGGTTAAGGTCCCTCCTCCCTGAGGCCCGAACTTCGCCAATCAGTCGGCAGCCACACTCTCCTCCCGACGAACATGCTGGATTGAAAATGACCGGAAGCCTCCGATGATTGTCCTTACCTTAGATAGGTACTTTATGAGGGTAGGTTCCCGAGCTTTGAACTCTCCTCGAATCTGCGATGCCACCACCTTGAGTCCGTGAAGACCTCCACATCCCGGATCCCAAGCTCCTTAGCAAAACGAAGACAAGCTATCACGGTCTCGTACTCTGCCTGATTGTTGGTAACCGGAAAGTTATAGGCCACTGCCTGCTCTATAGCTACCCCTTGGGGGCTTACCAACACCACTCCCCTCCCATGGAATACTTTCCCGAGACCCCGTCAACCATCACCTTCCACGCCCCCTGCTACCGTGGCTCCTCTTCCCCGACTTCGACCATATAGTTTGCAAGAAAGTCCGCCACCGCTTGCGCCTTAATCGAGAGCCTTTGGACAAACGAAATGTTGAACTCACTCAGCTTGATGGACCACTTGGCCAACCTCCCCGAGTGCTCCACCCCTTCAAAGATCTTATGGAGAGGATGATCGGTTACCACCCTAATCGTGTGAGCTTGGAAATACAGCCAAAGCTTTCTTGCCGAAACGATCAGAGCAAACGCTAGCTTTTCGAGGATGGGGTAATGGAGCTCCGCCTTCCTCAAGATCCGGCTTACGTAGTAGATGGGTAACTTATTTTTTCCCTCTTCCCTGACTAGAACGGAGCTCACGGCTTCCGCTCCCACCCCGATATATAGGGCTAAGTCCTCCCCTTCTTTTGGGCTCTGGAGTAGGGGAGCTTGGGAGAGCTGCCTCTTCAGCCCTTGGAAGGCTTCCTCACACTCGGCTGTCCACTCGAATCTCCGGTTACCTCTTAATACTTTGAAGAACAATGAACACTTGTCAAAAGACCGAGACAGGAACTTGCTTAATCTCGCCAGCTTGCCTGCCAAGCGCTGGACCTCCTTGGCATTGCGAGGTGATTCTAGGTCTAGGATGACCTTTACCTTATCCAGGTTAGGTTCCACCCCTGTCGGAGTCAAAAGATGTCCGAGGAACTTCCCGTTGCTGGCCCCAAAGACACACTTCAAGGTGTTCAACCTCATCCTGAACCTTCGGAGGGTGGCGAAGATCTCTTCGAGGTCCCGCAGGTGTGAGCTCATACACTTGCTTTTCACCATCAGGTCATCGACATAGACTTCCATGTTTCTCCCCCTCTGCCCCTGGAAGACTCGATCCATCATGTGGTGGTATGTGGCTCCTGCATTTTTCAACCCAAAGGGCATCATCTTATAGCTGAAGCATCCTTCCCTAGTGATGAAGGAGACGTCTTTGACATTGGGGGGGGGGGGGTGCATGCGAATCTGGTGATAACCTGAAAAAGCATCAAGAGAACTCATAACAGAAAAATCGACGGCTGAGTCAACCAGTGCGTCGATTCGAGGCAGAGGGTAGCAATCCTTGGGGCACAATTTATTTAATAAAGAGAAGTCAATACACATACGCCACTTCCCTCCCCTTTTCTTAACCATTACAACGTTGGAGATCAAGCCTGAGGACTGGACCTCCGAGATGAAGCCCGCCTCCAAGAGCTTTCTGACTTATTCGCGGATGGGCTCCTCCAGCTTGGTGGTGATGGCCCTCATCTTTTGGCGTATGGGGCAAGTCCGAGGTTCCAGATTCAGGCGATGACAGGCCACATCCGCGTCAATGCCCGGCATGTCCTCCGCACTCCAAGCGAAGATGTCGACGTTGCACTGGATACAAGATCTCATCTGCTCCTGGTCCTCAAGGCTCAGGCCCCCGCTGATCCGTACACTCTGCACCTGCCCTGCCTTAGTGAAGACCTCCATCTCCACCACTTCCTCGGCCGGCTCTAAACGCGACTGCTCCCAGCCGTCCCATGATTCTTCCTCAAACTCCAACTCTTCCCCTTCAACAGCTTCCATTGCCTCCTCCGGCATCTCATCCTAGAGCTGACGAATCTCCACACCCCTTGGGGCCTCCTGCCCAACTCTCGCAACTTGGCCCTCCTCTTCTTCATCCATCTCTTCCTCCAGACCCTCTTGATCAACTCTAGCAGCTAGCTCCTCCATCTCCATCGCCTCCTCCAGGCTCTCTTCCTGTTGTGGCTTAACTTCCTCCCCCCTCTAGGCCTCCTTCTCCTGCTCTGCTAGCTCCCTCTCCAGCTCTTCTGCCTTCGCCATCCAAGACAAAACATTAACCGCCATCACATAGCATTTCCTCGCCACCTTTGGGTCCCCCCAGATCCTGACCTGCACCCCTCTGTTGTTGAACTTGATACACTGGTGAAACGAGGAGGGGACACAGCGAAAGGCGCTGATGAGGCGACGCCCAAAGATGGCGTTGAAACTGCTTGGGGCGTCAACTATCACGAACCTACAGTTCCGTTATACCCCCCAAGCTTTACGTGCAGTCCCACTCCCCCTTCTACTTCCTTACTTTCTCCAGAAAATCCGAACAACGGTCCATCTGAGGCTAGGACCCTCTTCCCTTCGACCTTCATCTCATCAAAAGCATTCTTGAAGATGACGTTCACCGAGCTCCAATTGTCCACCAGTATCCTGGAGACCGTGAAGTTCTCCACCACCGTCTGTATCACCAGGGCGTCGCAGAATGGGTCTTCGTAGTCTGGCATATCCGCGGATGAAAAGATGATTTTTTCTTCCGGAGTTGGAGCTAAGGAGGTCGAGGTGACCCCCCTTAGGAACATGGTTTGAAGGCTCCCCTTGCGGGTGGCCTCAATCCCCACCCCTCCGTGGATCACTCTGATCCCTCCTAGGGTCCCCACGTCTACCCGGTCCTCACATCTATCTTCATCCCCTCCCTGCTGCACTTCCTCAATCCTTACCGGCGGATCCTGTCTCCCCATTCTTCTGGCTTCCCGCATCTCCAAGAACTCCGGGCAGGTGGACGTCGCGTGACCTTCCTCCTGATGGAAGTCACAAAAGGGTAACGCCCCCTGCCCCCTTCCTTCTCATCCTCCTCTTCTCCCAGCTCCCCAGATTCTTCTTCCTCCTCCTCTTCCTCTTCCGACCTCCATCGCTTCTTGCGGTGGTGGAAAGTGACCTCTTGGCCCTGTCTCCACGCCTGTTGGTCAAACCTTCTCGGTTCCCGAAGATTATCTCTTCCCTGAGCACCTCCTCATTAGCCCTGGGGGCGACCCTCCTAAGGCCTCCAACCCAAAGGATTGTTCGGCTCCCGGGCTCCCCATCCCTGCTGCTGCCCCTGCCCTCGGGGCTCTTCTCTCCTTCTTTATTCCCTTTGCTCCCTCTGCTTTCCTGCTGCTGGTTCTTTATCATTCTCTACCAACCTGGCAAGCTTCCTGGGTAAACGCCGGGTTCTCCCTTTCGAAGTCTATCTCTTTTGCCGCCCTCTCCATGAGCTCCTCAAAAGAGAGGGGGCACTCTCTTCAACTCCATGCTAAAAAACCCTGGCCTAAGCCCCAGGGTAAAGGAAAGCATCAGTGCGTACCCCGACACCTCTTGGACTAGGAGAATCTCCTCTTGGAACCGGTCAACATAATGACCCAACGTCTCGTCTTACTTCTGCCTCATCGCGAACAGGCACTCCGCCTCCTTCTTCCTCTTCTTTGACGTCAAGAACCTCAACAAGAAACCCCGACGCAGATCCTCGAAGCTGTAGATTGAGCTTGCTGGTATTTGGTGGAACTAGTCCCTGGCCTTCTCCTTCAGTGTGATGGCAAACAACCGACACTTGAAGGCGTCTGACATCTGTCTAATCGACACCACATCCTCGAACCATTGTACGTGCTGCACTTGTTCATCCTTTCCCGAGTAGTAGGACTTGTCTGGCTCCCGGAACCCCTCTAGTACTAGGGCTGAGACGATGAGCTCGCTAAAGGGGGTCTCACCTCCTGCTTGGAGAGAAGGCACGTCTCGCGACCTCGGCTGGCTGGAACGATCCGCAAGACTGGGCCCAGGGAATAGCTCCCGCGCCGCCGCTTCCCTCTCGCCAACTTCTGTCGGAACCACCTTTACGAGGCGCTGCCCTAGGAAGAGTTCCCGCGCTGCCACATCTCTCTCGCCGCCTTCCATCGAGACCTCCCTCCCGGGGCACTGTCCAGGGGCGTTCTCGCCCAGAAGTGGGACCACCTCCACCGGAACCTGAGGCGTCTCCCACTCACTCCTTAGCGAGAAGGCTAGGCTGATGGTCTGCAGGACTTCTCTCCTAAAGTCTTCCAACATCTTCCTCGTCGCTTCCTCTCCCGGGGTAGGAATACCCCCGAGCCAGATCCTTCACCTTCACCTCCAGTCATGGGACCAAACTCAAGGCTTTCTTGCACCGGCTGCCTTCCACGCTCACCGCACCAGAACTGTTGAAGCCAAAACTGACCTCAACGAAAGTTCGAAACAGGGGTGCAGCCAGCACCTACTTCTCTCAAGCCCTTCCCCTCGACTGGTAGCTAACGACCTAGGACTGACCCAAAGCCTCAGCAGGGAGGTCCCACCTCACAATCGGAAGATCTCTGAGAGCTTCCCCTCCAAAGTCAAAAGCTGGGCAAGGAGCTCCTCAGAAAGCACTGGAGATCTAGAGAAAAATGAGTGTCTGCTTTCCAAGGAGACCTTATGGGTCTATTTATAGCCTGTTACGGATCTCAAGTTACTGAAATACCCCTGGCTGGTCTGCCAATAGCCAAATCCCGCTGTCTGAAAAGTGTAAAATGCAGCCCCTGAGGGTATAAGGGTAATTTTACACGGGGGCAATTAAGACATTTTACCCTGACCCCGGGCCCCACTCGGCTAGAGCTCTGTGCCGAGAACCCTCTCGCCTTCCTTTGGCGGGAGATAAAATGAAGTGTCAATAGTCTCACGCTGAGCAAGCCCCCGCATTCTCGCCAGCTTCATCCTTCTCGCCGACTCTGCCGTGAGCGGGTCCTGGCTGACTGAGAGTGAATGTTCTCGCCCTTCTCCATGTGAGAAATCCTCAAACATTGATGCTGTCACTGGACGTGGCATTGGGTGAATGGATCCCACTCAACGCCCTTGCTGCTGACCACGGCGTTGAGTAAGTGGAGCTCACTTAACGCCCTTGCTGCAGACCACGACGTTGAGTGAGTGAAGCTCACTCAATGCCCTTGCTACTGACCGAGGTGTTGAGTGAGTGGAGCTCACCCAATGCCCTAGCTGCTGACCGCGGCTTTGAGTGAGTGGAGCTCACTCAACGCCCTTGCTGCTGACCGCGACATTGAGTGAGTGGAGCTCACTCAACGCCCTTTCCGCTGGATGCGTCGTTGAGTTAGTGAAGCTCACTCAACGCCATTGCTGCTGACCATGGCGCTGAGAGAGTGAAGCTTACTCAGCGCCATGCCTTCTCGCCTGCTTCTAAGCGGGAACTCCTCCGGCGCGAGAGCTCTTATGGCCTTCAGGCCCGAGCTAACTTATGGCTGGTCCAACCCCAACCGTTAATGCCTGTGGGTCCTGTTAGAAAACGAACTAAAACAAGCCGCAACGAGTATAACTGAAACTTTATTATCTGAAAAAGGTATCTATTACAAAGGTATGCCCTCCCTTATATAGAATGGAGGAGAGAAGAGAGAATACAAATAAGAGATGTGGGACTAAAAATTTACAGGACTAAGCGGACTATACAGATCAAACCGCACATGCCGCGTGGTTAGACAGGAAGAGCTAACCGCACGGCTACCACCAGAGAGAGAGAGAGAGACCGCCAGGGGAGACCGCCAGACCGCTCGGCAACCCGACAGCAACAACACAGAACCAAACCGCTGAGGGAGACTGCCAGACCGTGCGGTCTCCAACTCGCCAAGACAGACCGCCCGGTCACTCTTCAACACTCCCCCTCAAGCTGGAGCATATATATCGATCATGCCCAGCTTGTCACAAATATGATGAAATGAGGCGGAAACGGGCTTGGTGAAGATGTCAGCCAGCTCTTTATCAGAAGTGACAAAGGGAGTGCAAATTTGTTCCTTTAAGATCTCTTCACGAATGAAATGACAGTCAACCTCAATGTGCTTGGTTCTTTCATGGAAGACCGGATTTTTGGAGATGTATATGGCAGCCTTGTTATCACAAAACATAGGTAGAGGATGGTGGTATACCTCTCCTAAATCCAACATTAGAGCCCGTAGCCATTTTAGCTCACAAGTGGTTGACGCCATACTCCGATACTCTGCTTCAGCGCTGGACCTGGAGACAACAGACTGCTTCTTGCTCTTCCAGCTTACCAGATTACCCCCAACAAAGGTGCAAAAACCGGAGGTAGACTTGCGATCCCCTTTGTCATCAGCATAACTCGCATCTGAGTACGCTTCAACCCTCAGATGACCATTCTTCTGAAAAAGCAATCCTTTCCCAGGGGCGGCTTTGACGTACTCCAAGATCCGCAAGGCGGATTGTATATGACACTCCCTGGGTGCTTGCATGAATTGACTTACCTTGCCCACAGCATAGGAAATGTCGGGCCTGGTCACTGTAAGATATATGAGCTTACCAACAAGTCGCCTGTACCGCGTAGTATCTGAAAGAAGAGGCGAATCATCTGTCCAGGTTTTGTCTTCTCCAACAGCCATGGGACATCGAGCAGGTTTGGCCCCAGTCAATCCTGCATCTTTTAAAAGATCAAGGGCATACTTACGCTGGGAGAGGACTAAAGAATTGGGCTTTCGAGAGATTTCGATCCCCAAAAAGTACTTTGGAGAGCCCATATCTTTTGTGACCAGATGTTGACGAAGGTGCCGCTTTGTCAAGGCTACCCCTTCCTGATCATCGCCAGTGAGAAGAATGTCATCAACATAAACTGCAAGAACCACCAGTCCCGAGGAGGTTTTGCGAACAAATAGAGAGTGATCAGCAGAGCTGCGCACAAAACCAACGGCCGCCACGATGCCGCTGAACTTGTCAAACCAAGCCCGAGGGCTCTGCTTGAGGCCATAAATTGCCTTCTGCAACCGGCATACTCGAGTCTCCCCCTGAGCAACATACCCAGGAGGTTGCTCCATGTAGACGGCCTCCTGAAGATCACCGTAAAGAAAGGCATTCTTTACATCCAGCTGGGAAATTGGCCAGTCTTTATTGACCGCCACAGAGAGAAGAACCCGTATAGTGCTGAGACGAGCCACGGGAGAGAAGGTGTCAAAGTAATCAACTCCATAGGTCTGAGTAAAGCCCTTAGCAACAAGGCGAGCTTTATAACGGTCTACAGTGCCATCCGGGGCAAATTTCACCACAAAGACCCAGCGACAGCCAACAACATCAGTACCAAAGGGAGGAGGAACAAGAGTCCAGGTACCCCGCTCCGTTAGGGTGGCCATTTCCTCATCCATGGCCATCTTCCAGTGAGGAATAGCAAGGGCCTCCTGGTAGGAGCGGGGCGTGGCAGTGGCAGAGATAGCTAGAGCAAAGGCCCTGCGAGAAGGGGTAAGACGATCATATGAAACAACAGCAGTAAGGGGGTGTAGGGTACACGTCCGCACCCCTTTGCGAAGAGCGATAGGAAGATCCAGGTCAATTGGTCCCTCGGCATCCGGAGCATCCGTGGCAGAGAGAGCTGGCCCAGGAGTAGAGAGCGACGGCGGCGGAGACGGTGGCGGAGAAGATGGAGAGAGAGGAGGAGGGAGAGGAATGGATGTGGGCGGTGTAGGGGTGAATATCATAGTAGGAGACGATGGAACAAAGAGATCAGCAGGAGAATCAGAAGCTGGGAGAGGATGAGAGGAGTCATCCGAGAAGTAAGAGGTATTCTCGAAGAAGGTGACGTCAGCAGAGACGAACTGCTTACGAAGGACGGGATCAAAGCAACAATAACCTTTCTGAGTGGTGGAGTACCCCAGAAAGATACATTTAGTGGAGCGCGGGGATAGCTTATCACGGGTGGCAGAAAGGGCATGCACAAAGGCAGTGCATCCAAAGATTTGGAGAGGGAGAGAAAACGGCTCCTTGCCCGGATACAAAATGGAGAATGGGGTCTTTCCGTGGAGAATGGTGGAGGGAATGCGGTTGATAAGGTAGCAGGCAAGGAGAACAGCATAGCCCCAATAGGAGCGAGGAACATGCATCTGGGTCATCAAGGTGCGAGCGACATCAAGAAGGTGACGGTTTTTGCGTTCAGCCACCCCATTTTGTTGTGAAGTATAGACACAACTAGTTTGATGAATAATCCCATTCTGCATGCAGAAGGCGTGAAAGTCATGACTGATATATTCTTTAGCATTATCAGATCGAAGAACTTTAATAGAAATATTAAACTGAGTTTTGATCATGAGATAGAAGGACGTCCATACAGAGAACAATTCGGAGCGATCTTTTAACAGATACACCCACGTACTGCGAGAGAAATCATCAATGAATGTGACAAAATATGAACTACCCCGACCAACTGTAGGAGTAGGAGAAGGACCCCAAATATCGGAGTGGATGAGATCAAACGGACGGGTGGATCCACGAACGTGCTTTGGAGGGAAGGAGGAGCGGTGATGCTTGCCAAGCTGACAGGCCTCACAGTTGAGCGGAGGACTTTGTGCAGGAAGGTGGGGCAAAAGTTGACGAAGAAGATGAGGAGGAGCATGACCAAGGCGGAGATGCCATTGGAGAAGATCGGTGGAGGTGGAGGAGAAAGTGGAGAAAGCGGAGATGTTGTCTAGGAAGTATAGGCCGCCACTCTCAGTCCCAGTAGCAATCGTCCGTTGGGAGTCCGGATCCTGAAAAGAGCAAGTAGTAGAAGTAAAAGTAACAGAACATTGTAATTGCTTGCATAGAGAGGTAACGGATAATAAGTTGCACGGGAACTTGGGCACATAGAGAGTATCCTCCAAGCGAAGAGATGGAGTGACCTGAACAATCCCCGTTCCATGAACTGATGATGAAGAGCCGTCAGCGATAATAACCGGGGACAACCGATCGTGTGTTTCCAGGAGAGAAAAACACTGGAGATTGCCGGTCATATGATTAGTAGCACCGGTGTCGATCAGCCATTTTCCTTGAATAACAACATGGGCACTACTAGAAGACGGGACCACCGAGGCGAACGGCTTAGAGGAGTATATGAAAGCCATGAAGGAAGCACAAGCCGCGCGACTAAAGAGGAGGTCGCGGCGACTAACAAGCAGGAGCGGCTAAAGGACGAGGGGCAGGCCGCCAAAACAAGGATTAACCCGCGCGAACAGAGAAAAAAAACACAGCGGTTAAAAGAAAGAGGTCTACGGCGGTCACGATGAGAGGCACCAGCGGCCAGAACAGCCACGACCAAGCCGCAGAAACAAACAAAGGGTGAGAAGTCGGGCGGCTAGCAGATAGACCGCGCGAACAGAGGAGGAGGATATCCGGAGGCAAAAGGGAAACAGGTCGCGGCAACAGGCCGGGGCGACCAGAGAAGAGGAGCAGCTAGAACTGAGGGCGCGACGACAAGCACAGGTCGCAGCGAGAAGAAGGAGAGGCAAAGAAGTCGCGCACACTAAAGGCAACGACAAGGAGAGAAGCCGCGCGAGCAGGGCGCAAGCAAGCAGGCGGAAGAAACAAGTCTCGAGAACAGGTCGCGAGAAGAAGCAAGCCGCGCGGACAGGGCGGACAGAATCAGGAGCCAAAGATCGATTGCTCTGATACCATGTTAGAAAACGAACTAAAACAAGCCGCAACGAGTATAACTGAAACTTTATTATCTGAAAAAGGTATCTATTACAAAGGTATGCCCTCCCTTATATAGAATGGAGGAGAGAAGAGAGAATACAAATAAGAGATGTGGGACTAAAAATTTACAGGACTAAGCGGACTATACAGATCAAACCGCACAGGCCGCGTGGTTAGACAGGAAGAGCTAACCGCACGGCTACCACCAGAGAGAGAGAGAGAGACCGCCAGGGGAGACCGCCAGACCGCTCGGCAACCAGACAGCAACAACACAGAACCAAACCGCTGAGGGAGACTGCCAGACCGTGCGGTCTCCAACTCGCCAAGACAGACCGCCCGGTCACTCTTCAACAGGTCCCAACCAACGAATTTGGGGTTGTACATGGAGCTTACAGGACTGATCAGGAGAAGAAGCTGAACAAATCTTGACAATCTCAAATTACATGCCCCCTAGTCACGGGCATGACCTAGGGGCGTGACTGTCCATGTAAATTCCTATAAATTTTAGATAGAGTTAGGAGCTGAAGAGGCATCTAGGAGTGATCTAGGAGAAAAGTAGGATTAGATTTTTAGCCAGTTTCAGTTGTTTCTTGCATTTCTTTATGTAATTTCAATTTCATAGATTAATCTTACTTTGTAAACTTTTAATTCAAGTATTTTACTTTGTGCAATCATGTTTTACTTTTCCTTCTTTTTATGTACTTCTTTAATCATGTTGAGTAGCTAATTTCATTAGCACTTGATCATGACAAGCTTTAAAATAAAAAAAATTTCTTCTTTCTAGCCAAGCTCTCTTTATTTTCCTATTCGATTTATCTTTGATTTTCTCAATTTCATATTTCATAATTTCGAACATAGATCTGTATCCTAAATTTACCGAGAGGTTTTGGATACGAGTAGATCACTCAAAAGTAGAAGAATTTGCATGCACTCCTCGAGAGAGGAAGACATGAATCTTTTGGATTGGAGTCATATCCAATAGAGGGGATCACCACCTAAAGCAAGCTTAAGGGTTTTGACTGCACGAGGGGTCTTAATCGATCAACCTAAGTTTAGTCGAGAGCGAAATCTCGAGAGAGGCGCTTTTATAATTTGGGAACCTCTACAGTCGAAGTATGTAATTTAGAAGTTTGCATTTCATGAAAGTTTATTTTTATTTCAAAGGAAGTCTAGATCAAGTGCTATCTTTTATTCCATTGTCTTCATTTACTTTTATTTAACATTTTTACTTACCGATAAAATAATATTAATTTGGGTGAGTAGAAGTAGTCAACATGCCCCAAGTCTAATACGACACTTGATCATATACTGTAGAATGATAGGTAACTTGCCTTATCGATTTAGAATCACGCGCTAGCGTGAACATTTATCCATCAAGTTTTTTGCGTCGTTGCGGGGGACTTATTTTGTTGATATTTAGAAAACGATAATTTTATTACATTTATCACTCTTTTTCTCTAGCTCCAATTCACTTTTTAGTTTTCTTTTTTAATTCAATTTTATTAGGCAAAGGTTGTTTATTTTTCTTTCATAAAAAATGTTATCTACTTTGGCCGCCGCGCTTGCCAAGCTTGAAAATACACTCAATATTTTGGAAGCCCCCAAAAGCGCCAATTTTTTATTTTTATTGTGGTGCTCCTCATCGAATTGAGGATTGTAATAAATATTATTATTATCAAAAAATTTCTTATGAAAATAATTTTGATAATAATTATGAAAATTATTATTCTTACTTTAATGATAATAATTCATCAAATTTTCATGAAAATAATTTTTCTAATTTTCATGAAAATAATTTTTAAAATTTTAATGCGAATAATTATTTTGAATTAAATAATTCTTCTTCCACCTCAAATGTTGGTCTTTCTTGTTCGCAAGATCAACCGAAAAAATTCCCGAGTTATGAGAATAATTATTTAGATCTAAATTTTTCTTCTTTTTTCGCACCGCAATCTTATTCTTCTAATTTTAGGGAAGCTTCACAATTTCAATTTGATTCTGCTCCTTAAAATTTAGAAAATATTATCACTTATTCTAATGATTTTTCTGTCTTCGAATATTTCTCCTTTGGAGGTACATGAAACTTCATGTGCCCCCTTACTGTCTTCTTTCGAAGAAGAAGAAAAATTATTATATCAAGAATTTATAAATATTATGGGCACAACGGCTGAATTAGAAGAAGAACATGTTCCTTCTCCTACTTCGCCCGATTCTTCTCATCTTCTTCATGAATTTTTGAGCACAACCATTAAATATTTTGGAATACAAATTCATGAACATGATATGTCCAATAATTTTATAAATGAAATTTCAGATAATAATTTAATTGTAGAATATAAACAACCCGAACCTTATCATATAGTTTTGCAAGGGTCTTTTCCTTGAGAAAAACTTTTTGACGTGCTTATTTTTTTTTTCTTGCACTAACAATTTTTAGATAAAAATTGACTCGTGGCAATCCAACATCATCCCCGATCCATTTGTCGCTCATCTACAAATATTCAAATCACCTCAAGTATGGATAAGTGATTTGAATTTACATTTTCAAGTCAACTGTAAGAAGGAAAATCAAGAAGTCGATGGAGGAGTAGTCGAGCAAGCAACTTGGGCGTATTCACCCAAGCAAAAAATTAAGGAAGTTGCCTGTTCAATTAAAATTTTATTTTCCTTTTTCTTAACAATAACCGTTTATCATACAGACATGAAAAAGAAAAGCGCTCTTAAGAGACACTTTTTGCTTATCCTTTCATTTCTTGAATTTTTTTTAATTAATCTATTTTCTTTTTTTTTCACCCTCTTACTTTGCTTATAAACATTGGGGACAATGTTTACTGTTAAGTATGGGGGTGAGATCTCCTTTGTTGTTTTTACTTAAAATCCCCCCCCCCCAAAATGAAAATCTTTAAAATATTAAAAAAAAATTATTTCCTTTTTTAACCAAAAATACAAAAAAATAGAAAATCGGAAATTAACTTCTTAGAAAAGGTCGTGTTGGGCTTTCATCCCATAAAACTGCCTAGCACAATGCGAACCCAACAATGGGTAGTTTTCGGGAAGTCTAAGAAATAAAAATATTTAGGATTTTAATTTATGTTTTTAGTATTTATGTTTTAAAAAAATCAAAAAATAGTAAATATATAAAAATATGATAAACCCCTACTTAATTTTTTGTGATTTTTAGAAATTTATTTTGAGTTTATTTATAAGAATTTTTATAATTTACGATTTTCTAATCTTTTTTTTCATCAGTGTTAGTTTGAATTTTTAGATGATTTGATTTTAAGGAGTACCTTATGAATTAAATTTGTTTAGAGTAATTTCTTTAGCTCTTTTTCTCTCTTATTCTAATTAGTTTCAATTTTGTAGTACTTTGCTTAACAATTTTTTGATTTCAATTATATGCACCTTATGCTTTCATATTTTTAGGAAATTTTAATTTACTATGGTTGCTCTCTAATTATTTTAATTTAATCTAAATATTTGTTTAGCTTTTCTCTTGTTTTTTATTTTCTTATTAGTTCATATGTCACGGGGATAAGAGGATAAAATTCATTATCCCCTTGTACACATATGAGTTTTTTTCTTTATTGTTAGATCATATGTCATGGGAATCATGCATTCATTGGTACACATATGCAACCCCCAGAAAAAAGATAGTGTAAGAGGATAAAATTCATGACTCCTAATCAATTTTGCTTTTATTTGAAGAGAGATAAATATGTGTTCATATGTCATGGAAAATGAGAGGATAAAATTCATCATTTTCTTGGTAAAGATATGCAAATATCAGAAAGAAAAAAAATTGTGTGGGGTGAGAGGATATAATTCATCACCTCCGGTCCAAAGCCTCTTCAATTTCCTTGTTCGAAAAACCCATTAGCCAATTTAAATTGCTTTAGAATTAATTTAGAATTCTAAGAGAGCATAAGTAGTAGTTTAAATTTTCCTTTAAGTTGCTTTTTAGTTAAAAGTGTTAATAATTTAATCTAAATTTATTTGTTAACTACTTAATTTTGAATTCTAATTAATTTATATGAGAAAGTTTTGCTAAATATATTTGGCTCTTCAGATTTTAATATCATATTTTAGGAATTAATCTTTAAATCCCTAAATTTAATTTTTAACTTTCTTTTGATTTAATAAATGTTTAGTTTAATCAAACAATTATATTAATTTCTTATGAGTACTTCTTATAATTTTGCTCTGAAATAGCAAAAGCTTAAGTATGGGGGTATTTGATAAGTCAATATTTATCGTTATTTTAATATACTTTTTATTTAATAAATAGTTATATTTTATTTAATTTTTAATATTATTTTTATTAATTCCTTTATTTTCTTTTTTTAGGTCAGTCTGGGCTGCAAATATCAATTTGGAGCTTGCAGGACTTATTAGGAGAAGAAGTTGAACAAATTTGGAAAAATCGCAAATTACATTCCCCGATCACGGGAAGGACCCTCAAGCCATGGGCGTGACCAGCAGGCGTGACCCATACAGAAGCTCCATATTACATTTCCACATCAATTAAAATTACATGCCCAGTACAACAGCGTGACCTTTTGGTCACAGGCATGACACTCAGGCATGACATCCAGCTTAGGCGTACTGCGCATTATGAAGCCAGTTTTAGATCTAGAAAGTTTCAAGCTTACACGCCCAGGGTCACGGGCATGACCTAGGGGCGTGACCTCTTCAGCAACAACCACATTAACTCCCATTGTTTCGATTTCTTGTCGTTTAAAGTAATATTATAGACACGCCTTAGGTCAGGGGCATGACCTAGGGGCATGATCTGCAAAATAGCAATTTTGGTGGTTTTTCACCCAACATTCCCAGGCTTTTAAGAGGGTGGTTTCTCACCTTACACGCCCCCTAGTCATGGGCGTAACCTAGGGGCTTGACTCTCAAAAAACCTTCTATAAATTCCAGACAGATCCATGATCTGTGGAGGCATCTAGGAGTCATCTAGGAGAAAAGTAGGAGTAGATTTTTAGCGAGTTTCAGTTGTTTCTTGCATTTCTTTATGTAATTTCAATTTCATAGTTTAATCTTACTTTGTTTAACTTTTAATTCAGGATTTTCCTTTATGCAATCATGTTTTACTTTTTCTTCTTTTTATGTACTTCTTTATCATGTTGAGTAGCTAATTTCTTTAGCACTTGTTCATGACAAGCTTTAAAATAAAATAAATTTCTTCTTTCTTGCCAAGCTCTCTTTATTTTCATCTTCGATCTATCTTTGATTTTCGCAATTTCATATTTCATGATTTCGATCTTGGATCCATATCCTAGATTTACCGAGAGGTTGTGGATTCAAGTAGATCACTCAAAGGTAGAATGATTTGCATGCACTCCTCGAGAGAGGAAGACATGAATCTTTTGGATTAGAGTCAAATTCAATAGAGGGGTTCACCGCCTAAAGCAAACTTAGGTGTTTCGACTGGCTGAGGGGTCTTAATCAATCAACCTAAGTTTAGTTGAGAGCTTATTCTCGAGTGGGGCGCTTTTTGTAATTTGGGAACCTCCACGGTCGATGTAGGTAATTTAGAAGTTTTCATTTCACGAAATTTTATTTTATCTCGAAGGGAGTCTAGATTGAGTGCTATCTTTTATTAAATTGTCTTCATTTAGTTTTAATTAACCTTTTTACATATCTAAAAAATATATTAATTTGCGTGAGTACAAGTAGTCAACAAGCCCCGAGTCTAATACGACACTTGATCCTATACTCTACAATGATGGGTACACTTGTCTTATCTATTTAGAATCACGTGCTATCATGAATTTTTATCCATCACTTTTTCTTGTTTCTTTCAGCAAGAATCTGACTGAAAGTGAGTCTGCTAGTAGATGTACTTGGCTTACTAGTAGTTCCTCCGACAACGGTCTTCTTTTTAGTGGACAAGCTTTTGATGGAATCAAAGATGGAAAAGTCAGGCTTACTGACTGACTTACTTTTTGTCAGAATTGTTATTGGAAGAGCCTGAGAATAGGTCACTGTCTTATCCTTGAGTGTGGGGGCCGGAGAACCAAACACAAATTGTCTATGATGGGCCATCTGGATTTCCTCATTGAAAGCCTTCAGTGCACTCACACCCATGTCCTTTTCCCTCCATTTTAAGATACCCTTGTATTCTTAGAAGTAGAGTTCTCATTTCTTTAGTGACTATAAATGATATCCTTGTCATACCAATTTTATGGGAGGATTACCTTTTGAAAGGTTGTCTGAAGCATTACAATAGCTTTGCCTTTCCTTTTTAGGATGGGCAGCTCTAGAATTTCATTTGAACCCCAAACCTCACTTATCCTTTTGAGAGGTGAAGGAGTCTATCTGTGGCAGTATTATTTTGGGCTTTAAGAATTTAGCCACAAACTTTCTCTTCTTAAGGAGCTTCTCTTCAAGATCCATAATTACCTTGTTCTTCTAGTTATTAGTCCCAATCTAGATGGCTGAGATATTCTTCAGTTGGCTGACATCCCTCCTCATCTGATACAATAAGTATGTTGATTCAGACTGTAGGGAAGTAGCAAGCTATAGGGAGTAAATCTCCTCAGCCTGTTTCTTGACAAGCATTTTGCTCCTTTTTAGAGCATCCAGAATATCACCATACTTGTCAATTAATTGATTTACATCCTCTTCAGATTTTGAACCATCATTTCTATTAGAGGAAGTAGATGCTTTAGAGTCTGAGCCAGACTCATAGATAGCAGGAGAGCTTGGGATAGAATGTACCTCATCAGAAACAAAAATGTCCTTATTTTCTTCTGATATAGCCATGAGACTAAATTCCTCATCCTCTTCACAATCATTGTCAATTAAGGACAATAAAGCCCTGATTCCTGATTGTGCAGTAGGACCTTTAGTCTCTTCTTTACGGAACATGAGACCAATGTAGGCCTCCTCTTCATTTGATTCTAAAGATTCAGAATCATTATCAGATAGACAGATTTTCTTCTTAGCCAAGAAGCTCCTTTCAGCTTTCTTGACCTTATGAAGGTTCTTGCCATCTGACTTCAAGAGCTCCTTCCTTTTCACTAGATAGTCAGCAATGATATCTCCACTCATGTTACAAAAGTAGGAAACCACATTATACTTAATATGTTTGCTATGTTTGGATTCATACCTTCCCTGGAGGGGTCATTTGTGGACTTGTCTTTGCTGGAGTAGTGCTTTCTTAAGGAAGAGCATGAGGAGCCATTGTTCTTCCACTATCTTCTCCTTCTTAGCATTTTCTTAAACTATTTGGAGAACAATGTTAGTTCTCCATCTGATAGTTCATTTCCAAAAGAGCTGTGATTTGAGCTTTGTAACTTTGCAACTCTCCATGGTGGAGAAGGAACCTTTTTCATGCTTCTCCTTGTGGTTTCAGCTTTAAAGGTCATTGTCTTCTCTTTACTGAGAGTTATGGCTACATCCTCTTCATCCTTCCTAGAGTTCAGCTGCATCTCTGGGATTACAGCTTCCCAAACAGGTTCTGAGATAGAGTGTTGGTCAGGTTACAAACTTCTCTGATGGCACAGATCTTGATGTCCCATTTCTTATTAAGGGATCTCGAGAACTTGTCATTCAGCTCATAACGAGTGAACTGTATGTCACATATTATCAGACTGTTCACTATGATGATGAACTTCTCATAGCAATTAACAATGGATTCCTTCTTTCCTTTCTTGAAGGTTTTATACTGTTGATTTAGGAGAGATTTCATGTCATCCCTCACTTCCTCTATCCCTTCCATCAAGATTTTTAGGGAGTCCAATATTTCCTTAGCCGTCTTACAGTGGACAAGGTTATGGAAGGTAGAGTCATCTATGACACTCACAATGATGTTTTGTGCCCTCTTATCCATGATTACCAGGATGCCCTCATCTTTTGTCATCTCAGTGTACTTAGGAGTTTTGACATTGGTATACAAGACAAGGATCTTAATGGGAATGAAGAGTCACTCTTTGACAGTAAT
The DNA here is from genome assembly GCA_039513925.1 of Platanthera zijinensis. Lineage (NCBI taxonomy): Eukaryota > Viridiplantae > Streptophyta > Magnoliopsida > Asparagales > Orchidaceae > Platanthera > Platanthera zijinensis. Next base: position 197,208,336 of record CM077085.1, on the reverse strand, counting down.
GAAAATCCTTGGGTTTGAGACTTCCATGAACAATCTGACCATCTCTTTCCAAATCCACAAATTTTCCTTTATATGGATAAGGAGCTTCATGGAGCTTAACTCCTTGTGGTTCTCACTTGAACCCATGGAGCAAATTTTTAGCTACTCTTAAAGATCTATTCAGATTGTTAAGTCCTTTTTGAAGAACCTCCCTCTGATACCACTTGAGTGTCTTTGTTTCAAGAGTAGCTAAACACCTAGAGAGGTGTAAATAAGTTTCTTGGTCCCTTAGACTACTTTCTAATTTTACTGTATTGAGTGTTATGTTAATTTGCTTGTTTTTAAAAACACAAAACAGCACACAGGTTTTTATTGTGGTTCCCTAATATATGTGTACATCCAATATCCCTCCAACCATTATAATAGTCTGTTAGACATGGCAATCTTCTCAAATCTCAGCTGAAGGAGCTTACAACATAGATCCCTCAGGATCTCTCATACTCCTCCAAGTCCTACATAAGACCCTAAGTCCCTATCTCTCAGAGTAAATGATAGTCCTACAGATCAGTGATCAACCTATCACCTACCTCAGACTTAATCAAAGTCCTACACTCAGGCTAAGAGGATTTCCCTACACTCAGATTCACACATAATCCTACCAAAGAGAATAAATCTCCTACCTCAGGCACACAGGCCCTACCTCAGATCCATAGATGGATACTACAACTCAGCCTTTATATTTAAGGCTTACATCTTAGGACAAGAATGATCCAGTAGAGCAAAATGAGTAAGTTAGTTGCTGTTGACTTTGTCCAGAGAAAGAGTTCTCTAAGCCTACTTGTTGAATTGAGTACACTAACCTCTATCTTCTTCACAGCACCAGGAATAGATCTTCAAGGTTGTTCTGTTAGTGCTGAGAAGTAACTACAGAGAGTTATTTCTTCTTCTTTAGAAAGAAAACTTTCTGACCTTGCTATTAAAAGTGGAATTAATTTTCAATAAAATGTTTTTTCAACAACAACCTCTATCTGTGATTTACAGACTAACTTTAGAATAAGTTCTTGGTAAGCTTCAACTTTTTTTCAAGAGGAGGAACATGGCCCCAAGATTTTTCTCCAAAAAAAAGTTTTCTTTAATTTCTCGGGACTCTGCTTTGGTATTCCACCGCTCAACAGCTCTATGCGCAGAGAGGACAACCAAATTGGCAAATGCAGCATAACTTTTGCATTTATTGCTGTACAAAACACATATAGTGCCTTTTGTCATCTAGCGCACTAATCCAGCACTATTTGAATTTTTGCTGACGTCAACATGACTCAGCTCCTGTGGACTTAGCAAATTCTAGATAAACTCCATAAGTGTTAAGTGAAGCCTTGTCACTCGATGCTAAAGTACTTAGCTTAATTCTATGTCTTAGGCGTTGAGTGCATTGAGTGATCCTTCATCACTAAATGCATATATTGCGTTTTGTCATCTAGTGCGTTGGTCCTGTACTATTTGAATTTTTGCTGAAGTCATCATGACTCAGCTCTTGTAGACTTAGCAAATTCAAGATAAACTGCACAAGCGTTGAGTGAAGCCTTATCACTCAATGCTAAAGTACTTAGCTGAATTTTCTATCTTAGGCATTGAGTGCATTGAGTGATCCTTCATAACTCAAAGCATATAGATTTTAATAGTCTAACAGCTTAGGCATCGAGTGAGCCTTCATAACTCAACGCTTCTTTACTTAGTTGAATTTCTCTGTATGAAGGCGTTGAGTGTAGCTTCTTCACTCAACTCTTCTCTCCTTATCCTATCTTCTTGATGAGGCGTTGAGTAGTCTGTATTCACTCGACACTTCTATCCTTAGATGGATTTTGTGCTGAGTAGGCATTTAGTGAACTTCCTTCACTAAACGCTTCTATCCTTGACAGATAACTTGCTAAGTAGGCATTGAGTAAACTATCTTCACTAAATGCTTCTGTCCTTAGAAAAATTTCTTGGAAGCAATACTGCGGCTTTTACTGCATGTAGTTCTGTCAATTCTTTTAGGCTTCTTGGCGCTTAGTGAACTGCATTCACTAAATGCTTCTAAACTTAGCATTATTTCTTGTTTTCACTTTTTAGGCTTTGTTTGCTTGAGATTTTGTCAATGCATTTAGCCTCTTGGCGTTGAGTGAACTGTCTTCACTCGATGCTTCTGGTCTTATCCAAATTTCAGCTTTGTCAGCATCCTGTCTTAAGTTCAACAAGTATTGTGACCATGACTACCTTTCACATTAGTGCAAAAGAGAACAACCTACATACATTGAACTTAGAGCATGCATCAAAAACATTCATGTGTATATTATTGTCCTGCGGTCCATCTTCAAATCTAGGACATTGTGATAAATTAACCCAACAAGCACTCCTTTTGGTAAGTGAGGAAATTGTTGGCAAACCTGCCGGCAAGGAGGGAGGCTGCCGACGACAAGCGGGAGAGCGGCCGCTGGTAGGTTGGGGGAGCCCGGCTCGGCCTCCTCCTCGGCCCCGTGTCGGAGGCCGAAGAGGGGCAGTTTCCTTGGCCGCCTTTTCGATCGCGCATCGGTAGTTTAAGATGTGTGGCCGGCTTGGCTGCCTCTTTGGCCGTGGGCCAGCGGCCGAAGTGGGGCGGCTGGCCCGGCTGCCACCATTTACATGTGCCGGCAGCCGGGAGGGGGTGGCTGGAGGCATTAAGAGGGGGTGGCCGGCGTCCGGAGATGATGCTGGCCACTTGATGTTGACGAGGAGATGTCCTTGGTGGTTCGGATGTCACACATAGTGGGATTGGTGCGTGGCGAGATCGGGCGTGGCGATTGCATGCGCGGTCAAACCCATGATTCCACTAATTTAGTGGAGATCATGGGAGAAGTGGCTATGTGCACACTAACTCTTCATAAAAGGAGGTTCATCCCATTAATTGCCCCCCCATACTCGGTTTCAGAAATCGGTACGAGTGAAGAATGAGGATTTCTTCCCTTGAGAGCTCTTGGCGGGTATTTCGACGATGGCGAACGGAGAAAGGCCGAAAAATGAAGGTGGTGGAGCCATGCGAATTCAAGTAAGGTGTCAGTGCGAGGACACTGCGAGCATGCTCGTCAGGGCAAGCGGCTAGAGGCAGGCTTCGTTGCGGGCGCCCGCGGACATATCCGTATAGGTAACTTTCTGCGCGGTTAGGTGACCGTACGGACACCCCCGAGCATGCGCGTGCATGAGTTCCTGCGTGTCTGGGAGCACGTGCATGCTCATGGGCGTGCGTGCAGATATGCACTTGTACCATGGTGTGCGCTCTTCCAATAGCGCGACTTGGTCATGCAACCCTGGTTGAACACGAGCTCGAGCGCGCATCCGGGTGCGCGCGCACCTGGTCGCGCGGCCTAGGTTGTGCAGGCACTTGGCCGCACGAACTCGTGCACGGACTAGGGCATACATGCCCCTTTGTTAGTGGCCTAGGGTGCACGCATTTCTGGCCATGTGGGCACTTGTGCTGGTTGCGGGTTATGCATTCTTTCTTGGTTGTGCGTGTTGTTGGGTCCGTTTAAGTGCTTGCATATGCACGTCTATACTCATGTCGATATTTTTGTTATGCGGGGCTTGGTCTGAATTGCTTAGAACCAACTTTTATTTTTCCTTTTATTTGTCTTCAAAGCGTACTGCGAGACTGATGTGTTTGCGTTCGTCTCTTACCGATGATCAAGTTGTGATTTGGAGGAAGAGATACAGTTTACCTATCGATCTTGAGGTGATGATACCACATACTAAGGAGAGGGTCCAAAACCCTCCAAGGCAATGGATGATGACTTGCGAGGCTACTCTAAGGTCAAGCATTCGACTTCTGTCGTGCGAGGAGGTGGTAGACATTCTGAAATATTGTGGCCTTCCAATGTCCCAGTTTTCCTCTCTTAGGATGGTGAGTTTGGTAGGACTAATGGGGTTCTTAAGGGAGTGTGGTTCGATGATCTCCTTGGACTGCTTTAGAGACTAGTGCGATGTTCGCGTTAATGGTTGTGGCTGGGTTGAGATTTTTAGTAACAAAACCTGACTTGATTTCGAGACCCGGGCAGACCATCGTCATGGGAATACTTTGTTTGGCTATGTTAGAAATTCTTGGGGCTCGCTAGTATTGTGGAATGCACTGCTAGACCATTGTCGTCGCCGAAAAGGAAAGGAGCTGGAGTTATCCCTAAACCTTTGATTTATAGAGCCTCACAAGTTGGCCAATTTCCATTTTTAGTATTTCCTCATTCGTCGAGGAAAAGTGTTTGCTGCATTGCGGGATCTCTACCAGTTCAGTGCGCGCAGACGAGACTTCTCTTATTTGTGATCAAAAAAACAAAAGCCATTACAGATGTTTGCGGTGATGCGGGTGAAGAGTCTTATATGGCATCTTTTGGAAAGGTTGTTCCTATTGGTAATCGAGTCAAAACTGCTTCGGTCGAGGTCATGTTCAGGTGCTCGGATACTCTGCCACCCCAGGCCCCTCTTTTAGAGCTTTCTACTTCACGGGTGTCCTCTTTTCTGAAGGCGATGAGCGAAGTAGAAAGTGTGCTTGCTTGTTTTGATTTTAATTTATTGTTGTTGTGTTGTACTGACTTTTCTCCATTTTTCCCTTGTATATTGAGGCTCAGGCTTATATTGTCGTCACTTGGAACAATAATTACATGAGCATGAAAACGGAAATCTAGCTCTTCAGGAGAAGTTTCTGACGGCGATGAGCTCACTTGTTGCTCTAAGAGATGATCATGATCGGGAAACCTTTTGATTTTGCTAGATTGGGTAGGAGCTGAAGGCAGAATTAGAGGACCCTCGAGCATCCTTGGAGTTGGGAAAATCTCTGGTGGAGAGAATCATGCAGATGCGGAAGAATGCCCATGTGGAGATTTCTCATTTGGAGACGGAGCTTGGGGAATCAGAGGCTCGAGTGGAAGAGCTTTCCTATGAAAGCCTCATATCAGAGTTGAATGTTGTTGGTCATGCTAAATACATGGATTCATTGGATTACATGTGTGACCGTTGCTTGATTGGCGATGAGATTTGTGAAGAGATCTGTACTAGAGAGGTGGAGCCTCAGATTGAGGATGTTCGTGAACTGGCGCTTAGACGTGTAGTCTCGAAGGCTTTTCCCTAGTTGGTAGGAGCTTTGGGTGTTATCTATCCGGCTTCAATTTTGATGATATATCAGATGATGAGAGCTCGCATCCTGATTTTGGTGTGGATGCGGCTGATGTATACCAGCGCGGTTTTTTTATGCTTGTGTCTTCTTTGGTTGAGTCTATTGTATGTTTATCTTTTGCTTTTGATTGTCATTATTAGTGCGTCATTTTATGTGCTTTGCTATGCCATTATTGTAATGGAGTTTATCTTCCCCCTTTTGCTCAAATGCTATTTGTAAATTTGACTTTTGGCATTGCTTTGCGTAAGCGGTAATTGCGACTTAGTTTGTCTGAGGCTAGCTTGTAGCTTGATTTTCACGAGGGTTGCTCGCAACTCAGTTTGCGCAAGGATCGCTCACGGCTTATTCGATCGCGAGGGGGCAGGCCCAAGCGAGGACATGGCTTAGAAAGGCAGGTTCGGTGAATAGATTTCGTATTTAAACCGCATGCGTATTCTTATCGATTTTGCACGAGGATCACTCGCGGCTTAGTCGTGAGGGGGGAAATCCCTGACGATGTTGTGTCATAGAAAACCAGGTTCGGTGAATAGCTTTTGCATTCAAACCGTATGTGCAGTCTTATTGATTTTTCATGAGGATCGCTCAAGGCTTAGTCTTGAAGGGAGCAAGCCCTGACAATGTCATGGCATAGAAAGGAAGGTTCAGTGAATAACTTTTGTATTCAAACTGCATGCGCAATCTTACTAATTTTGCATGAGGATTGCTCGCGGTTTAGTCGTGAGGCGGGCAGGCCATGACGATGTCGTGGCGTAGAAAGGGAGGTTCGGTGAATAGCTTTTGTATTCAAACCGTATACTCAGTCTTACCGATTTTGCTGATGCAGGCCCAAGGTTTCTACGAATTAAACTTCACATTCTTAGGTTTGGTAAATAAAATAAATACGTCGTGTGCGGTTTCTCTAATTAACACTATCGATTACTCAATAAATTAATGACATAATTTTTAACCTCATACAACACAAAGGTTCGCTACCCCTTATAGAGATTGAAAAAGGGCTATATGCCAATGTTCGCTCAAGCGAATAGGACCTACCCGATCCGGACAATTAGCAATTCAAAATAAAATTACACACAAACTTTCACTATTCCAATAAGAGAAGATTCAGACTAAAATAGCGATTTGAAATAAAGTCCAAACCAATCCCAAAAGTTAATTAATATGCACTTTTTTGTAATAGCCCAGGCCCAGCCCACACAGTGCCTTACTTGGTTCCAGCTGGAACTGCTATTAGGGCTCGCACTTTTGCTGAGAAACAAGCATAGAGAGGCGTTGGGGTGTCCCGGGCTTCAACCCTTGTATCAGTGCAAGCTGGGTCCCGGTAAGTCCCTGTGTGGGCTGGGCCTGGGCTATTACAACCAAATCACTAGATCTTAAGGGGAAATCAAGGTTGATGCACCTAATTTATTCAAGTTTTCACGAGATCTACCCGCTCCAAATTATACGAGAATATTTGGAAGAGAACACACTTAAAATTCAGATTTAATTAAGCACAAATTTCATAATAAATCAAGACAATTAACTAGTCTTCTATTCCACCAAATCTCACAAATAATATTAGAAGAAGTAACGCAAGAGATGTTTAGAAATTCGTTACCCAAGCCCAAGAAATTCGTCCACAAAATGAGTGGAGGAAGCGCACATGATGGTGGTTAAATCTATTCTCCACGCAAATCCTCAGATCTGCACCGTACGATGGAGACGTGAGCTGTTTGCCTTTGCAATAACCCTAGGAGGGAGAAAAACTTGAAAGGAAAATATATATGGAAAGAGGAGAGAGAAAAGATGGTGGCCAAGATATTCCAAGGGTGAAAGAGGGTGGTCGGTTTTTTTTTTTTTTATGGAGATCGGTGCTCGGGTTGGGTGGTGGAGGAGGGTGGCCGGATTCTTTATTGAAGGAGAGTGGTGGCTAGGGGTTGTAGAAGGAGGGCGGCAGCTATGATGTTGATGAAGGGGGGTGGTAGATGAGGTTTGGCTCACATTCCAAGAAGGAAGAGTGGGGGCTCGGTTTTTTTAGGAAGGATAAAAGGGAGTTCCTGAAAGACCTTGGAGTAAAAGGAAGGGAGGTAGAGGAGGGGATTCTCACCAGGAGGAGGATGAGGAGGAGGACGAGGAGGACGAGGAGGCCGAGAAGGAAAGGGAGGGAGAGTGTGGCCAGCGGCCAAGAGGGGGGAAGGAAAGAGAGTGGCCGAATTTTGCCTTGTGGGGAAGGAGAATTCTCTAGAGAATTTCTTAGGGTTTCAATTTCTTTTCATCTTCATTCCAATACTCAACATAAGAATGGCTTTATATAGCATACTCCACTCAATCTGCTCCATTAAAATTCAAATGACATATGATGGTTATAGGCACCATCTTACATATGAAATAAAATAATTAAAAATAACATATGATGGTTAAATGCACCCATCATAAGACATGAAATAAAAATAAAATAATGAAATGCTTGGAAATAAAAATTATTAAATTAAAATTGCATTAAATAAAAATTTCTAAAAATAATAATTGATAAAATATATAATTATAATTATTTAATTTATAATTATATATTTTATTTAATGGCGGCGGCGGACGTCAAGCAAAAAATATAGCGGCAGCGGCTTTGGCGAAGAAACGTGGTGATAGACTCCCATCTCGAGCTTACCGCAACGACCATCCCAATCCACGAACTCTCTATGTAGGGGATCAACAATTGCATCAGCAACGTCGCCATCAATCCTCCCCCACTCAAAATTACTAATCACTGATGAGTGGTCTGTGAGGGGGTAATAGTCAAAAGCAGCAGCAACATGGGGCAAATTTTGCCCAGCTATCCATGTCGTAGTAGTATGAACATCCATCAGCACGGAGAACCTGTCATACATAGAAATAACAAGACTTTCGAGGAAACTCGAAAAGGTGTCAAGCAAAAGAAAAATAACTTGAATCATACCATCTGGTTCAAGAGCGTTGGAATCAACATGGAAAATAGACACGACAGAACTAACACTCCCCAACCCAAGAGAACATTTAGAGGGAGGAAGAAACGACGGAGAAAGCCACTCAGGTGGAACAGAGATGTACAGTAAAAAGTGAGGAAACTTGAAATAAAGTGAAACACTCTGTGATTTATAAAAATCTGAAATAAAAGCATGAAATCTGAAGTCTTCATATCCATGGATGGGTCGGCTTTCCTATGTATTAAATTATTATCGGAGCCAGAAGGCATCCGCTCAGGGACTGACCAGACTAAACACAAATCACTAATTCTAGCGTAGGAATGTCTCGGACGGGAGCAGAATTGCATGTGATATAACTTAAGATGAAACTCTAACGTCCTAGATACATGAGGAGTAAACCCATGTGCTCCATGACTTGACCCAAATGCACTGCATAAGGGGGTTAAGTCAGGTGGCACGAGAGCATTATAATCAAAGATGATTTTAATGGGCTCCAAATTCGCAGTTTTAATTGTATATTTTAAAAACTCACGCTTGGCATGAAGATATGCCAAGGAGAACCGTTCATTATGAACAATAGAGTTGGACGCTCCTAGATGTGAAAGGATGTGCGAGCGATACAACTCAAGGGGCCTTTCTATAGTCACTAACATGTGGAAATGAGGGTCATCAAAAGGAGGTGGGTAAATGTGTGCAACCAGGTGTGGTATATAAGTATGTTTAAGTGACACCACATCCAGAGGCACAATGGCCAAGGACTCAGAATCGGTCGCAGTCGAGGAAAGAAACGTAGACGGACACACAGAAAAATGAACAGTCAAATGTGACACGTAGTCAGATCTACGGGGTGCGGAGAACAGACCAAATACTAATGCGCTCAACCTAGTAATATCTATACGCTGATACAACGCCAATATAGGAACTAATAAAGTGGGCGTCACACAAAAACTCATACAAGGACTACCGATTCAACGTCCTAAAAAGTCAACTAATGTGGGCAAATAATCAGGAGGAAGGGTTGGGAAAATAAAACCCGGGTTAACATCCAAATCAGTATAAATTTCACCCAACGGTGATATCATCCAAGAACTCTCATCCGGATATACAACCAAAGAATCGTCTAAAAATACCCTTCCCTCATATGGTAACTCATCCACAATATCAATAGGGAAATCCATACTCTCAGGCTCCTCAGATGACTCAGATACAATCTCAATGGGTGTAATCGTAGGCTCTAACACAATAGGCATAGTATCCTAGAGAGGGCACTCAATACTAGGGTGGTCAGACACAACACTAGCAGTGCAAGTAATAGGAAACAGAGTACTCTCACAGATCGGAATGTAATCATCCCTTACATCGTCTTCTAAATCACTAGGGATTACCTCATTGTCAGAATCATCAGACTCGTCGGGCACTATCGTATATAATGGAATACTCTCACCTATCTGGTCAACTTCCAAATCCAGAGATACTATATCCACATCAGAATCCTTAGAGGTATCAGTCATAATCTCAAGGGTCTCATGTAACGTCCCAATTCGCGCTAGGCCCCTTGATTGCGTATTTATGTCTAGGGGGCTGTGGTAAGCCCAATGGGGGTGTGGGTGAATAGGTGCGAACGTATGGGAAATGAGGAAAACAAGGCAAAACGGTGATTTTGGCCGACACGGGTATGGACACGGCCGTGTCCATACCCGTGTGCCTCATGCCAAGCTTATACCAGTCAGAGAGGTACACGGGTATTGGGACACGGGCGTGTCCCTACCCGTGTGCTGAGGACACGGGTCGAGACACGGCCGTGTCTCTACCCGTGTGCCGCAACCCCGACATGGCAGAAAGATGTTCTGGGATTAACACGGCCCTAAACACGGCAGGCGACACGGCCGTGTCACCTGAACACGGGTAGGAACACGGCCGTGTGCCTACCCGTGTCTGCGGTGTATAAAAAGGAAAAAGTTGTGAAACCCTAGCATTTCATCCCCTTTCTTCAGCCCCGAAATTTCTGAGGGAGTTCTCTTGGCTGGAGGAGGAAGAGGCTTGCCGGAGCCATCCTTGGAGGAAGATTGCCGGGCCATCCTTGGCGGAAACGAGATGCCGCTACGAAGGAGTGCGAGGCTCATGGCCGGCCATGGTGGTACCGCTGGACTTGAGGTGAGCTTCCTCCCCTCTCCCTTGGTGCTAGATCTATAGTTATTTTAGGAGAGACATCGACTCCATAGAGTCTTGATGGAGAGGAGGAGAGTCCTTAGGATAAGCCATGCCTAGGTTTTCTAGGCTTAGTCTCCCTCAACCTTCTCATCATTCAAAGTGGAGATGAGAGGGGTTTTCGTTGAGGGTTTGGCTTTGAAAGGAGAAATAAGGTTGGGTGTGATTTCTGGAGGAGTTTATGCAAGGTCGTAGCAAGGAAGAAGATGAACGGATGCCGTTCATCTCGCCTTAAGATGCGTGCAGAAATCTGATTTCTGCACGCGGCGACCTTCGTGGCCAATTTCAGAGGTGTTCTGGCCAAATCTGGGTGATCGACTCAACACAAAAGTCGTAGCCCTTGAAATTACCTTTCCAACGAGTGGTTGCACGTTTCCATGCGATACCCGTAGCCACGGGAAAGCTGGTTCGAGTCCGCTGCGTTCGGGAAAATTCCTGTACAGGAAACTGTTTCCTGTACGTATTCGAGTTGATTTTCTGGTATGTTGCGACCAGATCTGGGAGATCGACTCAACACGAAAGTCGTAGCCCTCGCGAATACCTTTCCAACGAGGGGTTGTGCATTGTGATCGGATTCCTGTAGCTCCGGGAATCCCAGTTTTAGTATTGGGCTATCTTATGTTAATGCACTTGTTAATTTATAATGTTAGCACTCTTGCAATGGTTGTGATTTGCTCATTTGTTATCTTGCTCCCATATATCTATAATGTTGTTGTTACTATAATTTAGCATGATTACTCATTTGGTTGTGTATTAGGGAATAACCATGTAATGGTAGAGAAATGGATTGGATGGGAAGGCTAGATATTAAGAGTTGAGATTGGTAAAGAATATATTTATACAGTTTGGTGTTGAACATATCTATTATGCGTAGTGTTGAGGTGAATTCATTGAATAGGTGGGCGTGAATATGATGAACACTATGTGAAGAGTATTTTGTAACCGTAATCCGAGCCCAAGGGGTTTATTAACAACCGATGCTTAGAGTTGAAGCCTCCCTACGGGTAGCATCGAGTGAGTTGTTTTGGGGCATGCGGTGTGCGACGATTCATCGTGTCGCGATATTGAGATAATGACTGTGGCAGGTCTACGGGTTCGCCAGTCGTCACACCGATGGGAGCCAATGGGTAGACCTTGGGCGGTAGGGTTAGATACTTGTTGTCCATAACCCGAGATCTCCTCGGCGCCATGAGAACGGTTGGGCTTGCACCTCGTGCGTTTCCGAGGTTCCACCCGGTTCGAAATCAAAGGCCAGGTTGGGCTGTGTTCTTGGTGCACATTTACCCAAGACCCCTTCTGAGCCGTAGTGCGCATGTGATCTCCGCTGTTGTGTTTTTAGCGTTGAGGCGTACGGGGGCCTAGGATAGGTAGTGTGATACCACCTAGTAGTGGAGACGCCCGCTCCACTGTCGCCGTCTGGCCACGACGGACGATGCCTGAGAGGTTAGCTACCTGCTCGAAAAGTGGGAACTTCAAGTCTGTGTCGACATAGCAACTTGCATGTACGTGCACATGATTCGGTCATAGCATAACATTCATATCATGTCATTCATTGCATACACAAGATCCTCATCGTATAAGTTTGTATGGGCACTCTTATACGATGAGTTACTTTACTGTTAAGCCGTTCCTTAACTTATAAGTTTGTATGAGCACTCTTATAAGTTAAGTTACTATTCTGATTACTTATACCTGCTGTCATGTATATAGATATTTGTAGAACTGCTAGTTGTGTAGCGTAGTTTGTACTCCACCATATTTACAGTCACCTGCTTGTTTACTTGCTTATATATATACATATTGTACCTTTGTTCCTTTCTCCGCCCGGTGCCGAGGAGTCGCCGGGGGAGCGGATGTGAAGCCACTTAGTCTTATGACTAACGGTTGCTACGTCTTCCTTTTTAGGAGGAAACCCCGCAGGTAGAGCAGCAACGGACTATGCAGCAGGACAGCCAGGCCCGGACGATAGGACCTGAGGTGGTGGTGCCATCGGCACCGTCAGTGACAGTCGTGAGTGTTTTCATGTAGCCGTTTGGCAAAACATTTCTAGACTCTTGTTCTTTTGTACAAGCCTGTTGCGCTTGTTATTGTCCGCTCTTTTGGACTTAAACTTAGCTATGAATTGAACTGCTTTACTTTCCTGTTATGGTTGGGTTGGCATAATTGTTATGATATGGATTGTAGCCGGCGGAATAGGCGTCTTATGGTAAAGGCTAACCCGTGTGTTAGTGCTACCACAAGGCGGCTATTTCGGGCATAAGACTCCCCTCGTGCCGCGTGTTGTGTTCCGGGAGGGGGGTCTTACAAATGGTATCAGACTTAGCCGATCTTCAACTAGAGCAGTCAGGTAACAATGGGCCACTCCCGTTCGATTAGTCGGTTTGGGGACAAACCGACTTAGCGGAAGCAGTGGTGTGCCCATATGTAATTTAGACTAAGTTGTCCAACTTTGACATTAGTTTTAGCCAACCTGACCCTAGTTTGTACCTTGCGTATAGGTCCCAGCGCAGGTGGAGCCGGTTGGGGGCACTCCTACCCCTTCCGTCCCTTCACAATTCCAGCTGTCGGAACTGGGACAAACGCTGTCAGCCATATTGGATGCATTTAAAGCCCAGCAAGCTCCGGTGCAACAACAAGCGCCAGGCTCCAACTGGTTGAGCACCTTCCGTGCCCTGTCCCCTCCTGCCTATCTTGGGACAGAATCGCCGGTGCGCACCGAGGAATGGCTTGATACCGTGCAGGAATTGATGGCTGGCATAAGATGTCCGAACAGCATGGCGGTGACATTGGTAGTGACGCTGCTAGAGCAGCACGCCAAAAGGTGGTGGAAGTCCGTCATGGGCTCCACCTTCCAAGGGCGTTTGTACACGGACATCAGTTGGAACGAGTTCACCGAGGCTTTTCTGGATCACTTCATCCCTTCTTCTGCTCGGGATGAACTTGAAGAAAGATTTCTGCAGCTGAAGCAGGGATCGAAATCGGTAACGGAGTACCAGAGGGAGTTCCAACACCTCGCTAGGTTTGCCGATTCCTATGATTTGGACGACAGAGGCTACGCGAAGCGCTTCTACAAAGGGTTGAGGGACCCCCTGAGGCAGGCCCTTTTGTTTATAGCCGATGCAAGCCTGGCAGAAATCATTGACATGGCAAAGAGACTGGAGGCGGACCACATGGGATGTGGCAAGAGACCTGCGGAAGGAGTAATTGAAGTCGGCCCTAGTAATAGAAGGCAGAATGATCATGGCAGAGGAAGGGGAAACCACAGAGGCGGTCGGTGGGTCAACCGGAACTATCGGGTGGAGTACCCAATTCCGCAATTACCTCCACCACCGCAGCAACAACATTATCAACAACCTGGGGGCCGACGTGAGGTGATATGTTTTGAGTGCAACCAACCGGGGCATGTCCGATGAGTTTGCCCGCGACTGAACGGGGATGCTCCTATTGCTCCCCCTTTAGTAGCTCCACGGGGGAGAGGGCACATGCGTGGCCGAGGAAGAGGACCACCAGGGAGAAATCAAGGACATGCACGGGAGCATGTATTCGCATTGGATATGACTCAGGAGAGAAATCCGCAGGAAGTAATCACCGGTACGTGCAAAATTTATTAATATTATATGACTTGTTAGATTTACGGTACAAATGATACGCGCAATTTTGAATAGTGATTACCTTTTTGGAACCTAGGCACTATCATGGTTAGCGGGAGACCCGCCTATACGTTATTTGACACGGGTGCATCTCACTCGTTCATTTCGGCGGACTTCATGAAGGACTTGGAGGGAGTGCAACACTTCACGGGCACTACTCAAAGAGTGCGCCTTCCGGACGGCTCTGAGATGACGTCGTCAGCAAGTTGCGACTTCGACACCCTTATTGGAGGAAAGTTCTTTGAAACTCCGGCTACAGTGTTAAGAATCCCGGAGTTCGATCTCATCCTGGGCATGGAGTGGTTGAACTGGCACCACGCCAGGATCAATTGTACGGAGAAGCAAGTTATGTTGAGGCATGGAGACTCGGAAGTCATCTTCCAAGGTATTAGATTCGCACCCCGTAAATTATTATCTTCAATTCAAGTTATGAAATCTCATATGGAAGGGGACGAGGTCTATGTAATTTGCTTCGAGTTGAAGAAATTGACATTAGAGGTCAAGGATGTGCGGGTGGTGCGAGAATTTCCCGAGGTATTCCCCGAGAAATTGCCGGGACTACCCCCGCATAGGGAAGTGGACTTCTAAATCAAGCTAATTCCGGGTGCCAAGCCTGTCTCGCGAGCTCCATACCGAATGGCTCCGAAGGAACTTGCAGAGTTTAGAGTCCAGCTTCAGGAATTGGTGGAAGCAGGGTTCGTTCGCCCAAGCTCGTCGCCTTGGGGAGCGCCCGTTTTGTTCGTCAAAAAGAAGGATGGCACCCTGCGGTTAAGTATTGATTATCGAGAGTTGAACCGGTTAGCGGTGCGGAACACCTATCCCCTACCGCGCATTGATGAATTATTTGATCAATTGGTGGGATCGTATTGGTTCTCCAAGTTAGATCTGCGTTCGGGATATTATCAGCTGAGGATACAAGAAGATGACATTCAGAAGACGGCGTTCAGTTCGAGATATGGTTTGTATGAATTCACTGTGATGCCGTTTGGGCTCACAAACGCCCCTTCTGCCTTTATGAGCTTGATGAACAAGGTGTTCAGCCCTTATTTGGACATCTTTGTCATCGTGTTCATCGATGATATCCTAGTCTCCTCCAAGACCGAAGCAGAACACGCCGAACATCTAACTTTAGTGCTGAGGAAGCTAAAGGAGCACACCTTGTTTGCCAAGTTCAGCAAATGCGAGTTTTGGCTTCGAGAGGTCGCGTTCTTGGGCCATGTGATTAGTGGGGCGGGGCTAGCTGTAGATCCGGCCAAGGTGCGGGCCGTGAAGGAGTGGTCGCCATTGAAGTCAGCGGCCAACATACGGAGCTTTCTTGGACTTGCCGGGTACTATCGCAAGTTCGTGAAAGGCTTCTCGAAGATCGCCCTTCCCCTTACTACGCTGAACAAGAAGGGTGTGCCGTTTGAATGGACACCCCAGTGCGAAGCTGCATTCCAAGAGTTGAAGGACAGATTGACGACTGCACCCATCCTAGCTCTTCCATCTGGGAAGGAGGGCTTTCAAGTTTACACGGATGCGTCGTACCAAGGGATGGGAGCTGTGTTGATGCAGAATGGGCATGTGATCGCTTATGCTTCAAGACAGTTGAAGAAGCATGAAGCCAGCTACCCGGTGCATGATCTAGAGTTGGGAGCGGTGGTATTCGCCTTGAAGATTTGGAGGCATTATTTATATGGCGTCCACTGCGAGATCTACTCGGATCACAAAAATCTGAAGTACGTTCACACCCAAAAGGAGTTAAACTTGAGACAGCGGCGGTGGTTGGAGTTCTTGTGCGACTACGAATTCACCTTGAACTACCACCCCGGGAAGGTTAATTCCGTAGCTGATGCCTTGAGCCGAAAGGCACCGGGAACGAGCACGGAATCCCGCTTGATGAGGATGGAGTTAATCCAGACACTGCAAGAGATGGAAGTCACTTTGGTCTTTAAGAATCAATCGGAGGAGTATACCGAGTATTTGGCCGCGATGAGTATAGTTTGCAACATACGAGACCGGATCCGGACGGAACAAAAGAAGGATGAGGCTTTAACCCGGCTTTCAAGTCAATGGAGGATGGGGCTACTACGGAAGAATACTCCCTAAAAGACGGCCTCGTCCATTTTCGTGACCGGCTTTACATCCCTGAAGGTGACAACATTCGGGAGGATATTCTAAAGGAGGCCCATTGCTCCAAGTACTCGGTGCACCCGGGGATCGCGAAGATGTACATCGATTTGAGAAAGAAAATGTGTTGGTCGGGCATGAAGAGAGATGTCAAGTACTTTGTTACTCATTGTGTGGCCTGCCAAATGGTGTAGGCGGAGTGCAGAAGCCCCGGTGGGATGCTACAGTCGTTGCCCATCCCCGAATGGAAATTTGAGGACATCTCCATGGACTTCGTCCACGGGTTACCTCGCTCGCGCTCGGGGAATGATTCTGTGTGGGTGATAGTTGACCGGTTGACCAAGGTAGCCCGATTTATCCCAATGAAGAAGGAGGCACAGGTGGGCGTCCTAGTGCGTCTCTTTGTGGAGCAATTTGTGAGGTACCATGGTGTGCCGAAGACGATCGTCTCCGATCGGGATGGTCGGTTTACTTCAAGAGAATGGAGGGCTGTACAGGCTTATTTGGGCTCGCGCCTCGCCTTTAGCACAGCCTTTCACCCACACAAACGGACGGGCAATCTGAACGAACCATCCGAACATTGGAGGACCTTCTGAGGTTGTGTGTGCTAGATAAAGGAGAACCATGGGAGAGACTCTTACCTCTCGTGGAGTTCTCTTATAATAACAGTCATCAAGCCAGTATTGGAATGGCACCTCATGAAGCTTTGTATGGAAGGAGGTGTAGAACACCCTTGTCCTGGGTGCAAGACGAAGATCCGAAGACATTGGGAAATGAGTATATTGATGACACGGACGCGGTGGTTAGGTTGATCCGGGATCGAATGCTAGAGGCTCAAAGCCGACAGGCGAAATATTACAACGCAAGGCACCGTATGGTGGAATTTCAAGTGGGTGATAAGGTGTTCCTGAAGATTTTCGACCGATGCACGGAGTGTCGCGGGTGCGTGGAGTCAAGAAGCTCAGCCCAAGGTATGTCGGGCCCTATGTCGTAGTGGAAAGGATTGGCCCTCTGGCCTATCGATTGGAGTTACCACCGGAGCTGGAGAACCTTCACGACGTGTTCCATGTATCGTCGCTTCAGAAGGCTTTGTTGCGGCCTGAACAGTATATCCCCACGGCGGATGGTGCCGTGGCGTCTGATAGGTCTGTGCGACTGGAGCCGGTGCGGATCGTTGATAACGAGACAAGAACCTTGCGCCGCAAAAGAGTTCCCTTGGTGAAAGTGCTATGGTCTAATCATGGGAAGGAGGAGTTCACATGGGAGCCAAAGGATTTAATGCGAGGGCGCTACCCGGAATTATTTACTCCAGGTAAGAATTTTATTTGAAAGCATAGTTCCCTTTTATGTGTTTCACTCCCGTAGCCTTACCCTGATTTCGGGGACGAAATCTTTTATTTTGTTTATAGGATTTGTAACGTCCCAATTCGCGCTAGGCCCCTTGATTGCGTATTTATGTCTAGGGGGCTGTGGTGAGCCCAATGGGGGTGTGGGTGAACAGGTGCAAACGTATGGGAAATGAGGAAAACAAGGCAAAACGGTGATTTTGGCCGACACGGGTATGGACACGGCCGTGTCCATACCCGTGTGCCTCATGCCAAGCTTATACCAGTCAGAGAGGTACACGGGTATTGGGACATGGGCGTGTCCCTACCCGTGTGCTGAGGACACGGGTCGAGACACGGGGCCGTGTCTCTACCCGTGTGCCGCAACCCCGACATGGCAGAAAGATGTTCTGGGATGAACACGGCCCTAAACACGGCAGGCGACACGGCCGTGTCACCTGAACACGGGTAGGAACACGGCCGTGTGCCTACCCGTGTCTGCGGTGTATAAAAAGGAAAAAGTTGTGAAACCCTAGCATTTCATCCCCTTTCTTCAGCCCCGAAATTTCTGAGGGAGTTCTCTTGGCTGGAGGAGGAAGAGGCTTGCCGGAGCCATCCTTGGAGGAAGATTGCCGGGCCATCCTTGGCGGAAACGAGATGCCGCTACGAAGGAGTGCGAGGCTCATGGCCGGCCATGGTGGTACCGCTGGACTTGAGGTGAGCTTCCTTCCCTCTACCTTGGTGCTAGATCTATAGTTATTTTAGGAGAGACATCGACTCCATAGAGTCTTGATGGAGAGGAGGAGAGTCCTTAGGATAAGCCATGCCTAGGTTTTCTAGGCTTAGTCTCCCTCAACCTTCTCATCATTCAAAGTGGAGATGAGAGGGGTTTTCGTTGAGGGTTTGGCTTTGAAAGGAGAAATAAGGTTGGGTGTGATTTCTGGAGGAGTTTATGCGAGGTCGTAGCAAGGAAGAAGATGAACGGATGCCGTTCATCTCGCCTTAAGATGCGTGTAGAAATCTGATTTCTGCACGTGGCGACCTTCGTGGTCAATTTCAGAGGTGTTCTGGCCAAATCTGGGTGATCAACTCAACATGAAAGTCGTAGCCCTTGAAATTACCTTTCCAACGAGTGGTTGCACGTTCCCATGCGATACCCGTAGCCACGGGAAAGCTGGTTCGAGTCCGCTGCATTCGGGAAAATTCCTGTACAGGAAACTGTTTCATGTACGTATTCGAGTTGAATTTCTGGTATGTTGCAACCATATCTGGGCGATTGACTCAACACGAAAGTCGTAGCCCTCGCGAATACCTTTCCAACGAGGGGTTGTGCATTGTGATCGGATTCCTGTAGCTCCGGAAATCCCAGTTTTAGTATTGGGCTATCCTTTGTTAACGCACTTGTTAATTTATAATGTTAGCACTCTTGCAATGGTTGTGATTTGCACATTTGTTATCTTGCTCCCATATATCTATAATGTTGTTGTTACTATAATTTAGCATGGTTACTCATTTGGTTGTGTATTAGGGAATAACCATGTAATGGTAGAGAAATGGATTGGATGGGAAGGCTAGATATTAAGAATCCAGATTGGTAAAGAATATATTTATACAGTTTGGTGTTGAACATATCTATTATGCGTACTGTTGAGGTGAATTCATTGAATAGGTGGGCGTGAATATGATGAACACTATGTGAAGAGTATTTTGTAACCGTAATCCGAGCCCAAGGGGTTTATTAACAACCGATGCTTAGAGTTGAAGCCTCCCTACGGGTAACATCGAGTGAGTTGTTTTGGGGCATGCGGTGTGCGACGATTCATCGTGTCGCGATATTGAGATAATGACTGTGGCAGGTCTACGGGTTTGCCAGTCGTCACACCGATGGGAGCCAATGGGTAGACCTTGGGTGGTAGGGTTAGATACTTGGTGTCCATAACCCGAGATCTCCTCCGCGCCATGAGAACGGTTGGGCTTGCACCTCGTGCGTTTCCGAGGTTCCATCCGGTTCGAAATCAAAGGCCAGGTTGGGCTGTGTTCTTGGTGCACATTTACCCAAGACCCCTTCTGAGCCGTAGTACGCATGTGAGCTCCGCTGTTGTGTTTTTAGCGTTGAGGCATACGGGGGCCTAGGATAGGTAGTGTGATACCACCTAGTAGTGGAGACGCCCGCTCCACTGTCGCCGTCTGGCCACGACGGATGACGCCTGAGAGGTTAGCTACCTGCTCGAAAAGTGGGAATTTCAAGTCTGTGTCGACATAGCAACTTGCATGTACGTGCGCATGATTCGGTCATAGCATAACATTCATATCATGTCATTCATTGCATACACAAGATCCTCATCGTATAAGTTTGTATGGGCACTCTTATACGATGAGTTACTTTACTGTTAAGCCGATCCTTAACTTATAAGTTTGTATGGGCACTCTTATAAGTTAAGTTACTATTCTGATTACTTATACCTGCTGTCATGTATATAGATATTTGTAGAACTGCTAGTTGTGTAGCGTAGTTTGTACTCCACCATATTTACAGTCACCTGCTTGTTTACTTGCTTATATATATACATATTGTACCTTTGTTCCTTTCTCTGCCCGGTGCCGAGGAGTCGCCGGGGGAGCGGATGTGAAGCCACTTAGTCTTATGACTAACGGTTGCTACGTCTTCCTTTTTAAGAGGAAACCCCGCAGGTAGAGCAGCAATGGACTATGCAGCAGGACAGCCAGGCCCGGACGATAGGACCTGAGGTGGTGGTGCCATCGACACTGTCAGTGACAATCGTGAGTGTTTTCATGTAGTCGTTTGGCAAAACATTTCTAGACTCTTGTTCTTTTGTACAAGCCTATTGCGCTTGTTATTGTCCGCTCTTTTGGACTTAAACTTAGCTGTGAATTGAACTGCTTTACTTTCCTGTTATGGTTGGGTTGGCATAATTGTTATGATATGGATTGTAGCCGGCGGAATAGGCGTCTTATGGTAAAGGCTAACCCGTGTGTTAGTGCTACCACAAGGCGGCTATTTCGGGCATAAGACTCCCCTCGTGCCGTGTGTTGTGTTCCGGGAGGGGGGTCTTACATCTTAGACGTAAAGGAGGCAAAGCTCTAGTAGTAACATCTTTCGAGTCCAAGACATATGATCTATTAGGAATGGTTTCCCTAAAGGTGGTAGTAGGTACACTATGGGCAGGCCGATCTTTGGAGGAAAATTATCTAGCGTTAGGTATATAATCATTCCTATAGGAAGATATAAGAATAGAGCCTTAACGATACTCACTCAAAGTCTTTGTGTTAGTAGTACGGAGATAGGCGTGATCAAATTGATCCGAGAGTAGGCGACGCATTGTCGACCAAGCATGTTTATAACGACCAACACGACGCTTTTTATTTAGCCAAAATAACTGGGCTTGACCTACTAATCGTTCTTGGGCTACGATAACCTTCTGGTGTTCTTCCCAGTCGTGATGATCAAATTCAATTTCTATTCCCTTAAGCAAGTATTTAAAAATTTGGGGACACCCTAAACCTTCATAAGTAGGTGCCTCAATTTAAGTGGGGGGATAAGTGTGGGGACGGTTGGTATTCCTATAGTACGAAGGCAAGGCTAGGGTGTGTTTAGCCATGGCTTTGTCATACCAATAGTCTAAATGGGAAGTTTAAATGTTATAGGCCATATTAGTGAGAACTAGAGAGAAAACTCGATATGGATCTTGTGCACATGCAATGAATTAAGGATTCTTACCCATAAAATCTAAGATAGACGGATTTGTTCCCGCTAAATAACTAGGGTGATAATTTAATTTTGGATTTTCATGCTGGAAATATTATGATGATTATTAAAAAAAAATTTGATTTTGCAGAAAAATAAAAATATAGGTCGTTATTTGCAGACCAAAAATTAAAATTTTATTTTATGGTTTTGGCAATGAAACGTGCAAGTGCGTGTCAGCGTAATAATAAAAGAGGGAGGGTGACAATTAAGAAATTGACGTGAACCTCCCTCTTATACCAAATTGATTCAGGCATGTAATTCAAAATAAAATTATACACAAACATTCACAATTCCAATAAGAGAAGATCTGGACTAAATAGCGATTTAAAATAAAATCCAAACCAATCCAAAAAATTAATTAATATGAGGGTATACAAAATCACTTGAACTCAAGGGGAAATCAATGGTGACGAACCGAATTTCTTCAAGTGTTCATGAGATCTACCTGTTCCAAATTATACGAGAATATTCGGAAGAAAACACGCTTAAAATTCAGATTTAATTAAGCATAAATTTCAATATAAATCAGGACAATTAACTAGCCTTCTATTCCACCAAATCTCACAAATAATATTAGATGAAGTCACACAAGAGATGTTTAGAAATTTGTTACCCAAGCCCAAGAAATTCGTCCACAAAACGAGTGGAGGAACCGCACATGATGGTGGTTGAATCTATTCTGAACACAAATCCTCGGATCCGCACCGGACGATGAAGATGTGAGCTATTTTCCGTTGCAATAACCCTAGGAGGGAGAAAACCTTGAAAGGAAAATATATATGGAAAGACGAGAGAGGAAAGGTAGTGGCCAAGATATTCCAAGGGTGAAGGAGGGTGGTCATTTTCTTTTTTTGATGGAGATGGTTGCTCGGGTTGGATGGTTGAGGAGGGTGGTCGGATACTTTATGGAAGGGAGAGTGGTTGCTAGGAGTTGTAGAAGGAGGGTGGTGGCTATGATGTTAATGAAGGGGGTGGCGGCTAGGGTTTGGCCGACTTTCCACCAAGGAAGAGGAAGGCTCGGTTTTTTTTGGAAGGAGAAAAGGGGGTGGCCTAGAAACCTTGGAGTATAAGGAGGGGAGGTAGAGGAGGGGATTCTCACCAAGAGGAGGAGGAGGAGGAGGAGGAGGAGGAGGAGGCAGAGATAGAAAGGGAGGGAGAGAGTTGTCGGCGACCAAGAGGGGGTAAGGAAAGAGAGTGGCCAAATTTTGCCTTGAGGGGAGGAGAATTCTCAAGAGCATTTCTTAGGGTTTCAATTTCTTTTAATCTTATTTCCAATACTTAACATAAGCATGGCTATATATAGCCTACACCACTAAATCTCCTCCATTAAAATTCAAATGACATATGATGGTTATAGGCACCCATCTTACATATGAAATGAAATAATTAAAAACAACACATGATGGTTATAAGCACCCATCATAAGACAAGAAATAAAAATACAATAATGAAATGCTTGGAAATAAAATGCTTAAATTAAAATTGCATTAAATAAAAATTGCTAAATATAATAATTGATAAAATATATAATCATAATTATTTAATTTATAATTATATATTATATTTAATGGCTGCGGAGACGTCGAGCAAAACTTGTAGCGGTGGCGGCGTTGGCGAAGAAATGTCGAGGTAGACTCCCATCTTTGAGCTTGCGGCAACGACCGTCTCAATCCATGAACTCTCTATGTCGGGGATCAACGGTCGCATCAACAACATCGCCATCATTTCCATTTTGATGCGATATTATTTATAGGAAACACAATATAATAATTAAATAAAAGATTGTTTACATAAGTCATGGCTTGTGGTTTTTGCAGTATTTTGTCAAAAAATAGTAGTTGGACGAGAACTGAGAGTAAAAAAGTTAAGACAAAGTGAAAAAAGTGGCAGGATAGGGTTTGAAAATCATCGACGTGATTGTTACAGTATCGAGCTGTGATCAGAATCAGCCTGAATGACAACGAACTTCACCTCATAGGTTGCTTGCTAAGGATATTTTCCAAGAGTGATAGGAATAATGATGGGGCCTATGATCGGTATTGTAGTGCCCCCCAAGAGGCGTGCGCTAGTTGATCCTAGCTTGAGGTTGCCAACGGTTAGTTTGAGCTAAAGTAGGGTTGGTAGAAACAATACGTTAACTGTAATTCCTCCATCTATCATGACTCAATTTAGTTTGGTTGACGGCTCGTCGATGCTGATGGTTGTGCTTCTAATGTTATGAGAAGGAGGCTGCTCCTCCTTTGATAAGAATTGATCGACTTCACCCAGAGTGGCGAGTCGTTGAATTTCTCCCTTCAGTTGATTGCATTTCTCGGTATTGTCGTTGGGCCCCTATTGATATTCACAATACTCTGATGGACTTCTTTAACCTTGGATGAGTGGCCTAGGCTTATGCAATGTCGGGTGGTTGCGAATTGCTTAGAAGATCTTATCTTGGGGGGCATTAAGTGGCGTGAACTTTTTGTGTCGATGTGACTCTTTTGTTCGGCATATATTTGTGAATTGGTTGAAGTTTCTTTTAGGCTCCTAATGCTGATTGTTCTCTTGTTTCCTCTTCAAACCTTGTGTGGGCTTGGACTTCCTAGCATGGGCTTTCCTTCTATCATGAATCTTTTGACAAAGAGGTCGTCCAGTTCAGTGTAGCTGTTTATCTTCTTTTCTTGTAGAGAATGAAATAAAGCATTTGCTTGCTCTTTCAACATTGTCGAAAATATTTGGGCTATGAGTTGATCTGAGGTATTGTGAGCATACATAATGACTTCGAAAGATCCAAGGTGCGCCAATAAATTGTTTTTTTGCTGAAACTTTGGGATTCTAAGTTACCTTCTGCAGAGGGGCCTGCCCAGAGGGCTGGCGAGTTGTAATTGCGTAGCTGTTCATTTAGACCTTACTTCTTGACTAACGTGTTGTGATTCATCATGTTTCTAACGTCGCCGTCATATTGAGGTTCATCGAGGTAGTGATCACGCATTTCTTAGGTTAGCATTACCAGAGTGGGGGAGCTACTTGTGCTTGAGAATTCTTTTTCTATGTTGTACTCCTTTTATGGTAAAATCTTGGTTGAGGCATAGAGTTCCCCAGATGGCAATGAATTAGCTTGCTTGGGTTGCATTGTTGGGGATATCTTTACTTCTAGAAGTATGGCGAGAATCAGGGCTTGAAGTTCGTTTATTTCCGTAATGTATTTTGCGGATGTGCGCTCATGCTTGATGATGGCAACTACTTCATTGATTTTTCCCATGAGGGAGAGGGCCGACTTGAAGCGACCCTTAGGGAATGGTCTTTTTATAGTTCGGGCATTTCTTCTTATCATTCTCTAACCTCGAGTACCATTATGCAGAAGATACTGTCATTGGACGATGGTGGGAATCGTGTTGCCACAAACGGAGCCAAACTGTTGTGGTCTGAAAGAATCTAGTGTCAACCTAAATAACCTAAAGGGGGGGGGGGTGAATAAGTGTGTTCTGTGTCTTTTTGCGAAAAAAATAATGAAAAATAAGCACACAGAAAACACAGAGATTTATAGTGGTTCCCTGAGTTGGGTACGTACACTGTCCCGCATTGCCTATCTACCACGATGGGCTAGATTCAGCTACTTCACCTTTATCTTAGATTGCAATGAATCTTACACCTCAGAGCCTCAACTCCTAGAACTCGGAGACAACGCTCTTACCACTCCGAGAACAAACTCTCCAACAACTCGATCCATACACACATCTATAACTCGATCCAAACACGGATCTTCAACTTGGTGGGAAAAACCTCCTACAAAAGTAAAAATGATTTACACAATAAAAATTACAATTAATCTTATCTAGATCTAAAGTCTTTGATCCATCGTTCTTCGAAAATGTTGATCTTGAATCTCTTAAAGAACAAGGAAAATCCGAAATCTTTGAGAACTAGATCGTAACACACGGATTAGGTAGATCTTCATAGAATCGAAGTCTTTTAAGATCAACGATCTTGTCCTCACGTTAGGGGAAGGGTGAATCGTGCAACAATCTAATCGTCGGCCGTGTGGGTTGCGAATTTCGGGATCAAGTGCCGATAGGATCTTGACGTTTGAAAGTTTCTCGATTAGAAATAATGAGCATGATTAGGGTAGAATGAATTCGAGCCTAAATATATATAAGAATCCTCCTTCTGTAATGGCTAGAAAAGACTTTCCAAACCGAGAAAAGTGAAGTTTACTATAAATGGCTATCGGGAAGAATGAGTCGGAAATTTGAAGAAATAAATCCTAAGTATAATTCATCGAGTATCGCCGAGAATATCTGAGTATACTCGTCGAAATATAGTGAAACTAGATAAAATTAACTTAGAGAATTTTAGCCCGATCAAAACTATTACTCGACGCCTAGCAGAAGTCATACTCGACTAATTCGATGAATATCGGATAGCTTACTCGACGAGTATCGACTGATACACTTGACGTTGAAAGTTAATCCTATGGGTAGATAATCACTTAGAGGTGGGTGAATAGGTGTATTTTAAAATACTTTGTCAATTCTTTATCACTTAAATATTCAGTAGATAATATACTTGAGAAATATCTTCACAATAACTCAGTATAATTGAATCACAAGACACAGCACATGCAAATCTAAGAAGACAACACACAAAGAATTTATAGTGGTTCCCCTATATAGGTTACATCCACTTTCCCCCTTCTTCCTCACTAGCAATATGTTAGATAAGGTTATAGCTCTTCCTCTTCAACTTAGATCCAAATATCTTACAGACTCAATTTCAATTAAGAAACCTAAACTCAGACCAACGGGTCCTACCTTAGAGATTCACCCAATCTCCTACCTCAGGTCCCTCATGAACCCTACCTCAGCCTTTATAATACAAGCTTACACCTTAGTGATCCCACTCAAATCACCTACCTCTGGACCCTCAGGAACTCTACCTCGGCCTTTATAAATTAGGCTTACAACTCAGAGATAAACTCTCATACCCACTAAGATTTCAGGGAGATCTTACAAACTTAAGAGGTAAAAAGATTCGAAAACAAATCTGTAATCTGACTTATCTTAATGAATTTAGACTCTTCTATTCAACTGCAAAGTAACAAACATTGATGAATAATCTGGCTGAAGAGATTCTTCTCTGGATCTTCAATCTTCATGATGATCGGCTTGATTTTCTTGAAGAATTTGTAGAACAGATCCACTTGAATCTTCAGATCACTTGATGAAAGGATCTGAAGAACTTCTTGAAGACTTTCATCTTCCTTCTCTTTCTCAGGATTGTTGTCCTCCTCTGACTTAGAAAAATCAGAATGAGAGAATGGAATGATTTGTCTGATTGATACTTTCTGTGTCGACAACCCCTCTATTTATATCCTTCATGGATTGCTGGTTTTTGATTGATGACATCAACATGTTACATCTGATAATACATTTTGCAGTTTAAACTACTAGGATAATTACAGGTTTTTTTTATAGAAATCATATCTTTTAAAGCTTTATTTTGACCTCCTATTGTGAATATTAATAACACTAATGTCTATTTTCTTTCTTTTACAGGTGTGCAAGTTTTCAACAAGTTCGTCGAGCTCAGCCATTTCATCAAGCTCCACATTCATTCTGCGTTTGACGTTCATCGAGCTCACCAAAGTTCGTCGACCTCGCCTTCAGCTCCAGTTCTTCTAGCTCAGCCTTCAATTCTGCGTTTGATGAACATCTTCAAATTAGTCGAACTCGCCTTAAGCCTAGAGTTTGTCGACCTCATCTTCTACGTTCGATGAACGGTTCTTTTCGCATTCGTTGAGTTATCCTGCTCATTCTTTCCGCCATTTCATCGAGCTCAGCCTTCAGTTCTGCGTTCGAAGAACATCTTCAAATTTGTTGACCTTGCCTTCAGTCTAGAGTTTGTCGACCTCCCGTCCCTCCTTCTCCTTAGAGTTCGTTGACCTCATCTTCTGCATTTGACGAACGGTTCTTTCAACCATTTCTTTGAGCTCAGCCTTCAACTCTGCATTCGATGAACTCCTCCAAAGTCATCGACCTCGCCTTCAGTTCGACGTTCGTCGATCTCCCGTCCACCTTCTATTTTCTCTGTTCGTTGACCTCCCATCCCTCCTTCTCCTCCGATTTCATTGAGCCCTCTCTCCCAATTCATCGAGCTTACCTACTGCCGAGGACAAGTACCGCTTTTTCACAAAAGCTTGCTGCTGCCATAAATTCACTTCACCCATACGAGGCAAACATCGTTTCCCGCCAGATATTCATACCAAGGTAAACTCACGTGTATGGCTGGATGCATTGGTGATAAGTTTTAAATATACGTATTTTCAGTACTTCTATTCGGTCGTTTTAGTTTTTTTACGTTGCTTTTAGTTATTTTTCTTCAATAAAATGTTTTATTTTTGTATATAATTTCCTAACTTTACTTTAATTTGTTTTCTGAAATATTTCAGGAAATTGTCAAAATTTCAAAAGACATGCCCGTATCCCATGCCCGACACGCCCGTGTCACACCCTTGACTTTCAACCTTCGTCGATCCCAGCTCGACATTCCACATTCAACCTTCGTCAAAACCTGTCACACACGCCCGTATCCCAACACTGACATGCCCATGTCACAACACGTTCAAGCTCAGTTGCTGCCTACATCAAAATGCAAGGTGTCCTATCACGCACCCTATACGCCCCTACACGCCCGTGACAAAGCTTGTCACACCCGTGACCGCTATGCCTCCAATTCTAGAAGTTTCCAGAAATCGACCAGTCAATGAAATTTGACCACGCCAGACCCGACACGCCCCCCTACACGCCCGTGACCTAGGGCGTGTCAACCTTTTTTTTTTCTATAAATAAAAAGTTTCTATATGGTCCAAGGGTTCAATCTTTTGATCCATTTTGCTGTTAGGCTACTTCTAGGAGACCTTTTGTGTTATATAAGGATAATTCCCCCCCCCTCGTCTTTGTGTTTGTTTTAGCTTTTGTAATCCTACTTTTTACTTAATAAAATTTGTTAGTTTTTCATCCTTATATTGTTCTTGAATGTCTCTGAGTGCCTCTCTTTCAGCAATCTTATGTATTTTTATTTTTCATTTTTGTAAGGGTGTGTGTGTGTGTGTATGAGTTAGATTTGTGGAATTTATGCTTTCAAATGAAAAAAATAATTCACTTAGTTTTATCTTAGATTTTCTTAAATTTACTAGTCCTTATTATAGTTCTTTTTCCTATCTTATTCCTTAGATGGGTTTAGATTTAGAATTTTTAAGGTTTTATATTCATCTTTATGAATTTGTGAAATGATTTCAAAATTGGTTTTGATTACTCTTTAACTTAGATTTTCCTTTTTAGGTTGTAAAATTTTTGCTTCTTTTTAACTTTCTTCCACTTTTTAAACCCTTTTACAAAGTTATAAGAATGGATTATGTGTTATTTCAATTTTTCAACCACTTTGATTTTCACATTTTCTTAAAAACTCTTTTGCTCAAACAATTTTTATTTCTACTTTTTATGCATTTCCAGCAAATTCTAACAATAAAAATGTAAACGTTTTAATTTTTCAATCACTTTGCTTTTCTTCTTTTTTCATGTCTGTCTGAGTGTATGAGTTAGCCTTTTTTGTGCTTTCCTATTTTGAGTTTTGTGTGTGTGTGTGTGTATGAGATAATGTTTATTTCTTTCTTTCAATTATGCATAGTGTGTGCATGTGTGAATCTATTTTCTCTTACTCGTTTGAGTAGGACTCACTTCAATTTCCTGCCTACTCGTTTTAGTAGGACTTGTCATTTCCCGCCTACTCGTTTTAGTAGGACATGTCATTTTATTGCTTTAATTTCTCACCTACTCGTTTGAGTAGGACTTTCAATTTCCCGCCTACTCGTTTGAGTAGGACTTGTAATTTCCTGCCTACTCGTTTGAGTAGGACTTGTCATTTCCCGCCTACACGTTTGAGTAGGACTTGTCATTTCAATTATGCAATTTTTCCTTTTTTGTAACTTAACTCTTTTCCTTTTTTATGAGTTTGGTTGAGTGCGTGCGTTTTCCTTTTTTAGTAGCTCTTATCTATCTAATGTTAGGTTTCCTTATCTCTTCTTATTTTTTTAACCCTTTAGCATTTAATTTAGAACTCACACCTCACCAAACTAATAAGACGTCCCCATTCCGATGAGTGGCTAATCGTTCATAGCCCTCGGGGTCGAAGAGAATTGGGACATATGAAATCTCTCTAAACAATTAAAGAATCTTTTTATCACTTTAATGTTTTCCCCGAGTTAACGACGCGTAGAATCACATATCGATGTGTGGGCTCTATTTCCATTATCCATACGCTAGCTAGCCGAGAGGCCGTGCGTATGGACTGATCACCCTTGGATAAAAAGAATTGTGTGCATACCCTCGAGAGAGGAGAAGCGTAATTCTATCAGATTGGGTTCCCAACCCAATAACGGGGTTCTTTGCGTAAAGAGGGCATTAAGAGGAATCCTTCGTCGGGGGAGAGTTCGGTCGAATAGTCTTAATGTTCAGGTGAGCGATATCCCTATAGCTAGGTGACCTCATATTTGTGGAACCTCCAAGGCCAAGTTGCCTTTAATAAATTTGAAAACTAAGTTCTATAATAATTAAGAGTCGTTTTAGTTTCGATCCGATTCAATGCCGAGCGTTAACCCTTTATCGAATATTTTCTAAGTCTTTTTACAACTTTCTTTTTTAACCGCTTTAATTAAATAAAACCCGGCAAGTTATTTTCGATAAAATAATAGTCCCTCTGGAAGAAGTAGGAATAATCAACCCGACCCTGAGAATAATACGACCTCGATATTCCCACCGAATGTCGAGTACTACATGCGATAGGTGCACTTGCCTCCTTTCGTTAAATACTCGCTTTTTAGCCGCTCGCGATGCTCGACCAATCTAATTAAACACCTAAATAAGAGTCGGCCTCGCGGACCATCAAGTTTTTGGCGATGTTGCCGGGGAGTCTCTTGAGTTGTTTTTTCGAATTCCGGAGTCTATTACTTTTACTTTTTTTCTAAAAACTAAAAAAATAAACATAAAAACTCTATTTTAAAATCCAAAAAAAGGGGGAGTTTATTATTTAGTTTATATTTAGGGTGTATGACCCGTGGACAACCCTCGAGGTCTGAAAATTTTGATTTCGACCCTGAGATCGAACCCTCCCTTACGCGTATTCGATCTCAATGTCGAATTCCTTTTTTAGACCCCGAAGAATCTATCGGAGAACCCTCTGTCGTAGTTATGGCTGACCCAAACCCTGCCAAAGCGGCCGAGCGTACTATGTCTTATTACGCCCGGCCTAACCTGGATGATACTGGGTCTATTATTGTTCGCCCTATGGTGGCGAATAATAATTTTGAAATAAAGTCAAGTGTCATTCAAATAATCCAAAATGTCGTGCAGTTCGATGGAATGCCGGATGTGGACCCGAATGTCCACGTGTCCAATTTTTTGGAAGTATACGACACCTTCAAGATTAATGGCATCACTAATGACGCCATTCGCTTGCGCCTATTTCCTACAAATAGCCAAATTCTTCTATTTTGAACAGCTATGTGCAGCCCAGGTCGGCCTGCCAATGGCGTAACTCCGCTGTTCTAAAAGGCTATGGCCAGGCCAGTGGGGGTGTAATGGTAAAACTGTATTATTGGACTAGGTGAGTGGCCCCCTAAGACCTATAATCGCTCCGGGGCGGCGAGTGCGCGATTGATCTGGCACTCGCCGCCTATCTCTGGTCCTGGGCGAGTACAAGCCCGACCTGCCCCACTCGCCCTCTTCTTATCGGGTATCGAGGGCGAGTGTGAGCCCACTTTACTTCACTCATCCCTCAAATATCCCACCCCACCTAGGCGAGTGCAGGAGGCTACCAAGCTCTCGCCCCTCTTACTAGATCGCCTGGGACTTAGACTGCTTGATTTGATCGAACAGACTCCTGTCGACCCCACTCATTGGATATGGGGATGTACATAATCCCCGCTCTTTGAGAGGTATTTACGAGCTCAGAAAGAATCATCCAACCCCATAGAATTTTGCTAGTGGGGCAGGAGCCAGAGATAATCTTTGACGGGGCCCACCAATCGGTATATATATACATCTGCGTACCTGGGTGACCTTTTCCATTCCCTTTTCCTTAACCATACCGAGATTCCTATCCCCAAAGAGATCCAGGGAAAGCTTGGCCGAGCTCATGAGGTTTGCTCTGCTCGCGTCGCCATCCTGACCAACATATCCCCCGGTACACTGTAGAGTAGCCTGATAAAATTCGACCCCGCCAAAATGGAAAAACTGTTTCCCAAGGCGGACGAAACCATCTATCAAGATCTGAAATCCACCCTGGACAACCGACCTGGCTCCTCTATTCAGCTCCCCCCTGAGCCGAAGGATAAAAGGTCATAAATGTCTTTGCCGACCCGGACAGCCAACAGAATGACAGCAAGTAACTCCCGCCGTAAGTAAATACTTCTCATGACAACTCGCCTCCTCGAACTCCAAACACTCGCCTGCAGGACCCATCGCCTCCCTTTGGGACCTTGGGGCTAGACTCGCTGAAGCCGAAGTCGCCTGCTCGAACCCCTTCTCTGCAACCTTCTTCCGCTCCTGAACTTGTGGGGGGAATCGCCAGAACCATCCTGGTCCCGGGCTTCAACCACCTCTCCTCAAAAACTCATTGCCCGGGTCACGGCAAGGAACTTGGTCTACCTCCTCTTCACATCTCCTTGGGGGAGACGAGCTCGAAAGGTAGGTCTTGTACTTCCATTAGTCTATCCCACCCAGTTCTCTTGTAGAACTCGCCTTTCGCATTTGATGTTAACTAGTAACCTTTGCATGTCTTCCAAATCAGTCTGAATCTGATAGATCTTCTGAACATGCTCGCTACTCGCCCCTCCCTTTCCCCAGCTCGCTAGACTCCTTCCTGGGCCCCTTGCTGGAGAACTACCAGTTGACAAAGCGAGGAATCAGGATTTTCAAGAAATTGGTGCACGGGTTGCGTAAGGTCCAAGAGGACAATGAGGCGTTGTAGCAAGATTACGTGCTGTTCGCGGACGAGGTGAGGGGTAGCCCGGCAGGCGAGGTAATGTCCCCTTCTCGGCTCATTGACGAGATCGACGTGAACCTCCAGGTCGTCCGCAAGAACTTGGGGCGGATCTGCGAGCTCCACAACTCGCACCAATCTGTGGGGGGGAGGGAAGAAAGGCTGGGGTAGGTTGAAATAGGTCTGTTATTGAGCCTACCTTCACTCTCCCCCATCCCCATATCTCGCGCGCACTAAAATAACTCGAACATTTTTTCCTTTAAACTTTATTTCTTATGCTTTCTTCTATTGAAATGTGATTCCCCCCGCTTGTAATAACTCAGAACATTTTTTAGTTTTCAATATTTTTAATTGTATGGTATATTGTTCTTTAGGCTCAACTCGCCATATGTTAGGACAAGGCGTAGGGGTCAGCGAGTTGAGGTTGGCGAGCTTGTGCCGGTGAGCCGGACTGCCTGGTCGGCTCAGTCATAAATTATTTTTTCTATAAATTGACCCCCTCACCAACCCCAGCCCTTCTCCTTTATTGGGATCATACCCCCTGCTTCTTTCTCTTCTCGCAACCCCTACTCGCAATTAAAATCTCAAGACCATGGGCAAGACACACCCTAATGCTGATGGGCGGTCGAAGTGCGCTCAGCATTTTGACTAGTACTGCTTCTTTGAAGGGAATACCAGCGAGGAGGAGCTCATAGAGTTCATAATTGACTTGGTGCCCCCGGGCTTTGTAGCGCGCCGGCCGGTAGAGAATGAATCTATCAACACTTTCTACAAAGACAAACTCGCCTTCCCCATCTCCCACTTCAAGGTGGGGTTGTGCTTACCCCTCTATACGGAGATTCGCCAGATCGTCAAGTACTTCGGTGTCATGCCCGCGTAGCATAATTCGAATTCCATCGCTATGATGGTTGGGTTCGCTAGCTTCCTCCGCCGAGAGTGGATAGAGTTCAACCTGACTGTCTTCAGGAAACTCTTCACCTATAGGGCGACCAGCGTTGGAGTCGTCATCCTCATGGGTCCATTCATCAAGGTTTGCGAGATAGAGAACAATAACCACAATTGGGTCTCCAAGATCATCTTAATCATGAGTGATCTCGGCAATGTACCCTACTCACCTCCTCAGAAGATCAAGGAGGTGTACTGACCTCCATCAATATCGAGAAATGATGCCAAGCTGCACAATTCTTTCTCTATAAGGACTTCGAGTTCGCCTTCCTTAGAAGGGGCCTCGACTCACTCCCCCTGGTTCTGCCATGCAAAGGTACATCCCTTTCCTTTTCTTCTTCTATTGGGCTCGCCAGCATAGACAGATTTTTAAAACAAGTTTTCATGTAGGCGAGCGTTTGATTCCCTTGAACCCTCC
Organism: Platanthera zijinensis; assembly: GCA_039513925.1. Taxonomy (NCBI): domain Eukaryota; kingdom Viridiplantae; phylum Streptophyta; class Magnoliopsida; order Asparagales; family Orchidaceae; genus Platanthera; species Platanthera zijinensis. The sequence continues at coordinate 197,174,808 of CM077085.1, read as the reverse complement.
CTTTGGGGATTCGGGACTCCACCCTGACCGGCTCGTGTGCGAGCAGGAAGCCCCAGAAGCTTGCTGAGACGAGCTGGCATCATCCATGCCCTCCTCCAGCAAGAGGCGACCTGATCCTATGGGATCCAGATCGCCTCGTCGCCTCCTAAAAAGAAGATGAGGAGGGCGATGGTGGTCTCCAAGGGGAAGCAATGGCAGCCAGAGTAGAGAATTAAGTACATGAGCTCGCTAAAGATAACACCGAAAAAGTCGCCGGAGAGCTTGCAGAAGGACTCGCCAGAGAAAGTCTATGCGGACGGCGAGAACCCCACCCCCCGGCCGTAGAGGAATATCTGTTGCGTGATCCGGGCTGGCCAAAGATTTACACACTCTTCGGCTTCGGGGGAAAGGCGAAGGACCCTCGCATCACGCATCCATTAGGCAATAATATCGATAGGCTAACTGTCATTTCACAAGTAGGCAATCCAATTCGAGACACGAAGTTATCAGATAGAAACGAATGCGAAGCACCCGTATCAAACATTGCCCTCGACGAGTAGTCCCAAATAAGGATAAAGCCTAATATAAACAAATCGTACACAAGCCACACACAAGTTATGAAGTATGGAAAGCAGTAAAACTATAGCTTAACTCATACTTGTGACGACGTGACTCTGCTTTATGGCCTCCTATTGGCAAAGATTTTACACCCATGGCTGAGCTAGGGCATACTAGGATGCGGTGGATTCCATCGCCTTTCCCTTTTCAGCATATGTTGCTCCTGCTTTCTTATCACCCTTTGGAGGACCACTCTGATAGTCACGAGCAAAGTGTCCCTGCTTTCCACAAGTATAGCACGTCTGAGGGCCTTTCGCATACGTTGCTCTAGAAGCAACCGTAGAGGGAGTCTGTCTAGAAGATTTGGACTTTCGGCCCCATTTCTTTTGGTACCTAGATTTTCCCGGGTGCGACACTTTAAACTCGAGCTTTGTCACTGCCAAGTCCCTCTTACCCTGCACCCTCTTTATGTATTTTTCCAGCGCACGAGCCGTATCCACCAATGCTTCACACCCTTGGTTCACATAGCTGAGAGCAGGAATCTCAGCACATCCCGTATCCCTTCGTAGAACCTGTTTGTTATACGCTCTTCTTCAGCAAAAGTAGACCCCACATAGCGTCACAACCTTGTAAACTCATATAACTAGGTATCTACACTACTTTAACCCTATATTAGATGCTGAAACTCATTTTGCATGGCTATGCATTATGTCAATGGCAGATGCTTCGCCAAGAACAGTCTCGAAAACTCCACTATCGAGACTTTCGTTAGTTATCTGCCTGCTAATTGGTGCAACTCGATTTCATCCCAGAAAAGCTGAGCCTCTCCTTCCAACAGGAAGGTGGCCAAGGTGACTTTCTGTTCCTCCTCAGTTTATAGTAACGTCAATATTCTTTTGACTCGTGCAAGCCAGTCTTCTTCCTGTATTGGGGATCCTACCCCTGTAAACGTAGGATGACTGAAACTCATGAACTGCTTCAGTTGTTGTTCTGCTTCTCGTATATCCACCACAACATCAATAATTTCTTGCCTCATACAAATCTGTTCCAGCACCATTGCAGACTGCGCCTGCCTAGTAGGTTGTGCGTGTATCATTGCAAACAATACCTCAGAAACTAAGTGCACTGTCTCAGCAGATGGAGGAGGTCTATGCAACTCAACTGGTGCCGCACTTTCAACAGAGTGATGGGGCTCAGACTGCCCTACACCACTGTGAGTCACCTATACGTGTAAAAGACACACTTTAGTGACTTTGCAAAAGCAACAACAATGAATAGGAACGCTCAGGTTCCTTAAACAGGTGTATTTTCATTCTTAAGTGGACATTCTTGAGTTCATTTATGTTATAACGGTCCGCACTAACACGTGCTCGCCACCCCTCAAAAAAATTCAAACATGAATTCGCAGGAGGAAGACCAAGACAAGCTGATACGAAATTGTAACACCTCCATCCGTCACATGAAAAATAATAGAGGGTCCGGCTGGGGCCCAACACCATATTCCACAAACAGACGGTGGGATCACAGGTTAATATCAAAAGTTACTCGAATCCTTACATAGAGCATTCTAGCGGAAGCTTTAAGGTTGCATGAACACGTACCAAATGAATGTCCACTATATATAAACCAAACCATTTATATAAAAAACAGGAATGTCACTAACAAATACACAAAAGTTATGGCCTTAAGGCCTTACAGTTATTCTTCACAAATGTGGTTTACAAACATCGGCACGCAGGCCAGCCACACATGAATATATTAAGACTTTTTCGCTCGTCCTTTGAGGTCCAGTATAGCAGAAAGGGCTTTAACCCGTTATTTACAGCTCGGCTCTCCAACACCTTCACAGGGACAATCCACAATAAGGGTGGAAAACAAGGCAATGATCAGCATTCAGCTGACCAATTTATAACCACCCCACCCCTTTACCGGGGCAGTTGTATTCCTTCCCTACAGGCATAGCATTTTCACAAGTAGATATATCACAAGTATATGCGCTCATGCACAGTTATATCACAAACAAATGCCTCAATGGCCAAACGTTCCGTGCACTCAGGGCACATTTTCGGTGTACCTGTCGCCAGGGTTCCACCACTATTCAGAGGTCCCAGACATAACCAATCACTTTGAGCATTTACAGTCTCCACAGCCCAGCCTGTGACTTTAGTCTTGGCGGCGTACAACCTAAGATTCTCATTATGTGATCCTAATGAATGCCAATAACTTAGGCACTCGAGTTAGACAACCATAATGCGGATACAATTCAACCATTGCCCGTTTCTCAAATCGTCAATTCAATGTCTAGACTGACGCGGGTCGGCTTCCCCTTGTCCGTTCGGCTCACTGGACTTTAAGAGATCATAGCTCACAAATTATCCTTACAGTCTCCCAGAGATAGGATTTATAATCAAAAGGGATTTATTGGCAGTGTTCATCACGATCGCTTGGTGGGACCAATAGAAGCATTCTTTTTGTGGCCAAACTTAACCCAAAACCATATAGCATACAGTAGTGCCAGAAACACAATTCTTGTCATAAAACACAGCACAAATAGCTCACAAAGAGCTATCGTCATTGGCAATACCCTCTGTCACCCGGCGATATCCAACTAGTCTTAAAACAGTGGAATTTCTAGGGTATTTTCCTTGAATGCTACTCCAGTACTTCCTGCTACTTCAAGTTCACACGTGCAACCCTGCAGACCCCGTATATTACTCGTTTATACTCGAAGTCTTCTCCGGCATGCAAAATAAACATCACCAATCCAGACCAACCTGTCCAGATGGGCTTCACACAACATGCCTATTCCGTACTACACATTTCTGGATCTATATGCATGACTCACTAGGGATTTCATGAATTGACCCAAAGGAATTCCCCTGGCTTTTCCACCTTTTGGTGGGGGATTCCATGCATATGCCAAAAGAAGGAATTCACTTATCCATGAAGGAAGATCGTTACCCTTGTAGTTTTCTTCAGATCCATAACCTTGATCTCTGATCCGGATGGAGTCGATTGTCACAACTTCCTCTTCGCAGATCTAGCATCAACTCGAGATTCTGATCACAAGCACACCTTTGGATTAAAATCCTCTTGAGCTCCTGTATTTTTCCTCCTCTTCCTCTCCATAACTAAATAAGAGAGTGTGAGAGAGAAAATGAGAATGAAACCTCAAGTCCATCTTTTATATGAAAGCTACCGCCGCGCGGTAACCCCTACCACCGTGCAATAATACAGGCGGTGACTGCTTTGACCAATCGGTGCCTCTATTTTGAGTTTTCACCCGCAATAACTCACTAGTGCCTTGCGGTAGATAGGTTACTCGAGAAATCCTTCTCGACACTCGTCGAGAGGCTAGCGCGGCACGGTAACGCCTATTGCCTAGCGGTAACAACCCGATCCCCGGGTCTTTTAATTCACTAGCTATTTGTTTTGAATATTTTTCAAAATTTTTAGGATAGATGTGAACATCAAGCGCATGAACCTACCGCCAGGCGCTAGCCTTACCACCGGCGGTAGCTTATTTTCTCAAAGAATTTTAAAAAGGCACCTCATTTTTTGTGTTTAGAACCTAAGATGAAAAGAGACGGAGATCTACAATTCCAAGAGTTCGGCGGCCTCTCACGTGTCTGTTCCATCGTCTTCGTCAAAGGAGAAGAAAACCGCCTCCCTCCCATTCTCAAATGAAAAACTCTGGCGAGCCAAGAACTAAATCGACAATGAAAAGATGACTGGTTGCATGCACACGAAGTTTTCAAGCACTACCCGTGGATCGCTCGATGGAGGATTCGTCAAGAGGGAGATTTTAATCGATTTAAATCCTTTAAACTTTTGTTGTATTCATTCTCTTTCTCTATTTTTCTTGTGGTGAAGGAAATCTACCGGGGAAGGTCGTCAGAATCTGGGGAAGGATTTCATTAGAAATCATCCCGGGGAAGGGACATCTAGATCGGGGAATCTAGTTGGGCTCTAAGACCGTTCATTGCGTAGAGGTGAAGAGCCAGCTCGAAGACCTTTCTTGGAGGGAAAGGGAGAGAGCCAACCAGTATGTGGAGCGTGTCGGAATAGAAAACCCAAAGTTCTTTTTTAATCACCGCCTATGATCTCCAGCACCATGGAGATCAAGTTTTGTAATCTTTAAAAACAATTGTTGATGTTATTTTTGGTAATGAAATTCATTTCCTGTTTCTTCACCTGTGTGTACTACTGTGGTTGTTAGATTGTGTTGTTTTGAATAGAGCACAGATTCTCCAAAGGAGAATCTGCCCAGGAAAATGAGTTCAGAAACATACCGCCACACACAAGTTACCTAGCGCCCCGTGATAGCTTTCTGAACTAGTTCTCTGGGTTAGAAATATTTCAAATTGAAATAAACATCGTTAAAACCTTATTCACCCCCCCCCCCTCTAAGGTTGGACAATAGATCCAACATAAGATCTATCATCTAGTTGTTTAGAAATCCCGCTCAGTTTTATGGACAGAAGCAAGGAAGTCTTTTATAAAGCTACCTATGTGCACAAAGGAGAACTTTCCCATCATGAAATAAAGAGTCAGGTTCTTCATAGAAGAAGCAGACCCTAGAATATTTTAGATCGTTGAAGAAGGGCCTCATATTCCTACACAGCCTTCTGCTCTAAATCTGACTGTCATGATTCCAAAGAATATGATGGATCTGACTAACGATGAATTTACCTTAGTCTCACTGGATAAGAAGGAGAAGAATATTATAGCCAGCGCAGTAGACGATTCGATGCTCCAAAATTTATTCCACTGCAAATCAGCCAAAGAGATGTGGGATTGTCTAGTTGTGCTTATGGAAGGACACAGAAGAAGTTTGTGACGATCACAGATCTTTACTAAATCAGGAATATGAAGCTTTCAAGCAGGGTGCAAATGACACTATTGCTGATAGTTTTAAGAAACTATTCAAGATTGTCAACGGGAATAGGAACTACGGCCACACCTTCACTAATGGTGAACTAAATGACAAATTTCTCAGATCCTTGACAAAGGACTGGAATAAAAAAGTTGTATCCATTAGGGAGTTTGGGAAGTTACCAGAGATTGACCACCAGAATCTCTTCGAAAAGCTGCTCTCCTACGAACTTCAGATGAATACTAGAAAGAAGGAAGAGTAAAGCAGCAGGAATTCAATCAGAGAGAAGTCAGTTTCTTTAAAAGCTGAAGGTTTGATAAAGTCTAAAGCTGTGTCACCAGTAAGGACACGAGCTCGAGATACTCTAGAAGACTTTGGGACAAGCACATCAGGCTTTGATCTATCCGATGGACAGTTCTCACTCATCTCCAAGCAGTTTGAAAGAATGCTCAATAAGAGGAGGCAAATGAAAAAAATAGTCAGCCTCCTCTGATTTCAGAAGATCACATAATGAAGGTGCTGTTCCAAGAAGAACAAAAACCAAGAGGACAGGTATAAATCTAAACTGAATAAACATTCTTCCTCTGATATTGTTTGTTATTACTGTAATAAGTCAGGACACATGATTGCGAAGTTTCCTTACAAGAAGAAGGAAGGTTCCAAGAAGGAAGAGAATAGATCCTCTAAAGGTAAAAGGAAGGAGGAAAAACACTTCGTTACTAAGAGGTCCAAGACTTTCAGCGACAGTGACTCGAGTGAGTTAAGCTCAGAAAATGAAGAAGCTTACTTTGGGCTCATGGCTAAATCAGAGGAGGAAGTAGGCGACTCCCAATACCATGGGAATGTAAACTCTCATACAATCATCTTTGAGTCAGAAACCTCAACAAATGTCCATAAAGACTACTTTATTGAGGATGATGACTCTGACTTGATTTCTCAGCATCAATGTTACGACTCCACCCGTAAAATGACATATAATAGAAGGTCCGTCTGGGGCCCAACACTATATGCCACAAACAGACGGCGAGGTCACAGGTTAATACCCAAATACCATCGCACCTAACCCAGAGCATTCTAGCGGAAGCTTATAACTTGCAAGAACTCAACCATTGAATGTCCACTACTATATAAATATCATATTTATATAAATAATCAGGAATATATACAAGCACACCCCGCTCAGGGCCTTAAGGTCTTACAAGTTTCTCTTTACAAATATGATTTCATACATCGGCACGCAGGCCGGCCACACATGAAATCCAAAGTTTAGCACGACCTTCAAGGGCCTACAAGCAGCAGCAGCAAGGGCTTCAGCGTGCTCAATCAAATCAGCCCGCAACACCTGCATATGAACGTCTACACCAAGGGTGATCAATAAAGCAATGGTCAACATTCAGCTAACCAATTATAACGAACCTACCGCTTACCCGGGGCAGTGGTTCCTTCCCTACATGCAATACAATCACAATATATATATATATATATCACAATCACATCACAAATGCTGGACTTCATGCCAGACATTTCGTGCAATCAGGGGACGCTTATGGTGTACTGAAAACCTCTAGGTTCCACCACCTGTTGGGTACATTGGAAAATGTGTACCAAATTTGGAGAAGACTCACCTAACTCAATGATATACATCAAGGTGAATTTGATGGAATGTTGAGTTTGAATGTGCAGGTTAAAGAAATGCAGGAAAATATTCTAAATACAAGTTTCGACATTGGTTAAGGACTTTTGTCGACACCAGAAGCAAGATTGTGTCGACACACAAGACTTGTGTCGACACACAGAAATTCTATCAGCAGTAGTTGTGTTAAAATGCAGGACTTGTGTCGACACACACTCAACACTAGCTATGTTGAAGATCAGCAGCAGTTGTGTCGACACACAGGACTTGTGTTGACACACACTCAACACCAGCTATGTTAAAGACAAGAAGTTGTTGTGTCAACACACAGGACTTGTGTCAACGCACACTCAAATAAATCTGTCAACAACAGTTATACTGAGACTGGAAGGCTTGTGTTGACACACAGGACTTGTGTCGACACACACTCAAAGAAATCTGTCAACAACAGCTATATTGAGACTGGAAGGCTTCTGTTGACACACAGGACTTGTGTAGACACACACTCAAGAAATCTGTTAACACAACCTATTTCGAGACCAGAAGCAGTTGTGTCGACATACAGGACTTGTGTTAACACATCCAACAAAAGCTATGTCGAGAATATAAAGTATGACTGTGTCGACAATGTGGGAGCTGTGCCGACACCTTCAAGACTTGTGTCTACACATGGTCTATTTATGTCGACACATTTGGAGGTTTCTCAACAACCTTTTCTGCGGAGATAGAAGTTCAAGGAGGAGTCAGTTGTCAAGACTGAAGACCCGACAACTTTTATAAGTAACAAAGCTGACACATCTGTCAGAGCTGTCAGAAGGCCGTTATGAACCGGATTAGCCGGTAACCTTGGATGGATTCTATATATAGAACTATTCTATCACAATCAGAGGAACTGTAGTGTAATAAGAACAAGTGAGGGGGAACAAGAGACAAACCAAGAAGAAGGCAGATCATGAAGAGTCTGCAAGAAAAATTCAGATCTGATTCTGAATTCAAGAACGAAGCTGGATTGAAGATCAACTCCACCTCCATTTGAAGATCAACCTTACTTGGTACAAATTCAAGAAGCTTTGGAGAAGCTAAGATAGGTTGGATCTAAAGTAATCAGTTCTATCAAGAACTGATCAAGAAGCTTTCACCCTATTCTCTTTCTATCAGGGTGAAGATTTTATTATTTTAAAAACAATTAATTTCCTTGTAAGATCTTTTATAAATCTTAGTTGTAAGCCTAAATTTTTAAAGTCTGAGGTAGGGATGAGTGCCTGAGGTAGGACTTGAAGAAGTCTGAGTTGTAGGCCTGGTGATAAGGGCTGAGGTAGGGCTGTTTCCTGAGGTAGGATTCTTGAGAAGAATCTGAGGTGTTGGACTTGAAGAAGTCTGAGTTGTAGGAACCAGTTGGGTTCTGAGTTATAAGATCTGTGGATCTGAGATAGTGGAAGGAAGTTTGGCCAAATCCAGTACTCTATTAGATAGGTGAAGGGGGAGAGTGGACGTACCCATAAATTGGGGAACCACTATAAACCATTGTGTACTGTGTTGTATCTTGCTGATTGTTTGTGCTGTGATTATTTTACTGTGCTTTAAATTTGTTACTTGCCGAAGTTGATTAAAAGGATTTGATCCTATTCACCCCCCCCCCCTCTAGGTGTTTAGGGTCTATCAACCTAATCTTTCAAGTGATATCAGAGGGAGGTTCACTCAAATATAGACCTAATAGTCTGAGTACATCTCCAAGGCCATTAACTGATTAGCCAGAATGGGTTCAAGTGAAAATCAGAAGGAACATAGATCCATGAAACTACCTATCTGCAGGAAAGAGAATTTTGCCATATGAAAGAAAGGGTCAGATTGTTCATGGAAGCATTTGATCCAAGAATTTAAATCATAGTTTTGGAAGGTCCCTTCATTACTATGAACATATCAGTTCTTGATGCAAATCTCAAAACACCAAAGAGCTATTCTGAAATGTCTAAGGAAGAGATCATCCAAGCTACCTTAGATAAGAGAGCACAAAACATAATTGTGAGTGTCTTAGATGATTCTACATTTTAGAATCTGGTTCTTTGCAAAACCTCCAAGGAGATGTGGGACACCTTGATTGTCTACATGGAGGGAACTGAAGAAGTTAGAGAGGATAGAAAGTCCATGCTAAATCAAGAATATGAGAGCTTCAGACAAGACAAGTCAGATAGCATAGCAGAATGTTACAAGAAGTTCTTTAGAATTATAAATGAGTTAATGACCTATGGAAGAGTCTTTAGCACATATGAACTGAATGACAAGTTTCTCAGGTCACTAACGAAGGACTGGGATACAAAAATATATGCAATCGGAAAAGTGGCCAAGCTTGTTGTTACACCTCTACAAACCCTATTTTATAAACTGTTATCTTATGAGATGCAGGACACTGCCAGAAAGGAGGAGGAGAAATGAAATAGGTCTCAATACAAAGAAAGGTTAGTTGCCTTTAAGGCTGAAGTGTAACGACCCTGGCGCATACGTAACAGCGTTACGGCTCCGCTCTCCAGGCATCGCTACCGGGCTGCAGCCCAAGCACCCCAACCCCTCTCCCTCCACAGGCGGGTTGTTGGTGGCCACAGCCTCCCTTTGATGAGCGAACTCAACAGTTAAGTTGGGCCGTACGGGGACTTCCCAGGAGGTCACCCATCCCAGTACTACTCCAGCCCGAGCACGCTTAACTATGGAGTTCTTTCAACTCTCATCACCAATTGAGCTGCAGCTCAATTGGTGATGAGAGTTGAAAGAACTCCATAGTTAAGCGTGCTCGGGCTGGAGTAGTACTGGGATGGGTGACCTCCTGGGAAGTCCCCGTACGGCCCAACTTAACTGTCGAGTTCGCTCATCAAAGGGAGGCTGTGGCCACCAACAACCCGCCTGTGGAGGGAGAGGGGTTGGGGTGCTTGGGCTGCAGCCCGGTAGCGATGCCTGGAGAGCGGAGCCGTAACGCTGTTACGTACGCGCCAGGGTCGTTACAATAAAAAGTGCACTTTTTATTGTAACGACCCTGGCGCGTACGTAACAGCGTTACGGCTCCGCTCTCCAGGCATCGCTACCGGGCTGCAGCCCAAGCACCCCAACCCCTCTCCCTCCACAGGCGGGTTGTTGGTGGCCACAGCCTCCCTTTGATGAGCGAACTCGACAGTTAAGTTGGGCCGTACGGGGACTTCCCAGGAGGTCACCCATCCCAGTACTACTCCAGCCCGAGCACGCTTAACTATGGAGTTCTTTCAACCTTCATCACCAATTGAGCTTTTTTATTGTAACGACCCGGGATTTGGCCCGAAGCCCCCCATGGCATCGTACCACCACACTGTTTGTCCCAAACAGAAAAACATACATACATATATACAACAGACAACAAAATAAAGTGCACACTCCACTTTATTTCGGCTTCTCCGCATCTCGCAGAATCCGTCTAGCGGCCTCCATTAAGTCCAAAGCACGGATTTGCTGTTCTGCTTGATTTGAGCTTTGCGGCTCCTGCATCTCAAGAGTGTATATTCGCGGTTGCGCCCGCGATGCAGACGACTCTGCCACAGCTTTTCCCTTCTCGTCATAAGACGCACCTGTCTTTCTTTCACCCTTGGACGCACCATTCCAGCAAAATCGCGCGATATGTCCTGGCCTCCCACAAATGAAACATGTCCGCGGCTCAACCCGTTCTTGCCCAAACGTTGCTCCTGACGCAACATCTGAAGAAGTTTGTTCAGCAGGCCTGAACCGCTTCTTATCACGTTTCCTGAAATCGGACTGCTCTGATGGCGGAACTTTGAAGTCGGACTTTTCCACCGCTACGATCTTCTTCTCCCGCACCCGCTTCAAATCCTTCTCTAGCGCACTAGCGGTATGCACCAATGCTTGGAATCCTTGGTTCACTGAACTTGGGAGAGCCAACCTCAGTTCATCACGCAGCCCTTCATAGAACCTATTTGTCTTCCGCGCCTGGTCCGCAAACGTCGACCCCGCATAACGACCGAGCTTGGTAAACTCATGCAGGTAATCGTCCACGGTCTTATCACCCTGTACCAGACGTTGGAATTCATTTTCCATTGCAATTCTCTGCGCCATTGGCAAATATTTCGCACAAAATAATCTAGAGAATTCGTCCATCGATATGTCGCCCAGATCTCTACCGCCCAACTGGTGCAACTCGATCTCATCCCACCAAAGCCTCGCCTCTCCTTCCAGGAGGAAAGTGGCTAACGGGACTTTCTGCTCCTCACTAATCCTGAGCGCAGCCAGGATTCTTTTCACTCGAGAGAGCCAATCCTCGGCCTCTGTTGGAGACGTTGCCCCGACAAACGTAGGCGGATTAAATTCCATAAAGTGCTTAAGTTGCTCATCTGCTGCTTGCACAGCAACCGGAACCTCAACATGCTCTTGCCTCGCACCAACCTGCACTGGCGCCACAGCGGGCCTCGCTTGCCCAAAAGGTTGTGCCTGAAGCATAGCAAAGATCATCTCCGCAACTAAGCGCACCGTTTCCGCAGAAGGGGGCGGTGTAGGCACCTCAGGTGGTACCGCACTCTCATCCGAACGCTGGGGCTCCGACTGCCCAGCTCCACTCCTCGTCACCTATAGGTGAACAAGATAGCATTACTTTCCATGGTAATACGGCAAACTCACCGAATAGACACACACACACACATTCCTAGTGGACATTCTTGAGTTCATTAGCATTACAGTAGGTCGCACAAACACTATAGTAGAAGGTCCGGCCGGGGCCCCACACTATATGCCACAAACAGACGGTGAGGTCACAGGGTAATACCAAACCAACCGAGTCCTAACTCAGAGCATTCTAGCGGAAGCTTATTAAGTGCAAGAACTCATACCATTGAATGTCCACTAATATATAAATATCATATTTATATAGATAACCAGGAATGTTTACAAAACCACACCGCACACGGCCTTAAGGCCTTACAAGTTACTCTTAACAACACATAGCATTTCATACATCGGCACGCAGGCCGGCCACACATGAAATCCAACACTTCGCACGGCCTTCAAGGGCCTACCAGCAGCATGGGCTTTTGCCCGCTCAATCCATCAGCCCGCAACACCTGCATATGGACATCCACCCCATGGGTGATAAACAAAGCAACGGTCAGCATTCAGCTGACCAATTATAACGACCCCACCCCTTACCCGGGGCAGTGGTTCCTTCCCTGCATGTATAGCAACTTCAACATATAAAGCACATACACCCAACATCACAAACGCCGGCCTCAATGCCAGGCGCTCCGTGCACTCAGGGCACCTTTTATGGTTTGTACTTGGTAGGCGGGCATAAGCCTCCAAACCCTTGTTGAAGACCTCACGCACCCGTCTCACTCAGAGGTACGCACCACACCAAAACCCGTGAGCACTATCAGTCGACCTACCCCCGTAGTGTAACAAGCCTAGGGATTCGCCCTGCTGCTTTGCTACCAATCGACCGCTCACCCGATCTTAACATTGCCACTTGGTGAAATGGGCATAAGCCTCCAAACCCCTGTTGAAGACCTCTCGCACCCACCCACTCAGAGGTGTTCATCGCCACGTGGTAGAATGGGCATAAGCCTCCAAACCCCTGTTGAAGACCTCACGCACCCACCCACTCAGAGGTGTCCGCACTCCATCAACCAGCTCTTACAAGCATACAACCAAAGGAGCTATACAAAGCATCCTCACCAAACACATCGTCCTCACCATCTCCGCAGGCTAAACGATGAATACACGGAGTCTTCTCCGGATCGCAATATAAACATCACCAATCCCGACATACGTCTGGATGGGCTTCACACAGCATGCCTATGCCGTACTACAGACTTCCGGCTCTAGATGCAGACTGAACTGCTGGAATCACTTACGCGTTTCCATCTCTTGATGGAGGATCCCATGCACATGCAAAACAAAGGGCTTCACCTGCCCAAGGAAGAAAGATCGTTACCCTTGACGATCGCTTCGGCGCCATAGAAAACTAGCCGGATGGAAATCACCGCAGCGGCCTTGCCTCCGCAACGCTGCACTCGGCTCTCTATTCGGCTCGACGAAGCTCCACCGGCCTCCTCCTCCTCCTCCTCCAAGCTCTCCTCTCTTTCTTAAGAAGAAAGGCTAAGTGGAATGAGCTTTCAACTCAATCCACGGCCTTAAAGAGGCTGGAAATGCTATGGACCACACGATCTAAATAGAAGGAAACGAACGGCTCCGCTCTAGGCGTCACTACCGGGCTGCAGCCCAAGCACGCTTAACTATGGAGTTCTTTCAACCTTCATCACCAATTGAGCTGCACTTTTTATTGTAACGACCCGGGATTTGGCCCGAAGCCCCCCATGGCATCGCTACCGGGCTGCAGCCCAAGCACCCCAACCCCTCTCCAGCCCACTGGCGGGTTGTTGGTGGCCACAGCCTCCCTTTGATGAGCGAACTTGACAGTTAAGTTGGGCCGTACGGGGACTTCCCAGGAGGTCACCCATCCCAGTACTACTCTCGCCCAAGCACGCTTAACTATGGAGTTCCTTCACTTCTCATCACCAGTTGAGCTGCAGCTCAACTGGTGATGAGAAGTGAAGGAACTCCATAGTTAAGCGTGCTTGGGCGAGAGTAGTACTGGGATGGGTGACCTCCTGGGAAGTCCCCGTACGGCCCAACTTAACTGTCAAGTTCGCTCATCAAAGGGAGGCTGTGGCCACCAACAACCCGCCAGTGGGCTGGAGAGGGGTTGGGGTGCTTGGGCTGCAGCCCGGTAGCGATGCCATGGGGGGCTTCGGGCCAAATCCCGGGTCGTTACAATAAAAAGTGCACTTTTTATTGTAACACCCCTAGCCGATCCAACGTGACGACGTCACGGCTCCGCTCTAGGCGTCACTACCGGGCTGCAGCCCAAGCACGCTTAACTATGGAGTTCTTTCAACCTTCATCACCAATTGAGCTGCAGCTCAATTGGTGATGAAGGTTGAAAGAACTCCATAGTTAAGCGTGCTTGGGCTGCAGCCCGGTAGTGACGCCTAGAGCGGAGCCGTGACGTCGTCACGTTGGATCGGCTAGGGTGTGTTACATGAAGCCACAAGAAAGGGCAGGAGAATGTCACCTTCTCCTCCTGGGAAAATTGCTGAAGTTGAACAAGAAGATACTGATATCAACACTTCAGACAACCACAATTCTGATGAGGACTTTGCTGTCTTTACAAGACAGTTTCAAAGGTTCATTAAGAAGAAGAAATGAAGAACCAAGCCGTCTTCATCTTCCTCCAAGGATGACTATTACAAGAAGAAGACTTCTAAGGATGACAGGTATGACTCTAATCCTAGTAAACAAACTTCTTCTAAAATTGTTTCCTATTATTGTAACAGGCTAGGACATTTCATAGCTGAATGTCCTGTTAAAAGAAAGGAGTCGAAGGACGAACAGAAGCATCATAATAAGGGAAAGAAGGAGAGATCCCTTGTTGCCAAGAAGTAGAAGAGTTGGACTGACTCTTCATCATCAGAATCTGGAGAAGGGGATGAAGCATAAGCCAATATAAGATTATTCACTACAGAAGAGGATTCTGTGGAAACAGAATTCTTGCAAATGATGGATTCCATAAATGGAAGTGAAGATCATTATTGCAGAGGGCTGATGGCTCTATATGAGGAAGATTAGTGCCAGGATCAGCCTGGTCCCAATAAGGTATACAATCCATCCTTAGATTCTGAGTATTATACTGGATCAGAATCAGAAGCATCTGCATCAAGAGATGTGGATGGTTCTAAATATGAAGGGGATGTTTATCAACTAATTGATGAGTATGGTGGTCTATTACAAGCTCTTTAGAGAAGCAGATTCCTTGTCAAGAAGCAGGCTAGGTAAATTGAATCTCTCAAACTGGCTACATCAGATTCAGCAAAGATGTTTGATTTGAAATTGAACGAGGTTGCCAAACTGAAAAACATAACTGTTATTCAGATGGGTACAATCACTTTCAAAAATAATCACATCAAGAATTTGGAAGTAAGACTTCAAAAAGAAATGGATCTAGTGGCTAAATTTCTTAAGCCAATGTCAGTCTTACCCATAATTGATAATTTCATCTCCCAAAAGGGTAAGATAGTATTAGGCTTTAAGGGAAGAACAAGGACAGCCAATTCTCAAAGAAAAGGCAAAGCACCAATTCAGCCACTAGCCTTCAAACCCCCTATTCCTTTTAGGAAAGTGATACAGCCTACTAACAGGTATGATCTTGACATCACTCATGGTCACTGTAAGTATGGTGATCTGAATGGCAAGGGTGAAAATTCAAATAGGACACCCCATGAGCAAACCCAATAGGATCTTAAGGAATCCTTAGTATTTGCTGCTCCAGCACCTGCACTTAAAAGGATTGCTAACAACAATATTGTTAAGCCTGTACTTAAGAAAAGGTATAATAGATTTGAGTGTTGGTGTTGTGGCTAGGTGGACCACTTTGCCATTTACTGTTGGTTCAATGATAGTATTCAGAATAAGGCCAGCGTACCTATCAGAAAGGCTGCAGATAAGCATGTCAAAAATCAAACTAACCTGAACCTAGGACCCAATAACTATTGGGGTCTTAAGGATAGGTAATTTTATTTGATGCAGGTGAGTCCAAGTGGCCATACCCCTATATGGTACTTGCACAATGGATGTTCCAGGCACATGACTGGAACAAGAAGGATGCTGAAGGACTACTCCTCTATAGAAGATGGACCCAATATGATCTTTTTGGTTGATCTGAAAAGAGAGTCATCAAAGGGTTTGGTAACATTTCCAATAACTCCATTACCATCACAAAAGTGGCTTTTGTGAAAGGTCTAAAGCGTAACCTAATTAGCATAAGCCAACTAAGTGATCTTGGTTATAACACTTCTTTCCACAAGGGTGTGTGCCAAATAAGAAGGTCCAATGATCAAGAGATCATTTTGACAGTCACTAGGAAAGGAAATGTCTACTATCTTAACTTTGGTTATAAGAATAATTACTCACCTATCTGTCTAGTTGTAGATGAGAAAGCCTCTCATTGTGTCCAATGCCATAAAAGGCTGGCTCACCTAAACTATAAGTCAATAGGTCAACTCTTTAGTATGGAGTTAGTGAGGAATGGTCCTCAGGTCAAGTGCATTAAAGAGGGTGTATGTTCAGCTTTCCAAAAGGAAAAATAGACAAAGACCTCTTTCCATGGATATGATACCAAAGATTCCTTAAGATGTATATACCTCTTGCAAATGGATCTAGTTGGTACTATGCAAGTTCATAGTCTAGGTAGGAAAGTCTACACATTTGTGGTTGTCGCTGACTATTCTAGATTTACATGGGTTTTCTTCTTGAGGCAGAAATTTGAAACCCCAACTATTTTCAAGAATTTTGTTAGACAAATTCAGAATGAACTTAATAATTTAGTGGTCAAAATCAAAAGTGACCTTGGGACTGATTTTCAGTATGATTGTATGACAAAGTTCTGTGAAGAATTTTGGATTCATCAAGAGTTCTCCTCACCTAGAACTCCCCAGCAAAATGGGGTTACTGAAAGAAAGAATAGGACTCTTATTGAGGCAAGTAGAACTCTACTAAGTGACACTTCTATCCCTGAATACTTCTAGGCTGAGACAGTAAACACTACATGTCATGTTATCAATAGAGCTTCCCTCAACAAGAGACACAAGAAGACTCCCTATGAGATTATGAAAGGCAGAAAACCAAACATATCCTACTTTAGGATCTTTGGTTGCAAATGTTATGTTCTTAATAATGGCAAGCATTAACTAACTAAGTTTGCTGCTAAATCCCTAGAAGGGATATTTTTTGGGTACAATAATAACAGTAGAGCTTACAGAATCTACAACTTGACTACAGGTACTTATGTTAGCCCTACAGGTTTGAAGAAAAAGATGGACAAGCTTACAATTAGTGAAGACCAACCTGCAAGTCAGGATAAAGAAAATAATGGATGATGTCCAGGAGGAGTACAAGACTCATTGAATGACGATGAATACAATGGAGTTCATCTATGCGAGGACAATGGAGAAGACCAATAGGTGGACATACTTTCTACAACAAGAAGACATTTGAAGGATCATCAATCACACCAAATCATTGGTGATGCAAGTCATGGAGTTCTGACCAAAAGCAAAAAACATAAACACTGTTCTTTGTTCAAGCTTCTTGTCCCAGATGGAACCTAAGAAGTTTGAAGAGGCCAAATAAGACACAAATTGGATTGATGCCATGCAGGAAGAGCTGAATCAATTCAGAAGATGTAAAGTCTGGGAGTTAGTTCATAAAACTAAGAATAAAAATATCATAGGAACTAAGTGGATCTATAGGAACATGCTAGATGAAAATGGCACCTTAGTCAAAAACAAAGCCAGTCTAGTAGCAAAGGGCTACAGACAGGAAGAAGGGATAGACTTTGATCAAACATCTTCCCCAGTGGCAAGGTTGGAAGCAATAAGACTGTTCCTAGCTTATGCAGCTTATCAAGGGTTCAAAGTATTCCAAATGGATCTCAAGTCAGCTTTTCTGAATGGAGACATGAAGGAAGAAGTATATGTAGAATAGCCATCAGGTTTTGTTGATTCTCATTATCCCAACTATGTACATAGGCTTAAGAAAGCTCTATATGGATTGAAACAAGCCCCTAGGGCTTGGTATGAAACATTGTCTACCTTCCTTATTGAGAATAAATTCTCAAGATGGAAAAATAAACAAGTCTTTATTCTTTAGGTAATCAAAAGGCAAGATCATCCTAGTCCAGATATATGTTGATGACATTATCTTTGGATCAACTGAAAACAACCTTTGAAGTAAGTTTGCCAAACTTATGCAAGAGAAGTTTGAGATGAGCAGCAAGGGTGAGTTGAAATTCTTCTTGGGACTCCAAGTTAGACAGACTGATGATGGATTGTCCATATCTCAGTCTAAGTTAACCAAGCAGTTAATCAAGAAATATGGCATGGAGACAACCTCCACCATGAAAACTCCAATGGGGACAAGTATGCCTATAGGCAAAGATGAGGTAGGAAAACCTGTTGATGAATCTTTGTATAGAGGGATAATTGGCTCCCTACTTTACTTGAATGCTAGTAGACCAGACATTATGTTTGCTACATGTGTATGTACTAGGTACCAAGCATGCCCAAAGGAATCTCATTATTCTGCTATAAAGAGAATTTTGAGATATCTAAAGGGCACACCTAATCTAGGTCTTTGGTACCCTAAGAATAGATATTTCTTGCTAACAGGTTTTCCAGATGAAGACTTTGTAGGCTGTAAAGAAGATAGGAAAAGCACCACTGGCACATGTTAGTTCCTAGGTGGAAGGTTGGTGTCATGGAGCAGCAAAAAGCAGACAAGTGTAGCTATTTCCACTGCTGAATAAGAGTATGTAGCTGCAGGAAGTTGTTGTGCACAGTTGTTATGGATACAACATCAACTTGAAGACAATGACATCAAGGTAAGTAGAATTCCATTATATTGTGACTCTACTAGTGCTATTTCTATAGCTAGAAATCCCGTTTCACATAGCAGAACTAAGCATATAGAAATCAAGTTTCACTTACTCAGAACATGTTGAAAAAGAAGACATAAGTCTGGAATTTGTCAACACTAACAAACAAATTGCTAATATATTTATAAAACCACTGGATGAAAGTAAATTCAATCATTTTAAATTTGAATTAGGTATGATGAACCTAGAATGAGATATTTAGTCAGCACAAAACTTCCTCAAGAAATTTGGCTATGTTAGAAAGTTTGTGTAGACATAAGCTAACTGTGGCAACACTATCAACAGGTTGTGCGACAAAGAAACAGACTATGTAGACACAAACAAAAATCGGTGTCGACAGACAAAGTCTGTGTCGACACAACTCTATCGAGATAATGTATTAGAAGATTTTTGTGTCGATACACAAAAATCTATGTCGACACATAGATTTGTCGACACTTATAGTGTTATGTCGAGACTACAGTAGTCTATGTTGACACATGCAAAAGTATGTCGACACATAGACATGTCGACTTCAACAAAGTTTTATCGAGACCTAGGTCATCTATGTCGACACATGTAAAGTTTTGTCGACTAGTTTATTCCTAAGTTAGGCGTGTCGTTTGACCTACCCTTTATAAGCACACTATAAATAGGAGAAGACAAAATCTAGCCGACTGTGCTTTCAAAACTTTCGACTCTAGACTTTTTTTCGACAAGAAAATCTTCTGTCAACTCTCTTCTCTCTCGTTCACCAATGGTGCGACAATAGGAAGACAAGATCAATGAAGGATATGAACTAGTAAGTAAGGCGTTCGAGACTGCCTCACCAGACATCAAGGGGGTGATTACCCTAATCGCAGAAAATGGATTGGAGTACTTAGTCCTTGAACCTACAAGGATATAGAAGAAGGAGGTTCTTGAATTTTACGCTTCCACAACAATGGATTCTCAAGGAAAGAAGTTGAAGTCCACTGTAAATGGTTCTACAGTAAAACTCTCCCAGAAGAATATCAGAAAGTCACTTCTGCTTCCAAAGATTATGGAAGAAGAAGATAGCACATCTTCCATGACAAGGGATGCACTCCAATGGTGTGGGCTGGATCCCAATACCAAAATTGGTTCTTCAATAACCAAAAAGTGAATGAATTCCCAAGGTAAATTCCTGTTAGAAATAATAGGCAATGTTATTCTCTGCAAAACAGGAGGTCATGATAGGATCTCTGCCTACATGTTCAAACTCATGACCAGAGTTATCTTCCAAGTGAAAAAAGACTGATCAGCTATAATTTTTGACAAAATCAAAGAAAGTGCCAAGAAGCTGAATCTAGGTAGGATATTCAGCTAGTATGTGGCTTCCACCATCCCAGAGGTGATGAAAAAAACTTCAGGAACCAAGATAAATCACATGAGAAAAATGGATTTGAGAATTCAATCAAGGTGGGATAGAGTTTTGACCAAATATGTTTCTACTCCACTGAAACCAGTGAAGAAAGATAAGAAAAAGAAAACTACCACCCAGGAAGCAGAATCTTCCAGTGATTCAGAAGAGCAGGTTGTCTTCATCTTAGATGAAGAACAATAAAGAAAATCACCTACACCACAACTAGATAAAGAAGCTCAAGCCCAATGGGAGGGCATCAAAACTAATGACACTTAGGTGATATCATCTCCAGGGGGAAAAATAATGAAACTTCAGTGGTTCAAGACCCTGAATAATCACAGCTGCCTACCCAAGGGTGAGTTATTGCTGAAGTTGCTCTGGAAAGTGAGTATGTAACTGATACTGTTCTGAACATAGTATTAGAAATCAACAATGCAGCAATAGTCATCTCCGAGACAGAAGCACAGGATGTGCATATGCCAGATCCAGATCAAGATGAACACCTCCACTCCTTTAGCTTTGAGAAAACCCTGGACAAGGATCTTGATGTCCTGGGAGAACCATTTATTAGACAAGAGAAAATTATACCTCCTGTTCAAATGCAGCAGGAGGTAACATTTGAAGAATTTTTTCCTGACTTCCAAGATGCAAGGACTGATGGCGAGCTGCCTAGGACTGAGGGGGAGAAGCAACTACATGCCTCCAGCCCTAAGGATACTGTGGATATAAAAAGTTCCTCAAATTATTATGATTATGAAGAAGCTTCCATGGATAAGAAAAGGAAGTCGGTGGCTCTCAGGAAAAGGAGCACGGGCTATAAGAAAGCCTTATAAACTATCCCTCAAACATCTGCTCAAGGAATAGACTTCAGTTCACTATTGGTGCAACTTCAAGTGAAATTGGATGAGCAAAGACTTGCTTTGGAAAAGTATGTGGATGAGTCCCATAAAGAAGTGCAGTTCCAACTAGCTCAAGATATTAAATCTATCAGATTTGAAGTCAATTTGAATAAGAAAGAGATGATAGATTGCTTCCATAAGGGAGGTAATGTTGTAGTATATCTGGCCACCCAACAACAAGAAATGAAGACTACAATAGCTGACATAGCAGAAAAACAAGGATATATTCTAGAAAATCAATTCAGAACGAATGAAAATCTCAAGGACTCCCATCATGAAATTCTCACAAAACTGGGAGGTATTGCTAGTGATTTGAAAACTAAAGTATCCAAGAAAATACAAGAAGATTTAGCTGCTGTTCAAACTGCAATTCAGGCATCCCAGAAGACTATTTCTGATCAATTGGAGAAATTTAGACTGTACTACAAAGATGGAATTGATTATCTGGCTGATCAAGTAAGGTTTTAGAAAGATGATCTAAGAGATCATGTGGCCAGAGATGTCATAAAGGGGGAGAGAGTGTTAGTCAAAGCCAGCTCCTATCATGCTAAATGGGTATCTAATACAATCAGAGCTACTCTTGGATATCCACCTCTTTGTGATGACAATAACACTGCTGAATATGGTATTGAACCTGCTCACATTGAAGGGGTTCAATAGGAAGTTGCACAAGTCATCTATCCTCCCTCAGATTTTGAAGCAGAGCAGCATATGTATAGCCCTCCATAGGAGGCACATAATGTTATTATTGAAAATGTTGAAATGTTTGAAGCTTCTAAGGATGCTCAGAAAGAGGTTCAGCTTTCTAAGAAAAGATTCAGAGAACAGGCAGAATTAAAGCCTGATTTTGAGCAATGGAGTCTAACCTCGAGAAATATCATTTTTACTGCCTTGAAAGCTGTAAAAGACAATATGCATGATAGAGGCAAATGGTACTCTGAACAAGAATGGAACAAGTATTAGAAGAGGCAAGATGTCATACATCAGCTCAGAAAAGACATCAAAGCTGGAAAGTTACCTACTAACTCTGTGGAGCCTAGCAAGTACTTTCCAAAGCCTTATCATTACTTTGAAAGGCAGAAGATTAAGGTTGAAGAGCTCAAAAAGAAAGATCTGAAAGGGAAGAAGCCAGCTGATGATTGAAAAACCAATGTGCAAGCAAAGATAAAATCTGGCAAAGGAATTATTATCGAGGAGCCTGATCAATCTTAGTGATAGATATGCTAGTCTTAGAACTATGTAAATTTTGTTCTAAACAATCTTGAAAATCAAACACTTATTCCTGATTAATGAATGTTAACATATTCTGTGATGATAATAAATATTATTCATTGCTATTTTTGTTTATGAGTTACCCTGCCTGTGAAATGATAATATACATCTTCTTTGTTTTATTATAACTAGTGTATATCATTGACTAACGTTTATGACTTCTCCAAATAGGGGGAGATTGTTGGTACATTGAAAATGTGTACTAGATTTGGACAAGCCTCACCTAACTCAATGATATACATCAAGGTGTATTTGATGGAATATTGAGTTTGAATATGGAGGTTAAAGAAATGCAGGAAAATATTCTAAGTACAAGTGTCGACACTGGTGAAGGACTTGTATCGACACCAGAAGCAAGATTGTGTCGACACACAGGACTTGTGTCGACACAAAGAAATTCTGTCAGCATCAGTTATGTCGACACACAAGACTTGTGTCGACACACACTCAACACCAGCTATGTTGAAGATCAGCAGCAGTTGTGTCGACACACAGGACTTGTGTCGACACACACTCAACACAAGCTATGTTTAAGACCAGAAGTTGTTGTGTCGACACAAAGGACTTTTGTCGACGCACACTCAAAGAAATATGTCAATAACAGCTATACTGAGACTAGAAGGCTTGGGTTTATACACATGACTTGCGTCGACACACACTCAAAGAAATCTATCAACAACAACAATAATGACACTGGAAGGCTTGTGTCGACAAATAGGACTTGTGTAGACACACACTCAAGAAATCCGTTAACACCAGCTATGTTGAGACCAGAAGCAGTTGTGTCGGCACACAGGACTTGTGTCGACACATCCAACAGAAGCTGTGTCGAGAAGATAAAGTATGACTGTGTCGACAATTTGGGAGTTGTGTCGACACATTCAAGAGTTGTGTCGGCATATGGTCTATTTGTGTCGACACAGTTGGAGTTAACTCAACGCCCTTTTCTACTGAGATAGAAGTTCAACGAGGATTCAGTTATCAAGACTGAAGACCCGATAGCTGTCATAATTAACAAAGCTGACACCTCTGTCAGAGTTGTCAGAAGGCCGTTATGAACTGGATCTGCTAGTAACCTTGGATGGATTCTATATATAGACCTATTCTATCACAATTAGAGGTAATGTACTGTAATAAGAACAAGTGAGGGGGTACAAGAGACAAACCTAGAAGAAGGCAGATCCTTAAGAGTCTGCAAGAAAAATTCAGATCTGATTCTGAATTCAAGAAGGAAGCTGGATTGAAGATCACTCCACCTCCAATTAAAGATCAACCTTACTTGTTACAAATTCAAGAAGCTTTGGAGAAGCTAAGACGAGTTGGATCTAAAGTAATCAGTTCTATCAAGAATTGATCAAGAAGCTTTCACCCTATTCTCTTTTTATCAGGGTGAAGATTTTATTATTTTAAAAGCAATTAATTTCCTTGTAAGATCTTTTATTGATCTGAGTTGTAAGCCTAAATTTATAAAGGCTGAGGTAGGGCTGAGTGCCTGAGGAAGGACATGAAGAAGTCTGAGTTGTAGGACTGGTGATAAAGGCTGAAGTAGGGCTATTGCCTGAGGTAAGATTCTTGGGAAGAATCTGAGGTGTAGGACTTGAAGAAGTCTAAGTTGTAGGAACCAGTTGGGTTCTGAGTTGTAAGATCTGTGGATCTGAGATAGTGGAAGGAAGTTTGGCCGAATCCAGTACTTTGCTGGATAGGTGAAGGGGGAGAGTGGACGTACCCATAAATTAGAGAACCACTATAAACCATTGTGTACTGTGCTGTGAACTTGCTGATTGTTTGTGCTGTGATTATTATATTGTGCTTTAAGTTTGTTAATTGTCCTATGTTGATAAAAAGGAATTAAACCATTCACCCCCTCTCCCTTCTAGGTGTTTAGGGTCTATCAACCTAATCTTTCACCACCGATTCAATTTGATTAGCTTGTTGGTCGGGCATAAGTCTCCAAACCCCTGTTAAAGACCTCATACTCCAAACCGAATCAAAGGCGTTCACCTGATGACAACTAGTGAGCACTATAGGTCGACATATCCTCGTAGTGTGACAAACCCGTGAAACCACACATCTACATTGCCACTTATCGACCGCTCACAACGCAGGTATACAGTACCTCTAGATCAACTTCCCACCATAGTGTTACAAGCCCAGGAAACCACACCTCTGCATTGCTACCAATCGATCTCTCATAACACAAGCACAAAGTTCCGCTTTCCCATCTTTCAACCAGCTCATGCTGAGCACACAACCAAAGGAGCTATACAAAGCTTCCTTACCACAATTCACAAGCATCCTCACACTCTCCATAAGCTATTTGGTTTATACACAGAGTCTTCTCCGGTTCACAACATCACCAATCCAGACTATCCATCCAGATGGGCTTCACACAGCATGCCTATTCCGTACTACACACTTCCAGATCTAAATGCAGACTAAACCGCTAGAATCGCTTACGCTTTCCACCTCTTGGTTGAGGATATTTGTTTTCTATGCGGTGGCACAATAGTTGTGCACGCAGCGGAAATAATAAAATCAAGAACAACCAATAAGATATTTGGGATCGGGCCATGAAAATTGAATCAAGATGTTAAGAAATAACTATGTAAAATTACCTTTGCGGTGTTGAGTCACAACTCAACAAAGATGCTCCAATGTATGAGTTCTTGTCGGCGGCGAGTTCTACGTAGAATAGCGTCTACGTCTCAGCAGAAATCCACACAAGCGGGAGATCGCCGATCTTCGTCACACGAAAAACGGGAAGGGAGATCGACTGCACCTTGCACTTCCACGGACTGCTAGGTCCGCTCCAGGAAGACAAGCACCGACGAATATCGTTGAAGAGGAGGTCGGTGGAGCCAGTGAATCGGTGGAACACTTCCGTCGGGCCGGGGTGTGCACTGACCCTAAAACCTAAGTTCTAATTTATACCCAAAGCATAAACAGACCTAGAAATATCGCTATGCAAGGACCATAGAGAATTAGGGTTTCTGGAATAATTCGTCGGGTATCAGCATTCGTCGATTATAGAACAGTTCGATAGTCGACGAATTGTCTTAGTCGACGATACTCGACGAACTATGGCCGACGATACTCGACGAACCATAGCCGACGATACTCGACGAACAATAGTCGACGATACTCGACGAACCATAAACGACGATACTCGACGAACCATAGTCGATGATACTCTACGAACCATAGTCGACGATACTCTACGAACCATAGTCGACGATACTCAACGAACCATAGTCGACGATACTAGTTGACAATATTTGCCGGACCCCATTCTGTATGGTGATTGGTAAACTTTACCAACACAGTCAATCTTCCAACTTCTTCACATGCTCTTATGTGCGACCCTGCAGGCTCATATCGTATTGGCAGTGAGATTACACGTTTGACCACTTCTATATCACCATGGTAACTCCAACAGTCTCCCACCTTATCTTGAAAGTATCAAACCAAAAACCTCACAAACAATGAGCGACATCTAGCAATGCATCATTGCTACCCAAGCAATAAGAGTTCATAACTCATAAGCCTTTATGAACAAGGTTCCAGCGTTGTCTTTATCCCTTTGTCCCTTACATCCGGAAAGAACTAGAGGCATGGACCGTGTCACCCTCTTAATAGCTCAATCCAAGTATCTTGATCTAGAACGGACTTCCAAAGAATGGTGAGTCCAATATCACATATTGACTCAACCAAGCATGGCCATGCATTTCTCAGTCCAGTTCCATCAAGGGGCCCATGGATGCAACCCCTGTCATATAGGAGGACAAATACCATATCTGCTCACACACAAACAACCAAATGATTCGTAACGTGCCCAACAACCACCCTTATCATCAACCTTTCTCAAGGAAGACTTTAGATGACATCAAAGCACGCTTTTCCTCACTTGATAAATACTGTGACATAAGGTCAAAGGACCACAACACCATTGTCAATTGAGACCTACTCGTGACACGTTTAGATAATAATCCACAAAGTAGTCTAAGATTGGATATGTCCAGTACAACTTGTTCATTAACAAGTATCCACGTGATGACTTGATATCACAATATCATGACCTGTGAGAACTGGTCATCAGTTAACGCACGTGCTAGTCTTAATGTATCATCATCACCCTTAGTTTATATGATTATACTATGACCAGGGACCTTTCAAGATTGAAGCTTCAAATAAATCATAGGCTCTCACATTCAAGTCACGTACTTGATGTCCTATGGAAGAGAACATTCTAAGGGTATTTATTAGGTTAATATTTAACTATCGCATAGAGAAATCATAATAAAAGAACTTGCCATTAATTGTAAAAAAAAAAAAAATTTTGGTACACAATTCACCATATGAATAAATAACAAATAGCCAACAGAATATATGTTTACATGTAACCCACAAGACTCTCACTAGAGTTGATCATTTAGGTATCGTATACCCATAGATCTAGTATGACCATCATGCTTTCTCTGCGCGAGAGCCTTTGTAATTGGATCCGCAATATTCTCCTCAGTCGGCACTCTGCAAATGTTCACATCTCCTCGTTCAACAATCTCATGAATAAGATGGAACTGCCGAAGTATGTTCTTGGAGCGCTGATGGGATCTAGGTTCCTTAGATTGTGCAATTGCACCATTGTTATCACAGTATAAAACTACGGGACCAACAATGCTAGGAACTACATCAAGCTCGCCGATGAATTTCCTAATCCATACAGCCTCCTTCACTGCGTTAGCTGCAGCGATATACGTGGCTTCTGTTGTAGAATCAGCAACTGTCTCTTGCTTGGAACTCTTCCAGCTCACAGCTCCTCCATTAAGGCAAAACACAAACCCTGATTGAGACTTTGAATCGTCCCTATCAGTTTGGAAGCTAGCATCCGTGTAACCAGTTACAATGAGCTCTTACCCTCCACCATACACCAAGAACACATCCTTTGTCCTTCTCAAGTACTTCAGGATATTCTTGACAACAATCTAGTGACACTCACCGGGGTCTGACTGATACCTGTTAGTCATGCTCAAAGCAAAGGAGACATCGGGTTTAGTACATAACATTGCATACATGATTGATCCAATTGCCGAAGCATATGGAATCAACTTCATGCGGTCCTTATCTTCACAAGATTTTGGACACTGGTCCTTAGAGAGATTCACACCATGAGACATGGGTAAAAATCCTTTCTTGGACTCAAGCATGTTGAACCACTTAAACACCTTCTCGATGTATATACTCTGGGTCAAACCAAGCAACTTCTTCGATCTATCTCTATAGATCTTAATACCGAGTATATAAGTCGCTTCACCCAAGTCCTTCATAGAAAAGCAGTTCCCTAGGTTTTTCTTAACAACTTTCAGGGTAGTAATGTCATTCCCAATCAATAATATGTCATCTACATACAATATCAGGAAGACAACAATGCTCCCACTGATTCGCTTGTAAACAAAAGGATCATCTTCATTCTTGATGAAACCAAACTCTTTGATTTTATCATCAAAACGAAGATTCCAACTTCGAGAGGCCTTCCTCAGTCCATAGATGGACTTATTCAGCTTGCATATTTTAGTGGCTTCATTTGGGGATACAAAACCCTCGGGTTGTGCCATGTACACTTCCTCAAGGAGGTTTCCATTAAGGAAAGCCGTTTTGACATCCATCTGCCAGATCTCGTAGTCATAATACGCAACAATAGCAAGCAATATCCTTATCGACTTTACCATGACAACAGGGGAAAAGGTCTCATCATAGTCAATACCATGAATTTGCTTAAAACCCTTATCCACTAGTCGCCCTTTGAATGTCTGTACATTCCCATCCATATCGGTCTTCTTCTTGAAGACCCATTTGCACCCTATGGGTCGTACCCCTTCAGGTGGTTCCACCAAGTTCCAAACTTGGTTTGCGTACATGGAGTCCATTTCGGATTTCATAGCCTCAAGCCATTTGTCGGAGTCTGGTCCATTCATTGCCTCTCTATAGGTTGCTGGTTCATCATCATGATCCATAAGCAACACATTACCTATTTGAGACATGAGAAATTCATATCTCTCAGGCTCAAATCTTGGTCTACCTGATCTACGTAGGACTTGTGTTTCTTGAGCAGGTTCTCTAGCTACAACATCTTGTAGTCCTATCTCAGAATCCAATTCCGATTCATTCACTACTTGTGGTTCTTGAACTTCTTCAAGTTCTACCTTTTCAGTCTTTCTTGATAAGAATTCTCTTTCCAAGAAGACGCCAGTCCTTGCGACAAACACTTTGCCCTCGGACAGTAGGTAAAAGTAATACCCTTTCGTTTCCTTAGGATATCCCACCAGATAATATTTATCCGATTTTGTTCCAGCTTGTCAGGCATTTGACGTCGCACGTATGCCTCACAGCCCCAAATTTTAATGATCGACATACTAGGACGTTTCCCAGTCCATATCTCATATGGTGTTTTTCAGAACCGTTATCGTTGGAGCGTGATTCAGTGTCATTGCAGTAGTCTCCAAAGCAAAAACCCCAAAAGGAAACAGGCAAGTCTGCATGACTCATCATCGAACGTACCATGTCTAACAGAGTACGATTTCTCCTCTCAGACACACCATTATTTTGTAGTGTTCTAGGTGGAGTGAGGTTTTATACAATACCACACTCATTCAGATCATAACGGAACTCATGACTCAGGTATTCGCCACCTCGATCAGATTGGAGTGTTTTAACCCTTTTACCCAACTAGTTTTCTACTTCATTCTTGAACTCTTTGAACTTTTCAAAGGTATCAGATTTGCACTTCATAAGATACACATATATGTATCTACTGAAATCATCAGTAAATGTAATGAAGTAGAAATACCCACCTCTAGCCATGGAGCTCATGGGTCCGCATACATCACTATGTACAACACCCAAGAGATCCTCAGCCCTCTTAGTATAACCAGTGAAAGGGAATTTAGTCATCTTGCCTAAAAAACAAGATTCGCATCGCTCAAATGATTCATAATCAAATGAGTCTAAAAGTCCATCTTTATGGAGCTTGGATATGCGCTTCTCGTTTATATGGCCCAAACGACAATGTCAGAGATATGTAGGGTTTGAGTCATTTATTCTTAGTCTTTTATTATTTTCTACATTGTAGATTAGATGGTCCAAGTTCAAAACATAAAGACCATTAAACAATTGGGATACAGCATAACAAACATCATTATTAAATATAGAACAACAGTTGTTCTTAATTATAAAAGAAAATCCATTCATGTCCAAGCATGAAATGGATATAATGTTTCTAGTTATGGCGGAACGAAATAATAATTATCTAGTTCTATTACAAGCCCACTTGGAAAAGAAAGACGGTAAACCCCTACAGCTACAGAAGCAACTCTTGCTCCATTGCCGACGTGCAGGTCCACCTCCCCTGTACTCAGTAATCTTCTCCTTCCCATTTCCTGCACATTTGTACAAATGTGAGAACCACATCCGGTATCTAATACCCAAGATGAAGGAGCAGAAAAGTTTATCTCTATAACATAAATATTTGAAGCGGAAATCATACCTCCCTTCATTTTCTGCAGACCCTCAATGTAAGAAGGACAGTTCCTCCTCCAATGACAAGCCTTGCCACAGTGGTGGCATTTCCCTTCCTTCACCGTGCTCTTCTTTTTATTCAGTGCAGAAGACTTGGGCTCAAGATGTGACTTAGGTCCCACCTTCATCTTCTTAGAGCCCTTGGCCTTGCCCTTGCCCTTATGCACCATCAGTATAGGGCTGTCAGGCTTGGCCTTCTTCATGTTGATCTCGGCAGTTCTTAACATGCCAAGGAGCTCGGGCTGTGTCTTGTCTATTTCATTCATGTTGTAGTTTAAGACAAACTGCTCATAACTGTCCGGCATCGATTGTAGGATCAGATCTGTGGCCAACTCTTGACCTAGAGGAAAACCCAGCCTTTCAAGGTTCTCTATATACCCAATCATCTTGAGTACGTGAGTCCCTACTGAGTCTCGAACTCCCATCTTGCCCTTAAATAACGCTTTTGTGACGTCGAACCTCTCTTAATGAGCCTGCCCTTGAAACATTTTCTTGGGATGCTCGTCAATCTCCTTGCACCCTATGTTTTCATGTTGCTTCTAAAGATCAGAGTTCATGGTGGCAAGCATAAGTCATTCAATGTATAAGGCATCATCAGTATACTTCTTATAAGTATCCTTATCAGCACGGGAAGAGTTCCCGGTCGGCACCTCAGGGGCTTCTTCTTCCAAGACATAGAGCTTTCGCTCTTGCATGAGAACAATTCTCAGGTTCCTGTACCAGTCCATGTAGTTGGTCCCACTGAGCTTATCCTTCTCAAGGATGGCTCTCAGAGACAGAGTGGAGTGTGAACCACTTGCCATGGAATTCTACAAGAATTCATGCAGAATAATATCAGTACCAAAATTTCAAAATACAATTTATTTTTAATTTGAACTTCAATTAAAACTCCCACTATTTTTATTCGAAATGATGGTCCTCACTATCAATTCTGAGAGTTCATGCGAGCTACTCTCTTAGTGGACAAGATCCGTATTTCACCAACACAAAGAGTCAGCTTTGGCTTTTCTCTCACGATGTGGTTACTTAGGTAGGCAACACTTGCCAATTGCATCCTCATGCTATTCTTGTATGGTTGGTGAATAACTCCTTATTCGCATCCATTATATGGTGTATGCCAACACTATGCCTCTAGGCACTCAACCTTTGAGGTCACCTAGTTAAGTTAGACCCGATGTCGACAGTGTGATATCACAATTATCCGCTCACACCTTACCAAGATAGATTAATGCACCTTGCTTTGGCAAGCCCACACTTCATCGATCGAGGCAGGAAGAGTGTCATCCATCGGAAGGCATCCGAACACTTAATATTTGATGAAGAGATTTTTGATAATTGGTTAACAATTAACCATGATCAACATTTGATCAATGTGCACATCCATAGAAAAAACACTTTTCCAAAATCCACATGCATCCCTTATGTGCACAACATGGTACTATCAACATTTGATGGAAGAAAGGGCTAAATCTGAACATCTGGACTCTTCCAAATCTTCAGATTTACATGCATTGGATAAAGGCAACTCGACTGAAAGTAGTAGACAAGCTCATCTCTCCTTGTTGGATTTAAAATCCAAAACAACACACGGGTTCATTAATCACTCGAGGGACGGTTACTGCTAAGGAGAAAACAATTTCAAACAATTAGAAATTACCACGAAATCCCAGATGTTTCTGGCGGGGTTCTAATCAAGAGACACGCCGATACTCGATGAACCATGATCGACGATACTCGACGAACCATAGTCGACGATACTCGATGAACCATAGTCGACGATACTCGACGAACCATAGTCGATGATACTTGACGAACCATAGTGGATGATACTCGACGAACCATAGTCGATGATACTCGACGAACCATAGTCGACGATACTCGACGAACCATAGTAAACGATACTCGTTGACAACATTTGCCGGACCCCATTCTATATGGTGATTGGAAACCTTTACCAACACAGTCAATCTTCCAACTTCTCCACATGCTCTTATGTGTGACCATGTTGTCTCATATCACGTTGGCAGTAAGATTACATGTTTGACCACTTCTAGATCACCATAGTAACTCCAACAGAGGATCTGATGCACATGCATAAAGTAGGACTTCACTTATCCAAGAAGGAGATTGTTACCCTTGACGATCGCTTCAGAGCCATGGAGAAACTAGCCAGATGGTAATCACCGTGATGGCTTTGCCTCCACAACGTATGACTCGGATCTCGAGTTAGACCGTTGACTCTCCTCCGACACCCGAATCTCTTCTCTTTCTCTTACTCCAAGCTCTCCCTTCTCTCTAGCTTAGAAAGAGAGTGATCCTTAGTAGAAGGAGAACTTCATCTCATTCCATGGCCTTATCCCTGCAGGAATAGGCTTGGACCACAGGATCTAAGTAGAAGGAATTGAACAGCCTTGATCTGCCCCCAAAGATCTATTTTTTGGCTGACACGGCCGGTGACATGCCCGTATCCCAGGTCGTGTTCCATAAGCAGCTAGGGAACCGACTCAATCCTGACCAGACCACGAGCTAAGACACGCCTGTGTCAATCACCTTACACGCCCGTGTCATAAGCTACACACCTGTGTCAAGGGGGGTGTTCCTCAATTGACACAGAACCAACTCCCCCGAGAAGAACACGGCTAAGGCACACTCCCATGTCCTTGGATGTGTGCCAAACATGCCCATGTGACACGCCCGTGTCACAGGCCTTGTTCAACACTCTAAGCCACTAAACGCCACTCAACTCCACTCAACTCCGCCCGGTCTCCAACCAAAGCAGGACACGCACTGGGACACGCCCGTTTCCTAGTCTGTGTCGCCTCACTAAACGATTGTCGACTGAAATTGTGTCGACACTTCAACACGCATAGTGAAGGACACGCCCTGGGACACGCCTGTGTCCCAGGCTGTGTACCTCCCCCGAGACACATTCGATTCCCACTCGTGTCATACTCGAGACCCACTCGAGTACCGAGAGCTTGACATGCCCTGGTAAAAGCCCGTGTCCCAAGCCGTGTCATCTAGCCTAAACGCGAAAATGGGGATTTGGGGTGTTACAACCCTCCCCGACTTATAAAAATTTCGTCCCGAAATTTAGCTCAAATACAATCATTCCTTTGTTGTAAATATACACAAAATGATCTGGGTGTACTTGCCCCGCGGCATCGCACAAAAAAAGTATTTTACAAACATACATACATACAATATGTCCATAGTACATCATAAAGGTAATAAAGTGCACACTCCACTTTATTTCCGCTCATCCGCGTCTCTCAAAATCTGCTTGGCGGCCTCCGTTAACTCCAAATTATGACCTCGATTTTGCTACTCTTCACGATTCCAGCATTGCGGCTCCTGCAACTTGAGAGTATACAGTCGAGGCTACGCCCGAGATGCAGATGACTCTGCCACGACTTTGCCCTTTTCCTCAGAGGACGCACCTGTCTTTTTCTAATCCTTTGAAGGAGCAATCCAACAATTACGGTGACATGTCCCAACCTACCACACCGAAAACATGTACACGTCTCCACACGTCCTTGCCCATACGTTGCTCCCGAAACAACTTCCGAAGATGTTTGTTCAGCGGGCCTGAATCTCTTCTTGTTTGGTTTCCTAAACTTCGATTGTTCGGACTACGGAACTTTGAACTCTGGATTTTCCACTGCGAAGTTCTTCTTGTCATGCACCCGTTTCAAGTCCTTCTCTAGCGTATAGGCTGTATCGACTAAGGCTTGGAAGCCTTGGTTCACTGAACTCGGGAGAACCAACTACAGTTCATCACGAAGTCCCTCATAAAACCTATTCATCATCCGTGCTACTTCCGCAAACATCGACCCCGTATAGCGCCCCAGCCTAGTGAACTCATGTAGGTAATCATCAACTGTACGCTCACCTTGCACCAAACGTTAAAACTCATTCTCCATTGCATTTTGTCGCGATACTGGCAAAAACTTTACCCAAAACAATCTGGAGAATTCCTCCATCGAAATCTCTCCCAGGCCTCTGCCTACCAACTGGTGCATCTCAACCTCATCCCACCAAAGCCTCACCTCTCATTCCAGCAGGAAAGTGGCTAAAGTGACTTTCTGCCCCTCATCAATCCTGATCGCTATCAGGATCCTCTTCACTCCTTAGAGACAATCCTCTGCCTGCGTTGGGGAATTCGCCCGACAAACATAGGTGGATGAAAATCCATTAACTGCTTTAGTTGCTTGTCCGCTGGGGTTCAGACTGCCCAGCTCTACTCCTTGTCAACTATACATCAACAAGACATCATTAGCCTTAAATCCAAAATGGCAAACATGTCCAATCACACACATTCCTTATGGACATTCTTGAGTTCATTTAAGTTAACACGGTTCGCATGTACACGTTCTCGCCACCCTATAAAAGAATTCGACCACGAATTCTAAAGCGGAAGACAAAAATAAGTTGATACGAAAATGTAACGACTCCACCCATTAAATGACATATAATAGAATGTCTGGCCGGGGACCCACACTATATGCCACAAACAGACGGCAAGGTCATAGGTTTATACCAAAATACCATCGCACCTAACCAAGAGCATTCAAGCAGAAGCTTATAACATACAAGAACACAACCATCAAATGTACACTACTATATAAATATCACATTTATATAAATAACCAGAAATGTATACAAGCACACCGCGCTCACGACCTTAAGGCCTTACAAGTTTCTCTTTACAAATGTGATTTCATACATCGACACGCAGGCCGGCTACACATAAAATCCAAAGTTTCGCATGGCCTTCAAGGGCCTACAAGAGGCAGCAGCAAGGACTTCAGCCCGCTAAATCCAATCAGCCCGCAACACATGCATAAGAACGTCCACCCCATGGGTGATCAACAAAGCAACGGTCAGCATTCAGCTGACCAATTATAACGACCTTACCCCTTACCCGGGGTAGTGGTTACTTCCATGCATCCAATAATATCATAACATATATATATATATATCACAATCACATCACAAATGCTGGCCTTCTTGCCAGATGTTCCGTGCACTCAGGGCACGCTTATGGTGTATCAAAAACCTCTAGGTTCCACCACCGATTTGAGGTGATTAGCTTGTCGGCCGATCATAAGTCTCCAATCCCCTGCTAAAGACCTCACGCACCCAACCCACTCAAAGGCGTTCACCTGACGACAACTAGTGAGCACTATAGGTCGACCTATCCTCGTAGTATGACAAGCCCGTGAAACCACACATCTACGTTGCCACTACTCGACCGCTCATAATGCAGGTACACAGTACCTCTAGATCAACTTCCCACCATAGGGTAACAAGCCCGTGAAACCACACCTATGCATTGCTACCAGTCGATCTCTCATAAAACCAGCACATAGTGCCGCTTTCGCATCTATCAACAAGCTCATGCCGAGCATACAACCAAAGGAGCTATACAAAGCTTCCTTACCACAATTCACAAGCATCCTCACACTCTCCGCAAGCTATTTGATTTATACACAGAGTCTTCTCCGGTTCGCAGCATCTCAAATCCATACTATCCATCCAGATGGGCTTCATACAACATGCCTATTCCGTACTACACACTTCCAGATCTAAATGCAGACTCAACCGCTAGAATCGCTTACGCTTTCCACCTCTTAGTGGAGTATCCCATGCACATGCATAAAGTAGGACTTGACTTGTCCAAGAAGGAGATCGTTACCCTTGACGATCGCTTCAGAGCCATGGAGAAACTAGTCGGATGGTAATCACCGCGACGGCTTTGCCTCAAAAATGCTGGCCTCGGATCTCGAGTTAGACTATTGACGCTCCTTCGGCAGCCAAATTTCTTCTCTTTCTCTTCCTCGAAGCTATCCCTTCTCTTTAGCTTTGAAAGAGAGTGATCATTAGTAGAATGAGAACTTCATCTCATTCCACGGCCTTATCCCTACAGAATAGGCTTGGACCACATGATCTAAGCAGAAGGAATTGAACGGCCTTGATTTGCCCCCAAAGATCTATTTTTGGGCTGACACGGCCTGTGACATGCCCGTGTCCTAGGCCGTGCTCCCTAAGCGGCTAGGGAACCAACTCAATCCTGACCAATTTTGCCGCATCACCAACAATCAAATATATTGTACCTTCTCTTGTACTCATGCTTTACCTGTTGTATGGGAGGTCTAGTATGGGCCATAGACGTGGTCGGTCTCGCATTGTTAACCCTATAAATTTTGAAACTCCACGAGTTAACAATGCGAGACCGACCACTCTCAACATTAATATTCCTAGTGGTGTTAGGTTAACAAGGAACCAAGGACCCAAATCGATTTGGGTTCGTAAGGTAAAATTATTAATGATTGCAGGTATGTCCAAAGGCAAATGAAACTCAAATCCAGTATCAAGACAGTGGATGCTCTCGGCAGATGACCGAGACTAGAAGCCTACTACGAGAATTCACCCCAGTTGAAGGCAGACAAAAAGTTACCTTTGGATGGTCTAATAGGGGAATTACTAAAGGCTACGATATGATTTCCAATGACATAGTCTTTTTCACAGACTTGGCTTATGTTGAAGGATTGCAACATAATCTGATAAGCATAAGTACATTATGTGACAAAGGCTATATAGCTGAGTTCTACAAGGAAAAGTGTCAGATACATCATCTACTAATTTGGAGACGATCTTAACTGGCACTCGGAGTAGAAATATTTTCTTTTTAAATATTCTATGTTTAGACAATTCTACACCAGTGTGTTTTTAGCAAAAGATGGTGCGTCTCTTTGTGACCAATGACACAAGAGATTAGCACATATTAATTTCAAAACTATAAATATGTTATTTTCTCACAACATAGTGTGTGATTCCCACAACATTAAGTGCCTTAAAGAAAGTCCATGTCACGCATGCTAGATGGGTAAGCAGATAAGGGCTACCTTTAAGGGCATCTCTGAAAAAGATTCCTCTGCGAGTTTATATTTACTACATATGGACTTATTCAGTCCTATGTCAATTCACAGTTTAGGAGGTAAAGTCTATACATTGGTAATTGTTGATGACTACTCTCGTTTTACTTGGTTGTTCTTTCTAAAATACAAGTCAGACACCTTTGAAGCTTTCACTAATTTTATTAGGCAAAATTTAGAACGAATTAAACTACTCAGTGGTAAAAATTAGAAGGGATCATAGAATAAAATTTGAGTCTGGTTCCATGACAAAATTTTGTGGAAGTCAAGTTATCATTCATGAGTTTTCCTCCCCGTGTACTCCACAACAAAATGGAGTTACCGAGAGAAGGAATAGAACCCTCATTGAAGCATGTAAGATTATATTGAATGAAACTTCACTAATGGAGTACTTCTAGGGCGAAGCAGTCAACACAGCTTGCCACGTGCAAAATAGAGCACTAATCAACAAAAACCATTGTATGACTCCCTATGAACTACTAAAAGACAGAAAACCGACTGTGTCCTACCTTAGGATCTTTGGCAGTAAATTCTTTGTACTTTACAATGGGAAGTATTACCGCACGAATTTTAGTGACAATTTTTGAAGGTATTTTTGTAGGTTATAGTAGCCATAGTAAGTCATATTGGATTTCTAATAAGAAAACCCTGGTGATATAAGAATCTATGCATGTTGCATTTATTGAGACAAGCATGCTTCATAGCAACTCGTCTAGTATTGTTGGTGCAAATGCATGTACAAGGTTCAAAGAACTAAGCTTGGAAGAAACAGTCAAGGAAGATGCTCCAAGCTCATTCAAGGTCAATGACCAAGTATGGTGGATTAAGAGCGACTAGATGAAGAACTGCCTCAACCTATAGGAGATGCAATGGACATGACAAAACCTGCTGGTGGGAGAGAAAAAAATCTTGTGTTCAGGAACCTATGAGAACACCTGACTGATCTTATTATTGGAGAGCCAAGCGATGGTGTCAGAACCAGAAAAGGTACTGCTAACGAGATATTACATTATAGTTTTTTATCTCAAGTTGAGCCAAAGAAGTTTGAAGAAGCAAACAAAGATGCCTCTTGGATAATGTCCATGCAAGAGGAGCTCAATCATTTTCAACCATGCAAAGTCTGGGAGTTGGTGCCAAGGCCCAAAGGATAGAACGTGATCGGTACCAAATGGGTATTCAGAAACAAGCTGGACGAAAATGGAGTAATTATAAAGAATAAAGCCAGGCTTATAGCACAAGGATACAGATAAGAAGAAGGGATCGACTTCTATCAGACATATGCTCCAGTGTCCAGACTCAAAGCAATCAGAGTGTTTCTTGTGTATTCTTCCCTCAAAGTCTTCAAGGTCTATCAAATGGACATGAAGTCAGCATTCCTCAACGAGAATCTGAACGAGGAAGCATACGTAGCTCAACCCCAAGGTTTTGTTAAATAAACTTTCCCTTACAATGTCTATTTTCTTAATAAAGCTCTTTATGGTTTGAAATAAGCTCCCAGAGCTTGGTACGAGATTTTATCTAGCTTTCTTCTTGATAACAAGTTCATAAGAGGAAAGATAGACAAGTCATTATTTCTTGGGAAGTAAAAGGCAAGATTTTGCTAGTGCAAATCATGTCGACGATATTATCTTTTGCTCTGCGGAAGACAACCTTTGCAAGATGTTTTCTAAACTTATGCAAGGGAAGTTTGAAATGAGCAGTATGGGAGAGCTGAAGTATTTCTTAGGAATTCAGGTGAGACAATTTGAAGATGGAATTTTCATCTCTCAGACGAAGTTCCCAATGAGTTGCTTAAGAAATTCATAATGGAGAACACAACCTCAATGAGGTCTCCAATAGGTTCAACTATATCTCTGGACAAAGATAAGAAAGGGAAACTAAAAGCCTTTGTTTTAAAGGTAGCTTGCAACCTAGAGGGGGGTGAATAGATTTATTGGTATCTTGTGACTTTCTTTAAGTTTCTTCTTTAAGTGCTTAGTGTGTTAGCAGTTATCAGCTTTCAAGAACCTGGAATAAAGAAACAACACAAAAAAGCACACACAGAATATATAGTGGTTCCCCAAATTATGGGTACGTCCTCTCACCTCCCACTTTTTTAACTTTCAGTTAGATAAGGCACTTCTCCAATACTCAGCTCAAAGAGCTAACACCTCATATCCCTTAGGATCTATCAGTATCGTCCAAGACATACTGCTCAGGCATTAAGCACTACAACTCAGTAATCAACTGATCACCAAGCTCAGGACAAAGGCCCTACCACTCAGGCTAGGAGGACAGCCCTACCTCAGAGTAAACTTGCTCCTACCTCATAGAGAATAACTCTCCTATAGCTCAGGAACAAAGGCCCTAACTCAGATCCAAAGGATCCTAAAGCTCAGTGACAAGTGCCCTACAACCTAGAGAGAATGACCCTCCTACCTCAGGCTCAAAATCCCTACAACGCTAAAACACTTAGAAAAGTTTTCTATCACTTGGTGTTGAGTAAGTAAGCTTCACTCAATGCCATAACACATAGATTTGATTTTAGTCACTAGGCGTTGAGTGAGTAAGCTTCACTCAATGCCAAACTACTAAACAAATTTCCTTCTATTACTAGGGGTTGAGTGAGCAGTCTTCACTCAACGCATTTGGACATAGCCAAATTTCTGTAAAATCACAGTCTCTGACTGACTAAGGTTCGGTCAATGCTTTTTATCACATGGCGTTGAGTGAGTAAGCTTCCCTCAATTCCTGTGGACTTAGTCAAATATCTACACAGATTTTCTGTGCGTTTACTTTCTTAGCTATATTCAACGATTTATGTTGTATGGCGTTGAGTGAGTAGATTTCACTCAATTCCTATGGATTTAGCAACATTTATGCCTATTTCTTCTTAGGCTTTCATTTCCTTAGCCTGTCTCACTTATTTTTTCTATATGGCGTTGAGTGAGTAGACTTCACTCAACTCCTATAGACTTAGTCACATTTTCAGCTTGCCAATTATTAGGCTGACTATCCAAGCTATACTAAATGCTTTTACTCACCTGGCATTGAGTGAATAGACATCACTCACTGCCTATGGACATAGCGATTTCCAGCCTATCCAACATCTTCCCTTGCATGTGGCATTGAGTGAACTTGCTTCACTCAATGCTTGTGGACTTAGACAGATTTTTGTCCCTCCATATCTTAACTTTGTTACAACCTATCACATCACTTGGAATACCTGTCATATTAATGTCTCAAGGACTAACTTGCATGCATTAACTTAAGCATACATCAAATACAACTTCATGTATATCATTGACATGATTGCCTTCTTCAAATCTGGGACATTGTGGGCAATGGACCCAACAATCCCCCCGTTATTTGAAGAGGTCAAAACCCACAATCAATTGAGTAAATGACATACACTAATATATGCAGCAGTAGAATATTAACTTAAAATAAGAGAAGAAGTTTTAGTTACCTCACTTCCTTATCTATAGGGTAATCATCATCACACCTACTCCCCCTGAATTGATGCTACCTGGTCTTGATCAATTTGATCATATCCTTCTCATAGTTATGATACCACTTGTATCCTTCTCCTCCTGTCCCTCTGATACCAGATCATATCCTTCTCCTCCCCCTTTTTGACATCTGTAAATAGTCAGGGAGGCACTAATTATCTATTCCCACTTTTTGAGTACAAATAAGCAGCATTTGAACCACTTGAGAGTACTGGTGTAATGTTTGACTTGCTCCCCCTCAACTGAAGCATCATCTATAATGCTTCTTGATAGACACTTTAGTCTACACAATTTGGATAGTACTTCAACTAGCATGATACCATTCAAGATATATAACTTAAAAAATCTTCAATTCACTTAAATACTTGTCCACCTGCAAGAAGGAATACAACCTTTAACAATATTAGGAGCAATTGAAGCTATACCAGGTTCAATATACCCAATTCAAACTTGAAGGTGTTGAACTTTGCTTCATCTATTGGCTTAGTGAAGATGTCAGCCACTTACTTGTTTGTAGGGACAAACTCAAGGTTTATATTTTCACATTCCACATGCTCCCTAATGAAATGATATCTAATATCAATGTGCTTTGTCCTTCTATGAGAGATAGGATTCCTAGCAATTGAGATTGCACTAGAATCACAATATAAGGGACTTTTATTTATTTGGAGGTTATAATCCTGGAGTTGATGCTGGATCTATAGCAATTGAGCACAGGAGCTACCTATTGAGATGTACTCTTACTCTGTAGTTGAGATTGCAACACTTGCTTGCTTCTTATTGCTCCAAGATACTAGTCTTCCTCCCCAGAACTGACAGGTGCAATAAGTGCTCTTCATGTTGCATTTGCAGCCTGCAAAATCTGCATCTAAATAGCATGTTAGTTAAAACTCCCCATTCCTAGGGTACCATAGGCCAAGATCCAGTATGCCCTTAAGATACCTCAAAGTCATCTTTGCAGTAGAGTAGTGAGATTCTTTAGGGAAAGCCTGATACCTAACACAAACACATATGACATACATGATGTCTGGCCTACTTGCAGTTAGATATTGAAGGGAGCAAATTATCCCTCTATACAAAGTTTCATCAACAGGTTTCCCAGCCTCATCTTTTCCTTTAGGCATACTTGTAACGCCCCCGGTTTTTCAGTATTGATTGAATATTCCTTTGGCGTTACGTTGGCGCATTTTTGGCTTGTGCCGTTGTTAGAGTACCTCGTTAGGTGTTCTTAGAGGTTATAGCCTGTTGTTTGGTTTCCCCAGCTAGCCGGTGTCTGTTTTGGAGGCCCGGCTGAGCCTCTTAGGGAATCCTTGTGTTTTGGCTTCGGGCGAGGCTAACCCGAGTGTGGGATCACCGGAAATTGTTTCTGACTTCGCCGTTGTTTTCGTAGCCCGAGTATTTGGCTACGACGCGAGTTTGGTCGAAAACTGAGAGCATTAATTTTCGCGTCGTTCCGACGGTCGCTCGTTAGCGAGTCGTAACCTTATGCGAGCGTATTTGCATGCTTATGCATTCTTGGCGCATCGAGCGGTTTGGGCGAGCCGATGCGTAATTGCACGTGCGCTTGCGTGTGCGTGCGTGCGGGTAGAACTTGTGCGCGCGGATGCATGTTAATAGACGTATATATATAAATATTAGTGTACGTAACTAGTGTGGTTAGTGGTTTTCGTAATTAATTAGTGAGTATATAGTTATAGGATTTTATAGTATTAAGATTGTGTTAGGAGATTTTATTTTTGGGCTAGGATTAGGTTCCATTAATAGTTAGTGTTAATTGGTAGAGTTATAATAATTATATAACATATGTACATAAGTTACTGTATAGTTTAGTTATTAGATTTAATAGGTGGCTGAAATTAGGTTGTTATTGGATGTTATCATATTTATATAAATATATATATAGATAGATATGTGTTAGGTATAAGTTATATTATTCGTATTATTAGTATAATATATTAGGTAACTAGTGGGTGTTATATTATTAGTATTAGGTCTTCCCCCCCCCCTTTTTCCTGTGTGATTTTCCCGACCTGGCGGCCTGCATTCCGAGCCCTGTGCGGAAGAAGGCGGACGCCGACCCTGCTCCGACCGCCCCCTCCCGCCGTTTTTGGCCTCGAAACCTTCCTCTAAGGCCAGATCCGGACTCCTCTCATCGCGATCTCCATTCCGAGGTGAGTATTTTGGGATTTCACCATTTGTTTTTCTGAATCGGTGGTGCGGGTTCGCCTTGTTCTTCCTTCTCCCCGATCTTTAATTGCCCAGATTTTGTCCAGGTTTTTCTTGCTGTAATTTTGTTACTTGCGGCCGGCGGATGGGAAGAGGGTGCTTGGCCGAAAATTTTGAAGACAACCAAGGCAAGTGCGCCCCCCTCGCCCTTGCCAAAGTGATTCAATGTAGTGCCCCTTGGTTTGCTTGATTTCATAACTAACCCTCCTAAGCTTTTGGTTACCCGATATTTTTGGTGCTAATCCTCATTTGTTCTATGTCGTGGTCTCACGGTTAGGAGTGTTAGATCGAATTTTATACCAAATGATTATTTAGTTTAAATGTTGTATTTTGGGACTTTGAGTCATGCTTGGATTACGTTAAGGATAGTAACTTGTTCTTGTTCAAATCCCTTGTTTGCTTGAATTGCGGTCGAAAAGAGTTTAGCTGTAAAGGTTCTTTATGTTTGGTTCAAAAAATGCCCAAACCGAATATATTGCTTGTAGCTTTGCTCTTTTCATTAAATTGCTGTAGCTTTGGATCTTGCCCAG
Organism: Platanthera zijinensis; assembly: GCA_039513925.1. NCBI lineage: Eukaryota > Viridiplantae > Streptophyta > Magnoliopsida > Asparagales > Orchidaceae > Platanthera > Platanthera zijinensis. The sequence goes on along the minus strand of CM077085.1, from coordinate 197,131,959 downwards.
AGCGAGTGTAGTTCGAAGTCTCATGTGTTAGCTCTTGTTCATTAATTTCAGTTAGAACTTGTCTAAAGGGTTAGTAGTAATGACTTGTTAGAACCTCGTCCATTTCATATCTAGTTTATAGAGCGTGGTTTTTCCATGGGTGTAAACCAAGACCAACTCATTTTATTATGAAGTTAATTGTTTATGTTCGCATCTAGTTAATCGTTTATGTTTGGTATTAAATCAATCGTGCGTCGATAGGTATCAAATTAATTATGTATGTCTTTGTATCAAGTTGATTAGGTATGTTTTGATATTTAATCATTGGTAAACGTTTGGTTCACGAATTACTTGTAGGTGCCTAATATCAAGCTATTGGTCGAGATTTAATATCGAGCTGCCTGCAGATATTTTGTATCAAATCACTTTCTATTTTTTTTATTTTGTGTCAAACCGCTTGATTAGACAAATTGGATGTTTTGACCTCTGGCATATAAGGTTCCTAGGTGGGTTGCTCTAGTGAGTTTAAGATTTGGTGTGACTTCTTGGTGGTTCATGAAACCACCGGTAAGGGTTTTCCCGAGTCACTTAGCACTGGAGTAGGATGTGATTTAGGGGAGAGTTGGACCGATGCCGCCACCCCTATTTTCTTCTTGTCTTACTAAGGCAGTACAGGCTATTTGGTTGAGTTGGACTGATACCGCCGCCACAGCACCTAGAAGATATTTAGGCATGATAGGCTTGGTTTGACATGTGGTCACCAGTCTAGGCCCTTGTTGCTGATTTTATCCACCTCCAGTACTAAGTGATTCTTTCCGCTCTAGCTCTATGTTAGGATTGTTATTGTGCTAATCCTTCTTGCAGAGATTCTTGGAGCTTGGCTTCATTCGTGCACCTGGTGCACCCCTTCTTACTCACTTTTGATGAGTATTTTTCTTACCTGTTTTTCTTACCTTACTTTTCCTGTACTTGTTTACTTCATTTCTACTTGTCCTTACCTGATCTTAATTCCTGTTTGAATCTATTGTATCTTTGCTTTTCCTTTTGATAGTTGCTTTGCTGAGGTGTTCTTTTTTTCTGAATACCTCAGGTATAGGTATTTAGCCGACTGTGCGGCTAGTTTGTTCCTGGAGATTTTCTAGCATTTCAGCTGCTACTGTGGTTCTCAGTTCCTCTTGTTTGGGAGGTAGTTTTCTTTAGACTTGTAGTATAGACATACCTACTCATCAGTGGGTTCGTGTCAGAGGTTGACGCCCACTGGTGGTTTCTCTTTTAGATACTTTGCACTTGCTTACACTGTTAGTTTTACTTCTTGGGTAATATTAAATTTGCTCTTGGGATGATTTATGTTAGGATGCTAGTTACTTTTAAAACCTAAAAAGCACTATTAGGTAAATATATAAGTCATGATCTGCATGTTTTACAAACTCATACATTACTTTCAAGGCGATGTAAAAAGATCATTTTTCTTATATATATATATATATAAATTAAATCTAGGGTCCTGCATAGTATAAGATGTCCCCTGGGGACACTTATGCATTCTCTCTTAGGATGCATAAATGTAAATAAAGTATTTTCCGCTGCGTATAAGTATAATTTTGAAGTGTGGACTAGATGATCTACAGAGCCGAGGGATACGGCCTTAAAAATATAACTGAATTTCTAGTAATTTAACTTATGATTTTTCAAAAAATAAAGTAGATAGTGTTTTGCCTGAGCGTCAGCAGTTATCCCCTGCTCGACGTGGCATCACAACGCGTGTTTTCTCAAACTCTGATAATTCTTGATTCGGAGAAAATGCGGGTTGTGACAGTTGGTATCAGAGGGAGGTTGCTTGACAAATTGTTGGGCAACCTTTCTCTGTAAGTATTAGGTGTTTAGAGTCATATCATACACACACCGATATGTCATCAGCACGTCTTGGCTGAAGCACGAACACTACACTCATAGCATGACATGAAGTATACGAGGCATATTATGTAGTATGAGATGCATAATATGTGTTTGTATATGGATCCACCATAGGAGGCAACATGTGAGGGTTATGTTGTATGGGATGCATAACCTCACCACATGAATGCGGCTAGCACGTTTTCTTTTTCGTTGCATGGAAATGTTATGTAGTATGGGATGCATAACATTTTCATGTGTACGCCGCTCATAACATGCATTAGGGCCTTTTTAGAATGCATAGCACAATCATGCATAGCATATCATTGCATAAGCACAACGTGCCAAGCTAAAGATTTGCAGGATGACATATGTACACACATGGTTTTGAGTCAAAAAGAATATAAATACATGCATTCATGGTCTAGGCACCAGAGCTAGTATGATGGTGGTAAACCATCTTAGGTTAAGCATGATATCATTTTTGTAAAAAAAAATATATAAAACCCCAGAGCAAGTTGGCAATTAAAGCAAGTACTTATGTAGGTTTGTCTATACCTGTTTGTTTTGTCCTAGTAGTTGAACTAGGTTTCGATTATTGTGTTGTTTGCTCGTATAGCATGGCGCCTAAGCGTAGAGTGTCGAGGTCGACTCCCCAATCTGAGGGCGAGTCGTCAGGCGCGCAGAGAGAGACGATGATTGTAGAACTGCGCCAGTGCATGGAGACCATGGCGGGTCAGGTAGTGGCGATGCATGTGCAGTTGCAGGAATTGTTGGGTGCAACCTTAGGACGACAGCCTGGTGAGCCAGCCCCCGCTGTGGTGGAAAATGAGAGCGAGATCAGCAAATTTAATAAGATTGTTTCTGGATTGTTTGCTGCTGAAGAGTGCAGAGTAAAAGGCTTCTTGGGTGGCCTCCCAAGTGACATTCATCAGTACTCTAATACTTACCAATTCGAGACTGATGGAAGGTCAGTGGAAATTGCTCTTAAAGTTGATACTATCGGCCATGCTAAGGATAGAGACATGATGCTAAGGAAGGATAAAAGAAAGACCGATGAGGGTAAGACCATCCAGGTATCCGGTGATGTTTCAAGGTAAAGGAGTAAGGAAATGTGTAGCTTCTGTGGCCGATCAGGCCACCCCTTTGAAAGATGTTTTAAGCAAATGAAGGCTCAAAAGAAGGACCAAGTTCAGGAGGTTCTGAAGACCCCCAAACGAGATCTAGTGTGTACCTCGTGCAAGAAGAAGGGGCATGAGGTGGCCAATTGTTGGGATAAAGGTAAGGTCTGCTTTCAGTGTGGGCAAAAGGGACATGTTAAGACAAGGTGCCCGCAATTTCAGCCTGCCCCACCTCAAGTTTTACCTCAGGTGCAGTACTTGGACAAAGGAAAGGGTAAGCTGATCGCGTCGATCGAGGAAGAAATTCAGTCTTCGACCCAAATGATTTCAGGTTAGGTTATAGCTTGTTTTATCTTCTTCCTGGTTTGTCGTTTGTTCGTTTAGTTGTGTACGCGATTTGTATATGGAAGTTTAAGGTAAAGAGCAGTTAGGCGCGTGTTCTTTTTGGTTTTGTCGCTACCCACCCATTCGCGTCTAAGACCTTGGTAGAGTGTCACGGTTTGACCCTCTGTCGGATTGGTGACATGTTTTGTGTCAAGTTTTCCTTCTGATGATTTAGTGGTATCAGACCAAGTTGTTCAGTTGTGTCCGAATCAATTGGGTGATTTTCTAGTGGCTTTTGATTTAAAGGTGATAGACCAGGAAGTTTTTGATGTGATTTTGGGCATGCATGGGTCGTCTGGGCATGACGCTGTTATCCGGTGCAAAAATTTAGCGCTTGGACCTCAAGATGGATGACGGTCGACCCAAGGGTGTTTATGGTGATCCGTGTTAGGCTTCTCCAGTTATCTTCTGCGGTTTGTGCTTGGAAGCCGTTAGCTTCGGGATGTTTGTTTGTTTGGGTTCAGCTTTTTTAGAAACCGGTGTTCGTTGTCGCGTTTAGAGGAGATTCCCTTGGTGCGCGAGTGTGCAGATGTCTTCCTAGTTAATTTTCCTCCTGTGTGAGGCGTAGAGTTGGTCCTAAATCTGGACCTTTTATGATTGTGTTTTTAGGTGATGCTTTGGGTATTCTCTTAATGTCGTAAAACATGCCCATCCTTGTCCTTAGTGTTGCCTGCCTTGATGAACCTCAGGATGTGTACTAGTTTGAGCAGGTTTGTGTTTTTGGTTATATCGTATGGTTTGGCAAGTGTACTCTCGGCCTTTATGGATTTGATGAACCGCGTGTACAAGGACTTCCTGGATAAGTTCGTGGTCGCGTTCATCGTCGATGTTTTGATTTATTCCCGCGATGCTGTGGAGGGTGACCGGCATCTGCATTTGGTTTATCTGCTTTGAAGGACCATAAGCTATTCGCCAAATTTAGTAAGCGCAAGTTTTGGTTACCTCGGGTTCCTTTCTGGGTCATGTGGTTAGGAAGGACATGATTTATGTCAACCCAGAATAGATTGCTGCTATTATAAGATGAGATTTCAGCCGATCCAGAGAAAAATAGCTATGGTTATGGAATAGGCTAGGATTTCAATCGAAGCATGAGAATGCAGTTTTGTTTGGAGTAATAAGCACGGGGAAGCTTTTCAAGAATTAAAGATTTGAGTATGCACTGCTCTGACGAGTTGAATTGTGTAGTGAGGTGCATGGTGTCAGTGTTGCCTACCACCCGTGTCCTAACTAAGATGTATTAGGACTTGAAGCAGATTGCTTTGTGTTTGTTTCTGAGTGTTCCTCATGCTAGCTTGTTAAGGCCGATCATGGAAGGCCTGGTGGCAAGTTGACTCCATTAGAAATCCCGACTTGAAAGTGGGAGAGCATCTCGATGGATTTTATTTCAGGCTTGCCGCGATCTCCGAGAGAATTTGATTCAGTCTTGGCTATGGTTGTCAGATTAGCGAAGTGTGTTCACTTCGTACCTTAATGAGATGGATTACCCCTTGAAGAAGATAGTTGAGCTGTATTTGAATAAAGTCATCCGGTCGCTTGGAGTTCCTATAAGCAACATATCAGATCGAGACTCCAGGTTTACGTCTCGCTTCTGGAAGAGTTGCAAGAAGGTTTGGGTACTGATTTGAGATATTCTACCACATATCATCCACAGAAAAATGTTCAGGCGGAGCGAGTTAACCCGATCGTGGAGGATACAATCAATTGTTGTATTTTAGACCACGGAGGAGCGTGGGATGAGCGTTTGAGGCTGATGGTATATACGTGCTATAAAAATTATCAAGAAAGCCTGCAAATGGCTCCTTTTGAGCTCTGTATGGGAGGCGCTGTAGGAATCCCCTGTTTTGGACCGAGGTTGGTGAGAGGTCATTGTTGGGCCCGGATGCCCTTGAAGAAATGGATGTTGCTGCGAGGCTTATTCGAGAGATGCTTCAGATAGCCTAAGATTGATATGAGAAGAACGCCAGATCTGAATTGGTATTTGCTGTAGGAGACTTGGTATTTATTAAAGTTTCCCCGATGATTGAAATCAAGAGGGTTGGTAAGAATCAGAAGTTTGACCCAAGGTATGTGGGGCCATTTTTAATCGTTGAGTGAATTGGTGTGGCAGCTTATAGGCTGGACTTGCCCGCGAACTTTCCAGGTGTGCACAATGTTTTTTTTCATGTAAGCCAGCTACGGAAGCGTGTGCTAAACGATAGGCAAGTTTTGGATTTTGTGTCTCAGTTAGAGCCGAATTTTTTTTTGTTGAGACGCCTGTCCGCGTTTTTGGATACTCAAGATCAGGAGTTGCGGAGAAAGTCAATCTTGATGGTCAAAGTTTTGCGGAGGAATCAGGGCGTGGAAGCGCGACTTGGGAATTAGAGTCGTCTATGAGGGAGGCTCACCCTCACCTGTTTCTCTGATTGTGCTCGGTATGTTTGATATTTTTTTTACTAACTCTTGGTTAGTTCTGTTCTTTTCCTTCTATGATAGAAGTTGGTGCGTAAAGTTTCGGGGCGAAACTTTCTTTTAGGGGGAGTGATTGTAACGCCCCCGGTTTTTTAGTATTGATTGAATATTCCTTTGGCGTTACGTTGGCGCATTTTTGGCTTGTGCCGTTGTTAGAGTACCTCGTTAGGTGTTCTTAGAGGTTATAGCCTGTTGTTTGGTTTCCCCAGCTAGCCGGTGTCTGTTTTGGAGGCCCGGCTGAGCCTCTTAGGGAATCCTTGTGTTTTGGCTTCGGGCGAGGCTAACCCGAGTGTGGGATCACCGGAAATTGTTTCTGACTTCGCCGTTGTTTTCGTAGCCCGAGTATTTGGCTACGGCGCGAGTTTGGTCGAAAACTGAGAGCATTAATTTTCGCGTCGTTCCGACGGTCGCTCGTTAGCGAGTCGTAACCTTATGCGAGCGTATTTGCATGCTTATGCATTCTTGGCGCATCGAGCGGTTTTGGCGAGCCGATGCGTAATTGCACGTGCGCTTGCGTGTGCGTGCGTGCGGGTAGAACTTGTGCGCGCAGATGCATGTTAATAGACGTATATATATAAATATTAGTGTACGTAACTAGTGTGGTTAGTGGTTTTCGTAATTAATTAGTGAGTATATAGTTATAGGATTTTATAGTATTAAGATTGTGTTAGGAGATTTTATTTTTGGGCTAGGATTAGGTTCCATTAATAGTTAGTGTTAATTGGTAGAGTTATAATAATTATATAACATATGTACATAAGTTACTGTATAGTTTAGTTATTAGATTTAATAGGTGGCTGAAATTAGGTTGTTATTGGATGTTATCATATTTATATAAATATATATATAGATAGATATGTGTTAGGTATAAGTTATATTATTCGTATTATTAGTATAATATATTAGGTAACTAGTGCGTGTTATATTATTAGTATTAGGTCTTCCCCCCCCCCCTTTTTCCTGTGTGATTTTCCCGACCTGGCGGCCTGCATTCCGAGCCCTGTGCGGAAGAAGGCGGACGCCGACCCTGCTCCGACCGCCCCCTCCCGCCGTTTTTGGCCTCGAAACCTTCCTCTGAGGCCAGATCCGGACTCCTCTCATCGCGATCTCCATTCCGAGGTGAGTATTTTGGGATTTCACCATTTGTTTTTCTGAATCGGTGGTGCGGGTTCGCCTTGTTCTTCCTTCTCCCCGATCTTGAATTGCCCAGATTTTGTCCAGGTTTTTCTTGCTGTAATTTTGTTGCTTGCGGCCGGCGGATGGGAAGAGGGTGCTTGGCCGAAAATTTTTAAGACAACCAAGACAAGTGCGCCCCCCTCGCCCTTGCCAAAGTGATTCAATGTAGTGCCCCTTGGTTTGCTTGATTTCATAACTAACCCTCCTAAGCTTTTGGTTACCCGATATTTTTGGTGGTAATCCTCATTTGTTCTATGTCGTGGTCTCACGGTTATGAGTGTTAGATCGAATTTTATACCAAATGATTATTTAGTTTAAATGTTGTATTTTGGGACTTTGAGTCATGCCCGGATTACGTTAAGGATAGTAACTTGTTCTTGTTCAAATCCCTTGTTTGCTTGAATTGCGGTCGGAAAGAGTTTAGCTGTAAAGGTTCTTTATGTTTGGTTCAAAAAATGCCCAAACCGAATATATTGCTTGTAGCTTTGCTCTTTTCATTAAATTGCTGTAGCTTTGGATCTTGCCCAGAGCGAGTGTAGTTCGAAGTCTCATGTGTTAGCTCTTGTTCATTAATTTCAGTTAGAACTTGTCTAAAGGGTTAGTAGTAATGACTTGTTAGAACCTCGTCCATTTCATATCTAGTTTATAGAGCGTGGTTTTTCCATGGGTGTAAACCAAGACCAACTCGTTTTATTATGAAGTTAATTGTTTATGTTCGCATCTAGTTAATCGTTTATGTTTGGTATTAAATCAATCGTGCGTCGATAGGTATCAAATTAATTATGTATGTCTTTGTATCAAGTTGATTAGGTATGTTTTGATATTTAATCATTGGTAAACGTTTGGTTCACGAATTACTTGTAGGTGCCTAATATCAAGCTATTGGTCGAGATTTAATATCGAGCTGCCTGCAGATATTTTGTATCAAATCACTTTCTATTTTTTTATTTTGTGTCAAACCGCTTGATTAGACAAATTGGATGTTTTGACCTCTGGCATATAAGGTTCCTAGGTGGGTTGCTCTAGTGAGTTTAAGATTTGGTGTGACTTCTTGGTGGTTCATGAAACCACCGGTAAGGGTTTTCCCGAGTCACTTAGCACTGGAGTAGGATGTGATTTAGGGGAGAGTTGGACCGATGCCGCCACCCCTATTTTCTTCTTGTCTTACTAAGGCAGTACGGGCTGTTTGGTTGAGTTGGACTGATACCGCCGCCACAGCACCTAGAAGATATTTAGGCATGATAGGCTTGGTTTGACATGTGGTCACCAGTCTAGGCCCTTGTTGCTGATTTTATCCACCTCCAGTACTAAGTGATTCTTTCCGCTCTAGCTCTATGTTAGGATTGTTATTGTGCTAATCCTTCTTGCAGAGATTCTTGGAGCTTGGCTTCATTCGTGCACCTGGTGCACCCCTTCTTACTCACTTTTGATGAGTATTTTTCTTACCTGTTTTTCTTACCTTACTTTTCCTGTACTTGTTTACTTCATTTCTACTTGTCCTTACCTGATCTTAATTCCTGTTTGAATCTATTGTATCTTTGCTTTTCCTTTTGATAGTTGCTTTGCTGAGGTGTTCTTTTTTCTGAATACCTCAGGTACAGGTATTTAGCCGACTGTGCGGCTAGTTTGTTCCTGGAGATTTTCTAGCATTTCAGCTGCTACTGTGGTTCTCAGTTCCTCTTGTTTGGGAGGTAGTTTTCTTTAGACTTGTAGTATAGACATACCTACTCATCAGTGGGTTCGTGTCAGAGGTTGACGCCCACTGGTGGTTTCTCTTTTAGATACTTTGCACTTGCTTACACTGTTAGTTTTACTTCTTGGGTAATATTAAATTTGCTCTTGGGATGATTTATGTTAGGATGCTAGTTACTTTTAAAACCTAAAAAGCACTATTAGGTATATATATAAGTCATGATCTGCATGTTTTACAAACTCATACATTACTTTCAAGGCGATGTAAAAAGATCATTTTTCTTATATATATATATAAATTAAATCTAGGGTCCTGCATAGTATAAGATGTCCCCTGGGGACACTTATGCATTCTCTCTTAGGATGCATAAATGTAAATAAAGTATTTTCCGCTGCGTATAAGTATAATTTTGAAGTGTGGACTAGATGATCTACAGAGCCGAGGGATACGGCCTTAAAAATATAACTGAATTTCTAGTAATTTAACTTATGATTTTTCATAAAATAAAGTAGATAGTGTTTTGCCTGAGCGTCAGCAGTTATCCCCTGCTCGACGTGGCATCACAACGCGTGTTTTCTCAAACTCTGATAATTCTTGATTCGCAAATTATCCCTCTATACAAAGTTTCATCAACAGGTTTCCCAGCCTCATCTTTTCCTTTAGGCATACTTGACCTCATGGGAGTTTTCATGGTGGAGGAATTCTCCATACCAAACTTCTTGATTAAATTCCTAGTGAACTAAGATTGGGATATGGACAAGCCATCATCAGTCTGTATAACTAGGAAACCTAAGAAGAACTTGAGTTCACCCATACTACTAATCTCAAACATCCCTTTCATAAGTTTGGCAAATTTCCTACAGAGGTTTTCATCAGTATATCCAAAGATAATGTCATCTCCATATATATGGACTAGGATGATCTTACCCTTAGATTCTGTTGAAGTAGTGACCGGGCGGTCTGGCGGTCAGGCTTGGCGAGTTGATGATCGGGCGGTCTGGCGGTTTCCCTTCAGCGGGTTGATTGTTATGTGCTGCTATCTGGGGTCCAAGCGGTCTAGCGACTTGTCACTGGTGACTTGGAGACCGGGCAGTCTAGCAGTCTCTCATGGCGATCTCTCTCTCTCTCTGGCAGTTGCCGAGCGGTTAGCCCCTCTGTCTAACCGCGCGGCTTGTGCGGTTTGTGTCTGTACAGTCCGTGTGTGACATGTAAATTTTTAGTCCCACATCTCTTATTTGTATTCTCTCTTCTCTCCTCCATTCTATATAAGGGAGGCCATACCTTTGTAATAGACACCTTTTACTGATAATAAAGTTTCAGTTTAAACCGTTTCTAGCTTGTTTTAGTTTGATTCTAACATGGTATCAGAGGGATCCATTTTCTCTGCCTGATTCTGTGCGCCCTCTCTGACCGCGCGACCTATCCACGCGGCTTGCTTCTTCTCGCGGCCTGTTCTCGCGGCTTGTTTCTTCCGGTTTGTGCCCTATTCGCACGGCTTCTTTTCTCCTTGTCGTTGCCATTTGTGTGCGCGACCTCTTTGTTTCTCCTTATTCTCGTTGCGACATGTTCTTAGTCGCCGCGCCCTCCGTTCTAGCTGCTCCTCTTCTCTGGTCGCCCCGGCCTGTTGTCGCGGCCTGTTTGCCTTGTTCGCCGTTTTTCGCCTCCCAGTGGGCTTCTTCTGTTTGCGCGGTCTGTTATCTAGCCGCTCGACTTCTTTCCCTTTGCTTGTTTCTGCGGCTTGGTCGTGGATTTTCTGGCCGCTATTGTCCCCCTCATGACTGCTGCAGATCTTTTTTTCTAACCGCTGCGATTTCCCTCTGTTCGCACGGGTTCTTCCTTGGTTTGGCAGCCTCTCTGCCCTGCTTCCTTAGCCGCTCTCTATCTTAGTTCTCGCGACCTGTATCTAAGTTGCAGCGGCCTGATCTCCTCTATGTGGTTCTTCCTTTAGCCGCTCCTGCTTGTTAGTCGCCGCGACCGCTGCTTTAGTCGCGCGGCTTGTGCTTCCCTCTTCTTCCGCTTTGCCTTGCTCTGCACCTTGGTTGTGGCCCTTCTTGCCGCTGGTGTGCGGTCACCGTGACCGCTGCAGTTTTTTGGTTCCTCCCTTCATGGATTGCATATACTCCTCAAAGCCATTCTCCTTGGTGGTCACGTCTTCTTGTAGTGCCCACATTGTTACTCAAGGAAAATGGCTGATCGACACCGGTGCTACTAATGATATGACCGGCAATCTCCAGTGTTTTTCTCTCCTAGAAACACATGATCGGTCGCCCCCGGTTATTCTCGCTGACGGCTCTTCATCATCAGTCCATGGGACGGGGATTGTTCATGTCACTCCGTCTCTTCGCTTGGCGGATACTCTCTACGTGCCCCAGTTCCCGTGCAACTTGTTATCTGTTACCTCTCTGTACAAGCAATTACAATGTTCCGTCACATTTACTTCTACTTCTTGCTCTTTTCAGGATCCGGACTCCCAACGGACGATTGCTACTAGGACTGAGAGTGGCGGGCTATACTTCTTGGACAATATTTCCACTTTCTCTACCTTCTCCTCAACCTCCACCGATCTTCTCCAATGGCATCTCCGCCTTGGTCATGCTCCTCCACGCCTTCTTCGTCAACTTCTGCCCCACCTTCCTCCACAAAGTCCTCCGCTTAACTGTGAGGCCTGTCAGCTTGGCAAGCATCACCGCTCCTCCTTTCCTCAAAAACACGTTCGTGGCTCTACCCGTCCGTTTGATCTCATCCACTCCGATGTTTGGGGTCCTTCTCCTACTCTTACCGTTGGTCGGGGTAGTTCATATTTTGTCACGTTCATTGATGATTTCTCTCGCTGTACGTGGGTGTATCTGTTAAAAGATCACTCTGAATTATTCTCTGTATGAACATCCTTCTATCTCATGATCAAAACTCAGTTTAATGTTTCTATTAAAGTTTTTCGATCTGATAATGCCCAAGAATATGTCAGTCATGATTTTTCTACCTTCTGCATGCAAAATGAGATTATTCATCAAACTAGTTGTGTCTATACTTCACAACAAAATGGTGTGGCAGAACGCAAAAATCGTCACCTCCTCGATGTCGCTCGCACCTTGATGACCCAGATGTATGTTCCTCGCTCCTATTGGGGCTATGTTGTTCTCCTTGCCTGCTACCTTATTAATCGCATTCTTTCCACGGTTCTCCACAGAAAAACTCCATTCTTCATTCTGTATCCGGGCAAGGAACCGTTTACTCACCCTCTCCAAATCTTTGGATGCACTACATTTGTGCATGCCCCTTCTGCCACCCGTGATAAGCTCTCCCCTCGCTCCACCAAATGTGTCTTTCTGGGGTACTCCACCACTCAGAAAGGCTATTGTTGCTTTGATCCCGTCCTTCGTAAGCAGTTCGTCTCTGCTTACATCACCTTCTTCGAGAATACCTCCTACTTCTCGGCTGACTCCTCTCCTCGTCTCCCAGCTTCTGATTCTCCTACTATTCCCTTCGTTCCCTCGTCTCCTACTGCGATCTCCACCCCTACACCATCTCCGTCCACTCCTCTCACTCCGACTCTTTCGCCGCCACCATCTCCCTCCTCTCCACCGCCGTTGCTCTCTTCTCCCGGGCTAGCTCTCTCTACCACGGATGCGCCGGATGCCGAGGGACCCGCTGACCTGGATCTTCCTATAGCTCTTCGCAAAGGGGTGCGGACGTGTACCCTACACCCCCTTGCTGCTGTTATTTCATATGATCGTCTTACCCCTTCTCGCAGGGCTTTTACACTGGCTATTTCTGCCACTGCCACACCCCGATCCTACCAGGAGGCCCTTGCTATTCCTCATTGGAAGATGGCTATGGATGAGGAAATGGCGACCCTAACTGAGCGGGGTACCTAGACTCTTATTCCTCCTCCCTTTGGCACTGATGTTGTTGGCTGTCGCTGGGTCTTTGTGGTCAAATTTGTCCTAGACGGCACTGTGGATCGTTATAAGGCTCGCCTGGTTGCTAAGGGCTTTACTCAGACCTATGGGTTGATTACTTTGACACCTTCTCCCCCGTGGCTCGTCTCAGCACTATCCGGGTCCTTCTCTCTGTGGTGGTAAATAGGGATTGGTCGATTTCCCAGCTGGATGTCAAGAATGCCTTCCTTTATGGTGATCTTCAGGAGGACGTCTACATGGAGCAACCTCTTGGGTATGTTGCTCAGGGGGAGACTCGAGTATGCCGGCTGAAGAAGGCAATCTATGGCCTCAAGCAGAGCCCTCGAGCTTGGTTTGACAAGTTCAGCATCATCGTGGCGGCCGTTGGTTTTGTGCGAAGCTCCTCCGATCACTCTCTCTTTATTCGCAAAACCCCCTCTAGGCTGGTTGTTCTTGTTGTATACGTTGATGATATTCATCTCACTAGCGATGACCAGGAAGGTGTAGCCCTGACAAAGCGACATCTTCGTCAACATCTGGTTACAAAAGATATGGGCTCTCCAAAGTACTTTCTGGGGATCGAAGTCTCTCGGAAGCCCGACTCATTAGTTCTCTCCTAGCGTAAGTATGCCCTTAATCTTTTAAAAGAGGCAGGATTGTCTGGAGCAAAACCTGCCAGATGCCTCATGGCAACTGGAGAAGACAAAACCTGGACAGATGATTCGCCTCCTCTTTCAGATAGTTCGCGGTACAGGCGTCTGGTTGGTAAGCTCATATATCTCACAGTGACCAGGCCCGACATTTCCTATGCTGTGGGCAAGGTAAGTCAATTCATGCAAGCACCCAGGGAGTGCCATCTACAGTCCGCATTGCGAATCTTGGAGTATGTCAAAGCAGCACCTGGGAAAGGATTACTATTTCAGAAGAATGGACATCTGAAGGTTGAAGCATACTCAGATGCGAGTTATGCTGATGACAAAGGGGATCGCAAGTCTACCTCTGGTTTCTACACCTTTGTTGGGGGAAATCTGGTAAGCTGGAAAAGCAAGAAGCAGTCTGTTGTTTCCAGGTCCAGTGCTGAAGCAGAGTATCGAAGTATGGCATCGACCACTTGTGAGTTAAAATGTCTACGGGCTCTTATGCTGGATTTGGGAGAGGTCTACAACCATCCTCTACCTATGTTTTGTGACAACAAGGCTGCGATACACATCTATAAAAATCCAGTCTTCCATGAAAGAACCAAGCACATTGAGGTTGGCTGTCATTTCATTCGTGAAGAGATCTTAAAAGAACAAATTTACACTCCCTTTGTCACTTCTGAAAAAGAGTTGGCTGACATCTTCACCAAGCCAGTATCCGCCTCATTTTCTCATATTTATGACAAGCTGGGCATGATCGACATATATGCTCCAGCTTGAGGGGGAGTGTTGAAGTAGTGACCAGGCGGTCTGGCGGTCTGGCTTGGCAAGTTGATGACCGGGCGGTCTGGCGGTTTCTCTTCAGCGGGTTGATTGTTATGTGCTACTGTATGGGGTCCAAGCGGTCTAGCGGCTTGTCACTGGTGACTTGGAGACCGGGCGGTCTGGAGGACTCTCATGGCGATCTCTCTCTCTCTGGCAGTTGTCGAGCGGTTAGCCCCTCTGTCTAACCACACGGCTTTTGCGGTTTGTGTCTGTACAGTCCGCGTGTGTCATGTAAATTTTTAGTCCCACATCTCTTATTTATATTCTCTTCTCTCCTCCATTCTATATAAGGGAGGCCATACCTTTGTAATAGATACATTTTACTGATAATAAAGTTTCAGTTTAAACCGTCTCTGGCTTGTTTTAGTTCGATTCTAACAGATTCCCTTAGGAATAGGGTCGTGTCTATCTTCCCCTTCAGAATTTGTTCTCAATGAGGAAGCTAGACAAAGTCTCGTACCATGCTCTAGGAGCTTGTTTAATCCCATATAGAGCTTTCTAAAGTCTATAAACAGAATCAAGTTAGTTAGGAACAACAAAACCTGGAGGTTTCTCAACGTAGACTTCTACCTTTAAGTCACCATTTAGGAAGGCTGACTTCACATCTATATGGTAGACCTTGAATCCTTTGTGTGTAGCATATACAAAGAACAGTCTGATGGCCTCCAATCTTGCTACAGGTGCAAAGGTTTGATCAAAATCAATACCTTCCTCTTGCTTGTACCCCTTAGCTACTAGCCTCTCCTTATTCTTGATTATAAAGCCATTTTCATCAAGTTTATTTCTATAAATCCACTTGACTCCAATGACATTATGTCCATGTTGTCTGGGAACCAGCTTCCAAACCTTACATCTCTTAAATTGGTTTAGTTCTTCTTGCATAACAACAATCTGGAACGTATCTATATTGGCCTCTTAAAATTTCTTTGGCTCAACCTGTGATAGGAAGCTTGAGTAGGGTGTTGTGTTGATACTTCTGCTCCTGGTCACTACTCCTTGGCTAGCATCACCAATGATGTAGTCTCTTGGATGATCCCTCAGTTTCCTGATTGCTGGAGTAAATCTAGCTTCATCTTTAGTAACTAAGGCAGCTTCTTGTTGATCTTCATCCACCTCATTTGTGGCCTACAGTCCCTCTACACGAATGTCCACTTTATCTTGGTTAATTGGAGTTGCTTCCTTGATGGTTAGCTGGCCCATCACCTATTATGTGCCTGTAGTACTAGAAGAGGAGCTTGGCAGCTCAATCTTAATCATAGTAGACTCATCAAAGACTACATGTATAGATTCTTCTATAACTTGGCTTTTCAAGTTGTAGATCCTATAGGCTTTACTATGATTGTTGTACCCAAAATAAATCCCATAAAAGTACTTTGCAGCAAACTTAGTCACATAGGATTTCCCATTATAAAGCACATAACACTTACTACAAAAAATTTTGAGATAGCCCAGGTTTGGTTTTTTGCCCTTCAAGATCTCATAGGGAGTCTTCTTATGGCTCTTGGTGATAGAGGCCCTATTGAGGACATGACATGCAGTATTCACTGCCTCAGCCCAGAAATATTCTGGGAGAGATGTATCACTCAACAAAATTCTTTCAGCCTCTATGAGAGTCCTATTTTTCCTCTCAACAATCCCATTTTGCTAGGGAGTTCTTGGAGAAGAAAATCTTGATGAATCCCTTGCTCTTCACATAACATTGTCATGCTTACAGACTGAAATTCAGTTCCATGGTCACTTCTAATTTTGACCACTGAACTGTTAAACTCATTCTGAATTCTCTTGACAAACATGATGAAGATGTCAATGGTTTCATTCTTTTTCTTGAGAAAGAACACCCAAGAAAACCTGGAATAGTCATCAACCACCAGAAGGGTGTAGACTTTCCTATCAAGACTATGAACTTGCATAGGACCAAACAAGTCCATATGCAAAAGGTACAAAAACCTCACAGAATCTTTGGTCCCAATTACATTGAAGGAGGATTTGGTCTGCTTGCCCTTTTGTCATGCTGAGAAAATGTCCTCCTTGGTGCACTACACATTAGGACCATTCCTAACTAGATCTTGATTAAAGAGCTTGTCAATAGTCTTGTAATTCAAATGAGCTAGCCTCTTGTGCCATTGGACATAATATGAGACTTTCTCATTTGCCTCTAGACAAATAGGAGAGTCTGTATATAGACAAAGAAAATATAAACAATAAACATTTCCACTCCTAGTGCATATCAAGATGACCTCTTGGTCACTTGACCTCTTAATTTGAAACTCATCCTTATGGAAGACAATAACATAGCCAAGATAAGAGAGTTTGCTTATGCTTATGAGGTTGTGTTGCAACCCTTCAACATAAGCCACTTTTGTGATGGTGACTATGCAATTGGTAATCTTACTGTAGCCTCTAGTCACACCTCTATCTGAACCACCAAAGATAACCTTGGGTCCATCTTTCACTGGAGTGTACTCCTTTAAATTTCTCCTTGTCCTAGTCATGTGCCTAGAACAACCACTGTCCAAGTACCATATAGAGGGATGGGCACTTGGACTAACTTGGATCACACAATTTATTTTACCTTAGGACCCCCAATATCTATTGGGTCCTAGGTTCATGTTAGTCTGAAAATGAACTTGTTTACTAACAGCATTTCTGACTAGTGGACTAACAGCCTCTCTTGGCACACTTGGATTATGCCAGCAGTCTACAGTAAAGTGGCCCACTTTGCCACATCATCAATAATCATGAATATTGTATCTCATTTTCTTTGCAGGCCTAGCAGTTTGGTTAACTACTGGATGAACAGTAGGAAGAGGAGCAACAGCCTTCTTCAGATTCCTTTCAGCAAAGATTTGACTGAAGGTAAGTCTTCTAGCTGGCTTGTTTGACTTTCTTTGAGTTCCAGCAGCAACAAGTTTATTTTTAGAAAGAATGCTCTTGATGGCATCAGATATAGAAAAACCAGGCTTGCAGGATGACTGACCCTTAGTCTAAGTCTTCGTTGGATGATCCTGAACCTTTGCTGCAGCCATATTCTTGAGTGTGGGGGTTGGAGCACCAAAGACAAATGGTCCAGGATGGGCCATTTTAATTTATTCATGGGCAGCCTTAAAGGCACTCACCCTACTATACCTTCCACCTTTGCTGTAAACATTTTTGTTCACACCAATGGATCTGCCATTCATCTAATGACAAAAGATGCTTTCTTGGTCATACCTGTTTGATGACAACTGAACTTTCCTAAAAAAAATGGGAGGCTTAGAAGCAAGAGGCTGAGCTAGAGATTTTCCCTTCCCTTTGGAAGGAGTAACTATTATGCTTCCCTTGAATCCTACCCCTTCTTACCCTTCGAAGAGGAGAAGGAGTCTATAAAAGGGAAATACGGTACTTGGTTTAGAATAGCTAGCCACTATTCTTTTCTCCCTCCTTAGCCTTTCTTGAAGATCCCTAATAAGACTATTCTTGTACTTGATTGAGCCTATCTGTATGTTGTTCAAGAACCTAAGTTGGCTAAGTTCCCTATCCTTCGGATCTAACAAAGATGTTGTTTCAGTCAGCTGGGAAGCATCCAACTATAGAGAGGCGATCTCCACAGCTTTCTTCTTAGACAGCCTCTTGCACTTCTTGAAGGCATCCAGAAGTTCTAAATACATGTCAATTAATTGATTGACATCTCCTTATGATTTAGAATCATCTTTACCACTGGATGAAGAGGGTTATGTACAGGGACTAGTCATATATCCAAACTCAGAAGAAGAGCTTGATAGTGATTTTACCTTGCTTTGACCAGGCTGATCCTGGCTGGTTTCCTCATCAGTCATTGCCATTAGCCCATAGCAGTTATAGGCATCTTCTTCATCTTCCACATCCACCTCTAAATCACTGTCTGAATGTGATAGAGGGGCCCTGATACCTATCCTAGTAGCAGGATAGTCTTTATCTGCTGCTACAACTTCTTGATCAGCAGCAACATCAACTAGCCCAATATAGGCTTCTTATTTTTCAGACACAGATGAAGATGAGTTTATCCCGCGCTTCTATTTCTTGGTAATAAAGGGCTTCTCCTTTTTGCCCTTGTGCTGGTCTTATTTCTGTTCGGTATTGCATCCACAATAACCTAGATTTGTGTGAAGTCACCCTTAATAAACTAAGATGAATTAAGTTTGTATTTGATGTCTTTCTCTAGTTGAATGCTTGCAGGTCATTATTGTTAAGTGTAGACACATGTTAGTTTACGATGAGCCACCAAACACAGGACCATGGAATGTAATCCCTTATTGTGTGATCCATGGTGTTGGCTCATGTATAACCTCTCTATTAGGATACATTTCATTCTCAATTACTAAAGAATTGAAGAAAGGATGTGTTGTTGATCCTTGGTTAAAGAAGAAAATTTTTTTTTCTAAAATTACCCAAGTACATTTTTCAAAAAAGATAGTGTTTTCAAAAAGTCCAAGTACATTTTTCGAAAAGCAATGTTCTTTTCGAGAAACATAAAATCTTTTCGAAAAATTCTTCGAAACCAATTATAGTTTTTATTTTTCGAAATGTCCTGAAGATGTTTTCGAAAAACCAATTTCATTTTTCGAAAAAGGAATTCTATTTTGGAATAATGAAACTCATTTTTCGAGAAAGATAAGATGTTTTTGAAAAGCCAAATATTCTTTCTAAAAATCTGTATTCAGATCAAAGAAATTCTGCGTAAAGTCTATTTCGAATAAGGCCATGCCTTTTTTTTAAAAGACAAGTTATTTTTGAAGAAATCTAATCCTTTCGAAGAATGTAGATGAAGAAAATTTCTAAGTTCTATTTCGTCGAACACAACTTCTATTTGGTCGAGCGCAACTTTTGTTCGACTAACGGTATTTCAAATGATTAATTCGTACTTAATATGATTTATTATCATTTCTTAAATGATTTCAGACCGTTAGAAGAAGTTTTATATAAAGTCTTGTCAGAAATTTTGCTAACCCTAATCTTGATAGAAGTCAGAATCGCCGCAAGTTCTAGATCGTGATAAAGCAGCACACAAAATCTTCGTTATTCTATGAAGCTTCGTCCTTGATCCACCGATTTAACAAAATAATAGATTCGATAGATATCCAATTTAACTTTCTCTAATCATCTATTTGATCGTGTCGGATCTTAAGAGATTCAGATCAAGTTTTCTTGGATTTCTTCTTCAACTTCTTCACCGAGCTTTCAGTTTTCAAGAAGGAAGAACTCTGTAGATTTCAGATCTGGATTTGTGAAGTATTATTGTTGTAAAACTTTATTTCAATTCTTGTAGTAGCTTTGACTCTGAGCTTGTAGGAAGAGTTTTTCTTCCGAGTGTAGATTACATTTTTAGGAGATTGAGTTTGTAGGAGTGTGTTTACTCCGAGTTGTAGGAGCGTTGCTCCGAGGTATAGGATTGTTTGATCTGAGATATAGTGAAGTAGCCAAGTCTAGGCGTGGTGCTAGATTGGTGAGGTGGAGAGTGGATGCACCCAAGTTTGTGGAACCATTATATTTCCTTGTGTCATCTAAATTATTCTTGATTGTTTTCTGTGCTATTCTCTCTCAACTTTTTATTCCTCAAAAGACGCAGAACTCACCTTTTCACCCCCCCCCCCCCCTTCTAGGTGATTTAGGTAAACAACTAGATACTTTAAATTGGTATCAGAGGGAGGTTGTTCATAAAAATATTTACACATTAAACACATCTTCTTCTAGTTGTCGAAGAGATTGTCAAGTATGGACAGATCCAAGGACTCCAGAAAGCTTCCAGTGTGCACAAAGGCAAACATTCCCATGTGGAAAGAAAGAGTAAAATTATTCATGGAAGTCGTCGACCCCCGCATCTTCATGATAGTGTAAGAAGGCCCTCATGTGTTGGATCAAGCGCATACCCAATAGTTCCAAAAGCCCGGACTGTTGGACAGGGCTCTACTTAATTTCTTAAATAAGTAGCAGAGCGGCACGGGTCAAGTGAAGGAATGTCGGATCCAACAATCCCCCCCCCCGACATCGAGCACAACCTGTCAGCTCAGAGGTGGTGTTACCATATGGCCCACATGGATGAGAGGTGGGGTTACCACATGTCCACGATTTCCTGACCCGCCGGACCCACACAAGTAGAAGGGAAAAATCGGGATTTAATAGCGCCCCCTGGTCATGAACCTGTGACCTCCTCTGATACCAAATGTTGGATCTAGCGCATACCCAACTGTTCCAAAAGCCTGGACTGTTGGAAAGGGCACTACTTAATTTCATAAATAAATAGCAGAGCGCCACGGGTCAAGTAAAGGAACGTCGGACCCAACATCATGTTCCAATGATAGCCTCCATAATTTATCCTATAGGAAGGTGCCAAAGAAATTGATGGATATCGATAAAGATGAGATTGCACTTATCTCTCTGGACAAAAACGCTACAAATATCATCGCAAGCGCAGTCGATGACTTTATGCTACCGAACCTTGTTCACAGCATATCTGCCAAGGAGATGTGGTAGTCTCTAATCATCTTGATGGAAGGTACTGAGAAAGTAAGAGATGAAGATCCCTTCTGAATCAGAAGTATGAGGCATTCAAGCAAGGCCCCAAGGACAACAGTGCTGACACCTATGAAAACTTCTTCAAGATATTCAATGGCCTAAAGAACTACGGCCGAAAGTTCACAAACAGGGAACTCAATGACAATTTCCTGAGATCCCTAACCAAGGAATGGGACAACAAAATCTGTGCCATCAGGTAGTTCGGGAGACTGGCAGAAACTGACCCTCAGAACCTCTTCGAGAAGTTTATGTCCTATGAGATTCAAATCAATGCAAGAAAAGATAAAGAAGAGGGAAACAGATCTTCATCAAAAGAGAAGTCTATTGCACTGAAGGCAGATAGCTCAAGGAAGGGCAAGGCTACATCTCCTGCTCCCACTCAAGAAGAATATGAAGAAGAAGATTCTGAGGCAAGCACCTCAGGCTCAGAATTAACTGATGGAGAGTTCTCTCTACTCTCCCGACAATTTAAGAAGTTTCTTTGTAAGAAGAAATAGCTAAGAGGAAATGATTCCTCATTCAGAAGATCAAGTCATAGCGGTGATTATCAAAAGAAAAATCACACATCCGACAGGTTTAAATCAAAACAAAACAAACTTTATTCTACCGACATCATTTGTTATTGTTGTAACAAGCCAGGTCATGTGATCGCTGACTGCCCTCATAATAAGAAGGAGGGTTGAAAAATAGAAGAGCACAAATCCTCCCACAACAAAAGGAAGGAAAAGAGCTTCATCGCAAAGAAGTAGAAGACTCTTAGTGACTCTGACTCATCTGAGTCGAGCGATGATAAAGAAGCCTACTTCGGGCTCATGGCTCAATCTAACGAAGAAGAAGCCCCCCAATTTCATGGGGAGATAAATGCTCACACCATTCTCTCTGAATTAGATACTCTTGATAATGACCATGAGGACTGTTCATCTGATGATGAATCAGAACTCATGGGTCAATACAAAATGCTTATCAAAGTCTATGACTGATGAAGAAAGGTTGTTAGAACTCAGACCAATGAAATAAAATCCCTTAAAGCTGAGGAATTCATTCTGAGGGAGGAATTCGTAAGTATTGACTCACTCAAAAAGGATCACCAAGCCATGGTCGAAGAATATAACAACACTCTCGAGAACCTTGACCTGAAATAGAAAATCATCGAGAAGTTGGAAGAACAGCTTGACGTTGAAAAGAAACTTGTTGAAAGTTTCTCCAAGCCCAAGACAATTCTTCCACTTGTTACTGAATTCTCTACATAGGCCAATAGAGTCGGTTTGGGTAATGAGACTGCTCCTAGTAAATCTTCTAGGAGAAATAAAGCTAAAAGAAAAAATAAGGTTGCTAAGAAAGCCTCAGCCGAAGAAAAAGGGAAGGCCCCTCTAAATCAAACTACATTTAAGAAGGTAATCATCTCGAGGAACAAGTTTGATTTTGAGTCATCCTATGGTCACTTTACCAGGCCTACTCACATAGAGCCAAAGTCGCGCTACCAAGGATGGACCAGTCGCCAGAACTTTGGTGAGAGTGTCTTTAAGGCACCTTATGAGGAAATACAATTACAATTCTATGGTCCATACGTTCATGGCCATAATATTAAGAAGGAACCTAAGGGCTATCTAGTTGTACCTAAGGAAAAGGAGGTGCAAAAGCCTTGTGAGTGCTATCATCATGAGTACTCTACCTCTAGATCCGCCGCCCCTGGACAACTTTTCAAAAGGTCAAGCAGGAGACTTGGAAAAGATACAACAGGTTTGACTATTGGTGTTGCAGAAAAGTTGGTCACTTTGTTGTGGATTGCTGGTTTTATCCCAAAAACTATGAAAGTCCGCAAGTTATTCATACGAGGCAGACCACTCATAGTGTTAACACTCCTAGGGGAGTATACTGATAAATAACCAAGGACCCAAATAAATTTAGGTTCCTAAGGTAAACTGATTTTATCTTGCAGGAATGTCCAAAGGCCAACAAAACACCTATCTGCTATTTGGACACTGGATGCCCTCGGCATATGACCGGGACAAGAAGCCTACTTCAAAATTTCACTCTAGTCAATGATGGTCCAAAGGTTATCTTTGGTGGCTCTAAACGTGGAATTACAAAAGGCTACGGTATAATCTATAACAATATAGTCTTATTCACTGATATGGCTTATAGGATTAGAACATAATTTGATTAGCATAAGTCAATTATGTGATAAAGGCTTTATTGTTACATTATCTAAAGATCAGTGCCTGATAAAAGTGGCCTCTACTATGGAGAGGATATTAACAGGAACTAGGAGCAGAATTATTTTCTATCTTAATTTTCAATGTTTAGACACTTCTACCCCATTTGTTTTGTTGCAAAAGATAGTACATCTCTTTGTGATAAATGGCACAAGAGACTTGCACATATAAACTTCAAAACCATCAATATGCTATTTTCTCAAGACCTAGTACGTGATGCACCTACTATTAAATGCATTAAAGAGAGTCCATGTCATGCATGCTAGACGAGCAAGAAGAAAAGGTCTACCTTTAAGGGCAATGATGATAAAGAATCCTCATGGTGCTTGTATTTACAACACATGGACTTATTTGGTCCAATGCTAGTTCATAGCTTAGGAGATAAGTCATATACACTGGTAATTGTTAATGATCACTCACGTTTTACTTGGGTGTTATTTCTGAAATGAAAGACAAATACCTTTGATGTGCTCACGAACTTTGTCAGGCAAACCCAGAATGAATTAAACTACTCAGTGGTCAGAATCAGAAGTGACCATGGAACAGAATTCGAATTTGGTGCCAAGAAAGACTTCTGTGGAAGTCTAGGTATCTTTCATGAGTTTTCCTCCCCGAATACTCCACAAAAAAATGGAGTTACAGAGAGAAGGAATAGAACACTCATTGAAGCATGTACTACAAAGCTGATTGACTCCTCTCTACCAGAGTACTTCTGGGATGAGGCCGTCAATACAGCTTGCCGCGTACAAAATAGAGCGTCGAACAAAAAGAACCACAATAAGACTCCCTATGAGCTACTAAAAGGCAGGAGACCGACTGTGTCCTACTTCAGGATCTTTGGCTGCAAATGCTATGTATTTAATAATGGGAAATATCATCGTATAAAGTTTGGAGAAAAGTGCTTTGAAGGTATTTTTGTAGGTTATTGTAGCCATAGTAAGGCTTATAGAATTTCTAATAAGAAAACTCTGGTGTTAGAAAAGTCGATTAATGTTGTATTATATGAGACGATCTTGCTACATAACCGCTCTTCCAGTGTTTTTGTAAAAGATGCAGGTCCAAGGCTGAAAGAGTTAAGCTTGGATGAGACAGGTAAAGAAAGTGCTCCAAAGTTCATCAAGATTACTCCTCCAACCTCAATTGGAGAAGAAGATCACCAAGATAAAGAAGTCATCCAAGTGGAAGAGGAAACCTCAGAAATAGTGGAAGCTCCCGATGCAAGGACTCTAAAGCTCATTCACTTGAGGGATCACGCCATTATTCAAATCATAGGAGATCCTCATGCTGGTCTAAGAACTCATAGAGGTACTACTAATGAAAATTTGCATTTATGTTTTCCCTCGTAGGTTGAACCAAATAAATTCGAAGAAGCAAACCAAGATGCATCTTGTATAGTTGCAATGGAAGAAGAACTAAATAAGTTCAAGAGATGCCAAGTATGGAAGATTGTACCTAGACCCAAAGGCAAGAATGTTATTGGAAAAAATGGGTCTACAGGAAGAAGATGGATGAAGATGGAATCATCTTCATAAATAAAGCAAGACTAGTAGCTAAGTGATACAAACAAGAAGAAGGGATCAATTTTGATCAGACCTATGCTTCTTTAGTAAGAATCGAAGCCATCAGGTTGTTCCTCGCATATTTTCCCATTATGGGCTTCACTATCTATCAAA
Source organism: Platanthera zijinensis (assembly GCA_039513925.1). Lineage (NCBI taxonomy): Eukaryota > Viridiplantae > Streptophyta > Magnoliopsida > Asparagales > Orchidaceae > Platanthera > Platanthera zijinensis. Next base: position 197,107,483 of record CM077085.1, on the reverse strand, counting down.
TGGATGTGAAGTCGGCCTTCCTCAACAGTGATATAAAGGACACAAGTTCCACAATCTTGGTATGAAACACTGTCTAACATTATTCTTGAGAACAAGTTCACAAGGGGAAAGATAGATAAAACATTATTTCTTAGGGAAGTAAAAGGCAAGATTTTGCTAGTGCAAATCTATGTCGACGATATTATTTTTGGCTCTACTAACGACAACCTTTGCAAGAAGTTTTCAAAACTTATGCAAGGGAAGTTTGAATTGAGTAGTATGGGTGAGCTGAAATATTTCTTAGGACTTCAGGTGAAACAATCTGAAGATGGAATTTTCATCTCTCAGGCGAAGTTCACCAAGGAGTTGGTTAAGAAATTCATAATGGAGAATGTAACATCTATGAGGACTTAAATGGATTCAGCTATGTCTCTGGACAAGGATGAGAAAGGGAAACATTTTGACGAAACCAAGTGAAAGTCCACCTAGTGTCAACTATCGTCACCTATGGGGGGGGAATATGTGTCTCTACAGCGTATTTGCGGAATTAAGATTTTACCTGCACAAGAAAACAAAACAACCAAGCACAGAAAATACACATGCAAATTATAGTGGTTCCCCGATTTGGGTACGTCCACTTTCCCCCTTCAACCTATCTCCCAACACGGGACGACTCGGTCACTTCACCAATAGGATTGAAATCCAATCCTTGCACTAACGGAAGGAACCCTTCCACACGTAGGAGTCAACACTCCCACAACCCGGGTTGCACCCAACCCTTACAACTAAAGACCAATCGGTCCGTTACAAAGAAATTGAAAATGCTTGTAAGAAATACAAATGACATTTGGAGAGTAAGGTGTCCCTCTTCGTTCGACGATGTTTTCTTGAAGTCAATGAAGAGTCCACAACCCTAGATCTCACTTGGAAAGAATCTTCCCGAAACTGGCGGCGGCTTAAAGCGGCGGCAAGGTTCTCGGAATCGGCGGCGGCGATGGAGAGCAGCAGCAGTGCCAACTTGATTCAAACTTCGTAGCGAAGGAAGCAAGGTCTTCCAACGGTCACAGTAGGATCGATCGTCTCGATCGATTCGGAAGGGGAAGGATTTTCCCGATCAATGAATCAAGAGACAAGGGATCTCTGGTTAGACGCGTGAGACGCTATGCTAGCCTAAGCTTCGGTCGCCAGAGATCTGGAAGAACCTGAGATCAGCAGCGGCGACAAGTGCACGAGCGGCGGAGAGATCGGCGGAGCGTTAGGGCTTGTCGGCGGCTCGTGGTTTTTGAAATCTCCTTTTTTTTCTCTCTTTTTTTTACTGTTCATACATACGGAGTATATATACATTAGGTCAAGTATATGACCGTTGTGGGTCCCACCGATAAGAAGAATTAAGCCCGGTTCGAAACAGTTTAAATAATTTGAACCGGTCTAGAGAACAACAGGAAATCGCCTAAGCAAATTCGGCGAGAATCGTAGGTGATTCTCGACGAATCGGCGAGAATCACTTATGATTCTCGCCGACTTCTACTTAGCCGAATTCTGGCTGTGCAGATACAGAAGCCGGGGAGAATCGGTGGGAATCACTTTTGATTCTCACAGAATCGTCGAGAATGCAAGGTCATTCTCGACGAATCGGCGAGAATCATAAGTGATTCTCGACGATTCTGCCTTAGAAAATTTCCCTGTCTGTATCAAGATAGCCGGCCCAACCCGGCGAGAATCATCTAGTGATTCTCGACGACTCATCGAGAATCACTCATGATTCTCGACGAATCGGCGAGAATCGCTTAGTGATTCTCGACGATTTTCACTTAGACGAATTTCGTCTTTCCGCTCGAGAGCAGGTCTTTGGCCCATCCTTGCTCCTTGTCTGCTCTTGCTTTATCATAGCCCGGTACTTGAAATTAAGTACACCCCAATAGAGAGAGTACACGTAGGCCAACACACTGATCTGCTCAACGAGGGATTATGTTGCACAGACCCGTATATATTGACCCACTGCACCCTGACATTGGTGTGTACTTAGCATAGAATATCTGCAAGTACAACTAGAAATATTTCATCAAATACATTGTCTATTTACCTTGGCTTGTACAGGGGCTTCTTCAAATCAGGTACATTGTGGATGCAATACCCAACAATCTCCCCCTATTTGAAGAAGCCTAAACCCGACAAGCTAAGGTGAATAGAGCATATAGAAATGAAAAACTGAAACTTAAGAGTGAGGTGATAAGGATAAGCATTACCCGTTACTTGAGAGCAAACTAGAGCATTGAGCTACCTTAGCATTAGCCGAGAGGGTAATCTCCCCCTTTTCGGCTTCTGCAAATTTGGTTCTGGTGCACCTGACACCATGATCCCCCTCAGTCCGTGCACTTATGTTGTCACGTGAGTTGCTGGCAGATGCTCCCCTTAGATGCACGAGCCAGGAGCGTCCGGAGTCTTTATTCATAGTTGAGCATCCCCAATTCAGTTTTGAAGAGACTGAACTTGGCCTCGTCCAAGGGCTTTGTGAAAATATCTGCAATCTGCTTGTCCGTGGGGACATAGCAGAGAGAGATGTCCTTGTTCTCCACGTGCTCCCGAATGAAGTGGTAGCACACTTCAATATGTTTCGTTCTGCTATGCAATACTGGATTGTTTGCGATGGAAATTGCACTTGAGGAATCACAGTACATGGGTACTTCCTTGAACTGGAGATCATAGTCTGCTAACTGGTTCCTTATCCATAGGAGTTGTGCGCAACAGCTCCCTGCCGAGATGTACTCAGACTTTGCTGTGGAGGTTGCGACACAATTTTGCTTCTTGCTGTTCCATGAGATAAGCCGTCTTCCAAGGAATTGACACGTCCCGGAGGTACTTTTCCTGTCATCCCTACTCCCTGCAAAATCAGCATCTGAAAAACCTATTAGCTCGACATCATTGTTTCTCAGGTACCACAAGCCAAGATTGGGAGTACCTTTAAGGTATCTAAGAATGCGCTTTGCAGCGACATAATGAGATTCCTTAGTGTTCACCTGATATCTGGCACAAACACATGTGGAGAACATGATATCCGGTCTACTAGCAGTAAGGTAGAGCAGAGATCCAATGATGCTTCTGTATTTGGTTTCATCGAAAGGTTTACCTTTCTCATCCTTATCCAGAGACATAGTGGATCCCATTGGAGTCCTCATAGAGGTTGCATTCTCCATTCCGAATTTCTTGAGGAGTTCATTTGTGAACTTCGTCTGAGAGATGAAGATTCCGTCCTCAGACTGTTTCACTTGAAGTCCCAAGAAGTACTTCAGCTCCCCCATACTGCTCATTTCAAACTTTCCTTGCATAAGTTTGGAAAACTTTTTGCAAAGATTGTTATCCGTTGAGCCAAATATGATGTCATCAACATAGATTTGCACCAGCAAAATCTTGCCTTTGACTTCCCTGAGAAACAATGTCTTGTCTATTTTTCCTCTAGAGAACTTGTTCTCAAGAAGAAAACTAGACAATGTCTCATACCAAGCTCGAGGAGCTTGTTTTAAGCCATATAGCGCTTTATTAAGAAAATATACATGATTAGGATATGTAGGATTGACAAAACCTGGAGGTTGAGCGACGTATACTTCCTCTTTCAAATCTCCAATCAGGAAAGCCGATTTCACGTCCATCTGATAAACTGTGAATCCTTTGTGGGAGGCATAGGCTAGGAATAGCCGGATTGCTTCGAGCCGTGCAACTGGTGCAAACGTCTGGTCAAAATCAATCCCCTCCTCCTGTCGGTAACCTTGAGCCACCAGTCTGGCCTTGTTCTTTATGATGACACCATGTTCATCCAGTTTGTTTCTGAAGATCCACTTGGTGCCAATCACATTCTGCTTTTGAGGTCTGGGAACAAGCGTCCAAACATTACATCTTTCGAACTGATGCAATTCATCTTGCATGGCAAAAATCCAGGCAGCGTCTTTGTTTGCCTCGTCGAACTTCTTTGGCTCAACCTGGGACAGAAAGCTAAGATGCAAAATCTCGTTAATAGTACCTCGGCGAGTTCTGACCCCGTCACGAGGATCTCCGATGATCTGATCTCTGGGATGATCCCTCACGTGTCTGAGCTGTAGAAGTCTGGCGTCAGGAGCGTCGACTACTTCTTGGGCATCGCCTTCTTCTAAAGGATTTGCTCCATTTTGATTTTCAAATTCTCCGATCTGCGTAGAAGTGGATACCTTGACGTATGTTGGAGGTGCATCTTTCTCGGGCTCATCCAGTTGCAACCTTTCGAGTCTGTCACCCGCATCTTCAGGAAGAAGACTAGAAGTCTTGCAATTAAGCAAACTTCCTTCATCAAATACAACATTGATTGACTCCTCTACCACTAGGGTTTTCTTGTTGAAAACTCTATAAGCCCGGCTGCGACTACTATAGCCCATGAATATGCCTTCGAAGCATTTTTCACCAAACTTAGTACGCGGGTACTTCCCATTATTCAGTACATAGCATTTGCAGCCAAAGATCCTCAGGTAGGACATGGTTGGTTTCTTGCCTTTCAGTAGCTCATAGGGAGTCATGCGATGGCTCTTGTTTATCAATGCCCGGTTTTGTACATGACAAGCCGTATTAACAGCCTCGGCCCAGAAGTATTTTGGGAGAGAGGCGTCATTCAACATTGTCGTGCACGCTTCAATGAGTGTTCTGTTTCTCCTCTCCGCCACTCCGTTCTGTTGAGGAGTGCGAGGGGAGGAGAACTCATGAAAGATACCAAGTTCTTCACAGAACTCTGTCATAGCCCCAGACTCAAACTCTGTTTCGTGGTCACTTCTGATTTTGACCACAGAGCAGTTAAGTTCGTTCTGTATCTGCTTGACAAAATTAGTGAAGATGTCAAATGTATCTGACTTGCGTTTTAAAAATAACACCCACGTAAACCGAGAGTGATCATCTACAATTACTAGCGTATATGACTTCCCTCCTAAGCTATGAACTTGCATAGGACCAAACAAGTCCATGTGCAGAAGATAAAGACATCTGGAGGAATCTTTGTCTGGGATGCCCTTAAAGGTAGCCCGAGTCTGCTTGCCCATTTGACAAGCAGGACATGGACTATCTTTAATGCACTTAATAATGGGAGCATCCCTTACTAAGTCTTTGGAAAATAGCATATTGATTGTCTTGTAATTAATGTGTGCCAATCTCTTGTGCCATTGTTCGCAAAGAGATGCACTGCCTTTTGCTAAGAGGCATACAGGGGTAGAAGAGTCTAAACTAAGGAAATCTAAACAGAAAATATTTCTGCTCCTAATGCCAGTTAATACTGTCTCCGAAGAGGCACATGATATTATCAGGCATTTATCCTTGCAGAACTTAACGTCATACCCTTTATCACATAACTGGCTTACGCTGATCAGGTTATGATTTAACCCTTCAACATAAGCTACGTCAGAGATAGAGAGTATACCGTTGGAAATCATACCGTAACCTCTGGTGACTCCCCGATCAGATCCCCCAAAGATGACTTTGGGTCCATTCTCGACTGGGGTGTACTCCCGCAGCAGGCTTCTTGTCCCAGTCATATGACGGGAGCATCCACTGTCCAAATACCAAATAGGAGTTTTGTTGGCCTTTGGACATTCCTGCAAAACAGAATTAGTTTGCCTTAGGAACCCAATCGAACTTGGGTCCTAGATTTCTTGTTAGCATACTCCCCCTCGATTGGTTAACTCTACGAGTGGTCGGCCTCGCATTGCTAACATAATGAGTCTCGTTATACCTTGGATTAAACCAACAATCCACGACAAAGTGACCAATTTTGCCACAGCACCAACAGTCAAACCTGTTATACTTCCTCTTGGGCGCCTGCTTTACCCTTGAGACGTGGGGTTCAGCTGGGGCCAAAGACCTGGAGGTGGAGGCAACATGATGACCACAGTCACATGACTTCTTCACCTCTTGGCTTTTCAGTGTAACATGCTTGGCCATAGGTGCCAGCTTCCTATTATGGCCGCTAGAGAATTGACCATAATTTCCCAAGTGGATTTCCTCATAGGGTGCCTTGAAGACACTCTCACTGAAGTTACGGGGAAAGGTCCACCCATCATATCGGCTCTTCGGCTTTGTAACCGAGGGCCTGAAGTGATGCCCATATGTTGACTCAAAGTCATGTTGGTTACAGGGAAAGCTAGGCTTTCTGAACTCAACAGGACTGAGTGGGGCCTTTCCTTTCTCATCAGCAGAGGCTTTCTTGGCAGCCTTATTCTTTCTCCTGTTCCTGTATCTCCTGGACGAGGAGCTAGATACCCCTACGTGCCCCAAGCCTGCCCCTTTGGCTTGAGCAGAGAAGGTATCAACTAATGGAAGAACAGTTTTTGGTATAGAGAAGCTCTTGACGATCTTCCTTTCTGCCGCAAGTAGTTCTTCCAACTTGTCGACTTCCTCCTACTTGAGATCAAGGAGCTTAGGAGACTCTGAATGCTTTGAAGTTAGTTCCAAGTGCTCCTGTCGGAGGGAGATCAAACTGGTGATCTCTTCCCTCAGGGATACACTTTCACCTTTAAGGAATTTTACTTCCTTCTTCGCAGCCTTCATTCTCTTTCGACATTCCAGGAAAGTATTGAGCAGAAGCTCATACTTATCAAGGAGCTCAGCTTCACGGGAAGAAGAGCTATCCTCAGGGTCACCATCCTGAGACTCAGGATCAGAGTCAGAGTCAGAGAGAGGGGTGTGAGCTTTTACCTTCCCCGTAAATGGGGGGCAGTCTCCTTCCGAGTCACAGTGACCCATTAGCCCAAAGTAGGCTTCCTCGTCATTGCTGGTATCTGAAGTGTCATATTCACTCAGCGTCTTTGGCTTCTTCGCGATGTAGCTCCTCTCCTTCTTCTTGTCTTTTGAGGACCTGTGCTCCTCTCCCTTTCCCTTTTCCCTCTTGCCTTGATGGCAGTCAGCCACGACGTGTCCTGGCTTGTTGCAACCAAAGCAAATAATGTCAGACGAGCGGTGTTTGTTCGGTTTGGATACATACCTGTCAGAAGAATAGCTCTTCTTCTGATCCCTCGAGGAGGAACCGTTTCTCTTTCTCTGATTCCTCAGCTTGAGGAACTTCTTGAATTCCCTTGTGATAAGGGACAAGTCTTCCTCAGACAATTCTGAGTCGGAGGAGCTTGGCTCCGAGTCTTCCTCTTCATCTTTCTTCCACGCACGGGAAGAGGCAACACCCTTGCCCTTTCTGGAATGGATGGCCTTCAGGGCCACTGTCTTTTCCTTGGCCGCGGCTTTCTCTGCTTCCTCTTCAGCCTTCCTTGTGTTCAACTGAAGCTCATAGGACATGAGCTTCCCGAACAGAATCTGAGGGTCGGTTTTCGCAAGTCTGCCAAACTCCCGGATGGCGCAGATCTTTGTGTCCCATTCCTTAGTGAGGGACCTAAGGAACTTATCATTGAGTTCACCGTCAGTGAACACTCTTCCATATCCTTTGAGTGCATTGACGATCTTGAGGAAATTTTCGAAGGTGACTCCGATCTCCTCCTTTGGCCCTTGTCTGAAGGCCTCATATTTCTGATTTAGGAGGGATCTCCGATCGTCCCTCACTTCGTCTGTGCCCTCCATTAGGACAATCAGACAGCTCCAGAGATCCTTGGCTGTCCTGCAGTTGCTGAAGTTCTGCATCATAGAGTCGTCAACTGCGCTTACCAGGATGTTCTGAGCTTTCTTGTCGAGTCCGAACAGCACCATTTCGTCCTTGTCCATTTCCGAAAGTTTCTTGGGCACTTTCTTGGTAGGATCAATGGTGGAGGCCTTAGTGGGAATGTAAGGTCCCTCCTCCACTATCATGAAGAGCCGGGGGTCGACTGCTTCCATGTAGAATCTGATTCTTTCCTTCCAGATAGGAAAGTTCAGTCTGGTGCATACTGGGATTTTGCCGGAGTGCTTGAGTCCTTCCATTGAAGATCTCTGTCTGCTGCTTGACACTGGTGGCAGGATTCTACTCAAGGTGTGAACCTTTTTGATGAGTAACCTCCCTCTGATACCACTTGAAAGTCCACCTTGTGTCAACTATCTTCACCTATGGGGGGGGGGGGGGAAATAGGTGTCTCTGCAGCGTATTTGCGGAATTAAGATTTTACCTGCACAAGAAAACAAAACAACCAAGCACAGAAAATACACAGGCAAATTATAGTGGTTCCCCGATTTGGGTACGTCCACTTTCCCCATTCGACCTATCTCCCAACACGGGACGACTCGGTCACTTCACCAACAGGATTGAAATCCAATCCTTACACTAACGGAAGGAACCCTTCCACAGGTAGGAGTCAACACTCCCACAACCCGGGTTACACCCAACCCTTACAACTAAAGACCAATCGGTCTGTTACAAAGAAATTGAAAATGCTTGTAAGAAATACAAACGACGTTTGGAGAGTAAGGTGTCCCTCTTCATTCGACGACGTTTTCTTGAAGTCAACGAAGAGTCCACAACCCTAGATCTCACTTGGAAAGAATCTTCCCGAAACCGGCGGCGGCTTAAAGCGGCGGCAAGGTTCTCGGAATCGGCGGCGGCGACGGAGAGCAGCAGCAGTGCTAACTTGATTCAAACTTCGTAGCGAAGGAAGCAAGGTCTTCCAATGGTCACACTAGGATCGATCGTCTCGATCGATTCGGAAGGGGAAGGATTTTCTCGATCAACGAATCAAGAGACAAGGGATCTCTGGTTAGACGCGTGAGACGCTATGCTAGCCTAATCTTCGGTCGTCGAAGATCTGGAAGAACCTGAGATCAGCAGCGGCGACAAGTGCACGAGCGGCAGAGAGATCGGCGGAGCGTTAGGGCTTGTCGGCGGCTCGTGGTTTTTGAAATCTCCTTTTTTTTCTCTCTTTTTTTTACTGTTCATATATACGGAGTATATATACATTAGGTCAAGTATATGACCGTTGTGGGTCCCACCGATAAGAAGACTTGAGCCCGGTTCGAAACAGTTTAAATAATTTGAACCGGTCCAGAGAACAACAGGAAATCGCCTAAGTCAAATTCGGCGAGAATCGTAGGTGATTCTCGACGAATCGGCGAGAATCACTTATGATTCTCGCCGACTTCTACTTAGCCGAATTCTGGCTGTGCAGATACAGTAGCCGGGGAGAATCGGTGGGAATCACTTTTGATTCTCACCGAATCGTCGAGAATGCAAGGTCATTCTCGACGAATCGGCGAGAATCATAAGTGATTCTCGACGATTCTGCCTTAGAAAATTTCCCTGTCTGTATCAAGATAGCCGGCCCAACCCGGCGAGAATCATCTAGTGATTCTCGACGACTCGTCGAGAATCACTCATGATTCTCGACGAATCGGCGAGAATCGCTTAGTGATTCTCGACGATTTTCACTTAGACGAATTTCGTCTTTCCGCTCGAGAGCAGGTCTTTGGCCCATCCTTGCTCCTTGTCTGCTCTTGCTTTATCATAGCCCTGTACTTGAAATTAAGTACACCCCAATAGAGAGAGTACACGTAGGCCAACACACTGATCTGCTCAACGAGGGATTACGTTGCACAGACCCGTGTATATTGACCCACTGCACCCTGACATTGGTGTGTACTTAGCATAGAATATCTGCAAGTACAACTAGAAATATTTCATCAAATACATTGTCTATTTACCTTGGCTTGTACAGGGGCTTCTTCAAATCAGGTACATTGTGGATGCAATACCCAACACCAAGTATAGGAGCATAATTAGATCCTTGCTCTACCTTACTTCTAGTAGGCTTGACATAATGTTTTAAACATGTGTGTATGCTAGATATCAGGTGAAATCCAAGGAATCTCACTACTCTGCTGCAAAGTGGATTTTGAGAAACCTTAAGGATACACCAAATCTTGGTTTATGGTACCCAAGAAATAATGATAAAGAACTAATTGGATTTTTAGATATAGACTTTGCAGGTAGCAAAGTTGATAGAAAGGGCACTTCCGAGACTCGCCAATTCCTTGGAAGAATACTGATTTCTTGGAGTAGCAAGAAGCATAATTTTGTTGTAATGTCAACTGCCGAGTCAGAATATATTTCTACAGGTAGTTGCTGTGCACAAATTCTCTAGATTAATAATCAGTTTGAAGACTATAACTTGAAGTTCAGGGAAATTCCCACGTTTTATGACTCCTCCAGCGCTATAGCAATCGCCAATAATCTAGTCTCTCATAGTCGGATGAAGCATATCGAATTAAGATACCACTTCATTCGAGAGCATGTGGAGAATTGGGACATCAACCTTCAGTATGTTCCCACAAATAGGCAAATTGCAGATATTTTCATGAAGTCGATGGACGAGGGCAAGTTCTTGTTCTTCAAAATAGAATTTGGCATGCTTAACATGGACTCCTGAAAATTTCAATAAAAGTCAAGTGAAGATTCAACATCAGTTACTTAGAGAATGCTAAAGGAATTCTCACTCAACAAATGTCCAAAAAAGTTCAAGATCAGAAATGCACTTCTCAGAAAAGAACTTGCATTTTTCCAAAAGAACCTTTGTTTCTCGAAAAGGCACTCAGATTTCTCAAAAAGAACTTGGATTTTTCAAAAAGCTTTATGGATCTTTCGAAAAGCCTTCAGGATTTTTGGAAAAACCACTGGCCTTTTCGAAATACAATAGAAGTTCTCGAAAAATTATTTCTTCTTTTCAAAAAATCTCATACCCCTTTCGGGAAAAGATGTCTAGCTTTCGAAAAACGTCAACCCGTCCTTCCAGAAATTTTCAAGACGTTGAACCGCCTTTCAGGTATACTTGTCCATATATTTTAAAAATTCTTAATTTAATATATATATATATATATTAGGACAATCCATAGGAAATCCAACACCCTATTTCGAAAAAGACATCTCGAAGAACGCTACTTTCTTTCCGCCACTTCAGTTCTTTCGAAAAACTCCTTTTCCTCTCACACGCAAGTCAGAAACCCTTCAATTTCTACCATCCATGGATCCTACAGTGATGATAGGGTTCAGAAGCAAGTTTGTCTGCACTGGCATCGCAAAAATTTTAGACGATTTCCGCAACGTAATTATACTTCTTGAAACTGCTTGTCTTTCATTCATTCTAGAGAAACCATGCACGGTCCATATTCCAGATGTTTAAGAGTTTTTCTGTAATGCAAAGATCAAGAGAAATGGAAAGATTTTGAAAACTTCCGTCAGAAATATAAAGTTGAAAATCAGGTCATCCTCCATAACAGAGCTTCTGAAATTGCCAGTTATCGACGAGGATGACTATTTGGAAGAACCAGGTTACTCTAGGACCATGTCTTTCTATGGTGTCCCTATATCCACCACTTCCATTCGTCAACCACAAATGAATGCTGAAAGCAAGCTCCTAGCTGACATACTAGGCAAGGTCCTTCTTTGCATAACTCACTCCATTGGATATATCTCAATTGATTTCTTCCATATGATTGCAGCAGTAATCTGTTGCAAAAAATTCCAATGGGGGAAAATGATTTTTGACAAGATTAAAGGAAGTATCAAGACACCAAATTATGCCATAATCATCACCTAATATCTAAATCAAATTCACCCAGAAACTTTTGACATGCCCAAAGGTGCCTCTGTTCACCACCTCAAGAAGGTATCTATATCCTCCTTCCAGAGATGGGAGATAAGAATTCAGAAGCCAAGAGATGTTCTAGAAGTTTCAAGAATTATCTTTGATGATGAGGAAAGGATCTCATCTCCTCCTCACACTGATACAGCAGGCACATCTGGTGCAGCTGTTGATGTGGAGCCTTCTCCTTTCATTCAAGAAGATGCACAACATGTAGGAGTTCCAAAAATAAAAGTTCACACAGATATTCCTATAGCCCAAATTCAAGAGAAAGTTAATGATGCTAATGTGGAAATGGAAGCATAAGGTAAAGCTCAGTCTGAGGATGAGTAGAGCACCACTGCACATGATGATGGCTTAGGTATGAGTGTTCAAACCTCCCATGACCAAGATAGTCTACTACATACTACAGAGGACATTAATAAGATGATAGAAAAACTAAACTCAGATGACCCTCTATTCATATCTCCTGACAAGGCTGCAAATTCTCAATCTTCCAAAACTCCTGAACAGATTCCTGATGACTCTCAGCCCCATGTACATATTGATGGGGATACTGAGATCATCCTTTCTGATGTTGAAGAAATAATTCCAGACCATGTTGAACCTCCTCTTAGGAGCTTAGACTTCTCCCTCCCTACACTTCTTAGTGAGGAAGTGGATGTCTTTCCTTCTTTCCAAAGAGGCAATAGTTCTGTTATTATTGAAACCATTCCTGCATGGACAGCTCAAGCAATTCCTCCTCCTCCTCCAGTTCCATCCATTCCTGATGATACACTACTAGGTAAAATTGAATCAATGCTGACACAACAATGAGAGTACTTTGATAAGTCTCTCAAGGAAGTTACTAAAAAAGTCACTGCTCTAGAGAAAGAGATGAGCAGAGGCTTTGCTGAAATTCAGCATAATACTGATACATTCAAACAACTACTCCCAATAGGTGGAAAGGCTCTAGACCATCCCATCACCAGTATTGGTCAAGTCGTGGAACAATTAGTCACTTTAGCCAATAATCAGATTCTATTAGAGAAGAAAGCTCGTGAGCACAACTTCAAGACGTGTGAAGAAGTTGTAAAATTCAAAGAAGAGGCTATAAGCACCCTATCTGTAGAAGTAAGAAAGGGGGAGGACAAAGTAAAAGAATATCAATCAAAAGCCTCTACAGACATGAAGACCCTATGGGATGCCAAGCTGAAAAAGATAAGTACTGATGTACAACTCAGATCTTTAATATTAAATTTCATACTTATGATACTGCAGTTTGGATGCACAATCAGATATTTCCGGACTACCAAGTCGATCCTAATATAACTCCACATCCTCAACTTGACCTAACTGTCCAGTAGCCTACTGCCCAGATGCCTAAATTCTCTCCCAGGCCTGAAGATTATGAATCCCCTCTTGTAGAGTTCTTCCATGTTTGTGCTTAACAAAACATGCCTCAAAATCCATCTTCAAAAATTCCAGTTCATAAGAAAAGAAAATATGGTGACGGTGCCTCTACAAGCTGATCTATTCCAAATCCAGAAGCTGAAAGAAGAAGAGAGCAAGAATTTGCTAAAGTATGGAGCCCAACCTCCAAGTCTCTTATTTTGGATACACGAAAGTTAGTTACAGAACTAAATGGAAATAGATATGAGCACTACAGCCACAAGGAATGGAAAGCATATGAAACTTCTATGACCTAGGGAAGAATTCATGATAGAGTACATGGCCATAACAATCCAGATGCTCCTCGACCTTTAAAGTACTACCCTAAACTTTACAGCTATCAAAAGAGGCAGCAAGAAAAGAAAGAAAGGCAACAATAACATCAATTCAAATGAGTGGAGTTTAGCCATAATATAGAATGTTGTGGACCGGGATTCCTCTATGGATAATTATATATATATATAATTTTGAATTTTGATGTTATATTATTTCTCATTTATCATTGCATTTACTGTTATGGTTGTTAGTTAATTATTTAATTATCTCTATATAATTCACCTTCGTGTAAAGGGTTCTGACTTCTACAAATAGGTGAGATTTGTTGGGTCCATTGTTCCCAATATTCCTGATTTGTAAGACGTCAAACTGGTCAATGACACACACATCAATTGTATTTGATTTGCATTTGATGTTTTGAGTGCAGGTTGTCCATATCACATTGATTGGACATGTGGAAATAATAAGTGGTTGCTTGACATAGCAAAAATTGACTAACTCCACCGGCGTTGAGTAGGGCAAGCTCACTCAATGCCAGAGGTATGGATTCTATTTTGCATTATAGAAATTTGCCTCAATCCACAGGAGTTGAGTGAGAATAGCTAACTCAACTCCATATAACATATAGCATTGAGTCTATCTCAGCCTAACTAGCAAATAGCCAAAAATTTTGCTAAGTACAAAAGCGTTGAGTGTAGTCTACTCACTCAACGCCATATAACATATAGCATTGAGTCTATCTCAGCATAACTGGAAGATAGCCAACAATGTGGCTAAGTACACAGGCATTGAGTCTAGTCTTCTCACTCAATGCCAAATAGCAAAAAGGTTGTGAATGAGGCTGAGACAGTCTAAGCCTAGAAAAATTAGCTGAAAATGTGGTAAGTCCACAGGCGTTGAGTGTAGTCTACTCACTCAATGTCATATAGCTTTAGCGTTGAGTGTTGCTGTGCCATTCAACTCCACAAAAAAGTTGGGCCAAATTTTCACTAAGTCCATAGACATTGAGTGTAGCTTACTCACTCAACACCAGATAATAAAAAAATCCTATTAAGTAGTTTGGCATTGAGTGGAGCTTACTCTCTCAACGCCAAGATGAAGAAAAATTTGTTATGGCAAATAGCATAGAGTGAGGCAAGCTCACTCAACGCTCTCGACGCTCTCTACGCCTTGAAGCGGAAATTTGGATAAGTCCAAAAGCGTGGACTGCTTGACTTTTGTCGAGCTTCGGTTCGTCGAACTGAGCTCAGCGTTCGTCAAACTGAGCCAAATAACTCAGTTTAGCCTTGAGTTCATCGAACTCAGTTCAGCCTTTCGTCAAACTAAGTCCATATTTCGTCAAACTAAACCTATACTTTCGTCGAGTTGAGCTCGACGTTCGTTGAACGGAGCTCATCTTTCGTCGAGCTCAATACTTAGAATTTTGCCTAAGTGTTGTGGCGTTGAGTGATACCTACTCACACAACGCCTTTGGTTCTGATGATTGAATTTTGTTTAAGTCCAGAGATGTAGAGTCATGCTAACGTCAACAAAGTCAAATTATCAACCAAAATTCAAATAGTGCGAAATAACTGCCTGAAACCATGGCGACCAGCTGTCATCATCTTCTACATTTTCCAAGTAATATTTCTATCATAAAATGTTGGGGCCCACACACAGTAAGGAGCCGTCAAATCAAGTTTAAATGAAAAGGATGCGCTGGATGGCTTAATCTCAGTAACCAATCCTGGTGGTGGGACCCACTTCTCGATTGGCCTTCAGAGTATAAAAGTAAGCAATCATCTAGAGCAAAACAGAAGAAAAACCAATAAAATAACAATCGATTCCTTTTCTAGGTTTTCTGAAAATTAGAAGAAGGGCAGGCGAACATCATCTTCTTCCTCGCCATTTTCATCGAGCCTGAAGAAGGGGTTCTTCAAAAAGAACCTTGCTAGGAAGGAGGTAGCTAAAGCAATTACCATGTGCAACAGCAGGATCATAATTCAATCTGAGGTCGAAGATCTACTAGATTCTTCAGAGGGAAGGTTAGCTGTTTGAAGAAAGAATCTACTGCCTACCTATTATCTTCAACAGTAATTGGTTGTATTGATATCTGCTCAGTCCAGGAAGAAGGAGACACAGATTTTTTGATCTGTTGTCTAATCATACAATCTTTCTTGTTCTTTTGTTTAGATTCTTTGTGAATCTAATGTCTTAAGCCTAAATTATAAAGGCTAAGGTCTTTGTCACCTGTATTTGCTTTGTGCCTAGTGAAAGGTCTTTATGACCTGTGGGTTGGCTTAGTGCCTAATTTTTAGGTATTTGTGACATATGTGGTCCTGCAGGATCTGTGATGTAAGCTATTAAGTAGCTGAGTTTTTGAGGGAGAGCCGAATCTAACACACAGTTAGATAGGTGCAAAGGGGAAGTGGATGCACCCAAGATTGTAGAACCACTATAAAATTGTTGTGTCATCTGTGAATGTTCTTGAAAGCTGATAATTAACCTAATCACAAACATAGAAATCAAAAAACAAGTCAGAAAACTTAAACAGAGATAAAAACCTATTCACCCCCCCTCTAGGTGTTTAGCTAACATTAAAAACAAGACTTTCAAGTAGTATCAGAGGGAGGTTACTCTTTAAAGGCTTAACAGTCTGAGTAGACCTCCAAGGTTAGCAGTCTGTCTCCATTGCTTCAGGAATGACCAATAAGGAGCTGAGTGTAACATCCCATTTCCAGCTAGACCCCAAGGATTCGGTTTGTCGTGACAAAACCCTAGGAAGCCCAAAAATTGAAATACATCGACCGAGATTTCGGGTCACGGGTTGGTCACGCCCGTGACCGACCCGTCACGCCCGTAACCTAGGGCGTGACTCCTTCGACGATCGTCAATCTCAGGGAGACGATCGTCGAGCGCAAAATTTTCAACCCGGGCCTGTCATGCCCGTGACCTATGTGTCACGCCCGTGACCTAGGGCGTGACCCCTTCAACTATCGTCGATCTCAGCGCGACGATCGTCGAGCGTAGAATTTGCGTCATGGCCATGTCACGCCCGTGACCCATGTGTCACGCCCGTGACCTAGGGCGTGACCACCTTCGGCGATCGTCGATCTCAACGAGACGATCGCTGAATGCGAAATTTGCATCTTGGTCGGTCATGCCCGTGACCCACGTGTCACGGCTGTGACCGAGGGCGTGACCACCTTTCGATGATCGTCGATCTCAGATCGACGATCGTCGAACTAAGAATTTGCAACTCGAACCTGTCACGCCCGTGATCCACGTGTCACGCCCGTGACAAAGGCCGAAATGTCAGCCAGACTGGAAATTTCTGTAACCCGATTCATAATCAATTTTGATTATGGGAATTTACAGCAGGAGTAATTATGGGTCATTTCCTCCTTTAATTACTTAATAAGAAAGAGAGAGTGAGGTCCAATAGGAAATCGCCACCAGGTAAACGCCTCTTCTTATTCAACGTTTCCTTCTCTCCACACTAATCAAAAAGCCATTCGTTAAGGGAGCTTTTAAATCCATGAATGATTCACCCTTCCCCCTCCCCACTTGGAGATCTATAACAGCCTCCTTAGAGCAAGAGGAGAAGGTTACATCCTAGACCAAATGAATTCAGATTTCTGCTCTTGCTGTCGAAGAAGTTCGGGAATGCCACCACCGCGCCATGACAATCCGACGTTCATCTCGCCTTCATACCGCGAACAAGGTCCTCCTCTACTTCTTCTCTTATGGGTAGATCTTAGGATCTTAGAAATGAAGTTCGTGCTCAACGGAGCTGAACCTATCTCGATTTTTCATGGATAAACCATGAAAAAACTATATTTTCGGGTATGCCGGAAACCGCCACCTCCGGCGGCCAAACCACCGCCGACCGATAGCCATCGCCTCGATGGAGGTGGTTGTGGTGGTGGATGGCCAGGGAAGTGATCGGACGGCTGGCGACGGATCGCAGAAGAGCTACAGGAAATATGAGTTTTCTGTGTTCTGGTTTTCGGATTCTGTAGAAGATGAACAGAAAAATCAATTTATAATATATAAATTATGTATATAGTACATAATGAAAAGTTAAATTAATTGAGTACATTTTGAGGCTGCAAAACGAGGCATCTAGAGGCCGATTTAGGAAAAATTACCAGTGACAGAAGTTGTAACCCTTCGAGTCTAGATTAATTTAAAATTTGTTTCAACTCATTTGGGTAAGCGGTTCAACCGCAGAACCCGTTTTAATGGGGGCTGTACCTAGAGTTGGGGAGAAATTAAAATGGATGCCCACTCTTTTTCCTTTGTCTAAATGACCTGAAATTTGTGCAGAGGGTTACCCTTAGCAATATTTAGAGGCTCTCCAAAATGGGAATATTTGGAGACACTTTGCCTAATTTTTTTGTTTTAATTTAATTAAGTTGGAGGAATTTATTTAAGTGGTCAAATTACCTCCAAACCCTCCCAAATTTTGGTGAGTGGTCCATGGCTATAAAACTTAGCTCTGTACAAATTTTGAACTCACTTGGATTAGTTTTGCATAGGGAGTCGCCTATTCTAAACTAGGCAATAGTGAGACATTTTTGAGTAAAAAGTGCACTAGAGGTTAGAATGGTCATATCACCTCAACAGAGACTGATATCTTGACCACTGACATGGAGGGGTTATTATAACCCACTTGGATAAAATGGTGTGGTTTAGGGTTGATTTACCCTAGGATCCAATCTCAACCCCTAAATGGAGGGTTTTGAGGATTGAGAAGGACATGGGGGCAATTGCTCTCGTATTGCCTTTAAACTCTGTAGAGTTGACATTAGCATGATAAGAGTCATCTGAATGGAATCTTGGAGAATTTGGAGACAAGTAGAAACATCAAAAACTTAATCTTATCTTTATGGTAAAATACTAATTAAGACAAATCCGTCACTAAACTTTATCTAAGGGCTGTGAAATTAGGGTAGAGTAAGTTTTGGAGTGGGTAAAAGCTATAGAGATTTTACTGGAATTTTATGATGTTTATTTCCAGCACTTCATTTGTAAAGTTTATTATAACCCTAATTGATGTTTTAATTATTTGGATCTTTCTGTTCCTTAAAACCCCATGCAATCTTGGAAATAAATGTTTTAGGACAGAATGGTTATCCTTGAATTTTTGTATAATTTTTAGTTGAGTAAATCCAGTACTTCTTTCACAAATGTTAAAGAGGGGTTTTATGCTTTGAAAATTAATTTGGGATGATATTATTACTGAAAAATTATGAAATTGGGCCAATGCTATTTTTAAGGCTTGCTCTGCATATTATAATTTATTTAAAATTTTTGGAAGAATATTCTCTGTACTTGGTTCATAAATAATTGAAGATAGTAAATATTGCTAAAATAGTTTTAGTGCCCTTTTAATGATAGAAAATTATGATACTTTGGATTTACCCTATTGAGATAACCTACTATTTATTATAAATTTGTTGGACATCTTGCATGAGAACTTAGGGTAGTTCATGTTCAAACTAGTAGCCCTTGGAATTTTTGAGGAAATTAATTAAATGCTAGATAAATTAGGAAAATTACCAAATTCTGGATTTAGGCTATTTATATCATGATAAATCTCCAGTAAATAGTTTAGGGCATTTGGATGAGTTTTGGGATCATTGCATAACCGGTTCGACATATAGTCTAGGTTGGTCTGCATATAGCAAATTTATGAATTGCAATAGGACATGATCTGAGAAAGTCGTTGGAGTTAGTCATTTTGTCTGGGTGGACAATTGTGGATGATATCACAATAGGATGATATGAAGAGTAGAGAGAAGTAGTGATAGCTAGGGTTAAGAGGTGCTCGGGTTCGACGAAAGATCGTCTTTCCCGAAGAGAGGAAGGTTAAAATCACCCTAGGATAGTATATCGTAATATGAGAAGGGAATGGGTAATGGGGATCAACCAATAACAATAAGTGCCTTACGAAAGGGAACGATGGGCTTCAGCTACCATCATAGTTCCTAGTGCCCTTTGAGAGCCCTTCACGGGGAATACCGGGGGCAGTCCTGGGTTAACGTAAACTGCAATAACAAACTGACAAGAGTAACTTAGTAATTAGGGTTGCACCTTTCACAAACACTGTTAGCACAGGAGGATTTATGGGAGCTTCAGCTCGGTGGGTTAAGAGACTGACAGAATGGTCCGGGGAGCTACGGCTTGGTTGGTTAAGAGACAGACGTTTTAGTCTGGGGGGCTTCAGCTCGGTTTTTGTGTGTTTACGATTAAATTTGCATGTGCATAAAAGGAAGGAAAATTAAGGCGGTGGGTCTTCGGTATTGGAGGGTCGATGCACCGACGCCAATACGTTGACTCGGCAAGTATGGTTAGCACTTCGCCAACAGAAGTCCGGTGCGCCAGCCGGCAAGAGTACGCAGGAGTCCGCTTAGTGCACCAAGCGTTGAGGCGTACGATAGGTCTGACCGGTAGTGCTTTACTGGTTTAGAGGTGGGCGAGGCACAACCCACCGCTTCCGTCTGCCACTACGGAGGTATCCTGGGAGGTAACGGCTCCGAAAGGGGGACTTAAAGGTCTGTGTGCACAGAGTCAGATGTGTGTGTTGCACTTGCATGTTTCGTCATACCCACGTGCATGTCATAGCATAATCGATTCATTTAACCCAGACACCTAAAGTATAAGTGGTATGAGACGCTTATATATTAGGACCTTCAAAAAGTCCCCTTGGTCTATAAGCTTGTGTGGGCAAGTTTATAAATTAAGGTTAAATTCTATATATATATATATACTGCTGTTTGATAACCGACACCCCAACGTATAAGTGGTATCGGACACTCTATACGATGGGAGCCTTGCAGAAGATCCCTTGGCTTATGCGCTTTCGCACATAAGTTAAAGTTACTTTTCCTACTTTCTGTTATTGACATATTTATTATAGAATTGCTAGATTAGTTCCTCTTCCACCTGTTTCTTTCATTAAATCTCCACCTTCATGCCCTTCCCTTTCTTCCTCTTCGCTCGGTACCTAGGAGCCATGGGGGAAGGGGTAGGGGATGATAGGGCTTAGTCTTTATGACTAATAGTTTTCGAACCGCATTATTTTAGGGGATCGTGGAGCCCAGCATGGAGGAGCATCCCCAGAGACCGGTGCGCTTGAAAATGGGGCAGTCTAGCTCTTGAGTTCATACAGCCGGGACCGTGAGTCTCGGCCTTGATTAGTTTTGTTTTTGCTTCCGGCTGAGCGTTTTGTAGTGATGACATGATGTATCGGGCATAAGCCCGTATTTTTAGTACTCTGATGTATTATTCTGTGGACACTCCCTTCATGGAGATTTTATTATATATATGTGATTTACTTTCAGTGGACTTGCTCTTACATCAATTATTGTGCTACCTTTCTGTGATCGAATTGGCCGACAGAATCGGCGCCTTGTGGTGATGACCCTTCAGGACGTGAAGGTGTCACCGCAAAGCGGCGATTCTGGGCCTAAGACCCCGGGTTTTAAAAAGAAAAAAGGGGGGGGGGGTCTTGCAAGTGGTATTAGAGGGAAACATCGATCTTAAAAAGGTAGCAGTCCCCTACCCCTGGGTCGCGCACGCTCGAGGTTAGTTTGGGGACAAACGAAGCAGTGGAAGCAGTGGGGTGGCCATATGGGGATCACATATAAATTGTCCACTTTTATTTAAGATTGAACGTTTTCTCACTATGGATTTTTATTACACATCCTCCAGCACAACGTACGCCACAAGGCGGAGTTCAGTAGGCTCAGGGTGTTGCACCACCTCTACTGGTCCCTACTCCTTTCCTTCAGTCAGACATGGGACAGACTCTGACTGCCATCCTGGAGGCTTTCAGGGCCCAGCAGGTTCCGGTCCCGCAGCCAAATCCGGGGGCCAACTGGCTGAGCATCATTCGAGGACTGTCTCCCCCATCCTACTTGGGGACAGAGTCGGCGGTTCGGACGGAAGAGTGGCTGGATATTATGTACGAGATGCTGACCGGGATACGGTGTCCCTGGGAGGAGAGGGTGTCTCTTGTTGTCTCTTGCCTGGAGTCCCATGCCAAGAGGTTGTGGAAGACGCTGTTGGACACGACATTTGCCGATAAGGAGGTTGCGGAGGTTACTTGGGAAGAGTTCAGGGCCGCACTGCTGGAGCATTTCATTCCGCAGTCGTCCTGGGATGAGTTGGAGGAGCGGTTCTTACAGCTGAAGTAGGGCACCCGGACGGTGGTGGAGTACCATCGGGAGTTCGACCATCTGGCTCGATATGCAGATTCTTACTAGCTGGACGAAGCAGGGTACATCAAGAGGTTCTATAAGGGCCTGCGGGAAGACTTGAGGGAGGCTTTATTGTTTGTATCCGACGGGCCTATCTCCCGAATCTTGGAGATGGCAAAGAGGATTGAGGCTGATTGGCACACCACTCGGGGCCGGAAGCGGCCAGCAGAGGATCAGGGACGGAGGGTCAGAAATGACCAGCGGCGAGGTGCTATACTAGAGGGGAGAAGGATTTTCAGATTCAGTTGGTGCCAGGGGTTAAGCCGATATCCAGGGATCCCTATCGGATGGCCCCGAAGGAGTTGGCGGAGTTTCGGACTCAGTTGCAAGAGTTGGTGGAGACAGGATTTGTTAGACCGAGTTCCTCTCCATGGGGAGCCCCGGTCCTATTCGTGAAAAAGAAGGATGGGACACTTCGCCTGTGCATCGATTATCGAGCACTAAACAGGCTGACCGTCCGGAATACCTATCCGCTCCCACGGATAGACGAATTGTTCGACCAGCTGGAGGGAGCCCATTATTTCTCGAAGCTAGACTTGAGGTCAGGATACTACCAGCTGCGGATCCAGGAGGAGGATATCCCGAAGACGGCCTTCAGTAGCAGATATGGCCTGTATGAGTTCACCGTGATGCCCTTCGGGCTCACAAATGCACCGTCGGCGTTCATGAGCCTCATGTACCGGGTTTTCGATGCCTACTTGGATGTGTTCGTCATAGTATTCATAGACGACATCCTGATCTACTCTAGGACGGAGGAGGAGCACACTCGGCATCTGGCACTGACTCTGGAGAGGTTGCGGGAGCATCTCCTTTACGCGAAATTCAGCAAGTGTCAGTTTTGGTTGAAGGAGGTGGCTTTCCTAGGCCACATTATCAGCGGAGCTGGGTTGGCAGTGGATCCGGCAAAGATTCAAGTAGTTCGAGATTGGATGCAGTTAAAGACAGCCACCGATGTACGAAGTTTCTTGGGACTTGCCGGTTATTACTGGAAGTTCGTGGAGGGGTTCTCTCAAATTGCCCTCCCCCTCACACCTTTAACAAAGAAGGAGGCACCTTTCATTTGGACCCCGCAGTGCCAGGAGGCTTTCTAGGAGCTGAAGGACCGACTCATCTCAGCCCCTGTTCTGGCCCTTCCATCTGGAAAGGAAGGATTCCAGGTGTATACCGACGCATCATACCAGGGGATGAGAGCGGTGCTGATGCAGAACGGACACGTCATAGCATATGCCTCTCGCCAGCTGAAGACCCATGAGAAGAACTACCCGGTTTACGACCTTGAGATGGGAGCGGTCGTTTTTGCTCTGAAGGTCTGGCGCCATTATATTTATGGAGTCCACTGCGACATCTACTCCGACCACAAGAACTTGAAATACGTGGACACGCGGAAGGAGCTGAATATCAGGCAAAGGCTCTGGGTGGAGTTCTTAACAGACTATCAGTATGAGATGCACTACCATCCAGGGAAGGCAAACATGGTCGCCGACGCGTTGAGTCGGAGAGCTGCCACTTCCGAAGATGGGCCCCAGGTTATGTCCATGGAGCTAGTCCGGTCATTCAGAGATATGCAGATATCCCTAGTGTCCGAGGATGATCCAAAGTTGTATAGGGAGTATCTGGAATCGATGGTGGCCATAGATGATATTCGGGATCGCATTCGGGATGGACAGAGGACAGATGCATGGGCAGAGCCGATATTCCGAGCCTTGGAGGAGGGTTCGACAGGAGATTATTCCCTGAGAGATGGATTGCTACATTTCAGAGGCAGAGTATATATACCCGCAGGAGGCCAGATCCGAGAGGATATTATGACGGAGGCGCATTGCAGCCAGTACTCTGTGCACCCAGGGATCACAAAGATGACTGCTGATCTAAAGAAGATGATGTTTTGGCCGGGCATGAAGAAGGACATTATGTACTTCGTGACCCATTGCGAGGCATGTCAGTTTGTGAAGGCGGAGTGTAGGAACCCCACAGGACTGTTGTAGCCACTCCTGGTGCCGGAGTGGAAGTTTGATGATATAGCTATGGATTTTATACATGGGCTTCCCCGGTCTCGGACAGGGAATGACTCGATCTGGGTGATTGTTGATCGGTTGACAACGGTGGCCCGCTTTATACCAATCAGGAAGGATGACTCGGTGGGAGTGCTGGTACGGAAGTTCATGGAGCAGTATGTTTGATATCATGGCGTGCCACGGACGATAGTGTCGGACCCCGATGGATGGTTTACGTCCAGGGAGTGGCGGTCAGTGCAGGAATACTTGGGCACCCGATTGAGTTTTAGCACGACCTTACACCCTCAGACGGACAGGCAGATAGAGCGCACCAACAGGACGTTGGAGGATCTACTACGACTGTGTATACTGGACCGAGGGGAGCCGTGGGAGAAGATGTTGCCATTGGTCGAGTTATCCTATAACAACAGCTACCAGTCCAGCATAAGGATGGCGCCGTATGAAGCCTTGTATGGAAGAAAATGCAGGACCCCGCTTTCTTGGGTTCAGGACGAGGATCCGAAGGTGTTAGGATCGGATTTTGTTGAAGACATCGAGGCTCAGGTGAGGCTGATCAGAGATAGGATGTTAGAGGTGCAGAGCAGACAAGCTAAGTATTATGATGCCCGACATCATCAGGTGGAGTTTCAGGTGGGGGACTGAGTGTTTTTGAAGATCCAGCCCATGCATGGAGTTTCACGGGTGCGTGGTCGGAAGAAGAAGCTCAACCCTAGATATATGGGCCCTTACCGGATCCTGGAGCGGATCGGGCCCCTAGCTTACTGGCTGGAGTTGCCACCAGAGCTGGCAGCTCTTCACGACGTCTTCCACATTTCTTCGCTGAGAAGGGCTCTACTACGCCCGGAGCAGCAGATTTTGACCACCGAAGGGTCGGTAGCTTCAGACCGATCAGTTCACTTGGAGCCGGTTCGGATCGACAACAAAGGAGTACGGATCTTGCGCCGCAAGAAGATCCCCTTAGTCAAGGTTCTGTGGAGAAACCACGGTCAGGTATACCTGATGAGGCAAAAATACCCGTAGTTGTTCTGTCAGGTATACCTCACCACCTCTCAGTATACAATAAATTACCTTCTTGCATTGAACCAGTAGGACTAGGTAAGGGAAATTGAGAACCTAGGCATGCGCAGAAAAGTAGGGGCTAATCTTTTGTTTATTGGGGAGATTGTCTTCGTTTATAAAACAAGTAGACTCGCTTCGACTCAATAGAAAAACCGTATAGGTTGTTACAAGTTTAATTTATTTCAGTAGAAATCTCCGTAGGCTCAACCTCAATTTCGGGGACGAAATTTTTGTTTTGTTTATTAGGATTTGTAACATCCCATTTCCGGCTAGACCCCTAGGAGTCGGTTTGTCGTGACAGAACCCTAGGAAGCCCAAAAATTGAAATACATCGACCGAGATTTCGGGTCACGGGTTGGTCATGCCCGTGACCGACCCATCACGCCCGTGACTTAGGGCGTGACTCCTTCGACGACCGTCGATCTCAGGGAGACGATCATCGAGCGCAAAATTTTCAACCCAGGCCTGTCACGCCCGTGACCTATGTGTCACGCCCATGACCTAGGGCGTGACCACTTCGACGATCGTCGATCTCAGCGCGACGATCGTCGAGCGTAGAATTTGCGTCATGGTCCTGTCACGCCCGTGACCCATTTGTCACGCCCGTGACCTAGGGCGTTAACCCCTTCGGTGATCGTCGATCTCAGCGAGACGATCGCTGAGCGTGGAATTTTCATCTTGGCCGGTCACGCCCGTGACCCACGTGTCACGCCCGTGACCAAGGGCGTGACCACCTTTCGACGATCGTCGATCACAGATAGACGATCGTCGAACTCAGAATTTGCCACTCGGGCCTGTCACGCCCGTGACCCACGTGTCACGCCCGTGAGAAAGGCCGAAACGTCAGCCAGACTGGAAATTTCTGTAACCCGATTCATAATCAATTTTGATTATGAGAATTTGCAGCAGGAGTAATTATGGGTCGTTTTCTCCTTTAATTACTTAATAAGAAAGAGAGAGTGAGGTCCAATAGGAAATCGCCACCAGGTAAACGCGTCTTCTTATTCCAACGTTTCCTTCTCTCCACCATAACCGAAAAGCCATTCGTTAAGGGAGCTTTTATTGCCATGAATGATTCACCCATCCCCCTCCCCACTTGGAGATCTATAACAGCCTCCTTAGAGCAAGAGGAGAAGGTTACATCCTAGACCAAACGAATTAAGATTTCTGCTCTTGCTGTCGAAGAAGTTCGGGAACGCCACCACCGTGCCATGACAATCCGATGTTCATCTCACCTTCAAATCGCGAACAAGGTCCTCCTCTACTTCTTCTCTTATGAGTAGATCTTAGGATCTTAGAAATGAAGTTCATGCTCAACGGAGCCGAACCTATCTTGAGTTTTCATGGATAAACCATGAAAAAATATATTTTCGGGTATGCCGGAAACCGCCACTTCTGGCGTCCAAACCACCGCCGACCGATAGCCATCGCCTCGACGGAGGTGGTGGTGGTGGTGGATGGCAAGGGAAGTGATCGGACGGTCGGCGACGGATCGCGGAAGAGCTACAGGAATTATGAGTTTTCTGTGTTCTGGTTTTCAGATTCTGTAGAAGATGAATAGTAAAATCAATTTATAATATATAAATTATGTGTATAGTACATAATAAAAAGTTAAATTAATTGAGTACATATTGAGGCTGCAAAACGAGGCACCTAGAGGCCGATTTAGGAAAAATGACCAGTAACGAAAGTTGTAACCCTTCGAGTCTAGATTAATTTAAAATTTGTTTCAACTCGTTTGGGTAAGCGGTTCAACCGCAGAACCTATTTTAATGGGGGCTATACCTAGAGTTGGGCAGAAATTAAAATGGATGCCCACTCTTCGTACTTTGTCAAAATGACTTGATATTTGGGTAGAGGGTTACCCTTAGCCATATTTAGAGGCTGTCCAAAAATGGGAATATTTGGAGACACTTTACCTAAAGTTTTTGTTTTAATTTAATTAAGTTGGAGGAATTTATTTAAGTGGTCAAATGACCTCCAAACCCTCCCAAATTTTGGTGAGTGCTCCCTTGCTATAAAACTTAGCTCTGTACAAATTTTCAACTCACTTGGATTAGTTGTGGATAGGGAGTCACCTATTCTTAACTAGGTAATAGTGAGGCATTTTTGAGTAAAAAGTGCACTAGAGGTTAGAATGGTCATATCACCTCAACAGAGACTGATATCTTGACCACTTACTTGGAGGGGTTATTATAACCCACTTGGAGAAAATGGTGTGGTTTAGGGTTGATTTATCCTAGGATCCAAGCTCAAACCCTAAATGGAGGGTTTTGAGGGTTGAGAATGACATGGGGGCAATTGCTCTCGTATTGCCTTGAAACTCTGTAGATTTGACATTAGCATGATAAGAATCATCTGAATTGAATCTTGGAGAATTTCGAGACAAGTAGATACCTCAAAACCTTAATCTTAACTTTAGGATAAAATACTAATTAAGTACAATCCGTCACTAAACTTTATCTAAAGGTTGTGAAATTAGGGTAGAGTATGTTTTGGAGTGGGTAGAAGCTATAGAGATTTTACTGGAATTTTATGATGTTTATTTCTAGCACTTCATTTGTAAAGTTTATTATAGCCCTAATTGATGTTTTAATTATTTGGATCATTCTGTTCATTAAAACCCCATGAAATCTTGGAAATAAATGTTTTATGACAGAATGGTTACCCGTGAATTTTTGAAAAAAAATTTAGTTGAGTAAATCGAGTACTTCCTTCACAAATGTTAAAGAAGGGTTTTATGCTTTGAAAATTAATTAGAGATGATATTATTACTGAAAAATTATGAAATTGGGCCAATGCTATTTTTAAGGCTTCATCTGCATATTATAATTTATTTATAATTTTTGGAAGAATATTCTCTGTACTTGGTTCATAAATAATGGAAGATAGTAAATATTGCTAACATAGTTTTAGTGCCCTTTTGATGATAGAAAATTATGATACTTTGGATTTACCCTATTGAGATAACCTACTATTTATTATAAATTTGCTGGACATCTTGCATGAGAACTTAGGGTAGTTCATGTTCAATCCGGTAGCCCTTGGATTTTTTGAGAAAATTAATTAAATGCCAGATAATTAGGAAAATTACCACATTCTGTATTTAGGCTATTTATATCATGATAAGTCTCAGTAAATATTTTAGGGCATTTGGATGAGTTTTGGGATCATTGCATAACAGGTTCGACATATAGTCTAGGTTGGTCTGCATATAGCAAATTTGTGAATTGCAATAGGACATGATCTGAGAAAGTCGTTGGAGTTAGTCATTTTGTCAGGGTGGACAATTGTGGATGATACCACAATAGGATAATATGAAAAGTAGAGAGAAGTAGTGATAGCTAGGGTTAAGAGGTGCTCCGGTTCGACGAAAGATCGTCTTTCCCGAAGAGAGGAAGGTTAAAAATCACCCTAGGATAGTCTATCGTAATATGAGAAGGGAATGGGTAAAGGGGATCAACCAATAACAATAAGTGTCTTGCGAAAGGGAACGATGGGCTTAAGCTACCATCATAGTTCCTAGTGCCCTTTGAGAGCCCTTCATGGGGAATACCGGGGGCAGTCCTGGGTTAACGTAAACTGCAATAACCAACTGACAAGAGTAACTTAGTAATTAGGGTTGCACCTTTCACAAACACTGTTAGCACAGGAAGATTTATGGGAGCTTCGGCTCGGTGGGTTAAGAGACGGACGGAATGGTCCGGGGAGCTTCGGCTCGGTTGGTTAAGAGACGGGCATTTTAGTACGGGGGGCTTCGGCTCGGTTTTTGTGTGTTTACGATTAAATTTGCATGTGCATAACAGGAATGAAAATTAAGGTTGTGGGTCTTCGGTATTAGAGGGTCGATCCACCGACGCCAATACGCTGACTCGGCAAGTGTGGTTAGCACTTCACCAACAGAAGTCCAGTGCGCCAGCCGGCAAGAGTACGCAGGAGTTAGCTTAGTGCACCAGGCATTAAGGAGTACGATAGGTCTGACCGGTAGTGCTTTACTGGTTTAGAGGTGGGCGAGGCCCAACCCACCACTTCCGTTTGCCACTACGGAGGTATCCTGGGAGGTAACGACTCCGAAAGGGAGAACTAAAGGTCTGTGTGCACAGAGTCGGGTGTGTGAGTTGCACTTGCATGTTTCATTATACCCACTTGCATGTCATAGCATAATCGATTCATTTAACCCTGACACCTAAAGTATAAGTGGTATGGGACGCTTATACATTAGGACCTGCAAAACGACCCCTTGGTCTATAAACTTTTGTGGGCAAGTTTATTAGTTAAGGTTAAATTCTATATATATATATATATATATATATATATATATATATATATATGCTACTGTTTGATAACCGACACCCCAACGTATAAGTGGTATGGGACACTCTATACGATGGGAGCCTTGCAGAAGATACCTTGGCTTATGCGCTTTTGCACATAAGTTAAGGTTACTTTTCCTACTTTCGGTTATTGACATATTTATTATAGAATTGCTAGATTAGTTCCGCTGCCACCTGTTTCTTTCATTAAATCTCCACCTTCATGTCCTTCCCTTTCTTCCTCTCCGCTCGGTACCTAGGAGCCATAGGGGAAGGGGTAGGGGATGATAGGGCTTAGTCTTTATGACTAATGGTTTTCAAACCCCATCATTTTAGGGGATCGTGGAGCCCGGCATGGAGGAGCAGCCCTAGAGACCGGTGCGCTTGGAAATGGGGCAGTCTAGCTCTGGAGTTCATACAGTCGGGACCGTGAGTCTCGGCCTTGAGTAGATTTGTTTTTGCTTCCGCATGAGCGTTTTGTAGTGAGGACATGATGTACCGGGCATAAGCTCGTATTTTTAGTACTCTGATGTATTATTCTGTGGACACTCCCTTCGTGGATATTTTATTAAATATATGTGATTTACTTTCTGTGGACTTGCTCTTACTTCAATTATTGTGCTACCTTTTTGTGATCGAATTGGCCGGCAGAATCAGCGCCTTGTGGTGATGACCCTTCAGGACGTGAAGGTGTCACCGCAAAGCGGTGATTCTGGGCCTAAGACCCCGGGTTTTAAAAAAAAAGGGGGGGGGGGGGGTCTTACACTGAGTGTTGTGAGAATTCTAATTTGTAGGAAGGAATATTTTGGCATCTTGAAAGCAAGGGTGAGGCAGTTCATGGAAGTTGCTGACCCTAGAATGTACATTACAGTTGAAGAAGGACCATTCATCCCAATTAAGGTATCTGCACTTGATGCTAATTTCAAGACCCCCAAGAAATATAATGAGATTACAAAGGATGAGTTAGCCCTAGCCTCAATAGATAAGAGGGAAAAGAACATCATCATGGGTGATGTTGATGATTCTACACTTTAGAACCTGATCCATTGCAAAATAGAAAATGAAATGTGGGAAAATCTAATGATCTACATGGAGGGGACAGATGAAGTTAGATATGATAGGAAGTCCATGCTCAACCAAGAGTATGAGGCTTTCAGTCAATCCAAGGGGGACAACATAACCACCTGTTATGAAAAGTTGTTTAGTCTTGTGAATGAGCTTAAGACTTATGGAAGAGTGTTCAGTCACTATGAACTGAATGATAAGTTCCTTAGATCTCTCTCTAGAGAGTGGGACACAAAAATTTATTCCATCGGAGAAGTGGAAAAGCTGGGTAACACTGGTCCTCATAAACACTTTGGGAAGTTACTGTCTTATGAGATGCAGCTAGCAGCAAGGAAAGAAGAGGAGAACAACAACAAGTCTCAGGCAAGAGACAAAACTATAGCTTTTAAAGCTAAAGGAACCAGCAAAAGTATAAGAAAGTCTCCCTCTCCACCAAGGAGAGATGTTGAATCTGATTATTGAAGATCAGAGGGAAGTGCATCAGACTGCCAATGGTCTGATGAAATTTTGATGCCTTCACTATGCAATTCCAGAAGTTCTTGAAGAAGAAAAACTGGAGAGGCAGGCCATCCACCTCCTATCATCCCAAGGATGACTACTACAAGGGCAGAAGAAAATTCTCTAAGGAGGACAGGTAAGATTCCAAAACTTGTAAACAGGTTTCCTCTAACATAACTTGTTATCATTGTAGAAAATCTGGGCATATGATAGCTGACTGCCCAGTCAAAAGGAAGGAACACTGTGAGAAAAAGGACCACCAGCAAAAAGGCAAGAAGGAGAAATGCCTCATTACCAAAAAGCAAAGAAGCTAGACTGACTCCTCCTCATTATAGTCAGAAGAAGAAGAATCCTACATTGGGCTTTACTCAACTGAAGAAGGAGATATAGAAGAAGACTACCTCAAAAGGCTTGCAGCTTTAGAAGAAGAAGCTGAAAAGATTCATCCTGCTTGCAGGATTGAAGACATGGCCCCTCTATCACAATCAATTAGTGATTCAGAGGTGGATTCTGAAGATGATAGATGCTTCCTTGGGCTGATGGCTAAGTCAGATTAAGAAACTATCCAGGATCAGCCTGGTCCAATCAAGGTAAATTCCGTTACCAGCTCTGTATGTTACGATTAGTAATAAGTTCTAGATTCTTGTGCCTCTGCATCATGTGATGATGATGGTTCAGAATCTGAGGGATACATCAATCAATTGATTGATAAATATGGTTAACTTCTTCAGGTTCTAAAGAAGAGCAAGCTCCTTGCCAAATAATAGGCTCAGGAAATTATCTCTTTCAAGCTTATTGCTTTAGAATCAGCAAAATTACTGGATGTGAAGATATAAGAAGTTAGCAAACTGAAGAATGTGACAATCATTCATATGAGCACAATAACCTTCAAGAATAACCATATCAGGAATCTTGAAGGAAAGCTCCAAAAGGAGAGGGAACTAGTGGCTAGCTATTCAAAGACTAGCATAGTGTTGCTCTTGATATAATCAATCTCCTCCTAAAAGGGAAAAAAAGGGTTGGGATTCAACAGAAGGACAAGAGTTGCTAATCCCAAGGGAAAGGGCAAAGCTCAAGTGGAGCCACACGCCTCGAAGCATTCTGTAAAATTTGTTAGAGTGCAATTTCCTTCAAACAGCCATGATCATGAGAGTATGTATTGTCACTGGAATCATGCTAGACCATCTTGTGTGAACAAAGATGTTCCACAATATGGTGGAAACAATAGCAATGGTGCAAGTTCCTATGAGAAAATACAAATGGCCCATCCTGGACCATTTGTGTTTGGTACAATAGCCCCTTAAGTCAAGGGTAAAGATGCTGACTGTTCTTCAATTCTTCCAGCCCACTCGAAGACAAAGGGCAAGGCTATCAGTAGACCAGACCTGGGAATCTCTGAGGCCATCAAGGGTATGCTTTCTGAAAAGAAAGCTGCTGCTAGAAGGGCTTAAGATATCCTAAGCACTTCTACTACCAGACCCACCACTTGTCAGACTGGAGCTGGAAAACCATCGAACAGGACTGCTGCTACTCCTTATAGACTCAGAGATGTTGTTAACATAGCCACTAGAACTGCTCTAAAAAGAAGGTACAAAATCCATGAGTGTTGGTGCTGTGGCAAGGTAGGCCACTTTATTGTTGATTGCTGGCACAATCATAGTGTGCAGAGAGAAAATGTCAGCTTGCCTGTCAGAAAAGCTTCAGACAGGCAGAACTATTTTTAGTCAAACATGCACAAGTGACCCAATAAAAATTTGGGTCCTAAGGTTAACTGATCTGTGTTTTGCAGGATAGTCCAAGTGCGCATACCCCTATATGGTACTTGGACAGTGGATGTTCCAAGCACATGACTGGAACATGGAGCATGCTAAAAGATTATGCTCCAGTAAAGAATGGACCAAAGGTTATCTTTGGTGGGTCAAATAAGGGGTGACTAGAGGTTATGGTAGGATCTCTAATGGCATAGTCACCGTCATTAGAGTAGCCTATATGGAAGTATTGCAACACAACCTGATAGGCATTAGCCAACTCGGTGATCTTGTCTATGTCATAGTATTCCACAAGGATGAGTGCCAAATTAGGAGTTTAAGTGACCAAGAGGTCATCTTACCAGGCACTAGGAGTGTAAATGTGTACTGTTTAGATTTCCTATGCTCTAGCAAAGACTCACATGTATGCCTTGTTGTAGATGAGAAAGCCTCTTCCTGTGTCAAGTGGAAAAAGAGGCTAGCCCATCTAAATTATAGGAGCATAGGTAAGTTGTTCAGCAATGAGCTGGTTAGGAATGGACCTTAGTCTATATGCATGAAGGAGGGTATCTGCTCTGCATGTCAAAAGTGAAAAAAGACTAAGACCTCCTTCAAGAGCATTGGCACCAAAGAATCAATGAGGTGCTTATACCTCCTGTATATGGATCTGTTTGGTCCTAGGCCAATTCAAAGTCTAGGTAGGAAAATCTAAACCCTTGTGGTTGTTGATGACTTTTCCAAATTTTCCTGGTTGTTCTTTCTAAGGAAGAAATCTAAAACCCCTGGGTCTTTCAGACATTTGTCAAGCAAATTCAGAATGAATTCAACAGCACTGTAGTCAAAATCAAAAGTGACCATAGCACTGAGTTTCAGTCTGAGTGCATGATAAGGTTCTGTGAAGAGCTAGGGATTCATAAAGAGTTTTCCTCTCCTAGAACACCCTAGCAAAATGGAATTGCTGAGAGGAAAAATAGTACTCTCATAGAGGATGGTAGAACCTTACTAATTGACTCATCCCTCACAGAATACTTCTGGGCTGAGGCAATTAACACTACATGCTATGTTCTTAATATGGCTTCTATCACCAAGAGCCACAAGAAGACTCCCTTTGAGATCTTGAAGGGTAGAAAACCAAACCTGAGCTATTTTAGGATCTTTGGTTGTAAGTGTTATGTGCTCAACAATGGAAAAGTCAATTTAAATAAGTTTACTGCCAAGTCCCATAAAGGGATCTTTGTTGGGTACAACACTCATAGTAAGGCATATATAATCTAGAACTTAACTACCCAAGTTGTAGAAGAGTCAATGCATGTTGTTTTTGATGAATCAAACATGGTTAACTGTGAGCTGCCAAGCTCCTCCTCTTATATTATTGCAGGTACAGAGCAGATGATGGACAAGCTGACCATCAAGGAAGCAACCCGCATAGTCCAAGAAAATGATGATTGACTGCCTACTCCAAGAGAAGGGGACAACATACCTGAAGAAAATGAAGACCAGCTAGCTGAAAGCCCTGAAGATCAGCAAGCTACTGCTAGATTACCTTCAACTATCAGGCATCTAAGGGACCATCAAGTCCACCAAATAATATGTGATGCAAATAATTGAGTCCTGACAAGAAGCAGGAGCATGAATACAGCTCTCTACTCAAGCTTCCTGTCTCAAGAAGAACCAAAGAAGTTTGAAGAATCAATTAAGGACCAGTTCTGGATTGGAGCAATGCAAGATGAACTGGACAAATTTAAGAGATATAAGGTCTGGAAGTTGGTCCCCAGACAACAAGGAGAAAATGTCATAGGGACTAAGTGGATCTACAGGAACAAGTTGGATCAATATGGCATTATTGTCAAGAATAAGGCTAGACTGGTGGCTAAAGGCTACAGGAAAGAATAGGGCATAGACTTTTACCAAACCTTTCCACCAGTAGCTAGATTGGAAGCCATAAGGATTTTCCTTGCATTTGTTGCCCATCAGAGATTTAGAGTCGACCAGATGGATTTCAAGTTTGCATTTCTGAATGGGGACCTAAAAGAGGAAGTATATATGGATCAGCCACCAGGTTTTGTATATCCTAACTCTCCCAATTTGGTTATAAGCTTAGGAAAGATCTATATGGGCTAAAGCAAACCCCTAGGGCCTTGTATGAAACCTTGTCCAGCATCCTCTTTGAGAATAAATTCTCAAGGGGGAAGATAGATAAGAAAATATTTCTAAGGGATCAAAGGGCATGCTTATCCTAGTCCAGATATATATCGATGGCATTATCTTTGGAACTATTGATGACAAAAATTGAAGGAAGTTTGCTAAACTTATGCAAGGGAAGTTTGAAATGAGCAGCATGGGTGAGCTCAAGTTCTTCTTGGGACTCCAAGTAAGATAGACTGATGATGGCTTGTCCATATCCCAGTCTAAGTTCACCAGGGAGCTAATCAAAAAGTATGGTATGGAGAATGCCTCTACCATGAGAACTCCCATGGGATCAAGTATGTCTATAGGAAAAGATGAGGTAGGGATACCTGTTGATGAGTCTTTGTATAGAGGGATCATTGGCTCCCTTCTATACCTGACTGCTAGAAGGCCTGACATCATGTATGCCACATATGTCTGTGCTAGGTATCATGTCTACCCTAAAGAATCTCATTACTCTACTACAAAGAGAATCTTGAGGTATCTTAAGGGCACACCATATCTTGGCCTATGGTACCCTAGAAATAGGGATTTTTATCTTATTGGATTTTTAGATGCAGATTTTGCAGGCTGTAAAGAAGACAGGAAAAGAACTACTAGAACCTGTCAGTTTTGAGGAAGAAGGCTAGTTTCTTGGATCAGTAAGAAGCAAACTAGTGTGGCTATATCCACTGCCGAGTAAGAATATAAATCAGCAGGCAGCTGCTGTGCTCAGCTGCTGTGCTCAGCTGCTGTGGATCCAACATCAGCTCCAGGATTACAACCTTCAGGTAAGTAGAACTCCTCTCTACTGTGATTCTACAAGTGTTATTTCTATTACTAGGAATCCTGTCTTATATAGCAGGACTAAGTATATAGAAATAAGATATAATTTTATTTGGGAGCATGTGTAGAAGGAATACATCAGTCTTGAGTTTGTGCCCACATACAAGCAAGTGGCTGATATCTTAACTAAGCTAATAGATGAAGAAAAGTTCAACACCCTTAAATTTGAGTTGGGTATGCTGAACTTTGCATAGCTTCAGGCACTCCCTTTTGCATTTTTTTTGTGCAGGTATTATTCCTCTTGTTTGACATAAAGACTCTCAAGTAGTATCAGTTCACTGATTCTTCTACTAAGGGGGAGTAAGTTACTTTAGAGAGAAGAGAGATGGTCAGCCAATTGAAGGGTCATCCCCCATCTGCCTATTCTGCAAAAGTCAAAAAGGGGGAGAGAAAAGAGAAGGTCCTAGAAAGGGAGAGTCATAGCAAGTGGGAGAGATGACAAAGGGGAAAGAAAGACATGTGGCACTCAAGTAAATCTTGTAGCAAAACAGGGGCAGTAAGTGATGCTCACCATACAGGAAATGAGGTACATTTACTTATAGCTTATAAGAATTTCAATAGTTATTTAGCTGTATAGGTAGTGTGTATCATTGACCAAGGACAGAAATTTTTTTTTTATAAAGGTTGATAAGGGTTTTGACTTGTTCAAATAGGGGGAGACTATTGGGTCCATTGTTCCCAATGTCCCTTATTTATGAGAAGTCAAACTGGTCAATGACACACACATCAACTGTATTTGATGTGCATTTGAGGTTTTGAGTGCAGGTTGTCTTTATCAAATTGATTTGACATGTAGACACAATAAGTGGTTGCTGGACATAGCAAAAATCTACTAAATCCACCAGCATTGAGTGGGGCAAGCTCACTCAATGCCATAGGTATGGATTCTATTTTGCATTGTAGAACTTTTCCTAAGTCCACAAGCGTTGAGTGAGGATAGCTCACTCAATGCCATATAACATATAGCATTGAGTCTCTCTCAGCCTAACTGGCAAATAGACAAAAATTTGGCTAAGTACAAAAGAGTTGAGTGTAGTCTACTCACTCAACATCATATAACATATAGCATTGAATCTGTCTCAGTGTAACTGGAAGATAGCCAGAAATGTGGCTAAGTACACAGGCATTGAGTGTAGTCTACTCACTCAAGGTCATAAAGCAAAAAGGTTGTGAGTCAGGCTGAGTCAATCTAAGCATAAAGAAATTGGCTGAAAATGTGGCTAAGTCCATAGACGTTAGGTGTGGTCTACTCACTCAATGCCATACAACATTAGCGTTGAGTATTGCTGTGCCAGTAAACTCCACAGAAAAGTTGGGCAAAATTTTCACTAAGTCCATAAGCGTTGAGTGTAGCTTACTCACTTAACGATATATAACAGAAAAAATATGTTAAGTAGTTTGGCATTGAGTGGAGCTTACTCTATCAACACCAAGACGCAAAAATATTTACTAAGGCAAATAGCGTTGAGTGAGGCAAGCTCACTAAATTCGCACAATGCTCTCAATGCCTTGAAGCAGAAATTTGGCTAAGTCCAAAAGCGTGGACTGCTTTACTTTCGTCGAGCTCAACTTCGTCGAACTAAGCTCAGCTTCGTCGAACTGAGCTCAGCGTTCATTGAACTGAGCCAAATTACTCAGTTTAGCCTGGAGTTCGTCGAACTCAGTTCATCCTTTCGTTAAACAATGTCCACAGTTCGTCGAACTGAACCTATACTTTTGTCGAGCTGAGCTCGACGTTCATCGAACGGAGCTCAGCTTTCATCGAGCTCAATACTAATAATTTTTTCTAAGTTTTGTGGCATTGAGTGATACCTACTCACTCAATGCCTTTGGTTCTGATGATTGAATTTTGTCCAAGTCCAGAGATGCTAAGTCATACTGATATCAACAAAGTCAAATTGTCAAACAAAACTCAAATGGTGCGAAATTACTGCCCGAAATAATGGCGGCCAGCTACCATCATCTTCTGCACTTTCCAAGGAATATTTCCATCATAAATTGATGGGGCCCACACACAATAAGGAGCTATTAAATTAAGTTTAAATGGAAAGGATGCGCTGGATGTCTTAATCTCAGCCATCAATCCTGGTGGTGGGACCCACTTCTCGATTAGCCTATAGAGGATAAAAGGAAGCAATCGTCTAGAGCAAAATAGAAGAAGAACCAACGAAACAACAATCGATTCCTTGTCTAGGTTTTCTGAAAACGAGAAGAAGGGCAGGTGAACATCATCTTCTTCCTTGTCATTTTCGTCGAGCCTGAAGAAGGGGTTCTGCACAGAGAACCTTGCTGGGAAGGAGATAGCTGGAGGAATTACCATCTGTAACAATGGGATCAGAATTTATTTTGAGGTCGCAGATCTACAAGATTCTGTAGAGGGAAGGTTAGTTGTTTGAAGAAAGAATCTTCTGCCTACCTATTATTTTCAACAGCAATTGTTTGTATTGATATCTGCTCAGTCCAGGAAGAAGGAGACACAGAGTTCTTGATCTGGTGTCTAATCATACAATCTTTTTTGTTCTTTTGTTTAGATTCTTT
Source organism: Platanthera zijinensis (assembly GCA_039513925.1). Taxonomy (NCBI): domain Eukaryota; kingdom Viridiplantae; phylum Streptophyta; class Magnoliopsida; order Asparagales; family Orchidaceae; genus Platanthera; species Platanthera zijinensis. The sequence goes on along the minus strand of CM077085.1, from coordinate 197,069,751 downwards.
GTGAATCGGTAGTTGTAAGCATAAATTATAAAGGCTAAGGTCTTTGTGACCTGCGTTTTGCTTTGTGCCTGGTGAAAGGTCTTTTTGACCTGTGGGTTGGCTTAGTGCCTAATTATTAGGTGTATGTGACCTGTGTGGTCTTGCGGGATCTGTGTTGTAAGCTATTAAGTAGCTGAGTTTTGGAGGGAGAGCCGAATCTAAAACACTGTTAAATAGACGCAGAGGGACAGTGGATGTACCCAAGATTTGGGAACCACTCTAAAATTGTTATGTCGTCTGTGAATTTTCTTGAAAGCTGATAATTAACCTAATCACAGACACAGAAATCAGAAAATAAGTTAGAAAACCTAAACAAAGACAAAAACCTATTCCCCCCCCCATCTTTAGGTGTTTAGCTAACCTTGAAAATAAGACATTCAAGATTATTCGGTATTACATCCATAATAACCTAATTTTTTGTGAAGTCACCCTTAAACTAAGATGAATTAAGTTTGTATTTCATGCCTTTCTCTAGTTGAATGCTTGCAGGTCATTATTGCTTAGTGTAGACCAATGTAAGTTTACAGTGAGCCACCAATCACAGGATAATGTAATGTAATCTCTCATTGTGTTATCCATGGTGTTGGCTCATGTGTAACCTCTCTATTGGGATGCACTTCATTCTCAAGTACTAAAAAATTGAAGAAAGGTAGTGTTATTGATCCTTGGTTAAAGAAGAAAAGAAATTTTTTCTAAAATTTCCCAAATACATTTTTCAAAAAAGAGAGTGTTTTCGAAAAGTCCAAGTACATATTTCGAAAAGCAATGTTCTTTTCGAGAAACATAATATCTTTTCGAAAAATTCTTCGAATCCTGTTATAGTTCTATTTTTTGAAATGTCCTGAAGATGTTTTCGAAAAACCAATCTCATTTTTTGAAAAAGGAATTCTATTTTCGAATAATCAAATTCATTTTTAGAAAGACAAGATGTTTTCGAAAAGCCAAATCTTCTTTTGAAAAATTTGTATTACTGCAACAAATAGTGACATCAGACACGTTTTTTGGCGACGTTTGTTTAAATGTTGCCATTATTTTTAGTTTTTGCAGCATTTTTCATACAAAATCGTGTCTAATAATATTACCTCTAATCTAATTAATTATAAGTTTTTGCTCGAATTATGACTAGATATTTTCCTCTCAAGAATTGCTTATTTTTTAGTTTGACATTGCTAAGGCTTGCAACATTTTACACTACGAAATGTGGCCAAAGCGCGCCACATTTATTAACTTAAATGTCGTTAATGTCAGGCGGTGGGAGTATAAAAAATGTTGTGAAAACTTTTGGCGAAGGTTGTATTCGCGACGCCTGCGACATGCACGACGTTTATAAAAATGTCGCAAAAACATTTACGACGTTTGAAAAACGTCTCCAATACCTCTTAAAAATGTCGCTGATGTCCATATTTGTTGTAGTGTATTCAGATCAAAGAAATTCTGCGTAAAGCCATTTTCGAATAAGGCCATGCCGTTTTTCGAAAAGGCAAATTATTTTCGAAGAATTATAATACTTTCGAAGAATGCAGATGAAGAAAATTGCTAAGTTCTATTTCGTCGAACGCAGCTTCTATTTCGTCGAGCAGAACTTCTGTTCGACTAACAGGATTTTAAATGATTAATTCATACTTAATATGATTAATTATCATTCCTTAAATGATTTCAGACCGTTAGAAGAAGTTCTATATAAAGTCATGTCAAAAATTTTGCTAACCCTAATCTTGACAGAAGTCAGAATCGCCGCAAGTTCTATATCGAGATAAAGCCGCACACGGCATCTTCGTTCTTCTTTGAAGCTTCATACTTGATCCACCGATTTAACAAAATAATAGAGTCGATAGATCTCTAATTCAAGTTTCTTCAATCATCTATTTGATTGTGTCAGATCTTAAAAGATTAAGATCAAGTTTTCTTGGATTTCTTCCTCAACTTCTTCACTGAGCTTTAAGTTTTCAAGAAGGAAGAACTATGTAGATTTTAGATCTAGATTTGTGAAATATTATTATTGTAAAACTTTATTTCCATTCTTGTTGGAGCTTTTTCTCCGAGCATATAGGAAGAGTTTTCTTCCGAGTGTAGATCCCATTTTTGGGGGATCGAGTTTGTAGGAGTGTGTTTACTTCGAGTTGTAGGAGCATTTCTCCGAGGTGTAGGATTGTTTGATCTGAGATATAGTGTAGTAGCCAAGTATAGTCGTGGTGCTAGAATTGTGAGGTGGAGAGTGTACGTACCCACGTTTGGGGAACCACTATAATTCCTTATGTCGTATGGATTGTGCTTGATTATTTTTGTGCTATTCTCTCTCAACTTTTTATTCCGCAAAAGATGCAGAACTCACCTATTCATCCCCTCTTGCTTATTTAGGTAGACAACTAGATACTTTCAGTTTCTTCCCAATAGCTTCCTTCCTCTTCACTAGGAAGTCAGCTATCACATGCACTGGTTTTCTGCAATAGTAGCTGGCAACTTTAGAGGAATTGTATTTAGAAGATTTAGAATCATACCTGTCAGCCTTGGAATGATTCCTCCTATGATGAGAAGAGGTGAAAGGTCATATCTTCCACTGTTTCTTCTTCATCATCTTCTGAAAGTGCCTGTAGAAGTTAGTAAAGTCCTTATCTGACATGTTACATTCTGATGCATCTGACTCTACGTTGTCTGAATCATCTGGTCTTCTTGGAGGAAAGGGAATCCTCTCCTTACTCTTCCTTATGTTATTTGCCTTGAATGCCAAGGACTTCTCCTTGGCTTGGGATCTTTTAGTGGCCTCCTCTAATTTTCTAGCAGCTAGTTGCATCTCATAGGTGAGAAGCTTTCCAAACAATGTTTGGGGAGGAGTCTCAGCAAGCTTGGCCACCTCTCTTATGACACAAATCTTAGTATCCCAGTATATAGTGAGAGATCATATGAACTTGTCATTTATTTCATAATGACTGAATACCCTCCCATAGGTCCTCAGCTCATCAATGATCCTGAAAAATCTTTCATAGAAAGTAGTTATGTTCTCTTTCAAGGATCGCTTGAAAGCCTCATACTCATAGTTGAGCATGGAATTTCTATCATCTCTTAACTCTTCAGTACCCTCCATGTAGACCACAAGGGTGTCCCATATCTCTTTAGAGGTCTGGTAGTGGACCAAGTTCTGAATGGTTGAATCATCAATAACACTAATTATTATGTTTTGGGCTCTCTTGTCCAAGGCAGCCAACATGACCTCATCCTAGGTCATTTCTGAATAAGTCTTGGGTCTCTGGACATTTGCATCTAGAGCAGAGATCTTCATACTGATGAAGCGTCCCTCCTTTACTCTCATAAAGATCCCAGGGTCATAGGCTTCCATAAATAGCCTGACCCTCTCTTTCTAGATTCCAAAATTATCCTTTCTGCATATGGGGAGTTTCATGGAACCTAGCTCCTTATGCCTCTCTCAAGAACCCATAAGTGCAGAGTTATAGCTACCCATGGAGATCACTCGAATTATTAAATCCTTTTTGAGCAACCACCCTCTGATACCACTTGAAAATCTTTGTTTTCAATATAGCTTGCAATCTAGAGGTCGGGGAGGTGAATAGGTTTGTTGGTATCTTATGACTTTCTTTAAGTTTCTTCTTTAAGTGTTTAGTGTGTTAGCAATCATTAGCTTTCAAGAACCTGCAATAAAGAAACAACACAAAAAAGCACATGTAGAATATATAGTGGTTCCCCAGATTATAGGTACGTCCACTCTCCTGCCACCTTTCTAACTTTTAGTTAGACAAGGTACTTCTCCAAAACTCAGCTCAAAGTGCTTACACCTCAGATCCCTCAGGATCGCTCAGTCTCCTTCAATACTTACAACTCAAGAACTAATCCCTACAACTTAGTGATCAATTGATCACCTACCTCAGGCCAAAGGCCCTTCCACTCAGGCTAGGAGGACAACCCTACCTCAGAGTAAACTTTCTCATACCTTAGAGAGAATGACTCTCCTATAGCTCAGGCACAAAGGCCTTACCTCAGATCCAAAGGATCATACTGCTCAGGCACAACTGCCCTACAACTCAGAGAGAATGACTCTCCTACCTCAGGCTCAAAAGACCTATAGTTTAGTGATCAAATGATCACCTACCTCAGATCCAAGCTGGATCCTACACTCAGAGAGTATAACTCTCCTACAGCTCAAGCAAATTTGCCCTACCTCAGGTTCAAGAGCCCTACAGCTCAGATCCAAAAGGATCCTATAGAAAAATTGTTTTTTTAATTAATTTGACACAGAGAAATTTATGTGTCAACTACTAGAGCTAAGTTATCTCAGCTCTAATTGTCTTCATAGTAGTAGAAAGATGTTCATAAATAAAAGGCTGCCTCTGATGGAAGTAACTAAGAATGTTATTTCTGAACTTTCTGTAGAAGACTGAAGATCTGCTAGGTCTTGAGTTCTTCAAACAACTAACTAAACCTGCAGAAGACTGAAAGCCCTGCTCTCTTTCTTTATCAGAAGTATTTCTGATCTTGTTGTAGCATAAGAGAATGCTACAGCTAACTGAACTTTTTGTTTTGCTGGACGACTTCAAGCTTTTTCTCAGTAGCAATGGTGAGGAAGATGAAGTCCAATTGCTCTTTTTCTTTTTGAATAAAACCCTAATGTTTAATTCAACATCAAGAAGCTATCCCTTTTATGTTCCCCCGATTAACGACTCCAAAAAGCTATGGGGACCATTTGCATCAGACAGCTGCATCTTGCTTTAACGGAATAAGACGTGCATTAGACATCCGGCAGTGTTTATCGTGTTCTATAGCTTTCCCACACTTAATTAGAACTCAGTTGACTTGTTGACTTTGCTGACATCACCATCTGTGGACTTAGCCAAAATCAAACATCTTTAGTATAGGCGTTGAGTGAGTAAGCTTCACTCAATGCCAAAAAACTTTGATAGATTTTCTGTCACTAGGTGTTGAGTGAGTAACCTTCACTCAATGCCAAAACACTTAGAAAAAGATCTATGCCATTAGGCATTGATTGAGAAACCTTCACTCAATGACAAAACACTTAGAAAATTTTTTTGTCATCAAGCGTTGAGTGAGCAACCTTTACTCAATGTAAAACACTTAGAAAAGCTTTCTGCCATTAGGCGTTGAGTGAGCAACCTTTACTCAATGCAAAAACACTTTGAAAAGATTTGTGTTATCAGGCGTTGAGTGAGCAACCTTCACTCAATGCTAAAATACTTAGAAAAGTTTTCTCTCACTTGGCATTGAGTGAGTAAGCTTCACTCAATGCCATAACACTTAGATTTGATTTTAGTCACTTGGTGTTGAGTGAGTAAGCTTCACTCAATGCCAAACTACTTAACAGATTTACTTCAGTTACCAGGTATTGAGTGAGCAGTCTTCACTCAATTTATTTGGACTTAGCCAAATTTCTGTGAAATCATAATCTCTGACTGATTAAGGTTCAATCAATGTTTTTTATCACATGGCATTGAGTGAGTAAGCTTCACTCAACGCCTGTGGACTTAGTCAAATATCTACATAGAATTTCTGTGGCATTGACTGTCTGAGCTGTACTCAACGATTTATGTTGTATGGCATTGAGTGAGTAGACTTCACTCAACGCTTGTGGACTTAGGCACATTTATTCAAGTTTCTTCTTAGGCTTTCAGTATCTTAGCCTGTACCATAGCTTTCTGTTGTATGATATTGAGTGAGTAGACTTCACTCAATGCCTGTCGACTTAGCCACATTTTCAGCTTGCCAATAGCTAGGCTGACTATCCAAGCTATACTCAATGCTTTTACTCACCTCACATTGAGTGAATAGACTTCACTCAATGCATGTTGACTTAGGCATTTTCCAGCCTATCTAACATCTTCCCTTGCATCTAGTATTGAGTGATTTGGCTTCACTCAATGCCTGTGGACTTAGATTTCTGTCCCTCCACATCTTTACATTGTGAACACCTGTCACATCACTTGTAATACCTGTCCTATTAATGTTTTAAGGACTAACCTTCATGCATGAACTTAAGCATACATCAAATACAACTTCATGTATATCATTGACATGATTGACTTCTTCAAATCTGGGACATTTTGGGCAATGGACCAAACAGAAACCTTTTAATGAAACCAAGTACAGAAGCATAATTGGATCCTTGCTCTATCTTACTACCAGTAGACCCGACATAATGTTCTCGACATGTGTGCGCGCTAGATTTTAGGTGAACTCAAAGGAATCTCATTACGTCGCCGTAAATTAAATTTTAAGATACCTTAAGGGTACACAAAATATTGGTTTATGGTACCCAACAAATAATGATGTCGAGCTATGTGTTTTTTCAGATGCAAATTTTACAGGTAGCGTGGATGACAGGAAAAGCACTTCTAGGACATGCCAATTCCTCGGAAGAAGGCTTATTTCATGGATTAGCAAGAAGCAGAATTTTGTGGCAACCTCCACTGCCGAGTATGAGTGCATCACTGCTGGTAGTTGTTTTAGACTGCTTATTTAGATCAGAAATTAGCTCGAGGATTACAACCTGAAGTTTTATGAGATTCCGATGTATTGCGACTCCTCTAGTGTTATAGCGATCGCAAATATTCTAGTCTCACACAGCCGGATGAAGTATATCGAAGTACGATATTACTTTATCTGGGAGTATGTGGACAATAAAGATATAGCCCTCAGCTATTTCTCGATGGATAAGTAGGTCGCAGATATATTCACAAAGCCACTAGAAAAGGCAATGTTCTTATTTTTCAAAACGAAACTAGGTATGCTGAACAAAGACTCGTGAAGATGGTTAAGAATACAGGAATTCACTGGGGAAGTATTTCAAAGCAAAGAAATTTATTAAAGATGAATTTGTAGAGTATCACTCATCGAATCTCGCCAAATTGTCGAAATATGTCTAGTATATACGATGAATCTGGGTCTTCTTCCCAACGAAACTCGCCGAATTTGACTTAGGACAAAGTTTTCTTTTCTTTTATTGGATCTGAAGAGTCACGGTCTTCAGGTACGCGTCATTTCCCAGGTTTTAAACTATATATATATATATATATATATATATATGAGTGCCCGACACGGGGCTCCGCCCCTATGGCTATGCGTCACAGTACCCGACCCATGATGACAGGCTTCGCACAAACCCAGCTGGCTTCGCTAGCCCACGACGGGCCGCTAGCGTGACAGTACCCGACCGATGATGGAAGGCTTTGCCCGCTCCCAGCGTGCTTCGCCTATCCACAGCTTGCTCCGCCCAACTCGCAACATATACATATGAGTACTCAAAAAGACCGTGAAAATATAAATCAAGAATACAATTTTTATTTTGTAAAACAAATTATATTTTAACATTAAAACATTAGCCCTTCTCTTATCATTCCTAGCTAGAGACAATAGGTTTAGGGTATCTAGGGTTTTTTTTAATGTTGTAAAGTTGTGTAATTACATAAAAGGATATTGTGTTTATAACATACTAATATAAAGTTCTGTATAATTGTGTAATTATGAATACAACTATAAGGGCAATATAGGGATATTTGCAATGTTTCACCAAAGATTAGTTTTTGTATAATAGTAGATATATAGATATATAAACAGTTTCGGGCAAACCGTCTACACCTCGTCGAAAGAAACTTTCCAACTCCGTCGATTCCTCCCGACGAATCATCTATCACAAAATAGTTTGTCACTATCTTCCTCGACGAGTTGTTCTATGCGAGCCCTTCCATCAAGATCAATAATTATAGCAGGTTCCAGTCTTCCAGAGCTATTTTAGTCGCAATAAAAATCATTTTCGGAGCCTTCTGTTTTCGCAGATCATCCAAAATTTCGGCAGAAACAGTTCGATTTCAGCTATATTCTCCATGGATCCTCGTAGCACAAGCGGTTTGCTAGGTTGTGGAGAACTAGTTCGAACAGGGTTTGCGTCAACCTCAAATGAGTTCAGGAACGTAATTTTAATGTTGGAAATAACAGGCCTCTCATTTTTCTTAGAACACCCATGCATGGTATAGGATAAAGATGTCCTTGAATTCTATTAGAATGCCAAGCTTTGACGTGAATGTACTGTGATCAAAAGCAAAGTTCGTCAAATGAAAGTAAAGATGAAGGCATATCTCCTCACTCATCTTCTGTAGCTTCCAGTTTATGACAAAACCGATCACCTCGAAGAGGAGGATTTCACATGAGCTCATTTGTTCTGTGGACTATGAAGAGGCACCAAAGTCGTTAAGAGAAATGGGATGAACGAGGAAGGAAATATACTATCAGACATACTTGGCAAAGTGCTGCTATGCAAGACAAGTTCCCATGACTACCTCTCTTCAGATATGTTCAAGATTCTGGTGGAGATCATCTGCCGGAAGAGAATAGATTGGCGCGTTATCCTATTTGCTTGGATCAAAGATAGCCTCCACACCCCCAACTTTAGAAGGATTCTAATTCTGTACATAGAAGGATCAATGCTTCCATCTTCTAGCGGTGTGATAGGAGGATCAAAAGGCTAGGGGTAGTCAGAGATGTGCCGGAGATAGAGGAAGATGATGTACCTGAAGACAGGATTCCTTCTTCCAACCCTAGTGAAATTCCTGATAGATTGAGTGTAGGAGTTGAGGGAGAGCCAGCTGATATATAAGTGGCCACAAAGATAGTGCCCTTGAGAGCTCCTGCGGTCGCAGAGACAGATGCTCTAGTCAGTTCTGAGGTAGAGATTCCAGTTTCAGCAAAAGCTATAGTGAGTACAGTTCCAGAGACGATTGATATTCTTATAGAGGTTGCTGAGATTGCTCTTGTTGTTATTGATGAGTTTGTTCCCGATGTGGCTGAGGACAATGTTGCTTAGGATATTCCAGTCACTTCTGATATTGCTGTTGATGAAGATATTCCTGCTGATGATAAGTTGGTTATTGCTGTTGATGTTGTGGATGAGCTAGTAGATGATATTGAGCTTGAGGTTGCTGATTATAATATTGCTGATGAGGATGAGCCTACAGCTGTAGATAATGTAAATGATTCTATTGCGATTGTGGTCCAAGAGAATAAGATGGTAACTCTCCCCGAAGTTCTACCAATACAGACTGAGGGGGATCAGACTAATCCTTTGACCTCAATGCAAACCAGACTCGACAGGTTTGTTGGAAACCTTCAAAGGAGAATAACTAAGATTCCAGGTGGACCTCCAAAGGAGGAAGTAGATATTATTAACTTGTTTGATGAGGAAGGAGATGCTGAGGTGCATCCTCCTATTTTAGAAGCTACTACTCCTGAGCTACTTTTAAAATCTACTGTTACTCCCATGGAAGAGTACTCCAGTGACTCAGAGGGAAGAGTAGATCCCCCCACCCCTCCCAGTGTTCAGGCTGATGATATATCGTCACCAGTGGAGAGGTCTCTATTCTGAAAACTATAGATTCCATGATGGCCAAACCACAAACCCATTTTGATCGTTCTCTGAAGAAAGTGATGTAGAAAGTAAAAGAAATAGAGAAAGAATTCAATAACAGCCTTGCAAATATCAAGGTGTGTTTCAATAATATGGATGATCGGATGGATTTGTGGCTTGTGCAGGGTCACCACGAAATTGTTCATACTATAGCAAGACTAAAAAGTAACCTGGAGGTGCTTCAGAATGTTGATGCAAATGCCAAAAATAGTCATTACTGCCCAAAATGCAGGTATAGACTACTTTGACAACCAAATGGTTTATTATTAAAATTCCATAGCCAACTGATGAGTCTGATTTATATAGGGTTTTTCGGACTCATCTAGGCTTATTATCTTGCATGTGCACTACTTTTTTCAATATGAAAAGTCTTTTTTTTAGATCTTCACTTAGCCAATGGTGCATTGTTTTTGCCCAATGCGGTGTGCGTTTGTGAGCTCTTGTGTTGAGGGTAAATTCTTGGAGCTACTCACACTTATTTGTTCTGATTTATATTATTGTTTGGAAGGATTTATTGCTATGCAGGTAGTCGGGACGTCTCAAATTCCAATTCAAGTTCCTTTGTAAAACGCATGGTCATTCAAATTTCTTCTCGCACGGTCTCATTGAAATCATACGTTATACACAACAGTTTTGGGGATTTCTGTGGATACCCGTGCATTTTGTTCCCGCACGATTTTGGACAAACCGTGCGGGAAGTAAATGCACGGTCTGCATATTTTTCCTTGTATTTTAGCTTTCTAAGGTTAATCATGTGTTTCGTTCACGCACGGGCATACGCTCCCAAGCGCGAGTAAAACGCACGGTTCCCCTGTTTTATATTATTTTCCTTTGATCTGTGTTTACCCGTGTGATTTCCTTCACACACGGACGAAAGTGCCCGTGCGCGAGTAAAACGCATGGGTCAACGCATCTTCATTTGCAAGCTTGGCCTAGAAGTTAATAACGCACAGTTAGCGTAAGGTCGTACGCCAAATCGTGTGTGACTAATTTTTGGACCTGCTTCTATTTAAGCACAGATTTTCCTCCATTTCGAGAGACTTTTCTCCAGCCATTCTAGCCGCCTTTTTAGGGCAAAGCTCCATCTTTCCACCTCCTCCCTTCATCTTCCACCAAGGAGATAAGCTCCTGGCATGCTCGCGAAGCTTACCTCTTGTCGGTGCTTGCTCCCTGCCTCCTCCTTCATCTTTTAAGCTCATTTCAAGTTTTGATGTTGTATCCAATAAAAAAAGGGAAGATGGCAACCTTCTTCCGCATCGTGACATGAAGAAGACGGTTCCATTGGAAGGTAGTGATAGCCTTCTCTACCCCTGACGTAGTTGAGGACCGAGCTTGGATGCAGATTGATAACCCGACGAATCCTTCTGCGACCCCTCGATAATCCTTTGAATTCGGTCGATCTCTTGACTTGTTCTTGCTTTTTTGTTGAATGTGTGTGTTTAAATCTTTTTATGTAGATGATGTGCACTCTAGTTGTAAAAATAATTTGTTTCATGTCTATGTGAACCAGTTTTGTTTTATTGCGTTAGTTTTTTGAGTAGCCCCTCATTTCCATCCGCCACCACATCCAATTTTGTCGCTCTAGCAATTTCTAGAGGCATGCGTAGTAAAGAGGTGCTCTTGACCCTCATTCTACTTTTCTCACCACCTCATCTGCAAGCCTACTCGTCCATCCGCCTAGCGATTCGGCGCATAGCATCCCGTGTTGTCTTCCATCTCGCCTGGCAAAGCATCGCATAACGGCATTGCTTAGGAGTTTTTTATAGTATTTTACTTTCTTTTTACACAAACCACCAAACCCCCCTTTCATAGGTTAGACCTTTGGACTTCAATCTCAAGTCCTCCTCAAAATTAACTCCACCTTGCTATGTTCCCTCGAGATCAAAACTTAGGAAAATTCACCCATTTTATATTACTTATGCGACCGGTACACTTGTCGTTCAACACATCAAGTTTTTGCGGTCATTGCCAGGGAACACAGTCGTGTGTGTTTTCTGAAAGGAGATCTTGTGATTTTTGTTTCTTATTTTTATTTATTTTCCTGCTATCCATTTATTTTGCTTATTTCTTTTTTCCCTTTTCTGATTTTTGGTTTAGAAAGCAGATCCGTGTTATCTTATTCTAGTTATGTAGCACATTTTTGGTAAATATTTTTGTTCGCGATATATTCTGTAGCCGAGTGTCGTCTATATGACACTTTGTGTCCATACATTGACGTCATGGCTGATGAATATCGAGCACTGTATTCGGTGTTTTACTATGTCAAGGTGTAGGCCACATTGTGAAGGATTGCCCTCGTTCTTGCGAGCCTTCTCCCTTTGTGGGCATGTGCACAACAACCTCCCATTCGTGGAAGACTATTCTGGACAGACCTACCAGGGTGTTGCCTAGCCCATACACTAACATCACTCATCTGGCTAGTTCTTTACCCGTTAAGATTACTGAAGAATCTCACGCTGCATAGAGATCCTTCATGGGTCCCTCGCTCCCTTTTTATGAGCTTCCCTTGAGTGATGACGATCACTAATGTGTTAGCCAGCAAAAAAGGATCAGGAATCCATGGGCGCTCCTGTATGGGATGTAGAGAATGTTCCAGTTGACGGGGTGGCATCTGTGAATGATTTTGCGATGGGGCCTGCTCATTTAGTGTTTGATTTTGAGAACAGTTTTGCCCCTCCATAATTTTTTCCTATTGGTTCTACGCCATTTTTGTGTGAATCGGCTGATGATGTCGTATTTTTGGATGATTCGGTGTCTAAGGTTGTGCCGAGGTGGGATTAGGATTCTTCTATCTCTGACAGAGAATGTGGATCTTCGGAATACTTTTACGCACCCCTGGTGGGATGAGGAATATTCCCTTTTTGATGCGGAGGTTTGCACCTCGTTATTGGATGAGGTTGTCCCTCTTACCACCGCGGACCTCAAGTTCTCGGATTTCCCCCAATATGACTCATATGATACCGGCAATGATCTCTGCTTGGATCCGGTTGAGAGTGATCCCGGGATCACTCTCCCTTATTCTGATTATTTTAGGTCTTCATCTCTTTTATTACTTGACCCCCCCCCTTCTTTATCTAAGCCTGTGTAGGTTGAGTATCCACGGGAACGTTTGTATAACAATGAGCCTTGTGCTCATGCCATCTCCATCACCTCCTGTGGATCTGTGGTTGACGACGCCTTGCTAGGCGAGGATTTATTTTATTATAAGATGAGCGAGGACCAGCGCTCCTCCTCTTCTTATTTCCTATTTCCTCTACCTTTGTTGGGCAGGTATTATTATTTAGGTAGAGGGGTAACTGATTTATCGCCGTATCGGTACTTGCTACCGCAATGGATATTAGGCCAGTTACCTGTGCATTTTTAATTTCATAGGCCCATTATCTAGGACTTTTCTTCTTTCGAATAATTCGTGTTGGGTGGACTATTACCCCAGTACTTATCTTGGAGTAGGAAGAGTTAGTTAATTTTTAATGTTTTAAAAATAGTTTTGCGTGTTATTTATTTTTTTTTGCCTTAATGCTTTCTTGAGGGATTTTTGTGTGCTTGCGCCTAATTTGGGAAGATTGTCTAGTCTCTTAGGAGGTTCTTTGTTCCATTTGCTTTTGTTTTTCTCGTTGTTGTTGCAGGATGAGACTTCCCAGAGAAAATAAGGCGAATTGGGCTGTTTTTGCAAAACACACGGTTTGGGGAAAATGTGCGCAGCAAAAACGCACGACTGCACATTTTTTTAAATAAAACGTTGGCTGAACAATTTAGACGCACGCTGGCCCTAATTCTCGTGCGTCTGCTACAATCGCCCGCTTCTCCACCATCTTCTCCGGCAAGATCTCCTTCTCCTCCTCCAATTCCTCCCTCAATCCTCATCTCTTTCCCTTCCTCTCTCTCCTCATTGCCATGGGATATAAGAAGGTGATTAGCAAGTTGCGTAGCTTCGGTGGTAACTCCTCCTCTTCTACACAGACTGCGGTTCCGGTAGAGCCGGAAGATGCTTCGGATGCTCCGGTGGATACTGAAGATGCAGAGCGAATGCTTCATTTTGGGCGACCTGAGATGGTCACAAGGTTTGATTGTTTGGTACAAAAACCATTTTTGGATTTTCATTTCGTTTACAACGAGGAGCTCGTGGCCGTCGGTCTCAAGCTAGAGGGGGACCGTTTACTCGACATGGGTTCATGGCATCATCTCTTCTATATTATTGTGAACGGATTTCGCGAACTCATGCTCGAATTCCTCTCTACCTTCCAAATTCTGGAACGACGTGACGCAGCTATCGGTGAGTCCATTGGGGTGTAATTTCGGATGAACTTATGTCCATACACTTTTAGTGTGGGTATGCTTGCTGTTTATGCGGGGATCTACACGGTTGACAAACTCACGGAGTCGGACGTTCTTGCCCGACCCTTTGAGTTCCCAACCGGTGCCTCTCCCCATAGATTTTGGAAGGAGACCATCGGGCTGTGATAGCAGCACAAAGTGCGATCATCCAAGTTTTCCCATATCATCTCCCTCGCACTCCTCTATGTTCAGCACTTGATCGGGCACAACATCAACGCCCGCTCGATGAGTTAGAATGAAGTAGGGTGCTCGAATCTTCTCTACCTTTTTAGCATGCATCATGGCGTCCCTCTCCACCTCGGCCGGGTTCTTGCGGATTACTTCATTCACGGGCCATATACGTGCCTCTGAAGGCCATTGGTGGTTCGCACTTTATTACGCAAATTGCCAAGGTATTAGGAGTTTTTGACGCTTTGCCCACCATGACTCCCTTTTCCCGTGGCGATTTCATTTCGGCAACCATGATGGCTGCCTTCAGATTTGTGCGTCGTGTTTCCTATGGCGGTAAGTGGCACTACGTTATTCATACTGTTGAGCGTGAGCAGCCAGCTAGGGCTTCTTTTGCCGCTATGGGATCTTCTTTGGAGTCACGCAGGCCCGACAATGCCGCTCCAGTCTATATTGTGCCTTTGGCCCCAACATCTTCTTTTGCCCCTGCCCTGCACCGTAGGAGTTTCGCGGAGGATTATCCTGACTACTACGTGCGGAATTTGCAGATGGAAGAGCTTATTCACCAGCACCACGACATGACAAAGCACATTGTTGAATTTCTTGGGGTGCCCCCTACTAACCCTACTAGATCTACTACTTCTCGTGCCCGTACTCCGCCTCCTCCTCCATCTTTCCCTGATCATCCTGAGTGACTGCTGCTTTTCTCCTCGGATGGGGTGGTCTTTTGTTTTTCTTCATGTTTATATTTTTGATGATTTTTCTGATTATATACTTTACTCTATTCAGCTGGGGCATCGTCGTCAGGGTGTTTAGTAGATATATTGTTTGCAGTGCCTTTCCATCTTGTGTTACTGTGTTTAGTTTCATTTTATATATGTGATGATTGTGTTTAGTTTAATAACTCGTAAGCATTGCTTAGATTAAACTTGTTATGGTTTTGTGTATACATTTTTGCTGGAGCTCTTTTGTAGGTTGCCTTTCCTTGGCGCGGCGGAGTGAGCTAAATATTTTTGCAGTTTTGGCTTCATGCTTTCATTTCAATCTTCTGGTATGCTCATTTGTTGAGTATGGGGTAACATCTCCCCTGACTTATATTTCATTGTTTTATTGCAAATCCTATGTTCGGTTGCATAAGTTAAGTCTGGTGGGGGTGAGACTCGAGTTGTTACCCGCTCACGAGCACATTTCAGTCGCATACTAGAAACTTTTATGGTTATATCATTTGCATTTATATTGCACTCCACAGCACCCACTTGAGAACGTTTACTTAAGCACTTGCACGTGCAGAGCTTGCATATCACTTGTGCATAGAATAAAGAATGTTGTGTTGATTTAGGATTGCATGATGGAGTAAAAGGTTGACTCCAAGACTGTTCCTATGCGTGCACTCATGCTCACTTTGAGTTTGTGTAGATTAAAATTATTTATATGCTTATAGTTTCTATTTTTCTATTAGCGTAGATTTTGTTTACGACACTCTAGTTGTCAATCCGGTTATGAATCAAACGGTGGTGTAGGATTATGTGTGGGAGTTCAATAGCCTCGTATTGCTCGAGTCGGGAGGAAGGATTGTCTTTCTCGGTGGCTAAGAACTTTCCCCTAGCTCGAAGCATGGGTGCATGGTTAGTCAAGTGCGCGTGTGATGTAGGCCGTCACTTTGTCTAGTTTTAGCCTTTTACCATTACCGACATCTATCTGTTGTTATCCCCGTTGAGCCTATCCCTTCCTTTGACATCCCTACTCCTCGCTACCAAAGCCATATAGCCTTTCTGACTCGCACATCCGGATGTGGTCGCTTGGTTAGTATGCTTTATTGTCATTTGTATCTGTTATGTGTGACAGTTATGTGGGTGTTTGTGTAGCTTGTGGTGTTGTCGTGTTTTCGTATTTTGTTTCGGCTATTTGGATAAAAAGAAAAAAAAGTAAATGAAATGAAATTTCCCAATAGGGAAAAAAAGAAAAAATATATATATATATTATTGTTAAGTTGTGAAATTTTTTTGTTATTGTGTTCGTGGTGGGCGTGCAAGGACCATAAAAAAAACAAGTCTGGTGGTGCACCGCACGTGTTTGCCGTTGAATATAGTTGTGAGTGTTTTCGGCCTGTCTCATTTTGGATGTGCGTGTCCGTATTATTTATCTTTGTTTATCCCACCATCGCATAAGCCTATATTAAAATCCAAGTCCTACGGATTTGTGCTTGAGTCAAACTAGTGTCGTGGAGAGAGTGTGAACGGGCAAGCATATGGTTACTTATATTGGTGGATTCCTTTTGAGATTCTCCTGAAGCCTGATCTTTGGCAATGCTCACCTCATTGTCCGCCTGCTTTAATTCTACACGCAGTCGAACGATTCACCGTGATTCACTTTAGGAGTACTTGCAATATCTTCTTTACGTTTACAGGAATTAGAAAATATTATGCATGCATAGAAGAGTTTTCTACTATTACTTTTTGTACATGAGGGTATGACTTCGCATGGTACACTATTTATGCAATTTCTTCTACTCCGCTTAGTGATGATTTGCTCAGGACGAGCAAATATTCAAGTCTGGAGGTGTGATGAGTTCGGTTTATATAGGATTTTTCGGACTCATCTGGGCTTATTATCTTGCATGTGCACTACCTTTTCAATTAAAAAAGTCATATTTTTGTTTAGATCTTTACTTAACTAATAGTGCATTGTTTTGGCCCAATGCAGTGTCCGTTTGTGAGCTTTTGTGTTGAGGGTAAGTTCTTGGAGCTCCTCGCACTTGTTTGTTCTGATTTATATGAGTGTTTAGATGGATTTATTGTAATGCAGGTAGTCGGGACGTCCCGAATTCCAATTCCAGTTCCAGTGTAAAATGCACGGTCATGCGAATTTCTTCTCGTACGATCTCATGGCAATCGTGCGTTATACACAGCAGTTCCGGGGATGTCCGTGGCTACCCGTGCATTTAGTTCCCGCACAGTTTTGGCCAAACTGCGCCAGAAGGAAATGAAAGGTCTGTATATTTTTCCCTGTATTTCAGCTTTTTGGGGTTAATCGTACGTTTCCTTCACGCACGGGCATACATGCCTATGCGCGAATAAAACGCACAGTTCCCCTATTTTGTCTTGTTTTCCCGCGCTCTGTGTTTACCAGTGCGATTTCTTTCACACATGGGCGGAAGCCCCCGTGCGCGAGTAAAATGCACGGGTCAACGCATCTTCATCCGCAAGCTTGGCCTGGAAGTTAATAACGCACGGTTAGCGCACGATTGTGCGCCAAACCGTGCGTGAATATTTTATGACCTACTTCTATTTAAGCGCAGATTTTCTTCCATTTTTGAGAGAGACTATTCTCTAGCCATTCTAACCACCTTTTTAGGGCAAAGCTCTGTCTTTCCACCTCCTCCCTTCATCTTCCACCAAGGAGAGAAGCTTCGGCCATGCTCGCGAAGCTTACCTCTTGCCGGTTCTTGCTCTCAGCCTCCTCCTTAATCTTTTATGCTCATTTCAAGTTTTAACATTGTATCCAACAAGAAAAGGGAAGCTTGCAACCTTCTTCTGCATCGTGACACGAAGAAGACGGGTTCATTGGAAGGTAGTGACATCCTTCTCTACCCCGGGCATAGTTGAGGACCGAGCTTGGATGTAGATTGATAACCCGGCAATTCGTTCCGCGACCCCTCGACGAGCCTTTGGATTCAGTCGATCTCTTGACTTGTTCTTGCTTTCTTGTTGAATATGTGTGTTTAAATCTATTTATGTAGATGATGTGCACTTTTGTTGTAAATATTATTTGTTTCATGTCTATGTGAACCTATTTTGTTTTACTGCTTTAGTTGCTTGAGTAGCCCATGTATTTCAATCCGCCACCACGTCCAGTTTTTCCGCTCTAGCGATTGCTAGAGGCATGCGTAGCGAAGAGGTGCTCTCGACCATCATTCCGTCATTCTTACAACCTCATCCGCAAGCCTACTCGTCCATCCGCCTAGCGATTCGGTGCATAACAGCTTGTGTTGTCTTCCATCCCACCTAGCGAAGCATCACATTGCAGTGTTGAATAGGAGTAGTTTATAGTATTTTACTTTCTTTTTACACAAACAACAAACCCCCCCCCACCCCCTTTCATAGGTTAGACATTTGGACTTCAATCTCAAGTCCTCCTCAAAATTAACTCCACCTTGCTGTGTTCCCTCGAGATCGATACTTCGGAAAATTCGTCAATTTTATATTACTTGTGCGATCGGTACACTTGCCGTTCAATGCATCACCAACGCGGTACTTGAATAATTCAAAAGGGGGGAGGATGTGCTGAAAGCTAAGGTGACAACCCTTGAAGCTGCCATGGTGGAAAACTTCAAGGGAGTCAATACCTATAGTTATGATAACTTCAGTTGGCTTCATAATGAATTGCTTGGTGTGTAAGGTCGGACTCAAGCGAGAATTCCAGAACCTGCAGTGCCTACTCCTGTAGATGCTCCTTTTTATCCTGCACGTGATTATTCTTAATATTGGATAGACACTAAGGATTTTCCTCTGTTTGGACTAGATACTACTACTACTGCTGCCAATCTAGAAGTTCATATAGTTGAAGACATACCTTAACCAGCCCATAAATGAAGAAAGTATGATGAAGTATTGACTGCCGTCAGTTTTGAACCTAATAGAGAAATGGTTGAGGTGTGGAGTCCGATTTCAAATAGTATCATTTTCGACACATTCAAGATTGTATATTTGGCCAATGAGAATAGATGGGATTACTACAGCTCAGATGAATAGCAGAAGTATGAGTTTGCTTGCGCTAAAGAAGACTGCATTTCAGGAAATATAATTTCGATGATCTGAATACACCTCCAGCTCTGCCAAGATATTATCCCAAGCCAAAAGATTATTTTGCCTGACAGAGTCAGAAGAGCAAGGGGAAACCGACTTGATTTTGTTTTTCTATTAATATTTAGATACTGTTTGCCCCAATATAGAACCCATTTATATATATATAATTTAATGTTTAGTCTGGGAATGCATTTTATCTCTTAAATTATTTCCTTAATGTCTTGTTCTTTCTTTGATTTATTATTATTATGTGTACAATTCACCTTAGCTTATAGGGTTCTGACTTCTTCAAATAGGGGGAGATTGTTGAGCATTGTATCCACAATAACCCTGATTTGAAGAAGGGTCCCATCAAGCTAAGATTAATTGAGATTGTATTTGATTTTGTGTTTTAGTTATGTGCTTTCAGGACTGTATTGCTAAGTACAACCCAATGTCAGGTTAGAGTGGCTCATGAAAGACAGGATTATACAATGAAATCCTTCATTGTGTAGGCTCATGTGTTGACTCATGTGTAATCTCTCTATTGGGATGTACTTCTATCTCAAGTTCATTAGAAGGAACAAGGAAGGACAAGGAATGAAAATAAGAAAAACAGCATTTTACCCAAGTAAAATTCGTCGAATATCGTAAGTCATATTCATCGAATTCATCAAGTATACTCGTTAATACTCGTCGAAATAATCGTATATACTTAGTAGCACTCGTCGAATTCATCATAAATACTGAGAGAAAAATCTCAGTAAGTTGGAAAATTAGTCCAGTAAAAATCATTGAGTATCATCGTGAATACTCATCGAATTAATCGAATGTATCTATTAATACTCGCCAAATTCATCGAATATACATGTCGATATACGCAGAATTCGTCGAGACATTTCAAATTTACTTCTCTAGATTTTCTATGTTAGATTTGTAGAATATCACTTTGTTAGGCGTCAAATGCGTCGAGTATATTGGTTGATACTTGTCGAATTCGTCGAGTATACTAACCGATATTCGTCGAATTTGTTGAGTGATTCTTTTGCTTGGCGGCCTGTGTTAAGTTCATTCGAGCTGAATTTCTCCAAGTAAAATTCGTTAAGTTTCATTGTTTTTCAGCGAGTATCCTTAACCATACTCGACGATACTCGATGAATATTACTTCGGGTTATTTTTCTTCCCGATTTCAAAATACGGTTCGTTCTTGCCGACAAGCATGTACAGTAACCCGGGACTTTCCGACGTGCAATAAATTTTTTAGTCGTTGTAAATGAAGATCCCTATATATATTTAGGTTGGATTATTCTCAAACCCTAATCGTGCTAATCATACTTAAAATCAAAAACTTACCCGATCAAGAATTCCGTCGGCTTCATACATCATTCGCAACTTCTTCTCGGCCGACACAAGTTTCACGATTCGTTCGTCTTTAAGCAATTGACTGGATCATTGTTCTAAAAAATTTCTGATTTTCTCAGATCTAGTCGACCCGTGATCAACGTCTTCAAAGATTTCAGATTTTTTGTGTTCTCCAAGATATTCAAGTTCTACCTATTCGAAGAACCATAGAGTGAAGACTTAGATCGAAATAAGATTACTTGTACTCTTTATTGTAAATCTTCTTTTACATTTGTAGGAGGTTTTCCCTCCGAGTAGTAGATCCATGTGTGGTTTGAGTAGTAGATCTGTCTATGGATCGAGTTATAAGAGAGGTAGTTCTATGAGTGGTAGGAGTATTGTCTCCGAGTTATAGGAGTTGAGGCTCCGAGGTGTAAGATTTTTTGGAATCTGAGAAAGGTGAAGTAGTTGAATCTATCCCTTCATAGTAGATAGGCGAGGCGGGATAATTGACGTACCCAACTCGTGGAACCACTATAGATCTCTATGTTCTGTGTGCTATAATTTTATGTTGTTTTTATTCCGTGAAAAGACACAAACATCACCTATTCACCCCCCCCCCTCTACGTGAATAAGGTAGACACTAGATACTTTCATGATGCTCCCAGCATTAACTGCCTTAAAGAGAGTCCATGTCCCGCATGCCAAATGGGTAAGCAGATAAGGGATACCTTCAAAGGTATTGCTGAAAAAGATTCATCTAAATGTCTATATTTACTTCATATGGACTTGTTTGGTCTTATGCTAGTTCACAGTTAAGGAGGTAAAGTTTATATGTTGATCATTGTTGATGACTACTCTCATTTTAATTGGGTGTTCTTTCTGAAACACAAGTCAAACACCTTCGAGGCTTTCACTAATTTTGTCCGACAAATTCAAAACGAATTAAACTGCTCAATGGTCAAAATCAAAAGTGATCACATAACAAAATTTGAGTCTGGGGACATGACAGAATTCTGTAGAAGTCAAGGTATCTTTCATGAGTTTTCCTCTCAGTGTACTCCACAAAAAATGGAGTTGCCGAGAGAAGGAATAGAACCCTCTTTGAAGCATGTATGACAATGGTTAATTATTCTTCACTACCATAGTACTTCTGGGATGAAGCAGTCAACATAGTGTGCAACGTGAAAAACAGAGCATTAATCAACAAAAGCCATTGTAAGACTCCTTATGAACAATTGAAGGGCAGAAAACTGACTATGTCCTACTTTAAGATCTTTGGCAACAAATGCTTTGTACTTAACAATGGGTAGTATTATTACACGAAGTTTAGTGAAAAGTGTTTTGAAGGTCTTTTTGTAGGTTATAGTAACTATAGTAAGGCTTACAGGATTTTTAACAAGAGAACCTTATTTGTAGAAGATTCAATGCATGTTGTATTTCATGAGACAAGTATGCTCCAAAGCAGCTCGTCTACTGTTATTGGTGTAGATGCAAGTGTCAGGATAATGGAACTAAGCTTGGAAGAAGCGAATGTAAGATGCTCCAAGATCAGTCAAAGTCGTCAATCCAACTATGGTGGAGTAAGAACTATTAAGTGAAGAACTCCATCAACCTACAAGAGATGCAATAGAAGTGGCAGAACCAACTGGTGGGTTAGGAAGGAATCTAGTGTTCAGACACCTATGGGATCACCTAGTTGATCTTATCATTGGAGAGCCAAGCAATGGCATAAGAACCAAAAAAGGTACAGCTAATGAAGTATTACATCTTAGCTTCGTTTCTCAGGTTAAGCCAAAAATTTTGAAGAATCAAACAAGGATGCCTCTTAGATAATGGCTTTGTAAGAGGAGCTCAAACAATTTGATAGGTGCAAGGTTTTGAAGTTGGTGCTAAGGCCCAAAGGACAGAACATAATCAGAACAAAATGGATACTCAAAAACAAGCTGGATGATAATGGAGTAATTATAAAGAATAAATCAAAGCTTGTAGCTCAAGGTTACCAACAAGAAGAAGGGAACGACTCCGATCAGACATTTGATCTAGTGGCAAGATTAAAAGCAATCAGGTTTTTCCTTGCGTATGCTGCTCACAACGACTTCAAAGTCTACCAAATCGATGTGAAGCCAACATTCCTCAATGGTAATCTAAAAGAGGAAGCATACGTAGAACAATTTCTAGGTTTTGTCGACTCAACTTTCCCTGATTATGTGTGTTTTCTTAATAAAGCTCTATATAGTTTAAAGCAAGCTCTCCGGGCTTGGTAAAAGACGATGTCTAGCTTTCTTCTTGAGAACAAGTTCACAAGAGGAACGATAGATAGGACGTTATTTTTTAGGGAAGTTAAAGGAAAGATTTTTCTAGTGCAAATCTATGTCGATGAGATTATCTTTGGCTCTACGGATGACCATCTTTGTAAGAAGTTTTCTAAACTTATGCAAGGGAAGTTTGAAATGAACAGTATGAGAGAGCTGAAGTATTTCTTAGGACTTCCGATGAAACAATCTGAAGATGGAATTTTCATCTCTCAGGAGAAGTTCACCAAAGAGTTACTTAATAAATTCAAAAAGGAGAACGCAACCTCGATGAGGACTCTAATGGGCTCAACGATGTCTCTGGAAAAAGATGAGAAAGGAAAACCTTTTGATGAAACCAAGTACAGAAGCATAATTGGGTCATTGCTATATCTTACAGCCAGTAGACCCGACATAATATTTTCAACATGTGTGTGCGCTAGATTTCAGGTGAACTCTATGGAATCTCATTAAGCTGTTGCAAAGAAGATATAGAGATACCTTAAGGGTACACCAAATCTTTGCTTATGGTACCCAAGACGTAATGAAGTCAAGCTAATTAGGTTTTCAGATGCTGATTTTATAGGTAGTAGGGATGACAGGAAAAGAACTTTCGGACTTGCCAATTCCTCAAAAGAGGGCTTATTTGATGGAGCAGTAAGAAGAAAAATTATGTGGTGATCTCCACTGTCGAGTAAGAGTACATCTCTGTTAGCAGCTATTTCACACAGCTTCACTAGATCAGGAATCAACTTGAAGATTACCAATTTGTAATTAAAGGAGATTCCAATGTTTTGCGACTCCTCCAGTACGATTACGATTGCAAATACTCTAGTCTCTCATAGCTGGACGAAGCACATTGAGATTAGATATAATTTCATCCGGGAGCATGTGGAGAACGGAGACATTAATCTCAACTATGTCCGGACGGATAAGCAAGTCGCAGATATATTCACTAGGCCAATAGACAAGGCCAAGTTCTCATTCTTTAAAATGGAACTGGGCATGCTCAACAAGGAATCATTAAAATGGCTAAGGAGTCAGAAATCTCTCAGTGAAGTACATCTCAAAGAAGCCAAAATTTCTATGGCAAATTCGTCGCATATACCTAAGGAATCTCAATGAATTCGTCGAGTATGGCTAAAAAAATTTCGACAACCTTCGACGAATCAAACTCTTAATCATGGTTATTTTGACAAAGTTATTTTGTTGTATGTTACTTAAGTCACTTTTTTCCTTATTTATTGGATCTGAAGAGTCACTTTCGACAAGGTACGTGCCTCTCTCTCTTGTTTAAAATGTTACGTATATATATAGGGAAAACAATACTTCACTTTATCGAGCTTATTTCGGCTTTCCAATGAAGAGCCTTCAACACTGTTCATCTTTCGCGGATGGGCGATACCGACCTTTCGAATTCTCCTCTTGTCCGATGAACTCCATGGCTCAAAGAGGTATAGGAATCCTTCTGGTTGGGGGGAACTAGTTCGAACAGGGTTTGTTACCGCCTCTACTTAGTTCTGCAACGTCCTCTTGATGTTAAAAGTAGCTAAATTTAGCCCTTTGTGGTAGATAGGCGAGGCGGGACAATGGACGTACCCAACTCGGGGAACCACTATAAACTCTATGTGTTTTTGTGTTCTTGTTTGTGCTAATTTTTTATTCCGCTAAAAGACGCAGAACTCACCTAGTCACCCCCTCTAGGTGACTTAGGTTGAAAACTAGACACTTTCATTTGGCATAGAATCCATCGGTCTGTCCTTCATTCTTGAGCACTCATGCAAAGTATTGGACAAGGAGGTATTGGATTTCTTTCACGACACAAAACTCCTCCGTGAAGACACTCTTATCAAAAGCAAAGTCAAGAAGGTTCTAGTTAAAGTAAAGGCTTCCCTCCTCACTAGATATCTGCGACTTCAAGAGTGTGAAGAGGCTGACCAATTAGAGGATCATGACTTCACAAGGGCTCTTTTGTTCTGTGGACTACCAAGAGGAACAACAGTCGTTAAGCAGAAAGGTATGAAAGATGAAGGAAAACTTCTCTCATACATTATTTGAAAAGTCCTTCTATTCAAAGTTGGATCACATGACTACCTTTCCTCAGACATGTTTAAGCTCCTAGTCGCCATCATATGCCTGAAAGGAATTGACTTAGGAGCAGTTGTGTTTGGAAGAATAAAGGACAGTCTGCACGCACCAAACCTTGGAAGAATACTTAGTCTGTATTTGAATCAGCTGGACAGAGATACTTTTGACATGAAAAAGGGTGACCAATTCCTCACTTGAAGAAAAATGTTTCCAAAATCTTCTCCAGATGGGAAGGCAGGATCCCAAGGCAAGGTGGACTCAGAGACTTGCCTGAGGAAGAGGAGGAGGTAGTTTCTATTGATAGGATTCCTACTCCTACCCCCATGAAATCCCTGAGAGCTCGAGTACAGGAGTTGAGGGGGAGTCTGTTGCGACTAAAGTGGCTATTGAGATTCACTTTCCCTTGATTTTTCCCTCTTCTACATAGATAGTTGCTCCAGATTCAATTGTTCAGGTTGCTGAGGTACAAGTTCCTGACGATTCAATTAGTGCAGAGATAGTTGTACAAGATACAGTTGTAGAGACAGTTGATCTAAAAACAGTGATTGCTGAGATTGGTCGTGCTACTGCTGCTGAAGTTGTGCCTGATTAGGCTGAAGATGAGGTAGTTGCTGATGATTTTGATGATGTTGCTGATGATGATGTTTTAGCTGCTGATAATGTAAATGAGGAATAAATTGTGTTGACCTTGTATGAGATTGTTGCCTCTAAGAACATAATCGTTAGTCTCCCAGAGGTTCTACCAGTAATGGCCGAGGGGGAGCATGTTCAACCTGGATTTTCAATTAAAACAGAGTTAGATAGGTTTATGCATAATCTTTAGAGAGGAATTGCAAAGATTCTAGGTGGACCTCCTGTGGAGGAAGAAGAAATTGTTAAAATATCTGATGAGGAAAGAGAAGCTGAGATGCTTCCTCATATCCTAGTAGCTCCTGATCCTAGCTTACTAATGCAAGCTTGTATTTCTCACGTGGCACAGTTGTCTAGTGACTCTGAGGATAGTACAAATCTACCCTCTCCTCCAAGACTTCCAATTTAAGACCTTCCTAGTACTAGTTCAGAAAATTCATTTCTAAAGTTTATAGAAGCTATGATGTCCAAGCCGCAAGATCAATTTGATTTATCTCTGAAGAAAGTAAAAGAGACTTAACGGGATATGAACAACGGCCTTCTCAAAGTCAAAGTGCATTTTGATAAGTTGTAGTCCACTCTTGACAGCTGGTTTGTGCAAGGTGGGCAAGCCATTACTCTCACTATGGTTGGACTTAAAATAAATTTAGAGGTACTCAAGAATGTTGATTAGGTTCCCAAAACTATAATAAATGCACAAAATGACGGGATGGACCATTTTGACAATCAAATTGTGTTTTATAGTAATGTGATTGCTTTGGAGGTGATTAAAGAAGTCAGAAAGGGTGAGGAAGAACTGAAAGCTAAGGTAAATGCAATAGAAGCATCCATGAAAGACCAGTTTCAGGCAGTAAACACCTATAGTTTAGATAACTTCAATTGGTTTCATAGAGAACTGTTTGGTGGTCAAGGTTATGCTCATATAAGGATACCAAAACCAGTGATACCTAATCGTATGCATGACAATGTTCATCCTGTTTAGGACTACACTAAGTACTGGACAGATTCTCAAGATTTCTCTCAGGATCATAATCTAAATGGAACAGAATCTGCTACTACAACTGCTAGACTAGATTTTCAAGTGGTTGAAGATGTACCTCAACCATCTCTTAAGAGAAGAAGGTATGGGGAGGGCTCGTCAGTTATTAAGTCTGATCTTAACAGGGAACTATGTGAAGTGTGGAGTCCTATCTCAAACAACTTTTTTCTTGGGCACATTCACGTTAGTTGAATTAGGAAATGAAGACGGGTGGAAACACTATAGTAGGGAGGAATGGCAGAAGCATGAGGTAGCTAATGTTAAAACAAGATTACACTTCAGGAAGTATAGAATCAATGAACCAGATACTCCTCCTACTTCGCCAAAGTACTTCCTGAAGCCGAAGGCTTATTTTGATAGGCAGTACTAGAAGAGCAAAGGAAAACCGGTTTAAAGTTCTTATTTTTCTTTATATTTGTGAACATTGTTTGCCCCAATTGAACTTATATATATATTAATGTTTTGACTGCAATTGTTCTTATTTCTCAATTTTCATGCTCTTTCCTTATTTTATTATCTTACGTACAATTCACCTTAGTTTATATGGTTCTAACTTCTTCAAATAGGGGGATATTGTTGGGTATTGCATCCACAATAACCCTGATTCGAAGAAGTGTCCCTTGAAGTAAGATGAATTGAGATTGTATTTGATTGCATGCTTTTAGTTATGTGCTTATAGGACTTTATTGCTAAGTACAACTCAATGTAAAGTTACAGTGGGTTACGAAACACAGGACTATGCAATGTAATCTCTCATTGTGTAGGCCAATGTGTTGACTCACATGTAATCTCTCTATTGGAGTGTACTTCTATTTCAAGTGCATTAGAAGATTCAAGGACGGATGTGTTGCTATATTCAGAAAGGACAAATTTTTCTCTAAGGAAAATTTGTTGAGTATCGTAGAGTAGACTCGTCAAACTCATTTAGGTTATCTGTTTATACTTTTCGAATTCGTCGGGTATACCTACTGATACTCATTGAATTCGTAGGAATTAACCGTGTAAATCTTTCCTACTTCCTTAAGAATCGGCCAAGTAAAATTCGTCGTATATCACTAAGCTTACTCATCGAATTCGTTGAAGTTATCTTTCAATACTCGTCGAATTCGTCAGGTATGCAGGTCGATATTCATGGAATTTCATGAGTCACTCTTGGAATGTGCTGAGCTCTCCAATCGATTTGTCTGGATTCGTCAAAATCATTTTTATTGTATTTCGGAGTACTTCGACGAGTATACCTTTATATACTCGATGATACTCGACTTAAATGCCTTAGGGTTTATTTTCGATTTTACGTTCGGTTCATCCCGACCATCATGTACAGCTCTCCAATTGATTTTTTTTAACCCTAATCATACTTTTACATTTTTAAAAATCAAGAAAATCCAGAAAATCTCCCGTCAGCATACGTGATACGTTCTTCAAGAATCTCTCGGTCGATGACTTGATGCACGATTTGTTTCTTCAATAAGAAATGTTGACTAGATCTCTGATCTTTGAAATTCCAGGTACCCCTCAGATCTAGTTAATTCTGTTAGTTCAGATCAAGATCTCAAGGGTTCCATGTTCCCTTTTTCCTCATGGTTTTCAAGTTCTATTTTACAAAGGAAAGGAAGACTGAAGATTTAAGATCTGAAGAAGATTATTCTTAATATATTGTCGTATAACTATTTTTATACCATTGTAGGAGTCTTGCCTCTGAGTTGTAGATCCTTGCTTATAAGATTGAGTTTGTAGGAGAGGTTGTTATCTGAGTGGTAGGAGAGTTGTCTCCGAGTTTGTAAGAGTTGAGGGTCCGAGTTGTAAGATTTTTTTCAATCTGAGATAAAGGTGAAGTAGCCGAATCTAGCTGTTCGTGGAATATAGGCGAGGTGGGACAATGGACCCACCCAACTCGGGGAACCACTATAAACTTTATGTTTTTCTGTGTGCATGTTTGTGCTAATTTTTTTATTTCGCTAAAAGACACAGAACTCACCTATTCACTCCCCTCTAGGTGATTTAGGTTTACAACTAGACACTTTCAAGACTTCAT
Organism: Platanthera zijinensis; assembly: GCA_039513925.1. Lineage (NCBI taxonomy): Eukaryota > Viridiplantae > Streptophyta > Magnoliopsida > Asparagales > Orchidaceae > Platanthera > Platanthera zijinensis. Next base: position 197,041,577 of record CM077085.1, on the reverse strand, counting down.
CACTCAATGCTTTTGGACTTAGAAGAATCTTCCTGTTTGAAGGCATTGAGTGAAGCTTCTACACTCAAAACTTTCTGACTTTATTGCATTTCTTGATGTGGCATTGAGTGATCCTTCATCACTCAATGCTTCTGTACTTAACTAGAAATCCTTTTGAGAAGGCATTGTGTGAACTTCCTTCACTCAACTCTTCTGTCCTTGGACAGTTTTCAATTCAGCAACACTAAGGCTTTGACTTCATGGTGTTCTGTCAATGATTTTAACCTTCTAACATTGAGTGAAGAAAGTTTACTCAACGCTTCTGGACTTAGCCTATTTTCTACTTATCCAGCATCCTGTCTTGAGTCCCACTATCACTATGATCCAAAAACCTGTCTAATCAATATAACAGTATACAACCTACGTATAATGAACTTTGAACAATATACCATATACTATTTTGTGTATACCATTGACCTGTGGGCCTTCTTCAAATCTACGATATTGTGATCAATGGACCCAACAATCTCCCCCTATTTAAAGAAGTCAGACCCCTAGTCAATGATATACACTACCATATGAAGGAGATAGATATTCACAGTAGACAAGAGCAATAATTAACATATAATAAAAAATATGATTAACATTTAAAGTGATAATTATAAACAAACAACGTGCTTATAATAATGTTCATAGTCTTAAAGCCCTTAAGGAATACAAAAACATTTTAAGTTTAAGGTTCCTTGATAATTATGCCTCGGCTGGGTTTCTTAGTAGCCTTTTCATCAGCATAGGTTTTCTTCTGCTTCAAGTCTTTCAAAGTAATTATAGGGCTTTGGGAAGTATTTTCTTGGCTCTAGAGCATCTGGTGGCACTGCACCTGTCTTCTTGTCTCTTCTGAATTTTCTTCTTGCCTTTTCATTCCTTTCTAGCTTGGCCCATTCTAGGGAGCTGTACACCTTTCCCCTATCAGTCTTATTTTCTTTTATTTGATCCCAGGCAGACAAAATGATAATCCTTGATTGAGGACTCAATTTTTTAAAGTTTGGCCTGGTTTCCATCTCTTCTCTGTATCTCTTTTTGTTGATCCTAACCTCTTCCTCCTCTTCAGCAATAGACTTGACTTGTGCTCTAGAAAACTGTTCTAAACTGGGACTGAAGGTAGGAATATTAGTAATAGAAGTGGAGGGTTCATCCCACTGATCACCATTGAAAGTTAGGGTTAGATCTGATATACTCTAGAGGTGGGTTACTAGAGTATGTACGTATATTTAAAAACTTTTCCTGAACTATAAAGATTATACCTAAACTTAGATATTATATCACAGCATACCAAATTGAAATAAATGAAATAACAGAAAAGCTACATAACACAACCACAACAAGAAAAAGAAGAAGAGGGCAACAAGACAACACAAGAATTTATAGTGGTTCCCCAACCTGGGTGCATCCATTCTTCTACCACTCTGGCAGGAATCCACTCCGGTTTTTGATCAGGTGACTACCACCAATGAGCTTTTGGTAAGGTGCTCAAAAACCAAACCTCAAGTCTTTTGGTTAAGATACTTATAACCAGGAATCACTTTTGAAGGGAGTAGAGAACCCTTTTTATAGAGGGGGTGAGAGAGTGATGGTGTCTTCTCTTTCTCAAATACAACTGAGAAGACTAGTTGAATTTATGTTAACAAAAATCTCCCCATGAAATATTGAGTTTGTTCAAGGAGGAATGGAACTTTTTCTTCAGGGCGATAGGCCTTCAAGCTTTCAACTTTAACCCAAAGAACTTCAGGAACTTCTTGACATATGTAGTATTGTTGTCCAACTGAAAGTTCCTGAGAGTATGATAGAAGAAGATTCTTGTTTTGGATGGTTTTTCTTCTTCTTAAGAAAGTTTGTTCTTCTTCTGGTCAAGCAGTTGTTGATTTCTTGACTGATCGATTCTCTATGTCTTAAGAATCTGTATGTCTCTTAGATTATGTATCTTAGAAGAAAGAGAACTTCTCATTTTTTTATTTTCCATGTGGAAGTCCTTTTGAATTTTTAAATTCTTCCTGTAATTTATGCTGACGACCTTAGAATACTTTGGCATTGATTTGTTTATCCAACTGTCCCTTAGAAAATTGGCAGGAAATAATTCCTAAGAAGACCGTAATTAATACTATTGTCTAATGGTAATATTCAGAAAATATTAGAGCATTAATTATTCAGGAATCTTTGCCACATAATAAGGATAAAAGAGGAAAACAACCAAGACTGGATTCGTCGACCAGAGTCCACAGTTCGTCGAACTTAGAATAGCTGTTCGTCGAGTTGAGATCCAAGATCGTCGACCTCTGAATGTTGCTTGATAACTTTCTTCTTCTGTGCATCAAGTTCATCGAGCTGAGATCTAAGATCGTCGAGCTGAGCCTTGAGAACTGAGTTCGTCCAGCTGGTCCAAGATCGTCGAGCTGAGATAAGAGATTTGTCTCTGAGTTCGTCGAGCTGAGCTCAGAGATTTGTCTCTTAGTTTGTCGAGCTAAGCATGACTTTCTTCGACCGGAGAGCGACGAACGTAGAACTCCTTTTTCTAAGTCTTGAATTCTCTAAGTCTTGAGTCTCTCACTTTGTTGAAGGTTGGTCCTGGCATTGTTGACTCTAAGGACTTGACTTAGACTACAGGACACAACCATGACCCTAGTCTATAGATGTTGGGTCATATCCAAACTTAGTGAACCTAGCCCAAATCCAACTAGGGATCCAACAATTTCACTTATTTGGGTGAGGTCACTAATTACAGACCAAAAAAATAAAAAGAAGTATACAAAGAAAAAAAACACAATATATATCTGGCAGAGAATTAATCAACAAATATGCTGAAGATATATTTACATTGTTAGCTTTGTAACAAAAAAACACAATTTATCAAAAAATATACCATAAACATATAACAGTTCATCTTCTAGTTTTTCTATTTCTTCTTCTTTGCATCTTTTCTCTTATCACCAGGCTGAGTAAAAATAATTTCCCTGTTAGGATTGGCAGCCTCTCTCTTTGACATATACATATCTGCTGCTCAAATCACTGTCTGGGTGGAGGTTCTAGGAACTACAGCCTCTGGGTGTCTATCCATATAATCTGCAGGATTAAATACCTTCTTGCTTATATAAAGTCTTTCAAGTTCTTTCTCTCTATATGAGGACATGGTAGTGAACTTTGTTGGATCTTCTCCTTATTCTCTGACCTTCTTTATCTGTGACAGACCTATCAATTCTTGAAGCCTAGCCATCCTGAAATTAGGATATACATCCTGACTGATAGATGATTGATCATCTTGGGAGGGTAGCAGAGTAGCATGCCTGAATTGAGTTGATTGTGCTTGAAAGCTTGTTGCTTTTGGGCTTTCATCACTATGAATGTGTAGTGACTTTGGAGGTACAGTTTCACTATATTTTCCTTTAGGTTTGTGTGATTCTGAATGCCTTCTTTGTTCAGCTTGTTATTGGGGAGGAGAGAACTCTGGCTTCTGATAGACTACTTCCTTTATCTGCTCTGTACAACCAATACTTCTTTGCTGGCTGCGTCCATGAAATTGATGTCTAGATTGCCTTTCCTGCCTCTGATAAGTTCTGGTGAATGTAGGCTTGGAAGGTGCGTCTGACCTTTGAGAAGTGGTTTCTGAAGCACCAACAGCTATAGGAAGAGGAGGGGGATCCTTCCTGTATCTATGAGGAGGAGGAGGGAAGTATCTTCTGCTTTTATTTCTAGCCTTTTGTTCATTTTTTGATAGCCACATCCAAGCTGGCATCCCTTTGTATGGAGTTATGTTTTGAAGAATATAGTAGGGAGTGTCATTTGTATTTCTTGTCTTAGGAGCAGGAGGAGGAGGAGCCTTCCTTTTCTTAGAGATTTTCTTCCTCTTTAGGTCCTCATCATCATCATCATCATTGGAAGGTTGAGGATTGTAATACATATCATCAATTTATCTTAGTGTGTCCTCACAAATTGTTTTCTTTTCTGTCTGTGAGGGAACTGGAAGGGAGACTTGAGAGCTATATACATCAGTACCTCGAGCAGCAGACTTATTCTCTTGCTCAATGTCAGCCATTATCAAGGCATCTAGATCAGGCATTGGAGAGTCATCCATTATAAACATTGGAGCCATGGGAGAAGATACAATAGGAGAAGCAATTTGTTGAGAGGATGGAATGACAGGGGTAGCAAGACTGGCCTTGAGTTTATTGACAACTTTAGGGCTTATTGGAGAAGAATAAGGGATAATAACCAATGATGGCTTAGTATACTCAGTTGGAGGGAGACTCGGATAAATTGTATCAAAGGATCTTAATAGATTTATAAAGTCTATTGTGGGATTTATAAAAATATCACCAACAGTATTTATTTCCAGTAAAACTGACTCATATATATCCATGTTTGTTTCAATAAAATTAATCAAATCAAATAAATCTGTATCATCTGCTTCAGCTTCTGCTTCTGTATCGATTATTGTTATATCTGAAGTATCTAAGACCTATACGACTGGTTCTGCTGCTACTGCTGCTACTGCTGTAACTTCTGCTACTTCTTCATGAAGTATCTCCCCCTACCTGGTTTCAGTAGATACTGAAGCCAGGCCCCCAAATAAAGAGGGAGAAGTAGTGAGGGCAGAGATCTGGGCGCAAGAGAGGATATGGAGGCAGCTAGAGGAGAAATGGCCTCTGTTATAAGAGATTTGAGTAGGGGTGTGAGGAGAGTAATGAGTGGGGTGACAAGAGATGGATCCAGGTCTTGAGAAGTGGATGGTGGGGCAATAGCTGATCGAGTGGAAATTGCAGTTGCTGGGGGGGTGATAGGTGGAGGTGGAATGGGAGTGTCTAGGGGGAGTCATGTTGAGGAGGGGTGGAGAGGATAATAAATTGAAGGAGGGGAGTTAGGAGAGGGTGGTGTGGGGGATATTAGTAAGATGAGATGGAAGAGGGGATTGGGGGGTGTAGGTATGGAAGTTTCAGGCTGAGGTGAAGGAGGATGGGATGGTATATGTGTAGGGGAAGAGGGAATTGGAGATGCTGGTGGTGTTGCGGTATGGATTAGAATGGTAGTGGAGTGTGGGGTTGGTTGGACTTATGATTGAGATGGAACTTTAGGGGCAGGATGTGGTGGAGGGGTGGAGAGGATCCCTTCAGTGGGATGGGGAGAGGTTGGTGCAGCCCTTGTACTCTCATAAGTTCTTGTGGAGGAGGAGGTAGCCTTAGTTGGCTTTGTGATAGTCCTCTCCCACTTGCTAAAAAGAGCACAAGTGAGTCTCTTAGAAGCATTTATAGATATGGTCAAGGAGACTAGGGATCCTTCAGCCTTTTCCTTGAGGAAGATCCCTAGGATCCTTCCGAAGCACACCTCTTACTTGTTGTTCTTCTTTTTAATCAAGTCGAACAGAATTAGAGCCCAGTTCACAGCTTTCTTATTTACTATGGCACACATAACTAGGAACTGATGTAGTCGTGTGCTATGTGCTTTCGTAGCAGCACTTTCCCAGCAATATCTGCAAGAAACCTATACTTGGCAGACAAAAGTTTCTTAAGTATTTTGTTTGGGGTGTCTCCAGAATAACCCATTGTACTCAGCATCAAATCAAATTCTTCAGAGTCAATTCCTAATTCATCCTCACCATTTTTTAATCCAAAAATCTAAGTTAAAATATCGGGGGTAAGAGAAATAGCGTTACCCGCGATGGTTCCAGTCATCGTATTCTCGTCTGTAGTAGCTGTATAGACCCACTCCCTGATATCTGTTGTAGATATCTTGATACGATTGGAAAGCAGAGTCTTTAGTTTTTGATCTTCAAGGAGTTGTAGAATGTTCAGGAAGATTTGATCGGAATACTGGAAAGATTCAAAGTCCAAATCAAAACCAGTGTCAAACTTCATAGCAGTAAGAGATCTTGCAGAAATCGCCATGAGAGCACCTGCAAAGGAAAACGAAGATCAAGTGCAAAAGAACTGAAAGAGCGGGATAGAGGTCGAAGAAAACCTAGATATAGTGTTTTCAAGAATATGAATCGACAGACACCATTCCACGAAAAAATGAAAAGATCTTCGATCTGAGGTCGACGAAATAATTTAGATTTAAATAGTTCGTCGATCTCAGTCTGAAGGTTTGAAGACATTTCGTCGATCTCTGGTCGACGAAATTTTTTTGAAGTAAGTTCGTCGATCTTAGTTCGACGAAACTAACTTATCTCATAGAGAGTTCGTCAATCTCTGGTCGACGAAAATCTCAAGAACTTTTCCTTGTTCGTCGAGCTCCATTTGACGAACTCTGAAAAATTCGTCGATTACAGACATAAAATAAACTAACCCTTCTCCATTTATCTTTCCAAGCTGATTTATAAAGAACAAGTGATTTCTTTCATCCAGGGGTTTGGTGGAAATTTCAACTCTTTGTAAATCAGTGTAGATATAGACAAGATTAATTTTCTTTTTGGCTACACACTCTCTAATTAAATGATGACTTATGTCTATATGTTTAGTTTTGCTTTTATGGACTGGATTTTGTGCTATAGCTATAGCACTTGTGTTATCACAAAGTAAAGTTGAATTATTTAAGTTTAACCCATAGTCTAGGAGTTGGTTCTGAATCTACAGCATCTGGGAACAACAACTGCCAGCTGCAATGTATTCTGCTTTAGTAGTTGATGTGGACACAGATGATTGTTTCTTGCAGAACCAGGACACTAATCTCACACCAAGGAACTGGCAGGTTCCTGAGGTACTCTTTCTGTCCACGCTGCATCCAGTAAAGTCAGCATCTGAGTATCTAGTTAACTCAAACTCTGACTCAGTAGGATAGTAGAGACCTAGACTAGGACAACCCTTTATATATCTTAAAATCCTTTTTAGAAATGCTAGATTGGATTCTTTAGGGTTCACTTGGAACCTAGCACAAAGGCAAGTAGAAAACATGATATCAGGTCTACTTGCTGTAAGGTATAGTAGGGACCCAACAATGCCCATATATAATTTCTGATCCACAGGTTTTCCATGCACATCAGAATCTATTACAACATTTGTAGTCATGCGTATTTTCTTTGTTGAGGCATCAGCCATCCCAAACTTTTTAATAAGCTCATTAGCATATTTAGCTTGGGAAATGAAGATGCTATCAGGAAGCTGCTTCACTTGGAGACCAAGGAAGTAAGAGAGCTGACCCATGCTACTAATCTCAAATTTTGAATGCATTAGATCAGAAAATCTTTTGCATAATTTGAAATCAGTATAACAAAATATTATGTTATCTACATATATTTTCACTAACAGTATTTTATCATGATGCATTTTAATAAATAAATTCCTATCTACTATGCCTCTTGAAAAACCATACTCTAAGAGAAAGCTGGCAAAGGTCTCATACCAAGCTCTTGGAGCTTGCTTTAAACCATAGAGAGCTTTATGCAATTTAAACACATAAGATGGATGAGTTGGAGAAACAAAAAGTGGGGGTTGTTTAACAAAAACTTCTTCTTTAAGTTCCCCGTTTAAGAAAGCACTCTTTACATCCATTTGATAAACTTTGAACTTTTTGAATGCAGCATAAGCATGAAATATCCTTATAGCTTCTAGCCTGGCAACTGGAGCAAAGGTTTGATTATAGTCAATCCCTTCCTCTTGCCTATATCCTTGAGCAACAAGCCTAGACTTATTCCTCACAATCATACCTTGGGCAACAAGCTTATTTCTGAATACCCATTTGGTTCTAATGACTGGGTGGTCTTTTGGTCTTGGAACCAAAACCCAAACTCTGCATCAAGCTCTTCTTTATGGACTGGATTTATTAAATACCCTATAAGCTTTGCTGACTTGGGAATATCCTAGAAAAATTCCCACTACAGCCTTTGCTTCAAACATTCTAATTTGCTTTTTGTCATTATTATGAATATAACATACACAACCAAAAACTTTAAAATAGTTGATTATTGGTTTATTCCCTTTGAGCAATTCATAGGGAGTCTTATGTTTTAGTTTGTGTATCAAGCTTCTATTCAGGACATAATTTGCTGTGCTCACTGCCTCTGCCCAATAGGATTGGGGCATATAAGCATCTGCCAGTAATGTGCCTGCAGCATCAATGAGTGTCCTATTTTTCCTTTCAGCTACCCCATTTTGTTGAGGAGTTCTAGGAGTTGAGAAGCAGTGCCTGATACCTTCCTTCTCACAGAACTTATGCATAAAAAGGGACTCAAACTTTGTACCATGATCACTTCTGATCAATGCAACATGAGTAGAGTACTCAATCTGTATGGTCCTGAGAAAATCTGTAAGAACCTTGAATGTATCTAACTTAGATCTTAGAACGAATGCCCAAGAGAATCTGGAGAAGTCATCTACAACTACTAAGGTATAAGATTTTCCTCCTAGTCTTTGTATAGTCATAGGGCCAAAATGGTCCATATGTAGTAAGTACAATATCCTAGGTGAATCACTCTTATTAATGGATTTGAAACTAGATTTAGTTTGCTTGCCTGATTGACAAGCCCTGTAGAGTCCTTCCCTCTTATAGGGGCCAGAAGGTAGACGTCTAACAAGGTTATCCTTAGATAACCTAGCAATATTTTTCAGATTTACATGTCCTAATCTTTTATGCCACAAGTCATTTTGACTACTAACTATGTTAAGCAAACATATGTCTGAAGTAACAGAATGAAAATTAACTAGGTATATGTTTCCTTGTCTATTGCCAATTAAAATAGGTTTGTTTTCTTTAGAGGTAATAGTACAAGAGCTAGAGTTGAATGATACCTGATAACCTTCATCACAGATTTGGCTTATAGAGATGAGGTTATGCTTTAGTACACTTATATATACAACTCTCTTGAAAGTTACTGTTCCGATCCTGACTTTGTCATAGCCCTCTGTTTGGCCACAGTTAGAGTCACCAAAGAAGACCTTTGGTCCCAGCTTGGGCTTGTAATCAATTAGGTTGTCTTTCCTGCCTGTCATGTGCTTGGATAAGCCACTATCTAGATACCAATGTTTATTATATGCTGGATAGGTCTTCATCTGCAAATAAGATAGTTAGTTATTCTTGACCGAGGTAACCTTGGGTCCTTGTTGATTTACATAGCTATAACTAGAAATTTAAGAACATTCAGGTTGATCTTTATAGCCTTTTGGGTGATATCTTCTTGGTGGTATTATCCATTTACTAAAAGGATTAAATTTGTTGTTAGAATTTAGGTTTCTGTTGTAAGAATATGTGATCGACGATTTCTAGTTGGATCGTCGACCTAAGCTCGACGATGTTGGATGAGATCGTCAATCTCTACTCGAAGAATGAAGATATTCATTCTTGGGGCATCGAAATCGTCGATCTCTGGTCGATGAACCATACTGGTATCGTCGATCATAGATCAAAGAATAATTATTACTTAAGTTTGTATTTAGAGATCAGTTTTGAGTTTGACGATCTGTTCATATATCGTTGATCTAAGTTCGACGATAACTGTGAACATTATTGTTTTTGTTATTCTTTTGGTTGTTAAGTTTATTCTAAGTTTCAATTTGTTCAAGAAATTTATTGACCATATTAACTTGTTCAGTATTCTTCTTTCCTTTGTCAGATATAAACTTTACTGGTTTGCAGGGGTTATTTTTCTTAATTAGAGGTGGATCACTAGAGGAGGCACCAAGTCCTAGTTTTCTATTGTTAATCCTAGCATTTACAGTACTAGTGATATCTAGAAGTTGTAAACTTCTTCCATTTAGTGATTTTTCTAACTTCTTAGCCTTGCTAAGTTCAGATTTCAGAAAAGATATCTGTTCATTAGCAGAATTCAGTCCATTTGTTAGATTAGCGTTTTTTGAGGTGATTTTGTCTAAATCATTTAGTTTTTCTTTGAGAAGTTTGATTTACTTCTCAGAGCTGATCAAGTCTAAGCACAAATTTTTAAATTCAAATTTAAACTCATCTGATTCAAAATCATAAGATGTTATTACCTGATCTTCAGCTGATAAGAATTCCTCAGCTTCAGATTAATCTGTATCTGATCTGCTACAACCTGCCTCAATGGCCATGAGGCAAACTTCCTTAGCCTTCTGCTCTTATTCATCCTCACTGGAGCTAGAGGATGTTGACTCTTCTTCAGTATCACTCCATGTTTCAGCAACAAAGCCCTTGTCTTTCCTCTTGTGCTTCCTTGAGGATGGTTTACTGTAGTGACTCTTCCTTGAGTCCATCTCCTTTCTTCTATCCTTCTTCTGAACTTCTGGGCACTCAGAGATGAAATGCCCTAGTTTCCTGCAGCCAAAGCAAACTATTTCTTTAGATGGTGTTTTGTCATACCTTGGCTTATCTTCATATTTTGATAGTTTCCTTCTGAAGTATTTTCTAGCCATCTTGAAGAATCTCTTAGCAAAGAGACTCATCAACTCTTCATTCACAGGAGTGACTTCAGAATCTTCTATAGCTTTGAATGCTATGTTGTTCTCCGTCCTAGTTAGTGTAGGAGTCTTCACTTCAGCTGCCTTTTCTCTTGCTTTCATCAGTTGCTCATAAGACTTTAGCTTTCCTAGAAGAGATTCTATTGAGATCTCAGTCATGCTTCTGGCTTCACTGATTGGACAGATTCTTGAGTCCCATGTGCTGGGAAAGCACATAAGGATTTTTCCATTCACTTTAGTTAAAGTGATTTCTTTATTTAGGGTCCTTAGCTCACTGATGATGGAGCTGAGTCTATTGTACATCACTTCAACAGTTTCTGCTTCATCCTTCTTGAAGTTTTCATACTGAGTGATGAGGTTTGATCTTCTATCTTTCCTCTCATCTGCTGATCCAGCCACCATTAAATTCAAAGAGTCCCAAATGTTCTTAGTTGATTGACCCTCAGCAACCTTTTGAAATATTTCATCAGACATAGTTTGAGCCAGTATGTTCATGGCTCTAGCATCAGCTATCATAGCCTTTTTCTGTGCATCTGTCCATCCAGGGGGTGGAACTGCACTCAAGTCAGTTGATGCAGTTTAGGTTGAAGCCACTGGAGTTGGTTGTCCTGTTAAGATAGAATTAAATATATCTTCATCAATAGAGTTCATGTAAAGCCTAATTCTTGCCTTTCAGATTGTGAACTTGGACAAGTTGCACACTTGAGGTCTGGTGCTTGCATATTCTTTGTTCTGTGCCATACTGTATATATAAATCTAGTAAATATAAAGAACAGATCTAACTTAGGATCTTTGGTTCAAGGGTTTAACTTGTACAACCAAAAGAACCTCCTCTGATACCAATTGAAAGTTAAGGTTAGATCTTATATACTCTAGAGGGGGGTGAATAGAGTATGTATGTATATTTAAAAACTTTTCCTGAACTATAAAGATTATACCTAAACTTAGATATTATATCACAGCATACCAAATTGAAATAAATGAAATCACAGAAAAGCTAAATAACACAACCACAGCAAGAACAAGAAGAAGAGGGCAACCAGACAACACAAGAATTTATAGTGGTTCCCCAACCTGGGTACATCCACTCTTCTAACACCCTGGTAGGAATCCACTCAGTTTTTTGATCAGGTGACTGCCACCAATTAACTTTTGGTAAGGTGGTCAAAAACCAAACCACAAGTCTTTTGGTTATGAGACTTACAACCAGGAATCACTTTTGAAGGGAGTAGAGAACCCTTTTTACAGAGGGGGTGAGAGAGTGATTGTGTCTTCTCTTTCTCAAATACAAATGAGAAGACTAGTGGAATTGATGTTAACAAAAAGCTCCCCCAGAAATATTGAGTTTGTTCATGGAGGAATGGAACTTTTTCTTCAGGGTGATAGGCCTTCAAGCTTTAAACTTTAACCCGAAGAACTTCAGGAACTTCTAGACAGATGTAGTATTGTTGTCCTACTGAAAGTTCCTGAGCGTATGACAGAAGAAGATTCTTGATTTGGATGGTTATTCTTCTTCTTCAGAAAGATTGTTCTTCTTCTGGTCTAGCTGTTGTTGCTTTCTTGACTGATCGATTCCTTATGTGTTAAGAATTCTGTATGTGATCTCTTAGATTGTGTATCTTGGAATAAAGAGAACTTCTTATTTTTATATTTTCCATGTGGAAGTCCTTTTGAATTTTGAAATTCTTCCTGTAATCAATGCTGACGGCCTTGGAATAATTTGGCATTGATTTGTTTCCCAAACTTTCCCTTAGAAAAACGACAGGCAATAATCCTTATGAAGACCATAATTAATGCTCTTGTCTAACAGTAATATTCAGAAAATATTAGAGCATTAATTATTCTGGAATCATTGCCACATACTAAGGACAAAAGAGGAAAATAGTCAAGACTGGATTCATCGACCTGAGTCAACAGTTCGTCGAGCTGAGAATAGCTATTCATCGAGCCTAGTTCAAAGATCGTCGACCTCTGAATGCTGCTTGATAACTTTCTTCTTCTGTGCATCAAGTTCGTCGAGCTGAGATTTAAGATCGTCGAGCTGAGCCCTGAAAACTGAGTTCGTCCAGCTGGTCCAAGATTGTCGAGATTAGCTTAGAGATTTGTCTCTGAGTTCGTCGAGCTGAGCACGACTTTCATCGATCAGAGATCGACGAACGTAGAACTCCTTTTTCTAAGTCTTTAATTCTCTAAGTCTTGAGTCTCTAACTTTGTTGAAGGATGGTCCCTGGCATTGTTGACTCTAAGGACTTGACCTAGACTCTAGGACACAACCATTACCCTGGTCAATACATGTTCGGTCATATCCTAACTTTGTGAACCTAGCCAAAATCCAACTAGGAATCCAACAATCATATTGATCTTCACAATGATCACTATATTGATCACCATATTGATCATCATACTTATTACCATCATACTATACTTTTGGGAGAGGAGCAGGAACAATATTGTCATATGAATATTGTTCAAGTCCAAATGATCCCCTGAACACATTGGTTACCCAAACAACATTCTTAGTGTTTGCTTTGATCATTGTCTTCTCCCCCTTCATTACTTCTTCAAACATAGTAGCATTCAGGGAGTTCTTTGCTATAGAGAGTCTTTCATCCAGAAAATTGACCCCCTTGTTCACATGATTTTTAACTTCCAGCGTGTGATCATCCAGATATTGAGTGTATGCATCCATCCTTCTTTCTAGAGTTTTCTTATGTGCTTCCATTAGCGTCTTATGCACACTATGGACCATTTAATGTTGCTAACAGTGATGTTCTGATTTTCCATTATATCAATTTACTTCTTCCAAATTTCCTTAAGCCTGCTTAAAGTATATGTTACAACATGGGCTGCTCTCATAAAGAATGATACTGTGTTGGACTTTGGCAAGTTTACTTCAAATCTTATTGACTTGATTTCTGTAGATAGATCTTTTATTAGTTCTTTGATGGAATCATCAACAAAATGTTCTAATTATCTCCTCTGGTCATCTAGCATACCCTTCAATTGAGATAAGAATTTGGAAGACATTAAATTAGCTTGATTAAATGTCCCTTAGTCACATACATCATCATCCTTCTACCTTGCAACCTCTCTGGATTCTGAGTCAGCCATCCTGAACTAAGATGAGTGTTTAGCAGCATCAATCTTTGACACTTCAACCTTAGTTTCACCATCCTCAAATATGTCAATTACAAGGTCAGTTTCATGAGCAAGGAGCACTGTTGGAATCTCCCCCTCAACCCCTGCACTCCCCATAGGAGCTTGCTAGTCTATCTCAACTGGAACAGGAGCACCTTCATGTTATAGAACAAGAGGTTGTTGGTTTTCAGTAACTGTGTGTTAAGAACCTTTTCCCACTATTGCAGGAACCTTCTCACCATCAGCAGGAGTACTGGAGTCTAGCCATAGAGGCTCATTATGAATCTGATCAATCTTGTTTTGTAGATTCTCTAATAAGGAATCAATCTTATTTTGCATTGATTAAACTTGATCCCCCTCAATAGTATCATCTGACATGGAAGCCTCCCCCTCAAGTTTAGGACAAATCCTGTCCACAATACTTTCAGTCACATGTTCAGTTACCTTTGTTGGGATGTCTTCTGATTGTGAGCCACTTCCTTGGACAGTCTTTGTTGTAGGTTCTCAAGGAATAGAGACCTGAGCACTCATATCTCTTATAGTCTCTTCTAAAGAGTCAGATAGATGAGGGTCATGAGGCTCTTCTTCACTGCTCTTACAAGAGTAGCTTCTATTGCTTTCCTCATGTGATGGATCTTTGTTCCTAGACTTATATTGAGGTTCCCTAGAATAGAAATGTGTAGGTACAGAGACAAGATTCTTGCAAGGTTTGGCTCTGGGGAACATTCTAATATTCTGTCAAATAGTACCTTCCCCCAGTCAGTTCTCTTGGAAAGAATTATCCTTATCATTAGCTCAAATATTTTTTTAGATATCTTGTCATGGGACCCTATTGTCCAAATTAGAGTTTTGCCAGCGACATCTGCCAGAAACTTTCCTTTTAAATTCATCTCCTTTCTCAGAATAAACTTAGTGTTATACTTTGAAATCCCACACCACTTGAGGGAGAATTTCATATCATCCTGATATGGTTCTTCTTCTTCGTTAGACGGCCTGAACTTGGGCAGATTAAGTGCTTTGCTCATTCTTTTGGGAGTGACTTTGATCTTGTAGCCACTAATAGATGACTTGATTTTGTTAGAGGATGAGTCAACAGTGGTATGCCAATATAGTTTGAGAACTTCTTGCTTCCATATCAAGCATGGCTCCGGCATGATGACTTCTAAGTCAACGACTGGTAGTAATTGGAGAACCAATTGTACTTCCACTGGAGCATCCTTGAATCCATTTCTCACTACATCAGAACCCTCGAAAAGGAAATCCATTCCTTTGGGCACCATAAAGCCTTTGAATAACTGGATTTTTTCTCGAGTTTTTTTTACAGGGAGGCAGGAAGTCAAAATGGTCTAGGAATAGTGTATTTTATTTTAAGCACGCACAGTTCAATTTATAATTACACCTGTTTGAGAATTTTAAGAGGCGCGTACAAATCGTGTTTGACACAAGTTGATCAACAACTGAGAATAATCCCGGAAGATAGCTGTAATCAAAACTATCAAAGTACGATCATTGTGTGGTCTCGACGTACTCGATGCTCTCGACGCTTGAAGTTGTCTCAGCGCACTCAAGGCTTGGACACTTATCTCAGCGCACTCGACGCTTGGACACTTAGTCCATGTCTTTCTTGATATCCTGCAAGAGTAAATTCTACTCTCAACACATGCATGAAGAGAAAATGAAGCTATACTTAGTTCAACATGCCCAACTCAAATTTGAAGGTGTTGAACTTGGCTTCATCCAGTGGCTTAGTGAAAATATCAGCCACTTGTCTGTCTGTGGGGAAAACTTAAGTCAGATGTCCTCTTATTTCACATGCTCTCTAATGAAATGATATCTAATCTATATGTGTTTAGTCCTGCTATGTGACACAAGATTTCTAGTAATAGAGATTGCGCTAGAAGAATAACAGAACATAAGAGTTCTACTTATCTTAAAATTATAGTTTTAGAGTTGATGCTGGATCCAAAGTAACTGAGCACAACAACTTCCAACTGAGATATATTTTGATTCAGCTATTGAGATGGAAACACTTGTATGTTTCTTTCTACTCTAAGATACAAATCATCTCCCTTGAAATTGATAGGTTCCTGATGTGATTTTCTTATCCTCTCTACAACCGGCAAAGTCTACATCTAAGGGTTGCTCACCATAGACCTCCTCTTTATGGTTATCATTAAGGAAAGCTGTCTTAATATCCATTTTGTAAACCTTAAACCCTTTATGTACAACATATGCAAGGAATAATCTTATTTCCTCAAGTCTAGCAACTGGTGCAAAATTTTGATCAAAGTCAATACCTTCTTCTTGTTTGTACCCCTTGGTAACTAGTCTAGCCTTATTTTTGATGATAATCCCATTCTCATCAAGTTTATTCCTATAGATCAACAATGTCCTAATGATGTTATGTCCATGTGGTCTGGGAACCAGCTTGCAAACCTTGAATCTCTTAAACTCGTTCAGTTCTTCTTACGTAGACACAATCCAAAATAGGTCTATGTTGGCATCTTCAAACATCTTTGGTTCAACTTAAGATAGGAAGCTTGAATAAATAGAATTGTTGAGGCTTTTATTATTTGTTGAAACTCCTTGGCTTGCATCACCTATGATTTGATCTCTGCAATGATCCCTAAAAAGGCCTGATAGTTTCTGGCATTCTATCTTCAGCATCATGAAATTCAACGGCTAGATCCTGCTGGTCTTGACCCATGTCCTGTGTATTTGGATCTTCTTCAGGGATGAGCACACCATCATCGTTCTCTATAGCAGTTGAAAGAGTATTCTTGATGGTTAGTTTATCCATCTTTAATTCTATACTTGTAGATCTATAGGAGCTTGGCAGCTCACTGTTAATCGTCAATTATTCATCAAATACTACAATCACAGACTCTTCTACAACTTGGTTCTTCAAGTTGTGAACTCTATATGCTTTGCTATGGTTAATGTACCCAACAAAAATTTCCTCAGAGGATTTGGAAGCAAACTTACTGAAGTAGTACTTGAAATGCCCTAAAAATATTGAAAAAGGAAGGATTGGAAGTTAACGCGCGGTGCTAGTGTTAACACCTACAATAGCCATTGAATTAATTCGACTATCGTCTCGGGTATCTACTGCGTGGCGGTAGAAAGGTATCGCATGGCGATACCACTCAATATACTCAACACTTTCGACGAATTGTTGAGAGATTACCGTGGGGAGGTAGTAAGCTATCCCACGGTGATAGGTTGATTAAAATGGCTTATGACTCGGGAAGGTACCGCTCGATGGTAGTGAGTTAACACCGGTTGTAGCTTGCCACGTGGCAGTGTAGTGGCAACTAGTTTGGGCAATAAGGTGATATCAATTAGCCCAAGCGACGACTGACTTTGATGTCGCACGGCGGTAACGGATACCGCGCGGTAGTAACTTGTTATTAAGGGCTGGATTTGAGATTTCATTCTCATTTTCCTTTCTCATACTTTCTTTCTTGGTTCTTGAGCTTCTTTAGGGAAGAGGAGGAAGAAAGTCCAACAGGTTAAGAGGAGAAGCATTCCAAGGTGTGCTTGTGATCAGAATTACGAGTCAATGCTAGATCTGAGGAGAGGAAACTGTGACGATCAGTTCTATCCGGATCAAAGAACTAAGGCATGGCTCCTAAACGATCGTTAAGGGTAACGACTTTCTCCTTGGACAAGTGAATTCCTCAATTTGCATACATGCACGGAACTCCTCACCAAAAGGTGATGAAAAAGGTTGTTTATAGCAGGTAGATCATTGTGATCTTCGATAAAACTTGAATTTTGATCCGGAATCGAAGTATGGAATAGACATGTTGTGTGAAACCCATCTAGACAGGTTGGTCTGGATTGGTGATGAATTTATTTGGGTGCCAAAAAACACTCCATGGATAAAATGTGTAGATAAACGTGTAGAATCCTAGTTCTGGGGGTGTGTAGGATGCTGTAGTGATAGTACTGCATGTAACACCCCGAAACTCAAAAGAGGGACGGGTGATGTTTTAAGCCCAGTTTGGTTTTTGGAGCAGGTGTCACGGGCGTGTCACGGGCGTGTCACGGGCGTATCACGGGCGTGTCACGGGCGTGTCATGGGCGTGTCACGGGCATGTCACGGGCGTGTCACGGGCGTGACACAGGCGTGTTCGGCCTCGGGTCGTGCGGTCGACGCTTTGGCGGTCGACGCTAGTCGGGTTGTAGAACACGGCCTAGGACACGGGCGTGTCCCAGGCCGTGTCACTCCAGGCATTCTGCAAGTGTGGTACACGGGCCGTGACACGGGCACAAACACGGGCATGTCAAATTTGACACGGGCGTGTCTGATGCCGTGTCACAAGGCCGTGTACCTCTCTGACTGCGAAATGTTGGTCGAGTGCACACGGGGGGCGTGACACGGGTCCCGACACGGGCGTGTCGCAGGTGACACGGGCGTGTCGGAGGCCGTGTCAAAGGTCGTGTGCTGGTTTTTCGACTCGATCGAGACGGCGAATGGGTGACACGGCCAGGCACACGGCCGTGTTGCAACCCGTGTTCGGCCCAGATTTTGTGATTTTAGGCCGAATCGTGGCCGTCCGTTTCTTTGATTGAGATCCAATGGCTGGGGGCTAGATCTGAGGGATTAAACTCGGGAATAGGGTTTGAAACCCTCACTTTTCTCCTATATTTATCTCTCTTGATTCTAGAGAGAAGGGAGAGTAAGGAGGAGGAAGAAGGCCAAGATTCGGCCGCCGGCGAAGCTTCGGAGGTCCGTTTCGCGAGCAAAGTTCAGATCCGCGAAGGTGGGAGCATTGCGGTGGTTTTCAACCGAGCAAATCTTTTCCATGGCGAGGAAGAGGGAACGGAAGGTAACGACACTTCTCCTCTCGGTTTTTAGGATTTAGGATGCATGAATAGCATCCCCTTCCTTTCGTATTTTGAGCGCTGAATCTCTCAAATGAGAGGGATTCGTGTAGCCTAGGTTCAAGAGGAACCTCCGGGTTGAGTATGTTCATCCCGGCATGCTTTGCATTAGAGATCTGCTCCGTTAGCGGATTAGGCATTGTGGGTGAAGCCGTGGTCGTGACCGTTAGTCCGACCCGGTGATGTTGCATAGCGAGCTTCGGGGATTCAGTAGAAATCTGTTGCGGCAATACGCCGTTGTATGTATGTGTTTTCCCCCTTATATTTGAGTGAGTACTCGTGGTCGGAACCGGACAAGGTTAGCTCCGTGTTGTGCGGTAGATGATTTCCTTGGAGCACGGGAAAGACACAGTGCGAATGGTGATTGGGGTGGGGAAACCTTTGTTTGTGCTGTGCAAAGGCGCGACTATGTCTCCGTGGTCGGCTGGCTATCCCGTGGCGCGCAAGTCATGTGGGGGAAGTGTCCCGGCGAGACTAGCCCCTTGTGTGGACTAACGAGAATGTCGAGCGGAGGACAAGCCCGGGCAATGTTGCCATGTGCGGGTGGGGTCCAGCAAGGCTTCTTAGAATCGGTCAGTGTGAGACGGAACCCTGACGTGCGAAGTCAGAATGTGCGGGCAAGCCCCGGGGTATATGACCCTTGTGCGGGTGGGGCCTTTGCAAGGTTCCGTGTGACGGGGTGTGTGACGTAAAGGACATGGTGGTTCCCTTGTGTTTGCGGCTGTAAGCCAATGGGGAAACGGAAGTACCCAATGTTTGATGTTGTGCTAGATGCATACGAGCTAGGGTGCCTTGGGTGAAACCCGGGTTGCATTCATGTTGCATAGTAGGCCCCTTTCACTTTGTACAAAACATAGAGAACATGTATGCTGTATGAGACATCCAAGACTGTTTTACCGCTTCAATATATATGCTCTTTTGGTATACGAAGTGCTAACTTGCAGGTGGAGTGGTACCCCGGGGTCCGTTAGGGACGGCCGGGAGGAGATGTGTTTGTTACACAGTAGAGGCCAGCCTTTGCTGACCCACGTTACTTCAAATCCTTACAGGGCAAGGATCACATGCAGGAGCTAGCGCGTCGGGCGAAAATCCCTAAGCCTCATGAAGTGTTGCTGTGCTTGGTTTCTCCTTGTGTGTTTGCTACTTTTGTTATGTTTATGTCCGGCTTGCATTCCGAGGTAGCCTAGGAGTGCTTGGCACATTAATATTTTTTTGGACTATTATTGTGTAAGGCCTTAAGGCCATTTGATACTCTATCGTTAGTGGATAACTTCTGTCAGTTTGTTCTGTTTCCGCTGTGTTTGTCTGGAGTTTTGAGATTGGGTAGTTTTCATATCATCTTTTAATACTAAAGCTGTGGCATCCGTATGTTGTGGGGCCCCGGCCGGACCCATATTATATGGTCTTTACAGGGGAGGTGTTACAATTTGGTATCAGAGGGAGGTTCGCGTTCCAATGAGAAGTTTTGCGGTCGAAAGTATAAGTCGAGTCACGTATAAGAAGTTATCCACATAGGAGTATCGCAGGACCATGAGTGTCCTAGTGTTCGAGTCTTGCGATTAGAGACTGATTTGTGTTTTCTTGCTTGTCTTTAGAGTGCAAGCAACGAGGCTGGGACCTCGAGGCCAAGAGAAGAGCTCTCGGCAAGTAGTGCGACAGCGCAAGGTCCGCTAGGGATGGGGGTCATACCGGCCAACTTCTGTCGTATGCTTGCAGAAGCGATGGTGGCGGCCCAAGCTGCAGCGACACCATAGGTAGCAGCTCCCGTTGCTCAGGTAGCAACTCCTGCTACCCCGGACACGGCAGCGACCGTGCAGGTTGAGGAAGCTAGGCGGGCAGAGCCGCAGGCAGAGATAGTTGTTGTCGGGCAAGGGGACCGGCAAATGAAGTACTTTCTGAGTTTCCACCCTCCAACCTTCAAGGGAATCGGCACACCTACAGATGCAGAGGATTGGTGGGCTAGAATTCAGGAGCTTCTGAGGGCGGCAGAGGTGCCGGATGAGAAAAAGGCAGAGTTCGCAGCCTTTATGTTGGAGGGAGACGCCAAGTTATGGTGGGTGAGTCACAGTGGCCGGCAGTTTTTAGGACGCACACCGTCCATCGAGGAGTTTGGGAATG
Organism: Platanthera zijinensis; assembly: GCA_039513925.1. NCBI lineage: Eukaryota > Viridiplantae > Streptophyta > Magnoliopsida > Asparagales > Orchidaceae > Platanthera > Platanthera zijinensis. The sequence goes on along the minus strand of CM077085.1, from coordinate 197,021,040 downwards.
CCTTCCTGAAGAAGTACATACCCGCCTCAACGAGGTTAGCCCTCCATAGGCAGTTCCTACATCTGGTGCAGCGAGACAAGTCAGTGGATGAGTATGTTTAGGAATTTACTCGCTTGGGTCGTTATGCAGGGACGACCATGGCAGACGATGAAGAGAGGGACAATCTCTTCTACCATGGATTGAGGGAGAACCTAAGACAACCCCTCATATTGATGAAACATGCGGGTTTCAACGAATTGGTGGAGGCGGCCCGAATTTTGGAGAGTGACATGGAGCGATCCCAGCGTCGCAAGGGTTTCACACCCAAACAGGGGGAGGAGAAGAAGCCTGTCCAGTCACATGGAAAGGCGGAAGGGAGCCGATGGAAGAAGAAGCCTTCCCCATATAAGTCGGCCGAGAAAAGTAATTGGACGTCTGGAGGGTCACGCTCTAAGGGCCCTCAGACGTGCTATAGTTGTGGCAAGCCGGTCCACATAGCAAGATTTTGTACCCAAGGGGGCACTGAGCAAGAGCCAAGGCAGGAGCAAACTGTGCGCTCCGGCCCCAGTGCTGCAGAGAAAGGGAAGATGGCGGAGTCGAGTGCTTCTTGGTTTCAACCAGTGCAGCCAAGGGCCTACAACCTTGGGCAACAAGAAGCAATCCGTCAACCCGATGTGGTGACAGGTACGAGAGTTCAACCTGCACCTTAGATTCCTGTCTTTCAAGCCTTTATGTTTGTTCCATGTGTGTAGGCTTTGTAATGGTATCTGGGTACCCCGCTAGTGTACTCTTTGATACGGGAGCGTCGCACTCCTTCCTTGCGGAAGGCTTTATCCGGAGAATCGGAGTGGAGTCTTTCTCGACGGACTCCGAGTTGAAAGTGCGCAAGCCCAATGGGTCATCTATGACTACCAGGGCTAGAGGCCGGATTTGTTGGAGTCTTGAGGGAGTCGACTTCTTATTGGTAGCGGCGATCTTGCCGTTGTCCGAGTTCGATGTGATTTTGGGGATGGATTGGCTAGTGGAGCAGCGTGTCAGTATCGATTGTTTGTCCAAGGTGGTAACCCTGAGGGGCGTGGGGCAAGCGAAAGTCAAGTTTGAAGGCCTGCATGGAGTGGCCTGTTCCCTTGTTTCGGCACTTCAGTTAGTACGAGTTGTTAACATGGGAGGTGTAGCTCTAGTAGCGTTGTTGGAGGTTAGCCTTTCCAGGCTGTCTCTTGGAGAAGTGCCCGTGGTGGCGGAGTTTGGAGATGTATTTCCTGAGGAGTTACCGGGAGCACCTCTTCGGCGGGAGATTGATTTCTCCATCGAGTTGGTGCCAGAGGCTAGGCCAGTGTCGCGTCCACCCTTCAGGATGGCACCAAAGGAGTTGGCCGAGCTCAAGGTTCAGTTGCAGGAGCTTTTGGAGCAAGGGTATATCAGGCCCAGCTCTTCACCGTGGAATGCGCCGGTGTTATTTGTAAAGAAGAAGGATGGTAGTATGCGTCTGTGCATAGACTACCGAGAGTTGAACAAATTGACTGTCAAGAATAAGTATCTGATTCCTCGGATAGACGATCTCTTCGACCAGTTGGTGGGGTCAGTGGTGTACTCCAAGTTGGACCTGAAGTCCGGGTATTATCAGTTGCGGATTCGTGACGAAGACATACCCAAGACCGCGTTTGGTACGAGGTATGGTCATTTTGAGTTCTCGGTGATGCCGTTCGGGCTGACGAACGCGCCGTCCGTGTTCATGGACTTGATGAACTGAGTGTTTCGCGAATATTTGGACTGGTTCGTAGTCGTCTTTATCGATGACATTTTTGTGTATTCCAAGTCAGAAGCGGAGCACGAGTCGCACTTGCGGACAGTGTTGCAAGTATTGAGAGAGAACCAGCTTTATGCGAAGTTCTCCAAGTGCGAGTTCTGGTTGGAGAAAGTGGCATTTCTAGGCCATGTGATTAGTGGGAATGGGGTGGCGGTGGATCCAACGAAAGTATAAGCCATCAGAGAGTGGCCAGTTTTGAGGACCGTGGCAGAAGTCCGAAGTTTTCTTGGACTAGCCGGGTACTACCGAAGGTTTGTGGAAAACTTTTCGCAGATAGATCTACCCCTCTCTTCACTAACTCGCAAGGATCAGAAGTTTGTATGGACTCAAGAGTGCAAACAGGCGTTTGAAACCCTGAAGGAAAGGCTAATGACGACGCCGATCCTAAGTCTACCAAAGGGGACCGAAGGGTTCCAGATTTTCAGCGACGCATCCGGATGCGGTTTAGGGTGCGTGTTGGTGCAGCATGGTAGCGTGATAGCTTTTGGGTCGAGGCAGCTGAAGCCTCATGAGAGAAATTACCTCGTCCATGATTTGGAGTTGGCGGCGATAATTTTTGCTTTGAAGTTGTGGAGGCACTACGTTTATGGTGCAAAGGTGGAGATCTTCACGGACCACAAGAGTCTGAAGTATCTCCTAGATCAGAAGGACCTAAATATGCGGCAGCGCAGGTGGGTCGAGTTCCTTGGGGACTACGAGGTGGCGATTCAGTACACGCCAGGGAAAGCCAATGTGGTGGCAGATGCTTTGAGTAGGAAATACTCGGGGCAAGGAAATTGGATTGAAGCTCACGATGAGCGGTTAAGGCGGGACTGGGAGTCCCTTAGTTTGGAATGTGTGGCAAGAGGCAAGTCTAGCGTGGCTCGACTAAATTGGATTGAGATGCAGAGTGACTTATGCGATCATATTCGGGAAGCGACCCGTGTAGATGCAGAGTTCCAACCTTTCGTGGAGGAAGCTCTAAAGGGCGAGGGTAGCGCCTGGGAGATGGTTGATGGGATTCTGAGGAAGGGCGGAAGGATTTATGTACCGCAGTTCGGCAAGCTCCGCGAGGAGTTGATGTTTGAGGCCCACTTCACTAAGTACTCTATTCACCCGGGTAGTACAAAGATGTACTTGGACTTGAAGAAGTCCTATTGGTGGCCTGGGATGAAGCGGGACGTAGCTTTGTGTGTGAGTCGGTGCCAAACTTGTGCCTTGGTGAAGGCCGAGTGTCAGAAGCCGGGCGGGTTCTTGAAGCCTCTTCCAATCCCCGAATGGAAATTTGATGACATCTCCATGGACTTTTTGCATGGGTTGCCTAGATCGCAGCAGGGTAATGATGCCATTTGGGTGATCGTGGACCGCCTGACCAAAGTGGCACATTTCATCCCAAACCGGAAGGAGGACGGTGTGGAAAAGTTGGTGGAGTTGTACGTCCGCAATATTGTACGACTTCATGGGATTCCGAAGAGTATATTCAGCGACCGGGATGGACGTTTCACGTCTAAGGATTGGCGGTTAGTGCAGAAGAGCTTGGGCACAAAACTCAAGTTCAGTACGGCTTTTCATCCTCAAACCGATGGGCAAACTGAGAGAATGAACCGTACTTTGGAAGATATGCTAAGGATGTGTACTCTCGACTTTGGCAAGAAGTGGGAGGATCACCTCTTCAAGGTGGAGTTTGCGTATAATAATAGTTACCAAGCTAGTATCAAGATGGCGCCATACGAAGCTCTGTATGGGAGGCGGTGTCGAACACCGATGTCTTGGACAGAGGCGGGAGACACCAAGCTTTTGGGGAAAGAAGTGGTAGCCGACGCAAGTGAGCTAGTACGGACCATCCAAGAGCGCATTAAGGTAGCTCAAGATCGGCAGTCGAAGTATTTCAATGCTCGCCACAGGCATGTAGAATTCGCTGTGGGCGACTGGGTGTATCTTAAGATCAAGCCGTTCAAAGGCGTTTCGCGAATTCGCCGACTCAAGAAGCTGAGTCCGAGATTTTTGGGACCATTCAAGGTCATCGAGCGAGTGGGAGAGGCAGCGTACCGGTTGGCGTTGTCCACAGAGCTATGTGGATTGCATGACGTTTTTCACGTCTCCGTCCTGAGGAAAGCGTTGTTAGAAGCCAGTGTGGTGATTGAGCCGACGGCGGTGCCGGTAGAGGAAGACTTGAGGACGCGAGTTCGTCCAATCGGGATAGAAGACTCAGAGGTTCGGCAATTGCGAAACAAGGAGGTCAGACTCGTAAAGGTCCGTTGGGAAAACTGTGGTTGCGAGGAGCTCTCATGGGAGCGAGAGCAGGCCATGCTGGAGGAGTACCCCGAGCTTTTCTCCTCAGGTACTGTTTAGTTTTGTTTACCTTCCATGTTTTAAATTTCGGGACGAAATTCTTTTAAGGGGGAGAGAGTTGTAACACCCCGAAACTCAAAAGAGGGACGGGTGATGTTTTAAGCCCAGTTTGGTTTTTGGAGCAGGTGTCACGGGCGTGTCACGGGCGTGTCACGGGCGTGTCACGGACGTGTCACGGGCGTGTAACGGGCGTGTCACGGGCGTGACATAGGCGTGTTCGGCCTCGGGTCGTGCGGTCGACGCTTTGGCGGTCGACGCTAGTCGAGTTGTAGAACACGGCCTAGGACACGGGCGTGTCCCAGGCCGTGTCACTCCAGGCATTCTGCAAGTGTGGTACACGGGCCGTGACACGGGCACAAACACGGGTGTGTCAAATTTGACACGGGCGTGTCTGATGCCGTGTCACAAGGCCGTGTACCTCTCTGACTGCGAAATGTTGGTCGAGTGCACACGGGGGGCGTGACACGGGTCCCGACACGGGCGTGTCGCAGGTGATACGGGCGTGTCGGAGGCCGTGTCAAAGGCGGTGTGCTGGTTTTTCGACTCGATCGAGACGGCGAATGGGTGACACGGCCAGGCACACGGCTGATGGCGAAGGCCATCAGGATGGAGCACTTGGGATGGAGGATTTTGAAGATGTACCGCTTCGCCATCCGGATGGAGCACTTGGGATTGAGGATGTTGAAGATGTACCGGCCAAGGACGTGCGACGCCGTAGCGGTCATGGCTACAAGCTTCGCCCTCGCAACAAGACTCGTATTTGATTATTTATATGTTTGTGTGCTAATAGCCAATTCATGAGAGGCTATTTAAAACATTATTTTATTTCCTGCATTTCCTTTATGTGGTGTGTCTTTAGCCACTTGTTTTGTTATTTGAGATGTAGCCTATATAAAGGCCAAGACTTTTCATTTGGAGTAGATTATTATTGAATTGAAAAAAAAATCACTTTTGCCTAAACCTAATTCCCTCTCTTGCTCTCTCCCTAGCCGCCGCCCCCTTCACCCTTGCCCTTCCAAAACCGGCGGCCAACCAAGGCTAGGATCGGCCACCTCTCTTCCCCTCTCCTTCTCTACCCAAAACCGATTGCCTCCAAGGTATTCCTTCAAGGGATCGGCCACCATCTCCCCTTGCCTCTCCTCATCTTAGCCGCCACCACCATCATCCCTCCTTCTCCCAAACCGACGGCCAACTTCTCCTCAAAGGTCTTGTAAGGAAGGAGGAAGTCTAGGGAATCTTCAACGGCGAGACGTGAACGGGACGACAAGATCTTCATCCATAGCGCTCTTTCGTGGTCTTCAAAGGGAAAACGATCATACTTGGTGGATCCGCGCATCACGGATCTACGAATCCGAGAGAGGGTAACGATATTACTACACAAGAGATTTCTTTCCCTAGATAGTTCTTGTGGTGGACGTATTTTGCGTTATTTTCCGAATTATTATTCTTCGAGGTTAACAAATAACCGATTAGCAATTTTCGTTTGGTTTTCCGAAGGATTCGAAAAGGATTTGGCACTCCTCGTTTTCTTTTTGTTGGGATAGATACCACCATTTTCGGATCGTTTAGTTCTTGGTGGATCTATTTTGGTACAACACCTAAAGCTCGCTCGGGATCAATATTATCCCATTTAGCCGGAAAGAGTTTGGCCTATAGCCAACACTCGATCTATTTGCGGAACGGCGATCCGTATGTTAGCACGAACGGTATATTTAATTATTGAATTTGCTGCGTTTGCGTTGGCGTGCGGAATAGAGAGCGTTGAGCGTAGTCATAAGCGTCGTCGCGACCACGTGACGTGTCTCGAAGAGACATCCCTACATCAATTTGGTATCAGAGGGAGGTTGTGTTGATTTCCCAATCGACACCATCCTCACTTTTATCATAGGGTTGTCTTTTTCTTTAAGTTGTGCACTTTCGTTACGAACCGTGTCAAAATCTGAATTTTGGGCTGCATTTAGTAAAACTCACAAATTTTATTTTTCCAGAAAATTACAAAAAAAATTCTGAATTTTCTTCTCATTTTTTTAAGAAAAAAATTCTATAAAAAATTTTCCTGTTGCTCAATACTTTTGCGTCAAAAAAATTCAAACGCGTAATTAAATCAGGTCAAAATTGTTGTTTGTACCGTTCGTTCATGCGCACTAGGCTGGACACGGAATATCTTCCCTCCACCTCACACATGGCCAACAACCAAGGTGACGAGCATGCTCCGGCCACGATCGCCGAGCTCCGAGAAGAGTTTAACGCTAGGTTTGACGCACTGACTCAGTTAGTTGAAGGGCTCGCTGTAAATCAAGCGGCGCCTCGAAACAACGGCGTTGGCAGAAACTGACTGGGTCCCCAACCCCCGGCAGCCAACCAGCGAGAGGAACGACAAAATCACCCACGTGATCTAGACGATGAGTACCCACCTCGAGGTCATTATGAGTTTGATGTGACAAGGGCCGTAAAAATGAACGCACCCTCCTATGATGGGATGGGAGAGCCCCAACTTTTCCTAGACTGGGTCATGGACATCGAGTGCTATTTTGAATGGCACGACTTAACGGACGCTGAGAAAGTGAAGGTCGCACGTATGAAACTACTAGGAAGGGCCAAAACATATTGGTTAAACGAAGAGACGCGCCTAGGAACTGTAAACGGAGCACCCCCACTTGGGTGGACCGCAATGAAAGCGCTACTACACGACCAATACGTTCCCACATATCACAGAACTCAGATGTTCGACGATTTAGCCACCCTTCGGTAAGGGAATACTTCGGTAGCAGATTATATGGGACACCTTAAGGATATGATGGTGTGTTGCGATGTTCGTGAGATGCCCGAAGTTACACTCTCACGATTTCGTAAGGGACTCAACCCGGATATACAAGGGAAACTCTTGCGTTATGGTCACACAGACCTTAACACCACCTTCAATGCCGCCTTGGATATTGAAAAGCATAACGCCTATAAGTCCAAAGGACGTAATTTCCAGAAAGGGAAATCCATCTTAGGCCCGCACCCTTCTTCATCCGCGCGTGATAAAGGAAAGTATCGATCAACGGATTCGGAGTCCATTGTCATTACCGCTAGGAATAATAGAAATCCCACCGGTGAGCGAGTACCAATAGGACGAGTTAACAAGACAAATGCCACGTGTTATTCGTGCGGCATTCAAGGGCACTATTCTAGTGAGTGCCCCACGAAAAGCAAACCTTTAGCTTTACTAGACTCTTCGTCTGAACCTGCTGATATCGTCTATGGAGCTGGCGAAGAATCTGACGCCGAGCCAAGTGACATTGAGGACGATTCTTACATGATGGTGATGAGATGCATTTTAGCCACACCGCGAGCGTTGGATGAATATAACCGGACAAATATATTTACATTAAATTTTAAAGACGGTGAAAAATGGTGTAAGTTAATTATCGACAGCGGCAGTTGTATGAACGTAGTATCGGAGAATTCCATCACTCGCATGCACTTAGTAACCGAGCCGCACCCACATCCTTATAAAATTGCGTGGGTAAACAAGACATCCATAGCGGTCTCTAAGCGATGCATGGTTCCTTTAACGTTGAAAAACTACGTTGATAAAGTTTGGTGCGACGTAATTCCTATGGACGTGTGCCATGTATTATTAGGACGACCTTGGTTGTACGACTATGACGTGACCCACTTCGGTCGCGCAAACACATATGAGTTCAAATTCAATGGTAAAACCGTTGTTTTGAAGCCATCTGCGCCTAAGGATCCGTCATCTATTTCCAAAGACACTGTTGTGCCTGTGGAAAAGAAAACGATAAGCCTGATTAGTAGAAAGGAACTAGAACGTGAGACTTTCATGGATGGCGTTATATACGCGTTAGTCTGTTTACAAGCGAAGGAAGAGTCACCTACCGTTGAGAGCCTCCCATTATCGCTACGAAATCTCTTGGAAGAATATAAGGATGTTTATCCGGTGGATTTACCACCCACGTTACCACCGATACGTGACATCCAACATGAGATAGATTTTGTCCTGGGATCTTCATTGCCAAATCAGCCCCATTATAGACTCAATCCATCCTCCCATGAAGAATTACAAAAATTAATTTCCGACCTGCTAGCGAAAGGATTTATACGACATAGCAAAAGTCCTTGTGCCGTCCCCGCATTATTAGTTCCAAAGAAAGATAAGACATGGCGATTATGTGTCGATTATCGGGCTATTAATAAAATAACGATCAAATATAGATTTCCTATTCCCCGTTTGGACGATCTACTAGATATGCTTTCAGGAGCCGCTATATTCTCTAAATTGGATCTTAAAAGCGGTTATCATCAGATACGAATACGGGAGGGAGACGAATGGAAGACGGCTTTCAAATCTAAAGATGGACTTTATGAATGGCTAGTGCTTGGAGAAGGACTTACCAATGGACCCAGTACTTTTTCACGATTGATGACCCAAATTTTTAAGCCTTTTATGGGAAAATTTGCAGTGGTCTATTTTGACGACATTTTGGTTTTTAGCATTTCGCCGGGAGATCATGAGACTCATCTAAGAACAATTCTTACCACGTTGCGCAAAGAGAACTTATTTATTAACTTTAAAAAATGCGCATTCGGCGTGCCTTCTGTTGAGTTCTTAGGATACATCGTGAGTTCTGATGGCATTCATGTGGATCCCAAGAAGGTCCAAGCGATTAAGGAATGGCCGGAACCCAAGAATATTAGGGACGTTAGAAGTTTCCACGAATTGGCCACGTTTTATCGAAGATTTATTCGGAATTTTAGTAGTATTATGGCACCCATAACTGAATGTATGAAAAAAGGAGAATTTACATGGACGAAATCGGCCACTAGTGCCTTCCAAACAATTAAGGAACGAATGTCTGAAGCTCCTTTACTCCGATTATCGGATTTTAGTAAAGTTTTTGAATTATCATGCGACGCGTCAGGGATAGGGATTGGAGGAGTATTAAGCCAAGAGGGACACTCGCTAGGATACTTTAGTGAGAAACTAGCCGGGCCGAAATTAAATTATTCAAATTATGACCGCGAATTCTATGCGGTAATCCGATGTCTCCAACATTGGCGACATTACCTTATATCAAAAGAATTTGTAATATTATCGGATCACGAGGCCCTCAAATTTGTGAATTCTCAAAATAAGATTAGTCCACGACACGCAAAATGGATATCTTATCTACAAGAGTACACCTTCATAATCAAGCATCTGAAGGGTACGCTAAATCGTGTAGCGGACGTGCTAAGTAGAGTCACTCTGTTATTAAATACCATGGAAGTGTCAGTCATAGGATTCGATAGGATAAAGGACGAATATATCCATTGCCCAGACTTTAAGGACATTTATTTCGCCGCGAAGGACAACTCCCCTACCACTATCTCGGCATTCTATATTCGTGATGGATATCTATTTAAACATGTGCAATTATGCATTCCCCGGTCGTCTTTACGACATTTTATTATATGGGAGTTACATAGCGGGGGATTAGGCGGACACTTCGGGCGAGACAAAACGATAGCACTTGTGGAAGATAAATTCTTTTGGCCGGGCCTGAAACCCATGGTCAACAAAGTTGTAGGAAGTTGTCGTGTTTGTCAACTAGCTAAGGGAAACAAGACCAATGCGGGTCTTTACACACCCCTTCCGATTCCGTCGGTGCCATGGCAAGATGTTAGCATGGATTTTATATTGGGTTTACCTATGACTTTTAGGCGTCACGATTCCATACTAGTGGTGGTAGACCGATTCTCAAAAATGGCATATTTTATCGCAAGCAACAACACCTACGATGCTTCCAATGTAGCAAAATTATTTTTCAAAGAGGTTGTAGCACATCGAGGTGTACCCAAGACGATAGTGAGTGATCGAGATATAAAATTTACAAGTTATTTTTGGAAGACCCTCTGGAAACTAATGGGCACTAAACTGTTGTTTTCGTCGGCCTATCATCCCCAAACGATGGGCAAACGGAAGTCGTCAACCGTAGCTTGGGAGGGTTACTTCGTTGTTTAGTGGGCGAACATAAAGGTACATGGGATCTTATCCTCCCGCGTGCCCAGCTTGCGTACAATAATTCTAGGAACCGGTCCACTCAGTTGTCCCCGAATGAGATAGTGCACGGTTATAAAGCGCCAGTGCCACTTGACTTGATTCCGTTACCACCTTCTTTTAAGTCAAGTCAATTTGCACTAGATTTCGCGTCACACGTTCACACTCTCCACGAGCACATTGGCAAGACATTAGCTAAGCAATATTCTATATATCAATCGAACGCTAACGTACATCGGCGAGTAGTCTCTTTGAACATAGGCGATTTGGTTATGGTTCGTCTAATCCCTGAACGGATGCCGTCGGGCACCATAAAGAAGTTAGCGAACAAGAAAGCCGGTCCTTTTAGAATTTTGAAAAAATTAGGCGAAAATGCTTATTTGTTAGAGTTACCTTCTGATTGGGGAATCTCCCCTGTGTTTAATATTTCCGATTTAACGCTTTTTGTTGCTCCACCACCTGAATTGTCTATCTCTCCGTTTACTGCTTCCACTATACAATCTAATGGGGTGGGGGGTGAGCTAAATTCTGGATCGCTTTCTCCTGCGAAGTCTATGGGAGGTATGTAGTCTATTGATGATGAAAATTGTTTTTCTACTTCACCTAACGCTTTTCCGAGGTTTCCCCGGACAGATTTCTTGCCTGACAAGATTTTGCAGGATGATGTATTACCCACTACAGACGGCGACATTCACAGGTTCTTGGTTCGTTGGCATGGTCGTCCGTCTTCGGACGACTCTTGGCTATCTGCTGCACAGTTGGATCTTCTTGACGCGGGCCTCCTCCACCGTTATCTCTCAGCCCACTCATCGGTGATGAGTCCTTTTGAGCGGAGGAGGATTGATGGCGAAGGCCATCAGGATGGAGCACTTGGGATGGAGGATGTTGAAGATGTACTGCTTCGCCATCCGGATGGAGCACTTGGGATTGAGGATGTTGAAGATGTACCGGCCAAGGACGTGTGACGCCGTAGCGGTCATGGCTACAAGCTTCGCCCTCGCAACAAGACTCGTATTTGATTATTTATATGTTTGTGTGCTAATAGCCAATTCATGAGAGGCTATTTAAAACATTATTTTATTTCCTGCATTTCCTTTATGTGGTGTGTCTTTAGCCACTTGTTTTGTTATTTGAGATGTAAGCCTATATAAAGGCCAAGACTTTTCATTTGGAGTAGATTATTATTGAATTGAAAAAAAAATCACTTTTGCCTAAACCTAATTCCCTCTCTTGCTCTCTCCCTAGCCGCCGCCCCCTTCACCCTTGCCCTTCCAAAACCGGCGGCCAACCAAGGCTAGGATCGGCCACCTCTCTTCCCCTCTCCTTCTCTACCCAAAACCGATTGCCTCCAAGGTATTCCTTCAAGGGATCGGCCACCATCTCCCCTTGCCTCTCCTCATCTTAGCCGCCACCACCATCATCCCTCCTTCTCCCAAACCGACGGCCAACTTCTCCTCAAAGGTCTTGTAAGGAAGGAGGAAGTCTAGGGAATCTTCAACGGCGAGACGTGAACGGGACGACAAGATCTTCATCCATAGCGCTCTTCCGTGGTCTTCAAAGGGAAAACGATCATACTTGGTGGATCCGCGCATCACGGATCTACGAATCCGAGAGAGGGTAACGATATTACTACACAAGAGATTTCTTTCCCTAGATAGTTCTTGTGGTGGACGTATTTTGCGTTATTTTCCGAATTATTATTCTTTGAGGTTAACAAATAACCGATTAGCAATTTTCGTTTGGTTTTCCGAAGGATTCGAAAAGGATTTGGCACTCCTCGTTTTCTTTTTGTTGGGATAGATACCACCATTTTCGGATCGTTTAGTTCTTGGTGGATCTATTTTGGTACAACACCTAAAGCTCGCTCGGGATCAATATTATCCCATTTAGCCGGAAAGAGTTTGGCCTATAGCCAACACTCGATCTATTTGCGAAACGGCGATCCGTATGTTAGCACGAACGGTATATTTAATTATTGAATTTGCTGCGTTTGCGTTGGCGTGCGGAATATAGAGCGTTGAGCGTAGTCATAAGCGTCGTCGCGACCACGTGACGTGTCTCGAAGAGACATCCCTACATCAACGGCCGTGTTGCAACCCGTGTTCGGCCCAGATTTTGTGATTTTAGGCCGAATCGTGGCCGTCCGTTTCTTTGATTGAGATCCAACGGCTGGGGGCTAGATCTGAGGGATTAAACTCAGGAATAGGGTTTGAAACCCTCACTTTTCTCCTATATTTATCTCTCTTGATTCTAGAGAGAAGGGAGAGCAAGGAGGAGGAAGAAGGCCAAGATCCGGCCGCCGGCGAAGCATCGGAGGTCCGTTTCGCGAGCGGAGTTCAGATCCGCGAAGGTGGGAGCGTTGCGGTGGTTTTCAACCGAGCAAATCTTCTCCATGGCGAGGAAGAGGGGACGAAAGGTAACGACACTTCTCCTCTGGGTTTTTAGGATTTAGGATGCATGAATAGCATCCCCTTCCTTTCGTATTTTGAGCACCGAATCTCTCAAATGAGAGGGATTCGTGTAGCCTAGGTTCAAGAGGAACCTCCATGTTGAGTATGTTCATCCCGGCATGCTTTGCATTAGAGATCCGCTCCGTTAACGGATTAGGCATTGTGGGTGAAGCCGTGGTCGCGACCGTTAGTCCGACCCGGTGATGTTGCATAGCGAGCTTCGGGGATTCGGTAGAAATCCGTTGCGGCAATACGCCGTTATATGTATGTGTTTTCCCCCTTATATTTGAGTGAGTACTTGTGGTCGGAACCGGACAAGGTTAGCTCCGTGTTATGCGGTAGATGATTTCCTTGGAGCACGGGAAAGACACGGTGCGAATGGTGATTGGGGTGGGGAAACCTTTGTTTGTGCTGTGCAAAAGCGCGGCTATGTCTCCATGGTCGGCTGGCTATCCCGTGGCGCGCAAGTCATGTGGGGGAAGTGTCTCGGCGAGACTAGCCCCTTGTGTGGACTGACGAGAATGTCGAGCGGAGGACAAGCCCGGGCAATGTGGCCATGAGCGGGTGGGGTCCAGCAAGGCTTCTTAGAATCGGTCAGTGTGAGACAGAACCCTAACGTGCGAAGTCAGAATGTGCGGGCAAGCCCCATGGTATATGACCCTTGTGCGGGTGGGGACTTTGCAAGGTTCCGTGTGACGGCGTGTGTGCCGTTAGGGACATGGTGGTTCCCTTGTGTTTGCGGCTGTAAGCCAATGGGGAAATGGAAGTACCCAGTGTTTGATGTTGTGCTAGATGCATACGAGCTAGGGTGCCTTGGGTGAAACCCGGGTTGCATTCATGTTGCATAGTAGGCCCCTTTCACTTTGTACAAAACATAGAGAACATGTATGTTGTATGAGACATCCAAGACTGTTTTACCGCTTTAATATATATGCTCTTTTGGTATACGAAGTGCTAACTTGCAGGTGGAGTGATACCCCGGGGTCCGTTAGGGACGGCCGGGAGGAGATGTGTTTGTTACACAGTAGAGGTCAGCCTTTGCTGACCCACATTACTTCAAATCCTTACAGGGCAAGGATCGCATGCAGGAGCTAGCGCGCCGGGCGAAAAGCCCTAAGCCTCATGAAGTGTTGCTGTGCTTGGTTTCTCCTTGTGTGTTTGCTACTTTTGTTATGTTTATGTCCGGCTTGCATGCCGAGGTAGCCTAGGAGTGCTTGGCACATTTATATTTTTTTGGACTATTATTGTGTAAGGCCTTAATACCATTTGATACTCTATCGTTAGTGGATAACTTCTGTCAGTTTGTTCTGTTTCCACTGTATTTGTGTGGAGTTTTGAGATTGGGTAGTTTTCATATCATCTTTTAATACTAAATCTGTGGCATCCGTATGTTGTGGGGCCCCGTCCGGACCCATATTATATGGTCTTTACAGGGGAGGTGTTACACTGCAGGTGATCTCCAGGAAAACAACCAAAAAGTGTGGAAGAAGCAATTTTTGTCCCTACCGTGCAGCTGTATTACTACTTCCGGCAATAGATTCTAGTGAGCTATAAGGCCTGTCTCTGGGAGACTTGGGTCCATTGTTTGAAGTTGAGGCCTTGTTAGACCAGCTAAAGTGACCATGTGAGCCATCCTGAATGTTGTTGCGAAGCATGCCTGTGAAACAAGATGTGTAGCATAAGAAGGTGAGAGCCTGGAGAGCCCAGCTATTGGGCATAAGAGCCATGATGATCATTGCAGGCTCAGGTCCTGGGTATATGTGAGCGGCAATTGATGCTAAGAGCCTGGAGTGCCCAACAAAAAGTCTAGAGAGCCAAACAGGCAAGGGGAGGCTGACCCGCGTCTTGTCGTTCGCCATGATGGCTATGACCATCAGCGTTGGCATGGTGATTTGAGAAACGGTTGTGGTTGAACTGTACCCACATTATGTCGTTCAGACTAAGACGACATAAAGTAACTGGCTTTCTTTGTTGGCATAATGAGAGTTTTAGGCCCTGAGCCTAAAAGACTATAATGCTCAAGTAAACCATCAATTCTGGGACTTTGAATGGTTGTGGGACCCGAGAAGTCTGGTACACCGAGAATGTGCCCTGAGTGCAAGGGGCATGTGGCTTATCAAGTCGGAGTCTGTGGAAAATTGTGCTTGAGTGCATGTTGTTATTTGCCAAAAGATATATATGATGCTGCTTGCAGGGAAGGAGAACCACTACCCGAGTGATGGGTGGGGTCGTTATAAATTGGTCAGCTAATCCTGATCATTGCTTTGTTTGCCATGTTTTGGTGGGTCATACTATGCAGGTGCTGGAGATCCAAGTGGAAAGTAGCGGACTGAAGTCCCTTATGCTGTAATTGGCTCGCCCTCGAAGGCCCAAAGGAGAACATTTACTGTTTATCATGTATGGTCGTCCTACGTGTCGATGTATGAAAATACTTTTTGTAAAGGAAATAGTTATAAGGCCTTGAGGCCAGAACAATTGGTGTATTTGGTTATCATTTCTATATGTGTAGTGGATATTTCTTGTTTATGGGTTCTACAACTTAAACTATGAAAGATAGGGGATAGACCTGATTTACTCTAGAGGGGGGTGAATAGAGTAACTTAAAACTTTTGGCTGATTTTAAATTATATCAGAGAAATCTGTGATAATAGTAGTAGTATAGAAATAAAATAAAAACTTAGCTAAACTACACTATCACAACACAGCAAAACAAAGAAAGAATGATCACACAGACAACACAAGAATTTTATAGTGGTTCCCCAAATCTTGGTAAATCCACTCTTCTACCACCCTGGTAGGAATCCACTAACAGGTTTTTGATTAGGTGACTATCACCATAGGTTTTTGCTCAGGCGCCCTGTCACCACAAAATCTATTTGTAGGGAGATCTCACACCACATTAGGCTTTTAGTCAGGTGCCCAAAAACCAACACAAGAACTTTTGAAGGGAGTTAATAAACCCTTTTTATAGTGTGGAAGGAAGGTGATGTTGTCTTCTCTTTTCGCTATATAATAGAGAAGACTAGTGGATTGCTGTTGCCAAAGCTCCCCCTAAAATGTTGAATGGTTCAGGAAGACAGGAGCTTTGCTCAGGGTATAGGTCTTCAGCCTTATCTTGATGAGTTCCAGGAACTAGCAGACTGATCTAAGAGTTGTTGTCCTTGAAGATTCCTAGTGTAGAAGTTGAGGAAGACTCTTGATATATGATTGATGTTCTTCTTCAGTATTCTGTAAGATCAAGAGAAAACTGATTGTTTTCTACATAGAGAAGAAGCAGATATTCTTCTGTATATTTTTGTTTCTCTTCTCTGTAATACTTATTGTGTTCTCTGTATTATTTCCTATGTGTACTATTGTATGTCTTTTTCTCTGTGTATGTTTGTCTTGATGAAAGTCGTCTCAAAAATCTCTTTTTTATCTTGCTCTCTAATTCTACTTTGAATTTTGAATTCCAAGCATTAATTGCTGATTCGATTTTGGAGAATGAAACGGCTGGAATATCATCCTTAATGAGTTTCCCGAACTGTCCCATTAAAATTAGCAAGTAATTAACTCTGATAAAATCCTTAATTTATGCTGCCAAGAGTGGCTTTATTCTTGAGAATATGAGCATTAATTAATAAGAGAATTACTGTCAAATAATAGAAAGAATTTGGGACAAAAATAAGGAAAACTTATCAATCTGACTCGGGGAACAGTTCGTTGACCTCTAGACAGATTTCATCGACTAGAGTTCCACGTTTGTTGAGCTGAAAAATCTTATTCGTCAACCTGAGCCTATCAAACCTTAAACTGGAAATATATGGCTAATTCTGCGCTCCAAGATCGTCGACCAGAGAATCTGTCAAGAGGAATAAATTGTCTGCCTGAGCTCAAATATCGTCGAGCAAAACTTAGAGAAAGAACTCTGAGTTCGTCGATCTGAGATTGACGATCGTCGAGCTGAGTTTGAAGAACTTCGAACTGATAATCTAAACTCTGAATTCTTCTAAGTCTTGAGTCTCTTGAATTCCACTGCAGGCTGGTCCATAAAGATTGATTTTAATGACTAGCCTAGACTCTAGGACTAACAGACTTGACCCTTGTTATACAAGGTGGTTCAAGCATCCTAAGTAGTGAACCTAGCCCATATCCAAACTAGGGATCCAACAATCTCCCCCTATTTTGGTGAGGTCACTAAACAAAAAGATAAAATACAATCACAAAGCATAATAATAGATATCTGGTAGAGAATATAGATCTAGCAGATATATATAAAATAGGTGCTTTATGATTAACACAAATAGTTCAGAAAAATAAACTTATCAAAAAGTTATTTGTTTTTCTTTAACTTATCTTTCTCAGCTTTCTCAGATGAATGTCAGAATATGATTTCTCTGTTAGGATTGACAGCTTCTTTCTTGTACATGGTCATGTCAGATGCTCTAATGATATTGCAAGAAGTAACTCTTGGTACTACAGCTTCAGGATGGAGACTCATGTAATCACCTATATTGAAAATTTTGTTTGCTTTGACATACCTTTTTAGCTCTTCTTTTCTATATGAGGACATGGTGGAGTACTGAAATGGGTCCTTGCCTTCTGCTTTTGCTTTGCTTATCAAAGATAGTCCAATTAATTCTTCAAATCTGGCCATTTTATAGTGGTTTCTTGTTCAGGGTCAACAAATGGAATTGGAGGAGATTCTAGCCTTTTATGACTGGTGTCCTTCTTTAAATCATAAAGAGATATTAAAATACTTTTCTTCTCTGCAGATGGAGGAGGATTGCTCTTTGAAGATTGATGTTGTTGATCACTGCTTCCTTGAGATCTTGGCTTGGAATGTATTTGATATGTTTTAGTGAATGAGGTAGATCTTTGTGATATATTTCCTGAAGCACCTGTTGCTCGATGAGGAGGAGGAGGAGGACCTCTTCAATTCCTTTTAGAAGGAGGAGGGGGCGAGTACCTTCTGCTCTTCTTCCTTGCTTTTTGTTCATTCTTAGACGACCACATCCATTGAGGCATCCCAGGGTAAGGAGTAATCTTTTTCAATATGTAGTATGGTGTGTCATGAGTTGGATTGGGCTTAGGAACAGCTTTCCTCTTCCTAGATATCATCTTCTTAGCTTTTGGATCATCAGAGTCTTCAGAGTCCTCATCATCATTATTGTCTTCAGAAGATTCAAGAGGATTATCATATATATCATCAATCTCTTTCAGTACTTCCTTAGATATTTGCTTTTTAGCAAAACTTCGATTTTCTTTTTCTTCTATTTTTATATCTGTAAGAATAATATCATCCAAGGATGGTATAGGACTTTCATCCATTTTGTAAATTGGAGGAGATATAGCCTTTTGCTCAGGAACAGAATCTGGTACAATAACATTCTAAGCTACTGAAATATCTGAAAGGACTGGGGCCACAAAAATTGCTCTTATTTGGTCAATAGCTATTGGTCTTACTGGAGCAGAATAACAAATAATTGCCTTGGGGTAATCATCACTAAAACTAGCTAAAGCATTGTTATAAATCCTGCATATTGGACCGAAAGAATGGAGCAAAGAATTTAGATAACCTATGGGATTTATAATACAATCACCAACAATTCTTATATCTACATCAATATTATTATCCATATCAATATCAATATCTACTATAGTAACAACAATATCTGTCAAAACTTCTGCTACTACTGGAGGAAGAAGATCTGTAACTATTGCTACTGCTACTGCTGGAGAGAGCACTAGAACTACTTCATTGGACATCTCCCCCTGCCTAGTTTCAGAGGGTCCTGAAACCATGCCCCCAGAAGAAGAAGAGACTGAGGGGGTAGCAGCAAAGAGAGCAGAGACGGAGGAAATGAAATCAGCAAGAGGTTAAATTGCCTCTGTCATGGTTAAAATGCGCAGGTTTCTTTTTATTTTATTTAAAGATGAGTGGGATATTATTTTATAAAGAAAAAGAAGAGCGTTTTTATTTTGTTAGAAACCGAGTTTTAACGAGAGGGAGGCAAGTGAACCTATCGTGTGTAGTACAGGATATTCCCGTGCGGAATATCGGGGTCGTATTGTTCTCGGGGCCGGCTTAGCTATTTCTACTCTTTCCCTGAAAGCCTATTATTCTACCAATAATATTTTAGGTGGATTATATAAAAAATGAAATGGCGAACATAAAAATAAATATAATACAGAAAATGAAAGCAGGAAATAAAGTGCAGAAGGCCGACGAAGAACTCGGCGCGACGATATCAAAAAGAGAATTGAACTAAAATAACTTTTAATAAAAAGAGATCCTAATTTTCAAATTAATTAAGGCGAAGACTCGGCCGTGGAGGTTCCAAAGGAATGAGCTCACTTATCTCTAGGACTATCGCTCACCTGAACGCTAAGACTATTCGACCGATCGTTAGACCGACGAAGGATTCCTCTAAATGCCCGCATTATGCTGAGAACCCCGCTATTGGGTGGGGAACCCAATCCGGTAGAGTCACGCGCCTCCTCTCTCGAGGGTTAGCGCGACGCTCTCTTTACCCAAGGGTGATCGGTCCATACGTGTGGCCTCTTGGCGTTGCGTATGGATAACAGAAATAGAGCCCGCACATCGATATGCGGTCCTACGCGTCGTTAACCCGGGGCAAACCTTAAGAAAATTTAATTAAATAGAAAAACAGGACCTTCAATTATTTGAAGCTACTTTATCTGTCCCAATGCCCTTCGATATTGAGGGCTAAGGGCGGTTAGCCACTCATCGGAATGGGGATACTTACACTAGAAAGAAATAAAGAAAGCTGTAAAGAAAGCAGTAAGAAAGCAGTAAAGAAAGCTGAAAATTGCAAGTCCTACTCAAACGAGTAGGACTGAAGAAAGCAGTAAATGTGAATCCCGGCTCAAATGAGTGGGCGGGGATAAATTAATCTCATACACGCACGCACTCTACTTGAAAGTAAAACACACACACGCACTCTACAGAAAAGTAAACACACACATACACACACAAAGTTTTCCTACTCAAGTGAGTAGGAAGAAAATGAAAGCAGTAAAAAGACAAGTCCCACTCAAATGAGTGGGCGGAAAATGAAAGCAGAGCGCCATTTAACTCTTAACGAGTAGGCGAAAATAAATGCATACGCACACACTCTACAGAAATTGAAATAAAGCAATAAAATCTAACTCAAACACGCACACACACATGCAAAAAATTAAGAAAAACAAAGTGACTGAAAAATTAAAACAACTGCATTTCTACCGCTAGAATGCGGTAGAAATGCATAAAAAGTGAAAATAAAAATTAAACAGAGCGAAAAGTTTTGCAAATAAACGCAAAATGGAAGTGAGCGAAAAATTATAACGATGATATTTTCATTCTTAACTTTTTATAAATATGGATAAAAAGTGGAATAAAACTAAAAAGGGAACGAAAAGTTTGTACGATCCTAAACAGTTCTAAGTTAAAGAAAATAAAAACAACACATTTTAGGAGTTTTTATAAAGTCTTTAAGAATGAAAATAGGATAAAAAAGAAAAGCTAAAGCAAAAGAAATGTGAAAAATGAAAATAAAACGGGCGTCATAACGGCTAGTAAGTGGATAAAACCCTAACTAAACTAGTTATGAAAGCTATAAAAAGATGAAAACATAAAAAGCACGAAAAAGATGAACTAAAAAATTACTTAAGTTCGACGCATTCAAATGGATTCCAAACAACATAAGAGAGAAAAAAAACTAACATTGTATTAATGAAAAAGAGGTTACAAGGAAAGCTAAAACAAACATCCTAAACTAAGCTAAGAGAGAGAGAGAGGGGGATAAATTTCCCTTACATAGCATGGAATCCAAATGGGCAGCACCTCCCCTAGGCAAGATGGACCAAAAAAGTGGACAGAAATCTCATACAGCAGCTGGCCTTTTATAGGCAAAATTTCGGGTTGGTCACGCCCGTGACTAGGGCGTGACAGGGGGGCGTGTCACTACTGCTCATGAGCTGATCGGGTGATTTGACTAGAAAGTTGACTTCGGCTGAAAACGTGGCGGTCACGCCCTAGGTCACGGGCGTGACGCTGGGCGTGTCGGGGAGCTGGATCTGGGGATTTGACGCGAGCTTTGACTTCGGGGCGGTCCACGTGGCGGACACGGGCGTGACACAAATGTCACGGGCGTGTAAGGGGGGCGTGACTTGGATAGCTGGCATCCTGATGTCGGCAGCGTTGACTGTTTGACTAATCGTTGAGTGTCGGCATCTTCACGGGCGTGACCAGTCTTGGACACGGGCGTGACTTATGGCGTTGAGCGAGGAACAGTGAAATCGTTGAGTTTCTACTAGCTGATGGCGTTGGGTGCCTGACACGCTCGTGTCGGGCATGGTCACGGGCGTGATAGGCCAAAAATTCAGTTTTTCTGAAAAATTTCAGAAAACAAAAATAAATTAAGTTAGTATAAAATTTACAAAAAAGAAGCATTTTATTAAAGAAAATAAACTTAAAAAAGACAAAAATAAAGTAAAATGACATAATTAAAATACAAAAAGATAGGTATATTTACAACTCATCAAATACCCCCATACTTAAGCTTTTGCTATTCCAAAGCAAAAGTTGGAGATGAACCTATAAGGAATAAAAAAGAATCCAAAATTCAACTAACGCTTAAGTTAATTGTAAGAAAGATCGAAATGAATTTCCGGGGTCTCGGAATTAAATCCTAAATTATGAAAATGTTATAAATAGAGGAACCGCTTCAAAAATACTTCTAAACGAGAAAAATAGAAAGCGAAAATTATTTTGTTAGTTTAACAAAAATGGATTTGAATTATCGAAAAAACTTTAGCTAAAAAGAAATTGATAGGAAATAATTCAATTTAAAAATTATGCTCTCAGAAAGTTTTAGATTAATTCTAGAATCATGAAAAATGGATAAGTGGATTGGCGGTTATGAAGAGGGCTTTGATTTTTGAGGCGAGGTAATTTTTTCTCGAACCTCCACATTTTTTTCTTTTTGGATTATTAGGAAAATAAAATCTTATTTTCCTAACATATTTTTTTCTTTCTTCGTAAATATAAATAAACCCAATGCATATGTATAGGAGTAATGAATTTTATCCTCTTACTCCGTAGCATATAATCTTTTTAATTATTGGGTGCCTATGTTTGTGGGACGAATTCTTATCCCCATTGACATAAGATCTTTTAAGGGTGAGTGTGGAGTCATACTGATTAAGGCAAGAAAAAAAGGTGGATGGTTTAGTTTCTAAAAGAAAACTAGAGTTTAATAAAAACTTTCGAGAGCAACCTTTTTAATTTGAACGTTCCTACGTTTCTAAAAGCATAAGTAGAAATAATGTAAAATCCATAAATGTTATTTTCTAACATAAAAATGTGCTTTTATTCAAAAAATTTGAAGTGATAGTGAGAAAAACAAGTTCCCTATAATAAGAAAAAGCCATAAAAATTCTTTAAAATCTTAACCCCAGAAATCTAAGTTATCGAGCTACAATTAATAAATGAATAGTAAATAAAGAATTAATTAAAATTCGCTTATAAATAAACTCGAAACGATCATTTTGGAGAGCAAAGAGGTTAAGAAATGAGGTTTTCGAATTATTTATTTTTTTGATTTTTATGAGTTTTTCTAATATTTTTTTTGATATTTTGGGGTTATTATTATTTTTTTTTGGAATTGTTTTTTAAAGGTTATGCAAATGTTTTTAAGTTTTTTGAGTTATACAAATTTTTTTGATATTTTGGGGTTATTATCATTTTTTTTTGGAATTTTTTTTAAAGGTTATGCAAATTTTTTTGAGTTTTTTTAGTTATACAGATTTTTTTTTTAATTTTTGGATTTACAGAAATATTTACAAGAAAAGAGAGAGAATTTTTACAAGATAGGAAAGAGAAGTGGAAATAGACAAAAATATTTACAAATTATTTACAAAGTAGAAAAAGGATCGCCCGCGAACAGACTCTTATTTGTGGTTGGTTCGATGAGTCGAACGTCGCGGAGCGATGTTTTTATTTTATTTTTTTGAAATTTTATTTTGATTATTATTATTTAAGGCATGAAAATATTTTTTGAAATTTTTAATTTTTGCAAAATTTGTGGAATTTTTTATTAAGTGCGGGAAATAAAAGGACAGAAAATAGAAAACACCCCCATACTTAAGTCCAACATTTTCCTCAATGTTGCACTAAGTAGGAGGAACAAGATATAGATATAAAAAGGACTAAGCAGTTATGTACAAAAAATTAAAAAAACAGGGGTTTAGAAATCGTCCCTAAATTGTGTTCGGGAAAGTCCGTTAAGTATTGTCCTGCAAAAGTTAAAAGTAAAAGCAAAAATATAATATAAAAAACGAAAAAGAAAAATTCGGCGAAAATGGTGCGGGTGATAGGGGGCGAGTGGGTGGGACTCGTAAGCTAACGTCTTAGCTAAGTGAGCGCGACCGATATGTGATCCCCTAGCGCTCACGATTGTGAAGCGCGCCGAAACAACAAAATAAATACATAATTAATAATTTTTTTGTTTTATATATTTTTTCTTAGTTTTTTTTTTTGAATTTTTAGAGATATTTTTTTTTTAGTTTTTGTTTTTTGTTTTTGATTTTTTGAAAATAAAAATAAAAAGAAAAAAGAAAATAAGTTAAAGGCAAAAATGAAAGATATATATTTTTTTGAATTTTAAATTTTTGGATGAAAAGAAAGATAAAAAAAATTTCATCATTTTTTTAAGTTTTTTAAGTTCTTTTTTTTTGTTTTTAAGTTTTTAAGTTTTTTTTTTTAAGTTTTTTAAAGTTTTTTTTTATTATTATTTTTTTAAGTTTTAAATTTTTCTGATTTTTTTGTTTGAAAGTTTTTAAATTTTTTATTTTTTGATTTTCTTTTTAGGTATTTATTATTATTATTAATATTGATATTATTATTATTATTAATATAAATTTTTTTTGGTTGATCAAATTTCTTTATATATATATTAGTAGAAATAAAGGGTAAAATTAATAGGTTTCAGGAATTCAAAATAGTAAGGCGAAATTCTCCACGGCAACGGCGCCAAAAACTTGATGGTTAAAACACGCAAGTTTCTTTTTATTTTATTTAAAGATGAGTGGGATATTATTTTATAAAGAAAAAGAAGAGTGTTTTTATTTTGTTAGAAACCGAGTTTTAACGAGAGGGAGGCAAGTGCACCTATCGCGTGTAGTACATGATATTCCTGTGCGGAATATCGGGGTCGTATTGTTCTCGGGGCTGGCTTAGCTATTTCTACTCTTTCCCTGAAAGCCTATTATTCTACCGATAATATTTTAGGTGGATTATATAAAAAATGAAATGGCGAACATAAAAATAAATATAATACAGAAAATGAAAGCAGGAAATAAAGTGCAGAAGGCCGACGAAGAACTCGGCGCGACGATATCAAAAAGAGAATTGAACTAAAATAACTTTTAATAAAAAGAGATCCTAATTTTCAAATTAATTAAGGCGAAGACTCGGCCGTGGAGGTTCCAAATGAATGAGCTCACTTATCTCTAGGACTATCGCTCACCTGAACGCTAAGACTATTCGACCGATCGTTAGACCGACGAAGGATTTCTCTTAACGCCCGCATTACGCTGAGAACCCCACTATTGGGTGGGGAACCCAATCCGGTAGAGTCACGCGCCTCCTCTCTCGAGGGTTAGCGCGACGCTCTCTTTACCCAAGGGTGATCGGTCCATACGTGTGGCCAATCGGCGTTGCGTATGGATAACGAAAATAGAGCCCGCACATCGATATGCGGTCCTACGCGTCGTTAACCCAGGGCAAACCTTAAGAAAATTTAATTAAATAGAAAAACAGGACCTTCAATTATTTGAAGCTACTTTATCTGTCCCAATGCTCTTCGATATTGAGGGCTAAGGGCGGTTAGCCACTCATCGAAATGGGGACACTTACACTAGAAAGCAATAAAGAAAGCTGTAAAGAAAGCAGTAAGAAAGCAGTAAAGAAAGCTGAAAATTGCAAGTCCTACTCAAACGAGTAGGACTGAAGAAAGCAGTAAATGCGAATCCCGGCTCAAATGAGTGGGCGGGGGTAAATTAATCTCATACACGCACGCACTCTACTTGAAAGTAAAACACACACACGCACTCTACAGAAAAGTAAACACACACACACACACAAAGTTTTCCTACTCAAGTGGGTAGGAAGAAAATGAAAGCAGTAAAAAGACAAGTCCCACTCAAACGAGTGGGCGGAAAATGGAAGCAGAGCGCCATTTAACTCTTAACGAGTAGGCGGAAATAAATGCATACGCACACACTCTACAGAAATTGAAATAAAGCAATAAATCTAACTCAAATATGCACACACACAGGCAAAAAATTAAGAAAAACAAAGTGACTGAAAAATTAAAACAACTGCATTTCTACCGCTAGAATGCGGTAGAAATGCATAAAAAGTGAAAATAAAAAATTAAACGGAGCGAAAAGTTTTGCAAATAAACGCAAAATGGAAGTGAGCGAAAAATTATAACGATGATATTTTCATTCTTAACTTTTTATAAAAATGGTTAAAAAGTGGAATAAAACTAAAAAGGGAACGAAAAGTTTGTACGATCCTAAATAGTTCTAAGTTAAAGAAAATAAAAACAACACATTTTAGGCGTTTTTATAAAGTCTTTAAGAATGAAAATAGGATAAAAAAGAAAAGCTAAAGCAAAAGAAATGTGAAAAATGAAAATAAAACGGGCGGCATAACGGCTAGTAAGCGGATAAAACCCTAACTAAACTAGTTATGAAAGCTATAAAAAGATGAAAACATAAAAAGCACGAAAAAGATGAACAAAAAAATTACTTAAGTTCGACGCATTCAAATGGATTCCAAACAACATAAGGGAGAAAAAAAACTAACATTGTATTAATGAAAAAGAGGTTACAAGGAAAGCTAAAACAAACATCCTAAACTAAGCTAAGAGAGAGAGAGGGGGATAAATTTCCCTTACATAGCATGGAATCCAAATGAGCAGCACCTCCCCTAGGCAAGATGGACCAAAAAAGTGGACAGAAATCTCATACAGTAGCTGGCCTTTTATAGGCAAAATTTCGGGTTGGTCACGCCCGTGACTAGGGCGTGACAGGGGGGCGTGTCACTACTGTTCATGAGCTGATCGGGTGAATTGACTGGAAAGTTGACTTCGGCTGAAAACGTGGCGGTCACGCCCTAGGTCACGGGCGTGATGCTGGGCGTGTCGGGGAGCTGGATCTGGGGATTTGACGCGAGCTTTGACTTCGGGGCGGTCCACGTGGCGGACACGGGCGTGAAACAAATGTCAAGGGCGTGTAAGGGGGCGTGACTTGGACAGCTGGCATCCTGATGTCGGCAGCGTTGACTGTTTGACTAATCGTTGAGTGTCGGCATCAACACGGGCGTGATCGGTCTTGGACACGGGCGTGACTTATGGCGTTGAGCAAGGAACAGTGATATCGTTGAGTTTCTACTGGCTGATGGCGTTGGGTGCCTGACACACCCGTGTCGGGCATGGTCACGGGCGTGACATGCCAAAAATTCAGTTTTTCTGAAAAATTTCAGAAAACAAAAATAAATTAAGTTAGTATAAAATTTACGAAAAAGAAGCATTTTATTAAAGAAAATAAACTAAAAAAAGACAAAAATAAAGTAAAATGACATAATTAAAATACAAAAATATAGTTATATTTACAACTCAACACTCTGCTATGAGAGTCTTTAGGATGGGAGTGATGAGCTCCAAGATTGTTGTAATGGATGGAGAATCCAGCTGTATTAACACAGGTGATGTTTGAGTTGATACAGATGGATGGATGATGGTAGATGGAGATGGAATGATAGGAGGGATGAGAATGATATCAATCATATCTTCATATTTGATGGGTGAAGATGGAGTATATGAAGGGGATGAAGTAAAATTGTGTTGTGAAGATGAATGTGCAGATAGTAGATTAAAGTTTATGGATGACATGAGGTTTTGTGGTGTTTTGTTGGAAAGGTGAGGTGGAAGAGAAGATGAAGGGGGTGTGATGTGCTCTTGAGATGCAAGGGGAGTTAGTTCATGCACTGGAGAGACAAGTGGTGTTGGAGTATGAATTTGTGATGTGGAGGGTTGTTGGAGGGGAGTTGATGAAGGAATTGAATCCTGTGGAGGAGTAGGTTATTGTTGAGAGGGAGGGAATGGAATCTGAATGGAGGGAATATCTTCTGGAGGGGGTTAAGTAGCTGTCACTGCCCTGGTGTCCTCAGTAGTTCAGGAAGAGGATAAAGCCTTAGATGGCTTAATGATTGTCCTCTCCCATCGTCCAAACAAGGCACAAGTCAGACTTTTGGAAGCATTTATGAATATAGTCTAGGAGACCAATGATTCAGATGCCTTTTTCCTGAAGGAAAAACCCATGAATTCTCCCAAAACAAACTTCCTTCTTACTATTCTTCTTTCTGATTAAATCCAACAGAATCTTTGCCAAGTTCACTACTTTCTTATTCACCGCAGCACGCATTACCAAAAATTTGTGCCTGGTAATGTAATCATGAACAGCATGCTTGCATAGTAAGAATTTTCCCACAACATCAGCCAAAAACTTATATTCAGTAGATATGTTTTTCTTGAGAAGCTTGTTAGGGTTCTCACCAGTATGACCCATTTTTATTAACATATCATCAAAATCAGAACTTTCTATCTCTATATCCTCTTCACCATTAACTAAACCAAAACTTTCAGTTAGAACTGTGGGGGTTATAGTAACCTGATGTCCAGAGATAGTGTCGGTCATGGAGTTGGTGTCTAGAGTAGTTGAAGTATACACCCATTCTCTAATCTCAGTCACTATTATCTTGATCCTGGTAGTCATGAATTTATTCAACTGCTGATCCTCAAATAACTGCAGAATATCCAAGAATATATGATCCGAGTGTTGAAAAGATTCAAAATCAATATCAAAACTTGTGTCGAATTTCATTCCAGAAAGAGAACTTGCTAGATTCGCCATTGTTTTCCTGCAAAACAAAAACAAAGATCAATTGCAAGGGAACAAAAAGCACGGGATGGACCTCGAAGAAAACCTAGTTATAAGGTTTTCAGAATATGAAGCGGCAGACTCCATCCTGCGAAAATAAAAAAAATTCTTCGATCTGAGTTCGATGAAATATTTTATTGACAAAAGAGTTTGTTGATCTCAGTCTGAAGAGAGGAAAACTTTTCGTCGTGCTCAGGTCGACGAAAACTTTTCTAAAGCACTATTGTCGATCTTAGGTCAACGAAGATAACTTCACACAGAGAGTTCGTCGATCTCAGGTCGATGAATTTCTCAAGAACTTTCCTCAGATCGTCGATATCCTTTCGACGAACTGTGACAAATTCTTTGACCGTAGACATAAATTAAATTAAAGCTTCCCAATTTATCATACTAAGCTCATTCAGAAAGAACAGATGGTTCCTCTCATCCAAGGGTTTGGTGAAGATGTCTGCTCTTTGCAAAATCAGTGTAAATATAGGGAAGCTTAATTTTATTTTTGTCCACACAATCTCTAATTAAATGATGCCTTATTTCTATATGCTTAGTTCTACTATGATTCACTAGATTCTGTGCAATGGAAATTGCACTTGTATTATCACATAGTAAAGTTAAATTATTTAAGTTGAAACCATAATCTAGGAGTTAGTTTTGAATCCACAGTATCTGAGAACAACAAATGTCAGCTGTTATGTATTCAACTTCTACAGTTGAAGTAGACACAGATGTCTGCTTTTTTGCAAAACTAGGACACAAGTCTAGCACCAAAGAACTGGCATGTACCTGAGGTGGTTTTTTTGTCCACTCTACATCCAGCAAAGTCAGCATCTGAGTATTCAGTCAACTCAAACTCTGACTAAGTTGGATACCAGAGTCCTAGACTAGGGAAAATCTTTATATATCTTAAAATCCTTTTTAGAAAAATAAGGTGAGATTCTTTAGGGTTCAACTGGAACCTAGCACAAAGGTATGTAGCAAACATTATGTCTGGCCTACTTGCTGTGAGATACAACAGGGACCCAACAATGCCCCTATATAACTTCTGATCAACAGGCTTGCCATGTTTTTCAGAGTCAATCACAGCATTTGTAGTCATGGGTGTTTTCTTTGTAGAGGCATCAACCATCCCAAACCTTTTTATTAGCTCCTTAGC
This sequence comes from Platanthera zijinensis, assembly GCA_039513925.1. NCBI lineage: Eukaryota > Viridiplantae > Streptophyta > Magnoliopsida > Asparagales > Orchidaceae > Platanthera > Platanthera zijinensis. The sequence goes on along the minus strand of CM077085.1, from coordinate 196,992,283 downwards.
ATATTTGGATTGGGATATGAAGATGTCATCAGGCAATTGCTTCACTTAGAGACCAAGGAAGTAAGAAAGTTCACCAATACTATTCATTTCAAACTTGGAATGCATAAGGTAAGAGAACCTTTTGCATAGTTTGGAATCAGTAGAGAAAAAGATAATATCATCTACATATATTTGTACTAATAAAATTTTATCCTTATGATGCTTAATGAATAAAGTCCAATCTATAATGCCTGTAGTAAAATTATGCTCTAGGAGAAAGCTAGCTAAGGTCTCATACCAAGCTCTTGGCGCTTTCTTTAGACCATAGAGAGCCTTATGCAATTTTAAAACATAAGAGAGATGAGTAGGAGAGATAAAATCTAGTGGTTGTTCCACATAAACCTCTTCTTTAAGTTCACCATTGAGGAATGCACTCTTTATATCCATTTGGTATACAGTGAACTTTTTGTAAGTTGCATAAGCAAGGAAGATTCTTATTTCCTTAAGCCTTGCAACAGGAGTGAATGTTTGATCATTGTCAATTCCTTCCTCTTGTCTATAGCCTTAAGCAACTAGCCTTCCCTTGTTCTTGATGATAATACCTTGAGTATCAAGTTTGTTTCTGAATACCCATTTAGTTCCAATGACTGGATAGTATTTGGGTCTTGGAACTTAATCTCAAACTCTATATCTCTCAAACAGGTTGAGCTCCTCTTGCATTGCAATGATCTAGTGTGGATCTTGCTCAGCATCTTTTATGGATTGGGGCTCAGTTTGAGATATAAAGCAAGCATGCATCAAGTCTTGGAGGAGTTGATGCCTTGTCTGCACACCCACTGACATGTCTCCAATCAATTGAGATTAATGGTGATTTCTAACTGTGACAAACTCAGTAGGTGGAGTTGGTTCAGCAATAGCTTGGGGAATTAATTCCTCTTATGGAATTATGGAAGCAATTGTTGGTTCAACATCCACTTCAGTAGATTCATCTTCATTGTCTTTATTTCTTTGTGGAGAAAGATGTGCAACAACCTCATTAGTGAGGGTCAACTCATCCAACTTCTCACACAAGTTTGGTACCTACAAGGTTTCACTAGTAGAAGGATTTTTCTCCTTGTAAACTTGTTAGTTTCATCAAATGATATATGTACAGTCTCTTCCATTTTCATAGTTGATTTATTATAAACCTTATATGCTTTGCTGACTTGAGAATATCCAAGAAAAATTCCTATTTCAGCTTTGGCTTCAAACTTTCTTAGGTGTTTCTTATTGTTATTGTGAATGTAGCAAATACAACCAAAAATTCTAAAATAATCTACTTTAGGTTGCTTCCCTTTAATTAATTCATATGGAGTCTTTCCCTTAAGCTTATGTATCAGGATCCTATTCAGTACATAATTTGTTATGTTTACAGCCTCTGCCCAAAAGGATAGGGGAAAGTAAGCATCAGTAAGTAATGTGCCTGTAGCTTCAATTTGGGTCCTATTTTAACTTTCAGCTACCCCATTTTCTTGAGGAGTTCTAGGAGCAGAGAAACAATGTCTGATACCTTCCTTCTCACAGAATTCTTGCATGGGAAGTGACTAAAACACAGTACCATGATCAATTCTGATTAATGCAACTGGAGTAAAATACTCCATCCTTATCCTCTTAAAAAAGTCTGTAAGAACCTTTAAGTTATCAGATTTGTTTCTCAAGAAGAACACCCAAATGGATCTAGAGAAATCATCAACAATCACTAAGGTATAAGACTTCCCTCCTAGTCTCTGTACAGTAATGGGTCTAAAGAGATCCATATGGAGCAAATATAGAATACTAGGTGAATCACTCTTATTAAGTGACTTAATACTGTTTTTAGTTTGCTTGCCTAATTGACAAGTCATGCAAAAGATTTCCTTCTTGTAGGGGCAAGAAGGCAATCCTCTAACAAGGTTATCCCTAGAGAGTTTGGCAATGTTTTTAAAATTAACATGTCCTAATCTCGTATGCCAAAGTTCATTATTATTGCTAGTTTGATTAAATAAACATTTTTCTGACTTAGCAGACTTAAAGTTAACTACATAAATGTTTCGTACTCTAGTTCCAATTAAAACAACTTTGTTATCTACTGAAGTAATAATATCAGAGGATTTATTAAATGATACCTAATACCTTTCATCACATAATTTACTTATGAATATCAGGTTGCGCTACAGTCCACTTGCACATGCTACCTTTCTGAAAGTGACAGCTCCAATTTAAACCTTCCCATAGCCTTCAGTTTGGCCATAGTTGGAGTCACCAAATATTTTTCTTGGACCTAGCTTGGACTTGTAGTTGATTAGATTGTCCTTGCTACCAGTCATGTGCTTTGAATAGCAACTATCTAGGTACCACTGTTCCTCTATGGTGTGATAGTATTTCACCTGCAATTAAACAGATTAGCTATTCTTGACCCAGGTTACCTTGGGTCCTTATTTTTTTACATAGTTAAAACTGGAAATATAATAATATTCAGGTTGATTTTTATACCCTAGGGGGTGATATCTTCTTGGTGGAATTATCCACTTGGTGAATGGATTAATATATTCTCTTGGTTGATAAAATGATCTATAAGAATTAAAATTTCTGCTATTTTGAACTGGGGTCGACGAATTCTGGTAAGTTTGTCGATTTGAGGTCGGCGGTCAGGGATAAGTTCGTCGAAATACGCTCAGAGAATGAAAGAATTCATTCTCTGTGCCCCAATATCATTAATCTCGGCTCGAAGAACTATACTGATTTCATCGATCGCAGTTCAGAGAATAATCATAATAAAAGTTTGCTTTTGGAGTTCGTTGACTTGAGTTCGACAAACTGTACACATTTTGTCGATTTGAGTTCAACGAAATATGCTGAACATTGTTATTATTTACATTCTTCTTATTCTTTCTCTTTTTCTTAGATTTCTTGGATATTTCAGTTGGTTTGTTCTCATGTAATTTCTCTTTGTCTTTTTCAGAGATAAATTTAAAAGGTGTAGAAAGTATGTTTTTCTAAATTAATGGGGGTTGGCTTGATGAATCATCAAAGCCCAGCTTTCCATTAAGTCAGGCATTTACTATGCTTGTGATGTCCATCAACTTGATGCTTCTCCCATTTAGGGATTCTCCAAGTTGCCTTGCCTCAGCTAATTCATATTTTAATGACATGATTTTTTCAGTTGCAATAGTTAGTTCATCCTTTAACTTTATGTTTTCAGATTTAAGATTGTCTTGTTCAGTTATCTTATCTCTTAGTAGCTTAATTTCTTTCTCAGAATTAATCAAGTCATTACATAATAATTTAAATTCAGTTTTAAAACTATTTGAATTAAAATCAAATGAAGAGATTACCTGATCTTCAGATTCAGATTCCTTTTTAGATTGTTCATCTGCAGAAAGACTGCCTGATGCATTGATAGCCATCAAGCAAACTTCTCTTGCTTTTTCTTCCTCTTCATCTTCACTTGAGCTGGAAGATGAGGATTCTTCTTCTGAATCACTCTAGGTTTCAGCAATAAAGCCCTTATCTTTTCTTTTGTGCTTGCTGGAGAAAGGCTTGATGTAATGCCTTCTGGATTACTTTTCTCTTCCTTTTTCCTTATTCTTATTCTCTGGATTGTCTGAAATGATATGTCCAGGTTTCCTGCATCCAAAATACACGATCTCTTTAGTAGGTGTTTTGTTATACCTTGGTTTGTAATCCTGTTTAGATGACTTTCTTCTGAAATCCTTCTTGCCCATTTTGTAGAATCTTTTGGCTACGAGACTCAGAAGTTCTTCACTAGTTAATAGAGCTTCTATTTATTCAGATGCTTTGAATGCTATGTTTTTCTCCTTTCTAGATGATGAGGGAGTATTCTGCTCAGCATCTTCTCTAGTCTTCATTAACTACTCATATGATTGGAGCTTTCCCAATAGAGATTCAGTAGAGATATCATTCAGGCTTTTGGCTTCCTTGATTGGCCAGATCCTGGAATCCCATGAGCTGGGGAAGCACATGAGAATCTTGTCATTGATCTCAGTCAGGGTTATGTCCTTATCCAAGGTTTTCAGCTCATTGATAATTGAGCAAGTCTGTTGTACATATCACCCACTAACTCAAATCTTACTTCTTGAAGTTCTCACACTAGGAGATGAGATTGGACCTTCTGTCTTTTCTTTCATCAGCAGATCCAGCAACCATCTGATTGAGAGTCCCAGATGGCTTTAGTAGAGGTGCATTTAGCTACCTTTTGGAATATATCAACTGACATAGTCTGTTCTATGATGTTCATGGATTTGGCATCTGCTATCTTGACCTTCTTATGTGCATCTGTCCACTCAGGTGGTGGAATAACATGATTGTTGGAAGTTGCAGTAGATGTAGCAACTAGAGCTGGTGGACCTATCAAGATAGAATTAAAAATATCTTCATCAATGGAGTTCATATATAATTTAATTCTTGAATTCCAGATAGCAAACTTGTTCAAGTTGCAAACTGGAGGTCTGGTGCTTGCATAATCCTTATTCTATTCCATGATATAAAATAAACAAAATAACTAGGAATAGAAAATCAGATCTATCTAGGATTTTTTGGTTCAAGTGTTAGATTGTGAAACTAAAGGAACACACCTCTGATACCAATTGAAAGATAGGGGATAGACCTGATTTACTCTAGAGGGGTGGTGAATATAGTAACTTAAAACTTTTGGCTATTTTTAAATTATATCAGAGAAATTGGTGATAATAGTAGTAGTATAGAAATGAAATTAAAACTATGCTTAGCTACACTATCACAGCACAACAAAATAAAGAAAGAATGATCTCACAGACAACACAAGAATTTTATAGTGGTTCTCAAAATCTGGGTACATCCACTGTTCTACCACCCTAGTAGGAATCCACAAATAGATTTTTGATTAGGTGACTGCCACCACAGGTTTTTGCTCAGGTGCCCTGTCAGCAAAAGATATATTTGCATGGAGATCTCGCAACTCTTTAGGCTTTTGATCAGGTGCCCAAAAATCAACACAAGAACTTTTGAAGGGAGTTAATAAACCCTTTTTATAGTGAGAAAGGAAGGTGATGTTGTCTTCTATTTTATCTATACAACAAAGAATACTAGTGGATTATTGTTGTCAAAACTCCCCCTAAAATGTTGAATGGTTCAGGAAGACAGGAGCTTTGGTCAGGGTATAGGTCTTCAGCCTTGTCTTGATGAGATCCAGGAACTAGCAGACTAATCTAAGGGTTGTTGTCCTTGAAGATTCCTGGTGTATAAGTTGAAGAAGACTCTTAATATATGATTGATGTTCTTCTTCAATATTTTGTAAGATCAAGGGAAAACTGATTGTTTTTTACACAGAGAAGAAGCAGAAATTCTTCTGTATATTTCTGTTTCTCTTCTCTATAATACTTCTTGTGATCTCTGTATTGTTTCTTGTGTGTACTATTATGTCTTTTTCTCTGTGTATGTGTGTCTTGATGAAATCCGTCTCAGAAATCTCTTTTGTATCCTGCTCTCTAATTCTGCTTTGAATTTTAAATTCCAAGCATTAATTATTGATTGGATTCCAGAGAATGAAACGGTTGGAATATCGTCCTTAATGAGTTTTCACAACTGTTCCATTAAAATAAGCAAGTAATTAACTCTGATGAAATCCATAATTAATTCTGTCAAGAACGGCTATATTCTTGAGAATATGAGCATTAATTACTCAGAGAATTACTGCCAAATAATAGAAAGAATTTGAGACAGGAATAAGGAAAACTTATCATTCTTACTCGGGAAACAGTTCGTCGACCTCTAGGCCAATTTCATCGACTGGAGTTCCATGTTAATCGAGCTGAGTAAACTTTTTTGTCCACCTGAGCTCAATAAACCTTAAACTAGAAATATCTGGCTAATTCTGCGCTCTAAGATCGTCGGTCAGAGAATCTGCCAAGAGAAATAAATTGTCGACCTGAGCTCGAATATCGTCGAGCTCAACTCAGAGAAAGAACTCTGAGTTCGTCGATCTAAGATCGACGATCATCGAGCTGAGTTTGAAGAACTTCAAACTGATAATCTGAACTTTTTATTCTTCTAAGTCTTGAGTCTCTTGAAGTCCACTGTAGGCTGGTCCATGAAGATTGATTCTAATAAATAGCCAAGACTCTAGGACTAACAGACTTGACCCTGGCTATATAAGGGGGGTCAAACATCCTAAGTAGAGAACCTAGCCCAAATCTAAACTAGGGATCCAACAACTGCTTCTATTAGAATGTGCTCTGAGGTAGGACGTGTATATGATAATATGGTTTCAATGCGTAACTCTACCGACTGTCTATGGAATATGGTGTGGGGCCCCGGTCGGACCCTCTGTTATATTATGTGACATACGGAGGTGTTATAGTACATCCCATTATTCAGTACAAAGAACTTGCTTCCAAAGTTCCTTAGATAGACAAGATTCGGTTTTCTACCTTTCATAATCTCATAGGGAATCTTCTAGTGATACTTGTTGATAGAATCTCTATTCAGGACATGATAAGCAGTGTTCAATGCCTCATGCAAGAAGTACTCTGGGAGAGAAGTGCAACTATGTAGTGTCCTGCCAACTTCTATGAGGGTCCTTTTTTTTCTCTCAACAATCCCATTTTGTTGGGGTGTTCTTGGAGAAGAAAACTCCTGATAAATCCCTTATTCTTCACAGAACTTTGTCATGTTTTTAGACTAAAATTCAATGTTATGGTCACTTTTAATTTTGACCACAGAACTATCCTTTTCATTCTGAACTTGCCTAATAAAGGTCAAAAAGATGTTAAGGGTTTCAATTTTTTCTTTAGAAAGAAAACCCAAGCAAATTTGGAATAGTCATCAACTATAAGAAGTGTAGACTTCTCCTACATAGACTATAAACTGGCATAGGACCAAACAAATCCATATACAAAAGATGCAAATTCCTCTCAGAATCCTTGGCCCCAATGCTCTTAAAGGTTGTTTTTGTCTGTTTGCCCTTTTAATATACAAAAACAATGCCCTCTTTGGTGCATCTCAGATTGGCTCCATTTCTGACTAGCCCTTCACTGAAGAGCATGTTAATTGTCTTGTAGTTCAAGTGAGCAAGCCATTTATGCCATTGCACATAATAAGAGACTTTCTCATTTGCTACCATACATACTGGTGAGTCTGTACATAAACATAAGAAGTTTAAACAATAAATATTTCCACTCTCCTAGTGCCTATCAAAATGACCTCTTGGTCACTTGACCTTTTGATCAGACACTCATCCTTGTGGAAGACAATGACATAGCCAATATCACATAGTTGGCTTACGCTAATATGATTGTGTTGCAATCCTTCCCAATAAGCTACCTTTATGATGGAGACTATGTCATTGGTGATCATATTATAGCCCTTGGTAATTTCTCTGTCTGAACCTCCAAAGATCATATTAGATCCATTCCTCACTAGAGTATAATCCTTAAGATGGCTCCTTGTTTCAGTCATGTGTCTGTAACATCCACTGTCTAAGTACCATATTAGTATTGTATGGTGATAGTTTTACTTTCAAGACAACCTAAACACCTAGAGGGGGGGGGGGGTGAATAGGTTTTAATTTCTTGTTTATACTTCTAGGCAGAATTCAATTACAAATTAAAACATCTAGCACAGCATTCACAGATAACTAAGCATCACAGATTGCACAATGTTTTATAGTGGTTCCCCAAGGTCTGGGTACATCCACTTTCCCCCTTCACCTATCTAGCAGTATGCTAGATTCGGCCAAACTTCCACTATTCTCAGATCATCAGATCCTACAGCTCAGAACCTGGATAGGTTCCTACAACTCAGGCTCAACAGCCCTACCTCAGCCTTGCCTCAAGGCCTACCACTCAGAGAATAACCTTCTCCTACACTCAGGAAAATAGCCCTACCACTCAGAGATCACCTCTCCTACACTCAGCCTTTATAACACAGGCTTACAACTCAGATCTGTGTATACAGATCCTACAGAAATTTGGAAAAGATATTTTAATGTCTTGCCTTTGTTGAGAGAGAAGAGGACAAGACACTTCTTGATCAGCTGATGAAATCAACTGAATCTAAGCTTTCTTCAAAGCTTCTTGAATCTGAACTTAGCTTAGTTGATTTCCAAACAGCTTCTTGAGAAACCACTGATGGCTTCCTTCTTCTTCTTCAAGATGACTGGATCCCTCTCTATCCAACACCTTTTCTGATACTTCAGACTTCTTCTTCTTAGATCTACTGATGAAGATCTTCTTTAGAGCTTAGCACTTTCTTGAATTGAAACTACAACAGGATCGTAATCCTTCTGTTTCTTCTTCTTAGATCTTCTTCAGTTATTTTTCTTAGTTGTTTAATTTCCTTCTGAATGTGTCTATTTATAGACTTTCTTCATGGTAACCGGCTGATCCGGTTTCTAACTGTTTTCTGACAGGTCTGACAGCTTTAGTTAAACGGTGGCAACCCACAGCTGTCAAGTCTTCAAACAGTTCCTGTACCTTAGCCTTGGACAGCAAAATGTCGAGACAGTCTGTTAGAAAGTGTCGAGACCAATCTGTCTATCTGTGTCGACACAAGTGACTTTGGTGTCGACACAGTCTTTGATGATGTCGACTAAGTTGCCTTTAAGTCGACACAGCTTCTTCAGAAAATAACTTGGTCTAGACTCTGCAGTGTGTCGACACAAGTCCTGTGTGTCGACACAGTTGTTGTAGATTCAAAACTCAGTATGTGTCGACTCAGCCTTCAGGTGTCGACACAACAATCTTCAACTCTGCCAAAATGTGTCGACTCAGTCTTCTGGTGTCGACAAAAGCATAGTCGACTTCTGCCAATATGTGTCGACTCAATCTTCTGGTGTCGACACATCCACCCAGTGTCGACACAGTTGAGGTCGACTATCTTCTTTTGTGAGTCGACACTCATTCACTGGTCGACTATCTTTCACTAGTCGACTATCTTCCACTAGTCGGCTATTTTTCTCTGGTCGACTATCTTTCACTAGTCGAGAACTTTCTCTGGGTGTCGACTATCTTTCACTGTGTCGACACTGCTTCCCAGTGCTGAGGTCGACGATTTTCTTTATGTGTCGACACTGCTTCCCAGTGTCGACATAAGTGTGGTCGACTATCTTTCTCTGTGTCGACACTGATATTCTGAAGTGTCGACACAAATATTCTGAAGTGTCGACACAAATATTCTGAAGTGTCGACACAATTTCTTCAGGTGTCGACATGTGGACTTAGAATATTTTTCTGCATTCTTTAATACTTCTTCACCTGCACATGTCAACTCAAAACAACATCAAATACACCTTGATGTATATCATTGAGCTAAGTTGGGCTTCTTCAAATCAGGTACACATTTTCCAATGTACCCAACAATCTCCCCCTATTTGGAGAAGTCATAACCCTATAGCCAATGATATACACCATTTATAAAAAGTATAAACTGATGATATATGACATAACAGGAATACTTAATATAAACAAAATAAAAACAATCCATCACAGAATGAACATTACATGATACCAAACAACATTTTGTTTATAACTTGATAATGTTTGAATACAGAGATTTACATTTAATGATTTAATCAAAACATTACAAAATACTTTGAAAGAACTAAAAATTAAGACTGATCAGGCTCTTTAATGACAATCCCTTTCCCAGATAGAACTTGAGCCTTCACAGGAGCTTCAGAATCTTCAGCTGGCTTCTTGCCTTTTAGATCAGCCTTCTTCTTTGCTTCTTCCTTGAGCCTTTGCCTTTCAAAATAATGAAAGGGCTTTGGGAAGTACTTGCATGGCTCCTGAGCATCTGGAGGCTGCCTACCCAGCTTGGCTTTTCTTCTAAACTGTACTATTGCCTCTTGCCTGGCTTCATACTTCTGCCATTCCATCTCATTGAACCACTTGCCTCTCTCATGTTGTTGGTCTTTGACAGCCTTCCATGCAGTGAGTATTATATTTCTGGAAGTAGGACTCCACTGCTCAAAGTCTGGCTTAAGTTCAGCCTGCTCTCTAAATCTTTTCTTAGATAGTAGAGCATCTTGCTGGTCTTTCAAAGTAGCCTCAGGCTTATCAACCTTCCCAATAACAACATTAGTAACCTCCTTTGGAGGACTATACATTCCTTGAACTTGCTGATCAATCATATCATAATCTGGAGGAGGGTAAATGACTTGGGCAACCTAAGGTTGATTGCCTTCAAGTAGACTTGTTTGTATTCCTGACTCAGCCACCATAGCATCATCACACAATGGTGGATATCCCAATGTGGCTCGAATACTATTGGTCACCCATTTGGTGTGCTCTGAGCCTGCATGAACTAACATCCTCTCCCCCTTTATGGCTTCTCTAGTAACATGATCTCTTAGATTTTCCTTCTGAAATCTAATTTGGCCATCCAGATAATTCACACCCTCTTTAAAAAATGGTTTTAACTTTAGAAGCTTGTCAGATATTTCCTTTTGAGAGGTAGTGATAGCAGTTTTAACAGAATCAATAGCAGCTTGAAAGTTCTTATCAAATTCTTCCATTTCTTTTGCTCTAGCTGCAGGCAGGCCTGGAACAATCTTTTTCAATTCCTCAATGATCTCATGATGAGATTCAGTTAAATTGTCATTCATCCTTATCTGATTTTCCAAGACATAGCTTTGCTTTAAAGCAATGTCATCCACCTTAGGGATGATAGTCTGCTGTTGTTTTGCCAAATACACCACAGCATTACCTCCTTAATGGAAGCAATCTGTCATCTCCTTCTTATGCATATTGACCTCAAACCTAATAGATTTTATATCTTGAGCTAAGTCAAATTGCAGGGATTTGTTGTTCTCATCAACATATTTTTCAATGGCCACACTGTGTTCATCCAATTTCACTTGTAAATCGACCAAAAACTTGTTATAATCAAAGTCAGAAGGAGTGTGATGTATTGTAGACTGTAAAGCCTGCTTGTAGCTCTTGCTCCTTCTCTGGAAGACCATAAGTTTTCTCTTCTTAGCCACCCTGGCTTCTTCACTCTCAGAATCAGAAGTACTATCAATTTGAACTCTTTCTTTGGGAGGAGGAGGAACAACTGCTTCAGTGCCATGTTGTTCAGTCTCAACATGCACAGGCACCCCCTCAATTTCTTGCTCCACTTCCATGCTATCAGTAATTATTTCATCATTTGGAAATAACTCTTCCAGAGTATATTCCTTCAGGACTGGAACATCTGCAGTATTCAAATTTTGAGATATATCAATTTGAGCATCATCTTGCACTTGCTCAGACAGCTTCTCCCCCTGTACTTGTTCAGTATTGGGGATGTCCTGGGCAGGTGAGGACACTTGCTTTTCCTGGACCTGTGCAGAAATAGAAATATTAGAAATGTCTTTTGTAGGAAATTGTACCAGCTCCCCCTGCACCTGTACCTGGTCATGAGTAGATACAGTCTGTGTAGGTGAATAGACTTGCTGAGCTGGTATTCTTACTTCTTCTTCTTGAATTGCAGGTATTGTGGCATCCTGAACTTGTGTAGAAGCAGGCTGATCTTCAACCTCTTGTCTTACTTGCTCTTCTTGTGGGTGCTCAGTACTGGTAGCATGACCTGGGGATTTCTCAGGTGAATCCTGCCTTTCCACTTCAGGCATCTCTTTGGTCAGCACCCTATCCCATCGGGAGAACAATCTCATGTCCATCCTTCTCATGTGATTAATTTTTGTTCCAGGTTGCTGTTGCATGACCTCAGGAATCTCCTTACTTAGGTATATACTCATTATTCTAGCCAGATTTGGCTTCTTGATTCCTTCCTTAATCTTTTCAAAGATTACAGTTGACCAATCCGTTGGAATTGTAAACACAATCCTGGTCATTAGGCTGAACATATAGGCAGAAATCCTATCATGTCCACCTGGCTTGCACAGAATAACTTTTCCAACCACCTCAGACAGAAACTTGCCCTGTTGATTCATTCCTTTCCTATTGAAAGCAGCTCCAATTTTCATGGTGGAATCCAATCCACACCATTGAAGAGCCTCCCTTAATTTAGAAGCAGGGACATCCTCTTCATTCTCAATTATAGGTAATTGTAGAATTGTTCTTAACTTACTTGGTGTAATTTCCACTGGTGACCCATGAACTATTGATTTTATCTCATGACTTTCAGAGACTACAGATGCAGAAGTAAAGAACTCATGCACCTCCTTCTTCCATATCTTAGATGGTTCGGAGACCAGAAATTCTAATCCTTAGTCGGAGAGGAGAGATATAACCCTGAGAACATCTGGAGGGGCAGCAGCAAAGACCTGACGCACCAACTCATATCCTTCATTCACATTATCTTCAATCTTTGGCGCCATTGATCAGTCGAGAAAGCTTGAAAGATGAGAGAAAGAGAGAGAGAGGGAGAATGTCGACACAGGGTTTCGAAAACCTTGTAAGCGTGTCGACAGAATGAGTTTTTGACCTATTTATACCTTCTGTTTAAAGAAGATCAAAAGTCGCCAAAAACAGACTATAAGTGTCGACACAGATGGAATGTGTCGACACAAGCTTCTATTGTCTCGACATCAAGTCCGTCTATTATGTGTCGACACCAATTTGCTGTTATGTCGACACCAGAGATATATAGTAGAGCATCAGAAATTCTGTGTCGACTCTTAGTATAAGTGTCGACACAAAATCTGTAAGTGTCGACACCACTATCCTGGTGAAGTCGACACTACATTCCTGGATAAGTCGACAATAAGATTCTTAAGTGTCGACACATATTTTCTGTGTCAACACAATATCTCTGACTTATCGACATTACTACCCTGAGTCGACACAATATTACTGAATGTGTCGACACCATCTTACTTAGCCAATTTCTGTTTGTTCAACACAACTTATAAGTACTACAAGGTACTTGATACTACTTCAATGTGTCTTTATATCACATGAATGTCTTGTTACCACTTCAACTGCATTGTTGATGATTTTGTGATTACACTAATCAATGGTTAACATACCTAATTCAATTTTGAATTTATTGAATTTGGTCTCATCTAGGGGCTTAGTAAACACATCTGCTATTTAATAATCTGTTTTCACAAATTCCAATGAGATGTCATCTTTTTCTACATGTTCTCTAAGAAAATGGTATTTTATTTCTATATGCTTAGTTCTACTATGAGAAACAGGATTATTAGCAATAGAAATTGCACTCTTAGAATCACACAAAAGAGGTGTTCTACTTACTTGAATACCATAATCCTTAATCTGATGCTGTGTCACAACCCGCATTTTTCTCACTATTTAATAAATCAGAGCAAGAGAAAACTACGAGCTGTGATGCCACGTCGAGCAGGGGATAACTGCCGACGTTCAGGCAACACTCCAAATCCTTTCAAATCATGACTTAATTGATTATAAAAAACTTGATTAATTTATTGGCCGTATCCCTCGGCTCAGTGGACCAAAGAGTCCACGGTTTGAAAACTGATTTTTTTATGTACGTAGCGGAAAATACATCATTTATGTTGACACCCTAAGTGAGCGCATAAGTGATCCCAAGGGACACTTACGCTAAACCAACACTCTAACTTTAATTTATACATATATAGAAAAATCATTTGATATACGTAATTAAGAAAGTACATTGCGTGTTCTCTTTTGGAAATCATGCCGATCATGTTTATATACATAGTATAGTTTTGTTTTTAGCTTTTTAAAGTAACTAGCAACCTAGCATAAAATCTTCCCAGAGCAAGTAAACTAGGTCCCCAAAGACAGGGTAGCAGTAAAAGTAAACATATCTAGTGCAAAAGGTAAAACTACCAGGGGCGCCAACAGCTGACACGAACCCACTGGCAAGTATGTATGTCTGTAGAAAGTGCAGTAAAACTACCTCACAATGACTCAAGAGAGTCTCAACAGGCAACAGAAGGACCTCCAACAGCACCACAGCAACAGCCACCTACTGGCTACTACCCAGAACCTGAGGCGTTCAGAAGAAAATAGAACACCTCAGAGCAAGGAAAAAGGAATGCAAGTGCTAAAAAGGAGTAAGGTAAAAGCAGGTAAGGTAAAGTAAAGAGAGTACAAACTAGAGTAAAAACAACAATGCCCAAGGAAGGGCGAAAAGCAAACCTGCACCAAGTGCGGGTAAACAGCAACTACTCTGCCTAAAAACCTGCAGAGTCAACATGGCCATGATGCCAAAAAAATGCTGCAACACCTACGGAAGAAACGCCTAACATCCTAAATTGTGAGAGGCGGCAGTAGCAAAAACAAGAAACTTGGAATCAGGTTGAAAACGTTCCAAATCGCCCAACCACTAATTCCAAGTCAACAAATTGCTCAAGGGTTGACACGTGAAGGCACAAAAGACCCATCACTCACTTGCCCAGAAAACTACTCGGGTCAAGGTAAAGAGTGCGGTCAAGGCTACCTCACACCACACAACCCATAAAAGAGCCATCCACCACCACTACTGACCACAACCCACGATTCGGCCTTCGAAAGGTAACAGCCGATAAGGGACTTTCGATTCACGAGCAAACACTCGGGGAGAAATCAACGCTAAGGGACTCATCATTGCGGTTACGTAACGCCGCTGCGAGTGAGTACACTCACTCGATCCTAAGCCTAGCGTACGAGCACCGACATCGGGTCGCACGACTTAAAAGACGCACGACCATAGGCCGTGCGTGCACAATTACACCTAAACGCCTCAATTAGGCAAACTAGGAAAAATCCCAAACCCTAGACCTACACCTAGGCCTAACATAAACTCAACCCGACGCTAACCCACATCTACGCTACACACCTACCGCGACGCCGTCCTAAATCGGAAGCTACTAGCGGGAGGGTAGAAATCCTAATTTTTCTAGCGCGTTTCCAATAGGGATTAGGTTAAGGAGAAAATTCAATTAACAATTTCAACTTGCACGAATACATGAAATTAACAAGGAATTGAACAAAAGGGAGGCCAAACGGCGAAAAGAGGAGAAGCACTTGCCTCGCACGGATCACCAAAAATTTCGCCGGCACAACGGCGCTATGGCGGAATTTCCAAGAGCACGAAGGCTCCAACAACCACCCAAAATACCTAAGATTGCATTCTAATCATGAAAGGAGGCAAAATATTCCAAAACAATCGAAAATCCAAAATGAAATCAAATTGAAAACATGGAGGAAAGGTTCGATAGCATACCAAGGATCGAAGCTCTCGGCGAGGGGAACTCGGATCCGGGCTCGGATCGGGAAGAGGAGGTCGGGGCTGCCGGCGGCGGGCGGCGGAAGGGGGCCGGCTAGGGCTTTCGTCGGGCTCGCACAGGGAGGGATCGGGAGCCGGCTGCAGTTTTGGGGGCTGCGGTTTTCTGATTATAGGAGGGGGGCGGTTTCTTTTTGATTTAAAGGGGGGGGGGGTTCGGCTGCATCAATAGGGGGTTATGAATTTAATTAAATTCTTATATTATATAATAAACTTAATACCTAATAATTAACACTAAACCTATTTAATATAACCTAAACTCTAATCTCACATTACAACACAATTATAACCTATATAACTTAATCAAATACTAATTACTAACATTCCTATAAAAATCAAAACACGCATAAATACACGCGCTCGCGCACACATACTCAACCCCGCGCGCACGCACACGCGCGCACGAGCACGTACAAAAAATACCGGCATGCACGCGCAAATATTATAACCTCACCCGTACAACACGCACACCGAACAAAAACCACACCGGCTCGCACGAGTCGCGCGCCACGCGACACATGCGCCAAGAGACGTGCCGTCATAGAAAATGACGACTCGCACAAACCAACTACCGCCAAAACGACGCGAAAACGCGACGTCCTCGGATTTCGACCAAAATCGCACCGTAGCTAAATGCCCGGGCTACGAGAACAACGGCGAAGTCAAAAACGACATCCGACGAACAAAACTCGAGCTAACCTCGCCCGAAGCCCAACACGAGAATTCCCTGAAAGGCTCAACCGGGTCTCCAAAACAGACACCGGCTAGCTGGGGAAACCCGCAAACAGGCTAAACCTCTAAGAACACCTAACGAGGTATTCTAACAACGGCTCGAGACGGAAAACGTCAACGTAACGCCGAACAAGGATTTAAATAAATCGTCGAAAATTCGGGGGCGTTACAGTCACTCCCCCTAACAAAAAGTTTCGTCCCGAAACTTTGCGAGAACTACTCCTACAACAGAAGGAAAGAAACAAACTACTAGAAAGGGAACGTACCCGAAAACTCAGGGGAACAAATGAGGGTAAGCCTCCCTCATAGCCGACTCTAGCTCCCAAGTCGCGCTCTCCAAATCCTGGTTCCTCCAAAGAACCTTCACCATAGGAATAGACTTCGTCCGCAACACTCGAGCTTGAGCTTCCAAAATGCGGACTGGCACCTCGACATACGAGAGATTGGGCTCCAACTGGGGCACAGCGTCCAAGA
Source organism: Platanthera zijinensis (assembly GCA_039513925.1). NCBI lineage: Eukaryota > Viridiplantae > Streptophyta > Magnoliopsida > Asparagales > Orchidaceae > Platanthera > Platanthera zijinensis. The sequence continues at coordinate 196,975,867 of CM077085.1, read as the reverse complement.
CTTGCCCACTGCTCCGCACGCACTTCCGCAACTGGCTCACATGAAAGACATTATGAACCCCCGGGAAGCTAGCTGGCAGATCCAGCCTATAAGCAGCCACACCAATACGCTCCAAAATCCTGAACGGGCCCACAAATCTCGGATCCAACTTCCGATTCTTGCCAAACCTTTTCACTCCTACCATCGGAGACACCTTCAAGAAGACCAAGTCATCCACTGAAAACTCCAAATCGGACCTACGCCGATTGGCGTTCTTCTCATACCTCTCCTGAGCAACTCGAAGCTTCTCCCGAATGAGCTTCACGGAAACCTCCATCTCCTCGAGCGCATCAGGACCCAAAACAGGCCTCTCACCGGCCTCGGCCCAAAACAAAGGGGTTCTGCAGCGCCTTCCATACAACGCCTCGAAGGGAGCCATCTGTAGACTCTCTTGGTAGCTGTTGTTGTAGGCAAATTCCATGAGCCGTAAACGCTCGTCCCACGCACCTCCATGATCAAGAATATAGCACCGGATCATATCCTCCACAATCTGATTCACACGCTCGGTCTGCCCGTTGGTCTGCGGATGGTAAGCTGTGGAATACCTCAAATCAGTGCCCAAACCCTCCTGCAAACTCCTCCAGAAACGAGATGTAAACCGAGAGTCTCGATCTGAAACGATGCTAACTGGAACGCCGTGCAATCTGACGACCTCATCCAAGTACAACTCAACAATCTTCTTCATCGAGTAATCGATCTTATATGGTACGAAGTGCGCACACTTCGTCAATCGGTCCACGATCACCCAAACAGAATCAAACCCTCTCGGAGATCTCGGTAAGCCTGTAATGAAATCCATCGAGATGCTTTCCCACTTCCAAGTCGGGATCTCCAAAGGTGCCAACTTGCCACCAGGCCTCCCATGGTCGGCCTTCACCCGCCTGCAAGTGTAACACTCCGAGACAAAACGAGCTATATCACCCTTCATCCCATACCACCAGGCGATCTGCTTCAGATCATGGTACATCTTCGTGGATCCCGGGTGGTAGGAAACACTGGATTCGTGAGCCTCTTTGCATACCATAACTCTGATGTCTCCAACTGCGGGGATGCAAAACCTGCCGCGGTACTTCAGAGTACCCGCCTCGTCGATGGAGAAATCTGGCAACTCTCCCCTCTCAGCTCTGAGGTACAAGTGCAACAAATCCGGATCCTCTTTCTGGTGCAATCTGGTGAGAGAAATCCATGATGGCTCTGCCACTACCAAACTGCTCTGCAACTCACAGCGCCCTGCGGTGATATCCATCAATAGAAACTCCTCCACTAAACGATCCGCGGTGAGATTGAAGACTTTCCCCGTCTTCCGGCTCAAGGCGTCGGCCACCACATTGGCCTTGCCCGGATGGTACTGAATCTCAACATCATAATCAGCAACATACTCAAGCCACCGCCGCTGGCGCAAGTTCAGCTCCTTCTGTGTGAACACGTACTTCAGGCTCTTATGATCGGTAAAGATCCTGCACTGGGCCCCATAAAGTAAGTGTCTCCACAGCTTCAAGGCGAAAATCACCGCTGCGAACTCGAGGTCGTGCGTAGGATAGTTCCGCTCATGAATCTTCAACTGACGAGACCCATATGCGATCACCTTCCCCTCCTGCATCAACACGCCACCGAGCCCAACATGCGAGGCATCCACATAAACATCATAGTCCTGTCCCTCCGCCGGTAAGGTCAACACAGGGGCAGTACATAACCGGCTCTTCAGCTCCAGGAAGGCCTCCTCGCACTTATCACTCCAAACGAACGCCGCATGCTTCTGCGTCAGCTTTGTCAAGGGCGCTGCCAAGGTAGAAAAGCCCTCGACGAATCTTCTATAATAGCCGGCCAACCCCAAGAAACTCCTGATCTCCTTGGGTGTGCTCGGCCTATGCCAATCCATCGCTGCCGAGATCTTCTCTGGGTCCACTGAAATACCATCTTTGTTCACCACATGACCCAGGAAGGAAACCTGAGGCAACCAGAACTCGCATTTGCTCAGCTTGGCATACAACTGATGATCCCTCAAGGCGGATAACACCAACCGCAAATGCTGATCATGCTCCGCCGCATTCCGAGAATAAATCAGAACGTCGTCAATGAACACAACGACAAACTTGTCCAGAAAGTCCTTGAACACCCGGTTCATCATGTCCATAAACGCTGAAGGCGCATTGGTCAGCCCAAAAGACATGACCAGGAACTCGAAATGACCATGCCTCGATCGGAAAGCCGTCCGTGGAACATCCGACTCTCGGATCCTAAGCTGATGGTAACCCGAACGGAGGTCTATCTTCGAAAATACTGAACTGCCACGCAACTGGTCAAATAAATCGTCGATTCTGGGCAGTGGATACCTGTTCTTGATGGTGACTTTGTTCAACTCTCTATAGTCGATACAAAGGCGCATCGAACCATCCTTCTTCTTCACGAAGAGAACCGGAGCACCCCAGGGCGACGAGCTTTGCCTTATGAAGCCCTTCTCCAATAACTCATCAAGCTGAGTACGAAGCTCCTCCAGCTCTCGCGGGGCCATTCGATACGGCGCCTTGGCAATCGGACGCGTACCAGGCTCCAAATCAATCACGAACTCCACATCCCTGTCTAGAGGAAGACCGGGAAGATCGCTAGGAAACACGCCAGGAAACTCTCGCGCAACCGGAATCTCATCCAACAGCGGCACACTGCTAACAGTCCCCAACACTGAGACTAAACAAGCAAAACAACCAGCAGGAAAAACCCTCTGAGCACATACCGCAGCAATCGCCGGAGAGTCCCGACGCGAATCACCGAAAACACTCCCGGGCTGACCGCTGTCCTTTCTGAAATCCAAGCGCTTTCCCCTGCACTGAATCACTGCATCATATCGGGACAACCAGTCCATACCCAGGATGACATCGAAATCCTCTAAGTCCAACACTTTCAGATCAGCCTTGGCCAGATAATCCCCCAACAAAATAGGGCAGTCCAGAATGCCCTGATCTGATATCACGGATTCACCCGAGGGGAACTTGACGCTAAAGGCACCACCAACACGATCAAGAACCCACTGGCACCGCTCGACAAAGGCCCTAGCCACAAAGGAGTGGGTAGCACCTGAGTCAAACAGAACGCGGGCCCAGCGGTTCCTTACCTTAAATTTCCCTATACACAAACAAAATATTAACGCACAAGCAATTAACAAAACAATAGCAACACTAAAACTGCTACAAAAGAGAAAGTCAAGCGAGGGGGGTTTACCTGAAATGACCTGCGTCGAAGTCTCAGCCTCCGCTGAAGATACCACATTCAGCTTCCCTTTACCCTTGTCCACCGGCTGAGGCGGAGGTAAAGCCTGGAGCGGAACGGCATGTAGAGCGGACTGAACCTGAGGGCACCTCGACTTAATATGGCCCTTCTGGCCACACTGGTAGCAAACACGATCCCTGGACCAGCACTGAGCAGCCTCGTGACCGGGTCGCTTGCAGACAGGACAAGGAACATCCCTCCTAGGAGCACCCTGGATAGCATGCACATGCTCCTTCTTCTGGGCCCTTGCCCTCTTGAAGCACCTCTCAGCTGGGTGGCCCGGATGGCCACAGAAACTGCACACTACCTTGCTCTTCTTCTCAGAAGCAGCACCAAGAACCTGGGGACCCTTTTCCTCAACTGACCTCCTCTTCTCGCTCCTCGCCTGCTGTCCGCGCTGCTTCGCGTTCTCGATAGCCTCTACCTTCAAAGCGGCCTCAACTGCCCCTGCATAAGTCACCGCTCCGTGGGCGACCGCTAGCTGCTGAACGTCGCTTCTCAGGCCACCAAGAAACCGCTTCACCCTGTCCTCCTCGGAGCTCACCAAGCTAGGACCAAAGCGACTGAGTTTGCTAAACTCAATCTCGTAATCGCTGACGGAGAGCTGCCTCTGCTTCAGATGAATAAAGTCATTCATCAGCCTGTCTCGCTCTACTGACGGTAGAAACTTCCTCATCAGGATCTCTTTGAAGGATGCCCAAGTACATCCTCCCACCATGCCTTCCTTCTCTCGCATCCACCAGCTCTTCGCTAGCCCCTTCAGCTGATAGGCGGCTAACATCACCTTCTGGTCCTCAGTCACCCCGGAGTAATGAAACATCTCCTCCATGGTGATCGTCCAGTCATCCAGCACCATATAGTCCGCCTTACCATCGTAGGTAGGAGGTCGCAGCCGCTGAAACTGGGAGATGAAAGCCATCCCGGGGGGCACCACCACTGGAGGCACGAGAGGAGCAGGAGGGGCAGGAGGGGCTAGAACAGCTTTACCCACGGCGGGGTCCTGAACTCCCGGAGTCTGACCCGCCGCTCCGGATAAAAAGGACTGCATCTGGGCCTGCAACTCCACCACCTGCCTTGATAAGGCCTCGTTACTCTGCCTCAGGCTTTCCACCAACGCATCACTTTGAGCACCGGAGGACTCACCCTCAGACTGGGGAGTCGACCTCGTCACTCTACGCTTCGGCGGCATGCTATATAAAAAGAAAATTAAAACAGATCAAACAATTAGAACTTAGCTAAACTCCTAGGATTAGACAAACAGAGTACAGACAATACATACATAAATATGATCTTCTACTGCTATATTTGCTCTGGGATTTTATTTTATTTATTTACAAAGGAAATGATATGCTTAGCCTAAGATGGTTCACCACCATCACACTAACTCTTGTGCCTAGATCGGGAATGCATGAATTTATATTATTTTGACTCAAAAAAATTATGTGTGTACACATGTCATCCTGCACGTCTTTAGCTTGGCGCGTTGTGCTTATGCGATGTTATGCTATGCATGGTTATGCTATGCATTCTAAAAAGGCCCTAGTGCATGCCATGTCTCTGCATTCGATCTAGAAGATCTGCTGATTAGGGAATCGTTTTTCTCTCCTTGATCGAGTAGATTCAAGCCTTATCAGGTCAGATTTTCAAAGGATCTTCTTCTTCAAATTCTGAAAGAGCCGGAACGATTCAAGAAGAATACCTATAGACAAATTTGTTGGAACACCCTATTACTAATTTGGGTAAGGATCACTATGTGATTAGGTTTTTGTTTTGAACTTGTTGTATAGTCTGAAAGGTCAAATAGAATGAGTCTTAGGGTTAGTACTTATGTTTGAAAGCTGCCCTCAAGACCTTCTATAGATCAGAATTCAAGTGCTAAGACAAAGACAATTTTCGTCGAGCTCAGGTCGACGAAACGCCAAACTCAGTTCGACGTTCCCTGAGCTCAGTTCGACGATCATTGAGCTCAGATCGACGTTCTGTTTCCAGTTGTTTTCCAAGTCGCTGAGCTCAGTTCGACGATCGTAGAGCTCAGTTCGACGCTTTTTGTCTTCAGTTTAAATCCAATCTCTGAGCTCAGTTCGACGATCGTGGAGCTCAGATCGATGATTTTTCTAAGAGATCGACAATTTCAAAATTCAAATTCAGGACAGTTATGGAATTCATTCAGATTTATTTTCAGCATTTATGACAAAGGATTCTGTAGCCGTTTCAAGCAATCTAGAGCAAGTTTCAAGGAAGAATAATTGGAATGTTACTTAGGACTTTCCCCAGAGACAGTTGTTAATTATGGAAGTCATTTATGACTGAGTAACGGCCATCTAAAGTCAGAATCTGATATACTCCTTAGAGAATAATTTTCAGAACAGAACAAACAAGATTTGAAAAAGATATACAGAAGAGAGAACAATAAATTCACACATCAAGAATTCATCTTCTGAGAATAGATTCAGTAGACAAAAGCTTACAGAATTACTGAGTCAGAATTCTTCAAGAACCCAAGGAACATCATTGTGAAGGAGATCATCTGTTGTTCTACTCCTTCAAGCTTCAACTGTTCAAAAGCTTCATTATCAAGGACTCCAGATAACACACATTTCAGCATCTACTTAAATAATCTATTGCTGGAGATCTGAAGCAACTAAAGGCCTATCACCCTAAACAAAGCTCATCTTCCTCAACCCTTACAGATCTCAGTGGGAGCTTTGACAACATCTTCCACTTGTCTTCTCTCAGATTGTTGACAGAGAAGAACAACTCAACTTATTTTATTTTTCCTTTCTCTCCTATAAAAGGGTTTCTCAAAACTCCCTTCAAAAGTTTTGTGGCTGGTTTCTGAGACCTTGTCAAAACTCAGTGGTGGCAAGACACCTTATCGAAAAATCTAGTTTTGGTTTTTGAGCACCTTATCAAAAGCTCATTGGTTCCCAGGACACCTGATCAACTATTCCTGCAATGGATTCCTACTTAGGGTGGTAGGAGAGTGGATGTACTCAGGTTGTTTGGGAACAACTATAGCTCCTTGTGTCATCTGGCTTGCTGTGCTTTTTACTTTTTTGTGTGCTATGTGATTTTCAATTTCTTGCTTACTTAGTTTTTCTTTTTGCAAGCACCCTACACATATAAATAAATCAATACTTCCACTGCTTTACAGTTTTTAAATTGTAAATTATTTTAAAATACTCTATTCACCCCCCCCCCCTCTAGAGTTAAGGTAGATCTTTCACTCACTTTCAATTGGTATCAGAGGGAGGTTGGTTACTCAACATCTGAATTTTCAACAGATTGGTTGAACAGGCAAGCACCTGAACCAAAAGATCTCTAAAAAGATCAACCCTTTATAGAGGATAGTTATTTCTTTTGTGTATTATATATTTATTTTTAAATAAAACCATGGCACAGAACAAAGATAATGCTAGCACCAGACCTCCAGTGTGCAACCTTTTTAAGTTTGCACTTTGGAAGGCAAGGATTAGGCTTTACATGAATTCTATTGATGAGGGCATCTACAATTCTGTTTTGACAGTTTGTCCAAGACCCCCAGTAATTACAAGTTCAAGTGTTGTTCCACCACCCTCAGGAACAGATGCAGAAATAAAGAAATGGAAAGTTGCAGATACAAAGGCTATGAATATCCTTGCTCAGATTATGTTTGATGAGATATTCCAAAAGGTGGCTGAATGCAGTTTAGCAAAAGAGATATGGGACAAGTTATCTGAAATTGTCTCAGAATCTGCTGATGAAAGGAAGGACAGGAGATCCCATCTAATAAGCCAATATGAGAACTTCAAAAAGGGAGAAACTAAATCATTGGCTGACATGTACAACAGGCTCAGCCTAATAGTCAGTGAATTAAAAACACTGGACAAGGAGATCTCTCTATCTGACCTAAATGACAAGATCCTAATGTGCTTCCCTAGCACTTGGGACTCAAGGATCTGGCCAATCAAGGATACTAGAAGCCTAACTGAGATTATTACTGAAGCTTTGTTGGGCAAGCTCAAGTCTTATGAGCTGCTCATTTAGAACAGAGAGGAAGAACAAAAGGTTGCTATTCCAGCTATCAGGAAGGAGAAGAAATTAGCATTCAAAGCTACAGAAGATCTGTCTGAAGACACGGTCACATGCAATGAAGAATTGATGAGCTTGCTGGCTAAAAGATTCTATAAGATGGCCAGGAAAGATTTAAGAAAGAGGTCATCCAGATGGCATGAGAAGCCAAGGTATGACAAGTCAAATAATAAAGAAATAATCTTTTTTGGATGTAGGAAACCAGGCCATATTGTGCCTGACTATCCAGAAAATCAGAATAAGGACAAGAAGGACAGGAAAGATAAGAGAAAAGACATGGACTCTAGGGGAAACAATTGCAAAAAATCCTCCTCGAGCAAAAATAAACATACAAGGAAGGGATTTGTAGCAGAAACCTTGAGTGAAACTGAAGAAGAATCAGAGGCTTCATCAAGCTCAAGTGATGATGAAGATGATGCTGAAGAAAAGGAATTCTGCATAATGGCTATCAATGCCTCCCAACAAAATTCTGATGTAGAACAAGAGTCAGAGTCTGAATCTGAAACTCAAACTAAAGAAGACAAGGTAATAGACTCCTTTGACTTTGATTCAGAGGACTTTAGATCTGAATTTAAGGCACTTTGTTTAGACCTGTTAAAGTCTGAGAAAGAGATTATCTCTCTCAGAAATCAATTGTCTGAACATAGCACCTTAAAATCAGACAACCTCAAACTCTCTGAGGAGTTAGAATGTTGTAGGGAGGAGATAGCTTCACTGAAAAGTGAGCTATCCCAGGAAAAGAAGTTTGAAGAATCCCTTAATGGGAGAAGCATTAGACTGATGGACATCACAAGCACAGTGAACTCAAGATTCAATAGTACACAGGGCTTGTGTGCTTCATCCAGCCAACCTATAGTATTAACAACCCCAATTAAATTTATTTCTGATAAAGGAAAGGGTGTTGTAGAGGTAGCTAGGAAGAATCCTGATTTACCTAAGGAAAGCAAAGTTCAATAGAAAACGTCGAACAGAGCTCGACGATCGTCAAACAGAGCTCGGCGATCTAAGGCTGAATCGTTGAACTCAGGTCGTCGACTTATTAACTCTGAACTCTGGTATAGTCGATCTTCGAACGGAGCTCGACGATCTGACCCAAGATCGTCGAACTTAGCTCGATGATCGTCGAATGGAGCTTAGAGCTTTGAACATTATTTCAGAGGTAAATCTAAAATCAATCCTAGAAGTCCCTCATCCCAAAGCTTCAACCCTTATACTGAATGGATAGTGCCTCCTAGGAGATACCATCCTGAAGGATATAAGAGTCAGCCAGGGATGTTTTTTATTTCTGAGTTTAAAGGTTATAAACCTAGACCCAAGGTAAACTGGGTCTAAAACATATAAATTATTTTTGTGCAGGTAAAGACCTACCCAACAATGAACCCACAATGGTATCTGGATAGTGGGTGCTCAAAGTACATGACAGGGAGCAAGGAGAATCTAACATCCTTCAGAACAAAACTTGGACCCAAAGTAATATTTGGAGATTCAAACTTTGTTCAAAAAAAAGGATATGGTGTTGTTCAGATTGGCTCAGTCACATTCAAGAAGGTGGCTTATGTGGAAGGACTGAAGCACAACCTAATCAGCATCAGTCAACTTTATGATGAAGGCTGTCAAGTGATATTCAGCAAATCCTTATGCAAGATCAAGTCAGAGGATAACACAATAGTGTTAACCGGTAAAAGGAAAGGTAACATTTATCTTGTAGATTTCCTTTCAACCAATATAGATATCTATTTTTTTTAATTCAGTTTGCAAACCAAATGATCTTTGGCATAAGAGACTAGGGCATATAAACCTTAGAACCACTGCTAGGCTATCAAAGGACAACCTTGTTAGAGGACTACCTTCTGGCCCTTATAAGAAAGAAGGACTTTGCAGGGCTTGTCAGTTAGGCAAGCAAACTAAAAATAGTTTTAAGTCACTTAAAAAGAGTGATTCACCTAGGATCTTGTATCTATTATACATGGATCTTTTTGGACCCATTACAGTACAAAGCTTAGGAGGGAAATCTTATACTTTAGTGATTGTAGATGACTTCTCTAGATTCACATGGGTATTCTTCCTAAGGAAGAAGTCTGATAACTTTAAGTATTTGACATATTTTCTCAAATGCATATAGATTGAGTTCAATACTCACATTACCCTAATCAGAAGTGATCATGGGACAGAGTTTGATTCTCTTCTTATACAAGAGTTCTGTTAGAGTAAAGGGATCAGGCATACTTTCTCAGCTCCTAGAACTCCTCAATAAAATGGGGTAGCTAAAAGGAAAAATAAAACCCTAATTGAATCTGCTACTACATTATTGACAGATGCTCACCTCCCTCTATCTTTTTGGGCAGAGGCAGTCAACTCCTCCGACTATGTGTTGAACAGATGTTTGATACATAAACTGAAGGGCAAGAATCCTTATGAATTGCTCAAAGGGAAGAAACCTAAAGTAGACTATTTCAAAATTTTTGGTTGCATTTGTTATATTCACAATAATGACAAGAAGTACTTAGCAAAATTCCAAGCTAAAGCAGTTGAAGGAGTGTTTCTGGGATACTTTATGATCAGTAAAGCTTATAGGGTTTATAATAAAACTTCTCTTAAAATTGAAGAATCTTTTCATGTATCTTTTGATGAGACTAACATGTTTTACAAGGAGAAGAATACTTCTACCATAGAACTCTTGCAAGTAAACTCTCTTTCAGAAAACTTGGACAGGTTGCATATTGTAAAGAAGGAATCAACACATTCACCTACCCAATAGAGAGAAGAAATCAGTGAAGATGAAGAGGATACTCAACATCTTGGTGTTCAACATCTTGGAGAAAACAATCTTGAAGAGCTAGTTGTTGTTCCACAAGAGGAAACAACAACACAGGTTGGTTAAAAATCAACACCTCTTGTTGATTTAATAACAACAAGAGATCATCCAATCTTCCAAGTGATTGGAGACATCTTAGCTGGTGTGCAAACAATAAATCAGGTCAACCAAAACCTGATGCACACCTGCTTTCTATCTCAAGTTGAGCCTCAATCCATTCAAGATGCAGAACAAGATCCACACTGGATCATTGCTATGCAAGAGGAACTACATCAATTTGAGAGAAACAAAGTTTGGGAGCTAGTACCAAGGCCTAAGGATCACTCAATTGTTGGAACAAAGTGGGTGTTCAGAAATAAGTTGGATGATCAAGGAGTTATTGTAAGGAACAAGGCAAGGCTAGTTGCTTAAGGTTATTCTCAAGAAGAAGGAATAGACTATGACCAGATCTTTGCCCCAATTGCACGGTTAGAGGTCATAAGAATATTCCTAGCTTATGCAGCTCACAAAGGATTCAAGGTCTACCAAATGGATGTGAAGAGTGCATTTCTCAATGGAGACATCAAAGAAGAAGTCTATGTTAGACAACCCCTAGGTTTTATCTCTTCAACTTATCCTGACCATGTTTTCAAATTCCATAAAGCATTATATGGTCTCAAGCAAGCTCCTAGAGCATGGTATGAAACCTTAGCATGCTTTCTTCTAAAAAATGATTTTATAAGGGGTAAAGTAAACCATACTCTTTTTATTAGAACCCATAAGTCCAATATCCTACTAGTACAAATATATGTAGATGATATTATATTTGGGTCTACTTATTCAAATTTGTGCAAAAGATTTTTCAATCTTATGCATTCTAAATTTGAAATGAGTAGCATGGGTGAGCTTTCCTTCTTTCTAGGATTGCAAGTCAAACATGCTGAAGGCATATTTATTTCTCAAACCAAGTATGCAAAAGAACTGGTTAAGAAATTTGGTATGTCTGAGGCATCATGTATGAAAACACCAATGCCTACTAATGTTGTATTAGATGCTGATGAACATGTAAAACATGTTGATAAAACAACATATAGAGCAATGATTAGCTCTCTATTGTACCTTACAACTAGTTGACCTGATATAATATTTGCTACATGTATATGTGCTAGGTTCCAAGTAAGCCCTAGAGAGTCACACGTAACATTAGTTAAGAGGATTCTTAGGTATGTAAAAATTTGTCCAAATCTAGGCCTCTGGTATCCAAAAGACTCAGGATTTGAATTAACTGGATTTTTAGATGGTGATTATGCTGGATATAGAGTAGACAGGAAAAGCACCAGTGGAACTTGCAAGTTCCTTGGTGACATACTTGTCTCCTAGTTCTGTAAGAAACAGACATCTGTGTCCACTTCAACTGCTGAAGCTGAATACATGGCAGCAGGTAGTTGTTGCTCACAGATTCTGTGGATTCAAAATCAGCTCCTAGACTATGGCTAAAACAAAGAAAGGGTCAAAAATATTTTGTGATAACACAAGTGCTATTTCTATAGCACAAAATCCAGTCCTCCATAGTAGGACAAAACATATAGAGATTAGAAATCACTTTCTAAGGGATAATATTGAGAAAAATAAAATTGAACTTATGTATATCCCAACTGATTTGCAAAGGGGAGATATTTTCACCAAACCGTTGGATGAAAAGAAACATACCTTCTTCCTAAATCAGTTAGGAATGTTAGATGGAGGAAGTCTAAAATAAATCCCAAGATTTCAAAACTCTAAAAACAGACCAAGACTAGGCTAAAAACTTGTTTTTTTAGTGTCTGTAGGATGCTTCTAGTCTCTGAACTACGCTCGACGTTTTTCCCAAAAGGCGTCGAACGGAGATCGACGATTCCCAAAATTATCGACCGGAGTTCAGCGCCGTTAGATAGCGCTAGGATATTTTCTTTCTGGTCAGCGATCGTCGATCGGAGATCGACGCTCTACAATATCGTCGAACGGAGATCGACGTTATTGAAGACTCTTCAGATTCCTTTAGAAGCCCAGATCGTCGAACGGAGTTCAACGATCTTTCCTTTCCGGCGTCGAACCCTAATATAAAATCATTCTTTCGGCCGTCGTTCTTCTTTTGCGCTTTCATACTCTTTGCAAACTTTTTCTTTCCCTCCAAAATCCTCTGCACTTGGTCATGTTTGTTCATTCTTGCAGGTATACAATGGCAGTATCTGTTGCCGCTCTTGCCAAAATGAAGTTCGATATAGGATTTGATATCGACATGGACTCCTTTGATGGCAGTGACCAAGATTTCAAAGATATTCTGGACTTATTCAGAGAACAACAGTTAGTGCAGTTAATGACAACGAGAATGAAGATTGCAGCCAATGAGATCAAAGAATGGGTATATACAGCGCACAATATGGATCAGAATACATTGGTTGATACTATAGCCGGGACTCAGGTACCCCTATCACCTACTCTCCTGACTGAAGTGTTTCAATTGAGTACTTGAGATGATTCTATTGAGCTTTCTGGAGAAGAGTTTGCATTAATGTTAGATAGAATGAGACATTCTACATCTAACCCTAATAAATTGTTGAAAAAGAATTTATAAATTGAGTATAGATTTCTTGCTGATGTTGTTGGGAAAGTGCTATTGGCAAAGCACTCAGCACATGATACCATCTCTAGGTATCAGTTCTGCTTTATGGGAGCCATTGTGGATAAGAAACATTTGAACTGGGGAGAGATCTTATTTGACTTGATTAAGAAGAAGGTGAACAAAATTTTGGTAAACTTTGGGAGGATAATAAGGTTATTCCTGCACTCCAGGTTCCCTGAACTGCTGGTATCAAGTGGGATGAACATCAATGCATCAAAGAGGCTGACTTATGCCCTGTTTGGGAAATGGGACAAGCAGATAATCAAGCCAACAAGGACTATTACTGCCTTAGGCACAAGGACTGTTGCAGTCTTTTCCCCTCAGGCCCCTGCCCTTATTGAAGAATTGTCTGCTTCCTCCTCTTCTCAACCTTCTCCAGTTCTTCCCTCAACCATTCCCTCATCCACTATAACCATCTCTACCTCAATCTCCATCTCAAAAATCTCCACATCAATCTCCTCCCCCATCACAATTTCATCCCCTCTGTCCACTCCCTCACCCCCTCCAGTAGAACAATTCCACCCTCTACACAGTTATCCACCCCTTGATCTTCCCTCCTTCAACCTTATGGAAGATTCCTTCATGGATGATTCCACCTCCTCACCTACTGAGCTTCCCTCCACTTCCTCATACCAACAACTCCTCCATGATATTCTCACCCAACCATCCTTCACCCCATCCATCTCCACACCCATAACCTCTATCTCTACTATCCCCATATCTCAACCAACCATCCTACCATCCCCATCCATACCTCCTGCAGCCCATCCATCACCAGCCACAGTCATTTCTTCCTCCACCTCTACTCAAGTTCCACTTGAGCAAGTGGATCTCTCAGCACTGGCAGATAAGCTCTACGGGATGCTGGCTCCCAAGCTAGTAGCCCTGCTAGAGACCTCCATGGCTCGGCTCCTGCAGTCCATAAAGGAGTTATCTGACAGGCTCTCCTCTCTTTCTACTCCACAGACAATCCCTTTGATGGGGTGCCTTGATCCAGTTCTCACTGAATCAAGACAGGGGGAGATGCCCTATGAAGTTGTGGTAGAGCCTGTTGTTTCAGAGGAATTGCTGTAAGAATTTGCTACTGATACTTCAGTTCCAGCCCCAGGACCAGTACTAGCAGTTGACCTCAGGTCACTATTATCTGATTTTGACTTTCTTCACTTAAGCTGCTTACCAGCTCAGGGAGTTTAAGACTTTACTAAGGCCATTGTGCCTGCTGCTGTCTGTGATCCCAGCCTAATTGCTTCTTACATTAGTTCTCTTAAGGTTGAGGAAGTAATTGTTTTTGTTTGTGTTGCTGCTGTTGTTGAAGTAGTTTAACCTTCTGTTTTTGAGATTCCAGCTGCTCCAATTGTCTCTGTTGCTGCTGCTGCTCCTATTTTCTCTACTGAGAAATAGAAACAATAAGAGGAGTATATCAAAAGTATTGATGATTTATATAACAGACCCCAGAGCTCAGACAGTGACCAACTTCATACTGACTCTGATGACTCTTCTGGAACTATTGCAAAGAAAAGGAAAGCTATAAGTAAGGCTATGATGAGAGTACCTCCTGCAAAAGCCAAAGACAACAATGATATACCCTATTACATTCTTTATGACTGCCAAATCACTGAACCTTAGATGTAGTACTCTAAGAACTAGCTTAAGGCCATGAAGAAAAGGAGAAAGCTTGACAAGTATGAAAAGGGGTCATCCCAATTACTTCCTCCTCCTCCTCCTCCAAATGCTGGTACTGGTGGAGGATCTGCTTCTTAAACTGAATCTGCTACAAAGCATAGCTCCTCTCAATCCTCACAAAGATATCAACCAAGAGGACATTATCAAAGTGGTTATCAGTCTCGGAGAGGCCAGCATAGAGGAAGTCAGAGGAATTACAGAACTTACTCAAGACAACATCCTTACCAAAGGGAAGGACAAGTACCTACTAATTCTAGATCAGGTCCTTTCCCTTACAAGCTCAGAGATATAGTTGTCACCAGGGCTCCTCCTACTGATTCAGAGTCAATCAACAGATATGAACCCCTAGTTTTATTTGAGGACCCTGAGAATAATCCTTTATCATGGACAGCTAGAATGAAAGAACTTTCTGTATTAGATCAGATTAAGAAGGCTAAAGAGCAAGGCAGAGATACTTCCAACATCACAACCTTGCCAAAACATATAAAGAAAGAATTAGAGAGATATGCTTCAAGGAAATTCTTTGATCCAGAAGACTATATGAAGCTGCATCCTGAGGCTGTAGTTCTAAGGCCAAGATCTCAAACCTCCTTAGGTGCAGAAGATGATAGAAGTTCCAAGAAGGAATCCTTAAATCCCAACAGAGAAATTCTTTTCAAAAAGGGCAATGAGTAACTTGTGTAAGCTGTAACTCATTCTGTGTTTCTACAATGCTCAACATATGTTATCTGCATTATTGTTTCTATTTTTTTTATGCTTAAATCTGATGTATGTTTGTTATTTCACATTCTGTCATGTAAATAGTAATCCTAACCCAAATAGGGGGAGATTGTTGGAACACCCTATTACTAATTTTGGTAAGGATCACTATGTGATAAGGTTTTTGTTTTGACCTTATTGTATAGTCTGATAGGTCAAATAGAATGAGTCTTAGGGTTAGTACTTAGGTTTGAAAGCTGCCCTCAAGACCTTCTATAGATCAGAATTCAAGTGCTGAGACAAAGACAATTTGTGTCGAGCTCAGGTCGACGAAAGGTTGATCTCAGTTCGACGTTCTCTGAGCTCAGTTCGACGATCGTTGAGCTCAGATCGACATTCTGTTTCCAACTTTTTTCCAAGTCGCTGAGCTCAGTTCGACGATCGTAGAGCTCATTTCGACGCTTTCTGTCTTCAGTTTAAATCCAATCTCTGAGCTTAGTTCGACAATCGTGGAGCTCAGATCGACGATTTTTCTAAGAGATCGACGATTTCAGAATTCAAATTCAGGACAGTTATGGAATTCATTCAGATTTATTTTTAGCATTTATGACAAAGGATTCTGTAGTTGTTTCAAGCAATCTAGAACAAGTTTCAAGGAAGAATAATTGGAATTTTACTTAGGACTTTCCCCAGAGATAGTTGTCAATTATAGAAGTCATTTATGACTGAGTAACGGCCATCTAAAGTCAAGAACTGATATACTCCTTAGAGAATAATTTTCAGAACAGAACAGACAAGATTTGAAAAAGATATATAGAAGAGAGAACAAAAAATTCACTCATCAAGAATTCATCTTCTGAGAATAAATTCAGTAGACAAAAGTTTACAAAATTACTGAGTCAGAATTCTTCAAGAACACAAGGAACATCATTGTGAAGGAGATCATCTGCTGTTCAACTCCTTCAAGCTTCAAGTGTTTAAAAGCTTCATTATCAAGGACTCCAGACAACAAACATTTCAGCATCTGTTGAAATCATCTATTGCTGGAAATCTGAAACAACTAAAGGCCTATCACCCTAAGCAAAGCTCGTCTTCCTGAACCCTTACAGATCTCAGGGGGAGCTTTGACAACATTACAAACATGTCTTCTCTCAGATTGTTGACAGATAAGAACAACTCAACTCATTTTCTTTTTCCTTTCTCTCCTGTAAAAGGGTTTCTCAAAACTCCCTTCAAAAGTTTTGTGGCTGGTTTTTGAGACCTTGTCAAAACTCAGTGGTGGCAAGACACCTTATCAAAAAATCTAGTTTTGGTTTTTGAGCACCTTATCAAAAGCTCATTGGTGCCCAGGACACCTGATCAACTATTCCTGCAGTGGATTCCTACCTATGGTGGTAGAAGAGTGGATGTACCCAGGTTGTTGGGGAACCACTATAGCTCCTTGTGTCATCTAGCTTGCTGTGCTTTTTTACTTTGCTGTGTGCTGTGTGATTTCCTATTTCTTACTTACTTAGTTTTTCTTTTTTCAAGCACCTTACACATATACATAAATCAAGACTTCCACTGCTTTACAGTTTTTAAATTGTAAATTATTTTAAAATACTCTATTCACCCCACCCCCCTCTAGAGTTAAGGTAGATCTTTCACTCACTTTCAAAATTCTTTCAGATCTGAGAATATTTCTGTTTGTATTTTCAAACTCTATTTGTAAATCTTGTAGGAGATTATTCTCCGAGTGTAGGAGCGTTGTTTTCCGAGTGGTAGGAAGTTTTTATCTTCCGAGTGTAGATCCATTTGGATCAAGTTTTGTTGGAACATGGTTCTGAGGTGTAGGATTGGTTTGCAATCTGAGATAGTGGAGTAGCCGAGTCTAGTGATTTGCTAGATCGGTGAGGAAAGTGGACGTACCCAAGATCGGGGAACCACTATAAATCTCTTGTCGTCTGCGTGATTTCTTGCTTAGTTATTTATGCTAGTTGCTGAATTTTTTTATTCCGCATTAGACGCACATCTCACCTATTTACCCCCCTCTAGGTGATTTAGGTAGACAACTTATATCTTTCAATTGGTATCAGAGGGAGGTTGATCGTTAAAAGGTTAACACCTTGATCTGATCCTTTCCAAGTTGTCTTTAGAGAAGTATCAAGCATGAGTAAGACCAAGGATTTTGTTAAGCTCCCTATATGCACCAAGAATAGTTTTCCTATGTGGAAGGAAAGAGTTAAATTCTTCATGGAAGTAGTGGACCCTCGGCTCTTCATGATTGTTGAAGAAGGTTTGTATGTTCCTATTATTTCATCTACAATAGATCCAACTAGAGAAGTCCCAAAGAAGTTGATGGACTTGAATAAGGATGAAATTGCACTTGTCTCCCTGGACAAGAAAGCTAAAAATATTATAGCAAGTGCAGTCGATGACTCGATGATACAAAATATGATTCATTATCAGTCTGCCAAGAAGATGTGGCAATCCCTGGTGACTCTGATGGAAGGCACTGAAGAAGTTAGGGATGATGGGAGATCCCTTCTAAATAAGAAGTATGAAGCCTTCAGGCAAGGTCACAAGGAAGCCATAGCTAATACCTTTGAGAACTTCTTCAAGATAGTCAATAGCCTAAGAGATTATGGCCGAGTCTTCACAAATGGGGAACTGAATGACAAATTCTTAAGAGCCCTGACCAAGGAATGGGATAATAAGGTATGCGCCATTTAGGAGTTCGGAAGGTTAGCCGAGACGGACCCGCAGAATCTGTTTGGAAAGCTTATGTCTTACGAGCTTCAAATCAACTCAAGAAAAGCTGAAGAAGAGATGAGCAGGTCTGCATCCAAGGAGAAGTCTGTCGCTCTGAAGGCAGATAGCTCAAGGGAGACAAAGGCTAGCTCTCCTGCCCCAGCTCCTGAAGCTGATGAAGAAGAATCATCTGAGCCAAGCTCCTCTGGCTCAGAGCTATCTGATGGAGAGTTCTCTCTACTCTCAAGGCAGTTAAAGAAATTCTTGAACAAGTAGAAGCAATGGAAAGGAAAGGATGCCTCCTATAGAAGATCACGCAATGATGGTGATCGCCATAGAAAAGGCTCAAGCAGCTACGACAGGTATGGTTCTAAACCGAATAAACATTATTTGACTGACATTATTTGTTATTGCTTTAATAAGCCAGGTCACGTCATTACGGATTGCCCCCACAAGAAGAAAGAGGGTGGCAAAAGAGAAGAGAAGAAGTCCTACAATAAAACGAGGACAGAAAAGAGCCTGTTAGCCAAGAAGGGAAAAACCCTCAGTGACTCCGACTCATTTGAGTCGAGTGCAGAAGAGGAAGAAGCCTACTTTGGGCTAATGGCTCTAACTGATGATGAACAAGTCCCCTAGTTCACTGGGAGGTAAAATCTCACACCCCTCTTTCAGAATCTGATGATGATAATGAGCAAGAGGGGTATCCCTCTGAGGATGAATCTGAACTCATGGGACAATATAAGGAGTTACTCTAGGCTTACGACAAATGTCGCCGAGTCGTGAAAACTCAAGCTAATGAGATAAAATCTTTAAAAGCTACAGAGAGCACCTTAAGAGAAGAAGTCTCAAAGACTGACTCTCTCAAGGAAGACTTCAATAAATCTATTGAAGAATATAACAAGGCTCTTGAGCACCTTGACCTTAAGGAGAAAATCATCAAGGAGTTGGAAGAACAACTCTCGGCTGAAAAGAAACTTGTAGAAGGTTTCTCTAAGCCTAAGACTGTACTTCCTCTGATTGCTGAATTCTCAGCTAAGGCCAGGGTGCTGGTCTAGGCCACAAAGGTGCTCCTAGTAAATCCTCTAGGAGAAACAAGGCCAAGAGAAAGAATTAGGATACCAAGAAGGCCTTGGCCGAGTAAAAAGGGAAAGCTCCTTTGGAGCCAGTCTCATTCAAGAAAGTTATCTTTCCTGCGAATGAATTCGACTATGAGTCCACTTATGGACACTTCATTAGGCTGATCCCGAGAAGCTTAAGTTAAGGTACCAAGGTTGAGCTCGCCCTCGTAACTTTGGCGAGAGTGTCTTCAAGGGACCTTATGAAGAGATTCAACTTCAGAGCTATGGACCTTATGCTCATGGTCATAACATCAAGAAGGCACCAAAGGTAAAACCTGTTTTGGAAAAGCCTATGAAGGAGAAGACTTCATGTAGTTGCCATCATCATGAAGCTTCTTCCTCCAAGAATGCTACCCCTATTGTACCTCCTCTCAAGAAGGTCAAGCAGGAGATTATAAGGCAAAGATACAACAGATTTGACTGTTGGTGTTGTGGTAGAGTTGGTCACTTTGCCATAGATTGTTGGTTCAATCCTAGAAATGCTGCAACTCCTCAAGTTAGCAATGTGAAAATGACCACTCATGAGGCTAATACTCATTGGGGGAGTATTCTAACTCGAGACCAAGGACCCAAACATGTTTGGGTTCCTGAGGCTAAGTGATTATAATTGCAGGTATGTCCAAAGGCCATTAAAATGCCAATCTGGTATTTTGACAGTGGATTTTCTCGGCATATGACCGGGACAAGGAGCCTACTCTAGAACTTTTCACCGGTGTTGAACGGACCAAAGGTCATCTTTGGAGGTTCAGACCGAGGAATTACCAAAGTCTACGGTATAATTACTAATGGGAACGTATCCTTTTCGGATGTAGCCTATGTTGAAGGATTGGAACACAATCTCATCAGCATAAGAAAACTATGCGACAAAGGATATGTGGTTGAATTCCATGATGACAAGTGTTTGATAAAATCGGTTGACAACATGGAAACTATTTTATCAGGCACTCGAAGAAGAAATATTTTCTTTTTAAATTTCATTTGTATTGAGTCCTCTACACCAGTATGTCTTTTAGCAAAAAGTAGTGCATCTCTTGCTGACCAATGACACAATAGACTAGCACATATTATTTTTAAAACTATTAATAAACTATTCTCTCAGAACTTAGTATGTGATGCCCCTAATGTTAAGTATGTTAAGGACAGCCCTTGTCATGCCTGTATAAAAGGCAAGCAAATAAGGAGTTCATTTAAAAGCATTATAGGCACGGATTCTAATAGGAGCTTATAGCTTCTTTATATGGACTTGTTCAGTCCACTACAAGTTAGAAGTTTGGGAGGTAAGGAATATACATTGGTTATTGTGGATGATTACTCGTGCTTTGCGTGGGTGTTCTTTCTGAAACACAAGTCAGATACCTTCAATATTTTCACTAATTTTTTTAGGCAAGTCCAGAATGAACACAACTGCTCCGTAGTCAAAATCAGAAGTGGCAATGGAACGAAATTCAAGTCTGGGGCCAGGGAAGAATACTGTGAAAGTCAAGGTATCTTTCATGAGTTTTTCTCTCCTCGCACTCCACATCAACATGGAGTTGCTGAGAGAAGGAATAGAACACTCATAGAGGCTTTCCGGGCTATGTTGAGTGATGCCTCACTTCTAGATTACTTCTGGGCTGAAGCCGTCAACACCGCTTGTCATGTGCAAAATCGAGCACTAATCAACTAGAACCATGATAAGACTCCTTACAAACTTCTAAAAGGCAGGAAACCAACCATTTCATATTTTAAAATCTTTGGCTGTAAGTGCTTCGTACTTAACAAAGGCAAGTATCACACTACTAAGTTTAGCGAGAAAAGATTTGAAGGTATTTTTGTAGGGTATAGTAGCCATAGTAAGGCCTATAGAGTATTTAATAGAAAAACTCTTGTGGTAGAAGAATCCATACAAATTGTATTTGATGAGACGAGTTTGCTGCAAAGCAACTCTTCTAGTGTGCTAATTGAAGATGCAGGTACAAAGATAAAGGAAATCAGCCTGGATGAATCTACTGAAGATAAAGATGAAAAGTTCATCAAGATCACCTCTACAACCCTGATTGGAGAGGTAGATGATAAAGATAAAGAATTTATCCCAGCTGAAGATGCAACTCCAGTGGCTGAAGAGATCCTAGATGCAAGGACTCTAGAGCTCAGACACCTGAAGGATCATCCCTTGGACCAGATCATAGGAGATCCCCGGGATGGTGTCAGGACTCGGAGAGGAACAACTAACGAGAATTTTATTCTTAAGTTTTCTATCACAGGTTGAACCTAAGAAGTTTGAGGAAGCAAACTCGGATGCATCCTGGATTCTAGCCATGGAAGAAGAGTTAAATCAGTTCAAACATTGCAAAGTTTGGACACTTGTTCCTAGACCCAAGAGTAAGAACGTCATCGAGACAAAATGGGTCTACCGGAACAAGATGGACGAAGATGGAACTATTATAAAAAACAAAGCCAGACTCGTTGCCAAGGGCTATCGTATATAAGAAGGAATCGACTTCGATCAAACATATGCTCTAGTGGTAAGACTGGAGGCGATCAGGTTATTCCTTGCATATGCTACACTTAAGGGCTTTACCGTCTATTAGATGGATGTAAAATCCACCATCCTGAATGGTGACATAAAGGAAGAAGTATATGTAGAGCAACTGCCAGGTTTTGTTAACTCAACTTTTCCTAATCATGTTTATTTACTGCAGAAAGCATTATATGGTCTTAAATAAGCTCCTCGAGCTTGGTATGAGATGCTGTGTAGCTTTCTTCTTGAGAAAAAGTTCACAAGAGGAAAGATAGACAACACATTATTTCTTAGGGAAATAAATGGCAAGATTTTGCTAGTGCAAATCTATGTCGATGACATTATTTTTGGCTCTACGGATAACAACCTCTACAAAAAGTTTTCTAAACTTATGCAAGGGAAGTTTGAAATGAGCAGTATGGGAGAGCTGAAGTATTTCCTAGGGCTTTAGGTGAAACAATCTGAGGATGGAATTTTCATCTCATAGACCAAGTTCACCAAAGAGCTACTTAAGAAATTCGGAATGGAGAATGCAACCTCTATGAGGACTCCAATGGCCTCAGCTATGTCTCTGAACAAGGATGAGAAAGGGAAACCTTTTGATGAAACCAAGTATAGAAGCATAATTGGGTCCTTGCTCTACCTTACCGCAAGTAGACCCGATATAATGTTTTCAACATGTGTATGCGCTAGATTCTAGGTGAAATCTAAGGAATCTCACTATATTGCTGCAAAGCGAATTTTGAGATACCTTAAAGGTACACCAAATCTTGGCTTATGGTACCCAAGAAGTAATGATAGTGAACTGATTGGATTTTCAGATGCAGATTTTTTAATAAGCAAAGACGATAGAAAAAGAACTTCTAGGACTTGTTAATTCCTAGGAAGAAGGCTTATCTCTTGGAGCAGAAAAAATCAAAACTGTGTCGCAATCTCAACGGCCGAGTTAGAATACATTTCTGCCGGTAGTTGTTGTGCACAGTTGCTTTGGCTAAAGAACCAGCTAGAGGATTACAATATGAAGGTCAAGGACATTTCATTCTTCTGTGACTCCTCCAGCGCAATCGCAATCGCAAACAACCCAGTCTCACACAGCCGGACAAAGCACATCGAGCTGAGATACCACTTCATCCGGGAGAATGGGGAGCAAGGGGATGTGGATCTGCAGTACATGCCAATAGATCGGCAGGTTGCAGATATTTTCACAAAGCCGCTGGACGAGACCAAGTTCAATTTCTTCAAAACTTAACTTGGGCTACTGAACAAGGAAGATTAGGCCAAGGTGATTAGTTCAAAGGCTCAACAATCGAGGGATCTCCAAAAATGTCATAATTTCTCAAGTTGAAGGATACCTCTCGAGAACTATACTTACTTCCCGAGAACTATCTGCCAGTTCTCGAGAACGATACTTATTTCCCGAGAACTATCTGCCAGTTCTCGAGAACCATCCTTGCTTCTCAAGAACTATCTGCCACTTCTCGAGAAATAAAGCTTGCATCTCGAGAAATGGCCCTTCATTTTGCCGATTTCTGCTAACTCTTCTATTTCGAAAATCTCTTGATTCTTGTCCTAATCCAAGGTTAATTAGACTCATAATTGACATTACTAAGGTTATATATATATATAATATTTTAGAAATCTTAAATCAACCGCCATTTCTAAATCATTTCTCTCAAAACTCTTCATCTTCCGCCGTAAGAAACCTCTGTCTCTGTCGCAATCTCGCGCTTAGTCCATCGCCACCGTCAGCTTTCATGGCGCAGGTTTCCAAGATTGGAGTCGGCAGCAAACTGGTAGTCGCAGGAATTGCAGAGATTTCAGCCGATTTCTAGAACCATCTAATTCTTCTCGAAACCATCGGCCTCATGTTCGTTTTGACAGAACCCTGCAAGATTATCTTTCCTGATGTCGAGGAGTTCTTCAAGAATGCTAAGGTGAAAAGGAATGGAAGAATTCTGAAAACTCAAGTCAGAGGGATCAAGATAAAGTTGAACAAGAAGATAGTTTCCCAGCTTCTGAGAATGCCCTTTGTAGATGAGGAAGATGACCTAACTTTGGAAGACTATGACAGGACCTACTCCTTCTGTAGAGTTTCTGAGGAATTTCACTCCTTAAGGAGAAACCTTTTCAATGATGTAGGGAAATTTCTTGCATACATTATTAGAAAAATCTTATGGTGCAAAACAGGGTCGATTAGCTTCATTACTAATGATCTATTTGGAGTAATGACAGCCATTGTCTCAAGGAAGAAATTTCAGTTTGGCATGATGGTATTTGAGTTGATCAGGGACAACATTCAAGCTCCCAAATTTTCAAGGATAATCTCATTGATTTTGCGAGAGATTGATTCTGTTACCTTCAAAACCTCCAAAGGTACACCGATTCACCACCTTAAGAAGATTTCCTTAGCCTCCATCCAGAGATGGGAGTTAAAGCTAAAAAACCCAAGGCAGATAGCTAAAGAAGTTGGAGCTTCTTTCTCAGAGGTGAGGACCCCATCTCCTCCTCTACATCATGTTGCTGAACCATCTGGTGCAGCAACTGAGGGGGAGCCTGCACACTCTGCCTCAGGTATCAGAATTCCTACTCCTCCAGCCAGATCTCCTCTAAGAAGCCCAGTGAGATCTCCAGTCAGGAGCCCTTTGGAAGTCTCTCCAGTGCCAAACCTATCAGATGTTCCAGCCCAAGATATTCTCAAAAACACAAATGAAGCTATAGACAAGATTATAGAAGAGCTCACCTCAGAAGAACCTCTTTCCCCCTTTCCAAAGATATCCCTGAAGAACCATCCAGAGAACCCTCACCCCAAGCTACTCCTTCTCCCTATCCAAGAAAAGAATCAACTCCACTAGAGACCACCCTTCTATCTGAAGAGGATGTGCAAGCCCCTGAGGAGGTGGAAGCCCCTTTCGGGAATCTTTATTTCTCCCTTCCTAGATTTGTTGATGAGGAGGGAGATATAGTATCTCATACAATAAGAGCCCATAGCTCTGTAATACTAGAAGAAATTCCCCCATGGAAAGCTCCTCCACTAACTAAGATTGATTATACCACCCCTGCTCCTGCTTATGCTGCTGTAATTGCAAATTCTGATATTCCGTAAAAGAATGAAGAAATGTTAGCTAACTAGAGGAAATATTTTGATGAATCTCTTCATACTGTTAAAGATCAGGTAACTGCCCTTGAGAAAGAAATGAGTAGAGGCTTTGCAGAGATTCAAGCCAACACTGATTCTCTCAAAGGATTGTTCAGAATTGGAGGCAAAGCCATAGATCACACCATCACCATATTTGGTAAAGTTATGGACCAATCTGTCACCCTGACAAACAATCAAATTCAGTTGGACAAGAGATCTAAAGAGAATGTCATGAAAGTATGCAATCAAGTTGGTACTTTCAAAGAAGACACCATAGACACGCTATCTGTAGAAATCAGAAAGGGGGAGACCATAGTGAAAGAACGGGTAGAAAAGCTTACTGCAAATGCCAAAACTATCTGGAATGAGAAATTAACAGCAATCAATAAGGATGTCTTAGAACAGATTCAATCAGTAAAATTTCATACATATGATACAGCTGTCTGGATGCACAACCAGATCTTCCCATATTTTCAGGCTGACCCCAACATGATTCCTCATCACTTAAATCCTCTTGCTCAAAGTGAGTCCAGCCAAGTGCCTCAACCTCAAATCCCTACATTCTCTCCTAGACAAGAAGATCAGGAACCTCCTCTAGCTTCCTATTCCCATGTTTGGGATGACATTACTACTCAATATCTACCAGAGGTTCACATCCCCAAGAAAAAGAAGTATGGGGAATGTCCTTCTACTAGCAGATATGTTCCCCAACTAGAGGCAGAAAGAAGAAAAGCAAACGAATTTGCTGAAATTTGGAGCCCTACTTCCAGAGCTCTAATTCTTGAAACTCTTAAACTAGTAGTGGACTTTAATGAGAATAAAAATCTTCACTACAGCTCAGTTGAGTGGGAATTATATGAAAAGTCCATGACCAAAAGGAGGATATATGATAGAGAATATGGAAAGAATAATCCTAAAGCTCCTCCAAAGCCCCCAAGGTACTATCCTTAGCCTTTCAGTTATCAGAGGAGGTAGCAGGAAAAGTAAGACAGGCAACAGCAAAGCAAATAATGATTCTTGATGTTTTGTTATTGAGAATTTTTGAGGAAATGGATGTTGATTGATTCTAAAACATTACTTATATATACAATTCCTAGTTTTGCAATTATGCCTTTAATTAATCTGTCTTTGCATTTATACTCAATTTACTTTCTTCCAGTTCTTTCTATATTATAATAATTCACCGTAGTGTAGAGGGTTCTGACTTCTACAAATAGGGGGAGATTGTTGGGTATTGCATCCACAATAACCCAGATTTGCATGAAGTCGCCCTTGAACAAAGATAAATTAGGTTGTATTTGATATCCTGTTCTAGTTGAATGTTTGAAGATTCTCAGTGCTAAGTGTAGACCAATGTCAGTCTACAGTGGGTCAAGAACACAGGACCATACAGTGTAATCCCTCACTGTATGATCAAAAGTGTTGACTCATGTGTAGCCTCTCAATTGGGATACACTTCATGTTCAAACATTGGGAGCATGGGATGAAGACAGGACCAGAAGAAAACATTCTCTAAAATTCTTTAAAATGATCAAAGTCCAGTTCTCGAGAAGCAACTTCAGAGTTCTCGAGAAGTGTAGTTTAGCTCTCGATAAGCTCTTATAGTTCTCGAGAAGCTTAACTACAAAGTTCATGAGAAGCCCAGGTTCGAGGCCTCGAGAAGTCTTGACAGGTTCAAGAATTTTTTTTCTAAGTTATAGTTCTCGAGAAGTCCTTTTTATTCTCGAGAAGTCTTGGTCAGTTCTCGAAAAGCCTAAGGTATAGTTCTCGAGAAGTCTTACTTGTTAACGAGAAACTTGGCTTCAGTTCTCGAGAACTGCGAGCTCAATTTCTTGAATAGTCAGGATTTCCCTCAGAAATTTTTCTAAGTTAAGTTCTCGAGAAGTCTCCCTTTAGTTCTCGAGAAGTCCTCCCCCAGTTCTCGAGAAGTCTTTCTCTTTGTTCTCAAGAAGTTAAGAAAAGTTTCTAAGTGCTTGTTCTCGATAAGTTCAGAAAAGTTTCAAAGTGTTTATTTTTGAGAAGTCAATTAGTTCTCGAGAACTAAACCTTGTGTTCTCGAGAAGTCCAAATCTCTTCTGAAGAATTTATTTCTCGAGAAGTCTTGACAGTTCACGAAAACTCAGATCCTAGTTCTCGAGAACTATAGCCACTTCTCGAGAACTAAGTCGACTTTCCAGGAAATTTTTGTTCTATGTCAAGAATGGCCAAAATTTCAAATAACTCGACGTGATTGGTCCACGCATCGTCATTAATATCTTTTCTAGCCATTAAGGGTAATCCTATATAAAGTCTTTTCACTAAGACATAACCCTAAGCAGAAAAGAAAAAGAAGAATCTTTTAAGAGCGGATTCCGTACTTTCCTAAGTTACTGGTTCGGCCGACTATTCTCAAGAACAACATTCTGAAGTCGCCGCTCTCATCAAGATCGATCTCTCTGCATTCAATCTAGAAGATCTGTTGATTAAGGAATCATTTTTCTCTCCTTGATCGAGTAGATTCAAGCCTTCTCAGGTCAGATTTTCAAAGGATCTTATTCTACAAATTCTGAAAGAGCCGCAACGATTCAAGAAGAATACCTAGAGAAAAATTCTTTCAGATCTGAGAATATTTCTGTTTGTATTTTCAAACTCTATTTGTAAATCTTGTAGGAGATTATTCTCCGAGTGTAGGAGCGTTGTTCTCCGAGTGGTAGGACTTTTTATCTTCCGAGTGTAGATCCATTTGGATCAAGTTTTGTAGGAACGTGGTTCCAAGGTGTAGGATTGGTTTGCAATCCGAGATAGTGGAGTAGCCGAGTCTAGTGATTTGCTAGATCGGTGAGGAAAGTGGACGTACCCAAGATCGGGGAACCACTATAAATCTCTTGTCGTCTGTGTGATTGCTTGCTTACTTATTTGTGCGAGTTGCTAATTTTTTTTATTCAGCATTAGACGCACATCTCACCTATTCACCCCCTCTAGATGATTTAGGTAGACAACTTATATCTTTCATTTTTGTTTGGTATAGTAACCATAACAAAGCCTATAGAGTCTACAACTTGAAGAACCAAGTTATAGAAGAGTCTATCAAGGTAGTGTTTTATGAATCTACTATCATTAACAGCAAGCTGCCATGCTCCTCTAGATCTACAAGTGTAGAATTGAGATGGATAAATTGACCATCAAGTACACTACTCCTTCTAACCAAGAAAAAGATGACGGTGTGCTCATTCCTAAAGAAGATCCAAATACAAAAAACATAGTTGAAGACCTGCAGGATCCAGCCATTGAAGTTCTAGATGTTGAGGATAGAATATCAGCAGCTATCAAGCACTTGAGGGATCATCCTAGATATCAAATCATTAGAGATGCAAGCCAATGTATTACAACAAGGAGCAAAAGCCTCAACATTGATATGTATTCAAGCTTTCCATCTCAAGTTGAACCAATAAAATTTGAAGATGCCAACATAAATCCATTTTGGAATATGGCTATACAAGAGGAACCAATTCAAGTGATGTAAAGTCTGGAAGCTGGTTCCCAGACCATATGGACATAACATCATAGGAACCAAGTGAAATTATAGAAATAAACTTGATGAGAATGGTGTTATCATCAAAAATAATGTTGAAAGAAAGGGGATATACTTAATTTACTCTAGAGGGGGTGAATAGAGTAATTAAAACTTTTGGCTGTTTTAATTTTATATCAGAGAAAATAGGTGATAACAATAATAGTATAGAAAGAAATAGAAACAGGGAAGCTACTCTATCACAACATGACAAAACAAAAGGAAAATGATCAACCAAACAACACAAGAATTTTATAGTAGTTCCCCAAATTGGGTATATCCACTCTTCTACCACCCTAGTAGGAATCCACTATCAGGTTTTTGATCAGGTGACTGCCACCACAAGATCTATTTATAGGGAGATCTCACAACCCTTTAGGTTTTTGATCAGGGGCCCAAAAACTAACAATAAACTTTTGAAGGGAGTTAATAAACCCTTTTACAGTGAGGTTGAGAGAGTTGATGGTGTCTTCTCTTTTCTCTATACAATAGAGAAGACTTGAGTGGATTATGTTGTCAAAGCTCCTTCTGAAATCTTAAGATGTTCAGAAAGCTTGTAGCCTTGCTCAGGGTATAGGTTTTCAGCCTTGTCTTGAAGAGATCGAGGAACTTGTAGAATAATTAAGAGTTGTTGTCCTTGAAGATTCCTGGAGTAGAAGTTGAATAAGACTCTTGATATGTGATGGTTGTTCTTCTTTAGCTTTCAGTAAGATCAAGGGAAAATAGAATGTTTTCTTGCACAGAGAAGAAGTAGTTATTCTTCTATATGTTTTGTGTATCTTCTCTGTATTCTCACTACTGTCTAGCCGTCTGAAGAGAAAATGTCTTTTATATTCTGCTGTCAAAATTCTCCTTTGAAATTTGATTTCCAAGCATTAATTGCTGATAGATTCTGGAGAATGAAACGGCTAGAATATTTGACTTAAATGAGTTTACCCAACTGTCCTATTAAAATAAGCAAGAAATTAACTTTGATGAAATCGATAATTAATGCTGCCAAGAACGGCTATATTCTGGAGAATATGAGCATTAATTACTCAGAGAATTACTACTAAATAATATAATAAATTTGGGACAGAAATAAGGAAAACTTCTCAAACTGGCTTGGGATAGAAATCTTCGACCAATGGGCATATTTCGTCGAATGAAATTCCAAGTTCGTCGAGCTGAGAATTCCTGTTCATCGACCTGAGCTCAGCAAACTGCATTCTGGAAATAACTTGCCAATTCTGCGCTCCAAGATCATCGAGCAGAGAATCTATCTGAAGGAAGAAATCGTCAACCTGAGCTCGAATATCATCGAGCTCAACTCAGAGAAAGAACTCTGAGTTCGTTGATCTAAGATCGACGATCATAGAGCTGATTTTGAAGTATTTCAAATTGATAATTTGAACTCTGAATTCTACTAAGTCTTGAATCTACTGAAGTCCTCTGCTGGCTGGTCCATGAAGGTTGAACCTAAAGACTACCCTAAACTCTAGGAGTAACAGAATTAACCCAAGCTATACAATGTGGGTCAAACACATCCTAATTAGTGAACCTAGCCCAAATCAAAACTAAGGATCAAACAATCTACCCCTATTTGGGTGAGGACACTAATACAAAAAAAAAGAAATATAATCATAATGCATGAAAATAGATATCTGGCAGAAAAATAAACAACTAGCAGATATGAACAATATGTGCTTCATGATTAACAAATAGAGTTCAGAAAAATAAACTAAATAAAAAAGTTTTTTGTTCTTCTTAGACTTCTCTTTCTCAACTTTGTCAGATTTCTCAGAGGGTTGTTTGAAAATAATTTCTCTGTTAGGGTTTGCAGCTTCTCTCTTGACATAGTAAAATCCAATGCTCCAATTATATTACAAGAAGTGGCCCTTGGTACTACTGCTTCAGGATGTAGACTCATATAATCATCATAATTTAAAATTTTATTGGCTTTAGCATACCTTTTGAGCTCTTCTTTTCTATAAGATGACATTGTGGAGTACTGTGATGGATCCTTTCCTTCTGCTTTAGCTTTGTTGATCTGAGATAGTCTAATCAGCTCTTAAAACCTGGCCATCTTTGCAGTTGTTTCTTGTTCTAGATCTACAAATGGAATAGGAGGTGATTCTGGCCTTTTGGGACTGGAGTCCTTCTTTGATTCATAAATAGATGTTGAAGTACTTTTCTTTTCTATAGCAGGAGGAGGCTTGCTCTGAGAGGATTGTTAATGTTGACTTGGCTTGGAGTGTCTCTGATATGTCTTAGTAATTGGTGTTCATCTGTTAGTCACACTTCCGGAGGCCCCAACTGATAGAGGAGGAGGAGGAGGGTCTTTCCTGAATTTTTTGGGAGGAGACCTGTACCTTCTTTTCTTCTTCCTTTATTTTTGCTCATTCTTTGACAGCCACATCCATTATGGCATCCCGGGGTAAGGTATAATCTTTTGCAGAATATAGTAGGGAGTGTCATGTGTAGGATTGGGTTTCGGAGCAGCTTTGGGAACAACATTCCTTTTCTTAACAATCTTATTTTTGGCCTTAGGATCATCAGAATCATCAGAATCCTCTTCACCATTGTCTTCATCAGAAGATTCTGGAGGATTGTCATACATATCATCAATTTCATTCAAGGATTCCTTTGAGATTTGCTTCTCAACTTGAGGAAGCAATTGAGGTTCTGTAGCTTCTAGCGGAGCAACATTCTCAGTAACCATCTGATTATCTTCTTCTATATCATCAAAAAGAAAATCATCCAAATTAGGTAGAGAGGACTCTGCCCAGGACAAGGTAGGGGAAATATCCTTTTGCTCTAGAGTAGAAGTTGATACAAGAACATTCTCAGTCACATGTTCTTTTGAAATCTAAGGAGCTGAAACTGCAAAATGTGCCTTTAGTTGTTTATCAACTTCAGGACTTATTGGTGAAGTATAGCAAACTATTGCCATAGATTGCTCTGGGAAAACTTCCGGAAGATAATATATATGCATAAAAAAAAACTTCAATAAACTGAATAAATCAACAGTGGGATTGACAAAGCAATCACAAACAGTTAAGATTTTTGGAAGATCTACTGGCTCTTCTGTACAAGTCATATTAGTATCAACTGCTGTATCTATATATGTATCTGCATCTGCTGGCTCATCTAACTATGAAATTGTTGTTGCTTCTGCTACTGGCGGGAGGAGAGGAGATTGGAGCTTATTAACTAGATATCTCCCTCTGCCTGGTTTTAGAGGGTCCTGAAGCCAGGCCCCTAGAAGAAGGTACAGCGGGGACAGCGGGAATGAGAGCAGATAAAGAAGAAATAGGATAATCAAGAGGTTTAATGGCCTCAGCTATGGGCTTTTTGAGGAGGGGAGTCATGAGTTCTAAGAGAGAGGAAATGGAAGGGGAATCCAATTATATAAACTCAGATTATGTCTAAGTGCATACAGAAGGATGAATGGAAGAGGATAATGGGAAAGGTGTGGTGTCTGTCATTGGCTCATTAGGGGATGAGGTGTTGATGGGAGATGATGACAGAAGGTCAAAAGATGGAATGGATGAGAGGTTATGGAGGGGAATGTCAGCTAGATGATGGGGAAGAGGGGATTGAGGGTGTGTGCTATGCTTTGAAGATTGAATTGGAGTTTGTTAAAGTTCTGGAGATTGAATTGGTGGTGTTGGAGTATGAGCGTGAGAAGTGGATGGTTGTTGGTGGGGAGCAGATGAAGGAATTTGAACTTGTGGAGGTGTAGGTTGATGAGATGGAGGTGTTGGAATCTGGGTGGATGGAATGACATCTTCTGGGGGTTGGGGATTAACTGTCATAGCTCTTGTATCCTCAAAAGGTCTGGAGGAGGATGAAGCATTCGATGGCTTTGAGATTGTCCTCTCCCATCTTCCAAATAAGGCACAGGTTATCCTTTTGGAAGCATTAATGAATATGCTCTAGGAGACCAGGGATTCAGCTGCTTTCTCCTGAAGAAAAATTCCAAGGATTCTTCCAAAACAAACCACTTTCTTAATGTTCTTTTTCCTTAACAAATCAAACAAGATCCTGGCCCAATTCACTTCTTTCTTATTGACAACAACACACATTACAAGAAATTGTTGCCTGGTAATGTAGTCATGGACAGTATGCTTGCCTAGCAATCCTTTACCCACTACATCAGCTAAAAACTTGTAGTCATCAGACAAATTTTTCTTCAACAGTTTATTAGGGTTCTCTCCAATATGACCCATTTTATTCAGCATTTCATCATATTCAGAGCTATCAATCTCTATGTCTTCTTCACCATTTATCAAACCAAAAATTTCAGTTAAAACCATGGGGGTTAGATAAACCTGATAACAAGATATTGTGCCTGTCATGGTGTCGGCGTTTGGGGTAGAGGAAGTGAACACCCATTCTCTGATACTTGTAGAAGGTATCTTTATCCTGGTTGTCATGAAATTCTTCAACTATTGTTCCTCAAATAATTTCAGTATGTCCAGGAAAATCTGGTAAGAATGTTGAAATGATTTATAGTATATATCGGATCCTGTGTCAAATTTCATTACGGAAAGAGAGCTCGCCAGAATCGCCATTGATGGTCTGCAAAAGGAGACAGAAAGATCAAGTGCAAGGGAAACAGAAAGCGCGGGATGGAGCTCGAAGAAAACCTAGATATAAGGTTTTCAAAATATGAAGCGTCAGACTCTGTCCTGCGAAATAAATAAAATTCTTCGATTTGAGTTCGACGAAATATTTTATTTACAAAAGAGTTCGTCGATCTCAGTCTGAAGAGATGAAAACTTTTTGTCATTCTCATGTCGACGAAAATTTTCTGAAGCAGTAAATTCATTCTCCGGTCGACGAATAAAACTTCACATAGAGAGTTTGTCGAACTCAGGTCGACGAATTTTCTCAAGAATTGTCCTCAGATCGTCTATCTCCGTTCGACGAACTGTGACAAATTCTTCGACCGTAGACAGAAATTAAATTAATGATTCTCAATTGATCATACCTAGCTGATTCAGAAAGAAAAGATGGTTCCTTTCATCCAAGGGTTTGGTGAAGATGTCTATTCTTTGCAAATCAGTGTAGATGTAGACAAGATTAATTTTATTTTTTTTCCACACAATCTCTAATGAAATGATGTCTTATTTTTGTATGCTTAGTTAGATTATGATGCACTGGATTATGTTCAATGGAAATTGCATTTGTATTATCACATAGTAGAGTAGAATTATTTAAGTTGAAACCATAATATAGGAGTTGGTTCTGAATCCACTGTATCTGTGAACAACAGCTACCAGCTACTATGTATTCAGCTTTTGTAGTTGAAGTAGACACAGATGTCTGCTTTTTGCAAAAATAGGACACAAGTCTAGCACCAAGGAACTGACATGTCCCTGAGGTGCTTTTTCTGTCCACTATACATCTAGTAAAGTCAGCATCTGAGTATCTAGTCAACTCAAACTCTTACTCAGGTTGATACAAGAGTCCTAAATTTGGGCAACTCTTTATATATCTAGAAATTCTTTTTAGGAAAATAAGGTGAGATTCTTTAGGGTTCACCTGGAACCTAGCACATATACATGTAGCAAACATAATGCCTGGCCTACTTGCTGTGATATATAATTGGGACCCAACAATGGCACAATATAATTTCTAATCAACAGGCTTTCCATGCTCATAGGAGTCAATCATAACATTTGTAGCCATGGGTGTCTTTTTTGCTGAGGCATCAGCCATCCCAAACCTTTTTATTAGCTCCTTCGCATATTTGGATTGGGATATGAAGCTTCCATCAGGAAATTGCTTCACTCGAAGACTAAGGAAGTATGAAAGTTTACTCATACTACTCATTTCAAACTTGGAATGCATAAGGTCAGAGAACCTTTTGTATAGTTTGGAATCAATAGAGCCAAAGATAATATCATGCACATATATTTGTATTAATAAAATTTTGCCCTTATGATGCTTAATGAACAAAGTCCTATCTATAATACCCCTAGTAAAATTATGCTCTAGGAGAAAGCTAGCTAAGGTCTCATACCAAGCTCTTGGAGCTTGGTTTAGACCATAGAGAACTTTATGCAATTCTAAAACATAAGAGGAATGGGATGAAGAGATAAAACCGGGTGGTTGTTCCACATAAACCTCTTCTTTGATCACCATTAAGGAATGCACTCTTGATATCCATTTGGTATACTGTGAACTTCTTGTAGGCTTCATAAGCTAGAAATATCCTGATTGCTTCAATCCTTGCAACATGAGCAAAAGTCTTGTCATAATCAATGCCTTCCTCTTGTCTGTATCCTTGAGCCACTAACCTTGCTTTGTTCCTGATGATAGTGCCTTGAGAATCTAGTTTGTTTCTAAATACTCATTTAGTTCTAATGACTGGGTAGTCTTTGGGTCTTGGAACTAAATCCCAAACTCTACATCTCTCAAACTAGTTGAGCTACTTTTGCATTGCAATGATCCATTGTGGATCTTGCTCAGAATCTTTAATGGATTGGGGCTCAGTATGAGATATAAAGCAGGCATGCATCATGTTCTGATGGAGTAGATGTCTTGTCTGCACACCCACTGATATGTCTCCAATCACTTGAGATACAGGGTGATCTCAAAGTGTGACTATCTTAGTAGGAGGAGCTGGGTTCGCAACAGCTTGAGGAGTTAATTCCTCTGGTGGAATTATAGTTATTGTTGGCTCTTCACTGTATTCAGTGATATCATCTTCACTTTATTCAATAGCATGTGGAGAAGTATGTGTAAAATCCTCATTGGTGAGGGTCAATTCATCCAACTTCTCACACAGATGTGGTTACGGCAAATTCTCACTGGTAGAAGGGATCTTCTCCTTTTAAAACATGTTAGATTCATCAAAAGAAATATGAATAGAATATTCCATTTTCATAGATGATTTATTATATACCCTATAAGCCTTGCTAAATTGGGAATATCTAAGAAAAATCCCTATTTCAACCTTGGCTTCAAACTTTCTAATGTGTTTCTTGTTATTATTTTGAATGTAACAAATACAACCAAAGACTCTAAAATAATCTACTTTAGGTTTCTTCCCTTGGAGTAGTTCATAGGGGGTCTTGGCCTTAAGCTTATGAGTCAAACTTCTATTTAGTACATAGTTTACTGTGCTCACAGCTTTTGCCCAAAAGGATAGGGGCAAGTGAGCATCTGCAATTAATGTGCCTGCAGCTTCAATAAGTGTTCTGTTTTTCCTTTCAGCTACCCCATTTTGTTGAGGAGTTCTAGAAGCAAAGAAGCAATTCCTGATACCTTCCTTCTCACAGAATTCTTGCATGGGAAGAGACTCAAAATCAGTACCATGATCACTTCTGATCAATTCAACTGGAGTAGAGTACTCAATCTTTATACTCTTAAGAAAATTTGTAAGAACCTTGAAGTTATCTAACTTGTTTCTCAAGAAGAACACCCAAGTGAACCTAGAGAAGTCATCAACTATTTCTAAGGTATAATACTTCCCTCCTAGTCTCTATATAGCAATGGGTCCAAAAAGATCCATATGAAGCAAATACAGAATCTTTGGTGAATCACTCTTATTTAGTGACTTAAAACTATTTTTAGTTTGCTTGCCTAATTGACAAGCCCTGCAAAGGCTTTCCTTCTTGTAGGGGCAAGAGGGAACTCCTGTAACAAGGTTGTCCCTAGAGAGTTTAGCAATATTTTTCAGATTTACATGACCGGTCCTATGCCAAAGTTCATTATTATTACTAGTTTGGGTAAATAGATATATTTCAGTTTTAGCTGACTTAAAGTTAACTACATAGATATTTCCTACTCTTGTATCAGTTAACACAACTTGGTTATCTACAGAAGTAATAATAAAAGAAGTTTTGTTAAATGATACCTGAAACCTTTAATCACATAACTGACTTATGGATATAAGATTGTGCTTCAGTCCACTTACAAAAGCTACCTTCCTGAAGGTGACTACTCAAATTTTGACCTTTCCATATGTAATGACTCCATCTGTTAAATAACTTATAATAGAAGGTCCGGCCGGGGCCCCACATTATATGCAACAAATAGGCATCGAGGTCACAGGTTAATACCAAAATAGGTACGCATCCTAATACAGTGGATGCTAGCGGAAGCTTTTAATGATAATCTAAACTCAAACCATGAATGCCCACTATATATAAAGAACCACTTTTATATATACACACGAAGGAATGTACAAAAAAAACTCAAGTGTTTGGCCTTAAGGCCTTACAGTTACACTTTACAGGTGTGGATTACAAACATCAGCACGCAGGCCGGCTACACATGAACATAATAAAAGCCTTTTCTCAGCCTTCGAGGGCCAGCAAAAGCAGCAAAGGCTTCAGCCCATTATTTTCCGCTCGTCTCTCCAGCACTTGCACAGGGATAGCACACCATGTTGGTGGCAAACAAGGTAACGGTCAGCATTCAACTGACCAATTTATAACGACCCTGCCCCTTTTCCGGGACAGTGGTATTCCTTCCCTGTAAGAATAGTTTTCATAAGTAGATATATCAAATAATGTGCACTCACGCACAATCAACATATCACAACTGTCATCCACGCGGCCCGACGATCCGTGTATGAACGGCACATTATTAGTGTACCGGCTAACCAGGGTCCCACCACCATTCAAGGTCTCAAAACCAACGGTATTAAGCATTTAGTCTTAACGGCGCACATGCCTAAGACTCTCATTATGTGCTCCAACGAGACCAATAACTATGTATACCAGTCGGTCGGACATAACGCAGGTACGGATCAGCCACCCCCCCTCCCCCCCCCCCCCCCCCCCCGTTGCACAAGTCGTCATACCATCAACAAATACCGAAGTACTCATGGCTAATTTACAGGCGCGGGTTAGTTTCACCTTTCCTGTTCGGCACGAAGCCTTTTGAAGAGCTCACAGCACACAATAGCCATACTATCCACCAAGGACTGACTTCACAATCCAACATGGGGAGATAATGTCAATGTTCCACGCGGTCGCTTGGCGGGTTCAGCAGAATTCACTTTCTGCACTCAAACTCACCCAAACATGGCATACAGTACATGGATCACGCGGTTAGTTTCCTGGAGTTTCACTCCAGTACTTCCTGTTACTTACCTTCACAGGCACATCCCATCGACTCCACAAACTACACGTTTATATGCGGAGTCTTCTCCGGTGCGCAAGATGTAACATCACCAATCAAAACCAACCTGTCCAGATGGGCTTCACATAACATACCTATTCCATACTACACACTTCTGGATCTATATGCAAGACTGGGGATTACACGAATCAACACAAGGAAATCCCTCAACAACCACCTTTTGGTGGGGGAAATTCACAAACATGCCAAAATGAGGATTTCACATGTCCATGAAGGAAGATCGTTACCCTTGACAATCTCTTGGGAGCCATGGAATTCTAGCTGAATAGCAAGCACCTCAACGCTCTCGCCTCAACAAAGTTGGACTTGGCTTGCAAATCCGAACGCTAAAGCTCCATTGGCGGTCGAATCTCCCCTCTTCTTCCTCCTTGCTCTCCCTTCTTTCTATTCTTTTAGAAAGAGAATAACCAAGCTTTGAATGAGAAATAATTCTCAAGTCCTGGACTTATCTCAACAGGGATAAGCTTGGACCCTTAGATCCCATCTGATGGAAATGAATGGCCACAAATCGCCCTGAAATATCTATTTTTGGGATGACAAGGCTTTTGACACGCCCGTGTCATAGGTCGTGTAATACAAGAGGCACCCAAACTGACTTACCCTGAACAGGACACGCCTTGTGACACGCCCATGTCACAAGCCGTGTGTCCTAACATAACATCATACATGCCCGTGTCTAGCCCGTGTTCACCATGCCTCAATGCCCTGGACAAAACTATAGGAGGACACGATCCTGTGACAAGACACGCCCATGTCACAGGACGTGTGCCCAGATCATGCCCGTGCCTAGCCGTGTTCAATAGGCGGCACAAACCTGGACAAAACCCGAGGAGGACACGGCCCTATGACACGCCCGTGTCACAGGCCATTTGCCCAACTCGACACGCCTCTCGAGCATTGTAGAATGCATTGCGTCGAGTGATGTTTATTGACCTCTAGGGTGACACGGCCTAAGACACGCCCGTTTCGCAGACCGTGAACCCTCTCAACAAATGTCAAGTGTATTTTGTCGAGTACTCAAGGCAATACAGAGAAGGACACGACTTACGACACGCCCGTGTCCCATCCCTTGTGCCTCACTCAAGACACAGTCTCGAGAGAAAAATCACACTTCAACAAATAGAGCTGGACACGCCATGGGACAAGCCCGTGTCCCAGGCCGTGTCACCCAACCTGAACTCCAATTTGGGATTTGGGGTGTTACAACCCTCCCCTCCCTACAATAAATTTCGTCCCAAAATTTGCACACTGTAAGGAAAAAAAAGTAATCAAGGTGTTATAACTTCACAAAAGTTTGATACAACTTGATACGCACTGTACAACAGTTTACACAAACAACTCGGGAAACTAAGCCTGCATGGTCTGCTCGCGCTCCAATGTTAGCTTCTCACGGCCACAGTTGTCCCACTAGACCTTGACAATCCTGATTGTCTTGTTCCGCAACTGTTTATCGGCTCTATCTTCAATCTGAATGGGCCTAACCTTCGTTGTTAGCCCAAATTTGACCGGTACACGATCGTTTGCAATCACATGAGCTGGATCTTTCACGGCTTTTCGAAGCACTGAGATGTGGAACACATCATTCAATCCACTCAATTCTGCCAAAAGAGATAGTCGATAGGCAGCTTCCCCAACTCGCTCCACCACTTCAAACAGACCAAGATATCTCAGACTTATCTTTTTCAGATGCCAAATCCTAGACACACCTTTGAAGGGTTTGATCTTAAAATAGACCCAATTGCCCATCGCAAACTCAACATTTCGGTGCTTTGAATTATAATATTTGGCTTGTCTATCTTAGGCTATCAATAGCCTCTCCCGAATAGAGCATATTGTCAAAGTAGCTTCTTCGACTACTTTATGCCCATATAGTTTGGATTCGCCTGTTTCCGCCCAAGCTAACGGTGTACGGCACTTTCGACCATACAAAGCTTCAAACGGTGTCATAACGATACTCGCTTGGTAGCTATTATTATAGGCAAACTCTTCCATATATAGATGATCTTCTCATCTCTTTCCAAAATTCAAGGCGCTCATTCGGAGTGTTGGAACACCCTATTACTAATTTCGGTAAGGATCACTATGCTTGTCCTAGGAATCCA
Source organism: Platanthera zijinensis (assembly GCA_039513925.1). NCBI lineage: Eukaryota > Viridiplantae > Streptophyta > Magnoliopsida > Asparagales > Orchidaceae > Platanthera > Platanthera zijinensis. Next base: position 196,936,378 of record CM077085.1, on the reverse strand, counting down.
GTTTGACCTAGATGTATAGTTAAAAAGGTCAACATTAGAATGTGTCTAGGGCTTAGAATTTAGGTTTGAAGCTGCCCCCAGGACCATTCAAGGAATCAGACTTAAAGCTGAGGCAAAGACAATTATCGTCGAGCTTAGGTCGACGAAATGTCGAACTCCGTTTGACGCTCTCTGAGCTCAACTTTGCTGAATCGTCGAGCTCCGATCGACGATCGTCTAGCTTAGATCGACGATCTGTCTTCAGCTTATTCTTCAGGTCGCTGAGCTCCGGTCGACGATCTTCGAGCTCAGGTCGACGCTTTCTGTCTGATCTTCATTCCTATCTCTGAGCTCAGGTCGATGATCGTAGAGCTCAGATCGACGTTTTTCCTGAGAGATCGACGATTTTAAGGATTCAAATTCAGTCAGACTTTGGAATGTTTTTCAAATTACTTCAGCATTTATTTCAAGAGATCTGCCAGCCGTTTTCCTTTATTCTAGAGCAAGTTTCAAGGAATTCTTTTTTAGAATGTTTATTGGACTTTCCTCTAGAAGACAAGACTTTTATGGAGGAACTTTAATGTCTGCTAACGGCTATCTTGGATGAAGAATCTTCAGAGAATAAAAACTGCTTCTCTTCTTTTCTCTAATACACAGATTTAGATACGCATACATAAACAGAGACAGAGATAGTGATATACACAGATAAGAAAGAAAAAGAACAAGTGATTCTCAGGACAGTCTGATCAACACAAGAAAACTCAAGTAATCAACCCTGGAGAATCAGTTGAACATTTTGGCATACTGAAAAAGTGATCTTAGCTTCATCTCAAGGACTCCAGACAACTCATCTTTCAGCATCTGCTGAAACCATCTTCTGCTGGAGATCTGAAGCTTCTGAAGACCTATCACCCTGAAGCAAAGCTTCCACTCCTGATCTAGTCAACATCTCAGGGGGAGCTTTGACAACACAAATCCACTTGTGCTTCTCTCTTTGATTGAGACAGAGAAGACAACTTCACTCTTTTTCTTTTCCCTTTCTCTCTGTAAAAGGGTTTTCAAAACTCCCTTCAAAAGTTTTGATTCTGGTTCTGAGAACCTTGTCAAAACTCAGTGGTGGCAAGACACCTGATCAAAAAATCTAGTTTGGTTTTTGAGCACCTTATCAAAAGCTCATTGGTGCCAGGACACCTGATCAACCCTTCCTGTAGTGGATTCCTACCAAGGGTGGTAGAAGAGTGGATGTACCCAGGTTTTTGGGGAACCACTATAGCTCCTTGTGTTTTCTAGTTTGCTTGTGTGTTTTCTTTGCTGTGTGTTATGCTCTTCTTTTTACTGTCTTGTTAATTCTGTAGCAGGCACCTTACACCTATATATAAGTTAAATCTTAAAAGTTTTGCTAGTTTAAAATTGTGAATTTACTTTAAATAAACTCTATTCACCCCCCCTCTAGAGTTGAGATAGATCTTATTCTCACTTTCAATTGGTATCAGAGGGAGGTTGGTTGTTCATACAGGCTAACACCTGAACCAAAAGATCCTTGATAAGATCAATCTTTTAAGAGGGTTATTTTCATTATATCTAATTTTATATAAAGACATGGCACAGAACAAAGATTATGCAAGCACCAGGCCTCCAGTGTGCAATCTATCCAAGTTTGCAATTTGGAAAGCAAGGATTAGACTTTACATGAACTCTATTGATGAAGACATATTTAATTCTGTTTTGACTGTGTGCCCAAGTCCACCAGCAAGCTCAAGTACAAATGCTATTCCACCACCTTCAGGAACAGATGCTGAAATAAGGAAGTGGAAGACTGCAGATGCCAAGGCCATGAACATCTTAGCTCAGACAATGTCTGATGAGATATTTCAGAAGGTAGCTGAATACAACTCAGCCAAAGGAATTTGGGACAAGCTCTCTGAAATTGTCTCAGGATCTGCTGATGAAAGGAAAGATAGGAGATCCCATCTTATAAGCCAATATGAGAATTTCAAAAAGGGAGAAGATGAATCAGTGGCTGACATGTATAATAGACTAAGTCTGATTGTCAATGAGTTAAAGACTCTGGATAAAGAAATCTCATTGACTGAGCTGAATGACAAAATCTTAATGTGCTTCCCCAGCACTTGGGATTCAAGAATCTGGCCAATCAAAGAAGCCAGAAGTCTAAATGAGATTACCACTGAAGCTCTCCTGGGCAAGCTCAAATCTTATGAGCTGCTCATTAAAAATAGAGAAGAAGAACAAAAGGCTACTTCTCCAGTCACAAGGAAAGAGAAGACCATAGCCTTCAAAGCTACAGAAGAGGAGCCTGAAGATAAAGCTACAGGAAATGATGAGCTCCTAAGTCTACTGGCCAAAAGATTCTACAAGATGGCCAGAAAAGACTTCAGAAAAAGATCATACAAGGGACATGATAAGCCAAGGTATGATAAATCAAATAACAATAAAAAAATTATATGTTTTTGTTGCAGGAAACCAGGCCATATTGTGCCTGACTGTCCAGAAAACAAGAGCAAGGACAAGAAAGATAGAAGAGAAAGAAGAAAGGAGAAAGACTTCAGAAAGAACAGCTCAGACAAACCCTCCTCCAGCAAGAACAAACATACAAGGAAGGGATTTATTGCTGAGACATGGAGTGAAACTGAAGAGGACTCTAAAGCCTCATCCAGCTCCAGTGATGATGAGGATGATGCTGATGAAAAGGAATTCTGCATGATGGCTATCAATGCCTCTCAAATAGATTCAGAAGCAGAAGAGTCAGAATCAGATTCAGAAGCTCAACTAGAAGAAGATCAGGTAATCAATTCATTTGATTTCAGTTCTGAGGACTTTAAACATGAGTTTAAAGTACTATGTCTAGATCTGTTGGAGTCTGAGAAGGAAATCACTTCCCTCAGAAAACAACTATCTGAGTATAGCACTGTAAAATCAGAGAACCTCAAACTCTCTGAAGAGTTAGAATGCTACAGAGAGGAGATAGCCTCACTGAAAAGTGAACTATCCAAGGCCAAGCAATTTGAAGAATCCCTTAATGGGAGAAGTATCAAGTTAATGGACATCACAAGCACAGTGAACTCAAGATTAAATAGTACACTGGGTTTGGGTGCTTCATCTAGCCAACCCATAGTATTAACCACCCCAATCAAATTTATTTCTGATAAAGGGAAGGGTGTTGTAGAGGTAGCTAGGATGAATTCAGGCCTACCTAAGAAAAGCAAAGTTCAACAGAAAACGTCGAGCAGAGGTCAACGATCGTCGAACAGAGATCGACGATCTCAGGTTGAAACGTCGAACTCAGCTCAACGATTCCTGAACTCTGAACTCTCTCACAGTCGATCTTCGAACGGAGCTCGACGATTTTACCCAAGATCGTCGAAGTCAGATCGACGATCGTCGAACGGTGTTCAGAGCTTTGAACCTTCTTTCAGAGGCAAATCTCAATTCAATCCTAGAAGTGCTTCATCCCAATGCTTTAATCCTTATACTGAATGGATAATACCTCCTAGGAGATACCATCCTAAAGGTTATAAGAATCAACCTGGGATGTCTTTTATTTCTGAATTTAAGGGATATTAACCTAGGCCCAAGGTTAACTGGGTCAAAAATATATAAGCTGTTTATGTGCAGGTGAAGACCTATCCAACATCAAACCAGCTATGGTATCTGGATAGTGGGTGCTCAAAGCACATGATAGGGAATAAGGACAACTTCACATCCTTTAATGCCAAGCTTGGACCCAAAGTAATTTTTGGTGATTCATACTTTGGAACTACAAAAGGATATGGTGCAGTCCAAATTGGGACAGTCACCTTCAAGAAAGTAGCCTATGTTGAAGGACTCAAGCACAACCTGATAAGCATTAGTCAGCTGTATGATGAAGGATATCAAGTGACTTTCAACAAAGAAATATGAAAGATCAAGTCAGAAGACAACACAACTGTGTTGACAGGTAACAGGAAAGGTATTATTTACTTAGTAGACTTTCATTCATCTAAGGTAGATATTTGCCTGTTTAATTCCATATCTAGACCTAATATTCTATGGCATAAGAGACTAGGTGTCACAACCCGCATTTTTCCCAACAATTTAATTATATTAGAGCAAGGGGAAAATACGCGTCGTGATGCCACGCCGTACAGGGGATAACTGCAGACGTTCAGGCAAAACTCTAAACTCTACAATTCTAATAGAAAACATAGATGTTTCTGAATAAAATCCAATTTAAGTTATGATGGTAGCCGTATCCCTCGGCTTAGTGAATCATCTAGTTCACGATTTAAAAATATAAATTCTACGCTTGCGGAAAATACTTATTTAAATTGACTCTCATATCCTACATAAGTATAAATGTCCCCGAGGAACAACTCATACAATGCAAACTCTAGATTTATAATACGGGTAGGAAAGTCTTTACGCTAAATAGAAAATAGTGGCTTAGTTTTGAAGGAGATGATAAGTATGCTTTACTAATAGTAGGGTTTTATAGGTCAAAATACCTAACATGCAGTCCTAGCAAGGAATCATCCCAGAGAGCAAGTAATGTAAACCAAACATGAGAAAACCACATCAGCTAGCAAGTGTCAAAAGAAATCAACAATCCTGTGGGCGTCAACAATCTGACACGAACCCACAGTATGAATAGGTCTGAAACTAGGCAAAGAAAACAAAACAACGAACTACCTCGTTGCGGCGAGGGGAAAAAAACCACAGCCCACCTGCTGCTGCAAGGGCTCCCAAAACCGGCTCCGCTACTTGCTAATGCTCCGATCCTGAGGCATTCCAAAGACAGAACACCTCAGCAAGAGGGTACAAATGGTGGCAAAAAAAAAATAAGTCAAAATAATTAAAGGTCAAAAGGGGTACCAACCCAAGACCAAAACCATTGAAGTAAGGTTCATAAATAAAACTCGAGAAATAAATCAGAAGAAAAGAACTCTCGTGAATCATCACGTATAACAAATCATGCAGGATACCCGAAGCAAGGGGAGAGCATGATTGAATCATAAGAAAGAATATACCAAAACTTTATTAGTAACCTGTAGTCAACTCTACTCATAAACACGGGCAGGGTGGTCACTTCTCTAGATACACCCCTCACAGATGTTAAAATCCGTCTAACCGCGGGGGAGACTTGCACACTCCACCAATCACCGCAGATGCCCAAAACCCAGTAGAGTCCCATGGGGTACTAATGAAGGAAACAATCTTGCGGTCGGTGGATTTGCCCACTAACTCCCGCAAATTTTAGAAACCCAAAGAAACCACAACACAAATATATCTCGAGGTTTGGCTCATCAGATTCTACTTGACACTTCTAGTTTCAAGACATGGTTGATCAACCCCTATGAACGATCTACAAACCTAGACAAACTCGAATACGCTCAAAACGATAGGTATGATATTTAGAGCCACCATTAAGACACTTCAAGAACAAATAAATATATATAGACAAGATCACGTTCACCATGACAAAATCTTACAACATCGAGTGATCCTCCAAAAAGGTTAATCGTAACAATAACTTGGAAGAAAAGTGCAGAAAAATTTTAAAGAACAAAAAGACTAAACCGTTACCATCAAATCGGACAAGGAGAAATGAGGGGAGACCACCACTTGCCTTGATTTTTACCGGAAAAGTTCTCCAAATCAGTCCACGTCACAGATCGGGGCAAAAGAGGACGGAGGAAGTTGAAATCTAGACAAAAATGGTCGAAAAGGGGGTTAGGGCTGAAAAACCCTAACGAGAAAACTCAAAGAAAGGGAAAAAATTTACCACGATGGCGTAGCTCTCGATGAGAGCTTTCCAGATCTACGCTCGGTTGAGGATTTCGAGCACCGGAGCTCCGTCGGCGGCCACCGGAAGGTTCACGGAGTATTTTCTCTCTCACGCTCACGCCGCTCTGGTTCGGGAGGAAAAGAATCGGAGAAGATGAAGTTCTGATCAAACCTAAGTCCATATATATATATATATTTATGTAAAAGTACTTATAAATTTTTTTGTCTAAATACAAAAAAAACGTGTAATTTATGAGTGGCTACGGGAAAACCGATAATAGAGGTCTAAGATGACATCAAATCGAAAAGTGTCCAACATGAAAGTTGTAGATCTCGTCGAAACGAACAAATTTCATGCTGACCGTTATTTCGCACGACACCGTTTTGACCCTCAAAACGGTGCCCGAACTCTAACTGTACAGAACCACTCGAGTGGAATGAAGGATACTCGAGTATGAGAGCAAAATACTCGAGAGGAACGAAGGATACTCGAGTATGAGAGCAAAATACTCGAGAGGAACGAAGGATACTCGAGTATGAGAGCAAAATACTCGAGAGGAACGTAACATACTCGAGATAGTACAATAATACTCGAGTAGATCAAGTCTACCCGAGCTGGACATGAGCAGCTTCGGGAAAATCGAAAATGGGGGTCCAAGATTGCTTCTAATCGAAAAGTGGTCAACATGAAAGTTGTAGATCTCGTCGAGACGAACAAATTTGATGTTGACCATTTTTCTATACGATGCATATTTGACCCTCAAAAATTCGCCCGAACGCAGACTGTACATGACTACTCGAGAGGAATGAAGGATACTCGTGTATAAGAGCAAAATACTCGAGTGGAATGAAGGTTACTCGTGTATAAGAGCAAATACTCGAGTGGAATGAAGGTTACTCGTGTATAAGAGCAAAATACTCGAGTGAAATGAAGGTTACTCGTGTAGATCAAAGGTACTCGAGTAGAAATCAAAAATACGGCTTATTTACGAGCAGTTTTGGGAAAATCAAAAATAGAAGCCTAAGATGGCTTCAAATCAAAAAGTGGTCAACATAAAAGTTGTAGCTATCGTCAAGACGAACAAACTTGATGTTTACTATATTTTGATACGACACCGTTTTGACCACCAAAACGGCGTCCGATCGAAATCTGAAACGGGCTACTCGAGATAACAAAGCGCAAATTCTTGAAATGAAATTTTTTTTGAACAAAGGGACACGAGTTCAGAACAGAGGCCCATACACGCACCGAATTAAGCGAAACTCACACCATAGGCGAAAACTGGCGCTACGATTCTAACGGCGAAGCCAAAACCTAAATCCGACGAGGCATTCCTGAGATAAAATTTCCAAATACAATGACATAAATACTCAAAACTTCAATCGCGCGCCGAGACTCCAAAAATGCTCGGATTGCGACGAAACTTGACGAGCAAGTTTAAAATTACTCAACCTAAACCTCATAGAAATATTTTCTGATTTCAACAAAAATCCAAGAAATTGGCCGACTCGACCGAACGGACGCGAAAATGCCTTATCGGCGATGCGCCGTCAACCCGACGTTAAAAGTAACGCCATGACATCAAAAATATGACGATACCAAAACCAAACAAATTCATCGAAAAATCAGGGGCGTTACAGTCACTCCCCCTAAAAAGAAGTTTCGTCCCGAAACTTAATACAAATCCAAAATCTAACAAAAGCGAAGAAATCAAACACAACCTAAAACATATAAACATACCAGAACTAGGCGAAGAGGCGCGGATGAGATTCTCTCATTGCTGATTCCAATTCCCACGTCGCGCTCTCGACATCTTGATTCCTCCAAAGGATCTTAACCATTGGGATGGTCTTTCTTCGCAATACACGCTCTTGAGATTCCAAAACGCGGACAGGCTCTTCCACATACGACAGATTGGGCTGAATTTGGGGCACCGAGCTGAGAATTTGACGATTACTACGAACACACTTCCGCAACTGGCTCACATGGAACACCTCGTGGACACCAGAGAAGTTAACAGGTAAATCCAGTCGATAAGCTGACACTCCGATGCGCTCCAGAATCTGAAAAGGTCCCACATACCGGGGGTCTAACTTGTGGTTCCTTCCAAATCTTTTTACTCCTGGCATCGGAGAAACTTTAAGAAAAACCAAGTCCCCAACGGCAAACTCCAAGTCAACCCTTCGTCGATTAGCATATTTCTCATAACGCTCTTGTGCTACACGAAGCTTCTCTCGAATATGAGTTACAGCACAATTCATCTCCTCAAGGGCTTCCGGACCTAGCAACGGCCTCTCACCAACTTCAGCCCAAAACAAGGGTGTTCTATAACGCCTCCCATATAAGGCCTCAAACGGGGCCATCTGCAGACTCTCTTGATAGCTATTATTGTAAGCAAATTCCATGAGTCTGAGACGCTCATCCCAAGCACCACCATGATCCAAAATATAACATCTAATCATGTCCTCCACGATCTGATTTACTCTTTCTGTTTGTCCATTCGTCTGCGGATGATAGGCGGTTGAATACCTCAAGTCGGTACCCAACCCCTCTTGCAAGCTCTTCCAAAAGCGAGACGTAAATCTGGAGTCCCGATCTGATACAATGCTAACAGGCACTCCATGTAACCTGATGACCTCTTCAACATAAAGCTCAGCTATCTTCTTCATCGAATACCCAATCTTAAACGGAACAAAGTGGGCACACTTTGTCAATCTGTCGACTATCACCCAAACTGAGTCATGCCCACGGGGGGATTTTGGTAGACCGGTGATAAAATCCATCGAAATACTCTCCCATTTCCAACTTGGAATATCAAGCGGTGTCAATTTACCACCAGGCCTTCTATGATCAGCCTTGACACGCTGACACGTAAAACATTCTGATACAAACTTTGCGATATCGCCCTTCATCCCTACCCACCAAACAATTTGCTTTAGATCTTTATACATTTTGGTGGAACCAGGATGATAGGAAACACTGGAACCATGAGCTTCTTTACAAATTTTAGCCCGGATGTCACCCATGTCGGGAATACAGAATCTACCCCGATATTTCAGAGTACCTAGCTCGTCCAAAGAAAAATCAGGTAACTCTCCTTTCTCAGTCCTATTCCAGAGGTGCAACAATTCCGGATCATCCTTTTGGTGCACCCTTGTAAGGGAAATCCAAGAGGGCGCTTCTGTTTCCAAACTATCAGGCATAGAACTACTCCCAATCTCGATGTTCATCAACAAGAATTCTTCTACTAAGGACTGTACCGATAGATTAAAAATTTTAGCGGTCTTCCTACTCAAGGCATCAGCTACTACATTAGCCTTTCCTGGATGATAAAGAATTTCTACTTCATAATCCGCCACATATTCCAACCACCGACGCTGGCGCAGATTCAGTTCCTTTTGAGTGAAGACGTACTTCAAACTCTTATGGTCCGTATAGATCTTGCACAGCGCGCCATACAATAAGTGTCGCCACAGCTTCAGCGCATAAATTACGGCAGCAAACTCCAAATCGTGCGTAGGATAGTTTCTCTCGTGAATCTTTAGTTGCCTTGATCCATACGCGATCACCTTACCATCTTGCATTAAAACACAACCGAGTCCGATGTGTGACGCATCAACATACACAGCATACTCGACTCCTTCAGTAGGTAAGGTTAAAATTGGGGCAGTGCACAGTCTCTTCTTCAACTCTTGGAAAGCCTCTTCACACTTATCGCTCCAAATGAATGCAGTATTCTTCTGAGTAAGTCTAGTTAAAGGGGCAGACAACACCGAAAATCCTTCCACGAATCTTCTATAATAGCCAGCGAGGCCTAAGAAGCTCCTAATCTCCTTAGGTGTAGAAGGTCTTTCCCATTCCATCACGGCAGAAATCTTGGTCGGGTCTACAGAAATACCGTCCTTGCTTACAACATGACCCAGAAAGGACACCTGGGGTAGCCAGAACTCACATTTGCTCAGCTTCGCATATAGCTTATGCTCCCTCAAGGTCGACAAAACCAAACGCAAATGCTGAGTATGCTCCTCAACATTGCGGGAATACACTAGGACATCATCTATAAACACAATAACGAATCGGTCCAAGAAATCCTTAAACACCCTATTCATCAAATCCATGAAAGCAGAGGGTGCATTGGTTAAACCGAAGGACATCACCAAAAACTCATAATGTCCATGCCGTGAACGGAATGCGGTTCGGGGAATATCTTCTTCACGAATCCTCAACTGGTGGTAGCCTGAGCGAAGATCGATTTTTGAAAATACAGAGCTACCACGCAACTGATCGAACAGATCATCGATCCTTGGCAGGGGATATCTATTCTTAACGGTCACCTTATTTAATTCCCTATAATCGATGCAAAGTCTCATCGATCCATCCTTCTTCTTTACAAATAAAACCGGAGCACCCCACGGAGAAGAACTTGGTCTAATAAAACCACACCTCAGCAACTCATCGAGCTGAGTACGCAACTCGTCCAACTCATGTGGAGCCATACGGTACGGTGCTTTGGCGATGGGACGAGTGCCTGGCTCGAGGTCAATCACGAACTCAATCTCCCTCTCAGGAGGAAGCCCTGGAAGACTATCAGGAAAGACGTCTGGAAACTCTCGCACCACCGAGACATCCTCAAGACGTGGTATAACAAAAGCTGTTTCCAGAGCAGAAATAGAAACTAAAAATGCCTCGCAACCAGACGCTATAGCACGTACCGCAGAAATGATAGGGGAAACTCTGTCCTGAAATCCATAGACGCACATAGGTTGGCCATTGTCCATCCTGAAGTCCAGTCTTTTTGCCTTGCACTGGATGACTGCATCATACTTGGACAGCCAGTCCATGCCCAAAATCACATCAAAATCAGCCAGGTCTAAAATTATCAGATCCGCAAGGGCCAGAAAATTGCCAAGATGAATAGGGCATCTCAGAACTCCTTGATTGGATATCACCGAATCACCGGAGGGAAGCTTGATGTTGAAGGAGTCTCTCAATTGATCAACATCCATGCGATGTTTATCAACAAACCTCATGGCCACAAAGGAATGGGTGGCACCCGAATCGAACAGAATACGCGCCCACCTATTCCGCACCTTAAACTCCCCTAAAACCGTAACATACATAACTAAACGAATGATAGCTAGGGCAACAACGATAAATAATAAGGATAAAATAGACTGGGGCTAACCTGAAATAACTTGCGTAGAGTTTTGAGCTTCCTCGCTGGTCATGACGTTCAGCTTTCCTTTCCCTTTATCTAGGGTTGGTGGTGGAGGCAGAGCTCGAAGCGGGGCAGGCTGCAGTGGGGATTGAGCTTGGGGGCACGAAGATTTCTGGTGTCCCTTATGCCCGCACTGGAAGCAGGTCCTTTCCTTCATCCAACACCGACTCACATCATGACCCTTCCTTGTACAGAACGAGCATACAAGCTCTCCCTTGGGTGCACCCTGGATGGCGTGCACTTGCTGCTTCTTCAGGGTGGCTGTTCTCTTGAAACATCTTTCGTAAGGGTGGCCAGGACGACCGCAGAAACTACACACTTCCTTACCTTTCTTCTTCGAAGAAGGGCCAGATGCCCTGGAGCTACCATCCTCAACACCCTTCCTTTTCTCTTTCCTCGCCGCAGCACCGCGGTTCTTGGCATTTTCAATCGCTTCTACTTTTAGTGCAGCTTCCACTGCCACAGCATAACTGTCAGCTCCATAAGCGCTTGCCCACTGCTGGACATCACTTCTTAGTCCTCCCAGGAAACGTTTCACTCTTCCCTCCTCCGATGCTACCAAATCGGGAGCAAATCTACTCAACTTGCTAAACTCAATCTCATATTCGCTCACCATAAGCTGTCTCTGCTTCAAATGCAGGAAGTTATTCATGAGACGGTCCTGCTCGACCGAGGGCAGAAACTTCTTCAGCAACATTCCCTTAAAAGAGTCCCAGGAACAGCCTTCCTTCAGACTCTTCTTTTCACGAATCCACCAACTCCTTGCTAGGCCTTTTAACTGATAGGCTGCAATCATAACCTTCTGGGCTTCTAGAATCCCGGAATATGAAAACATCTCCTCGATAGAGATGATCCAATCATCCAAAACCATAAAGTCTGCACTTCCGTCATAGGTAGGAGGCCCCAGCCGCTGGAAGTGTGAAATAAAATTCATCTCTGGTGGTAGAGTCACCGGGGGCACTAGAGGAGCAGGGGTATCGGGTACCACTCGATCCACAATAGGGTCTTGCACTAAGGGTTGCTGCACAGGGGCGGCAGACAAAAAGGATTCCATTTGCGATTGCATCGCAAGCACTTGCCTTGACAGAGCCTCGTTGCTCTGGCGCAAACTCTCGATCAACGCATCACTCTGCGCTCCTGACGACTCACCCTCCGACTGGGGAGTCGACCTCGTTGCAGGACGCTTAGGCGGCATTTCTAAAAGGCAAACCAATAACCCAATTAACATCCTAGACTACGCCTAGGGCAAACAAATCTAGTTCAGACCATACATGAAAGACACTTGCTAAAGCTGTCACTTGCTCTGGGATTATATGATGATGATATGTCCTACTCAGGATGATATCTTATCATCCTATTGACTCATGTGCCTATGATACGAATGCATGAATCCTTTACTCTTATTTAAAATCATGTGTGTACATATGTCATCAAGTAAATCTTTAGCTTGGCATGTTGTGCTTATGTTATGTTATGCTATGCATGTGGTGCTATGAATTCTATAAAAGGCCCTAATGCATGTTATGAGCGGCGTACACATGCAATATTATGCATCCCATACTACATAATATTGTATGCAACGAAAAGAAAACGTGCTAATGAGCATTCATGTGGTGAGGTTATGCATCCCATACTACATAACCCTCACATGTTGCCGTCTATGGTGGATCCATATACAAACACATATTATGCATCCCATACTACATAATATGCCCCGTATACTTCTAATCATGCTTATGAGTGTAGTGTTCATGCTTCAGCCAAGACATATTGATGACACATCGGTGTGTGTATGACATGACACTAAACAACTAACACTAACAAGGGAAGGTTGCCCGACCAATTGTCAAGCAACCTCCCTCTGATACCAACTGTCACAACCCGCATTTTTCCCAACAATTTAATTATATCAGAGCAAGGGGAAAATACGCGTCGTGATGCCACGCCGTACAGGGGATAACTGCAGATGTTCAGGCAAAACTCCAAACTCTACAATTCTAATAGAAAACATAGATGTTTATGAATAAAATCCAGTTTAAGTTATGATGGTAGCTGTATCCCTCGGCTTAGTGAATCATCTAGTTCACGATTTAAAAATATAAATTCTACGCTTGCGGAAAATACTTATTTAAATTGACTCTCATATCCTACATAAGTATAAATGTCCCCGAGGAACAACTCATACAATGCAAACTCTAGATTTATAATACGGGTAGGAAAGTCTTTACGCTAAATAGAAAATAGTGGCTTAGTTTTGAAGGAGATGATAAGTATGCTTTACTAATAGTAGGGTTTTATAGGTCAAAATACCTAACATGCAGTCCTAGCAAGGAATCATCCCAGAGAGCAAGTAATGTAAACCAAACATGAGAAAACCACATCAGCTAGCAAGTGTCAAAAGAAATCAACAATCCTGTGGGCGTCAACAATCTGACACGAACCCACAGTATGAATAGGTCTGAAACTAGGCAAAGAAAACAAAACAACGAACTACCTCGTTGCGGCGAGGGGAAAAAACCACAGCCCACCTGCTGCTGCAAGGGCTCCCAAAACCGGCTCCGCTACTTGCTAATGCTCCGATCCTGAGGCATTCCAAAGACAGAACACCTCAGCAAGAGGGTACAAATGGTGGCAAAAAAAAAATAAGTCAAAATAATTAAAGGTCAAAAGGGGTACCAACCCAAGACCAAAACCATTGAAGTAAGGTTCATAAATAAAACTCGAGAAATAAATCAGAAGAAAAGAACTCTCGTGAATCATCACGTATAACAAATCATGCAGGATACCCGAAGCAAGGGGAGAGCATGATTGAATCATAAGAAAGAATATACCAAAACTTTATTAGTAACCTGTAGTCAACTCTACTCATAAACACGGGCAGGGTGGTCACTTCTCTAGATACACCCCTCACAGATGTTAAAATCCGTCTAACCGCGGGGGAGACTTGCACACTCCACCAATCACCGCAGATGCCCAAAACCCAGTGGAGTCCCATGGGGTACTAATGAAGGAAACAATCTTGCGGTCGGTGGATTTGCCCACTAACTCCCGCAAATTTTAGAAACCCAAAGAAACCACAACACAAATATATCTCGAGGTTTGGCTCATCAGATTCTACTTGACACTTCTAGTTTCAAGACATGGTTGATCAACCCCTATGAACGATCTACAAACCTAGACAAACTCGAATACGCTCAAAACGATAGGTATGATATTTAGAGCCACCATTAAGACACTTCAAGAACAAATAAATATATATAGACAAGATCACGTTCACCATGACAAAATCTTACAACATCGAGTGATCCTCCAAAAAGGTTAATCGTAACAATAACTTGGAAGAAAAGTGCAGAAAAATTTTAAAGAACAAAAAGACTAAACCGTTACCATCAAATCGGACAAGGAGAAATGAGGGGAGACCACCACTTGCCTTGATTTTTACCGGAAAAGTTCTCCAAATCAGTCCACGTCACAGATCGGGGCAAAAGAGGACGGAGGAAGTTGAAATCTAGACAAAAATGGTCGAAAAGGGGGTTAGGGCTGAAAAACCCTAACGAGAAAACTCAAAGAAAGGGAAAAAATTTACCACGATGGCGTAGCTCTCGATGAGAGCTTTCCAGATCTATGCTCGGTTGAGGATTTCGAGCACCGGAGCTCCGTCGGCGGCCACCGGAAGGTTCACGGAGTATTTTCTCTCTCACGCTCACGCCGCTCTGGTTCGGGAGGAAAAGAATCGGAGAAGATGAAGTTCTGATCAAACCTAAGTACATATATATATATATTATGTAAAAGTACATATAAATTTTTTTGTCTAAATACAAAAAAAACGTGTAATTTATGAGTGACTACGGGAAAACCGATAATAGAGGTCTAAGATGACATCAAATCGAAAAGTGTCCAACATGAAAGTTGTAGATCTCGTCGAAACGAACAAATTTCATGCTGACCGTTTTTTCGCACGACACCGTTTTGACCCTCAAAACGGTGCCCGAACTCTAACTGTACAGAACCACTCGAGTGGAATGAAGGATACTCGAGTATGAGAGCAAAATACTCGAGAGGAACGAAGGATACTCGAGTATGAGAGCAAAATACTCGAGAGGAACGAAGGATACTCGAGTATGAGAGCAAAATACTCGAGAGGAACGTAACATACTCGAGATAGTACAATAATACTCGAGTAGATCAAGTCTACCCGAGCTGGACATGAGCAGCTTCGGGAAAATCGAAAATAGGGGTCCAAGATGGCTTCTAATCGAAAAGTGGTCAACATAAAAGTTGTAGATCTCGTCGAGACGAACAAATTTGATGTTGACCATTTTTCTATACGATGCATATTTGACCCTCAAAAATTCGCCCGAACGCAGACTGTACATGACTACTCGAGAGGAATGAAGGATACTCGTGTATAAGAGCAAAATACTCGAGTGGAATGAAGGTTACTCGTGTATAAGAGCAAATACTCGAGTGGAATGAAGGTTACTCGTGTATAAGAGCAAAATACTCGAGTGAAATGAAGGTTACTCGTGTAGATCAAAGGTACTCGAGTAGAAATCAAAAATACGGCTTATTTACGAGCAGTTTTGGGAAAATCAAAAATAGAAGCCTAAGATGGCTTCAAATCAAAAAGTGGTCAACATAAAAGTTGTAGCTATCGTCAAGACGAACAAACTTGATGTTTACTATATTTTGATACGACACCGTTTTGACCACCAAAACGGCGTCCGATCGAAATCTGAAACGGGCTACTCGAGATAACAAAGCGCAAATTCTTGAAATGAAAATTTTTTTGAACAAAGGGACACGAGTTCAGAACAGAGGCCCATACACGCACCGAATTAAGCGAAACTCACACCATAGGCGAAAACTGGCGCTACGATTCTAACGGCGAAGCCAAAACCTAAATCCGACGAGCCATTCCTGAGATAAAATTTCCAAATACAATGACATAAATACTCAAAACTTCAATCGCGCGCCGAGACTCCAAAAATGCTCGGATTGCGACGAAACTTGACGAGCAAGTTTAAAATTACTCAACCTAAACCTCATAGAAATATTTTCTGATTTCGACAAAAATCCAAGAAATTGGCCGACTCGACCGAACGGACGCGAAAATGCCTTATCGGCGATGCGCCGTCAACCCGACGTTAAAAGTAACGCCATGACATCAAAAATATGATGATACCAAAACCAAACAAAATCATCGAAAAATCAGGGGCGTTACACTAGGACATGTTAACCTTAGAACCATTGCTAGGCTATCCAAGGACAACCTTGTCAGAGGACTGCCTTCTGGCCCCTACAAGAAGGAAGGACTCTGCAAGGCTTGTCAATTAGGCAAGCAAACTAAAAATAGCATTAAATCAATTAACAAGAGTGATTCACCTAGGATTTTGTATCTGTTACACATGGATCTCTTTGGACCCATTACAGTACAAAGCTTAGGAGGGAAATCCTATACTTTAGTGATTGTAGATGACTTCTCAAGATTCACATGGGTATTCTTTCTGAGGAAGAAGTCTGATAACATTAAGTGTTTGACAGAGTTTCTCAAATGCATTCAGATTGAGTTCAACACTCACATTGCCCTGATCAGAAGTGATCATGGGACAGAGTTTGATTCTCTTCTCATGCAAGAGTTCTGTCAAAGTGAAGGGATCAGGCATACTTTCTCAGCTCCTAGAACTCCTCAACAAAATGGGGTAGCTGAAAGGAAAAATAGAACCCTTATTGAATCTGCAACTACATTATTGACAGATGCTCACCTACCTCTATCCTTTTGGGCTGAGACAGTGAACACCTCTAATATGTGTTGAATAGAAGTCTAATACATAAACTGAAGGGCAAGACTCCCTATGAACTTCTCAAAGGGAAGAAACCTAAAGTAGACTATTTTAAAGTTTTTGGTTGCACCTGTTATATTCACAATAATGACAAGAAATATTTAGCAAAATTTCAAGCAAAAGCTGATGAAGGAGTGTTTCTGGGATACTCCATGATCAGTAAAGCTTATAGGGTTTATAATAAAACTACTCTAAAAATAGAAGAATATGTCCACATTTCCTTTGATGAAACTATTATGTCTTTCAAGGAGAAGAATACTTCTACCATAGAACATTTGCAGGTGCATTCTCTAGCTGAAGAATTGGACAGATTACAAGTCACTCAAAAGGATGAAAGTAGTCAAGATGAAGAAGCTGCTCCACATCTGGAAGAAAATCTTCTTGAAGAACCAGTTGTTGTCCCATAAGAGGAAACAACAACACAGGTTGGTGAACAATCAACACCCCCTGTTGATCTAGTAACACCAAGAGATCATCCAATCTCCCAAGTGATTGGAGACATCTCAACTGGTGTGCAAACCAGAAATCAGGTCAATCAAAACCTGATGCACACTTGCTTTCTCTCTCAAATTAAACCTCAAACCATTCAAGATGCAGAGCAAGATCCACACTAGATCATTGCAATGCAAGAGGAGTTGCATCAATTTGAAAGAAACAAAGTTTGGGAACTAGTGCCTAAGCCAAAGGATCATTCAATTGTTGGAACAAAATTGGTGTTCAGAAATAAGCTGGATGATCAAGGAATTATTGTAAGGAATAAGGCAAGGCTAGTTGCTCAAGGATATTCTCAAGAAGAGGGGATAGACTATGACCAGACCTTTGAACCTGTTGCAAGGTTAGAGGCCATAAGAATCTTCCTGGCTTATGCTGCTCACAAGGGATTCAAAGTCTATCAAATGGATGTGAAGAGTGCATTTCTCAATGGGGAGATCAAAGAAGAAGTCTATGTCAGACAACCTCCATGTTTTATCTCTCTAACTCATCCAGATTATGTTTTTAAACTACACAAAGCATTATATGGTCTCAAGCAAGCTCCTAGAGCATGGTATGAGACTCTAGCATGCTTTCTGCTGAAGAATGATTTTGTTAGGGGGAGAGTAGACCAAACTCTTTTTATTAGAACCCATAAGTCTTATACCCTACTAGTACAAATTTATGTAGATGATATTATATCTAGGTCTACTGATTCAAATTTGTGCAAAAAGTTTTCTAAGCTTATGCACTCTAAATTTGAAATAAGTAGCATAGGTGAGCTATCCTTCTTCTTAGTATTGCAAGTCAAACAACATGCTGAAGGCATGTTTATTTCTCAAACCAAGTATGCAAAAGAATTTGTTAAGAAATTTGGGATGTCTGATGCATCATGTATGAAAACACCCATGCCTACCAATGCTGTATTGGATGCTGATGAACATGGAAAACCAGTTGATCAGACAACATATAGAGCAATGATTGGCTCTCTATTGTACCTTACAGCCAGTAGGCCTGACATAATGTTTGCTACATGTGTATGTGCTAGATTCCAAGTCAGCCCTAGAGAGTCACACTTAACTTTAGTAAAGAGGATTCTTAGGTATGTTAAAAGCTGTCCAAATCTAGGACTCTGTTATCCAAAAGATTTAGCATTTGACTTAACTGGATTTTCAGATGCTGATTATGCTGGATGCAGAATAGACAGGAAAAGCACCAGTGGAACTTGTCAGTTTCTTGGTGATAGACTTGTCTCATGGTATTGTAAGAAACAAACATCTGTGTCAACCTCAATAGCTGAAGCTGAATACATGGCTGCAGGCAGTTGTTGTTCACAAATATTGTGGATACAATACCAACTCCTAGACTATGGTTACAACTTAGAGAAGTCTAAAATATTTTGTGATAACACCAGTGTTATTTCCATTGCACAAAATCCAGTCCTCCATAGTAGGACAAAACACATAGAAATTAGGCATCATTTTCTAAGGGACAATGTTGAGAAAAATAAAATTGAACTTCAATATATCCCAACTGATTTGCAAAGGGGAGATATTTTCACCAAGCCCTTGGATGAAAAGAAACACAACTTCTTCCTCAATCAGTTAGGCATGTTAGATGGAGGAAGCCTAAAATAAATTACAAGATTTTCAAAAGCTAAAAACAGACCAAGATTAGGATAAAAAGTCACCTTTTTTGTGTCTGTAGGATAGTTTTCTGACTATGAACTACGCTCGACGTTTTCCCCAGAAAGCGTCGAACGGAGCTCGACGTTTTCCCAGAAAGCGTCGAACGGAGATCGACGTTTTCTCAAAATGTCGACCTGAGTTCAGAGCGTGTCAGATAGTTGTACACTATCTCTTTCAGGCCTTCGATCGTCGAACTAAGCTCGACGTTCTCCCTAGATCGTCGAACTGAGATCTACGATATTGAAGCCCTTTCAGCTTCCATCAGGAGTCCTGATCATCGAACGGAGATCGACGATCCTTCCTTTTTCGCGTCGAACCCTAATATAAAATCATTTTTCGGCCCCGCTCATCGTTTACGCTTTCATACTCTCTGCAACTCTTTCCCTCCAAACCTTCTACACTTGGTCATGCTTTTTTCATCTTTGCAGGTATAGATGGCTGTGTCAAGTGCTGCTATTTCAAAGATGAAATTTGATATAGTTTTCGACATTGATATGAATTCTTTCGATGGAAGTGATCAGAGATTCAAGGATATTCTAAACCTTTTTCGAGAACAGCAACTATTTCAGATCATGTCCACCAGAATGAAGATTGCAGCAGAAGAGATAAAGGAATGGTGTTTTACCGCCACGAATGAGAATGAGAATTCTGTAATCGGCTCAATCAAAGGGACTCAGGTACCGTTGTCGGTAACTCTTCTAACAGAGGTATTCCTCCTTAGTACTGGAGATGACTCCATAGATTTATCTGAAGAAGAGTATGCATCAATGCTGGATAGAATGGGTCACACTTCTGTGAACCCTAACAAACTGCTGAAAAAGAACCTTTCCATTGAATTCCAATTTCTGGCTGATGTGGTTGTTAAAGTGCTTCTGGCAAAGCACTCAGCCCATGATACAATATCAAGATACCAATTCTGTTTAATGGGAGCTTTGGTTGACAAGAAACATTTAGATTGGGGATCCATCTTTTTCAATTTGATCAAGAAGAAACTTAACAAAAGCTGCGTAAGCTATGGGAGGATATTAGGGGTTTACCTACACTCCAGGTGCCCTGAGCTGCTGACCTCTAGTGGGATGTACATCAATGCATCCAAGAGGCTTACCTGTGCCCTCTTCAGCAGATGGGACAGGCAGATCATCAACCCCAGCAGGGCTGCTGCAACACCACTTGCTTCAGACACCAGGACTGTTACAGCCACTCCTCAGATCTCTGCCCCAGCAGAAGGATTGCCTGCTTCTTCTTCTCCTCCTCCAGCTGTTTCTATCCCAGTCACCACCTCAACTTCTTCTCCAATCTCAACCTCTATCATCTCATCCCCCATTACAATCTCTTCACCAATTTCACCTCCTCCAGCCTCTACCTCAGAACAGTTCCACCCTTTGTTCTCTTATCCATCTTTCACCACTCCATCATTTTCTCTTATAGATGAATCCTTCATGGATGATTCTCCTCCAACTCCTCCTGAGCTTCCCTCTACATCCTCTTATCAACAACTTCTTTAAGACATCCTTTCTCAACCATCCTTCACCCCATCCTTTGCCTCTTCCATCTCATCCATCTTCACCTCAGTAACATCTATCTACACTATTCCTCCTTCAGAGCCATCCATCCCAACACCTCCTATCTCCACACTCTCCACTACATCAGCTCCAGCCACCCTCATCTCAGTCTCTTCAACTCCTACCTCTGCTCAAGCCAATCTTGAGCATGTAGATCTTTCAGCCTTGGCAGACAAGCTCTATGTGTTGCTAGCCCCCAGGCTAACCTCACTGCTGGAAACCTCCTTGGCTCCACTCCTGAAACATGTTAAAGAGCTGTCTACCAAGTTTTTTTCCTTCCTCTCCTCCCAGGCAATCCCTTCATCTAGGTGCCTTGATTCAGTTTCCACTGAACCCAGGCAGGGGGAGATGCCTTATGAAGCATTGGATGTGCCCGAGGCTACTGAAGGTTCAAGTCCTGCTCCTATTTTTGTAGTGGACCTTCAGAGTCTGCTTTCTATATTTGATTCTGTTTATTTCAGTTCTCTGCCAGTGCATCAAGCTGAAGACCTCACTAAGGCCATTGTGCCTATCTCTGTATGTGATCCCAGCCTAATTGCCTCATATGTCAATTCTTTCACGGCTGTGGATGTTGATGCTTTCAGTTCTGCTGCTGCTGCTGTTTCTACAATTGTATCAAAAGATATTGACATGATTTTTGTTGTTAAGGATACTGCTGCTAAAGAACTTGCTACATATCTGGAAGGATCTGAACCTGCTGCCTCTGTGACTTCTGCCCCTACTGCTTCTCAAATTTCTGCTGCTGCTACTGCTCCTGCTCTGACCCCTGATCAAGTAAAACAACAAGAAAAGTATATAAAGAGCATTGATGATTTATATGATAGACATCAAAGTTCAGACAGTGATCAGTTTCACACTGACTCTGATGACTCTTCTAATACTATTGCTAAGAAAAGGAAGGCCAGAAGCAAGGCCATGATGAAGGTTCCTCCTGCTCAAGATAATGATTCAAATGACATTCCATACTATATTTTGCATGATTGCAAAATTACTGAACATTGGATGCAATATTCTAAAAATCAACTAAAGGCCTTGAGAAAGGAGAGAAAGTTTGAAAAGTATGAGAAAGGTTCATCTCAATTTCAGCCTCCTCCTCCTCCTACAGATTCAGGATCAGGTGGAGGCTCAGCTTCTCAAACCCTAACTTCAAAGCATAGTTCCTCCCAGTCCTCACAAAGATATTATCCCAGGGGACAATACCAAAGGGGTTATCAGTCCAGAGGGGGACAGTATAGAGGAAGTCAAAGAGAACATAGATTTCATGCAAGGGAAGGACAAAGACACATGGACTCTGCTCAAGGTCCTTTCCCTTATAAACTCAGAGAAAAAGTTGAGACTAGAACTCCTATTGCTTTAGAAACTATCAATAGATATGAGCCTGTAGTGCCTTTTGAAGATCCAGAGAATCACCCATTGTCATGGACTGCAAGGATGAAAGAACTGGCTTCCTTAGATCAGTTGAAGAAAGGCAGAGAACAAGGGAAATACACCTCTAATATTACTACTCTATCAGATCAAAGAAAAGCTGAACTGGAAAGGTATTCTTCAAGAAAATTCTTTGACCCAGTGGACTACATGAAGTTGCATCCTGAGGCTGTGGTTCCCAGGCCAAGAGCTCAAACCTCCTTAGGTGCAGATGATGATAGAAGATCAAAGAAGGAAGCCCTTAATCCTAACAGAGAAATTATATTTAAGAAAGGAAGTGAGAAGAAGTAATTTCTGTAAGAAGACAGCACAATCTCTCTGAACATTTGCTGAAATTCCATTTGATTGCTGCTATGATTGCTTGCTCTGCTATTTTGTTTTAGTTTGTTGCTCTTCTATATGTTGATTGTAGTTTTTATTTCTGAAATATGTAAATAGTAATCCTAACTCAAATAGGGGGAGATTGTTGGAACACCCTATTACTAATTTGGGTAAGGATCACTATGTTTGTCCTAGGAATCCAGTTTGACCTAGATGTATAGTTAAAAAGGTCAACATTAGAATGTGTCTAGGGCTTAGAATTTAGGTTTGAAGCTGCCCCCAGGACTATTCAAGGAATCAGACTTAAAGCTGAGGCAAAGACAATTATCGTCGAGCTTAGGTCGATGAAACGTCGAACTCCGTTCGACGCTCTCTGAGCTCAACTTTGCTGAATCGTCGAGCTCCGGTCGATGATCGTCTAGCTCAGATCGACGATCTGTCTTCAGCTTATTCTTCAGGTCGCTGAGCTCCAGTCGACGATCTTCGAGCTCAGGTCGACGCTTTCTGTCTGATCTCCATTCCTATCTCTGAGCTCAGGTCGATGATCGTAAAGCTCAGATCGACGTTTTTCCTGAGAGATCGACGATTTTAAGGATTCAAATTCAGTCAAACTTTGGAATGTTTTTCAAATTACTTCAGCATTTATTTCAAGAGATCTGCCAGCCGTTTTCTTTTATTCTGGAGCAAGTTTCAAGGAATTCTTTTTTAGAATGTTTATTGGACTTTCCTCTAGAAGACAAGACTTTTATGGAGGACATTTAATGTCAGCTAACGGCTATCTTGGATGAAGAATCTTTAGAGAATAAAAACTGCTTCTCTTCTTTTCTCTAATACACAGATTTAGATACGCATACATAGACAGAGACAGAGATAGTGATATACACAGATAAGAAAGAAAAAGAACAAGTGATTCTCAGGACAGTCTGATCAACACAAGAAAACTCAAGTAATCAACCCTGGAGAATCAGTTGAACAATTTGGCATACTGAAAAAGTGATCTTAGCTTCATCTCAAGGACTCCAGACAACTCATCTTTCAGCATCTGCTGAAACCATCTTCTGCTGGAGATCTGAAGCTTCTGAAGACCTATCACCCTGAAGCAAAGCTTCCACTCCTGATCTAGTCAACATCTCAGGGGGAGCTTTGACAACACAAATCCACTTGTGCTTCTCTCTTTGATTGAGACAGAGAAGACAACTTCACTCTTTTTCTTTTCCCTTCCCTCTGTAAAAGGTTTTTCAAAACTCCCTTCAAAAGTTTTGATTCTGGTTCTGAGAACCTTGTCAAAACTTAGTGGTGGCAAGACACCTGATCAAAAAATCTAGTTTGGTTTTTGAGCACCTTATCAAAAGCTCATTGGTGCCAGGACACCTGATCAACCCTTCATGCAGTGGATTCCTACCAAGGGTGGTAGAAGAGTGGATGTACCTAGGTTTTTGGGGAACCACTATAGCTCCTTGTGTTTTCTTGTTTGCTTGTGTGTTTTCTTTGCTGTGTGTTGTGCTCTTCTTTTTACTGTCTTGTTAATTCTGTAGCAGGCACCTTACACCTATATATAAGTTAAATCTTAAAAGTTTTACTAGTTTAAAATTGTGAATTTACTTTAAATTAACTCTATTCACCCCCCTCTAGAGTTGAGATAGATCTTGTTCCCACTTTCACGGAGCATGTCCTCCATCATTCAGTTGTTCCTCTCAGTTTGGCCATCCGTTTGGGGATGAAAGGTCATACTGTATGATAATTTTGTGCCCAACAACCGATGGATTAGTATCCAATCATTCGACGTAAATCGCCCATCATGGTCACTTACGATGCTACGGGGAACACCGTGCAATCGTACAATCTGCTCAACATTGAGCTTCGTTAAGACTTCCACTGAATCATCCCTCTTGTTCGGTAGGAAGTGAGCAACTTTAGTCAACTGGTCTACAATCACCCAAACTGAATCGTTCCTGCATTGAGATCTCGGCAACCCGTTCACGAAATCCATTGAAATATCATCAAACTTCCATTCCAAAATAGGTAACGACTTCAGGAAACCTCCGGGCTTCGGGCATTCTGCCTTCACCAAAGCACATGTTTGACAATAAGCCACATACTACGCTACGTCTTTCTTTAGCCCTAGCCACAAGAATAACTTTTTCATGTCCTTGTACATCTTTGTGCTCCCTGGGTGAATTGAGTATTTAGTGAAGTGATCCTCATACATCAACTCTTCCCTCAACTTACCCATACTTGGGACGCACAAATGACCCTCTTTTCGTATTAAGTCTTCATCCCAGGAGAATTGGTCATTTGAACCATCCATGGCATAGCATTGGAATCTTTCATCAAGCTCTATTGCTCGTCGAACCCTGTCCGCAAGGTCATACTTTACCTCCGTCTAGTTCAAGCATGTATCGGCTGTAGAATTCTTATCAACACAAGAAATCTCTAACTCTTCCAACTCCTGGATCAGACGTTCATCATGCATCCCCAACCAATTTGCCCTTACCGGAGTCCTACGACTCAAGGCATCTGCGACCACATTTCCCTTTTCGGTAGTATAATGAATATCAAAGGTGTGGTCTTTGAGGAACTCCATCCATCTCCATTATCGCATATTGAGATCCTTCTGATCAAAAAAATATTTTAGGCTCTTATGATCTGTAAAGATATCAACTTTTACACCATATAGATAGTACCACCACAGTTTAAGTGCAAAGATCACCGCCGCTAACTCCAAGTCGTGGACGGCATAATTTCGCTCATGCACTTTCAACTTGCATGAGCCATAAGCAATCACCTTGCCAAACTGCAGAAGAATACAGGCTAAGCCGCTCCCTGAAGCATCACTATAAATCTCATATACGTCTGTACCACATGGCGATGTCAAAACAGGCGCCATGGTCAAATGACTCTTTAGCTCTTCAAAAGCTCGCGCGCACTCCGGAATCCACACGAACTTTGGATCCTTCCTCGTTAATGTGGAAAGAGGCAAAGTGATCTGTGAGAAGTTTTCCACAAAACTTCTATAGTATCCTGCCAGTCCAAGGAAACTCCTGACTTTTGCCAACGAAGACAACACTGGCCACTTTCATATGGCACTTATCTTTGACGGATCCACCGCAATGCCCTCTCCACTTACCACGTGGCCAAGAAAGCAACTTCCGATAGCCAAAACTCACACTCTGAGAACTTGGCATAGAGCTTGTTTCTCCATAGGGTATGCAACACCAATCGTAAATGGTTCGCATGATCAGCTTCAGATTGAGAGTACACCAAGATATCATCAATGAAGACTATCATAAATAGATCCAAGTACTCTCGGAACGTTCAGTGCTTTAGATCCATGAACACCGATGGCGCATTACATAGCTCAAAAGGCATTATAGTGAACTTATATTGATCGTAGCGTGTTCCAAATGCTGTCTTGGGAATGTCACCTTCTCGAATCTTCAATTGGTAACATCCTGGTTTCACACCTATCACCAAATCAATAGAGAAGTCGATCTCCCACTGGGGTGGTAACCCAGGAAGATCCTTAGGAAACACATCGGCAAACTCTGACATAATCAGAACATCATTCACACTCGCCTTTGGCTACATAGCCTGAATAAGCGTGAAGAATAACTCCGCGCCCTTCCGAACAGCATTGAGGACTTGGAGAGCAGACATGAAGGTCCCGCCTACTCCTTGCATACCAGCAAACTTAGTCTCATGCTCGATATTCCGGCCCAGTGTGATCTCCTTTGAATTGCAATCAATAAAGGCACGCTGCTCCGAGAGCCAGTCCTTACTAAAGATCACATCAAATTCCGATATTGGTAGCACAAATGAGCTCAAGCTAAAATCCCGACTTCCTATTTGAACTGCAACATCGCAAGCCCTATCCATAAAAAACACACCGCCATTCGGTAATAACACCTTAACACTATCTGTCATCACATGACTAGGTACTCCAATTCGAGCTATGAAGTCCTTAGACAAAAACGAATGTGACACACCCGTATCGAATAGTGCTCTCGCCGGGTTGTTCCGAGTCAGGACAAAGCCTAAGATAAACATATCATACACAAGCTACACATAAGATGTACAATATAAAAATCAATCAATATCTTAACTCGTACCTGTGATGACGTCACATTTCTTTATGGCCACTTGCTGGCCAAGATTATATACTCGGGCTGCTCCTGGAATGTAGAGGACTCCACCACTGCTTTTCCCTTCTCAGCATAAGACACTCCTGTCTTCTTTTCCCCCTTTGGTTGACCAACGCGATAGTCATGGGATATATGTCCCACTTTGCCACAAGTAAAGCAGATACGAGACTCTTGCTTTTACATTGCTCCCAATGCAACTGAAGAAGGGGCCTGTCCAGATGATTTGGCTCTCTTGCTCCACTTTTTTTGTTAGTTTGATTTCCCATGACAGGGCACTTTTAACTCAGACTTCGTCATAGCCAAGTCCCTCTTTCCTTGCACCCATTTCATATCACTCTCCAGTACATAAGCAGTTTCAACCAACACCTGAAATCCTTGGTTCACCGAACTCGAGAGCAGGAATCTCAACTCATCTCATAACCCTTCGTAGAACCTATTGGTTTTCCGTTGTTCATCAGCGAAGATAGACCCCGCATAACGGCCCAACCTTGTAAACTCATGCAAGTAAGTATCCACACTACTTTAACCTTACACTAGACGATGGAACTCATTTTCCATGGCAATATGTTTTTCCACTGGTAGGTTCTTTGCAAAAAATAGTCTCGAAAACTCCTCCATCGATACTTTTGTTAATTGCCTGCCCGCTTGGTGATGCAACTCCATCTCATCCAACCACAACCGAGCATCTCCTTCTAACAAGAAGGAGGCGAAGGTGACCTTCTGATCTGTCTCTGTATTTATCGCCGTCAATATACGCATGATGTGTTACAACCAATCTTCCCCTTGTACTGGGGTTCTGATGAGTACCATTATGATTGGCTTTTTACTATCATAATTGTAATCATGTCCACTATTTTCTACCTCTATATAGTAATTGAGCGAGATTAGTTAAGAATTTGTATTATCATGAATAGTAGAGCACAGTTTGGAGTTTCTATTATTTCAGGTATTGAGCTATTCAATTATTACTTCATTTTCTTAATGTAGGTATTGTGAACCAGTGGCACTAAAAGTCTTGGAGCAAATAGAGGAGTTCACGGATCCAACGTTGTTGATGACAGGACAAGAATTGGGCACACACGGGTAGTAACACGCCTGTGTGCCTACCCGCATCCTATTCAGGATGGATCTGAATAATTGGAAGACAAGTCAGAGCACCAAATGGGTGGGAACACGCTCGTGTGCCCACCCTTGTCCTTTTCAGGACAAATTGAAGAGCTGCTTCTAACCAACCCATGTCTAAAGAACATGAAGAACAACACAACCATGTCATCCAACACGGCCGTTTCACCACCCGTGTCATATGACACGGCCCATGTCTAGACACGCCGATTCATTTGGAACCTCCCTAGAACTGTCAACGTGCTTGTGAAACGGCCGTGTTGGAACCCGTGTCTGGCCCTGTTTGCAAGGAGACTACGAAAACCTGTCTGAAAATTTTATTCTGGACTTTTGGATCATTTCATTTGGAGCACATCTGGTGGACGAAAGTGAAGTACCCAAGAGAAGGAGGAATTGAAGGAGATTTTTGTATGCATTTAATCTTTCATGTATCTCTCTTAATCTTTCCTTTCTCTTAGTAATCTAACTTTATTTATCTTTTATTTCGCTTGAATATTTTATTTGAACAATTTGGTAATCATGTATCTTCTTGTTTTCATCAAATTCGTGGTATTTTATTCGTATATAGGCTTGCAAACATTGAGAATTATCCTAGTTATGAATTTTGGTTTTGTTTTACATGAATTCCAAACTTCTAGATTGATAAATTTGATGCTTGGGATGATGGTTAAATGTTCATATTTGGGTATTATTTCTCTTTTTATTTCAAATTTCATGATCGAGGGATATGCTGTTTGGATAATTATAATACGGATAAATGGGTTCATGGTATTTTTGAGATATGATTTCAAGAATTTATGTAGGAGATAGGGTAATGTATTTAACGCAAATTTGAGTGTATTAAATTGTTTGAGAGAAAATTTACTCAACTTAGGTTTAGATTTTTAATTGCGCGAGAGAGAATTTGATAAATGTTTAACCCTTGACAATACAATGAATTTGATAGTTTTGTTATTTCATGATTACATAAAATTGAATTAATTAGGAATCAAGTTCATGTGAATGCTCTTAGACTTTAAGACTTTTATCATCTTTAATCCTCTAATGTTACTTTATCTAAGTAGTCATAGTTAGGTTTATTTAGATTAAAAATCAATTTTAATTATAGGTATGATAATAGAGTAAGGGTGAGTACGAGTATTTTAAAAAGCCCTATTGAATACGACATGAGATGTAGATTTCTCCTATACTATGATTGATAGGTGCACTTGCCTGAAAGATAATTCAATCTAGTGTATGCCCATCTACAGAGTTAATTCTAAAGTGTAGAATGAATCTGCATCAAGTTAAACATACTCAGTCAAAATATCACCAAGTTTTTGGCGCCGTTGCTGGGGACTCGTTTTTCAATATTTTGAAAGCTTAAACTCTATTAATCTACCATTTATTCTTACTAACAAATAATTGTAAATTAGTTTATAGTATAATTATATTACTTAATCTCTATTTTGTAGTCTATTAGTCTATGATCAGGGGAAGAAATTCTGGGCTAGCACCATTTCATCCTGACACGGAACGAATTATTCATAACACTAACCAAAGAGACGTGGGCACTAATACCAAAGATATTTCAAACGGACTTTCAGAAGAAGTTGTAGTAAACCAAGGAGAACATCATCCAAAGAATTTAGATACCATAGAGAACCAGAATGAGCAAACCATGTCTGACTTTGCGAGGCCCAATCTCTAAGGTACTTGGTCGAGCATCGTTAGACCACAAATTCCAACCAATAATTTCAAATTGAAGCCGAGTTTTATACAAATGGTTCAATAGTATGTCACATATGATGGCCTGCAAGATGAGGATCTGAATACACACTTAGCCGGATTCTTAGAGATATGTGATACATTCAAGATCAATGGTGTTTCTAATGATGCCATTCGATTGAGATTGTTTCTGTTCTCACTAAGGAATAAGGCAAAGCAATGGCTCAACTCTCTACCTCGAGGATCGATTACTACTTTGGACGTGATGGTTGAGAAATTTTTGATGAAGTATTTTCCACCGGTGAAGACTGCAAAGTTAAGAAATGACATCACTATGTATGTTCAATTGGAATCTGAATCGTTGTACGACACATGGGAACGATTCAAGGAGCTCTTAAGGAGATGTCCCCATCATGCCTTGCCTTCTTGGCTTCAGATTCATACTTTCTATAATGGTCTCAATCCAGCCACCAATCATATGATTGAAGCAGCTAGTGGGTGCACCTTCAACAATAAGACACCTGAACTGGCTCAAAATTTGATAGAAGACATGGAAGTGAATAACTATCAATGGACTACCGTGAGACAGAAGCCAAGTAAGCCTGTCGCAATGTATGAAGTGGATGTCTTTACTGCCTTAGAAATTCAAGTTGAGAAGCTTCACCAAAAGATGGACAACCTTTCCTTAGCATCACCCTCCATGGTACCTCAATAATGGGGCCCTTCCCTTGCTGGAGTGCCTTGTAGTGAACCTCAAGTGCAAGATCATGTTGACTATACGGGTAATAATACTAGACCACCTTTCAATCCAGCAAACAACCCATATAGTTTTATATATAATCAAGGATGGAGGAACCACCCCAATTTCTCTTAGGGAGGGCAAGGCAATCAAGGCAAGCAACCTATGTTTAGACAACAATAATAACCAGAGCAGAGGAAGATAACATTGGAAGATGTACTTACCAAGTTCATGCAAACTACTGATGTTGCCTTCCGGAATCATGAAGGCTCAATTCAAAATTTGGAGAATCAGATTGGACAACTTGCAAGGATGGTGTCTGAAAGGAAACAAGGAACACTTCCGGGTAATACTGAGACAAACCCAAAGGAGCATGCAAAAGCCATCCAATTGAGGAGCGGAAAGGAGTTACAAGACCCAAGTCTTACAACCGAAGCACCCCAAGAAGAGTCTAGCGGTGAAGCACAGAACGAGATGAACGTGAAGCCAATGGAGTATCAACCAGGAAAACCATATCCTGCAAAGCTGAACAAGGAGCGCATGGATGCACAATATGGTAAATTGTTATCTATGTTTTAACAATTGCATGTTAATTTACCTTTTTCTGAAATTATTCAAATGCCTAAGTATACAAAATTTTTGAAGGATTTAATTTCTAATAAAAAGAAAAAAGAAGAATTATATTTAGTCACACTTAGTGAAGAATGTTTCGCTATTTTACAAAACAAATTACTACAAAAACTTAAGGATCCCGATTCATTTTCAACTCCATGTTTAATCGGTGATTTAAAAGTTAATAAAGCTTTAGCGGATTTAGGTGCTAGTATTAATTTAATGCCTTATAAACTATATTTGAAACTAGGTCTACGAGAACTTAGCCCGACTAGAATGAGTATTCAACTAACAGATCGGTCGGTTAAGTATCCTAGAGGCATATTTGAGGATGTATTGGTTAAGGTAGATAAGTTTATATTTCCTACTGATTTTGTTATTCTAGATATGGATGAAAATATTAAGTGCCACTCATACTAGGTCATCCATTCCTTTCCACATCTAGAGCTCTTATTGATATTTTTGATGGTAAATTAGTTTTGCGAGTAGGGGAAGATGAAGTCACTTTTCAAATAGGCAATAATATGAAATATTCCTTAGATAATGATGATTATTGCTTTTTTACTCATGGTGTTGATATTTTTTAACTTTTATGAATTCTAATTTTTGTTACCGGGATCCTTTACAAATTTGCATAAATAACTATTATATAGAAGATTAAAAGAATGAAGAAATTGTTGAAAATTTATTTTTTCTAGATAATTTTGTTTCGATGAATAGAACGACTGAATATAGTTTGATTACTGAAGGAGATCATGAAGTTCATAAGAATAATACTAAGGATCCACCAGTGGTAATACTTAAAAAATTAACAGATCATCTTGAGTATGCGTTCTTAGGAACTAATTCTTCATACCCAGTTATTATTTCTTCTAATCTTTCTAATACTGAAAAGGCTAAATTATTAACTGTGTTGAAGAAATGTAAAGGTGCAATAGCATAGCAAATATCTGATATTAAAGGTTTTAATCCTAGTGTTTGCACTCATAAAATCCTTTTAGAAGAAAACTATAAATCTTTTATTCAACCGCAACGTAGGCTTAATCCCAATATGAAAGAGGTAGTGAAGGCTAAGATTGTTAAGTTATTAGATGCTGGTATGATATACCCTATTTCGGATAGTTCATGGCTTAGTCCTGTGCAGGTCATTCCTAAGAAGGGTGGTCTTACAGTGGTAGCAAATGATAGGAATTAATTAATTCCAACATAAACCGTAACGGGTTGGCATGTCTGTGTTGACTATAGGAAGTTAAACGATGCCACAAGGAAAGACCATTTCTCTCTACCTTTTATTGACCAAATATTAGAATGATTATCAGGATATTCTTATTATTGTTTTCTAGTTGGACTTTCTGGGTATTTCCAAATTCCTATAGCTTAGAAGACCCAGAGAAAACAACTTTCACTTGCCCATTCGGTACATTTGCCTATAGGCGTATGCCATTCGGTTTTATGTAATGCCCCATCTACTTTCCAAAAGTGCATGTTAGCCATCTTCAACGAGTATGTTGAAGATATCATTGAAGTGTTTATGGATGATTTCTCTGTGTTTGGAGATTCGTTTGATTTGTGTTTGAATAATTTAGAGAAAGTTCATAGGAGGTGTGAGGAAACAAACCTAGTGCTTAGTTGGGGAAGTGTCATTTTATGGTACAAGAAGGGTTAGTATTACGCCATAAAATCTCTATCCAAGGAATTCAAGTTGATAGAGCCAAAATAAAAACCATAGAAAAGTTACCACCACCAACCTCTGTTAAGGAAGTGAGAAGTTTCTTAGGACACGTCGGATTTTACTGTCGGGTCATTAAAGATTTTTATAAAATTGTTAAACCACTTACTAGACTTCTAGAAAAAGACACACCTTTTATTTTCTATCAAGAGTGTCTACATGCCTTTAAGTTCTTAAAAGAAAGATTAATTAATTCTCCTATTATGATCGCACCTTATTTTACTCAGTCGTTCGAGACCATGAGTGATGCTAGCAGTTTTGTGGTAGGAGCTATTTTAGGACAACGCATAAACAAACACTTTCATCCAATATTTTATGCTAGCAAAACACTTAATAATGCATAGGAGAATTATACCACTACTGAAAAAGAACTCCTAGCAGTGGTTTTTGCCTTTGATAAATTTAGATCTTATTTAACATTATCTAAGGAGATAGTATACACAGATCACTCTGCCCTTAGAAATGATAGACAAAGTGGAAGGAAAGCCTCGTTTAATTCGTTGTGTTCTTTTATTGCAAGAATTTGATTTAGAAATTTGGATAAACGAGGAGCAAAAAACTTAGCGCCATATCATCTATCACATTTAGAAAACCCACTATGAGCAATGTTAGATGAATCTGAGATTTCTGATACATTCCCTGAGGATTCGTTATTTTCCTTATCTACAAATATCAATCCATCCATGGTTTGCCGATTATGCAAACTATCTCGTGGTTAAGGTCCTTCCAAAGGATTTTTCATATTAGCGGAAAAAGAAATTTTTCTCTTACTTGAAATATTACTTCTGGGAGGACCCGTTTCTTTTTCGGATATGTGCAGATTCTATTATTCGAAGGTGTGTATCAGTAGAGGAGGGTTGGAGAATCCTAGAGCAGTCCTATTCAGGCCCTACTGGTGGTCATTATGGAGCAAATCGTTCTGCCAAAAATTTTCTTGACTCTTGTTTTTATTGGCCCCTTCTATTCAGGGATGCCCAAAGGTATGTGCTTTCATGTGATTTTTGTCAAAAATCATGTAATATTTCTAAATTACATGAAATGCCACAAAATTTTATTCTTGAATGTGAAGTATTTGATGTGTTTGGAATTGAGTTTATGGTACCATTTCAAGTTTCGTATGGGAATAAATATATTTTAGTAGTCGTAGATTATGTATCAAAGTTGGTTGAATAGTAAGCTTTGCCCATTAATGATAGTTGAGTAGTAATTAAGTTTTTGAAATCTATATTCACACGATTTGGCACACCACGTGCACTTATTAGCGACAGGGGTTCACATTTTTGTAATCTACAGCTAGACAAAGTATTGCAGAAAATTGGAGTCATGCATAGTATAGCTACATTGTACCATCCATAAACTAATGGTCAAGTTGAAGTATCAAATAGAGAACTTAATAGAATCATAGAAAAATCTATAGAAGGGAATAGGAAGCAATGGTCTAGGAAACTAAATGATTGTTTGTGGGCTTATAGGACTGCCTTCAACACCTATAGGGACCACCCCCTTTAGATTAGTCTATGGTAAATCTTGTCACTTACCTATAGAATTAGAACATAAGTCGTATTGGGCAATATGCTCTTTAAATTTTTATACTAATTATATAGGGGAGAAACGTAATCTTCAACTTAACGAATTAGATGAGTGGAGAACTATGGCCTATGAGAACTCCCGGATTAATAAGGAGAATGCTAAACATTTCATGACTGCCACCTTTGTAAACCTAAGACATTCCAAAAGGGTCACCAAGTCCTCCTTTTTAATTCCAGACTACGGTTATTCCCAGGGAAGTTAAGGTCTAAGTGGTCCGGACCCTTCCAAGTTAAAGAAGTCTTTCCCTATGGCACCGTCGAGCTAACTCACCCTGAGAAGGGAGATTTTAAAGTCAACGGGCACCGGTTAAAACTTTACTATGGTGCGCTTCCTCAAGACTTTACTCGTCAAGAAACATGCCTTCATCTAGACTAGGAATTCATATGTGTCGTATGATTTTTCTATAGTTTATAAAAAAAATTTAGTTAAATTTTAACACAAAAATTCGTAATAAAAATCACTTAGGAGGAATCTAAACTTTAGAGGGGTACACGGCCAAGCACACGCCCATGTGCCTGGCTGTGTCCATAACACACCCAAGGACACAGCCGTGTTCTATATAAAAAAATGAGTAAGAGTCATTTTTTCCGAGAAGGACACGACTGCGTACCCGGCCGTGTGCACAGCCGTATTAGTCACACATCCACTCACCCAGCCGTGTCCCATATAAAACCTGGGAAAGGAGTCATTTTATCACGAGCACAACACGGTTCAACACACACCCGTATGTGTTGTCATGTTCTCAAGCGCGCATTTACCCATTAGTAGCCAGAGAAGGACACGGGTACACACACACCTGTGTTTGTGCCCGTGTGCATATTCTGAATTTGACCAAGTTTATACAGAGCAGGACACGGGTTTACACCCAGACGTATTTGGTGCCGTGTCATATTTGACGAAACCAACCAGAGGAGGACACGGCTTGACACCCAGCCGTGTTGGTGGTCGTGTGGACTTTAGTGCTCGGAAAATGTATCGGGACACAGATCTCGGACACGGCCATGTTGTTGACCATGTCCATCTGGCGTGCAGTTTTCCCTCCGTTTGACCACACGTCTCCTTGGAGGCCATGTTTCCCGTAGTTATTGATTCCCAAACACGGGTGCACACATGCCCGTGTGTCCACCCGTGTTCATCTTCTATATATAGGGGGCCAACTTCTTCTTCTTAACCCTCATCCCCATCCTCCCCATTTTCATTTCCTGCTCCTTCTAGCCGGCTACAACATCCTCGCCTTCAATGTTCGTGGATCCACTTCCTTCTTCTACAAATCATTTCTCCTAGGTATAATTTTTGGGTTTACGTTCTTTTAATTTGTTTGTTTTTTGTTCTTCTTCTCCACTCTATTCTCTCCTTTTGTTCTCCCTCTTCAAACAAAATAAACATCCTTCTATATCCGCAGATCATGTCTTCAAGCCGTGCCCAAGACGGTCGGCGACGTCGCCCGGAACTCCAAGCATTGTCTACAGAGAAGCGCGACAACGTTCCACTGCTGGAATTCACGAATCAAGCGCATAAAAAATGCTACAACCGCCTACAATCGAAGAAATTCAAGGACATTCGCTTGAATGACTGGGACGTCTTGGAAGAAATAAGTCTAGCGGGAGATGTTAGAGAGTTAATATTTGTAGTGGGGTGGAAAGAATTTCTTGTTATAGAGGAGCTAGGCTTTAGGGAACTCACGCTCGAGTTCCTGTCTACTTTTTATTTAAACCTTAGACCTTCCCTCGCTGAGCATGGAAACTCGCAAGAGGGAATCATCTCATTTAGAGTGGCCAGCACTTTTCATACGCTCACCCTCCTCTAGTTCACCCAATACTTAGGGGTGTATGTAGGAGTCGTTCTTCTCTATTACCGCCTACTATGACCTTCATTTTGATCTCCCTAACCATGACCAACCCGGCCCCATCTAGGCTTGGCTTACTTTTGACCTAAACCAATATGAGTACAAGAGGTCTAAGGCCTCCATGCTGATTTCTCCTGCCCTCCACTACATCCACCACCTCCTTAGTCACACCTTGAGCAGTCGGTGCAAAAGCTCCAGCGTTGTTAGTAGGAAGGATATCGTATACCAATATAGCATTTCATCCCGCTATCATGTCCACCTAGGTTACCTACTTGCCCAGTTCATCATTCACCAGGCGTATAACTCACGTATCGGGTCTATTTGTGTATCCCCCTACATCACGCGCCTGGCGAAGAATATGGGCATATTCTCGTCTCTTTCCCCCATGACCGTGGTGGCAAAGACTGTGCTTATCACCATGGCCAGTCTTTGATCCCTACGCCTCATCACCTCCCGTCAGGGCCGGGGCGAGATTACTTATGCCATTGCAAGACGTGGACCTCAGGCGGCTTCCAACGATAATGACGATGACGAGGTCGATCCTGACCTCGATGAGCCGTTGATTCCCTGAGCCCACTCTACCTACACTCAGGGCGAGTCCACTATTGCCCAGCCTCCACCGCAGTCTCGGTATGCATGCGAGTTATAGCAATTCTATGATACCCAGCTCTTGCTGCGCCTTATGAGTATAGAGCAGTCCCAGAGGAGGACGAAGGATGCCAAGTTTAGATGTGGGCTCATTTGTTGATTTCTAGCACACCACGGACATCTCCTCTCCCACCTCGCTCTCAGGATGATCAGGATGGCCCTCCTGCATATTTCTGATATAAACCACTGTGTATTTGGACATGTAGTTCTGTCGAATTTCTTTTTCCACTATATTATCAGTTTATTTATATATTATCACATTTGTCCTTTTTACTGTGTGTGCCCTTTTATATTCATGATAGCCTGCTTGTTATATTCTGGTGAAATTGCTCTCTCAGTTTTTTTTTGCATTGCCATGAGGACATTGCAATTATTTAGTCTGGGGGTGGATGTTCTTTAATTATATTATTTTTGTGATGGACATGATTTCAATTGATTATTCTCTTACTATTATAGTACTCATAAATTTTTTTTAATTTCCCTAAACTCTCATTAATTCATTTATTTGGGATTATAACTACTTAATTTACGTTCGCATGCTGATTAAAATGAATTGAATTAGATTCATTGAGTGTTCAAATTTGTTGATTAGTAATTACCTATAGAAATTTATTAGCCTAATTTTCTCTATATAATTCATTTTTAAGATTAGTCCTCTATATTATTAACTATCAATCACTCCATTTTAGAAAAAATAATTATTTATAATAAAGCGAGTTGATGAGTGTAACATTTAAATAATTTTGTATTAGGGAATCAAGAAAAAAATTACTCTTTATTGATGTCCAGAATTTACCCTCTAGCAATCCTCAAAACATTCGCATAAGTTTTTTAATGAGGGCAGAAATGACTTGGGCCTCCTTTTTGATAGTTTGAGCCTTTCAATCCCACAACCTTTAACATTATACCCTTGCACACCTAATTTGGACCTATTCTCTATGCCTTTTGATACTCCACCACTAAAATTCACCAAGGCCAATCCTTACCTATTATCACACCTATCATTGAGATCTTCATGAAATGAGTTTATTCATAGTGATATGTGGCCTAAGTGCGTGTACACTTGCACCCACTTGGAATGATTCCTACTATGAATCCCCTAAAAGAAAAAGATAGTGATATGTGGCCCGAGTGCGTGTATATTGGCACCCACTCGAAATGATCCCTACTATACACACTTGGTTAAAATAAAAATAAAAATATAGAGTTTCCATTAAAAAACATGGGAAGTATAATAAGTGCAAAGTATGGGGGTGCTCTTATAATATTGATGTATGTTAAGGTATTTACCATACAAAGGGCTCAATTGTGATCTAGGTGTGATAAAAACCTTTAAATTTATTAGATTACCCAACCTATAATTGTCTATCCTAAAACAAAAAGGTTACACCACCATACAAGACCTAAGGATCTAACCTCAGTAATTCTAACTAGTGCCATGGAGAGGGTGTCAAAAGGTAAGTGATAATACATTTTGTAGCCTAAACTATTATCGTATTTTTCTAGTTTATAATGTACAAATCATGTCTTTTTAGTTTATCTTTTATCCTTTTTATGTAAATATTATTGCCACTAACATTTTCTTGTTCTTTTGCAGGTTTTCAGAAAATTGGTCAAAAATGACCTGACACACCCTCTGTCACGCCCTCCCTGGGCGTGACCTAAGGCGTGTCACCCGATCCCGAGGACTCCTGCTGGAAGGGACAGAAAAACGAACAAAATGGCTGTCACGCCCCCTTGACACGCCCTCCCCGGGCGTATCGTCGGGCGTGACCATGGGCGTGTCGACCGACGTACAGAAGCAATCATCCCTCCCGCCAGAATCCAGAGCCCGAGGTCAACTTCGTACATGTTACGCCCCTGACACGCCCCCCCTAGGGCATGTCGTAGGGCGTGACCAACCCGAGAATTTTTCCTATAAATTCAGACCCCCCCTTCCATTTCAGCAAGCTTTGGTTGAGTGGGGGAGGTGCTGCCCCTTTGTTTCTTGATCTTTTTTATGCTTTTCTCTCTCTCTCTCTCTTTGTAATTTTTGTTTAACCATAGTTTAGTTTTTAGTTTGCCTTAGCTTTTGTTGTAATCTTGCTTTTCCTTATTGCTTAATATAGGGCTAGAATAGGACTTTAATTCATGCACTTGTAATTTCAATTTCATTAGTGTAACTTGCTCCTTTTAATTAATATAAGTGCTCTTCCTTTACTAGTGTTCCTTTTATATGCTTTACTACTCATCCCCCCTCCTCCACTCCATTATGATTAACTAATCCTCCTTATACTCGATCTTGATGATCCGAGGTTAGAGCGATTAAGTTATGATGTTTTAATTAATCTTTTCTTTTTAGGTTAGGGCCTTGAATTACTCTTGATTAATCATGGGTTGGAGGTATATTATTGATAAATACCCTCCACCTTTTCTTTCATTCTGGTCTGGCTGAGAGGCCAATAGAATGAAGTGAGCATTCAAGAGTAAAGGGAGTTGTACGCACCCCTCGAGAGAGGCAGACATCCAAATCTCCCGGATTGGAGTAAAATCCAATAGTGGGGTTCACCGCGTAAAGCGAGTTTTAGGCCTCCGATTTAGACGAGAGTCAGTCGGACCTTCCTAAACTCAGTTGGGCACGACTTCGAGAGAAGTGTGTTCAAGCTTTAGGAACCTCCACGATCAAGGACCTTTATCCTATTAAGTTTAGATTTTTATCTCATTTTCTTAATCGTCTTTAGCCGAGGTGATTCTTGATCGAGTGCATTTCCATTTCATATTTTCAACCTTTCGTAGTATTCGATTTACTTAATAGCACTTTATTTAATTGCGGGAGTTCTCTTTCTAATATAGCTTCACTTCCTTCCTTGCAATTAGATTTTCTAAAACCCTAGTTTTCCGTCGATAAGATAATAGTTTTCGTGTGAGTAAGCATACTCAAC
Source organism: Platanthera zijinensis (assembly GCA_039513925.1). NCBI lineage: Eukaryota > Viridiplantae > Streptophyta > Magnoliopsida > Asparagales > Orchidaceae > Platanthera > Platanthera zijinensis. The sequence goes on along the minus strand of CM077085.1, from coordinate 196,897,033 downwards.
ATTTCCCGGATTTCAATACGACACTTGTGTCCTCTAGCTACAATTCGATAGGTATACTTGCCTCATTGGGTTGCTAGTTCGGTTGCGTTTATTTTCATCGAACCCTAGCGCGCAACAAGTTTTTGGCGCCGTTGCCGGGGAACCAATTTTCGTTGATATACTGAAAACACGAACCTATTAATTTTATCTCTTCTCTTTCTCATCCTCTTTCTTTAAAGTTTTAAAAATAAAAAAAAATTATCACCGCTCTTAATAGTAACCAACTTCACAATTTTTCTACGCCACCTAATTCTCTCGAATAGGGCAAAGGGCTTTAAGCGCCACTATCTTGTCTAGTATCATGCGAACCCTTCACGGGGTTGTCCTTGGGAAGTTAGGGAGTTAATCTATAAAAAAAATCTATTTCAAAAAGAAAAAAAATTCTAATCTAGTTTTTTTTTCTAGTTTATCCTTTTTCTCTTTCTTTTCTTCTTTTCTGTTCTTTTAGTGCATGACCCGCGGGAGTCCGCCGGTTATTTTGGACTTGGAGCACGAAATTGAGCGTACTCTTCGGAGAAGATCGCGATTTCAAGGTCCTACTATCCAAGTGACGATTGAGGACTCCGAGTCATTTGCTACTTTAAGAATGGAAGAACCCAACGTAGATGAGGTTGTGCAAAGGACTATGTCCTATTATGCACTACCGAACCTCAAGGGAACAGTTCAAGTATAGTCCGCCATGCAATAGCAAACAATAACTTCGAATTAAAGCCTAGCATAATTCAAATAGTGCAGCAATATGTGCAATTTGACGGACTTCAAGATGAAGATCCGAACGCACATATAGCTAGCTTTCTTTAAATTTACGACACCTTCAAGATAAATGGTGTCACAAATGATGCAATCAGGCTAAGACTCTTACCCTTCTCTCTAAGAACCAAAGCTAAGTAGTGGCTTAACACTCTACCTAAAAATAGCATAACCACCTGGAATGAATTAACTGAAAAATTTTTGGCAAAGTATTTTCCGCCAGCTAAAACTGCAAAACTTAGGAACGATATCTCTGCCTTCGGACAAATAGACTCTGAAACCCTATATGAAACCTGGGAGAGATTTAAAGATATATTATGATGATGCCCACATCACGCGCTGCCTGTATGGTTACAAGTGCAGACGTTCTATAACGGGCTAAATCAAAGCACGTCAAATGATAGACGCAGCTTCTGGCGGTACTTTAAATCATAAGACCCCGGAAGCCGCTCTTGAGATTTTTGAGGACATGGCAATGAACACTTAACAGTGGAATGTGCCTAGGTCCCGCCCAAACAAGCCTGCAGGTATCTTTGAAGTGGACAACGTCTCCCAGCTCGCTCTGCAAGTAGAAATCCTAAGCAAAAAGATAACGGAGTTGACTGCTGCCTCCGCCCCTCAGGTATGGGAATCTACAACCCCGACTCCAGAACATTTAGATTATGTTAATAATATGCCTAGAACTGCTTTTAATAATTTTTCTGCTGCGAATTTTCTTCCTCCTGGTTTTAATTTTCCGAATAGTTAAAACCCTGCTTTAAGAAATCATCCGAACATTTCATGGAGTAATCCATCTAATGCGATGTGCCCACCACCGCAAAATGATTTTTCTGCACTAGCACCACCACCACCTCTTCAAAATTATCCAAAACCTCCAAGCTTGGAGGAATTACTTTCTCAATATAGCACCACAAATGACGCTACTATAAGAACTTTAACCGGAAGCGTAAAAAGTCTAGAAAATCAGGTAGGATAGCTCGCAAAAATAATTTTTGAGCGACCCGCAAGGTCTCTTCCATCCAATACCGAACCCAACCCGAGAGAGCAAGCGAAAGCTATAACTCTTCGGAGTGGGAAGCAAGTCTCCGGTATGGTAAGTGAAGAGCCCGAGGCAAGCTCCGCTCCTACCTTTAAAAATCAAAGCTCCGCTCCCATTTTAAAAATTCAACCCTCTGCCAAAGAAGTTATCACCCCTGTTTTAGAAAAAAATCTCACTCCACCACCCATCTTCAAAAATAATTCAACTCCTCCATACCCCTCCGAACTTAATAGACAACGTCAAGATGATCAGTACTCCCGCTTCTTAGAGATCTTCAAGCAAATCCACATTAATCTTCCCTTCCACGAGGCTATTTCGCAGATGCCGAAATACGCCAAGTATCTTAAGGACTTCCTCACCAACAAGAAGAAGTTAGAGAATCTTTCGCACGTCACGCTAAACGCCGAGTGCTCTGCTGTTTTAACAAACGGTTTGCCGAAGAAAATAAGTAACCCGGGTAGTTTCTCTATCCCGTGTGTCTTCGGTGATCTTTTTGTTAAACACGCGTTAGCAAACTTTGGCGCGAGTATAAACCTGATGCCCTTTTCGTTGTTTAAAAAGCTTGGAATTGGTAGCCTTAACCCCACGCGTATGAGTATCTATCTAGCCGATAGATCCGTCAAGTACCCGTTAGGAATAGTGGAGGACGTTCTAGTGAAAGTCGACAAGTTCATCTTCCCGGTGGACTTTGTCATTTTGGATATCGAAGAAGACGTCGAGGTTCCCCTGATCCTTGGCCAACCCTTCCTTGCCACCTCCCGATCCATCATTGACGTAAGCAATGGTAAGCTCTTCCTTCGATTAGGCGACGACGAAGTCACTTTTTCTATCACACCTTCGATGAAGAACACCCTAGCAAATGATTACTCTTGTTTTTTCGTAGATGCCGTGAGTGATGAATCTTCCTGCTGCCTCTCCGACTTTGAAAAGGAACTTTCTGATTTTTGTTTTTCTTCTTCTCTTCCCGCTGAATCGCTGCAAGGAAGTGATGAACCTTCTGATTGTCTTTTTGAGTTTGAAAAAGAATTTTCTGATTTTTGTTCTTCCCCTTTTCTTCCAACTGAATCACTGCAAGAAGCCTTCTTGGCTGCTAGCCCCACCCCTTATTACGTTCCTTATAAAAAAGTTTATGAAGATATTATTTTTGAGAAAGAAAGAATATCTAAATCCTCTTATGAAGAACCCCCTACCCTAGAACTTAAAGAACTTCCTGAACACCTTAAGTATGCTTTCTTAGAAAAAGATTCCAAGTTACCAGTTATCGTTTCGGCCTACCTCACGGATACGCAAAACGATAAACTTCTTCTAGTTCTACGTAAGCATCGTCGGGCTATTGCTTGGCAAATTTCTGATATCAAGGGCATAAGCCCATCTTTCTGTACCCAGAAAATTTTAATGGAAGATAATTCGCGTAACTCTATTCAACCTCAGCGCCGTATAAACTTGAATATGAAAGAAGTAGTTAAGGGCGAGGTTATGCAATTATTAGACGCAGGAATTATCTACCCTATTTCGGACAGTAAGTGGGTTAGCCCCGTTCAGGTAGTGCCAAAGAAGGGAGGGATAACCGTAGTTAGTAATGAGAATAATGAATTAATCCCGACACGGACAGTGACGGGTTGGTGTATGTGTATAGATTACCGTAAGTTAAATGACGCCACCCGCAAGGACCACTTTCCTTTACCGTTTATCGACCAGATTTTAGATCGATTATCCGGCCATAGCTTTTATTGTTTTCTCGATGGCCTCTCGGTGTACTTTCAAATACCCATCTCTCCCGAGGACAAAGAGAAAACTACGTTTACTTGTCCCTTCGGCACCTTCGCTTATCAAAGAATGTTGTTTGGATTGTGCAATGCGCCAGCTAAATTCCAGCGATGTATGCTCGCAATATTTGACAAGTACGTAGAAAGCATTATGGAGGTATTTATTGACGATTTCTCCGTGTTCAGCGATTCTTTCGATAGATGTTTAGAAAACCTCGAAAAAGTCTTAGAACAATGCGAAGAAACTAACCTTGCCCTAAATTGGGAAAAATGCCATTTTATGGTGAGGGAAGGGTTAGTTTTGGGTCATAAAATTTCTGCTAAAGGTATTGAAGTAGACGTTGCCAAGATAGAAGTTATTGAGAAGTTGTCGCCGCCTACAAACATAAAAGCTATAAGAAGTATTCTAGGCCACGCTGGCTTTTATCGTCGTTTTATAAAGGACTTCTCCAAAATCACAAAGCCCCTCACCCATCTCTTAGAAAAAGACGCTCCATTCATTTTTGATGACTCTTGCCTTTCTGCCTTTGAATTAATTAAAGAAAAGTTAATTAACGCACCTGTTATGATAGCTCCGGTGTGGGACCTTCCTTACGAGATTATGTGCGATGCGAGTAGTTTTGCAGTGGGAGACGTATTAGGTCAACGCATATCTAAAAACTTCCACCCCATATATTACGCTAGTAAAACCCTCACATCTGCACAAGAAAATTACTCAACAATCGAGAAAGAGCTCTTAGCTGTAGTATTTGCATTTGATAAATTCCTCCCTTACATTACACTTTCAAAATTCATTGTTTTTACGGACCACTCGGCCCTCAAGTACCTTCTTGCCAAAACGGATGTCAAGCCTCGCTTGATTCGCTGGGTCTTACTCCTCCAGGAGTTTGACTTAGAGATCCGTGATAAGAGAGGAGCCGAGAACTTGGCCGCCGACCATCTATCCAGATTAGATAACCATCTATCCTTTGTTCGCGCACATCGCCAACTATCTACTGGCCCGGGTGCTCCCAAAAGAGTTCTCCTCTCAACAAAAGAAGAAATTCTTTTCTGAGCTAAAGAACTACTTTTGGGAAGACCCGCATCTTTTCAGAATTTGTGCGGATCAAGTGATAAGGAGATGTGTTTCTTATGAAGAAGGAATTGATATTCTAAAACATTTGCATGAAGGTCCGACAGGTGGGCACTATCAAGCTGCTCGCACCGCTCACAAGGTGCTTTGCACGGGTTTTTACTGGCCTAGCATGTTTAAAGACGCGCAAGCCTTTGTGAGCAGGTGTGATAGTTGCGAACGCTCGGGCAACATTTCTAATAAAAATGAAATGCCGCAAAATTATTTCTTAGAGTGTGAAATTTTCGACCTATGGGGAATTGATTTTGTTGGCCCCCTTCCTTCTAGCTTCGGAAACAAATATATTTTAGTTGCTGTTGATTATGTTTCACGATGGGCTGAGGCCCAAGCTCTTCCTACGAACAACTCCCGAGTTGTAGTCATGTTTTTAAAAAGATTATTTTCTAGATTCGGTACGCCACGCGCGATCGTTAGCAATAGGGGTTCCCATTTCTGTAACGCACAATTTTCAAAAATCCTTACCAAATACGGCGTTACGCATAAGCTTTCCACTGCCTACCACCCCCAAACTAACGGACAAGTCTAAGTAGTTAATAGAGAAATAAAAAGAATATTAGAAAAGACTGTTTCAACTTCTAGGAAAGACTGGTCAGCCAAACTTGACGATTCTCTATGGATCTACCGAACAGCGTACAAAACCTCCCTCGGATGTACTCCGCATCGACTGGTCTATGGAAAATCGTGCCATCTGCCCGTAGAGTTATAACACCGCCCCTTTTGGGCCTTAAAATTTTTAAACTTCCATCCCCGTTCAGTCGGTGACCTTCGAAAATTTCAACTAAATGAACTCGATGAGTGGCGCCCTTATGCTTATGAAAATAATAAACTTTATAAAGAGCATACGAAGCGTTTATAAGATAAACACTTAAGGCACCCTAAAAACATTAAGCCGGGCGACCAAGTCCTTTTATATAATTCTTGTTTATGTTTATTTTCGGGCAAATTAAAATCTCCCTGGTCTGGCCCGTTTTCTGTTTTAGAAGTATTTCCTTATGGAACTGTTTTAATTTCTCACCCTGATAAGGGTAATTTCAAAGTGGTCAGCATCTTAAACTGTATTTCTCTGGTGATGATGATGTCAGTCCAAACATTATTAAGTTTCTTCTTCACGAACTTAAACTTTGAACTTTTAATTTTTGTTAAAAACAATTTTATGTCTGGACAACAATATTTTTGGGCAATATTATTTTTTGATGTGTCGAGCTCAACGACGCTTTAAACAAAGGGCGCTCTTGGGAGGCAACCCAAGTTTTCTTTTTCTGTTTTCTTTATTTTACAATTTTTGACCTCGGACGGCTCCGACAAGCTGAAGCTTCTGTGATCGCCTGCTTCAACGTTGCTGAATCCATCACGAAGTCCAAAGAAGACATTCGGGGGAGCGGCATCACTCAGCTTTTGCTGCAAATAAATCCGGGGAAGTACCTGTCTTTCAATTCTGTCTTTCAATTCTGTAGTTTATTTTTCTCTCCTTCTCCAATCCCCTTCTTTAGCCATTGAGGACAATGTCTATTTTAAGCTTGGGGAGGACTTCCTCCTTCATTTTTGCTTAGTGTACAAATTTTTCTTTTTGTATATATTTTAAATATTTCCAAAATAAAAAAAATGAATATCTTAAAATTCCAAAAAAAAGAGAAAAACTTTTTAAAAAAAAGAGAATATTTAACAAAATTTAAAAAAATTGTGTTTTTGAATAGTTTAGACATTTTGGTATTTCAATAGTACCCCTAGATTTTGTTTTTGTTTTACTCAAAATCTCCTATAAACAACTTTGTTAATTAAAATATTTCTAATCGTTCTTTTTAATTATGCTTCACAAGTAAAATGTTGGTCATGTTGTGTTTCTAATTCACGGTAGCATGTTAAGGTGAAATATTTTTTCTAAAACTCGCATTTCTATTATGGTTTTTTGTTTTTTATTTCCTTTACTTTCTCAAAAATTCATCATCCACTTTTTTCTTTTTCATTTTTGAATAATTTTTGTAAAGTCAACTTTTGAATAACGTAGTAGATGTGAACGATCCAACTCACCTATTATTTCTATTTTCAAGTTAATTTCATCAATCTTCTTTTATTATCTAGGACTCGCTTTTTGAAATTTTTCAAACCTTTGTTTTAAATAAATTCAAAAGCGTCAAAATGATTTAGGCCATTTTTGTTTTCGTTTGAGCTTTCCTGCCAACCTAAAAACTTTTACCACTAGTTAGCCGTTTTTGAGCCTTTTTCCGATTTCATTTGATAGCTCCTCCCTTCATTTCATTTTCACCAAAGCCAAAATTTCCAACCTATCGAATCACACTAGCCTTTTTGAGTTTCATAAATTATTTTGAAAATTTTAATAGGATATTTTGTGATTTTTGTGGGAGAAAGGTTTTTGAAAAAAAAGTATGCTCAAAAGTTATGTTTATTTCTTTTTGGCCAATTCAAAAAGAAAATAAAAATATTTATGGCCTTTGTTTTGAAAAAAAGAAAAAAAATGGAAAAAAGAAGAAAAAAAAATGTATATATATTTTGTAAGAAAGTTTTTGAAACTCTTTGCTTTGGTTTAGTGTGATTTTAAACTTTAACGTTTATCTTTGAATTCCACTCCCAATTATATTCCTAAACCAAACGTTTCTGTCCTATTTAAGTCCTTTTCATTCACGCTTTTTGATTTTTATTTAACAACTAGGAAAAGAAAAAAGTAAATCAGTTTTAGTTTTGGATTTAAACCTAGATTTTTGTTAATTAAATTGATATAATTATAAAGTGTTGCTTGGATCTAGTAACAACTCAATGCGTGTTTTTCATTTTCATTGCTTTTCTTAAGTCTATTTAAAGAATTTTGTTAAATTTTTGGATGATTTGTTTTTATTGAGTAGAGTTTATAAAAGTTTTACCATACCTAAATAATTGTTTTAGACTTATATTTCACCTTTTCCCTGCTTAGAATTTCGCATAGTACTTGTCTAGGCATAATTAAAACTTTTTGATTAGTCCTTTTTATAAATATCTAGTTTTTATATTTTTTGCTTGGGGACAAGCAAAACTTAAGCTTGGGGGAATTTAATAATACGTTTTGTAGCCTAAACTATTATCGTATTTTTCTAGTTTATAATGTACAAAACATGTCTTTTTAGTTTATCTTTTATCCTTTTTATGTAAATATTATTGCCACTAACATTTTCTTGTTCTTTTGCAAGTTTTCAGAAAATTGGTCAAAAATGACCTGACACGCCCTCTGTCACGCCCTCCCTGGGTATGACCTAAGGCGTGTCACCCGATCCCGAGTACTCCTACTGGAAGGGACAGAAAAACGAACAAAACGGCTGTCACGCCCCCTTGACACGCCCTCCCCAGGCGTGTAGTCGGGCTTGACCATGGGCGTGTCGCCCTTTGCCGCAAAGCCTGCCGCCGTATTGAATGCAGGTTCCGCCACAGCACGCAACAGTATTGTCACGCCCCCCGTCACGGGCGTGACATGGGGCATGAAATCAAATTTTCCGACGACTGATGGATTTCCGACCAATGATTTCGAAATGACGTGAGTGTCACGCCCCCCTACACGGGCGTGACCATGGGCGTGTCGACCGACGTACAGAAGCATTAATCCCTCCTGCCAGAATCCAAAGCCCGAGGTCAACTTCGTACATGTCACGCCCCCTGACACGCCCCCCCCCCCCTAGGGCGTGTCGTAGGGCGTGACCAACCCGAGAATTTTTCCTATAAATTAAGACCCCACCTTCCATTTCAGCAAGCTTTGGTTGAGTGGGGGAGGTGCTGCCCCTTTGTTTGTTGATCTTTTTTATGCTTTTATCTCTCTCTCGCTCTCTCTCTCTCTCTCTTTGTAATTTTTGTTTAACCATAGTTTAGTTTTTAGTTTGCCTTAGCTTTTATTGTAATCTTACTTTTTCTTATTGCTTAATATAGGGCTAGAATAGGACTTTAATTCATGCACTTGTAATTTCAATTTCATTACTATAACTTGCTCCTTTTAATTAATATTAGTTCTCTTCCTTTACTAGTGTTCCTTTTATATGCTTTACTACTCATCCCCCCTCCTCCACTCCATTATGATTAACTAATCCTCCTTATACTCGATCTTGATGATCCGAGGTTAGAGCGATTAAGTTATGATGTTTTAATTAATCTTTTCTTTTTAGGTTAGGGCCTTGAATTACTCTTGATAAATCATGGGTTGGAGGTATATTATCGATATATACCCTCCACCTTTGCTTTCATTCTGGGCTAGCCGAGAGGCCGATAGAATGAAGTGAGCATTAAAGAGTAAAGGGAGTTGTACGCACCCCTCGAGAGAGGCAGACGTCCAAATCTCCCGGATTGGAGTAAAATCCAATAGTGGGGTTCACCGCGTAAAGCGAGTTTTAGGCCTCCGATTTAGACGAGGGTCGGTCGGAACTTCCAAAACTCAGTTGGGCACGACTTTGAGAGAAGCGTGTTCAAGCTTTAGGAACCTCCACGGTCAAGGACCTTTATCCTATTAAGTTTAGATTTTTATCGCATTTTCTTAATCGTCTTTAGCCGAGGTGATTCTTGATCGAGTGCATTTCCATTTCATATTTTCAACCTTTCGTAGTAATCGATTTACTTAATAGCACTTTAATTAATTGTGGTAGTTTTCTTTCTAGTATAGCTTTACTTCCTTCCTTGCTATTAGATTTTCTAAAACCCTAGTTTTTCCGTCGATAAGATAATAGTTTTCGTGTGAGTAAGCATACTCAACAGTTCCCGGATTTCAATACGATACTTGTGTCCCCTAGCTACAATTCGATAGGTATACTTGCCTCATTGGGTTGCTAGTTCGGTTGCGTTTATTTTCTTCGAGCCCTAGCGCGCAACAGTAAGCTCATGACTATCAATATTGGTACCTATAAGTATTGAAATACTAATGCATATCTTATTGAAATTATTATTTTCTCCCCACGATTGTTATGGAAGACTATACTTCTATTTCTATAAAGAGTGAAAGATAGTTAAAAGATATATTGGAGGAATTTTAAGATAAAGGTATATTTAGAAAATTCTGCTACATTATTTTATATACGATTACATCATCAAAGTTCTCTTTAAATTCATAGCAACTAGTGTGCGGAAGCAAAATTTTTTATTGGTAACCCAAGTGGTTGAAATAGTTTGCTTAGGCACAAACAAACACTCATGTCTGGGGATATTTGATGAGTACAATTATGATAGGCTTTTTACTATCATAATTGTAATCATGTCCACTATTTTCTACCCCCTCTATGTAGTAATTGCGTGAGATTAGTTAAGAATTTTTATTATCATGAATAGTAGAGCACATTTGGAGTTTCTATTATTTCATGTATTGAGCAATTCACTTATTACATCATTTTCTTAATGCAGGTATTGCAAACCAGTGGAATTAAAAGTCTTGGAGAAAACAGAGGAGTTCACGGATCCAACATGGTTGATGACAGGACAAGAATTGGGCACTCACGGGTAGGAACACGACCATGTGCCTACCCGTGTTCTATTTAGGATGGATCCGAATAATTGGAAGACAAGTCAGAGAACCACATAGGTGGGAACATGCCCCTGTGCCCACCCGTGTCATTTTCCGGACAAATTGAAGAGATGCTTCCAACCAACCTGTGTCTGAAGAACATGAAGAACAACACGGCCGTGTAATCCAACACGGCCGTGTCACCACCCATGTCATATGACACGTCCCACGTCCAGACACGCCAATTCGTGTGGAACCACCCTAGAACCATCAACACCACTTGTGACACGGACGTGTTGGAACCCGTGTCCGACCCTATTTGTAAGGAGACTATAAAAACCTGTGTGAAAATTTTATTCTGGACTTTTGGATCATTTCATTTGGACCACTTCTGGAGGACGAAAGTGGAGCACCCAAGAGAAGGAGGAATTGAAGGAGATTTTTGTAAGCGTTTAATCTTTCATGTATCTCTCTTAATCTTTCCTTTCTCTTGGTGATCTAACTTTATTTATCTTTTATTTCGCTTGAATATTTTATTTGAACAATTTGGTAATAATGTATCTTCGTATTTTCATAAAATTCGTGGTATTTTATTCGTATATAGGCTTGCAAACATTGAGAATTATCCTAGTTATGAATTTTGGTTTTGTTTTACATGAATTCCAAACTTCTAGATTGAGAAATTGGATGCTTGTGATGATGGTTAAATGTTCATATTTGGGTATTATTCCTCTTTGTATTTCAACTTTCATGATCGAGAGATATGCTGTTTGGATAATTATAATACGGATAAATGGGTTCATGGTACTTTAGAGATATGATTTTATGAATTTATGTAAGAGATAGGGTAATGTATTTAATATAGATTTGAGTGTTGTAAATTGTTCGAGAGAAAATTTACTCAACTAAGGTTAAGATTTTGAATTGCTCGAGAGAGAATTTGATAAATGTTTAACCATTGACAATACAATGAATTTGATTGTTTTGTTTTTTCATGATTACATATAATTGAATTAATAAGTAATCATGTTCATGTGAATGCTCTTAGACTTTCAGTCTTTTATCATCTTTAATCCTCCAATGTTACTTTATCCAAGTAGTCATAGTTAGGTTTATTTAGATTAAAAATCAATTTTAATTATAGGTATGATAATAGAGTAAGGGTGAGTACGAGTATTTTAAAAAGCCCTATTGAATACGACATGAGATGTAGATTTCTCCTATACTATGATTGATAGGTGCACTTGCCTGAAAGATAATTCAATCTAGTGTATGCCCATCTACAGAGTTAATTCTAAAGTGTAGAATGAATCTGCATCAAGTTAAACATACTCAGTCAAAATATCACCAGGTTCCCTCACACATAAACGCCAGAGGATAGAAGCTCATAAAATGCTTCAACTGCCGCTCATATGCTCGAGGATCAACAGCCTCAAAAGGTGTTGGTCGTACAGCAACCCGTTCTTGCACCACTGCCGGCTGCGCTTACCCAATAGGCTATACATGAAACCTGGCAAATAGCGCCTCAACAACTAAGCGGGTTGTTTTCGTAGAAGGAGGTGTGGGCACCAAAGCTGGTGCCTCACTCTCATAAGAACGCTGGAGCTTTGATTGCCCAAAAGCACTACGAGTCACCTATAGGTGAACCATGACACACTTTAGCGACCTTGCACAAGCAATCACAATAATATAGGAATGCGTAGGTTCCTCAAACAAGAATATTTAAATTCCTTAGTGGACATTCAAGAGTTCATAAATGTTAAAGCGGATCGCACTTACACATGCTCGCCACCCCACAAAAGAATTCGACCACGAATTTGAAAGAGGAAGACCGAGACAAGCTGATAACATAATGTAATGACTACATCCGTTAAATAACATATAATAGAAGGTCCGGCCGGAGCCCCACATTAAATGCAAAAAATAGGCGGCGAGGTCACAAGTTAATACCAAAACAGGTACGCATCCTAACACAGAGTATTCTAGCGGAAGCTTTTAATGATAAACTGAACTCAAACCATAGATGTCCACTATATATAAAGAACCTTATTTATATATACACACGAAGGAATGTACAACACATACTCAAGTGTTTGGCCTTAAGGCCTTACAATTATGCTTCACATATGTGGATTACAAACATAGGCGCGCAGGCCGGCCACACATGAATATAACAAAAGCCTTTACTCAGCCTTCGAGGGCCAGCAGCAGCAGCACCAACAGTAGTAGGGGCTTCATCACGTTATTTACTGCTCGCCTCTCCAGCACCTGCACAGGGACAGCCCACCATGTTGGTGGCAAACAAGGCAACTGTCAGCATTCAGCTGACCAATTTATAGCAACCCTACCATTTTTTCGGGTAGTGGTATTCCTTCCAAGCAGGCATAGCTTTCACAAGTAGATATATCAAACAATGTGCGCTCACGCAAAATCAACATATCACAACTATCAGCCACGCAGCCCGACGATCCGTGCACTCAGGGCACATTATTGGTATACCGTCTAACTTGGGTCCCACCACCATTCGAGGTCTAAAAACCAACAGTATTGAGCATTTAGTCTTAATGGTGCGCATGCCTAAGACTCTCATTATGCGCTCCAACGATACTAATAACTAGGTCTACAAGTTAGTTGGACATAACACAGGTATGGATCTGCCACCCCCATTGCTCAAGTCGTCATGCCATCAACGAATACCGAAGTACTCATGGCCTATTTATATGAGCGGGTCGATTTCACCTTTCTTGTTCGACACGAAGCCTTTTGAAGAGCTCGAAGCTCACAATAGCCATACTGTCCACCAAGGACTGGCTTCACAATCAAACAAGGGGAGATAAAGCCAGCATTCCACGCAGTCGCTTGGCGGGTTCAGTAGAACTCACTTTCTGCACCCAAACTCACCCAAACATGGCATACAGTGAAAGAAAATGGAGGAGATAATATATGAATAACTCTAGAGGGGGGGGGGGTGAATAGAATTTTTCAAAAACATTTTATCTTTTTACAAATATTATGTTAAGTATCAAAGTATGTGATTATATATATATATATAGCTAAGCAAAAATATCAAAGATAAAGTAAAAACTATACTAAGCTAACCACAACACAAGCACAAAGGAAATAGTAAGCACAACTCCAGACAACAAAAGAACTTTATAGTGGTTCCCCAACTAGGTATACCCACTCTTCTACCACCCTTTGTAGGAATCCACTACAAGTTTTGATCAGGTGACTGCCACCAATATATCTATTTTTAGGGAGATATAGCACCCCTTTGAGCTTTTGACCAGGTGCCCAAAAACCAACCTCAAGTATTTTGGAAGGAGACTTGCAAACCAGTCTAACTTTTGAAGGGAGTTAAAACCCTGTACAGAGGTGGAAGGAAAAGTTGATGAGAGTCTTCTCTTTTCTCAATTAACAAACTGAGAAGACTTTGTGGATTCAGAATGTTGTCAAAGTTCCCCTTGAGATGTTGATGGTTCAGGATGAGAAGCTTTGCTAAGGGTGAGGTAGGCCTTCCGCTTTGTAAGACAAGATCCAGGAACTCTAGACAAATGGAGATTTGTTGTCTCTGTAAGATCCTGAAAAATAAGAATAAGAAGACTCTGGATATATTATTGTTGTTATTCTTCCTTCTTCTTTCAGAGCACTGTAAGAATAGAGATTGAGAGCAGCTCGGAAACAATGAACCCGAGAACACTTTTCTTCTTCCTTCCTGCACTGTACTGTTAGAAACTATGTTGTGCTTTTCTCTATAAAAACTCTTGTGTCTGGTATGTCTCTTTCTGTGTTTTTGTGTTGTTGAATGATTCTTTCTAACCGAGTATATCAAAAATGAACAGCAAAACCTCTTTAGTGAATTCAAATCATGCAATAAATGCGTTGTTATAAAACTTGGAAGGAAAACGGCAAGCATGCCTTTTCAATATTCATTTCCTCATCTGTCCCGAGAAATATGTCAAGTAAATTCTCTAATGAATACCATAATCAATACTTCCATAAACGGATATATTCTTAGGGAATATAAGCATTGATTACTCAGCGAAATTACGAATTAATATAAGAAATCAACAGATATGGAAAGAATAAGGAACAAAACATCTTACGGTTTTTGTCGACCATAGAATAGATTTCGTCGAGCTGCAATCGGAGATCGTCGAACTGAGAAATCATGTTCTTCGACTTGAGCTCTACGAACTGAATACTGAATAAACAAAACTGAAACTGTGCTCCAAGTTCATCGACCTAAGAATCTGCTCTGTACTGAATTATCGTCGAAAACAGAACTTGAATCACAAGAATTAGTAGGGCTGATAAATAGACTGAGAGAAAATGTCGACCACAGAATAACTTCTTCTGAAGGATATCATCGACATTAGTTCTATGATCATCTTGCTCAACTTAGAAAAGGATATCCAAGTTCTTCGAGCTGAGTTCGACGAACGTCAAACTAATTTCCTAGACTGCATAGAATCTTCTTAGGCTTCAATCTGAGGCACTCTTCAGGCAGGTCCATGGAGATAAACTTTGGAGGACTGGCCAAAGACCTAGAAAGAAAAACACTGAACCTGACTATACAACATGGGTCAATAAGCCTAAGAAGTAAACCTAGCCCAAATCAAAATAGGGGTTCCAACAATCTCCCTCTATTTGGGTGAGGTTACTTCATAAAACAAATAACAACAGAAAATCATAGCAAAAGATATAGAGCTGATAGAATAAATAAGCTATCAGCAATAATAAAAGTTATGGGCAGATATTGTTTAAAAAATAATAAAAACAGATAGCAAAAAAAATAAATCAAGGGTCCTTTGGAGGAGCAAAAGGTTTTGCAAATAATATGGTTCTGTTGGGATCTGTTGTTTCTTTTAGAGTCATCTTCATATCTGCATAACCAAGGGTCTTCTGGGTAATAGCCCTTGGAACTACAGCTTCTAGATGGAGATTCATGTATTCATCAACATTGAATAACTTTCTAATCTGGTATCTCTCTAATTCCTTCTTCCTGTAGGAAGACATTGTTGGGAACTGAGAGGCATCCTTGCCTTCTTCTCTGGCTTTCCTTATCTTAGAGAGCTACCAGCTCATTGAATCTTATCATTCTAGTTTCGATGTCTAATTCAGGATCATATGTTATAATGGGAGGACTCTCTAGGCTTTTTCTTTTTCTAAGAGAGAAAGAAGCTCTAGGAGGGCTGAACTGCATAGATGGAGGAGGAGCAAAACTTCTAGAAGAGGAAGAGTGTTTCTGAGGAGGATACCTGCTTCCAGAAGACTGAGAAGCTCTTCCTTGCCTGGAATAAGTCTGAGTGACATTAGAAGATCTCTGGAAAGCAAGTCTAGTTGCACCAGCAGCTGGAGGAGGAGGAGGAGGACCTCTTCCATACCTTTTTGAAGGAGGAGGGGGAGAGTATCTCCATGATTTCTTCCTAGCTTTTTGCTCATTCTTTGAAAGATTCATCCAGTGAGGAATACCTTGATAAGGCTTGATCTTATTGATAATATAAAAGGGGATATCATTTTTGGGATTAGGCTTGGGAACTGGTACTGAAATTTTTTTCTTAAGCTTCCTTTTCTTTGAACTTAAATCTTTTTCTGAATCATCATCATCATCATCATTAGAATCTTGGAAGTCATAAAAATCATCTATTTCCTTGAGCTGTTCTGCTGTAATCTGGGGAGGAGGAGCCTGAGGAGCAGCAGCTTGAACTGGGATTGGAGGAACAATTTCTGCTTGAGGAGGCATAGCTTGCACTGGATTAGTCATAAATACATCTTCGTAATCCTCTGATAGAAAGGACCAGATCAGGCAAAGGAGAGTCATCCATCACATAAGTGGGAGGAGACATAACCTTGGGCTCAGCCTCAGATATTTTCTTAAGTACAACTATATTTGGCTTAAGGATTACATCAAAAATAGCCTTAATAGTAGCTATCATCTCTAGGCTAACAGGAGGTGTATAACAAACAATATATGTACAATACTGATTGGAAACAAATGAAATAACATTTATGTACATTAGGTCAAAAGAACTCAAAACTGAAAGCATATAAACATCAAGAGATATTAAACAGTCTCCAGACTAAATGTCCAGATCTATTTCAGATGTCTCAAAGTCTTTATCCAAAAATTCAGGAAGTTCTGCATACAGTTCTGTATCATGTAATTCTGTATCAACAATATCTTCACTTGCTATTGTTATTGTTGCTGCTGGATCTACTACTTCATTGAGTATCTCCCCCTGCTAGGTTTTAGTAGGCACTGAAGCCAGGCCCCTAACAGAAGAAGGAGGGACAGGGAGGGCACAAAGCTGAGCAGCAAGAGTAGAGATGGAAGAAGTAAGAGGTGAAATAGTCTCTGCTATCAGTTATTTTAGAAGGGGTCTGATGGATTCTAATATGGAAGAATAGATGGTGAAGGGAATTCTAAGAATTCTAGTGGGGTTTGGGTAAAGACAGATGGATTGACAGTAGAAGATAAGGGTTGAGAATCGAGCATTTGCTCATCTAGAGGGGATGGAGAATGACTTGGAGATGAAAGAAGATTGAATGATGGTAAGGATGACAAATTTTGAAGTGGAGGTATATCTGCAAGATGGGAAGGAAGGGGGTGTTGGAACACCCTATTACTATTTGGACCAGGATGACTATATTTCTATAGGGATTGTGTGCTGTGACCTCCATGTTGTTATAAAGGTCACATAGGCTAGTTAGAGTAGTCTTCAGCTCGACGCATAGTCGACTTCAGCTCGACGCAGAGTCGATCTCAGCTCGACGCAGAGTCGACCTCTGCTCGACGCAGAGTCGACCTCAGCTCGACGCAGAGTCGACCTCAGCTCGACGTGGAGTCGACCTCAGCTCGACGTTCCGTCGAACCCAGTTCTGCTTACAGAAAACACTCTCTGGCCGACGTGTGTCGTGCTCAGATCGACGTTTTTCTGTGAGCTCGACGCCTTCCATACTTCCGTCGATTTTGGATAGGAATTCAAATTCCTTCTGACAGACAATTAATGCTGAAGATTTATTGGCCATTACAGCATATCTGGTGCATGGCTCAAGGAATTTTCTAAGGAATGTCTGCCTGTCATTTCCTTTGAGGCATGGACAGTTAAGGAAAGCAATTAATGCTGTCTTCCAACGGCTATCAAAGTAAAAGGAAGAAGAAGACTCAGATATTCATTCATTTTATTTAAAAACAAGAACAGCATACAGAATACAGAATAACAATACAGGACTTTAGTTGCTCTCTATGACATTGTGTTGAAAAGCTAACTCACAGAAAATCTGATTGCTTCAGACACCTCCATCCAACTCTCTTGGATCATCCTTTGCTGGAGCAAATCAGATCTTTGAAGACCTGTCACCCTTGTGCAGAGCTCTCCTTCCTGAACCTCATCTTGATCTCGGGGGAGCTTTGACAACAACTTCAGATCCACTTCTGCTTCTCTTTGCTTGTTGAATAGAGAAGACAACATCATCTCTTTTTCTTTTTCTTTCTGTACAGGGTTTTAACTCCCTTCAAAAGTTACTTTTGGTTTTGTTGAAACCTGGTCAAAATCAGCTCTGTTGGTTTGTGAGAACCTGATCAAAAACTCTCTGGTGCTCAAGACACCTGATCAACTCATCTTGAAGTGGATTCCTATCAAGGGTGATAGAAGAGTGGATGTACCCAGATTTGGGGAACCACTATAGCTCCTTGTGTCGTCTGGATTGCTTATGCTCCTTGTGTTTTGCTTTGTGCTGTGAATACCTTTTTACTCTGATTATTTACTCTAGCACCTTACACTAAGTAAATTCAAACCTTCTCTACACACAAGTTTTATTTGGAAAATTATTTTAAATAACTCTATTCACCCCCCTCTAGAGTTAGGAGTGATCTTATCCTGCACTTTCAATTGGTATCAGAGCCAGGTTGATCATTTATACAGGCTAACCCCTGGATCAAAAGATCCCTGATAAGATCATTTCTCTCAAAGGATTATTTTCCTTAGTTTTACTTCTCTTTAAAACTCATGGCACAAAACAAGGACCTTGCTAGCACCAGACCTCCTATGTGCAATCTATCTAAGTTTGCACTATGGAAGGCAAGGATTAGTCTTTACATGAACTCTTTTGATGAAGACATTTTTAACTCTGTGTTGACAGATTGTCCAAGACCTCCCACAGGAACAAGCACATCAGCTGTTCCTCCTCCTTCAGGAACTGATGCTGACATAAAGAAGTGGAAGGCAGCAGATGCTAAAGCCATGAACATCTTGGCTCAAACCATGTCAGATGACATTTTCCAGAAGGTAGTTGAATGCACTACTGCCAAAGCAATCTGGGAAAAGCTGTCAGAAATTGTATCAGGTTCTGCAGATGAAAGAAAGGATAGGAGATCCTACCTCATCACCCAGTATGAGAATTTCAAGAAGGCAGAGTCTGAGTCAGTTGCTGACATGTACAACAGACTGAGTCTGATCATAAGTGAGCTTAGATCACTAGAGAAGGACATATCTCTCACTGAGATAAATGACAAAATACTGACTTGTTTCCCTAGCTCTTGGGACTCAAGAATATGGTCAATTAAAGATGGAAGAAATGTCTGTGAGTTATCCACAGAAGCTCTTCTAGGGAAGCTCAAGAGTTATGAGCAATTCATTAAGAAGAGAGAAGAAGAGCAGAAGACATCCACACCAACAGAAAAGGTTGAGAAAACCATTGCCTTCAAAGCACAGGAAGAAGAACCTAAAGAAAAGGTGTTGGGAAATGAAGAGCTTATGAGCCTACTGGTCAAAAGGTTCAATAAGCTGAATAAAAGGAACTTCAGAAGATGGTCATCCAAAAACAAAGACAAGACAAGGTATGACAGATCTACTAATAAAGATATTATCTGCTTTGGCTGCAGGAAACCAGGACACATTTTCCCCAACTGTCCAGAAAATCAAGATAAGGACAGAAGGGACAAGAAGGAAAGAAAAGATAAAAGGAAGGATAAGGAGTCAAGGAAGCACTATGACAAGCCTTCCTCCAGCAACAGCAAGCACACCAGAAAAGGATTTGTGGCTGAATCCTGGAGTGACTCAGATGAGTCTGATTCATCATCCAGCTCTAGTGATGATGAGGATGATGCAGAAGAAAAAGGATTCTGCATGATGGCCATCAGTGCATCTCAAAAGAACACTAATTCAGAGCCTGATGCTGACTACCTATCTGATCAGGAACTTACTGAGGATCAGGTAATAGATTCATTTGATTTTACTTCTGATGAATTTAAATCTGAGTTCAAATCTATGTGCATTGACTTGATTGAATCTCAAAAGTTGATTAAAACTCTCAGAGAACAATTAATTGAATGCAAATCCATTAACTCAGATAATCTTAGACTCTTAGAAGAGTTGAAGCAGTGTGGGGAGGAGATAGATTCACTGAAAGGTGAGCTATCTAAGGCCAAACAATTTGAAGAAACCCTTAATGGGAGAAGTATCAAATTGATGGACATCACAAGTACAGTGAACTCAAGATTGAATGGTTCACTGGGCTTGGGTGCTTCATCCAGCCAACCCATAGTGCTGACAACTCCAATCAAATTTACCAGTGAGAAAGGTAAAGGAGTCTTGATAGTGGCTAGGAAGAATGCTGACTTAACCCAGGAAACTGGACAAAAAGCGTCGAACGAAGCTCGACGGACGTCGACCAGAGCTCGACGTAATCGCAAGAAAACGTCGAACTCAGGTCGACGCCCTCTACCCTCTGAACAAAGCAAGACCTTGCCGTCGAACGGAGCTCGACGCACTCACTTGAGTCCGTCGACCGAAGCTCGACGTGCGTCGAGCCGAGTTCAGAGCAAAACCTAGTTCTCAAGGGTTAATTCAAATTTCAATTCTAGCTCCACATCTCATTACTTTAACCCTTATGCTGAATGGATCATACCTCCTAGGAGATATCATCCTGTAGGCTATAAGAGTCAACCTGAGATGTCCTTCATTTCAGAATTTAAGGGATATCAACCTAGGCCCAAGGTTAACTGGGTCAAAAACAAATAAGCTGTTTTTGTGCAGGTGAAGACCTATCCAGCATCAAACCATCAATGGTATCTGGATAGTGGGTGCTCAAAGCACATGATAGGGGACAAGGACAACCTCACTTCCTTCAAAGCCAAGCTTGGACCCAAAGTAATTTTTGGAGACTCAAGCTTTGGAACTACAAAAGGATATGGGGCAGTCCAAATTGGCTCAGTCACTTTCAAAAAGGTGGCATATGTTGAAGGACTTAAACACAACCTGATAAGTATCAGTCAATTGTGTGATGAAGGATATCAAGTAACCTTTAACAAAGCCATATGCAAAGTCCAGTCAGTGGACAACACAACTGTGTTGACAGGTAACAGAAGAGGTAACATTTACTTAGTGGATTTTCATTCACCTGTAGTAGATATTTGCCTGTTTAACTCCATTTCAAAACCAAACATCTTGTGGCATAAAAGATTAGGACATGTGAACCTTAGAACCATTGCTAAGTTATCCCAAGACAACCTTGTTAGAGGACTACCTTCTGGTCCCTACAAGAAGGAGGGACTTTGCAAGGCATGTCAATTAGGCAAGCAAACTAAAAACAGTTTCAAGTCACTTAATAAGAGTGACTCACCTAGAATTTTGTACTTACTGCACATGGACCTTTTTGGACCAATTAATGTACAAAGCCTAGGAGGGAAATCTTATGCTTTAGTAATTGTAGATGACTTCTCAAGATTCACTTGGGTGTTCTTTCTGAGGAAGAAGTCTGATAACTTCAAGATTTTGACAGATTTTCTCAAAGGCATACAGATTGAGTTCAATACTCACATTGCCCTGATCAGATGTGATCATGGGACAGAGTTTGATTCTCTTCTTATGCTAGAGTTCTGCCAGAATGAAGGTATCAGGCATACTTTCTCAGCTCCCAGAACTCCTCAACAAAATAGGGTAGTTGAAAGGAAAAATAGAACCCTTATTGAATCTGCCACAACATTGTTGACAGATGCTCACCTTCCTCTAACCTTTTGGGCAGAGGCTGTGAACACCTCCAACTATGTTCTGAATAGAAGCCTGATACATAAGCTAAAGGGTAAGACTCCCTATGAGTTACTCAAAGGGAAGAAACCTAAAGTAAACTACTTCAAAATTTTTGGTTGCATTTGTTTCATTCACAATAATGACAAGAAATACCTAGCTAAATTTGAAGCCAAAGCTGATGAAGGAGTGTTTCTGGGGTACTCCTTGACTAGCAAGGCTTATAGGGTTTTTAACAAGTGCACAAATAAAATTGAAGAATCCATGCATGTTACATTTGATGAAACTAACATGTTTTATAAGGAGAAGGAGACTTCTACCATAAGCAATTTGCAGGAACACTCAATTTCAGAGAATCTGAGGCAGCTTACCATCACAGACAAAGGGTCATCACCTTCACCAATTCAACAAGTCACTGAACTTAGTGACAATGAAGAGGAATTTCAAGTTCTGGAAAGTTCAAAGGGCCAACAGAGTGAAGAACCAGTTGTTGTTCCACAAGAGGAAACAACAACACAGGTTGGTGCATCATCAACACCCCTTGTTGATCTAGCAACAACAAGAGATCACCCAATCTCACAAGTAATTGGAGATATCTCAGTGGGTGTGCAAACAAGGAATCAAGTCAATCAAAATATTATGCACACCTGCTTTCTTTCTCAAATTGAGCCTCAAACCATACAAGATGCAGAGCAAGATCCAAACTGGATCATTGTAATGCAAGAAGAGTTGAATCAATTTGAGAGGAATAAAGTTTGGGAATTAGTACCAAGACCAAGGAACCAGCAAATTGTTGGAACAAAATGGGTATTCAGGAACAAATTGGATGATCAAGGAATAATTGTGAGAAACAAGGCAAGACTTGTTGCACAAGGATATTGCCAAGAAGAAGGAATTGATTATGACCAAACCTTTGCACCAGTTGCAAGGTTGGAGGCCATAAGAATCTTCCTTGCATATGCAGCTCACAAGAGATTCAAGGTATATCAGATGGATGTCAAGAGTGCATTCCTCAATGGAGACATCAAGGAAGAAGTCTATGTAAAGCAACCTCCAGGTTTTATCTCTCCAACTTTTCCTGATCATGTATTCAAACTGCATAAAGCTTTATATGGTCTCAAGCAAGCTCCTAGAGCATGGTATGAGACCTTAGCTTGTTTTCTGTTGGAAAATGATTTTAAAAGGGGTAGAGTAGACCAAACTCTTTTTGTTAGAACCCATAGGTCCCACACCCTACTAGTACAAGTTTATGTAGACGACATCATATTTGGGTCTACTGATTCAAACTTATGCAAAAAGTTCTCACAACTTATGCACTCAAAGTTTGAAATGAGTAGCATGGGTGAGCTTGCTTTCTTTCTTGGATTGCAAGTTAAACAACATGTGGATGGCATTTTCATTTCTCAAACCAAGTATGCAAGAGAACTGGTTAAGAAATTTGGAATGTCTGAAGCATCCTCCATGAAAACACCTATGCCTACAAATGCTGTTTTAGATGTTGATGAATCTGGAAAACCAGTTGATCAGACAAACTATAGAGCAATCATTGGCTCATTACTTTATCTAACAGCTACTAGACCAGATATTATGTTTGCTACATGCATTTGTGCTAGATTCCAAGTAAGCCCTAGAGAGTCCCACCTCACATTAGTTAAGAGGATTCTTAGGTATGTAAAAAGTTGTCCTAATCTAGGTCTCTGGTATTCACATGACTCAGGATTTGATCTAACTGGATTTTCAGATTCTGATTATGCTGGATGTAGAGTAGACAGGAAAAGCACCAGTGGAACTTGTCAATTCCTTGGTGATAGACTTGTCTCCTGGTTCTGTAAGAAACAAACCTCTATGTCCACATCAACTGCTGAAGCTGAGTATATGGCTGCAGGCAGTTGTTGCTCACAGATTTTGTGGATTCAAAACCAGCTCCTAGACTATGGCAACAACTTAGAGATGTCTAAAATCTTTTGTGATAATACCAGTGCAATATCAATTGCACAAAATCCAGTTCTCCATAGTAGGACTAAGCACATAGAAATCAGACATCACTTCTTAAGGGATAATGTAGAAAAGAAGAAAATTGCACTAGAATACATTTCCACTGAATTACAGAGAGGAGATATTTTCACCAAACCCTTGGATGAAAAGAAGCACTTCTTTTTCCTCAATCAGTTGGGAATGCTAGATGGAGACAGCTTAAAATAAAACTCCAAGATTTTGAAACCCATAACAAACAGGAATAGGAAAAATTTCATTTCAAAATTTCCTGTCTGAGTGGTTGTTCTGAGCTCTGAACTAAGCTCGACGCTGCGTCGAACTGCGATCGACAGTCCGTCAAACTCCAAAGCGTCGAACGTCGAACTCAACTTCTAGCGTCGAACTAAGTTCACAGCTCCCTGGCTTCTTGAGTTTCTCTCTCCCCGGTTGACGTCTTCGTTCAACGTCGACCTGAGCTTGACGTATAGCATCAGCCCAAGCGTCGAACGTCGACCTAAGCTGGACGCTGTTGAGTCGTTTCAGTTCTCCTAGAGCCCTTGAGCGTCGAACTGAGCTCGACGTTCTTTCCTTTTCTGCGTCGAACCCTAAGTATAAAATCATTTTTCTCCGTCGTTCGCAGTTGCGCATTCATATTTCTCTGCTCAAGCTTTCTCCCTCCAAATACTATACTTTTGATCTTGGAAGGTATTCTTTCTTTTGCAGGACAATGGCAATCACAGCAGGAGCTCTGGCGGCCATGAAGTTCGACTCTGGTTTCGACATTGACTTCGATTCTTTTGATGGATCTCCACAACACTTTCTGGATATACTGAATCTTTTCAAGGAGCAGCAACTAGTCCACTTTATGTCTACCAGGATACCCCTTCCAGAATCAGAAATTAAAGAATGGTGTCTTACAGCAATCGTTTCAGATAACAACTCTTTGACTGGGAAGATTTCAGGAAATGAGGTAGCCATCTCACCTCAAGTCATTACAGAAGCTTTCAACTTTGCTGCTGGAGATGATGACATAGAACTATCAGTGGAAGAGTATACTTTGATGCTGGACAGGATGGGGCATGCTGCTGGTAACCCCTCTAAACTCCTTAAAATTAACCTAGCAATTGAGTATAGGTTATTAGCAGATATAACTAGAAAAGTGATCTGTGCAAAGAGGACTGCACATGATGCAATAACAAGGCATCAGTTTTGCCTTATGGCTGCACTAATGGATAAGAAACATCCCAACTGGGGATTAATTGTGTTTGAAATGCTTAAGAAAAAGTTGGATAAAAACTCTGTCCATTTTGGAAGAGTTCTTGGGTTGATTCTCAACCACTGCTGCCCCCAACTGCTTGTGTCCTCAAAGAAGCACATCAATGCTTCCAAGAGGCTCACATGTGCTCTAATTGGCAAATGGGACAGGAGAATTGTGAATCCCAGGGCTGCTGCAGCAATGAAATCCTCTGCAGACACCAGGACTGTAGAGGTCTCTCACCCTCAGTCCACTGGTCCAGAAGTAGGGACCATGCCAGCCCCCTCTCTCACCCTTCTATCCACCTTCATCCCCTCAACCACAATTATCTCATCCACTCAAACTCTCCCCTCCTCCATATCTATCATTGCCTCCTCTCTTCCACCTCACACTACTTTCCTCCCCATAAACTTGGATTCCACCCCTCATGAGGATCTCTTTTCTTTTGACATGCATGAAGACTCCTTCATGGATGCCTCTACCTCCTCTCCTCATGACTTCCACCATCCCTCTACTTTTTCAGACTTACTCTTCTCCTCCATTCAGGAACCAGTTACACCTCCACTGTCTACACCACCCTCCACCTCCTCTATATTCTCAGGTTCTGCTACTCCCTCTACCTCTACTCAAGTTCCACTTGAGCAAGTAGCTCTCTTGCCCTTGGTCAATCAGATCTTTGATCTCTTGGCCCCTAGGCTCTCCTCCCTTTTGGATGCCAAGCTGGCTCCTCTCCTTCTTTCCTTGAGAACTCTTTCTGCCTCTGTCTCCTCCCTTTCCTCTCAGTTGGCATGCCCTTCTTCTGGGGGCCTAGAGTCAGCTACCACTGATTCTAGGCAGGGGGAGATGTCAACAGAAGAAGAGCTGCCTCCTTCTTCAGTTCAGCTTGCTCAGACTTATTCAGAGACAGTATCAGTTGCTTGTTCAGAGACAGTGTCTGTTGCAGAAGATCAAATAGTATCTGAGGCCCCTCCTCCAGTTTCAGCTCAGCAAATCAGCAGTGCCTTAGACATTCAGTCTTTGGCAGCTTCTGTTCAGAGCTTCTCTCCTCCAGCTTCAATACAAGAAGACCTACCCATGGCACCTGAGGCTCCTCCTCAAACAGAAGAACAGCTTCAAGAAGATCTGTCCAGGGCTATTGTCCCTTTTCGGAAGGCCTTGACTTCTGATATAGCAGTGGTAGCAGTGGCTCCTGCTAGTGTTGAAATTGATTTGTTAGCTCCTGTTGAGACTTCAGGTGAAGTGATTGAGACACCTGATGCTGCAGAGGCCCATATCTCCCAAGCCCTTCAGGAACCAGCCTCTTCAGCCTCTATGGCTCCTGAGGCTGTGCCCTCTCCTGCAGTGGTTGCTTCCTCCTCCCCACTGACAGCAGAGCTTCCTTCAGTCTCCTCCTCAGCAGCTCCAGCCTCCATCAGCTTTCCCATCTCCAAAAGAAAGTATATAGATCCATATGAAGAATCACAAAGTTCTGAAGATGAGTTTGCTACAGATTCTGATGACTCCTCTGCAACTATTGCAAGGAAGAGGAAAGCCAGATCAAAAGCCATGAAAAGAGTACCTCCTGCCAGAGCTACAGATCATGACATTCCCTATTACATCAAATATAATTGTGAAATCACAGAGCCATGGATGCAGTACTCTCAGAATCAGAGAAAAGCTATGAAACAGAAGAGAAAATTCAATGAGGGACCAACTAAACCAGTCCATCAGCCTCCACCTCCACCTCCTCCAGATGCAGGTGCAGGTACTAATCTATCTTCCTCTTCAGCACCTTCAGCTCTACATGGAAAGACTTATCAAGCCAGAAGACATCAAGGAGATAGCCAGCAAAGGGGAGGTCAACAAAGAGGAAATTATAGAGGCAGGCAGTCCAGAGGAAGATCAGGCTCTCAACCTTATCAAAGGGGAAGATCCATTGATCCAACCTCTGGGCCCTATCCTTACAGGCCTAGAGTTGACCTCACCCCAAGAACTTCTCAAGAAACATCCTCTAACAAATTTGAACCTGCAGTACCTTTTGAAGATCCCACCAAAACTCCTGCTTACTGGAAAGCTAGGATGACAGAGATGGCTGCTCTAAATGAAATTAACAAAGCTAGAGAAAGAGGACTGGACACCTCTCATATCAGTACTATGTCAGAACAAAGAAGAGAGGAATTGGAAAAGTATAGCTCAAAGAAATTTTTTGATTCAGACAGATACATGGAACTCCACCCTGCAGCTGTACCACCCAGTGCTAGAGATCAAAAGTCTTTAGGTGCAGCTGATGACTACAGATCCAAAAAGGAAGCTTCCAATCCAAACAGAGAAATCATCTTCAAAAAGAGTGATCAAGACAAAGCATCAAAGGACAAGTAAAGTAAGGTACTCTAACACTTTCTATATACTGGACTCAGGACATTTGAACAATTCTGCTGCTATATAGTGTTTTATATATGCTGCTTATTATTCTGTCATGTCTGGCTGTATTATATTGTGTTGTATCTGCTTTATTTTTTTCTTTGAATCCCTAAAATTCATGTAAATAGTAATCCTAATCCAAATAGGGGGAGATTGTTGGAACACCCTATTACTATTTGGACCAGGATGACTATATTTCTATAGGGATTGTGTGCTGTGACCTCCATGTTGTTATAAAGGTCACATAGGCTAGTTAGAGTAGTCTTCAGCTCGACGCATAGTCGACTTCAGCTCGACGCAGAGTCGATCTCAGCTCGACGCAGAGTCGACCTCTGCTCGACGCAGAGTCGACCTCAGCTCGACGCAGAGTCAACCTCAGCTCGACGTGGAGTCGACCTCAGCTCGACGTTCCGTCGAACCCAGTTCTGCTTACAGAAAACACTCTCTGGCCGACGTGTGTCGTGCTCAGATCGACGTTTTTCTGTGAGCTCGACGCCTTCCAGACTTCCGTCGATTTTGGATAGGAATTCAAATTCCTTCTGACAGACAATTAATGCTGAAGATTTATTGGCCGTTACAGCATATCTGGTGCATGGCTCAAGGAATTTTCTAAGGAATGTCTGCCTGTCATTTCCTTTGAGGCATGGACAGTTAAGGAAAGAAATTAATGCTGTCTTCCAACGGCTATCAAAGTAAAAGGAAGAAGAAGACTCAGATATTCATTCATTTTATTTAAAAACAAGAACAGCATACAGAATACAGAATAACAATACAGGACTTTAGTTGCTCTCTGTGACATTGTGTTGAAAAGCTAACTCACAAAAAATCTGATTGCTTCAGACACCTCCATCCAACTCTCTTGGATCATCCTTTGCTGGAGCAAATCAGATCTTTGAAGACCTGTCACCCTTGTGCAGAGCTCTCCTTCCTGAACCTCATCTTAATCTCAGGGGGAGCTTTGACAACAACTTCAGATCCACTTCTGCTTCTCTTTGCTTGTTGAATAGAGAAGACAACATCATCTCTTTTTCTTTTTCTTTCTGTACAGGGTTTTAACTCCCTTCAAAAGTTACTTTTGGTTTTGCTGAAACCTGGTCAAAATCAGCTCTGTTGGTTTGTGAGAACCTGATCAAAAACTCTCTGGTGCTCAAGACACCTGATCAACTCATCTTGAAGTGGATTCCTATCAAGGGTGATAGAAGAGTGAATGTACCCAGATTTGGGGAACCACTATAGCTCCTTGTGTCGTCTGGATTGCTTATGCTCCTTGTGTTTTGCTTTATGCTGTGAATACCTTTTTACTCTGATTATTTACTCTAGCACCTTACACTAAGTAAATTCAAACCTTCTCTACACATAAGTTTTATTTGGAAAATTATTTTAAATAACTCTATTCACCCCCCTGTAGAGTTAGGAGTGATCTTATCCTGCACTTTCAGGGGGGACAAAGGAGGAGTAGCAGAATCTTGAGAGAAAGCTTGCTATAGATGTTGAGCTGGAGAAAAAACTGGAGTTTGTGAAGGTGTAGATTGATGAACTGGTGAAGAAGGGTGGATGGGGGAAGCAGGAGGTGTAAGTGTAGGTTGATGTGCTGGAGCTGAGGAGATTTGTTGGAGGGATGTTGAAGGAGTTTGGACAGGAGGAGGAGGAGGAATAGAATTGTCCCATGCAGGGTGGGGAGTGGTTGTAACTTCCCTAGAACTCGCAGAAGTCTTTTAGGAGGAAGCCCGTGAAGGCTTTGGGATGTTTCTCTCCCACCTGCCAAAAAGGGAATAGGATAGCCTCTTGGAGGCATTGATGAATACTGTCGGGGTGACAAGTAAATCATCAGCCTTGGCATTTAGAAATAGGCCTAGAATCCTAGCAAAACAGACTTCTTTATTTGAATTCTTTCTCTTGATCAAATCGAACAACACTTGCAACCAGTTAACTTCCTTTTTGTTAACCAAAGTGCACATTACAAGGAATTGGTGCCCTATAATGTAGTCGTGGGCAGTGTGTTTCCCAAATAATACCTTACCCACAACATCAGCCAGAAACTTGTACACCACCGACAAGATCTTCTTCAGCAATTTGTTAGGGTTTCCTTTTGAGTGACCCATCACAACCAGTACATTCTCAAATTTACCATTCTCTAACTCGATATAATCCGAGCAATTAACAAAACAAAAAACTTTGGAAAGAACTGCAGGGGTTAGATTAACCTGAGTTCCAGCAATAGAACCAATCATTTCTTCATCAGAGGAGGAGGAAGAGTAGACCCACTCATATATTTCTGCAGCCGACAACTTTATCCTTTCAGACATCAAATGCTTCAGATTCTTGTCCTCAAACAACTGGAGGATGTCAAGGAAGATTTTGTTTGAATGCTTGAAGGAATCAAAGTCTATATCAAAGCCGGTTTCAAACTTCATTCCAGTGAGAGTAGATCCTAACGAGGCCATCGTTCTAAGAGAATCACCTGCACAAGCAAAAACGATCAAAAGCAAAGGGAACAGAAAATACGGGATAAAGCTCGAAGAAGAAAGCCTAATAAAGTTTTTCAGAATATGAATCGACAAGCTCAGTGTAACATCCCATGTTACTTCTAGGCCCCTTAACTTAGATTGGGTTAGGCATGGGGTGGGTGTTAGGAAATTAGCTAGGTTTGACCCTAGGTAGTGGGTTGTAGCCATGTGGGGCCCACTATAGGACCAAGGTCAAAATAGGTCAAACTAGCCTAAATGGGGACCCTAGCCACACCATGACCACACCGTATTTCCGTAACCCTAAAAACAATCTAAGTAAACCCTAGGGCATGTCACTAGGTCAACCCTTTGACCCTAGTTGACCCAAGTCAACCTTAGCCCTTATTTGGTCAAACCCATACATATAGGCCCAATTTGCCTAAGTGGGGCACCCCCATGACCCAACCCAAGTTGGGTGGTGCCATTAGGCCCATGAACACCAAGTGGGGTCAGCCCACTCATCATGTTGACCAAGTCAACTCAAAAGTCAACTTGTTCAACATAAGGCCTAAAAGAGGGGGAAATGAACCCAAGCCTCACCCTTTGTGATAAGCCCACTAAACATGGCCCATTAGCAGGCCAAAGAGTCATAGACAAGCCCTACCCCTCTGAAATAGGAGAGAGAGTACATGCATGGGGGTATAATGGGAAATTTATGAGAGAGAAGAGGAGTCAAAAGAGGAAAAGGGGGTGTGAGGCCACTTGGCCATGGCTCCTTCTGCCCAAAGGCTTCTGGCCGGCCACATGACTCATTACAATGAGTTTGGATTGCTGGGATGGCCACTTGGCAACAATGGTGAAGCATCCAAGGTGAACCCGAGCTCACCTTGGTTGTTCCTTCATGTATAACCCACCTCAGTCCAAACAAGCCTCACCATCAGCTTCAGAAGGTTAAATCAAGTGGAGATCGACTGCTGGAATATAGAAAATGGTGGAGAAATGAGATTTCGGGCACGAGATCGCCGGAGCAGCTAAACCATGGAAAATCACTGCCACACTCGCCGCCAAGGCATGAACCAGGTCCGTTTCACCTCACCTCTACCCGTACTAGCATCCTAGATCGTTTAGGAAAGATATTGGGCTCAATTGAGCCCGATACCATGTGAGAAGAGGGTCAAATTCTCGAGCTTTTCTTCTTGTTCGAGATCTCTGGAGGAGCCACCTCCGCCCGCCTCATCGCCGGGAAAACCTTGCCACCACCTTGGCGAAGGTGGTGGCGATGATACAGCCGACTCAAGTGGCCAGAAACAGCCAGACAAGATGGCCCAAGATGGCTCAATCTCAGCTGTTGGCTGTTTGGGAATGACGATGGGATGCCGTCAGTCATGCTTCAAGATGCGTACGGGTTTATTAAAAGTAGTTTAATTATGTATTTATAAATAGTGATTATAAATGTCACATTATTTCAGTCCACTTGCATGTCAAATTTAGGGCACTTAGGGCCATTTCCTGAACTGTTAATTAAAATAAAAAATGTAGCTCTTGCTCTTATCTTTTATTTGCCATCTTCATCTTGCAATTTGTCCCAGTAGATTTTCCTGTAGGACTGTTCCACTAGGACTGGTCCTAGGCAAGGGCAGAATTTCAAATACATTCCCTTGACAAACCAAAAGTCCACATGACCCAAAATTTTGGGCATGAGCATAACATGGGCATATTTCGACCCTGCCAAAAATTGGAAATTTTTGGGAAAACTGTTCCAAAAGTTTTTATCAAAATACACAAAACTAAATAAATGAAATATTTGGAGTATTATGGCTCCAAATGGCCCCAACTTATGGTGTCAAGTCCTTAGGGACATCACATGTGCATGGTAAAAATTTCAGCACATTTGGAACACTGCATGTTGATTAAACTCACTTGCATGTGTTGGTTATATATAAGCTTGGGGTGCAATTAGCCAAATTTGAAATAATGTGTATTAAGCCTAGATTGTACATCCAAAAATCATGATATTGATTTCAGAGGCTCAATATGGTGAATAATGCCCCTCACTATAATAATGGGATTTTTGGAAGCAAAAAAATCCCATTATTTGGAATTTTTTAAATAATTGAACTTTGGGAAAATAAATTTTAAAATAGATTTATTGTTGAGATAAAAATTTCCAAACTTTGTCAAGGTCATTATAATATCATAAACAATTCTTAAAAAAAATTTAGGGCACTGTTTGATGAACTTTGATAGGTGTTATGTAGGAATTACATTTTTGCCCTTATTGCACATGATTAGGAAATTGATGAAAATATTCATTAGAAAAATTTGAAAAAGTTTTTGGTGATGTATTTGAGTATGATTAACCTTGTATAATTAACTTAGCATTTTTGGATGACTCAGAAATTTTTAAAACCTCATAGTGGCATTTTGGTTATATAATTAAAAATGAAATTTTGTAGCCCTTGTTCCATAGGAGTTTATGAAACTCTGTCTTTGTGATTGAGCCGACGTCCAACGACATGTGGCCAAGGAGCGTCCTCCCTCTGACGATGATGGTGACCCGGTAGATATGAATGGTGACGACAGCCTGCAACTACTTAAAGACGGCGATGGCGCACTAACACATGACAATGAAGAGCGTCGCCACAATAGCCGTCTGGAGCGCAAGCCCATTTATAATTTATTAATAATAAATAATAATAACTTATTATGGAGTAATAATATACTTTATTATTTGTTTTATTTCAAAATTATCATTTTTATTTCGTGTTTAATTTCATGTATTTGTTGTTACATGGTTATGATATAAAACCATGAGTTTAGATTTCATTTTTCATGTTGGGCTGCATGTAGCCAGTTGGAGTGTTTGTTGTAGCCTATATATAGGCATGTACCCCTTTGTTTCTCATTAGTGAGTGAAAGAAGAAAACAATTTGAAATCCCCTAAAATCTTCCATGAGATCTTTTCCCCCTCCTTCTTCCTCCTCTCAAATTTCGGCCCCCTCTATAGCCTCCTTCCTCTTGGCCGCTGGCCATCTCCCTCTCCTCTACTTCTCATTCTCCTCCTCCTCTCCTCCTCCTAGTGAGAGCTTCACCCTTCTGTTTTTCTCTCCCCCACATCAAACCCGAGCCCTCCCCCTTGCCCTTCAAAATTCGACCACCACCTTTCCTCTCTCTTATTTCAATATTTGTGACTTTCAAGGTTTCTCCCTCTCCTAGGGCTTGCAAAAGGAAAACAGCTCGCGTCTTCATCGTTCGGTGCAGATCCGAGGACTTGCGTGGAAATAGAGAATCTTCCACCTTCGTGTGTGTATCCTCCACTCATTTTTGTGGACGGATCTCTTGGGTTTTGGCTAACGATTTCTAAACTCTTCCTTGTGTGCTTCTTCTTATTATTGTTAGATTTTGGTGGAATCAGAAGGTTGGTAAATTGTTCTGATTTATATTGAATATTGTGCTTAATTAAAATCTAAATTTTTAAGCCTAAATCGTCAGAACATTTTTATGTAAATTGGAGCGGGTAAGCAACCCTCTTGTTAATTAATTTTTGGGGATTATTTTGGACTTAGTTTTAAATCACTTATTTAGTCTGGATATTCTTGTAATTGCCTTCTGAATGTTTGCGTGTAATTTAGTTTGATTTGCTAATTGTCCGAATCGGGTGGGTCCTTTTCGCTTGATCGAACATTGGCATATAGCCCTTGTTCAATCAAAAATAAGGTGTAGCTCCCCTTTGCATTAATTAATTGGTTAATATTGAAATTTGTTCCATTAACTGCTTGGATATCCGATGCTAAGTAGAACAACAACGCGCTAGGTTATTTTATTTTAATTGTCAAATCTAAGATTGTGAAGTATAATCCGTAGAAACCATGGGCCTGCATCACTTTGGCATAATTTTATCAATACATGTGCTCTGTTATTTTCTTAGAATTTTTAATGAAGAAATTTTTATACTTCTATTGGAAAATGGTTAATTTGTGAAATTTGTGTAAATTAAGAGATAAATGGTTTTATTTAAAGGAAAATTATGATTCTTGATAGACAGTGATATTTTACCAAACTACAACTCAAGAAAAATTCCTTAGGTTAGTGGGATTATTAATTATGGTACTTCATGTATTAAATGACCTAGGGAGTTTATTAAAAGATTTAATTTAATGACCTAAATGACTTGGAAAATTATAAAACTTCATATAGCCATAATATTGGTCCATATCATCCTAGGATAAATGGAGAGAGGAATCTGGCCCAAGGAAATTTGAAGTCATACTCCAGGATGGTATTAGGTCATGGGTTGCATATAGTACAAGTAGGTTATACAGTAAGGACCGCCGGGGGGATAGATCAACAGTCGGGATAAGGTCTTATTTGTAATAACCCTTGTTTGGCAGTTATGTCTTAGTGACGAGAGTAAAAGTGTAATCCTTTGGATAGCAACTAGGTGGAGGCAGCGGAAGACCGTCACCCTTCAATAACATCTTAAATCATAAGGATCGCCCAAGAGTAATAATGAGAGCCAAAAAGAGAATCATGGGTAGACATCCACTAAAGTAAATATCCTTCACCGGGTATACCCTGGGTAGTCCTGGGATTAATCTCAAGTCACTAAGTATAATAACCCGTAGACAAGAGTAGCCTAATAGGTTAGGCATCGTATCACTATGCTCACCCGTACTGGGTTGGAGGGATTCATGATAATATTCTCGCCTATGTAGAGTTTGAGGGATTTGTATTATATGCTCCGCCATGTAGGGTTGGAGGGATTCAGGACAGGTTGGTCCTACGAGATGAAGGCTCGAGTTGTAATACTTGCATGTGCTTAAACATATTGGTGGCAGGACATGTGGTACTAGGCCAATTAGCACAGCGATTGCAGTACGGTGACTCAGGCGTGTGTGTGGGTTTGAGGGACCATTAGGTTGTTTGTACTGCGGTCTGGAGGACAATCCCCGAAAGCGCACACCTGACCAAACAAGACTGACGGGTAGTCAGCAATTAGTATGCAAGACTCTAGAGTGCACCTAGGACGTGTACAGAGGCGTATGGGAGGTCTAGGTTTGGTAGTGTGCATACCTGTCTAGGAGTGGAGATGCCCGCACAATGGCTACCGTAGCAACAATGGTGGTACCAGAGAGTGATGCTAGCTCCGAAAAGCGGGAACTAAAGGTCTGTGATCACAGAGTCGTTGTGTGTGAGTTGCACCTGTTTGTTGCATAATTTGCATCATAACATTCATTCATACTAGGGCATACGCTTCATAGATCTTTATCATATAAATTAGTATGGACTCTTTTATATGATAAGTTAAAGTTTCTGGAAACCTTAACTTATAAATTTGTATGGCATTTTTATAAGTTAAGGTACAATTTGTGATGGTAAAGTAGTGATAGTTTAGCTTTACTTTTCTGCTCTTATTTCAGTTCTTTACTCACTATTAGTATACTTTTACTTCACTTATACCATGTGCTTAGAACTGCTAGAGTAGAACTATATACATACTTGATAGCTAGCTTCTTGTAACCTGCTTTCCTTTGCTACACCTTGTTGTCCTCCGCTTTGTCCTCCCGCTCGGTGCCTAGGAGTTGCGGGGCGAGGTGTGGTGGAAACAACTTAGTCTTTTTGACTAATGGTCGGTGACCATATCATTTTAGGAGCTCGAGGAGATGGACCAGCACGTTGAGGAGGCAGGACATGAGGAGCAGATACCGGTGCCACCTACTACTACTGGAGCACGACCTCAACTGGGATGAGATTAGTTGATTAGCTTCCGCATTTGATTTGTGTGAGAGAGATTTGATATGATGTACCGGGCATAATCCCTTATTACTCTTCTTTATTATATTCATTATGGACTTGTACTTTTCATTCATATACATATGATTTGTACTGTGACTATTGACTTGATATTGTTATACTCTGATTAGTTTTACTTCTGTTTCTCATATTGGCGAACAGGTTATAATCGTTCTAGCCGGCAGAATCGGCGTCTTGCGGTATCGACTAACCCGTGCATTAGTGTCACCGTAAGACGGCGTTTCTGGGCATAAGATCCAGGCTAACTCCCCGGAAGGGGGAGTTGGATCTTACACTCAGCCCGGCGAAGAAGAAAAGTCTTCGATCTTCGGTCGACGAAAATTTCCTGAAGAGGTAAATTCGTTGATCTCAGAAATGAAGACATGGAACAATTTCATTGTCCTCAGAAATGTTTCATGAAATAGAATCGTCGATCTCTGGTCGACGAACCTGACTTCACACAGAGATTTCGTTGATCTCTGGTCGACGAACTCCCAACAAATTGATTTCAAATCGTTGATCTACGGTTGACGAATTATTATCAAATCGATTACCACAAGAACAGATTCAAATTTAAGTCTTACCATTTATCATTCAAAGCTGATTCATAAATAACAGATGTTTGGTTTCATTTAAGGGTTTGGTGAAGATATCTGCCCTTTTAAAATCAGTGGAGACAAACTCAAGTTTAATTTTTTGCTTGTCTATACAGTCTCTTATGAAATGATGTATTATATCTATATGCTTTGTCCTAGAATGATGCACTGGATTATGTGCCATAGATATAGCACTGGTACTATCAAATAATATGGTTGAATTATTTAGATTGAAACCATAATCAAGGAGTTGGTTTTGTATCCACAAAATCTGTGAACAGCAACTACCAGGTGCCATATACTCAGAATTAGTAGTTGATGTAGATACAGAAGTTTGCTTTTTGCAAAACCAAGACATAAATCTAACACACAAGAACTGGCATGTTCCTGAAGTACTCTTTCTGTCCACTCTACATCCAGCATAATCAACATCAGAAAATCCAGTAAGCTAAAATGCTGACTCTGTTGGATACTAGAGTCCTAGATTAGGACAACCCTTTATATATCTTAAAATTCTTTTAATAATAATAAGATGAGATTCTGTAGGGCTCACCTGGAACCTAGCATATAGATATATAACAAACATGATATCTGGTCTGCTTGCTATGAGATATAGTAGAGATCCAATAATGGCCATATACCTGGTCTGATCAACGGGTTTTCCATGTTCATCAGAATCTATTACAGCATTGGCAGCCGTGGGAGTCTTCATGGAAGAAGCATCAGCCATCCAAATTTCTTAATAAGCTCATTTGCATATTTAGACTGGGAAATAAAAATGCCATCAGGAGATGTCTTCACTTGAAGACCTAGGAAATAAGATAGCTCTCCCATGCTACTCATCTCAAACTTTGAATGCATTAGATCAGAAAATCTTTTGCATTATTTGGGATCAGTAAAACCAAATATTATATCATCTACATAAATTTGTACTACTAGGATTTTATCATGATGCAATTTAGTAAAAAGAGTTCTAACAACCATGCCTCTAGAGAACTTGCGTTCCAAGAGAAAGCTTGCTAAGGTTTCATACCAAGCTCTTGGAGCTTGATTTAGACCATATAGAGCCTTATGCAATTTGAAAACATATGAAGGATGAGTTGGAGAAATAAAACCTGGAGGTTATTCAACATAAACCTCTTCCTTTAGCTCTCCATTCAGGAATGTACTCTTGATATCCATCTGGTAGACCTTGAACTTTTTAAATGCTGCATAAGCAATAAAAATCCTGATAGCTTCTATCCTTGTAATAGGAGTAAAGGTTTGATCATAATCAATGCCTTCCTCTTGCCTATAGCCTTGATCAACAAGCCTAGCCTTGTTCCTCACAATCTCACCTTGAGCATCAAGCTTGTTCCTAAAAACCCACTTGGTCCCAATTACTGGATAGCCTTTAGGCCTTGAAACCAAGTCTCAAACTCTACATCTCTCAAACTATTTGAGCTCCTCTTGTATTGAAATAATCCAATGGGGATCTTGCTCTAAATCAGTTATGGATTGAGGCTAAACTTGAGAGAGAAAATAGGCATGCATCACATCATGGTTGAGTTGATTCCATGTCTGTACACCTACTAATATGTCTCCAATCACTTGAGATCTAGGGTGATCCCATTGTGTGACAAGATCAGATGGTGGAGTTGGTTCAGCAATAGCAGTTGAAATGAATTCCACTTGTGGAATTACATCTGTTGTTGGAGGAAGTTTAACTGCTTCCACAATTTCTTCTTCACTTTCTTCATCACATTGTAGAGGAGGATGTGATATAACCTTTAGTGTAAGGTTTAGTTCATCCATTTTCTCACACAAGTGAGGTACCTGCAATAGCTCATTGGTAGAAATTTCTTTCTCCTTGCAAAACCATATTAGCTTCATCAAA
The DNA here is from genome assembly GCA_039513925.1 of Platanthera zijinensis. Classification (NCBI taxonomy): domain Eukaryota; kingdom Viridiplantae; phylum Streptophyta; class Magnoliopsida; order Asparagales; family Orchidaceae; genus Platanthera; species Platanthera zijinensis. The sequence continues at coordinate 196,859,475 of CM077085.1, read as the reverse complement.
AGTTACATGCACAGATTCCTTAATTTTTAAAATTAATTTATTAAACACCCTATAAGCTTTGCTGACTTGGGAATATCCTAAAAAAATTCACATTGCAGCCTTTGCTTCAAATTTTCTAATATATTTAGTGTTATTGTTATGAATATAGCATATACAACCAAATACTTTTAAATAGGTGACTTTAGCTTTCTTCTCTTTAAGTAGCTCATAAGGAGTCTTATTCTTAAGTTTGTTTATAAGACTTCTATTCAGCACATAATTTGATGTACTTATAGCCTCTGCCCAAAAGGATAGGGGCAAATAAGCATCTGCAAGTAATGTGCCTGCAGATTCAATTACTGTTATATTCTTCCTTTCAGCAACCCCATTCTGTTGAGGTGTTCTTGGAGCTGAGAAGCAAATGTCTGATACCTTTATTCCTATAGAACTCTTGCATAAGAAGAGACTCAAACTCAATACCATGATCACTTCTGATCAATGCAACTGGATTAGAGTACTCAATCTGTATGTTCTTGAGAAAATCTGTAAGAACCTTCAAAAATATCTGACTTAGATCCCAGAAAGAATACCCAAGTGAATCTAGAGAAGTCATCTACAATCACTAAAGTATAAGATTTCCCTCCTAGGCTTTGTACTGCTATAGGGCTAAAAAGGTCTGTATGTAGTAAGTATAATATCCTAGGTGAGTCACTTTTGTTTAATGATTTAAAACTAGATTTAGTTTTATTGCCTAACTGACAAGCCCGACAGAGGCTTTCCTTCTTATAGGGGTAAGAAGGCAATCGTCTAAAATGGTTGTCTTTAGAAAGCCTAGCAATGTTTCTCAAATTTACATGACTTTATCTTTTATGTCACAAATCATTATGATTGCTAACAAGATTAAATAAAAAAATTTCTGAATTGGCAAATTTAAAGTTTACTATGTATATGTTACCTTGTCAAATTCCAGTTAAAACAATTTGATTGTTTGCAAAAATAATACATTGAGATTCAGAAAAGCAAACCTGATAACCTGAATCACATAACTGACTTATGGATATGAGGTTATGCTTGAGACCATTAACATATGCAACCTTTTTGAAAATGACATCTTTACTGTTGAAGTCTTCATAGCCTTCAGTATGTCCAAAGCTCGAAACTCCAAAGATTACTCTTGGACCAAGCTTGGCCTTGAAGTTGATGAGGCTATCCTTGCATCCAGTCATGTGCTTAGAGTACCCACTATCCAGATACCACTTATTTTGAGTGATAGGATAGGTATTTACCGGCAATGAAACAAATTAAAAGTTCTTGACCCAGGTAACCTTGGGTCCTTATTTCTTCTCAAATGAAAAATTGGATATAAATGAACATTCAGGTTGGCTCTTATACCCTACGGGGTGAAATCTTCAAGGTGGAATTATCCATTAGGTAAATGGGTTGATGTTCTCCCTATGTTGATTAGGTTTATTGTTATAGTTTTTGTTGGAATTTAAGTTTCTGTAATTTTGATCTGTGATCGACGAATTCTAGTGAGTTCGTCGACCTGAGCTCGACAAATTGGAATGAGATCTACGATCTTTGCTCGAAGAATGAAAGTATTCATTATCAGGGCACCAATGTCGTCGATCTCTGGTCAAAGAACCGTACTGGTTTCGTTGATCGTAGATCAAAGAATACTTATTATTATGGTTTGTGTTCAGAGTTTGTCGTTCTGAGGTCTGACTTTTCATGTTTCGTCGATCTAAGTTCGACGAAAACTGCTGAATATTGGTTTATCTATTATTTTTCTTGTTCTTAGATTTTTGTTTTATTTCCATTTGCTTTAGAACTTCATTAACTTTATTAACCTGTTCAATGTTCTTCTTTCCTTTATCAGAAATGAAATTTACAGGTTTTGATAGGTTGTTCTTCTGGATTAGAGGTGGTTCACTAAATGAGGCACCTAATCCTAGTTTACTGTTATTAGTCCTAGCATTTAAGGTACTTGTTATATCTAGCAATTTCATGCTCCTTCCATTTAGAGATTCCTCTAGTTTCTTGGCCTTTCTTAGTTCAATTTTTAGAAAAACTATTTGTTCATTAGCTAAATTGAGTTCAATTGACATTTTAGCATTTTCAGCAAGATATTTATCTTGAGTAGTTAATTTCTCTCTAAGAAGTTTAATTTCCTTCTCAGAGCCTATTAAGTCTAAGCAAAGATTTTTAAATTTAGATTTAAATTCTTCTGATTCAAAATCATAAGAAGCAATTACCTGGTCTTAAGCAGACATTGATTCTTCATTATCTGAATCTTCAGTATCTGATTTGCTGCTGCAGGCATCAATTGCCATTAGGCAAACTTCCTTTACCTTTTCCTCTTCTTCATCATCACTAGAGCAGGAAGAGGATGACTCTTCTTCTGTATCACTCCAGGTCTCAGCAACAAAACCCTTTTCCTTCCTCTTGTGCTTGCTTGAGGAGGGTTTACTGTGATGAGTTCTTCTTGACTCTTTTTCTCTTCTCCTGTCTTTCTTCTGTGCTTCTGGACACTCAGAGATGTAGTGTCCTGGCTTCCTGCAACTAAAACAGATAATTTCTTTAGAAGGTTTTTTGTCATAACTTGGTTTGTCATCTTGTCTAAATAACATTATTCTGAAGTCCTTCTTTGCCATTTTAAAAAATCTCTTGGCAAATAGACTCATCAGTTCTTCATTAACTGGAGTCCCTTCAGAATCCTCAACATCCTTGAAAGCAATATTGTGCTCCTTCCTGGTAGGTGTTGGAGTCTTTACTTTAGCTGCTACATCTCTGATCTTCATCAGTTGCTCATATGATTTGAGCTTTCCAAGAAGAGACTCAGTTGAGATTTCAGTCATGCTTCTGGCTTCTTTGATAGGCCAGATCCTTTTATCCCATATGCTTGGGAAGCACATAAGGATCTATTCATTTACTTCAGTCAGAGTAATTTCCTTGTCTAAGGTCCTTAGCTTATTCATGATTGAGCTTAGCCTGTTATACATGTCACTGACTGACTCAACTTCATTCTTCATGAAGTTCTTATACTGAGAGATGAGATTGGATCTTCTGTCCTTTCTCTCATCAGCAGATCCAGCCACCATCTAGTTTAGGGAATCCCAGATGGCTTTGGCTGGAGTGCACTAAGCCACTTTCTGAAAAATGTCTTCAGACATATTATGAGCTAAAATATCCATGGCTCTTACATCTGCAATCTTGTCTTTTCTTTGTACATCTGTCCAATAGGGAGGTGGAACTGTACTCAAGTTTGTTGAAGTAGGAGTAGAGTCCACTGGAGCTTGTGGTCCTATCAAGATAGAGTTGAAAATATCTTCATCAATAGAGTTCATATAAATTTGATTCATGCCTTCCAGATGGAAAACTTAGAAAGATTGCACACTTGAGGTCTGGTGCTGGCATAGTCCTTATTTTGTGCCATGGTATCAGAAAATAAAAAAGAAAAAGATTTATTCAGAGATTAAAAGTGGAGGATAAGATCAGTCTGACTCTAGAGGGGGGGTGAATAGAGTTTGTTAAAATAAATTTTCAAAATAAAACTTTGCAGAGGAAGAGTTAAGTTAATATAGTATGTGTATTGTACTACAACAATAAACCAGAAGTAATTATAAAAAGAAAACAAAAGATTCACAGCACACAGCAAAGAACACACACATGCAACAAACACAAGAAGCTATAGTGGTTCCCCAATCAACCTGGGTACATCCACTCTTCTACCACCCTTGGTAGGAATCCACTCTGGATGAGTTGATCAGGTGTCCTGGCACCAATGAGCTTTTGATAAGGTGCTCAAAAACCAAATCTAGATTTTTTTGATAAGGTGTCTTGCCACCACTGAGTTTTGATAAGGCTCTCAGAACCAGATTCAAGACTTTTGAAGGGAGTTCTGATTACCCTTTTACAGCTGGAAAAGAAAAAGGAAGAGGTGAAGTTGTCTTCTCTGTCTCAATCACTGAGAGAAGACTTAGTGGATTGATTGTGTTGTCAAAGCTCCCCCTGAGATGTAGATGGTTCAAGAGTGAGAGCTTTGCTAGGGTGATAGGCCTTTAGAAGCTTCAGATCTCCAGCAGAAGATGATTTCAGCAGAGGCTGAAATATTTGTTGTCTGGAGTCTTTGATGTTGAAGTTATGAACACTTTTCAGTATGCTAATTTTCAATCTAACTCTTCAGGATAGATCACTTGATTTTTTTTCTTAGTTGATCTCACTATCTGTGTATGTTTGTATTGAGTGTTTGTGTGTGTATCTTCTCTTGATCTACTGTTGGATATGTTATTCTCTGATGATCCTCTGTCCAAGATAGCCATTAGCAGTTATAAATGTCTTCCATAACTATTTTGTCTTCTAGAGGAAAGTCCAATAAACATTCTCTGAGAAATCCCTTGAAACTTGCTCCAGAATAAATGAAAACGGCTAACAAATGTTGGGATTTGTCTCCACAATACCTCAGATTTGTAGGAAGTCAGACCTTGAACTAAAATGAATTAAGGTGTATTTGATATTGTGTATAAGTTGTATGTGTGCAGGTTCTTATTGCCAAGTGTTGATCAATGTCAGTCTATAATGGGTCACCAAACACAGGACCATATAATATAATTCCTCATTGTGTGATCCAAGGTGTTGGCTCATGTATAGCCTCTCTATTGGGACACACTTCATCAACATGCACTTGGATCTATGGAGTATTGAAGTCTATCTCAAAAGAAATTTTCTAAGTCCACATACTCGAGTACTTCTTTAGTATACTCGAGTAAGTGGGTCTGTACTCGAGTAGGTTGGGCTACTTACTCGAGTGGATTCTCTATTTACTCAAGTATGAAAGCTTATACTCGAGTAGATTTTCTTTCACTCGAGTAAGTGATACCTTATACTCGAGTAGATGGCTAGTTACTCGAGTAAGCGCTCTGTTTGAACTCGAGTAGATCTGGCTTCTTATCCTAGAAAGTTTCTAAGTCCACATACTCGAGTAGTTCTCTGAAATTCTCGAGTAAGTAACTATGTACTCGAGTAGATTGATTTTCATACTCAAGTAGGTTAGTGATCACTCGAGTAGTTCTCCTAAGATACTCGAATAGTCTATCTTCCTCATACTCGAGTATCTCAAACTCTTATACTCGAGTATCTCTTCAAGTCTTATCTGAGAAATTTTTCCAAGTGTTTATACTCGAGTATATTTGCTCATACTCGAGTAGGTTATCTAAGTCACTCGAGTATTGATCCCTGAAGCACTCGAGTAGTTTCTATCTTGCTACTCGAGTATATCCCTTATATCTACTCGAGTATGTAACCTCTTACTCGAGTATGTCTCTGTCTCTCGAGTGTGTCTGTTCGAATTTCCTGAATTTCTCTAAGTCAAGTTTCTTTATGTACTTTCAAAAAGTCCTTTCTGATTGGTCCATGTGTCATCCTTAATTATGCTTATGACCGTTGGAGACCACCTATAAATAGGTCCTTTCAGATTTGACTATAGTTAAGTTTTACAGAGATTATTATTTTTAAGAAAGAGAAAATCCTGAAAACCCTTATCTTCCCGTCCGCCGCCATTACTGTTTTCGGAAGAAGGTCTGAATCGTCGTTCTAACGCCGCTGCTATCGATCTTTGTTTCTCCATTGATCCAGACTCAAGAAGAATCATCCGATCACGTTGTGCTTTATCGTCACTGATTTATTTTCTTGATCGTGGTGATTTCAGATCTCATAATCGTGGATCTCTCTCAAGTCTTCTTCAACTGTTTCTGTTCAAGCCGAAAGCTCTCAATAAAGAAGACAAAGCCAAAGATCCAGATCTGTGTTATTTTGTTTGTATTTTTTCTTCAAACAATTTCATTGTAGGAGATCTATCTCCGAGTGGTAGGAAGTTTTATCTTCCGAGTGTAGATCTATTTGGGATCGAGTTTTTGTAGGAATATAGTTCCGAGGTGTAGGATTGGTTTGCAATCCGAGATAGTTGAGTAACCGAGTCTAGAGATTTGCTAGATCGGTAAGAAAAGTGGATGTACCCAAGATTGGGGAACCACTATAAATCTCTTGTCGTCTGTGTGATTGCTTGATTACTTATCTGTACTGTGTTAATTTTTTATTCCGCATTTGGCACGTATTTCACCTATTCACCCCCCTCTAGGTGATTTAGGTCGACAACTTAATTCTCTCAATTGGTATCAGAGGGAGGTTGATCGTTAAAAGGTTAACACCTTGATCTAATCCTCACCAAGTTGTCTCCAGAGAAGTATCAAGCATGAGTAAGACCAAGGATTTTGCTAAGCTCCCTATCTGCACCAAGAACAATTTTCCTATATGGAAGGAAAGAGTTAAGTTCTTCATGGAAGCAGTAGATCCCCGGATCTTCATGATTTTGGAAGAAGGTCCGCATATTCCTATGACTGCATCAACAATAAACCCAACCAAAAAGGTCCCAAAGAAGTTGATGGACTTGGATAAGGACGAGATTGCACTTGTCTCCCTAGACAAGAAAGCTAAAAATATTATCGCAAGTGCAGTCGATGACTCGATGCTGCAAAATCTTATACATTGCCAATCTGCCAAGGAGATGTGGCAATCCCTTGTGACTCTGATGGAAGGGACTGAGGAAGTTAGGGATGATCACAGATCCCTCTTAAATCAGAAGTACGAAGCTTTCCGACAAGGTTACAAGGAACCCATAGCTGACACATTTGAAAACTTCTTCAAGATAGTCAATGGACTGAGAGTGTATGGCCGAGTATTTACTAATAGAGAGCTGAATGATAAGTTTCTGAGATCTCTCACCAAAGAATGGGACAACAAAGTCTGTGCCATCCGAGAGTTTGGCAGACTAGCAGAGACAGATCCACAGAATCTATTTGGCAAGCTGATGTCCTATGAACTGCAGATCAGCTCCAGAAAAGCCGAAGAAGAGAAAAGACGCTTCTCCTCAAAAGAGAAGTCGGTTGCTTTAAAGGCTGACAGTTTAAGGAAGGGAAAATCTGCCTTACCAGCACCTCCTCAAGAAGCAAGTGAAGAAGAAGGCTCCGAGCCAAGCACCTCAGGCTAAGAACTATCTAAAGGAGAGTTCTCATTGCTCTCGCGGCAGTTCAAGAAATTCTTGAACAAGAAGAAGCAATGGAGAGGCAAAGATACCTCATACAGAAGATCACGACATGACGGTGATCAGCGAAAGAAAGGCTCAAGTATCCATGACAGGTATAACTCTAAACAGAACAAAAAGATTTCAACTGACATCGTTTGTTATTGTTGTAATGAGCCAGGTCACGTCATCGCGGACTGCCCTCACAAGAAGAAAGAGGGTGGCAGAAGAGAGGAAAAGAAATCCTCATACCACAAGAAGAGGACAGAGAAGAGCTTATTAGAGAAGAAGAGCAAAACTCTCAGAGACTCCGACTCATCTGAGTCAAGTGAAGAAGAGGAAGCTTACTTCGGGCTCATGGCTCACTCTGATGATGAACAAGTCCCCCAGTTCACTGGGGAGGTAAAATCTCACACTCCTCTCTCTAAATCTGATGATGATAATGAGCAAGAGGGCCATTCCTCTGAGGATGAATCTGAACTCATGGGACAATATAAGGAGTTACTCACGGCTTACGAAAAATGTCGCAGAGTCATGAAAACTCAAGCCAAAGAGGTAAAATCTCTACAGGACATTGAGAGCAGCTTGAGAGAAGAAGTCACTAGGACTAACTCTCTTCAAGAGAACTTCAATGTTGCTATGGAAGAATACAATCAATCTCTCAAGCACCTCGACCTTAAAGAGGAAATCATCAAAGAATTGGAACAAAAACTCGAGGCTGAGAAGAAACTTGTTGAGAGTTTCTCCAAGCCTAAGACAGTTCTTCCACTCGTTGCTGAGTTCTCAGCTAAGGCCAAGGGTGCTGGTATAGGCCACATTGGTGCTTCTAGTAAATCTTCTAGGAGAAACAAGGCCAAGAGAAAGAATAAGGCTGCCCAGAAGGCTCTAGCTGAAGAAAAAGGGAATGCTCCCTTGGAACCTGTATTGTTCAAGAAAGTTATCTTTCCTACGAACGAATTCGACTATGAGTCCACCTATGAACACTTCTCTAGGCCGATCCCCGAGAAGCCTAAGTCAAGATACCAAGGTTGGACTCGTCCTCGTAACTTTGGCGAGAGTGTCTTCAAGGCACCTTATGAAGAGATTCAACTTCAAAGCTATGGACCTTATGCTCATGGTCATAACATCAAGAAGACACCAAAGGTAAAACCTATTGTGGAAAAGCCTATGAAGGAGAAGACTTCATGTAGCTGCCATCATCATGAAGCTTCTTCCTCCAAGAGTGATGTTCCTGCTAGACCATCGCTTCAGAAAATCAAGCAGGAATACACTAGGAAAAGATACAATAGGTTCGACAGTTGGTACTGTGGCAAAATTGGTCATTTTGGCATCGATTGTTGGTTCAATCCTAGAAATGTTGCAACCCCTCAAGTTAGCAACGTGAGAATGACCACTCATGAGGCTAATGCTCGTAGGGGGAGTATTCTAACTCGAGACCAAGGACCCAAACTTGTTTGGGTTCCTAAGGCTAAGTTATTGTAATTACAGGTATGTCCAAAGACCACTAAAATGCCAATCTGGTACTTGGACAGTGGATGCTCTCGGCATATGACCGGGACAAGAAGCCTACTCCAGAATTTCACCTCAGTCTGCAACGGACCAAAGGTCATCTTTGGAGGTTTGGATCGAGGAATAACTAAAGGCTACGGTATGATTACTAACGGTAGCGTATCCTTTTCGGATGTAGCCTATGTTGAAGGATTGGAACACAATCTCATCAGTATAAGCCAACTATGCGACAAAGGATACGTTGTTGAATTTTATGCTGACAAGTGTTTGATAAAATCGATTGACAATATGGAAACTGTTTTATCAGGCACTCGAAGCAGAAATATTTTATGTTTAAATTTCATTTGTATAGACTCTTCCACACCAGTGTGTCTTTTAGCAAAAAGTAGTGCATCTCTTGCTGACCAATGGTACAAGAGACTAGAACATATTAATCTCAAAACTATTAATAAACTATTCTCTCAAAACTTAGTACGTGATGCACCTAATGTCAAGTGCGTTATGGATAGTCTTTGTCATGCCTGTATCAAAGGCAAGCAAACAAGGAGTTCATTCAAAAGCATAGTAGGCAAGGATTCCAATAGAAGCTTACAGCTTCTCCATATGGACTTGTTTGGTCTACTACAAGTTAGAAGTTTGGGAGGTAAGGAATATACGTTGGTTATTGTGGATGATTACTCGCGCTTTGCGTGGGTGTTCTTTCTGAAACCCAAGTCAGATACCTTCAGTACTGTCACTAGTTTTGTTAGGCAAATCCAGAATGAATACAACTGTTCTGTAGTCAAAATCAGAAGTGACAATGGAACGGAATTCAAGTCTGGAGCCATGGCAGAATTCTGCGAAAGTCAAGGTATCTTTCATGAGTTTTCCTCTCCTCGCACTCCACAGCAAAATGGAGTAGCTGAGAGAAGGAACAGAACACTCATAGAGGCTTGCCGGACCATGTTGAGTGATGCATCACTTCCAGAGTATTTCTGGGCTGAAGCCGTCAACACCGCTTGTCACGTGCAAAATCGAGCTCTCATCAACAAGAACCAATATAAGACTCCCTACGAACTTCTAAAAGGCAGTAAACCAACCATTTCATATTTTAGAATCTTTGGCTATAAGTGCTTCGTACTTAACAACGGCAAGTATCACACTACCAAGTTTAGCGAGAAAATCTTTGAAGGTATTTTTGTAGGTTATAGGAGCCATAGTAAGGCCTATAGAGTATTTAATAGAAAAACTCTGGTGGTAGAAGAGTCGATACACATTGTATTTGATGAGACGAGTCTGCTGCAAAGCAACTCTTCTAGTATGCCTATTGAGGATGCAGATATAAAGATGAAGGAACTCAGCTTGGATGAACCTACTCAAGATAAAGATGAGACGTTCATCAAGATCACTTCTACAACCCCTATTGGAGAGGTAGATGATCAAGATGAAGAACACATCCCAGCTGAAGATGCAACTCCAGTGGCTGAAGAGATCCTAGATGCAAGGACTCTAGAGTTCAGACACGTGAAGGATCATCCCTTAGACCAAATCATAGGATATCCTCGGGATGGCGTCAGAACTCGTCGAGGTACAACTAACGAAAATTTACACTTACGTTTTCTTTCACAGGTTGAACCAAAGAAATTTGAGGAAGCCAACTCCGACGCATCCTGGATTCTAGCCATGGAAGATGAACTGAATCAGTTCAAACGATGCAAGGTTTGGACACTTGTCCCTAGACCCAAGAGGAAGAACGTCATTGGGACAAAGTGGATCTACCGGAACAAGATGGACGAAGATGGAACATTTATAAAGAATAAAGCCAGACTTGTCGCCAAGGGCTATCGTCAAGAAGAAGTAATCGACTTTGACCAAACATATGGTCCAGTGGTGAGACTGGAGGCGATCAGGTTATTCCTTGCCTACGCTTCACTTAAGGGCTTTACCGTCTATCAGATGGACGTCAAGTGCGCCTTCCTGAATGGCGACATAAAGGAAGAAGTGTATGTAGAGCAACGGCCAGGTTTCGTTGACTCAACTTTTCCTAATCATGTTTATTTACTGCAAAAAGCCTTATATGGTCTTAAACAAGCTCCTCGAGCTTGGTATGAAACGATGTCTACCTTTCTTCTTGAAAATAAGTTCACAAGAGGAAAGATAGACAAGACATTATTTCTTAGGGAAATAAAAGGCAAGATTTTGCTAGTGCAAATCTATGTCGATGACATTATTTTTGGCTCTACAGACAACAACCTCTGCAATAAGTTTTCTAAACTTATGCAAGGGAAGTTTGAAATGAGCAGTATGGGAGAGCTGAAGTATTTCTTAGGGCTTCAAGTGAATCAATCTGAGGATGGAATTTTCATCTCATAGAAAAAGTTCACCAAAGAGCTACTTAAGAAATTCGGAATGGAGAATGCAACCTCTATGAGGACTCCAATGGCCTCAACTATGTCTCTGGACAAGGATGAGAAAGGGAAACCTTTTGATGAAACCAAGTATAGAAGTATTATTGGGTCTCTGCTCTACCTTACTACAAGTAGAACAGACATAATGTTTTCCACATGTGTATGTGCTAGATTTCAGGTGAACTCTAAGGAATCTCACTACATTGCTGCAAAGCGAATCATGAGATACCTCAAAGGAACACCAAATCTTGGCTTATGGTACCCAAGAAGTAATGATAGTGAACTAATTGGATTTTCAGATGCAGATTTTGTAGGAAGCAAAGACGATAGGAAAAGTACTTCCGGGACTTGCCAATTTCTCGGAAGGAGACTTATTTCCTGGAGCAGTAAGAAGCAGAACTGTGTAGCCATCTCAACGGCTGAATTAGAGTATATCTCTGCAGGCAGCTGTTGTGCACAGCTTTTATGGATTAAGAATCAATTTGAAGACTATAACATGAAGTTCCATAACGTTCCTCTGTTCTGCGACTCATCCAACGCAATAGAAATCGCCAACAACCCAGTCTCCTACAGCCGGACAAAGCACATAGAGCTTCGATATCACTTCATCCGGGAGCATGTGGAAAATGGAGACATAGATCTACAATATGTCTCCACAGACAGGCAAGTTGCCGATATATTCACTAAACCGCTGGAGGAGTCCAAGTTTTCATTCTTCAAAACGGAACTCAGGCTGCTCAACAAAGAGGAATAGTGATGGTGGATTCACAGACAGGCTCAGAGTTGAAAACTGTATTTCAAAGTGACATACTCGAGTATATAGAGACATATACACGAGTAAACGGAAATACTAGAGTAACAGAATCTACATACTCGAGTAGTTGTTACCTACTCGTGTATGTACTTGATCTACTCGGGTATGCTCCATCTCATACTCGTGTATGGAGAAATCTACTCGAGTATACGACATCAGATATTTGAAATTCTCATTTTTTTTCTATTCTCACCAAAATGTTTGGCACTCCATATCAGGTATGATTTTATCCTTATCACTCCTACTTAAACCTAATTAGGGTCATATATATATATTTAGAAATCTGAAATCCTTTCCACTCCTCATTCTCCCGAGTAGCCGTCGTCGTTTCATATTCCGGAACCCGCAGAGCTCCGTCATTTTCGTCTCTTCTGTACTCCAGAATCATCGATGGCTCCCTCCTCCAAGATCGGAATCAGCTCAGAGCTCGACCCTGAAGGTATAGCTGACCTCTCCGATGATTTCCGAAACCTGCTCATTCTGTTCGACACCGCCAGACTCTCGTTCGTCCTCCAGACACCGTGCAAAATCATTTTCCCTGTAGTCGAGGAGTTCTACAAGAATCTGAAGGTCAAGCACAATGGTACAGTTATAAAATCAAAGGTCAGTGGGATCAAAATCCGTCTGGACAAAACTTCCTTAGCTACTCTGTTAAAATTGCCAGTGGTGGATGAAGAAGATGATCTGACTCCTGAAGATTCTAAAAGAACCAGCTTCTTCTGTGGAATAAACCCGTATGAAGCATATTCGTTCCGCCGTGCAGATTACAATTCAGAGGGCAAATTTCTTGTGGATGTGATTGCCAAAGTTCTTCTGTGTAAAACCTATTCCCTCAGAGATATTTCCCAAAATCTTTTTGACGTTATGCAAGCCATAGTCTGCCGGAAGAAATTCCAGTTTGGAATGATGATACTGGACAAAATCAGAGAAAGTGTGAAAAAACCAAGCTATGCCAGGATTATCTCACTCCTCCTCCATGAGATTAATCCTACAATGTTTGATTTATCTAAAGGAACTCCCCTCCATCATATGAAGAAAGTATCCATCCTCTCAATCCAAAGATATGAAATTAAACTCCTCAACACTGCTCAAGCCTCAAAAGCAGGTGTTACCTCAGAAGATGATCCTAGAGAGCCTCTTATCTTAGATGACAGGATTCCATCTCCTCCTTTATATCACACTATTACCACCTCGGTTACAATAGTTGAGGGGGAGCCTGCCTCATTTAATCCTCAGCACAAAGCTTCAAAAGTCTCTTCTCAGCAAGATCTGATCCAAGATCCTACTCCTCCTCCGTCTCCACCTCCAGAAGATCTCACCTCAGAAGTTCAAGCTCAAGAAAACCTTCTCTCTACGGCTGAAGATATTAACAGACTGATTGATGAACTCAGGACAGATGCTCCAGTGTTTCAAGATGATTCAGGTATGTTATCTCCTGAGGTTCACTCTCAAGCAGATCCCTCCCCTGCTAAGGATCCTTCTCACTCCCCAGCAAAGGTACTCCCTACCTCTCCTGCTCAGCCCCATACTGAAGAGCACAGTCAGCCAGAGAATATTCTACTGTCTGATGATGAGGAAATGTCTCAAGAACCAGTGGATGCTCCTCTGAGGACACTAGACTTCTCTCTTCCCTCTTTCATCAATACAGAAGATTTAGTTGTGATACCACCCTTCAAGAGAGCTGAAAGCTCAGTTATGATTACTGAAATTCCCCCTGGGTTACTCCTGTTCCCTCAGCCTCTGCCCCAGCCTCAGATCCCTCTAGCTCCTCAGATTTAGTCAGTCAGATTGGGCAAATGTTTCGTGAACAGAGAAAATACTTTGATGATTCTCTGGCATCAGTGAACAACAAGATCTCTACTCTTGAAACTGAGATGAGTAGAGGCTTTGCTGAAATTCAAGCAAACACTGATGAGCTCAAGAGACTATTTCAGTTGGGTGGCAAAGCCCTAGATCATACTATCACCAGTATAGGTGTACTCAAAGATCAAGCTGAAACAGTTGCAAATAATCAGATTCAATTGGATAAGGATGCTACCGCGAATGTTATGAATGTTTGTGAGGAAGTTGGCACTTTTAGAGATGAAGCAATTGCCCAACTCTCAGTAGATATCACCAAGGGGGAGAAGTTAGTCAAAGAACAAGTTGAAAAAATATCTGAACAATCTAAAGCATCTGTGGATAGTCTAGTCAAGGAAATGAAAGAAGACATCCTTGCTCAACTTCAATCTATAAAGTTCTATATCTATGACACTGCTGTATGGGTGCATAATCAGAACTTTCCCAACTCCCAGCTTAACCCTGCCATAATTCCAAAGGTCCTAGATCCTCTTGAAGAACATACTCCCTCAGGTGCTCCAGATCAGGCTAACTTTCCAGCTCAGGCCCACTTTCCAGAGTATGTGCCATTCTTCTCACCTAGACCTACTGGTGACATGACTGAGCCTCCTCTTTCCTATGATGATGTGTGGCAAGATGAGTTTCCTCCAAGTTCTCAGGGTGCCCCCAGAAAGAAAAGGAAATATGGTGACGGCGCTTCTGCTAGCCGTTCTACACCAAGGAGAGAGCCTGCCCCAGCTCCAGAAGGTAGACCAGAAGTTGTTCATGAAGAAGTTTGGAGCCCTACCTCCAAGTCTCTTATCCTTGATACCTTGAAGCTGGTAACAGATTTTGGTGAAAATAGAGATCAGTACTATAGCTACTCAGAATGGAAAGCATATGATGCATCCCAAATCAAAATTAGATTGCATGATAGAAATTGGGGATATAACAATCCAGTTGCTCCTCCAAGGCCCAAGACTTATTTTCCTAAACCTTTCAGCTACCTGGAGAGGCAAGAGCTTAAAAGAGAAAAACTGCATAGAGGAGCCCCTTCTTTAGTGAATGAGGATGTGGATTTGGACATTTAATCTTTTGAAATCATTTCTATATATATATATTTGATTCTAATTATGGCCATCTTTATTATTCCTGTTTCATTTTTTTTCAGTATTTGTTTTGTTGTTCTTTTTACTCTAAGTAATTCATCTTAGTGTAGAGGGTGCTGACATCTACAAATAGGGGGAGATTGTTGGGATTTGTCTCCACAATATCTCAGATTTGTAGGAAGTCAGACCTTGAACTAAGATGAATTAAGGTGTATTTGATATTGTGTTTAAGTTGTATGTGTGCAGGTTCTTATTGCCAAGTGTAGATCAATGTCAGTCTATAATGGGTCACCAAACACAGGACCATACAATATAATTCCTCATTGTGTGATCCAAGGTGTTGGCTCATGTATAGCCTCTCTATTGGGACACACTTCATCAACATGCACTTGGATCTATGGAGTATTGAAGTCTATCTCAGAAGAAATTTTCTAAGTCCACATACTCTAGTACTTCTTTAGTATACTCGAGTAAGTGGGTCTGTACTCGAGTAGGTTGGGCTACTTACTCGAGTGGATTCTCTATTTACTCAAGTATGAAAGCTTATACTCGAGTAGATTTTCTTTCACTCGAGTAAGTGATACCTTATACTCGAGTAGATGGCTAGTTACTCGAGTAAGCGCTCTGTTTGAACTCGAGTAGATCTGGCTTCTTATCCTAGAAAGTTTCTAAGTCCACATACTCGAGTAGTTCTCTGAAATACTCGAGTAAGTAACTCTGTACTCGAGTAGATTGATTTTCATACTCAAGTAGGTTAGTGATCACTCGAGTAGTTCTCCTAAGATACTCGAGTAGTCTATCTTCCTCATACTCGAGTATCTCAAACTCTTATACTCGAGTAGCTCTTCAAGTCTTATCTGAGAAATTTTTTCAAGTGTTTATACTCGAGTATATTTGCTCATACTCGAGTAGGTTATCTAAGTCACTCGAGTATTGATCCCTGAAGCACTCGAGTAGTTTCTATCTTGCTACTCGAGTATATCCCTTATATCTACTCGAGTATGTAACCTCTTACTCGAGTATGTCTCTATCTCTCGAGTGTGTCTGTTCGAATTTCCTGAATTTCTCTAAGTCAAGTTTCTTTATGTATTTTCAAAAAGTCCTTTCTGATTGGTCCACGTGTCATCCTTAATTATGCTTATGACCGTTAGAGACCACCTATAAATAGGTCCTTTCAAATTTGACTAAAGTTAAGTTTTACAGAGATTATTATTTTTAAGAAAGAGAAAATCCCGAAAACCCTAATCTTCCCGTCCGCCTCCATTACTGTTTTCGGAAGAAGGTCTGGATCGTCGTTCTCACGCCGCTGCTATCGATCTCTCTTTCTCTAGCGATCCAGACTCAAGAAGAATAATCCGATCACGTCGTGCTTCATCATCTCTGATTTATTTTCTTGATCGTGGTGATTTCAGATCTCAAAATCGTGTATCTCTCTCAAGTCTTCTTCAACTGTTTCTGTTCAAGCCGAAAGCTCTCAATGAAGAAGACAAAGCCAAAGATTAAGATCTGTGTTATTTTGTTTGTATTTTTTCTTCAAACAATTTCATTGTAGGAGATCTATCTCCGAGTGGTAGAAAGTTTTATCTTTCGAGTGTAGATCCGTTTGGGATCGAGTTTTTGTAGGAACATAGTTCCGAGGTGTAGGATTGGTTTGCAATCTGAGATAGTGGAGTAGCTGAGTCTAAAGATTTGCTAGATCGGTGTGAAAAGTGGACGTACCCAAGATTGGGGAACCACTATAAATCTCTTTTCGTCTGTGTGATTACTTGATTACTTATCTGTGCTGTGTTAATTTTTTATTCCGCATTTGGAACGCATTTCACCTATTCACACCCCTCTAGGTGATTTAGGTCGACAACTTAGTTCTCTCAATAAATCTCTTGAAATAAATGTTGAGAGAATTTGAAAACATTCCAAAAGCTGACTGAATTTGAATCCTTAAAGTCATCGATCTCTCAGAAAAATGTTGATCTGAACTCTACGATCGTCGAACTGAGCTCAGAGATTGGATTGAACATCAGACAGAAAACGTCGAACTGAGCTCGAAGATCGTCGACCGGAGCTCAGTGACTTGGAAACAAGCTGAAGGCAGATCGTCGATCTGAGCTCGAAGATCGTCGACCTGAGTTCGACGACTTAGCAGAGTTGAGCTCAGAGATTGTCGAACGGAGTTTGACGTTTTGTCGACCTGAGCTCGACGAAAATTTTCTTTGTCTCAGCTCTAAGTCTTGATCATTGAATGGTCCTGGGGGCAGCTTCAAACCTAAGTTCTAAGCCCTAGACTCATTCTAACTTGACCTTTTCAACTATACATCTAGGTCAAACTGATTTCCTAAAAACATAGTGATCCTTGCCAAAATTAGTAATATGGTGTTCCAACAATCTCCCCCTATTTGGGTTAGGATTACTATTTACAAAACTCAGTAATAAATACAAAAGCAAATACAGAAAAGCAAAATATTAAAGCAATAGAGCAGAACATGTAGCATAGCAGCATTCAGATAGAATATCAGCAAGTGTTTTAAAATGAATGTATTGTCTGCTTACAGAGATCATTTCTTTTCACTTCCTTTCTTAAATAAGATTTCCCTGTTGGGATTGAGAGCCTCTTTCTTTGACCTTCTATCATCATCTGCACCTAAGGAGGTTTGAGATCTTGGCCTGGGAAACACAGCCTCAGAATGCAGTTTCATGTAATCCACTGGGTCAAAGAACTTGCTTGAAGCATATCTTTCCAGTTCTGCCTTCCTTTGCTCTGACAAGGTAGTGATGTTGGAAGTGTCTTTTCCTTGCTCTCTGGTCTTCTTCAACTGATCTAAGGCAGCAAGTTCTTTCATCCTAACAGTCCACGATAAAGGATTATTCTCTGGATCTTCAAAAGGGATTGTAGGTTCATATCTATTAATAGTTTTTGAAGCAGTAGAAGTCCTTGTATCAACAGTTTCTCTGAGTTTATAAGGGAAAGGACCTTGAGTTGAGTCCATATGTCTTTGTCCTTCCCTTTGTTGTCTTGATTGAATCATGTGTTCTCTCTAATTACCTCTGTATTGTCCCCTTCTGGACTGATAACCTCTTTGATATTGCCCTCTGGGATGTTATCTCTGTGAAGATTGGGAGGATCTTTGCTTTGGAGTAGAGGTTTGAGAAGCTGAGCCTCCACCTTATCCTGAATCTGGAGGAGGAGGAGGAGGCTGAAACTGGGATGATCCTTTCTCATACTTATCCAACTTTCTTCTTTTCCTCATGGCCTTTAGCTGGTTTTTAGAATATTGCATCCAAGATTCATTTATCTGGCAGTCATGTAGAATATAATAGGGTATGTCATTAACATCCTTGGCCTTTGCAGGATGGACCTTCATCATGGCCTTACTTCTAGCTTTCCTTTTCCTAGCAATAGTGTCAGCAGAGTCATCAGATTCTGTATTGAATTGATCACTTTCAGAACTCTGTGGTCTGTCATACAAAGCATCTATACTTTTGATGTATTCCTCTTGAACTTTGATTTCACAGTATCAACAGGGGCAGGAGGTGTTGATACAATAGCAGTAATCACAGCAGTACTCTCAGCAGGAGCAGATGAACTAGCAGGAGTCTCAGATACTTGTACTTCCAAATATTTGGCCAATTCTTCATCAGCAGTATTATCAATATCAGCAGGCAGCATTTCAATGTCAGTAGATCAAACAGATATAACAGCAGTAGCAGCAGTAGTACAAACAGAAGCAACAACATCCTCAGCCTTAAAAGTGTTGACAAATGATGCAATCCGACTGGGATCGCATTCTGAAATAGGCACAATGGCCTTAGTAAGGTCTTCAACTTATTGAATAGGTAAATATCTTCTGTTAAGAGAATCAAAAGCACAAAACAGTGACCTGAGGTTCACTGTAAACACTAGTACTGGAGCAGTAGCAGACACTTCATCAGCTTCATGAGGCATCTCCCCATGCCTTGATTCAGTAGGAACTGGATCAAGGCACCAAGAGGAAGGGATTGCCTGAGAAGAGAGGAAAGAAGATAGCCTATCACACAGCTCCTGAATATGTTTCAGAAGTGGAGCCATTGTGGTCTCCAGCAATGAGGATAGCATGGGGGCTAGTAGCTCATACAGCCTGTCTGCCAGTGCAGGAAGATCTACATGCTCAAGATGGGCTTGAGTAGAGGTAGGAGTTGATGTTGCTGGCAAAATGTTCAATGGTGTGGTGGTAGGAGGTATAGGGATGGATGGTTGAGATATTGGGATTGTGGAGATAGATGATACAGGTGTGGAGATGGATGGTGAGAAAGATGGTTGATCAAGGATTTCATTGAGGAGCTGTTGGTATGAGGAGGATGATGGAGGCTCAAGAGGTGAGGAGGGGGAATCATCAATGAAGGAGTCATCCAAAATGTTGAAAGATGGAATAGAATAATCAATGGGTGGATAGTAGTACAGAGGGTGTAATTGTTCTGAGGTGGTGCTGATTGGATGATTCCCACTTGTTGAAAAGGGCATAGGTGAGCCTTTTGGATGCATTGATGTGCATCCCATTTGAAACCAGTAATTTAGGGCACCTGGAATGCAGGAAAACCCCTAGAATCCTCCCTAAAAGACACAACTTTTGATAATTTTCTTCTTGATCAAGTCAAAGAAGATAGTTCCCCAATCCAGATGTTTCTTGTCAACTATTGCTCCCATTAAACAGAGCTAATACCTTGAGATGGTATCATGAACTGAGTGCTTTTCCAGAAGCACTTTCCCCACAACATCAGCAAAATATTGAAATTCAATTGATAGACTCTTTTTCAACAACTTATTAGGGTGTACAGCAGAGTGACCCATTCTATCTAACATGGAATCAAATTCTTCTCTAGACAAATCAATAGAGTCATCTCTAGTACTTAAGGTGAATACTTCTATCAGAAGAATAGGGGACAATAGTACCGGAGTCCCGTTGATAGTGTCGACTATAGTATTTTCATTCTCATTGGTTGCAGTAAAAACCCATTCCTTTATTTCATTTGCCGAAATCTTTATTCTGGTGGTCATAAACTGAACTAACTGCTGTTCTCGGAAAAGATTCAGAATATCTTTGAACCTCTGATCGCTGCCATCGAAGGAGTTCATATCTATGTCAAAACCTGTATCAAATTTCATTTTGGAAAGAGCAGCAACCGACACCGCCATTTGTACCTACAAAGATTGAACAAACACGACCAAGTGTAGAAAGTTTGGAGGGAAAGAGAAAAATTTGCAGAGAGTATGAAAGCATAAAAGACGAACGGCGGCCGAAGAAATGATTTTATATTAGGGTTCGACGCCGAAAAGGAAAAATCGTTGAACTATATTCGACGATTTGGGCTTCTAATGGAATACGAAGAGGTTTCAATGTCATCGATCTCCGTTCGACGACATTGATGAGCGTCGAGCTCTGCTCGACGACCGCTTAACAGAAAGAAGGATAGCTTAAAGCTATCAGGCGACGCTGAACTCAGGTCGACGTTATGGGAAAACGTCGATCTCAGTTCGACTATTTCTGGGGAAAATGTCAAGCGCAGTTCAGAGACAGAACCTATCTTACAGACACAGAAAGAAATAAGTTTTTAGCCTAATCTTGGTCTATTTTTAGCTTGTAAGATCTTGTAATTTATTTTAGGCTTCCTCCATCTAACATGCCTAACTGATTTAGAAAGAATGTGTGTTTCTTTTCATCCAAAGGCTTGGTGAAAATATCTCCCCTTTGCAAATTAGTTGGGATATATTGAAGTTCAATTTTATTTTTCTCAACATTATCCCTTAGAAAATGATGCCTAATTTCTATGTGTTTTGTCCTACTATGGAGGACTGGATTTTTTGCAATGGAAATAGCACTGGTGTTGTCACAAAATATTTTAGACTTCTCTAAGTTGTAACCATAATCTAGGAGTTGATTTTGTATCCACAAGATTTGTGAAAAACAACTACCTGCAGCCATATATTCAGCTTCAGCAGTTGAAGTTGACACATATGTTTGTTTCTTACAAAACCATGAGACAAGTCTATCACCAAGAGACTGACAAGTTCCACTGGTGCTTTTCCTGTCTATTCAACATCCAGCATAATCAGCATCTGAAAATCCAGTTAAGTCAAATGCTGAATCTTTTGGATACTAGAGACCTAGATTTGGACAGCTTTTAACATACCTAAGAATCCTCTTTACTAAAGTTAAGTGTGACTCTCTAGGGCTAACTTGGAATCTAGCACATATACATGTAGCAAACATTATATCAGGCCTACTACCTGTAAGGTACAATAAAGAGGCAATCAATTCTCTATATGTTGTCTGATCAACTGGTTTCCCATGTTCATCAGCATCCAATACAGCATTGGTAGGCATGGGTGTTTTCATACATGATGCATCAGACATACAAAATTTCTTAACCAGCACTTTTGCATACTTGGTTTGAGAAATAAATATGACTTCAGCATGTTGTTTGACTTGCAATCCTAAGAAGAAGGATAGCTCACCCATGCTACTCATTTCAAATTTAGAGTGCATAAGCTTGGAAAACTTTTTGCACAAGTTTGAATCAGTAGAACCAAAGATGATGTCATCTACATATACTTGTACTAGTAGGGTATGGGACTTATGAATTCTAATAAAAAGAGTTTGGTCTACTCTACCCCTTATAAAATCATTTTCCAGAAGAAAACATGCTAGGGTCTCATACCATGCTCTAGGAGCTTGCTTTAGACCATATAATGCTTTATGCAGTTTGAAAACACAATCAGGATGAGTTGGAGAGACAAAACCTGGGGGTTGTCTGACATAGACTTCTTCTTTGATCTCCCCATTGAGAAAAGCACTCTTCACATCCATTTGGTAGACTTTGAATCCCTTGTAAGCAGCATAAGCCAAGAAGATTCTTATGGCCTCTAACCTTACAACTGGTGCAAAGGTTTGGTCATAGTCTATCCCCTCTTCTTGAGAATATCCTTGAGCAACTAGCCTTGCCTTGTTCCTTACAATAATTACTTGATCATCCAATTTGTTTCTGAACACCCATTTTGTTCCAATAATGGAATGATCCTTTGGCTTAGGCACTAGTTCCCAAACTTTGTTTCTTTCAAATTGATGCAACTCCTCTTACATTGCAATGATCTAGTGTGGATCTTGCTCTGCATCTTGAATGGATTGAGGTTCAATTTGAGAGAGAAAGCAAGTGTGCATCAGGTTTTGTGTTGACCTGATTTCTGGTTTGCACACCAGCTGTGATGTTTCCAATCACTTGGGAGATTGGATGATCTCTTGATGTTACTAAATCAACAGGGGTTATTGATTGTTCACCAACCTGTATTGTTGTTTCCTCTTGTGGAACAGCAACTGGCTCTTCAAGAAGATTTTCTTCCAGATGTTGAGCAACTTCTTCATCTTCACTACTTTCATCCTTTTGAGTAACTTGCAATCTGTCCAAGTCTTCAGCTAGAGAGTGTACCTGCAAATGTTCCATGGTAGAAGTATCCTTCTCCTTAAAAGACATATTAGTTTCATCAAAGGAAATATGGATAGATTCTTCTATTTTTTGAGTAGTTTTATTATAAACCCTATAAGCTTTACTGATCATGGAGTATCCCAGAAACACTCCTTCATCAGCTTTTGCTTGAAATTTTGCTATATATCTCTTGTCATTGTTTTGAATATAACAAATGCAACCAAAAATTTTGAAGTAATCTACTTTATGTTTCTTCCCTTTGAGTAATTCATAGGGAGTCTTGCCCTTCAGTTTGTGTATCAAACTTCTATTCAGTACATAGTTGGAGGTGTTCACTGCCTCAGCCCAAAAGGATAGAGGAAGGTGAGCATCTGGCAACAATGTAGTTGCAGATTCAATTAGGGTTCTATTTTTCCTTTCAGCTACCCCATTTTGTTGAGGAGTTCTAGAAGCTCAGAATGTATGTCGGATCCCTTCACTCTGACAGAACTCTTGCATAAGAAGAGAATCAAACTCTGTCCCATGATCACTTCTGATCAGGGCAATATGAGTATTAAACTCACTCTGTATACATTTGAGAAACTCTATCAAACACTTAAAGTTATCAGACTTATTCCTCAGAAAGAACACCCATGTGAATCTTGAGAAGTCATCTACAACCACTAAAGTGTAGGATTTCCCTCCTAAGCTTTGTACTGTAATGGGTCCAAAAATATCCATGTGTAACAGATACAAAATCCTAGGTGAATCACTCTTATTAAGTGACTTAAAACTATTTTTAGTTTGCTTGCCTAATTGATAAGCCTTGCAAAGTCCTTCCTTCTTGTAGGGGCCAGAAGGTAGTCCTCTAACAAGGTTGTCCTTGGATAGCCTAGCAATGGTTATAAGGTTAATATGTCCTAGTCTCTTATACCATAGTATATTAGGTCTGGATATGTAATTGAACAGGCAAATATCTACTTTAGATGAATGAAAATCTACTAAGTAAATGTTACCTTTTCTGTTACCTGTCAACACAGTTGTGTTGTCTTCTTACTTGACCTTGCATATAGCTTTGTTGAAAGTCACTTGATATCCTTCATCACAAAGTTGACTGATACTTATCAAGTTGTGCTTGAGTCCTTCAACATAAGCTACTTTCTTGAAGGTGACTGTTCCAATTTGGACTGCACCATATCCTTTTGTTGTTCCAAAGTTTGAATAACCAAAAATTACTTTGGGTCCAAGCTTGGCTTTAAAGGATGTGAAGATGTCCTTGTTCCCTATCATGTGCTTTGAGCACCCACTATCCAGATACCATATTTGGTTTGATGTTGGATAGGTCTTCACCTGTACATACAAGAATTTACATGTTTTTGACCCAGTTTACCTTGGGCCTAGGTTGATATCCTTTAAATTTAGAAATGAAAGACTTCCCAGGTTGACTCTTATAACCTTCAGGATGGTATCTCCTAGGGGGTACTATCCATTCCATATAGGGGTTGAAACCTTGGGATGTAGGACTTCTAAGATTGAATCTAGATATACCTTTGAAAGATTGTTCAAAGCCCTGATCTCTGTTCGACGATCGTCGAGTTGAGGTCGATGATCTTGGGTCAGATCGTCGAGCTCTGTTCGAAGATCGACTATCCTGGAGTTCAGAGTTCAGGTGTCGTCGAGCTGAGTTCGACGATTTTTTCTTGGATCGTCGAGCGCTGTTCGACGATCGTCGAGCTCTGTTCGACGCATTCTGTTGAACTATAACTTTCTTTAGCAAATCTGCATTCTTCCTAGCTACCTCTATAACTTTCTTCCCTTTATCAGAGATAAATTTGATTGGAGTTGTCAGAACTATAAGCTAGCCGGATGAAGCTCCCAAGCCCAGTATACTATTAAGTCTTGAGTTCACTGTGCTTGTGATATCCATCAGTTTGATGCTTCTCCCATTAAGGGATTCTTCAAACATCTTGGCCTTGGATAGTTCACTTTTCAGTGAAGCTATCTGCTCCCTATAACATTCTAACTCTTCAGAGAGTTTGAGGTTCTCTAATTTTAAAGTGGTATACTCAGACAGTTGTTTTCTGAGGGAAACGATTTCCTTCTCAGACTCTAATAGATCTAGGCATAGTACTTTAAACTCATGTTTAAAGTCCTCAGAACTGAAATCAAATGAATTGATTACCTGATCTTCTTCTAGTTGAATTTCTGAATCTGACTCTGACTCTTCTGCTTCTGAATCTGTTTGAGAGGCATTGATAGCCATCTTGCAAAATTCCTTTTCATCAGCATCATCCTCATCATCACTAGAGCTGGATGAAGCTTCAGAATCCTCTTCAGTTTCACTTCATGTCTCAGCAACAAATCCCTTCCTTGTATGTTTGTTCTTGCTGGAGGAGGGTTTGTCTGAGCTGTTCTTCTTAAAGTTTTTCTCCTTTCTTCTTTCTCTTCTATCTTTCTTGTCCTTGTTTTTGTTTTCTGGACAGTCAGGCACAATATGGCCTGGTTTCCTGCAACCAAAACATATAATTTCTTTGTTGTTATTTGATTTATCATACCTTGGCTTATCATGTCCCTTGTATGATCTCTTTCTGAAGTCTTTTCTGGCCATTTTGTAGAATCTTTTGGCCAATAAGCTGGGTAGCTCCTTATTGTCTGTGACCTTTTCTTTAGGCAGGTCCTCAACAGCTTTGAAGGCCACTATCTTTTCTTTTCTTGTGGCTGGTGAGGCAGCCTTCTGTTCTTCTTCTCTATTTTTAATGAGCAGCTCATAAGATTTGAGCTTGCCCAGGAGAGCTTCAGTGGTAATCTCATTTAGACTTCTGGCATCTTTGATTGGCCAGATTCTTGAATCCCAAGTGTTGGGGAAACACATTAGGATTTTGTCATTCAGCTCAGTCAATGAGATTTCTTTATCCAGAGTCTTTAACTCATTGACAATAAGACTTAATCTGTTGTACATGTCTGCAACTGACTCAGCTTCTCCTTTCTTGATGTTCTCATATTGGGATATGAGATGGGTTCTTCTGTCTTTTCTCTCATCAGCAGATCCTGAGACAATCTCAGAAAGTTTGTCCCAAATTTCTTTGGCTGAGTTGCATTCAGCTACCTTCTGAAATATCTCATCAGACATTGTCTGAGCTAAGATATTCATGGCCTTGGCATCTGCAGTCTTCCACTTCTTTATTTCAGCATCTGTTCCTGAAGGAGGTGGAACAGCATTAGTACTTGAGCTTGCTGGTGGACTTAAGCACACTGTCAAAAGAGAATTAAATATATCTTCATCAACAGAATTCATATAAAGTTTAATCCTAGCTTTCCAAAGTGCAAACTTGGATAGATTGCACACTAGAGGCCTGGTGCTTGCATAATCTTTGTTCTGTGCCATGTATTTATATAAAATTAAATATAATGAAAATAACCCTCTTACAAGATTGATATTATCAAGGATCTTTTGGTTCAGGTGTTAGCCTGTATGAACAACCAACCTCCCTCTGATACCAATTGAAAGTGGAGGATAAGATCAGTCTGACTCTAGAGGGGGGGGGGGGTGAATAGTGTTTGTTAAAATAATTTTTCAAAATAAAACTTTGCAGAGGAAGAGTTAAGTTAATATAGTATGTGTATTGTGCTACAATAATAAACCAGAAGTAATAATAAAAAGAAAACAAAAGATTCACAGCACACAGCAAAGAACACACACATGCAACCAAACACAAGAAGCTATAGTGGTTCCCCAATCAACCTGGGTACATCCACTCTTCTACCACCCTTGGTAGGAATCCACTCAGGATGAGTTGATCAGGTGTCCTGGCACCAATGAGCTTTTGATAAGGTGCTCAAAAACCAAATCTAGATTTTTTTGATAAGGTGTCTTGCCACCGCTGAGTTTTGACAAGGCTCTCAGAACCAAATTCAATACTTTTGAAGGGAGTTTTGATAACCCTTTTACAGCAGGAAAAGAAAAAGGAAGAGGTGAAGTTATCTTCTCTATCTCAATCACTGAGAGAAGACTTAGTGGATTGATTATGTTGTCAAAGCTCCCCTGAGATGTAGATGGTTCAGGAGTGAGAGCTTTGCTAGGGTGATAGGCCTTCAGAAGCTTCAGATCTCCAGCAGAAGATGATTTCAGCAGAGGCTGAAATATTTGTTGTCTAGAGTCTTTGATGTTGAAGCTTTGAACACTTTTCAGTATGCTAATTTTCAATCTAACTCTTCAGGATTGATCACTTGATTTTTTTCTCTGAGTTGATCTCACTATCTGTGTATGTCTGTATTGAGTGTTTTTGTGTGTATCTTCTCTTGATCTGCTATTTGATATTTTATTCTCTGATGATCCTCTGTCCAACATAGCCATTAGCAGTCATAAATGTCTTCCATAACTATTTTGTCTTCTAGAGGAAAGTACAATAAACATTCTCTGAGAAATCCCTTGAAACTTGCTCCAGAATAAATGAAAACGGCTAACAAATCTCTTGAAATAAATGCTGAGAGAATTTGAAAAACATTCCAAAAGCTGACTGAATTTGAATCCTTAAAGTCATCGATCTCTCAAAAAAACGTCGATCTGAGCTCTACGATCGTCGAACTGAGCTCAAAGATTGGATTGAACATCAGACAGAAAACGTTGAACTGAGCTCGAAGATCGTCGACCGGAGCTCAGTGACTTGGAAACAAGCTGAAGGCAGATCGTCGATCTGAGCTCGAAGATCGTCGACCTGAGTTCGATGACTTAGCAGAGTTAAGCTCAGAGATCGTCGAACGGAGTTCGACGTTTCGTCGACCTGAGCTCGACGAAAATTGTCTTTATCTCAGCTCTAAGTCTTGATCATTGAATGGTCCTGGGGGCAGCTTCAAACCTAAGTTCTAAGCCCTAGAATCATTCTAACTTGACCTTTTCAACTATACATCTAGGTCAAACTGATTTCCTAAAAACATAGTGATCCTTGCCCAAATTAGTAATAGGGTATTCCAACAGAGATTATTTGAGGGTCTTGGTTATTCCAGGTGTAAGCCTGTATAAAATTTACTAACCTGTCTCTGATACCAATTGAAAGAAAAGGGGGGAGATAATATCTGAATAACTCTAGAGGGGGGTGAATAGAATTTTTTAAAAACCTTTTATCTTTTTACAAATATTATGTTTAGTGACAAAGTAGGTGATTATATATATATATATATAGCTAAGCAAAAATTTCAGAGATAAAGTAAAAAAACTATACTAAGCTAACCATAGCACAAGCACAAAGGAAACAACAAGCACAACCCAAACAACACAAGTACTTTATAATTGTTCCCTAACTGGGTACATCCACTCTTCTACCACCTTTGGTTGGAATCCACTACAGGTTTTGATCAGGTGACTGCCACCAATATATCTATTTTTAGGGAGATATAGCAACCCTTTGAGCTTTTGACCAGGTGCCCAAAAATCAACCTCAAGTCTTTTGGAAGGAGACTTGTGAACCAGTCTAACTTTTGAAGGGAGTTAAAACCCTATACAGAGGTGGAAGGAAAAGTTGATGAGAGTCTTCTCTTTTCTCAATTAGCAAACTGAGAAGACTTTGTGGATTCAGAATGTGTTCAAAGCTCCCCTTGAGATGTTGATGGTTAAGGATAAGAAGCTTTGCTAAGGGTGAGGTAGGCCTTTAGCTTTGTAAGACCAGATCCAGGAACTCTAGATAGATGGAGATTTGTTGTCTCTACAAGATCCTGGAAAAGAAGAATAAGAAGACTCTGGATATATTATTGTTGTTCTTCTTCCTTCTTCTTTTCTTTAGAGCACTGTAAGAATAGAGATTGAGAGAAGCTTTGAAATAATGAACCTGAGAACACTTTTCTTCTTCCTGCACTGTACTGTTATAAAACTATGTTGTGCTTTTCTCTGTAAAAACTCTTATGTCTCGTATGTCTCTTTTTGTGTTTTTGTGTTGCTAAATGATTCTTTCTAACAGAGTATATCAAAAATGAACAACAAAAACTCTATAGCGAATTCAAATCATGCAATAAATACGCTACTAGAAAACTGGGAAGGAAAATGGCAAGCATGCCTTTTCAATATTCATTTCCTCATTTGTCCCGAGAAATATGTCAAGTAAATTCTCTAATGAATACCATAATCAATGCTGCCATAAATGGCTATATTCATAGGAAATATAAGCATTTATTACTCAGCGAAATTACGACTTAATATAAGAAAGGAATAAATATGGAAAGAATAAGGAACAAAACATCTTACAGTTTTGGTCGACCAAGGAACAGTTTTCGTCGAGCTGTAATCGGAGATCGTCGAACTCAGAAATCCCGTTTTTCGACTTGAGCTCTGCGAACTTAATACTAAATAAACTAAACTGAAACTGTGGTCCAAGTTCGTCGACCTAAGAATCTGCTTTGTACTGAAAGATCATCGACAACAGAACTTTATTCACCAGAATTAGTCGAGCTGAGAAATAGACTGAGAGAAAACGTCGACCATAGAATAACTTCTTCTGAAGGATATCGTCGACCTGAGTTCTACGATCGTCTTGCTAAAATTAGAAAAGGATCTCCAAGTTCTTCGAGCTGAGTTCGACGAACGTCGAACTAATTTCCCAGACTGCATAGAATCTTCTAAGGCTTCAATCTGAGGCACTCTTAAGGCAGGTCCATGGAGATAAACTTTGGAGGACTGGCCTAAGACCTAAAAAGCAAAACAATGACCCTGACTATACAACATGGGTCAATAAGCCTAAGAAGTGAACCTAGCCCAAATCAAAACAGGGGTTCCAATATACTGTACACGAATTGCTCGGGTAGTTTCCTGGAGTTTCACTCCAGTACTTCCTGTTACTAACCTTCATAGGAATAACTTGTCGACTCTACAAAGTACGCGTTTAAACGCGGTGTCTTCTCCGGTGCGCAAGATAGAACTTCACTAATCCATACCAACCTGTCAAGATGGGCTTCATACAGCATGCCTATTATGTACTACACACTTCCAAATCTATATGCAAGACTGGGGATTACACGAATGACCCAAGTAAATCCCTCAACAGCCACCTTTTGATGGGGGAAATCCACAGACAAGCCAAAACAAGGACTTCACATGTCCAAGAAGGAAGATCGTTACCCTTGACGATCTATTGGGAGCCATGGAATTCTATCCAGATAGCAAGCACTGCAACGCTCTCGCCTCCACAAAGTTTGAATCGGCTCGCGATTCCGAACGCTGAAGATCCACCGGCGGCCGAATCTCTCCTCTTATTCCTCCTTGCTCTCCCTTCTCTCTATTCTTTTAAAAAGAGAATAATAAAGCATTGAATGAGAAATAATTCTCAAGTCCTGGAATTATCTCAACAGGGAGAAGCTTGGACCCTTAGATCCCATCTGAAGGAAATGAACGACGACAAATTGCCCTGAAATATCTATTTTTGGCTAACACGACTTGTTACACACCCGTGTCATAGGCCGTGTACTGCAAGCGACACCCGAACTGACTTACCTAGAATAGGACACACCCTGTGACATGCTTGTATCACACGCTATGTGTCCTGACACGGCATCAAACATGCCCATGTCTAGCCCATGTTCACCAAACCTCAATGCCCTAGACAAAACTAGAGGAGGACACGGCCCTGTGACACTCCTGTGTCACAGGCCATGTGCCTAGAACATGCTCGTGCCCAGCCATGTTCATTAGGCTGCACAAACCTGGCCAAAACTCGAGGAAGACACGGCTCTATGACACGCCCGTGTCACAGGCCGTGTGCCCAACTCGACACGCCTCACAAGCATTGTCGAGTGCATTACTCGAGTGGAATTTGTCGACCTCTAGGATGATACAGCCTAAGACACGCCCGTGTCGCAGGCTGTGTACCCTCTCGATAAACGTCGAGTGTATTTTGTCGAGTACCCGAGATGACACAGAGAAGGACATGGATTGGGACACTCCCGTATCCCAGTCTGTGTGCCTCAGTCGAGACACAGTCTCGAGACCAAAATCAAACTCGAGCAAACAGAGCAGGACACGCCCTGGGATACACCCGTTTCCTAGGCTGTTTCACCCAACCTGAAATCCAATTCTGGATTTGGCGTGTTACACTATATCCTTCATTCTGGCCACAATTAGAACCACCAAATATTACTTTGGGTCCTAAATTTGTCTTATAGTTGATTAAGTTGTCCTTGCTGTCAGTCATATACTTTGAAAAGCCACTATCCAGATACCACTATTGTTTTGTGGTGGGATAGTCTTTCACCTGCAATTAAATAGATTAGATATTCTTGAAACTGGTCACCTTGGGTCCTTGTATATTCACATAATTAAAACTGGAAATGTAAGAGTATTCAGGTTGATTTTTATAACCTAGGGGGTGGTATCTTCTAGGTGGAATTATCCACTGGTTGAATGGATTAATGTATTCTCTTGGTTGATTAACTGGTCAATAAGAATTAAAGTTTCTATTGTTATGAACTAGGGTCGATGAATTCTGGTAAGTTCATCGATCTGAGGTCGACGAATTGGGATGAGTTCATCGAACTCCACTCAGAGAATGAAAATATTCATTTTTTGGGCCCCAATATCGTCGATCTCAACTCGAAGAACCATAAAGATTTCGTTGATCGCAGTTCAGAGAATAATTATAATAAAGTTTGCGTTCAGAGTTTGTCGACTTGAGTTTGACGAACCGTACACAATTTGTCGATCTGAGTTTGACGAAATCTACTGAACATTGTTATTATTTACATTTTTCCTATTCTTTTTCTTTTTCTTAGATTTCTGTTTTAATTTTATTTGGTTAACATTATGATCATCTATCTTTTCCTTACCTTTTTTAGAAACAAATTTAATTGGAGTTGTTAGTATGTTTTTCTAAATTAATGGGGGTTGGCTTTATGAAGCTCCTAAGCCCAGCTTGCCATTCAGTCTGGCCTTCACTGTGCTTGTGATGTCCATCAACTTGATACTTCTACCATTTAGGGATTCTTCAAGTTGCCTAGCCTCAGTTAATTTAGTTTTTAATGTGATGATCTGTTCATTTGCTAAAGTTAATTCATCTTTTAATTTAATGTTTTCAGAAATGAAATTATCTTGTTCAACCAAGTTTTCTCTAAGTTGTTTAATTTCTTTTTCAGAATTAATTAAATCAATACATAGTGATTTAAGTTCAGTTCTAAAATCATCTAAATTGAAATCAAAGGAAGACAGTACCTGATCCTCTTTAGATAGATGTTCTTCATTGTCTGATTGCTCAGCTTCAGATAGGCTGCTTGATGCATCAATGGCCATCAAGCAAATCTCCTTTGATTTAGCCTCTTCTTCATCTTCACTAGAGCTGGAAGATGAAGATTCATATTCAGTTTCACTTCAGGTTTCAGCCGCAAAGCCTTTCTCCTTCTCTTATGCTTGCTGGAGGAGGGCTTGTTGTAGTGCTGCTTCCTGGGTTCCTTTTCTCTTCTTCTCTCCTTCTTTTGCTTCTCTGGACACTCTGATATAAAGTTTCCTGCCTTCCTTCAACCAAAGCAAACAACTTCTTTAGTTGGGGTCTTGGCATACCTTTGCTTGTCATCTTGTCTGGATGACTTCCTTTTGAAGTCCTTCTTGCCCATTTTGTAGAATATTTTGGCTAGGAGACTTTGAAATTCTTCACTAGCTAAGGGAACTTATGTTTCTTAAAATGATTTGAATGCAATGCTTGGATCTTTTCTTCCTGGTGTGGAGGTCTTCTACTCAGCAGCTTCTCTAGTCTTCATCAGCTGCTCATAAGACTTGAGCTTTCCCAACAGAGATTCAGTGGAAATCTCATTCAGACTTCTGGCTTCCTTGATTGGCCATATTCTAGAATCTTGTAAGCTGGGGAAGCACATGAGGATTTTATCATTGACCTCTGTGAGAGTTATGTCCTTGTCCAAAGTCTTTAGCTCATTGATGATTGAGCTTAGTCTGTTCTACATGTCACTCACAGACTCTAACTCCTCTTTCTTGAAATTTCATATTGAGAGATGAGATCGGATCTCCTGTCCTTTCTCTCATCTACTGATCCAGCAACCATTTGGTTAAGAAAATCTTATATATCCTTAGTTGACGTGAACTCTGCCACCTTCTAGAAAATGTCATCAGACATTGTATGATACAGAATATTCATGGCCTTAGCATCAGCTATTTTGGCCTTATTTTATGTATCTGTCCACTCAGGTGGTGGAATAGCTTGAGTGCTGGAACTTGTAGTAGTTGTAGCCACTTGAGTTGGTGGTCCTATCAAAATAGAATTGAAAATATCTTCATCAATAGAGTTCATATATAATTTGATTCTTGCATTCCAGAAAGCAAACTTATTTAGATTGCAAACTCGGGTCTGGTGCTTGCGTAATCTTTGTTCTGTGCCATGACATAAAATAAACAGAAAAACTAGGGAAAAGAAAATCAGATCTATCAGGGATCTTTTGGTTCAAGTGTTAGCTTGTACAACCAAAGGAACACCCCTTTGATACCAATTGAAAGAAATGGGTGAATAGAGCAATTAAAACTTTTGGCTATTTTAATTTTACATAAGAGAAAATTGGTAATACCAATAATAGTAAAAAAAGAAATAGAAACATGGAAGCTACTCTATCACAGCACAGTAAAACAAAAGGAAAATGATCAACCAGACAACACAAGAATTTTATATTGGTTCCCCAAACTGGGTACATCCAATTATCTACCACCTTGGTAGGAATCCACTATCAGGTTTTTGATCAGGTGACTGCCACCACAAGATCTATTTACATGGAGATCTAACAACCCTTTAGGCTTTTGATCAGGTGCCCAAAAACGAACAATAAACTTTTGAAGGAAGTTAATAAACCCTTTCACAGTGAGGTTGAGAGAGTTGATGGTGTCTTCTAATTTCTTTATACAACATAGAAGACTTGAGTGGATTCTATTGTCAAAGCTCCTTCTAAAATATTGAGATGATAGAAATCCTGGAGCCTTGCTCAGGGTATAGGCTTCAGCCTTATCTTAAAGAGATCCAGGAACTTACAAACTGATCAAAAGTTGTTGTCCTTGAAGATTCCTGGAGTAGAAGTTGAAGAAGACTATTGATATGTGATGGTTGTTCTTCTTCAGCTTTCAGTAAGATCAAGAGAAAACAGAATGTTTTCTTACACAGAGAAGAAGTAGTTATTATTTTGTATGTTCTGTGTAACTTCTTTATATTCTCACTACTGTCTAGCCGTCTGAAGAGAAAATCTCTTTTATATTTTGCTGTCAAAAATCTCCTTTGAAATTTGAATTCCAAGCATTAATTGCTAACTGATTCTGGAGAATGAAATGGCTGGAATATTTGACTTAAATGAGTTTCCCCAACTGTACTATTAAAATAAGCAAGTAATTAACACTGATGAAATCCGTAATTAATGCTGCCAAGAACGACTATATTCTGGAGAATATGAGCATTAATTACTCAGAGAATTACTGCTAAATAATATAATAAATTAGGGACGGAGATAAGGAAAACTTCTCAAACTGGCTCGGGACAGAAATCGTCGACCTCTAGGCATATTTCGTCGACTGGAGTTCCAAGTTCGTCGAGCTGAGAATTCCTGTTCGTCAACCTTAGCCAGCGAACTGCATTCTAGAAATAACTTGCCAATTCTGCACTCCAAGATCGTCGATCAGAGAATTTGTAACATCCCATTTCCGCCTAGACCCCTAGGAGTCGGTTGGTCGTCACAGAACCCTAGGAAGCCCAAAAATTGAAATGAATCGACCAAGATTTCGGGTCACGAGTTCGATACTGGAGCTACTCACTCCTTTGTGTCGGAGACGTTCATAGAAGGACTGGAAGGCGTGGAGTGGTTCACAGGCTCGAGGATGAGGGTGCGACTACCGGATGGATCTGAGCTCCTTACCACGGATCACTGCAATATGGAGGCAGAAATTGGTGGAAAGGCATTCGAGGCTCCAGCGATGATTTTGAAGCTGACAGACAACGACCTGATCCTGGGCATGGTATGGCTGCACTAGAACCATGCTCAGATTGACTGCCAGGTGAAGAGGATCACCGTGAGACACGGGGACTCTTTCATTACCATCGAAGGTATAAGACCTGTCTCTCGTGTACTCTTATCTTCGGTACAGGCCGTTAAGGCCCATCTATAGGGAGAGGAGGTGTATCAGATTCTATTTGGGATGGCGGAAGTTAAGGAGTCGGTGACTGACATCCCGGTGGTGCGAGATTAACTGACATCTTTTCAGAGAAACTGTCGGGACTACCTCCACACCGAGAGCAGGACTTTCAGATACAACTTGTGCCGGGAACCAAGCCGGCATCTAGGGACCCTTATCGGATGGCCCCAAAGGAGTTGGCAGAGTTTCGGACTCAGTTGCAGGAATTGGTTGAGGCAGGATTTGTTAGACCGAGTTCCTCGCCATGGGGAGTACCGGTCCTATTCGTGAAGAAGAAGGATGGGACACTCCGCCTGTGCATCGATTATCGAGCACTAAACAGGCTGACTGTCCGGAATACCTATCCGCTCCCACGGATAGACGAATTATTCGATCAGCTGGAGGGGCCCATTATTTCTCGAAGCTGGACTTGAGATCAGGATACTACCAGCTGCGGATCCAGGAGGAGGATATCCCAAAGACGGTCTTCAGTAGCAGATATGGCCTGTATGAGTTCACCGTGATGCCCTTCGGGCTCACGAATGCACCGTCGGCGTTCATGAGCCTCATGAACCGGGTTTTCGAGGCCTACTTGGATGTGTTCGTCATAGTATTCATAGACGACATCCTGATCTACTCTAGGACGGAGGAGGAGCACACTATGCATCTGGCACTCACTCTAGAGAGGTTGCGGGAGCCTCGCCTTTATGCAAAATTCAGCAAGTGTCAGGTTTGGTTGAAGGAGGTGGCCTTCTTAGGCCACATTATCAGCGGAGCCGGGTTGGCAGTGGATCCGGCAAAGATTCAGGCAGTTCGAGATTGGCCGCAGTTGAAGACAGCCACCGATGTACGAAGTTTCTTGGGACTTGCTTGTTACTACCGGAAGTTCGTGGAGGGGTTCTCTCAGATTGCCCTCCCCTCACATCTTTGACGAAGAAGGAGGCACCTTTCATTTGGACCCCGTAGTGCCAGGCGGCTGTCCAGGAACTGAAGGACCGACTCATCTCAGCCCCTATTCTGGCCCTTCCATCTGGAAAGGAAGGATTCCAAGTGTATACCGACGCATCATACCAGGGGATGGGAGCAGTGCTAATGCATAACGGACATGTCATAGCATATGCCTCCCTCCAGTTGAAGAGCCATGAGAAGAACTACCCAGTGCACGACCTTGAGATGAGAGCGGTCGTTTTTGCTCTGAAGGTCTGGCACCATTATCTTTATGGAGTCCACGGCGACATCTACTCCGACCACAAGAACCTGAAATACGTGGACACTCAGAAGGAGCTGAATATCAGGCAGAGGCGCGGGGTGGAGTTTTTAGCAGACTATCAGTATGAGATGCACTACCATCCAGGGAAGGCAAACGTGGTGGCCAATGCGTTGAGCCGGCGAGCTGCCACTTCTGAAGCTGGGCCCCAGGTTATGTCCATGGAGCTAGTCCGGTCATTCAGAGATATGCAGATATCCCTAGTGTCTGAGGATGATCCAGAGCTGTATAGGGAGTATCTGACATCGATGGTGGCCATAGACGATATTCGGGATCGCATTCGGGACGGACAGAGGACAGATGCGTGGGCAGAGCCGATGTTCCGAGCTTTGGAGGAAGGTTCGCCAGGAGATTATTCCCTGAGAGATGGATTGCTACATTTCAGAGGCAGAGTATATATACCCGCAGGAGGCCAGATCCGAGAGGATATTATGATGGAGGCGCATTGCAGCCGGTACTCTGTGCACCCGGGGATCACAAAGATGACCGCTGATCTGAAGAAGACGATGTTTTGGCCGGGCATGAAGAAGGACATTGCGTACTTCGTGACCGATTGCGAGGCATGTCAGTTGGTGAAGGCGGAGTGCAGGAACCCTGCAGGATTGTTGCAGCCACTCCCGGTGCCGGAGTGGATGTTTGACGATATAGCTATGGATTTTATACATGGTCTTCCCCGGTATCGGACGGGGAATGACTCGATCTGGGTGATTATTGATCGGTTGACGAAGGTGGCCCGCTTTATACCTATCAGGAAGGATGACTCGGTGGGAGTGCTGGTACGGAAGTTCATGGAGCAGTATGTCCGATATCATGGCGTGCCCCAGACGATAGTGTCGGACCGCGATGGACGGTTTACATCCACGGAGTGGCGGTCAGTGCAGGCATATTTGGGCACCCGATTGACTTTTAGCATGGCCTTCCACCCTCAGACGGACGGGCAGACAGAGCGCACCAACCGGACCTTGGAGGATTTACTACGACTGTGTATTCTGGACCGAGGGGAGCCGTGGGAGAAGATGTTACCGTTGATCGAGTTCTCCTATAACAATAGCTACCAGTCCAGCATCAGGATGGCGCCTTATGAAGCCTTGTATGGAAGAAAATGTAGGACCCCGCTTTCTTGGGTTCAAGACGAGGATCCGAAGGTGTTGGGATCGGATTTTGTTGAAGACACCGAGGCTCAGGTGAGACTGATCAGAGATAGGATGTTGGAGGCGCAGAGCAGACAGTCTAAATACTATGACGCCTGGCATCGTCAGGTGGAGTTTCGGGTAAGGGATCGAGTGTTCTTGAAGATCCGGCCCATGCACGGAGTCTCACGGGTGCGCGGTCGGAGGAAGAAGCTCAGCCCTAGGTATATGGGCCCTTACCGGATCCTGGAGCGGATCGGACCCCTAGCCTACAGGCTAGAGTTGCCACCAGAGCTGGCAGCTCTACACGACGTCTTCCACATTTCTTCGCTGAGAAGGGCTCTACTACGCCTGGAGCAGCAGATTTTGACCACCGAAGGGCCGATAGCTTCAGACCGATCTGTTCACTTGGAGCCGGTCCGGATCGACGACAAAGGAGTACGGATCTTGCACCGCAAGAAGATCCCCTTAGTCAAGGTTCTGTGGAGAAACCACGGTCAGGAGGTGTACACCTGGGAACCGCAGGACCTAATGAGGCAAAAATACCCGGAGTTGTTCAGTCAGGTATACCTCACCACCTCTTGGTATACTATAAATTACCTTCTTGTACAAAACCGGTAAGATTAGATAAGGAAAATAGAGAACCTAGGAATGCGCAGGAAAGTAGGGGCTAATCTTTTGTTTATTGGGGAGATTGCCTTCGTTTATCAAACAAGTAGTAGCTTGAACCCAATAGAAAAATCGTATGGGATGTTACAAGTTTAATTTATTCCGATAGAAATCCCCGTAGGCTCAACCTCAATTTCGGGGACGAAATTTTTGTTTTGTTTATTGGGATTTGTAACATCCCATTTCCGGCTAGACCCCTAGGAGTAGGTTGGTCGTCACAGAACCCTAGGAAGCCCAAAAATTGAAATGAATCGACCAAGATTTCGGGTCACGAGTTGGTCACGCCCGTGACCGACCCGTCATGCCCGTGACCTAGGGTGTGACTCCTTCGACGATCGTCGATCTCAGGGAGACGATCGTCGGGCGCAGAATTTTCGACCCGGCCCTGTCACGCCCGTGACCAAGGTGTCACGCTCGTGACCTAGGCCGTGACCACCCTTCGACGACCATCGATCTCAGTTCGACGATCGTCGGCCTCAGAATTTGCCATTCGGGCATGTTACGCCCGTGACCAAGGTGTCACGCCCGTGACCTAGGGCGTGACCACCCTTCGACGACCGTCGATCTCAGTTCGACGATCGTCGACCCCAGAATTGGCCACCCGGGCCTGTCACGCCCGTGACCTATGAGTCACGCCCGTGACATTGACCGAAACGACGGTTCAGGCCCGAAATTATTCTAACACGCGTGGTAATAAGTGCTGGTGTGGGAAGTTACACCAGGAGTAATTACGGGCCGTTTTTCCTTCTGTAATTATATAATAAAGGAGGAAGTGATGGTCCAATAGGAATCGCCACCTGGCAAACACCTATTCATCTTCCACCGTTTCTTATCTCTTCACTGTAACCGAAAGGTTATTAATATGAGCCTTCATGACCATTAAGGCTTTACCCTTTCACCTCCCCACTTGCTGACTTATAAAAGCCCACTTGGAACAAGAGGAGAAGTTTACACCCTCAATCAAACAAATTTAGACGTTTACTCTTGCTGTAGGAGAAGTTTAGCAACGCCACCACCGCGTCATGGCACCCCGTTGTTCATCTCGCCTCCAAACCGCGAACAAGGTCCTCCTCTGCTTCTTCTTTCATGGGTAGATCTTAGGATTCTTAGAAAGGAAGTTCGTGCTCAATGGAGCCGGACCTAACTCTCATTTTCATGGAAAACCATCAAAAATGTATTTTTGAGTTCGCCGGAAACCGCCACCTCCGGCGGCCAAACCACCGCCGACCGCTAGCCATCGCCTCAACGGAGGTGGTGGTGGTGGTGGCTGGCCAGGGAAGTGACCGGGCGACCGGCGACGGATCGCGAAAGAGCTACAGGAAATAGAGTTTCTGTGTTCTAGTTTTCGAGTTCTGTAGAAGATGAACAGTAAAAGCTGTTTTATAATATATAAATTATGTAAATAATTTATAAGGAAAATATACTTAGATGAGCACATTTTGATGCTGCAAAACGAGGCACTTAGAGGCCGTTTTAGGAAAAATGATCAGTCACGAAAGTTGTAGCCCTTTGAGTCCAGTTTAATTTAAAATTGATTTCAACTCGTTTGGGTAAGCGGTTTGACCGCAGAAACCATTTTAGTGGGGGCTATACCAAGAGTTGGGCAGAAATTAAAATGGATGCCCACTCTTCGTCCCTTGTCCAAATGACCTGAAATTTGGGCAGGGGGTTGACCTTAGCTATACCTAAAGGCAGACCAAAAATGGGAATTTTTGGAGATACTTTGCCTAAAGTTTTTGTTTCAATTTAAATAAGTTAGAGAAATTTATTTAAGTGGTCAAATGACCTCCAAACCCTCCCAAATTTTGGTGAGTGGTCCCTAGCTATAAAACCTAGATATGTACAAAATTCCAACTAGTTTGGAGGAGTTTTGGGTAGGAAATTTTATACCCTTAACTAGGCATTAGTGAAACATCTTTTAGTAAAAAGTGCACTAAGAGTTTGGAAAGGTCAAATCACCTCAACAGAGGCTGATATTCTGACCTCTGACTTAGAAGGGTGTTATAACCTGCTTGGAGAAAAATGGTGAGGTTTAGGGTTAATTTACCCTAGGATCCAAGCTCAAACCCTAAATGAAGGGTTTTGAGGGTTGTGAAGGACATGGGGGCAATTGCTCTTGTATTGCCTTGAAACTCTTTAGAGTTGACAAAAGCTTGATAAGAATCGTCTGGATGGAATCTTGGAGAATTTGGAGACAAGTAGATACCTTAAAACCCTAACATTAGTTTTAGGGTAAAATATCAAATAAGTAAAACCAGTCACTAAACCTTACTTAAAAGCTGTGAAATTCGGGTAAAGTGCGTTTTGGATCAGGTAGAATTTTTAGCAATTTTTCTGGAATTTTATGTTGATTATTGCTAGCACTTCATTTGTAAAGTTTGTTATGGCCTTAAAAGATGTTTTAATTGTTTAGTAATTTCTGTTCATCAAAACCTCATGAAATCTTCGAGGTAAATGTTTTAGGTCAGAATAGTTGCCCCTGAATTTTTGTATGATTTTTAGTTGAGCAATTCTAGTACTTCATTCACAGATGTTAGAAAAGGGTTTTATGGTTTAAAAATTAATTATGGATGATATACATGTTGGAAAATTATGAAACCTGGCCAATGTTATTTTGAATGTCTTATCTGCTTAGTATATTTAATTTACAATTTTTGGATGGATATTTTCTGTACTTGATTCATAAATAACAAAAGATAGAGATTATTTCTAAAATAGTTTTAGTGCTCTTTTGATGGTAGAAAAATTATGATACTTTGGATTTAACCTATTGAGATAACCTACTATTCATCACAAATTTGTTGGACATCTTGTATGAGAACTTAGGGTAGTTCGTGTTCAAACCGGTAGCCCTTGGGATTTTCGAGGAAATTAATTAAATGCCAAATAAATTAGGAAAATTACCATTTTTTGGATTTAGGTCATTTATATCATGATAATTCTCCAGTAAATAATTTAGGGCGTTTGGATAAATTTGGGATCGTTGCCTAACCGGTTCGACATATAGTCTAGGTTGGACTGCACATAGCAAATTTGTGAATTGCAATAGGACATGATCCGAGAAAGTCATTGAAGTTAATTATTTTGTCTGGGTGGACAATTGTGAATGATATCACAGTAGGATGATATGAAGAGTAGTGAGAAGCGGTGATAGCTAGAGTTAAGAGGTGCTCGGGTTCGACGAAAGATCGTCTTCCCTGAAGAGTGGAAGGTTTAAAATCACCCTAGGATAGTCTATCGTAATGTGAGAAGGGAATGGGTAAAGGGGATCAACCAATAACAATAAGTGCCTTGCGAAAGGGAACTTCGGGCCGTAATGCCGCCGTCTTGGTTCCTAGTGCCCCTTGAGAGCCCTTCACGGGGAATACCGGGGGCAGTCCTGGGCTAACGTAAACTGTAATAACAAACCGATAAGAGTAACTTAATAACTAGGGCTGCACCCTTCACAAACACTGTTGGCATAGGAAGATTGATGAGAGCTTCGGCTCGGTTGGTTAAGAGACGGACGGGATGGTCCGGGGAGCTTCGGCTCGGTTGGTTTGGAGACGGACGTTTTGGTCCGGGGAGCTTCGGCTCGGCTTTTGTGTGTTTACGATTAAACTTGCATGTGCATAAAAGGGAATGGAAATTAAGGTGGTGGGTCTTCGGTATTGGAGGGTCGATGCACCGACACCAATACGCTGACTCGACAAGTGTGGTTAACACTTTGCCAACAGAAGTCCGGTGTGCCAGCCGGCAAGAGTACGCAGGCATCCGCTTAGTGCACCAAGCGTTGAGGCATACGATAGGTCTGACCGGTAGTGCTTTACTGGTTTAGAGGTGGGTGAGGCCCAACCCACCGCTTCCGTCTGCCACTACGGAGGTATCCTGGGAGGTAACGGCTCCGAAAGGGGGAACTAAAGGTCTATGTGCACAGAGTCGGGTGTGTGAGTTGCACTTGCATGTTTCATCATACCCACTTGCATGTCATAGCATAATCGATTCATTTAACCCTGACACCTAAAGTATAAGTGGTATGGGACGCTTATACATTAGGACCTGCAAAACGACCCCTTAGTCTATAAGCTTGTGTGGGCAAGTTTATAAATCAAAGGTTAATTTCAATATATATACATGTTGTTGTTTGATAACCGACACCCCAACGTATAAGTGGTATGGGACACTCTATACGATGGGAGCCTTGCAGAAGATCCCTTGGCTTATGCGCTTTCGCACATAAGTTAAGGTTACCTTTCTTATTTTCTGTTTCTGTTATAATAATATATAATTGTTAGATTAGTTCCGCTGCCATTTGTTTATTGATTAAATCTCCACTTTCATGTCCTTCCCTTTCTTCCTCTCCGCTCGGTACTTAGGAGCCATGGGGGAAGGGGTAGGGGATGATAG
The DNA here is from genome assembly GCA_039513925.1 of Platanthera zijinensis. Lineage (NCBI taxonomy): Eukaryota > Viridiplantae > Streptophyta > Magnoliopsida > Asparagales > Orchidaceae > Platanthera > Platanthera zijinensis. The sequence continues at coordinate 196,817,771 of CM077085.1, read as the reverse complement.
GGCTTAGTCTTTATGACTAACGGTTTTCGAACCACCTCATTTAGGGGATCGTGGAGCCCAGCATGGAGGAGCGCTCCCAGAGACCGGTACGCTTGGAGATGGGGCAGTCTAGCACTAGAGTCCAGACTGCAGGGACCGTGAGTCCTGACCTTTAGTAGAGTTTTAGTTTTGCTTCCGCGTTGAGTGATTTGTAGTGAGGACTTGATGTACCGGGCATGAGCCCTTATATTTCTAGTATCATTGTACTCTGATGTTTTCTGTGGACACACCCTTCGTGGAGTTTATATACATGTGATTTATTATTGTGGACTGTATTGCTCTTACTTCAATTATTGTGCTACCTTTCTGTGATCAAATTGGCCGGCAGAATCGGCGCCTTGTGGTGATGACCCTTCGGGACGTGAAGGTGTCACCGCAAAGCGGCGACTCTGGGCCTAAGACCCCGTGTTTTAAAAAGAAAAAAAAAGGGGGTCTTACAAGTGGTATCAGAGGCGAACATCGATCAGAAGAAAGTAGCAGTCCACAAACCCTGGGTCACCCCCGCGTGAGTTTAGTTTGGGGACAAACTAAGCAGCGGAAGCAGTGGTGTGCCCAAATGGGGATCACATATAAATTGTCCACTTTTATTTAAGAATGAACGTTTTCTCACTATGGGTTTTTGTTACGCAGCCTCCAGCACAGCCTACGCCACAAGGCGGAGTTCAGCAGGCTCAGGGTGTTGCACCACCTCCATCGGTCCCCACTCCTTTCCTTCAGTCAGACATGGGACAGACTCTGACTGCCATCTTGGAGGCCTTTATGGCCCAGCAGGTTCCGGCCCCGCAACCAAATCCGGGGGCCAACTGGCTAAGCATCTTCCGAGGACTGTCTCCCCCGTCCTAATTGGGGACAGAGTCGGCAGTTCGGACGGAAGAGTGGCTCGATATCATTTACGAGATGCTGACCGGGATACGGTGTCCCTGGGAGGAGAGGGCGGCTCTAGTTGTCTCTTGCCTGGAGTCCCATGCAAAGAAGTGGTGGAAGACGCTGTTGGACACGACATTTGCCGATAGGGAGGTTGCGGAGGTTACCTGGGAGGAGTTCAGGGCCGCACTGCTGGAGCATTTCGTTCCGCAGTCGGCCAGGGATGATTTGGAGGAGCGGTTCTTACAGCTGAAGCAGGGCACCCGGACCGTGGTGGAGTACCATCGAGAGTTCGACCATCTGGCTCGATACGCAGATTCCTACCAGCTGGACGAAGCAGGGTATATCAGGAGGTTCTATAAGGGCCTGTGGGAGGACATGAGGGAGGCTTTATTGTTTGTATCTGACGGGCCCATCTCCCGGATTTTGGAGATGGCAAAAAGGATTGAGGCAGATTGGCACGCCACCCGGGGCCGGAAACGGCCAGCAGAGGATCAGGGACGGAGAGGTAGAAATGACCAGCGGCGAGGTGCTGTACCAGAGGGGAGGAGGACAGAGGACCAGCCTCGTCAGGACGTGAGGCAGGAGCCGAGGGAATAGGTGATATTGGCCCCTCAACCCCTTCGGATGCAGGAGATGCCGAGACCCAGGGGAATGGCGTATCCCCCACCAGAGTGCTTCCTTTATCATCAGATTGGGCATATTCGGAGGAACTGCCCCATGAGGGGGGCACCACCTCCAGCACCATAGGGTTGCCCACCAGCTCAGCATTACGGAGGCCGAGGACGCGGCCGCGGTCGTGGATACCAGGGGGGAGATCGTAGACAGGAAAGGGAGCAGGTATATACCTTGGACCATGCGCAGCCTCGGAATCTGGAGCAGGTCATAGCAGGTACGCTGCAATGCCTCTTTATTTTCATAGAATTTCCCTTTCAATGGTTAAAACTTTGAATCGCACTAGATAGATTAGCAAGGAAAGTAAAACTCACTATAGAACCCTAAGACCCCTGGTTTTAAAAAGGAAAAAAATGGGGTCTTACAGAATCTGTCTGAAGGAAGAAATCATCGACCAGAGCTCAAATATCGTCAAGCTCAACTCAGAGAAAGAAATCTGAGTTCGTCGATCTAAGATCGATGATAGTCGAGCTGAGTTCGAAGAATTTTGAACTGATAATTTGAACTCTGAATTCTACTAAGTCTTAAATCTACTAAAGTCCTTTGCTGGCTGGTCCATGAAGGTTGAACCTAAAGACTAGCCTAAACTCTAGGACTAACAGACTGGACCCTAGCTATACAATGTGTGTAAAACACGTCCTAATTAGTGAACCTGGCCCAAATCCAAACTAAGGATCCAACAAAAGAAATATTGGTTGCCATGGGATACATAAAAGAGGAAGGTATTGATTTTGATCAAACTTGTAAGACCCCCCCCCCTCCCGGAACACAAAACACGGCTCGATGGGAGTCTTATGCACAGAAAAGCTGCCTTGCGGTAGCACTAGCCGTCGGGCTAGCCTGTACTACAAGACGCCTATTCTGCCAGCCTTAACCAATATCAAACATTTCCAACCCAACTAAACATATAAAATGAGAAGTCAAATCCACACAAGCATATAATAGTCCAAAAATACAACATATAAAAGAAGCTACAACAAGCTTCTACATTATCAGAGTACGAGTTAAAACTTGCCCAAAAGGGCTACAATAAGAGTCTCTTAAAGACTAACATCAGTCACTAACACTAGCGACGGTACCGTCCCCTCAGGCCCTGTCGTCCTAGCCTGGCTGTCCTGCTGTAAAACCTGATGCTGCTCCGTCAGCGGGGTTTCCTCCTAAAAAGGAAGACGTAGCAACCGTGTAACGACCCCATCCGTTATATGACGTATAGTAGAAGGTCCGGTCGGGGCCCCACACTATATGCCACAAACAGACGGTGAGGTCACAGGATAATACCAAACCATACACGTATCCTAACTCAGAGCATTCTAGCGGAAGCTTTAAGTTGTAAATTGAACTCTAACCAGGAATGTCCAATATATAAACCACAGTTATATATACAGCCACGGAATGTACAACAAATACACAGAGTTTGGCCTTAAGGCCTTACAGTTCCTCTTTCCACACCGTATGGATTACAAACATCGGCGCGCAGGCCGGCCATACATGAGTAAAAGAAAACCAACAAAAACATTCGCATAGCCTTCAAGGGCCAGCAACAGCAGCAAGGGCTTCAGCCCTTCATTTCCCACTTGGCTTTCCAGCACCTGCATAGGGACAATCCACCCAAAAGGTGGCAAACATGGCAACGATCAGCATTCAGCTGACCCAATTATAACAATCCTACCCCTTTCTTGGGGCAGTAGCATTCCTTCCCTGCACAGCATTGTATCAATAATAGCAAATATGTGCTCGCAGGCACACTCAAGCCATCACAACCGTCGGCCACACGGCCCGACAGTCCGTGCACTCAGGGCATATTCTTGGTGCACCGGAAAACCAGGGCCAAAACCACCGTTTACACGGTATTGAGCATTCTTGTCTTTTTGGCGCGCGGGCCTAAGACTCTCATTATGCGCTCCAACGAAACCTATAACCAGGCTTATCAGTCGGACGGACATAACGCAGGTACGGATCAGCCACCCCCCATTGCTCAAGTCGTCGTGCCACCTCGAATACGGAAGTATCCATTGCAATTTATTGGCGCGGGTCGGTTTCACCTTTCCTGTTCGGCAATCTGCCTTTATATCGAGTTGCAGCCCAACGGCTCAACCGCACAGAAAGTGGCAACGCACGGCCACAAGAGTTGCATCCAACCGTCTTCATTTCCTGGACTTCATCCAGTACTTCCTGCTGCACCAAGCAATAGGTAGGCACAAGGCAAACAAGCCATAACCACGGAGTCTTCTCCGATATGCAAACAAGCATCACCAATCCAGACCAACTTGTCCAGATGGGCTTCACACAGCATTCCTAGATCCGTACTCCAATTCCGGACTCTAACAAGGGAGACTTCACATATCTACCCCAAGGGATGCCACAACCCACCGCACACTCGCGGGGAAAGGTTTTCCCTATGCAATGCAGAAAAGAAGGACTACACATGTCCCAGAAGGGAGATCGTTACCCTTGACGATCTCTTGGGAGCCATCAAAATCTAGCCAGTGAGAAAGCACCGCAGCAGCTTTGCCTTCACAGCGCTGGCCTCGGATCTCGAATCGGACCACGGGAGCTCCGCCGGTGGCTTGATCTCCTCCTTCTTCTTCTTCCTCCTCTCTCTTTCTCTCTTCACTTAGCCAAATGAAGAATGATCTCTTCATCTAGCCTCTGGTGATTTAATCCAGCAAGGAATCACCTGAGCCTTTGGATCCAAATAGAGAAAAGGAACGGCCACGATTTTCCCAAAATACCATTTTTTGGCTGACACGGCCTGTGACACGCCCGTGTCACAGGCCGTGTACCCTTAAGCGGCACACGCGGTACTTGTACCGACTGAAATCTACCAGAACACGGGCATCGACACGCCCGTGTCGAACCTGACACGCCCGTGTCAGTCATGTGACACGCCTGTGTCACCCCTGCCTCAACGAGCTCCAAAACCAACAAGCAGTACACGGGTAGGCACACGGCATCGGACACGCCCGTGTCAAATCTGACACGGCCGTGTTCAAGGCTTGGTTCCGGGCCGTGTAATTCTCTGACTCAGTCCGCCCATTTCTTGAGTGACACGCCCTGGGACACGCCCGTGTCCCAGGCCGTGTACCCCCGACACGCCCTGGGACACGCCCGTGTCCCAGGCCGTGTCAAATAGCCTGCACCTCAAATCCAGTTTTGAGATTTTTGGGGTGTTACAATCCTCCCCTCCTTAATAAAATTTCGTCCCGAAATTTGACACAGCAAGGAAACAGAAAATACAATGCTATAACTTTATAACTCTGTTATAACAAAAGGTACACGGTCTACAGTTTATACAAATAGCTCGGGAAATTCAGCTCGCATGGTCTGCTCTCGCTCCCATGTTAGCTCTTCACGGCCACAATTGTCCCATCGGACCTTGACCATCCTGATCACCTTGTTCCGCAACTGTTTCTCGGCTCAATCCTCGATCCGAATGGGTCGAACCTTTGTCGTTAGCCTATAATCGACCGGTACCCGATCATTCTCCACTACTTGAGCAGGATCCTTAACAGCCTTACGGAGTACTGAGATGTGAAATACATCATGTAATCCACCCAAGTCTGCTTAAAGTGCTAGTCGATAAGTAGCTTCCCCAACTCGCTCCACCACCTCAAATGGACCAAGATACCTCAGACTTAGCTTTTTCAAACGCCGAATCCTGGACACGCCTTTGAAGGGTTTGATCTTCAAATATACCCAATCACCCACCGCGAACTCCACATTCCGATGTTTGGCATTGTAGTACTTTGCTTGACGATCTTGGGCTATCAATAGCCTCTCACGAATAGAGCGTATAAGCGAGGTAGCTTCTTCGACTTCCTTTTTCCCACTCAGCTTAGATTCGCCTGCTTCTGCCCAAGCTAACGGTGTACGGCATTTACGACCATACAAAGCCTCAAATGGTGTCATACCGATGCTCGCTTGGTAGCTATTATTATAGGCAAATTCTACAAGAAAAATATAATCTTCCCATCTCTTACAAAAGTCTAGGGCGCACATGCGGAGCATGTCCTCCATCGTCCTGTTGGTTCGTTCAGTCTGGCCATCCGTTTGGGGATGAAAGGCCGTACTAAACGCTAATTTTGTGTAACACCCCAAAAAGACTCAAAAATGGTTTTGAGGTGCAAGTAATTTTACACGTCCTGGGACACGGGCATGTCCCAGGGCGTGTCGGGGGTACACGGCCTGGGACACGGGCGTGTCCCAGGGCGTGTCACTCAAATAAAATGCGTTATGAGTCAGAAGGTTACACGGCCTAGAACCAAGCCTTGAACACGGGCGTGTCAGGTTGGCACGGGCGTGTCCGATGCCGTGTGCCTACCCGTGTACTGCTGGTTGAGTTTGGAGCTCGATGAGGCAGGGGTGACACGGGCGTGTCTCATGATTGACATGGGCGTGGCAGGTTCGACACGGGCGTGTCGATGCCCGTGTTCTGGTAAATCTCAGTTGGTACGAATACCGCGTGTGCCGCTTAAGGGTACACGGCCTGTGACACGGGCGTGTTACGGGCCGTGTCAGCCAAAAAAGTGAGTTTTTGGGAAAATCGTGGTTGTTCAGATTTCTCTCTTTAGATCCAAGGGCTCAGGTGATTCCTGGCTGGATTTAATCAGTAGAGGCTGAGGAAGAATTCATTCTTCATTTGATTAAGGAAGAGAGAAAGTGAGAGGAGGAAGAAGAAGGAGGAGGAGATCAAGCCACCGGCGGAGTTCCCGTGGTCCGATTCGTGATCCGAAGCTGGCGTTGTGAAGGCAAAGCTGCTGCGGTTCTTTCTCACTGGCTAGTTTGTGATGGCTCCCAAGAGATCGTTAAGGGTAACGATCTCCCTTCTTGGACATGTGAAGTCCTTCTTTTCTGCATTGCATAGGGAAAACCCTTCCCCGCGAGTGTGCGGTGGGTTGTGGTGTCCCTTGGGGTAGATATGTGAAGTCCCCCTTGTTAGAGGCCGGAATTGGAGTATGGCTCTAGGCATGCTATGTGAAGCCCATCTGGACATGGTCTGGATTAGTGATGCTTGTTTGCATATCAGAGAAGGCTCCGTGATTATGGCTTGTGTTGCCTTGTGCCTACCTGTTGCTTGGTGCAGCAGGAAGTACTGGATGATGTCTAGGAAATGAAGAGGGTTGGATGCAACTCTTGTGGTAGTGCGTTGCCACTTTGTGAGCGGTTGAGCCGTTGGGCTGCAACTCGATGAAAAGGCAGATTGCCGAACAGGAAAGGTGAAACCGACCCGCGCCTATAAATATCCATGGATACTTCCGTATTCGAGGTGGCACGGCGACTTGAGCAACGGGGGGTGGCTGATCCGTACCTGCGTTAGGTCCGTCCGACTTGGAAGCCTGGTTATAGGTTTTGTTGGAGCGCCTAATGAGAGTCTTAGGCCCGCGCGCCGGAAAGACTAGAATGCTCAAATACTGTGTAGACGGTGGTGTTGACCCTGGTATTCCGGTACACCAAGAATGTGCCCTGAGTGCACGGACTGTCGGGCCGTGTGGCCGATAGTTGTGATGGCTTGAATGTGCCTGCGCGCACATTGTTGCTATATGTTGATGCCATGCTATGCAGGGAAAGAATGCTAATGCCCCGGGAAAGGGGTAGGATTGTTATAATTGGGTCAGCTGAATGCTGACCGTTGCATTGTTTGCCACCTTTTGGGTGGATTGTCCCTATGTAGGTGCTGGAGAGCCAAGTGGTAAATGAAGGGCTGAAGCCCTACTGCTGTTGCTGCTGCTGCTGCGGCTAGCCCTTGAAGGCTAAGCGAATGTTTTGCTTGTTTTCTTTTACTCATGTATGGCCGGCCTGCGTGCCGAGGTTTGTAAACCATACGGTGTGGAAAGAGGAACTGTAAGGCCTTAAGGCCAAACTCTATGTATTTGTTGTACATTCCGTGGCTATATATAAAGGTGGTTTATATATTGTACATTCCTAGTTAGAGTTCAAATTACAACTTAAAGCTTCCGCTAGAATGCTCTGAGTTAGGATTCGTGTATGGTTTGGTATTATCCTGTTACCTCACCGTCTGTTTGTGGCATATGGTGTGGGGCCCCGGCCGGACCTTCTACTATACGTCATGTAACGGATGGGGTCGTAACATTTGGGTATCAGCTTCGTTCGGTCTTCCTCTATCGAATTCGTGGCCGAATTCTTTTATGGGGTGGCGAGCGCGTGTTTATGCGCCCTGCTGTAACGCTAATGAACTCTGGAATGTCCACTAAGGAATGTACAAAATCTTGTTTGAGGAATCTGCGCGTTCCTTTTTGTGTTGTTTTGCTTGCATACGTTCGCTAATGTGTGTCTTGTCCACCTATAGGTGATGCGTAGTGGTGCTTGGCAGTCTGAGCCCCAGCGCTCTGATGAGAGTGCGGCACCAGCTGAGGTGCCAACACCCCCTCCATCTACGGAAACTGTTCGCTTAGTTACTGAGGCTCTGTTTGCCATGATTCAGCCGACCGGGCAAGCGCAGTCGGCAGTTGTGCCAGTTCGTGTTGATGTAAGACCCGAGCCGGTTGAGGTTGTAGATCCACGAGCAGCTGACCGATAGTTGAAGCAATTCATGAGCTTCAGTCCGCCTACGTTTACGGGAATAGGATCCCCAACGCAGGCAGAGGATTGGTTATCGCGTGTCAAGCGAATAATGACAGCGATCAGGGCAGAGGAAACTCTAAAGGTCACCTTGGCCACCTTCATGCTTGAAGGAGAGGCGTGGTTGTGGTGGGACGAGGTTGAGGTACACCATTTGGCGGGCAGGCAATTAACGCAAGTATCGATTGAGGAGTTCTCTCGGTTATTTCTGGCAAAGCATGTCCCAGCGGCACAACGCATTGCTATGAAAAATGAGTTCCAACGGTTAAAGCAAGGGGAAGATAGCGTGGATATCTACTTGCATGAGTTTACCAGGTTGGGACGGTATGCGGGAACAATCTTCGCGGATGACCAAAGGAAAACAAATAGGTTCTATGAAGGATTGCGGGATGAGTTGAGATTCCTGCTTTCGAGTTCAGTGAACCAAGGGTTTCAGGCTGAAAGTGAGACCTACACCTTATTCTAGATATTTTTCATACACAGCACAATATGCAGAAAATAAAGCAGCAAAAGTAAAGGAAATAAAAACACAGAAGACACAGAAAATATAGTGGTTCCCCTCAACTGGGTACATCCACTCTTCTACCACCCCTGGTAGGAATCCACTAGCAGGAATAGTTGATCAGGTGTCCTGGGCACCAATGGGTTTTTGATAAGGTGCCCCACACCATAAGGTTTTTGATCAGGTGCCCTCACACCAAAGGGTTTTTGATCAGGTGCCCTCACACCAAAGGGTTTTTGATAAGGTGCCCTAACACCAACACTTAACTTTTGAAGGGAGTTATAACCCTGTACAAGGTGGGAAAAAGAGTAAAACAAAAAAGGGTGAAAGGTGTTCTTCTCTCTCTCTGGCTCTGAGAGAAGACTAGTGGATTCTTAATTGTCAAAGCTCCCCCTGAAGTTTGGAGTTGGTTCAGGATGAAGAGACTTTGTTCTTGGGGTGTGGTAGGTCTTCTGGTAGCAGATAAATCTGAAGATTCAGATTGTTTGTTGCTCTTGAAGCCTGTATGAGACTGAAGGAGGAGACTCCTTCTTCTTCTTGCTGTGAACAAAAGGCTCTCTGATGAGGATTGATGAGAGCTGTTGTGTTGTTCTTGTATATATGAAAATATGTTGTTGTCCTGTGTGTCCTGTGTATTCTTTGACTGGAAGCCGGAATGTATATATATAATGAATTGATTTAAATTCTCAAATCTTGTGAGCATTATTTTATTCCATTCTTGGAACTCATGACAACTATTCAGCCTTTAATCCTTTTCCTTTCCCATAGTGACTTTGCATTGATAGCTGGCAACGGCTCTTTGGTTGAATGCTGACATAAATGTCAGGGAATCTGACCGTTGAAGAGTACTTTAGCTTTTATCAATTTCCTTGGCAAGTCGTCGACCTGAGATGGACGATCGTCGAACTGGGTTCGACGATGCGTCGAGCTGGGTTCAGAGATCGTCGACCTGACTTGGCTGTTCTTCAATTCTTTGGTGATCGCCGAGCTGAGTTCAAGGCTTGAGTCGTCGAGCTCACTTTATTGTAGAATCGTTGAGCTGACTTTGTTTAGATATATTTGAACGTCGAGCTGAGTTGTCCTGCAGATCGTCGATCTGAGTTCGACGCTCAGTTCAACTATCTTTGAACGCAGTTTGATCTTTGCCTGATTCTTTTGTAATCTTTAGTCAGATCCATGCTCTCTTTGATGAAGTGTGTCCTTGCCCAAATCCACAACTGGGGTTGTTCCAACAATCTCCCCCTATTTGGGTTAGGGTACACTTCATACTTTTATGAATGTTTTGTAAAGTTTGGCCCTGTTCTTGATCATCTCTTCATGTTGGAAATTTTGAGTCTGTAATCCTGCAAAACAGAAAACAGATCAAGTGCAAAGGGAACAAGAAGGGATGCAGTTTTTGCTTTTGTGCATGAACAAATGAATGAAGCAAATCTTGAAGAAGAAAAGAGTGAGGGCAGAGAGGATATGCAGAGGAATGCAATTTAATGAGCACAGCACTCATTAGGATTATCTGAAAAAGATTTTGAAGAAAATTTTTAAAATCAGAAAGGCACTGTCTGATAATTCCCTTCCTATAGAATCACTTTATCACAAATAAAAACTTCAACACGGTGTGATGATCCACTGGATCAAGTCTGTGTTGAGTTTTAGTGTAGATAATTTTGTGAAAAATCTGTAAGGATGTAGAATTATCTTACTATGCCTCTTTGAGATCTAAGATTCATCAAAAAGGAAAATTTTTCAGACCATAAATATAATGAGGTTTTATTGGTTTATTGAATAAATTTTTCAAAAAATATTTCATGTATGTTTGAAAAATTTGAGAAAACTTTTGAAAAACAAAATCAATGTTGTTGAATTTTCTTAATATTTCTCTTGAAGGTTTTCTTATTGTTTCCTTAAAATGAGTGTGGTCTGCATGTGGATTGATGACGAATGGGAGTAGACTGTTAAGGAAATTCATATTTTCTTTAGGTTTAGTTGCATCTAAGTTAGAAAGTGATTTAGGATATTTTGAAATGTAGTTAGTATGGGATATCACCTGATATTTTCTAAGTTCTGATTCAGGCTTTTCCTTGTTGTTTGATGCATTTATGGCCTTTAAGCAGAAGGCTACTTCATCAGCAACATCTTCTTCATCACTTAAATAAGATGAATCATATTGTGGTTCATCTGTGTTTGATTTTGGTGAAGATTCAGATGCTGATTCTTCTTTACTTGATTCTGCAACCATCTTGATGAGGGATTGCCATAGCTCCTTGGCTGTGGTGCAGTGCATCAGATTTTCAAAGATGTCATCTGGCATGGATTGTGCCAAGATGTTCATTGCTCTAGCATCAGCATCCTTAAGTAACTTTTGTGCATCTTTGTTTGATGCTGTGGGTGCTATAGGACCTGTCATTATAACATCAAAAATGCTTTCATCAAATAACTTCATATAACATTTTATCTTTGACTGCCATAGTGCAAATGTATTGAGGTTGCACATAGGAAGTTCTGCCATGAGTGAAAAAAAATTCTAGAATGAAGTAAGATCTGTTGGATCTTTTTGGTTCAGGTGTTAGCCTGTGGTTTTAACCAACCTGGCTCTGATACCAATTGAAAGTGAGACCTACACCTTATTCTAGATATTTTTCATACACAGCACAATATGCAGAAAATAAAGCAGCAAAAGTAAAGGAAATAAAAACACAGAAGACACAGAAAATATAGTGGTTCCCCTCAACTGGGTACATCCACTCTTCTACCACCCCTGGTAGGAATCCACTAGCAGGAATAGTTGATCAGGTGTCCTGGGCACCAATGGGTTTTTGATAAGGTGCCCCACACCATAAGGTTTTTGATCAGGTGCCCTCACACCAAAGGGTTTTTGATCAGGTGCCCTCACACCAAAGGGTTTTTGATAAGGTGCCCTAACACCAACACTTAACTTTTGAAGGGAGTTATAACCCTGTACAAGGTGGGAAAAAGAGTAAAACAAAAAAGGGTGAAAGGTGTTCTTCTCTCTCTCTGGCTCTGAGAGAAGACTAGTGGATTCTTAATTGTCAAAGCTCCCCCTGAAGTTTGGAGTTGGTTCAGGATGAAGAGACTTTGTTCTTGGGGTGTGGTAGGTCTTCTGGTAGCAGATAAATCTGAAGATTCAGATTGTTTGTTGCTCTTGAAGCCTGTATGAGACTGAAGGAGGAGACTCCTTCTTCTTCTTGCTGTGAACAAAAGGCTCTCTGATGAGGATTGATGAGAGCTGTTGTGTTGTTCTTGTATATATGAAAATATGTTGTTGTCCTGTGTGTCCTGTGTATTCTTTGACTGGAAGCCGGAATGTATATATATAATGAATTGATTTAAATTCTCAAATCTTGTGAGCATTATTTTATTCCATTCTTGGAACTCATGACAACTATTCAGCCTTTAATCCTTTTCCTTTCCCATAGTGACTTTGCATTGATAGCTGGCAACGGCTCTTTGGTTGAATGCTGACATAAATGTCAGGGAATCTGACCGTTGAAGAGTACTTTAGCTTTTATCAATTTCCTTGGCAAGTCGTCGACCTGAGATGGACGATCGTCGAACTGGGTTCGACGATGCGTCGAGCTGGGTTCAGAGATCGTCGACCTGACTTGGCTGTTCTTCAATTCTTTGGTGATCGCCGAGCTGAGTTCAAGGCTTGAGTCGTCGAGCTCACTTTATTGTAGAATCGTTGAGCTGACTTTGTTTAGATATATTTGAACGTCGAGCTGAGTTGGCCTGCAGATCGTCGATCTGAGTTCGACGCTCAGTTCAACTATCTTTGAACGCAGTTTGATCTTTGCCTGATTCTTTTGTAATCTTTAGTCAGATCCATGCTCTCTTTGATGAAGTGTGTCCTTGCCCAAATCCACAACTGGGGTTGTTCCAACACAGGCGTTGGTGGATACTGCGTGTGCGTTGGAGAAGGACATGCGGCGAGTGCAAGGGAACAAGGGCTTGGTTGTGTCAAAGCCAGAGGTTCAAGCACCTCGCCCGAGCAAATCGTTCTACCAGAAGAGAGGGGGCAAGAGGTCCAAGCCGTCTGGGCAAGTGACTATGACCGTTGTGTTGGGGGCAACATCAATGCCGGATTCTCGTACATGCTATAACTGTGGCCGGGTGGGGCATATAGCTCGTGACTGTCGGGTTGTTCAGCCCAAAGGGGAAAAGAAGACGGGTGCGTCTTATGCTGAGAAGGGCAAAGCGGTGGTTGATTCCTCTACGTCTCAGGCGCAGCCCCGAATCTATCAGCTTGGCCAACAGGAAGCGATTAAGCAAAGTGACGTCGTCACAGGTATGAGTTGATTTAGCTTACTTGCTTACGTGGTATTGTTTTTGGTTATGTATAGCTTGTGCATGATGTGTGTGCTGCAGGCTTTGTCCTGATTTAGAATAATTTGGCGAGAGCCCGGTTTGATACGGGTGCTTCGCATTCTTTTCTGTCCGAGGATTTCGTATCTCGCATTGGGGTACCAAGTCATGTGACGGTGGATAGTATAAGGGTGCTATTGCCGAATGGCGGTGTGATGCTTGCGGATAGGGCTTGCGATGTGGATGTTCAAATAGGAAGTCGGGATTTCGGTTTGAGTGCAGCCGTGCTACCGTTATCGGAGTTTGATGTGATCTTTGGTATGGACTGGCTCTCGGAGCAGCGTGCCTGTATTGATTGCAACTCCAAGGAGATTACACTAGGCCAGAATACCGGACTTGTGACGAAGTTCGCTGGTATGCGAGGAGTTGGCGGGACTCTGTTGTCTGCACTCCAAGTCGTCAATGCTGTTCGGAAGGGCGCGGAGTTATTCTTCACGCTAATTCAGGCTGTTGAGCCAAAGGCCAGTGTCGGTGAAGTACTGGTTGTGTCAGAGTTTGCCGATGTGTTTCCTAAAGATCTTCCTGGGTTACCACCCCAGCGGGAGATTGACTTCTCTATTGAGTTGGTGCTAGGTGCAAAACCTGTGGCCCGCTCACCATATCGCGTCGCACCAAAAGAGATGGCGGAGTTGAAAGTCTAATTTTAAGAGTTGTTGGAGCAGGGATACATACGCCCAAGTATGTCACCTTGGAGCGCGCCTGTTCTATTTGTGAAAAAGAAAGACGGTAGTTTGCAGTTATGTATTGACTACCGCGAATTGAATAAGCTGACGGAGAAAAATAAATATCTGATCCCACGGATTGATGACCTATTTGATCAGCTAGCAGGATCAACGGTCTATTCAAAGATTTGAAATCGGGATATTATCAGCTGAGAATTCGGGAAGGTGACATTCCCAAGACGGCGTTTAGAACACGCTACGGTCATTATGAGTTTACGGTAATGCCGTTTGGCCTATGTAATGCGCCTTCGGTATTTATGGACCTAATGCATCGAACGTTCCGAGAGTACTTGGATTTATTCGTGATTTTGTTTATCGATGATATCTTAGTATACTCTCAGTCGGAAGAGGATCATGCAAACCATTTGCGGTTGGTCTTGCATACCCTGCGGAGGAATAAGCTTTATGCCAAGTTCTCAAAGTGTGAGTTCTGGCTCTCTTCAGTAGCCTTTTTAGGCCATGTGGTAAGTGGAGAAGGTATCGCGGTGGATCCGTTGAAGATAAGTGCCATTCGAGATTGGCCAGTGATGTCTTCAGTGGCCGAGGTCAGGAGCTTCCTTGGACTTGCGGGCTACTATAGACGGTTTATGGAAAACTTCTCATGGATTGCTTTACCTCTGACCACGCTGACGAGAAAAGATCAAAAGTTCATTTGGACGCCGGAGTGCGCGCGAGCTTTTGAAGACTTGAAGAGTCATTTGACCATGACGCCTGTGTTGGCATCGCCATGTGGTACAGATGGGTATGAGATCAATAGTGATGCTTCCGGGAGCGGCTTAGGCTGCGTCCTTCTGCAGTTTGGTAAAGTGATTGCTTATGGCTCGCGCCAGTTGAAAGTGCATGAGCGGAATTACCCCGTCCATGATTTGGAGTTGGCGGAGTTAATCTTTGTGCTCAAGTTGTGGCGGCACTATCTATATGGCGTTAAAGTGGATATCTATACAGATCACAAAAGCCTAAAGTACTTGTTAGATCAGAAGGATCTGAATATGCGACAACGAAGATGGATGGAGTTCCTTGGGGACTACACCTTTGAGATTCACTATACTCCCGGGAAGGGAAATGTGGTCGCTGATGCTTTGAGTCGGAAGACTCCGGTACGGGCAAGCTGGTTGCAGAGGCATGATCAGCGGTTAATCCAGGAATTGGAAGCGTTGGAGATATCTTGTGTTGACAAGGGTTCGTCGACCGATGCATGCTTGAACTGGACGGAGGTGCAATATGACCTTACGGACAGAGTTCAGCGAGCAACGGAGCTTGATGAAAGTCTCCAGCGCTATGCTAAAGATGGGCCGGATGACCAATTCTCTTGGGATAACGGTTTGTTACGAAGAAATGGTCGAGTGTGTGTCCCGAGTGTGGGTAAATTGAGGGAAGAGTTGATGTACGAAGCTCACTTTGCAAAGTACTCAGTTCACCCAGGGAGCACAAAGATGTACAGAGATCTGAAAAAGCTGTTCTGGTGGCCCGGACTAAAGAAAGATGTCGCACGTTATGTGGCGGAATGCAATACCTTTGCGTTGGTGAAAGCAGAATGCCAGAAGCCTGGCGGTTTCCTGAAGTCGTTACCTATTCTGGAGTGGAAGTTCGATGACATTTCGATGGATTTCGTGCACGGGTTGCCGAGATCTCAAGCGGTCATGATTCAATCTGGGTGATTGTGGACCGGTTGACAAAAGTGGCGCACTTCCTTCCAAAAAGAAGAGACGATTCAGTGGAAACCTTGGCCAAGCTTTATGTGGAGCAGGTTGTTCGACTGCACGGTGTTCCTCGGAGCAACGTTAGTGTCCGTGATGGGCGGTTCACATCGAATGATTGGCGGCTCGTTCATCAAATGTTGGGTACAAAGTTAGCGTTTAGTACGGCCTTTCATCCCTAAACGGATGGCCAGACTGAACGAACCAACAGGACGATGGAGGACATGCTCCGCTTGTGCGCCCTACACTTTGGTAAGCGATGGGAAGATTATATATTTCTTGTCGAATTTGCCTATAATAATAGCTACCAAGCGAGCATCGGTATGGCACCATTTGAGGCGTTATATGGTCGTAAATGCCGTACACCGTTAGCTTGGGCAGAAGCAGGCGAATCTAAGCTGAGTGGGAAAAAGGAAGTCGAAGAAGCTACCTCGCTCATACGCTCTATTCGGGAGAGGCTATTGATATCCCAAGATCGTCAAGCAAAGTACTACAATGCCAAACATCGGAACGTGGAGTTCGCGGTGGGTGATTGGTTATATTTGAAGATCAAACCCTTCAAAGGCGTGTCCAGGATTCGGCATTTGAAAAAGCTAAGTCTGAGGTATCTTGGTCCATTTGAGGTGGTGGAGCGAGTTGGGGAAGCTGCTTATCGACTAGCACTTTCAGCAGACTTGGGTGGATTACATGATGTATTTCACATCTCAGTCCTTCGTAAGGCAGTGAAGGATCCAGCTCAAGTAGTGGAGAATGATCGGGTACCGGTCGAGTATGGGCTAACGAAGAGGGTTAGACCCATTCGGATCGAGGATCGAGCCGAGAAACAGTTGCGGAACAAAGTGATCGGGATGGTCAAGGTCCGATGGGACAATTGTGGCCGTGAAGAGCTAACATGGGAGCGAGAGCAGACCATGCGAGCTGAATTTCCCGAACTGTTTGTATAAACTGTAGACCGTGTACCTTTTATTATAACAGAGTTATCAAGTTATAGCATTGTTGGTTCT
Organism: Platanthera zijinensis; assembly: GCA_039513925.1. Taxonomy (NCBI): domain Eukaryota; kingdom Viridiplantae; phylum Streptophyta; class Magnoliopsida; order Asparagales; family Orchidaceae; genus Platanthera; species Platanthera zijinensis. The sequence goes on along the minus strand of CM077085.1, from coordinate 196,801,312 downwards.
TGTTTCCTTACTGTGCAAATTTCGGGACGAAATTTTGTTAAGGGGGGGGAGGATTGTAACACCCCAAAAAGACTCAAAAATGGTTTTGAGGTGCAGGTCATTTTACACGGCCTGGGACACGGGCGTGTCCCAGGGCGTGTCGGGGGTACACAGCCTGGGACACGGGCGTGTCCCAGGGCGTGACACTCAAATAAAATGCGTTCTGAGTCAGAAAGTTACACGGCGTAGAACCAAGCCTTGAACACGGGCGTGTCAGGTTGGACACGGGCGTGTCCGATGCCGTGTGCCTACCCGTGTACTGCTGGTTGAGTTTGGAGCTCGATGAGGCAGGGGTGACACGGGCGTGTCTCATGATTGACACGGGCGTGGCAGGTTCGACACGGGCGTGTCGATGCCCGTATTCTGGTAAATCTCAGTCGGTACGAATACCGCATGTGCCGCTTAAGGGTACACGGCCTGTGACACGGGCGTGTCACAGGCCGTGTCAGCAAAAAAGTGAGTTTTTGGGAAAATCGTGGCCGTTCAGATTTCTCTCTTTGGATCCAAGGGCTCAGGTGATTCCTGGCTGGATTTAATCAGTAGAGGCTGAGGAAGAATTCATTCTTCATTTGATTAAGGAAGAGAGAAAGAGAGAAGAGGAAGAAGAAGGAGGAGGAGATCAAGCCACCGGCGGAGTTCCCGTGGTCCGATTCGTGATCCGAAGCCGGCATTGTGAAGGCAAAGCTGCTGCGGTTCTTTCTCACTGGCTAGTTTGCGATGGCTCCCAAGAGATCGTCAAGGGTAACGATCTCCCTTCTTGGACATGTGAAGTCCTTCTTTTCTGCATTGCATAGGGAAAACCCTTCCCCGCGAGTGTGCGGTGGGTTGTGGTGTCCCTTGGGGTAGATATGTGAAGTCCCCCTTGTTAGAGGCCGGAATTGGAGTACGGCTCTAGGCATGCTGTGTGAAGCCCATCTGGACATGGTCTGGATTGGTGATGCTTGTTTGCATATCGGAGAAGGCTCCGTGATTATGGCTTGTGTTGCCTTGTGCCTACCTGTTGCTTGGTGCAGCAGGAAGTACTGGATGATGTCTAGGAAATGAAGAGGGTTAGATGCAACTCTTGTGGTAGTGCGTTGCCACTTTGTGAGCGGTTGAGCCGTTGGGCTGCAACTCAATGAAAAGGCAGATTGCCGAACAGGAAAGGTGAAACCGACCCGCGCCTATAAATATCCATGGATACTTCCGTATTCGAGGTGGCACGGCGACTTGAGCAACGGGGGGTGGCTGATCCGTACCTGCGTTAGGTCCGTCCGACTTGGAAGCCTGGTTATAGGTTTTGTTGGAGCGCCTAATGAGAGTCTTAGGCCCGCGCGCCGGAAAGACTAGAATGCTCAAATACCGTGTAGACGGTGGTGTTGACCCTGGTATTCCGGTACACCAAGAATGTGCCATGAGTGCACGGACTATCGGGCCGTGTGGCCGATAGTTGTGATGGCTTGAATGTGCCTGCGCGCACATAGTTGCTATATGTTGATGCCATGCTATGCAGGGAAAGAATGCTAATGCCCCGGGAAAGGGGTAGGATTGTTATAATTGGGTCAGCTGAATGCTGACCGTTGCATTGTTTGCCACCTTTTGGGTGGATTGTCCCTATGCAGGTGCTGGAGAGCCAAGTGGTAAATGAAGGGATGAAGCCCTACTGCTGTTGCTGCTGCTGCTGCGGCTAGCCCTTGAAGGCTAAGCGAATGTTTTGCTTGTTTTCTTTTACTCATGTATGGCTGGCCTGCACGCCGAGGTTTGTAAACCATACGGTGTGGAAAGAGGAACTGTAAGGCCTTAAGGCCAAACTCTATGTATTTGTTGTACATTCCGTGGCTATATAAAAAGGTGGTTTATATATTGGACATTCCTGGTTAGAGTTCAAATTACAACTTAAAGCTTCCGCTAGAATGCTCTGAGTTAGGATTCGTGTATGGTTTGGTATTATCCTGTGACCTCACCGTCTGTTTGTGGCATATGGTGTGGGGCCCCGGCCGGACCTTCTACTATACGTCATGTAACGGATGGGGTCGTTACATTTTGTACCCAACATTTGATGAACTAGACGCCAATCATTCGATGTGAATCTCCCATCACGGTCACTGACGATGCTCCGAGGAACACCGTGCAGTCGAACAATCTGCTCCACATAGAGCTTGGCCAAGGTTTCCACTGAATCGTCTCTTTTGTTTGGAAGGAAGTGTGCCACTTTTGTCAACCGGACCACAATCACCCAGATTGAATCATGACCGCGTTGAGATCTCGGCAACCCGTGCACGAAATCCATCGAAATGTCATCAAACTTCCACTCCGGAATGGGTAATGACTTCAGGAAACCGCCAGGCTTCTGGCATTCTGCTTTCACCAACGCACAGGTATTGCATTCAGCCACATAATGTGCGACATCTTTCTTTAGTCCGGGCCACCAGAACAGCTTTTTCAGATCTCTGTACATCTTTGTGCTCCCTGGGTGAACTGAGTACTTTGCAAAGTGAGCTTCGTACATCAACTCTTCCCTCAATTTACCCACACTCGGGACGCACACTCGACCATTTCTTCGTAACAAACCGTTATCCCAAGAGAATTGGTCATCTGGCCCATCTTTTGCATAGCGCTGGAGGCTTTCATCAAGCTCCGTTGCTCGCCGAACTCTGTCTGTAAGGTCATATTGAACCTCTGTCCAGTTCAAGCATGCATCGGTCGAAGAACCCTTGTCAACGCATGATATCTCCAATGCTTCCAAGTCCTGGATCAAACGCTGATCATGCCTCTGCAACCAGCTTGCCCGTACCGGAGTCCGACTCAAAGCATCAGCAACCACATTTCCCTTCCCGGGAGTATAGTGAATCTCGAAGGTGTAGTCCCCAAGGAACTCCATCCATCTTCGTTGTCGCATATTCAGATCCGTCTGATCCAACAAGTACTTTAGGCTTTTGTGATCTGTATAGATATCACTTTAACGCCATAAAGATAGTGCCGCAACAACTTGAGCGCAAAGATTACCGCCGCCAACTCCAAATCATGGACGGGGTAATTCCGCTCATGCACTTTCAACTGGCACGAGCCATAAGCAATCACTTTACCAAACTGCAGAAGAACGCAGCCTAAGCCGCTCCCGGAAGCATCACTATAGATCTCATAGCCATCTGTACCACATGGCGATGTCAACACAGGGGCAGTGGTCAAACGACTCTTCAGGTCTTCAAAAGCACGCGCGCACTCCGGCGTCCAAATGAACCTTTGATCTTTTCTCGTCAGCGTGGTCAGAGGTAAAGCAATCCGTGAGAAATTTTCCACAAACCGTCTATAGTAGCCCGCAAGCCCAAGAAAGCTCCTGACCTCGACCACTGAAGACATCACTGGCCAATCTCGAATGGCACTTATCTTCAACGGATCCACCGCGATACCTTCTCCACTTACCATATGGCCTAAAAAGGCTATTGAGTAGAGCCAGAACTCACACTTTGAGAACTTGGCATAAAGCTTATTCCTCCGCAGGGTATGCAAGACCAACCGCAAATGGTTTGCATGATCCTCTTCCGACTGAGAGTATACTAAGATGTCATCGATAAACACAATCACGAACAAATCCAAGTACTCTCGGAACGTTCGGTGCATTAGATCCATAAATACCGAAGGCGCATTACATAAGCCAAACGGCATTACCGTGAACTCATAATGACCGTAGCGTGTTCCAAACGCCGTCTTGGGAATGTCACCTTCCCGAATCCTCAACTGATAATATCCCGATTTCAAATCCAACTTGGAATAGACCGTTGATCCTGCCAGCTGATCAAATAGGTCATCAATCCGTGGAATCGGATATTGTTTTTCTCCGTCAGCTTATTCAATTCGCGGTAGTCAATACATAACCGCAAACTACCGTCTTTCTTTTTCACAAATAGAACAGGCGCGCTCCAAGGTGACATACTTGTTCGTATGTATCCCTGCTCCAACAACTCTTGCAATTGGACTTTCAATTCAGCCATCTCTTTTGGCGCGACACGATATGGTGAGCGGGCCACAGGTTTAGCACCTGGCACCAACTCAATAGAGAAGTCAATCTCCTGCTGGGGTGGTAACCCAGGAAGATCTTTAGGAAACACATCGGCAAACTCTGACACAACCAGAACTTCACCAACACTGGCCTTTGGCTCAACAGCTTGAATTAGCGTGAAGAATAACTCCGCGCCCTTCCGAACCGCATTGACGACTTGGAGCGCAGACAACAAAGTCCCGCCAACTCCTCGCATACCAGCGAACTTCGTCACAAGTCCGGTATTCTGGCCCAGTGTGATCTCCTTGGAGTTGCAATCAATAAAGGCACGCTGCTTCGAGAGCCATTCCATGCCAAAGATCACATCAAACTCCGATAACGGTAGCACAACTGCACTCAAACCGAAATCCTGACTTCCTATTTGAACATCCAGATCGCAAGCCCTAACCGCAAGCATCACACAGCCATTCGGCAATAGCACCCTTGTACTATCAACCGTCACATGACTCGGCACCCCAATTCGAGATACGAAGTCCTCAGACAGAAAAGAATGCGAAGCACCCGTATCAAACAGGGCTCTCGCCAGATTATTCCGAATCAGGACAAAGCCTGCAGCACACACACATCATGCACAAGCTATACATAACCAAATGCAATAGCACTTATGTAAGTAAGCTATATTAACTCGTACCTGTGACGACGTCACTTTGCTTAATCGACTCCTGCTGACCAAGGTGATAAACTCAGGGATGTGCCTGGGACGCAGAGGAATCAACCACCACTTTGCCCTTCTCAGCATAAGACGCGCCCGTCTTCTTTTCCCCTTTGGGCTGAACAACCCGACAATCACGGGCTATATGCCCCACCCGGCCACAAGTAAAGCATGTACGAGACTCTGGCCTTGACGTCGCCCCCGACACAACGGTCGTAGACACTTGCCCAGACAGCTTGGACCTCTTGCCCCCTTACTTCTGTTAGAACGACTTGCTAGGGCGAGGTGCTTGCTCTGGCTTCGACACAACCAAGCCCTTATTCCCTTGCACCCATCTCATGTCCTTCTCCAACGCACATGCAGTATCAACCAACGCCTGAAACCCTTGGTTCACTAAACTCGAAAGCAGGAACCTCAACTCATCCCGCAATCCTTCATAGAACCTATTCGTTTTCCTTTGGTCATCCACGAAGATTGTTCCCGCATACCGTCCCAACCTTGTAAACTCATGCAGGTAGGTATCCACACTACCTTGTCCTTGCTTTAACCGTTGGAACTCGTTTTCCATGGCAATGCGTTGCGCTGCTGGGACATGTTTCGCCAGAAAGATTCGAGAGAACTCCTCAATCGATACTTGCATTAATTGCCTGCCCGCCAAATGGTGTACCTCAACCTCGTCCCACCACAACCGTGCCTCTCCTTCAAGCATGAAGGTGGCCAAGGTGACCTTTAAAGTTTCCTCCGCCCTGATCGCTGTCATTATCCGCTTGACACGCGATAACCAATCCTCTGCCTGCGTTGGGGATCTCAGTCCCGTAAATGTAGGCAGACTGAAGCTCATGAATTGCTTCAACTGTCGGTCAGCTGCTCGTGGATCGGCAGCCTCAACCGGCTCGGGTCTTACATCAACACGAACTGGCACTACTGCCGGCTGCGCTTGCCCGGTCAGCTGAATCATGGCAAAGAGAGCCTCAGCAACTAAGCGAACAGTTTCCGCAGATGGAGGAGGTATTGGCACCTCAGCTGGTGCCGCACTCTCATCAGAGCACTGGGGCGCAGACTGCCCAGCACCACTATGCGTCACCTATAGGTGGACAAGACACACATTAGCGATCGCATGCAAGCAAAACAACAGAAAAGGAACGCATAGATTCCTCAAACAAGATTATGTACATTCCGTAGTGGACATTCCAGAGTTCATTAGCGTTACAGCAGGGCGCACAAACACGTGCTCGCCACCCCATAAAAGAATTCGACCACAAATTCGAAAGAGGAAGACCGAACGAAGCTGATACCAAAATTGTAACGACCCCATCCGTTATATGACGTATAGTAGAAGGTCCGGCCGGGGCCCCACACTATATGCCACAAACAGACGGTGAGGTCATAGGATAATACCAAACCATACACGTATCCTAACTCAGAGCATTCTAGCGGAAGCTTTAAGTTGTAAATTGAACTCTAACCAGGAATGTCCAATATATAAACCACAGTTATATATACAGCCACGGAATGTACAACAAATACACAGGGTTTGGCCTTAAGGCCTTATAGTTCCTATTTCCACACCGTATGGATTACAAACATCGGCGCGCAGGCCGGCCATACATGAGTAAAAGAAAACCAACAAAAACATTTGCATAGCCTTCAAGGGCCAGCCGCAGTAGCAGAAGCAACAACAGCAGCAAGGGCTTCAGCCCTTCATTTCCCACTTGGCTCTCCAGCACCTGCATAGGGACAATCCACCCAAAAGGTGGCAAACACGGCAATGGTCAGCATTCAGCTGACCCAATTATAACAATCCTACCCCTTTCTCGGGGCAGTAGCATTCCTTCCCTGCACAGCATTGTATCAATAATAGCAAATATGTGCTCGCAGGCACACACAAGCCATCACAACCGTCGGCCACACGGCCCGACAGTCCGTGCACTCAGGGCACATTCTTGGTGCACCGGAAAACCAGGGTCAACACCACCATTTACACGGTATTGAGCATTCTAGTTTTTTTGGCGCGCGGGCCTAAGACTCTCATTATGCGCTCCAACGAAACCTATAACCAGGCTTATCAGTCGGACGGACATAACGCAGGTACGGATCCGCCACCCCCCCCCCCCCCCCCCCCCGTTGCTCAAGTCGCCGTGCCACCTCGAATACGAAAGTATCCATGGCAATTTATAGGCGCGGGTCGGTTTCACCTTTCCTGTTCGGCAATCTGCCTTTTGATCGAGTTGCAGCCCAACGGCTCAACCGCACACAAAGTGGCAACTCACGGCCACAAGAGTTGCATCCAACCCTCTTCATTTCCTGGACTTCATCTAGTACTTCCTGCTGCACCAAGCAACAGGTAGGCACAAGGCAAACAAGCCATAACCACGAAGTCTTCTCCGATATGCAAACAAGCATCACCAATCCAGACCAACATGTCCAGATGGGCTTCACACAGCATGCCTAGATCCGTACTCCAATTCCGGACTCTAACAAGGGGTACTTCACATATCTACCCCAAGGGATGCCACAACCCACCGCACACTCGCGGGGAAGGGTTTTCCCTATTCAATGCAGAAAAGAAGGACTTCACATGTCCAAGAAGGGAGATCATTACCCTTGACGATCTCTTGGGAGCCATCGAAATCTAGCCGGTGAGAAAGCACCGCAGCAGCTTTGCCTTCACAGCGCTGGCCTCGGATCTCGAATCGGACCACGGGAGCTCCGCCGGTGGCTTGATCTCCTCCTCCTTCTTCCTCCTCTCTCTTTCTCTCTTCACTTAGCCAAATGAAGAATGATCTCTTCATCTAGCCTCTGGTGATTTAATCCAGCAAGGAATCACCTAAGCCTTTGGATCTAAATAGAGAAAAGGAACGGCCACGATTTTCCCAAAATACCATTTTTTTGGCTGACATAGCCTGTGACACGCCCGTGTCACAGGCCGTGTACCCTTAAGCGGCACACGCGGTACTCGTACCGACTGAAATCTAGCAGAACACGGGCATCGACACGCCCATGTCGAACCTGACACACCTGTGTCAGTCATGTGACACGCCTGTGTCACCCCTGACTCAACGAGCTCCAAAACCAACAAGCAGTACAGGGGTAGGCACACGGCATCGGACACGCCCGTGTTAAATCTGACACGGCCGTGTTCAAGGCTTGGTTCCGGGCCGTGTAATTCTCTGACTCAGTCCGCCCATTTCTTGAGTGACACGCCCTGGGACACGCCCGTGTCCCAGGCCGTGTACCCCCGACACGCCCTGGGACACGCCCGTGTCCCAGGCCGTGTCAAACAGCCTGCACCTCAAATCCAGTTTTGAGATTTTTGGGGTGTTACAAACAGTTTGTCATAAATACTAAGTGGTTATCACATCCACTCCCTCGGCGACTCCTCGGTACTGGGCGGAGAAAGGAATAGGGTACAATATATGTATATAAGTAATAATATAAACAGGTGGAATGAAGTGATCCGTAAATAATGTATATATATAACAGCATAGTAAATGAGCAAACACATTGCCCTAACAGTTTTAACATCTACAGCAGAAAAGGAAAGTGTAGAGCTACAACATAAAGTAACTCAACTTATACGAATGCCCATGCAGACATATAAGTTGACGTTCGGCTCAACAATAAAGTAACTCATCGTATAAGAGTGCCCATACAAACTTATAGGATGAGAATCTAATGTATGCGATGTAATGCAATGCCATGAATGTTATGCAATGACTCACCCATGATTATGCACAATCAATTACTGTGTCAACACAGACTCTTAGTTCCCACTTTTCGAGCAGGTAGCTAACCTCTCAGGCATCATCCGTCGTGGCCAGACGGTGATAGTAGAGCGGGCATCTCCACTACTAGGCAAGTCTCCACACTACCTGGCCTAGGCCTCCGTACACCTTAATGCTAAGAACACAATAGTGAAGCTCACATGCGTACTACAGCTAGGTGGGAGTCTCGGGTAGATGTGCACCGAGAACAAAGCCCCGAACTTACCTAAGATGTGACCCAGAAGGAGCCTCAAAAAAAGCACGAGTACCAAGCCCAACCGTTCACCTGGCACGGAAAGATCCCCGGGAATGAGCACCGAGGACCAAGCCCAACTGCCCAAGGTCTAACCATCCACTCCCGCCGGTGTGATGACTGGCGAGCCCGTAGACCTGCGACACTATCCTTAACACAGGATTACGACACCATGTGTCTACTCACACCGCATGCCAATTTCACATTTTGAGCTCAACATCTCATAAGGGCTCCTCACCAAGTCCCTTACCAACACAATCGATCAAGTACGAAAAACACTCACTCACTTTCAACCCTTCCAAATATTCATGCATTGCTAATGTCAAGCTCATCTTTATCGATTCGCATAACTTGTTTATTTATACAATCCAACTCGTCTACCCACTAGTTCACCTAGGGATATATCATCCAACCATTTCATTCAAGTAGGTTTTACTTCATCATTTTATTATAAATGATCAACCAAAATCTCACAACAATCCTTCAAGCTAACTACCCACAATCTCTCTGATAATTCTAGTAAGGTTTGCATAAATAAAAGAACAAGCAAGCGGGAATTGTTTAAAGTACAGAACTTCAATCGTGGATTCCTGATGCTACAGGTTTTTGGTAAGAACATTTAACCCCTTGTTGTAAAGGTATTTTTGAGGGCTACGACTTTTGTGTTTAGTCGGAAGCCCTGATTTGGGCGTATCACACTTGAAATCGGATTTTAAGACTGATACGTTCAGATTACAGTTTCAGCACGTTTACATTATCAGCCATCAATTTTGATCAGGCTTTCCCATGGCTACAGACCTCTCCAGAAGATGTGCAACCACTCGTTGGAAATGTATTTCCATGGGCTATGACTTACATGTTTAGTCCAAAGCCTAGATCTATCCGTTTAATATCTGAAAATGGCCACGAAGATCGTTGCGTGCAGAAAGCAGATTTCAGCACGCATCTTAAGGCGGAACGAACGGCATCGGTCCGTCTTCCTCCTCTAGCCGATCTTCCCAAATCACAACCAAAAATTTCTCCACCCTTATTCACCCACATAAGGCCATTTCTCTTCATGAGACCATCCCCCATCATCACATTGAAGGAAGGAGAGGTTGAAGATGACTAAACCATAGAACACAAGTTCTAGCATGGCCTCTTCCTAGAAATTTTCATCTCACACATCAAGAATCTTTTGAGTTTATATCTCGCCTAGGAATAACTATAGATCTAGCACCAAGGGGGAGGGGAGGAAGCTCACCTCGTTTCCGGTATTTCCACCATTTCTGGCCATGGATCTCGTCACCCTTCGCGACGGCATCTTCTTATCCTCGGCGATGTCGGTTCTCCACTGGAAGAAAGTTGCTCCAGCACAAGTCTCTCCACAGAAAAGGCTTGGGAAGAGAATGAAAAATGGCCAAGTTTCAAAAATCCTATATATATAGGACAAACACGGGTAGGGACACGCCCATGTCCCTACCCGTGTCCTGCTTGGTTGAATCGGCATCAATGGTTACATTATCATTTGGAAACCAACACGGGTGGAGACACGCCTGTGTCAACTACCCGTGTCATACGACACGCTCGTGTTCATGCCCGTGTTCTACTCGTGTCCTGCTCGGGAGAAATGGCCGGATTATAGAGATATGCACACGGGTAGGGACACGCCCGTGTCTCTACCCGTGTCCTGCTCGGGAAATTTGATCGATGATGGCAGTTACACTCACATGGGTAGGGGACCTGCCTGTGCCTCTACTCGTGTCCACATACACACGGGTAGGGACAAGCCTATATCACTACCTGTGTCCTTCTCTGGAAACTCCACGAATTTTCACCAATGTACCAGAGCACCACACGGGTATGGACACCCCCATTTCACTACCCGTATCCTTTTCTGGACTGACTTCTCTTCCCTTAAACAAGTGTAAGCCTAGCTGCCAGTACTCCATGAGCCCAAATCATTTCTCCTGACTCAAAAGCGCACATGAGGGGTCTAGCGCGAATTGGGACGTTACAAAACCTTTGCAACTGTTTCAAGATTGGAGGCAATAATACTATTTCTTCCATATGTTGCACATAAAGGTTTTAAGGTCTACCAAATGGATATTAAGTCAGCTTTCCTAAATGGTGACCTAAAAGTGGAGGTCTATGTTGAGCAACCCTCATGTTTTTTTAATCTTAACTTTTCCGATTATGTGTTTAAGCTAATAAAAGCTTTGTGTGGGTAGAAATAAGCCCCTAGGCATGGTATGAAACTCTGTCTAGCTTTCTCATTGAGAACAAATCCTCAAGGGGCAAGATAGACAAGAAAATATTCCTTAGGGAAGTCAAGGATAAGATCATTCTAGTCCTAATTTATATAGATGACATAATTTTTGGGTCTACTGATGATGGCCTCTGCAAGAAGTTTGTTAAACTTATGCAAGGTCAGTTTGAGATGAGTAGTATGGGTGAACTAAAGTACATCTTGGGACTCCAAGTTAGACAGTCAGAGAATGTTCTATTCATCTCTCAGTCTAAGTTCACCGAGGAGCTAATCAAGAAATTTTGAATGGAGAGTGCCTCCATAATGAAAATTCATATGGGGTCAAGTGTTAATAGACAAGAATGAGACTGGGAAACCTATTGATGAAACCATGTATAAAGGCATATTTGGCTTCCTCTTCTACCTAACTACAAGTAGGCCAAACATCATATATGCTACATGTGTTTGTGCTAGATACCAGGCTAACCTAAAGAGTCTCGTTATTCTGTAGCAAAAATATTTTGAGATATCTCAAGGGCACACCTGATCTATGTCTATAGTATCCTAGGAATAATGATTTTGAATTAAATAGGTATTCAAATGCAAATTTTGTAGGTTATAGAGAAGACAGGAAAAGCACATTAGGCCCTATCAATTTCTAAGGAGAATACATGTATCTTAGAGCAGCAAGAAGTAGACAAGTATTGCCATTTCCACTAATAAATTAGAATATATTTCAGTTGGAGGCTACTGAGCACTGCTGCTATGGATTCAACATCAACTTCAAGACTACAATCTCCAACTAAGTAAAACTTCCATGTTTTGTGATTTAAGGATACTCTAGAAGAAGTTCAACTAGTTCTCCACTTACTGCAGGTTGGTGACCTAGAATTTGTCCTGTCAGAGCCGGTTTTGATATGGAACCAATAAGTTCTAGAACTCTATTTGAATGCCAATATCAACTCATCCTCCAACCAAATCAAGACATCTATAAGTGGACACAAGATCAAGATCACTTCCAAGAGGCTAAGCAAAGCCCTGAATTTGACCAATTTTAGGCCATCAGATAAAGAAGATTAATAATATCAGGATTATGTGAAATCCACCCTCAAGTGGTGTGGCCTTTTAAAGCACACCACAAGCTCTATTCTGAGTAAGGAAATGAATCTGAAAGGAAAGTTTCTAATAGATGTTATCGGCAAAGCCCTGATCTACAAAACAGGGTCCCAAGACAAGATCTCAAGGAAAATGTTTGTGATAATTATAAGGATAATTCTATCTAAAAGGACTAACTGGGGAAGGTAATGTTTGATAGAATTGTGGAATGTGTTCTAGAGCAAAACCTGGGAAGAATTTTGTTCTTGTTATTGAATGTTTCTATCTCAGGGACCCTTAATGTGAAGCAAGGAACAAAGATCCATCATGTGAGCAGAATGGACTCTAAGATGTTTGACAGATGGTATAGGGCGTTACTTCCACACCAACAAACAACTGAAAAGAAGAGAAAGAAAGCAGTAATCATCACTAAAGAAAGCACTGGAAGCAGATCTTCTGAGAGCAGAGAAGAAGAGCCTCATGACCCTTAGTTATCTAAATCTTCTGAAAAGTCTAAAAGATATATGAGTGTTCAGGTTTCTATGTCCTCTAAACCTACAACAAGGATTCAACTTAGTGACTCTTAGTATGAAGAGACCCCAGTAGAAACAATTGAAAGAATGACTTGAACTATAGTGGACACAATCTGTGCAGACATTGAGGGGAGACTACCCAGATGGATGCTGCTGCTAAGGGGGAGCAGGTTCAGTCAATACAATATCAACTTGATTCGTTCCTAGAAAATCGGTAGAGAATGATTAATCAGACTCCAAATGATCATGAGGTGATGCTCTTCTGTACTCAAGCTGAGGGGGAGAAAATTTCTTCTACAGTGAATGAAGGTGCTCCTATCATAGTTGATACAGACCAGCAAGCTCCTATGGGGAATGTAGATGTTAAGGGGGAGATTCCAACAGAGCTCCCTGCTTAGGCAACTAAAAATTTCATTGACATATTTGTGTATAGTGTACCTAAGGTTGATGATCCAAAGACTGATGCTGCTGATCATTCATTTGAATTCGGGATGGCTGACTCAAAATCAAGGGAATCTATAAGGGAGAAGGATGAGGATGTCTGCTTCCAAGGGGCATCTAATCAAGCATATCCAATATCCTCTGCATTCTTGGCTCAACGTAAAGGTCTGTTAGATGACCAGAGGAGACAGCTAGAGCATTATGTTGATGATTCCATCAGAGAGCTGAGACAGAATCTATCAACATAAATCAAGTCCATCAGGTTTGAATTAAACTTGCAAAATTCCAACACAATTGCATTCTTTGTGAGAGCTACCCCTTTTGTGACATATACTGAATGCAAACTTAAGGAAATTAGACAAAAGCAAAATGATATAATAGAGAATCAGAACATCACTTATAGTAATATGGAAATAGTACATAATGTATAAAAGAAATTGATGGAAGCACACAAGATTACTCTAGAGAGGAGGATAGATGCATGCACATAGATTCTGGATGATCACATGCTGGAGGTTAAGAATCATGTTGCCAAAGGGGTAAATTTTCTGGATGAAAGAATCTCCATAACCAAGAACTCTCTGACTTCTACTATGTCTGAAGATATCATAAAGGGGGAGAAAGCAATGATCAAAGCAAACACTAAAAAAGTTGTTTGGGTCACCAATGTCATTAGGAGATCATTGGGACTTGAACAATATTCATATGATAGTGTTCCTGTTCCTCCACTAGAAGAACAGATGGATGGTGATCTGTATGGTGATCAGTGGGATGAACCCTCTACTGCTGCTGATATTCCTACCTTCAGCCCCACTACTAAATAGATTTCAAGAGCAAAAGGTAAGTCTGCTACTGAAGATAATGAAGAAACCAGGCTAAGCAAAAAGAGATACAGAGAAGAGATGGAAACCAGGCCTAACTGTGAAATATGGAGTCCTCAAACATGGACTATCATTCTATCTGCCTGGGATCAAATTAAAGAAAATAAAACTTAAAGTGGAAAGCTATATAGCTCCCTAGAATGGGCTAAGCTAGAAAGAAATGAAGAGGCGAGGAGAAAATTTAAAAGAGACAAGAAGACATGTGTAGTACCACCAGATGCTTTTGAGGCAAGCAAGTACTTTCCAAAGCCTTATAGCTACTTTGAAAGACAAAAGCAAAAGAAGACTTATACTGATGAGAAGGCTGCTAAGAAACCAAGCAGGGGCATAGTCATTAAGGAACAAGAAACATATTGATGATGATGAGAAGGCTGCTAAGAAACCAAGCAGGGGCATAGTCATTAAGGAACCAAAAACCTAAAGAGTTATATGTATTAGGTTCCTTAGGGCTTTAGGGATATGAAATTTACTATAAGAACAAACAATCTGTTTATAAATATCATTTTATTATGCTAATCATACTGTGATTATATGCTGCTTATTGCTCTTGTTTGCTGTGAAGTCTTTTTGTTCACATGGTAGTGTATATCATTGACAAGGGTTCTGACTTCTTCAAATAGGGGGAGATTGTTGGGTCCATTGATCACAATGTACCAGAATTGAAGAAGGCCCACCGGTCAAGGGTATACACATGTTTGTATCTGATATATATATTTGAAGTTCATTGTATGCAGGTTGTCTATTATTCATTGACTAGACAGGTTGTCTGGGTCACGATGCTAGTTGGACTCAGGATAGGTTGTTGGTAAAGAAGAAAACATGTTAAGTCAAAAATCATTAAGTGTGTACACTTCACTCAACTCCAGGAGTCTAAAAGAATTCGCAGGAGATCCAACAGTCAAAGCCTCAATATTGTTGAATTGAAATCTTTCTAAGGATAGAAGCGTTGAATGAAAGAAGGTCACTCAGGGCCTACTCAAAAGGAAATCTATCTAATTACAGAAGCATTGAGTAAGAAGGATCAATCAATGCCTCATCAATTATTCAGCAAAGTCCAGAAGTGTTGAGTATAGAAGCTTCACTCAACGCCTTCAACAAGAAAAATTCTACCAAGTCCAAATGCGTTGAGTGATGAATGTTGATGCACGCCGCGAGCGCCTTTATTTATTTTTTACTTTATAGATAGAAGAGAAGAGGAGGGTTTTTTATTTAGATATAAGATGGCGGAGCTCGCGGGCGATTTTTCGTTTTAACGAAAGGAGGCAAGTGCACCTATCGTGTGTAGTACTGGATATTTCGGTGGGGAATATGGGGGTCGTATTATTCACGGGGACGGGTTGACTATTTCTAATCTTCCAGGATTTACTATTATTTTACCGATAATATTTGGGTCGGTGTTGTTTAATTAAGGCGGATATATAAAAAATGCAGAAAATAAAAGCTAAAAATGCCGATTAAGAAATAGCGCAGCGGTACTGAAGGAATTTGAACGAAAATGACTTTTAATAACTAGAAATCTTAAATTTCAAATTAATTAAAGGGCGACTTGGTCGTGGAGGTTCCAAAAAAATGAGCTCACCTAGCTCTAGGAATATCGCTCACCTAAACATTAAGACTATTTGATCGAACGCAAGTCCAACGAAGGATTCCTCTTAATGCCTGCATTACGCTAAGAACCCCGCTATTGGGTGGGGAACCAAATCCGGTAGAATTACTGATGACTAATTTTAGTCATCGTTTTTGGGTTATTTTAGTAGCTTATTTTCCTAAGTTTTTGTTACAATTATGTATTTTTGTATGCTTGTTATGATCTTCTTTTTAATATAAAGTTTATGTCATGTTTTGTGATTATTTTATATTTTATGCTTAGCTTTATCTATAAATATTATTATAGCTTATAAGTTATGTTTAATTTAATGTTCTATGTTTAATTTTATATTATAACTTGTGCTTTATTTTGAATATAAATATTATGTATTATGTTATTTATAAGTTTTAAGTTTTATTCATATTATGTATTTTATTTTGTGTTATGAATTATATAATCATTAACTAATTTTATTTTGTTTTAATGTAGGAGCAGCCCCTACCCGAGCCCTTCACAAGTCCAAGCCCACATGGTGCAGCCGGCCCCTCATTTGGAGCAGCCCAAGCCATGGAATGCAGCCAAACCGAGCCTACAAGCAGCCTTAGGAGCAGCCCTCTTCAAGTTCAAACATGGTGCAGCCGGCCCTTCACTTGGAGCAGCCCAAATAGCCATCCAGCCCCTACCCGAGCCCTATTAAAGCCCATACATGTAGCCCATTTTACTTTACATGGCCGGCCACTTCAATTAATTCCATTCATGCATGAATCTCTCCATCATTCAATCAATCCCATTCATGCATCCTCCATTATATGGTCGGCCTACTACATTCAAGAGCAGCACCCCCTCTTTCATTAAAAGCCATGCATGAATATTTTCATGCATGGCCGGCCACCTTTAATCTCCCATGCATGCACCTTTATCTCTCTCCATTAATTAGCATGCATGAATATCCCCTCCTCATTGAAGGGGTCGGCCCCCTCCCTCTCTCCCCTTCATTTTATATTTGTTATTTTTCATCTCCATAAATGTTGTGCAATGCATTTAGCATTCTCTCTCCCCTCATTAAACATATCATGCATGAACATTCTTCCCCCTATGGCCGGCCACCCCTTAGTCTTCCCATTCTAGATGCTTCCCTCCACTCCTATAAAAGTAACCCAAATCCCATGCTTTGAAGAGGTTGGATTGGAGCAAGAGAGCAAGAGAGTACTTTTCAAGAGAGTTCTTTGTAATTTTCATATCTAGTTTCCCTTTTAGTTGTAATTTCAATTGTTGTTTTAAAGCTTTGTTTAAGATCATTTTGTTTAGCATTGTGAACGTTTCTTTTTAGTAATAATAATGAAAATGTTTCTCTCTTCTTTTATTTTGTCTTCTTTTTCAATTATGCGTAGCTAATTTCCTATAGCATTCGATCGTGAGGATCCATGAAGTGAGATGAGAGTTTATTTTCTTTCTTAGTTTTATTTTTGTTATTTCTACTCGGTCCTTCTTTGATTAATTTGTGTCGACTCCGTATTTTCGATATACGGTAGTAGGCCTTGTTCTCATTTCATAGTAGTCGAGAGACTCATGATTTGAAAGATCACTCAAAGAAGGAAGGAGTTGAACGCAATCCTAGAGATAGGACGACGTAAATCCTCCGGATTGGAGTCAAATCCAATAGTGCGGATCACCTCGATAATGCAACTTTAGGCTTCTTTGGTTTGTAAAGAGATTTCGATCAAAGAGTCTATAAGTTAGGAGACCTAATGCTCTAGCGAGATTTTGTCTTATTTTCGGATCCGTCACGGCCGAGTTTGATTTGCAAAATTAAAACTATCTTTATTTTTATCTCTCTCATCTAATTTCATGGTGAATCATTGATCGAATGCTAGCTTTTTATTATAAGTTTTTCGTCTCGCAAATTGTCTTTCATTTTACTTTACTTTAAAAATTCTAAAAATCCAACTATTTTCCGGTAGGATAATATTTCAAGTGTGAGTAGCAGTACTTGACAGCCCCGTATTTAAATACGACCTTGGTACTACAATTCGACAGGTACGCTTGCCTGTTCGGGTTTTGGCCCACCATGTTTTTGGCGCCGTTGCCGGGGAGTTTTCTTCGTCAATATTTTGAAAACGCTTGCGCTATTACTTCTACAAAAATCAAAAAAAAATTTATATTTTATGTATTTTAATATTTATAATGAACCCACTTCACTTTATTTCTACCCCACCTAAATTCTCTCGAAAAGGGTAAGGGCTTTAAGCGCCACCATTTTACCTAGTACCGGGCGAGCCCTTCACCGGGTAGTCCTCGGGAAGTTCGAGAGCCAAGCCATAAAAAAATTCTATTTTTAAAAAAAAAAAAAACCTTTCTTCTCTTTTCTTTCTTTTTCAAATTTCCATTTTCATTTTTTCTTCGTCTTCTTTGCTAGTGCATGACCCGAGCGAATCCGTCGCTACTTGTTGATTTGGACCCAGAAATCGAACGCTCCTTTCGGAGACAACTACGATTCGGGGCTTCCACTTCTCAAACAGTGGTTGAGGATTCCTTTGGGGATTGCAATTTTAATTCTGAAATGGGAGACCCTAACCCAGAAATGGCTCAGCAAAGGACCATGTCCGATTATGCTCGACCCAATCTGGAGGGGACTGAAACAAGTATTGTTCGACCTGCAATTGCGAACAATAACTTATAGCTTAAGCCTAGCATCATACAAATGGTGCAGCAATATGTACAGTTCGACGGATTATAAGATGAAGATCCGAACTTGCATATTGCCAATTTTCTTGAAATCTGTGACACCTTCAAAATCAATGGTGTCTCAGATGATGCGATAAGGCTAAGACTCTTCCCATTCTCCTTAAGAACTAAAGCCAAACAGTGGTTGAGTTCTCTTCCAAGAGGATCAATCACTACTTGGAACATTTTAACTGAAAAATTTCTTTCTCGTTATTTCCCCCCCGCTAAAACTGCTAAGCTTCGAAATGATATAACCTCATACTCTCAAATTGATTCTGAGACCCTCTATGACACTTGGGAGAGGTTCAAAGAACTTTTGAGAAGATGCCCTCATCATGATCTGCCTGTATGGTTACAGGTTTAGACATTTTATAATGGGCTAAACCAAGAGACTAAGCAAATGATAGATGCCGCTTCCGCTGGTTCTTTAGACCGCAAAACTCCGGAAGCCGCTCTTGAGCTTATCGATGACATGGCGATGAACACTTATCAGTGGAATTCGTCCAGGTCTCGCCCATCTAAACCTGCAGGTATCTACAAAGTGGATTCGGTGACGCAACTGGCGATGCAAGTGGAAATGCTCAACAAGAAGATCTCGGAGATGACTGCTCCCTCCGCCGCTAAGGTATATGAAAATGTTGTTGCTGCCGAGCAGGTGGATTATCTGGGGAACATACCCAGGCCTGCTCAAAATATTTCTGCGAATAATTTTTCTGCTTTTTCGAATTTTTCTTCTCCTCCTGGTTTTTCAGCTTCTTCGAACACTTATCATCCCGGATGGCGTAACCATCCTAATTTTTCTTGGAGTAATAATGCTAATGTAGTACGCCCACCGCACGATTTTACACCACCACCACCACCGCAACAAAATTTTCAAAAACCTTCCCCTTTGGAAGAGATCCTCGCTAAATATATAAGCTCAAACGATGCCACTATTAGAAATTTAACAGGATCAATGAAAAACATAGAAAATCAAGTTGGCCAACTCGCCAAGGCCTTTTCCGAGAGACCACCTGGAACTCTTCCCTCAAACACTGAGCCTAACCCAAGGGAGCACGCAAATGCGATTTCCCTTCGGAGCGGTAAAGTTGTTAACGAGCCCACCACAAGGGAAGAGCCAAGGGTGAGTGTCCCTCCTATTTGCACCCCCACGGAGAATGATAACTTAGATCTTGAAAAAGACAAATCTATTTTTGAAAAAGAAAAGGATAGCTCCATTATTTCTAATTCTGCAACAGAAAAAAATGGTTTTCAAAATGATGCTCCGATTGTTCTAAAAGAATTCCCTCCACCTCCTTATCCGGCTAGACTTAGGAAAGACAAACTAGATGATCAGTACCAACGCTTTCTTGAAATGTTCAAACAAATTCACATTAATTTACCATTTCATGAAGCGATTAGTCAAATGCCGAAGTACGCAAAATATCTTAAGGACTTATTAACGAATAAGATGAAATTGGAGAACTTATCACATGTAACATTGAATGAAGAATGCTCGGCAGTCATTAAAAATTCTAATCTGCCTAAAAAGATAAACGATCCGGGTAGTTTTCCATTCCTTGTGTCTTTGGTGATTTATTTGTTAAACATGCGTTAGCAGATCTAGGAGCGAGCATCAACTTGATGACTTTTTCACTATTTAAGAAGTTAGGATTGGGCACTCTGAACCCTACAAGAATGAGTATCCAATTAGCTGATAGGTCTATTAAGTATCCACTAGGTATCGTTGAGGACGTACTAGTAAAGGTCGACAAATTCATCTTCCCGGTGGATTTTGTCATTCTTGACATTGAAGAGGACGTCGAGGTTCCTCTTATCCTTGGACGACCATTTCTAGCCACCTCTCGAGCAGTTATAGACGTTAGTAACGGAAAGTTGTTTTTGCGTGTGGGAGATGATGAGGTTACATTTTCTATTAATCAATCAATGAAAAATTCTTTACAAAATGATGACTCATGCTTCTTTATTAATGTTTTGAATGAAGATTCTTCCCTTTCCCTTTCCAACATTTCTTCCAATGAATTTTCCTCTTCTTTTTCTGAATTTTCTTCAAATGGTTTTGAAAACACGGTGATGTCAATACAAGAAAATTTTGGAAATGATTCTGTCTTTGGTAGAAAAAATTATGAAAAACTTATTTTTGAAAATGAAAAAGTTTTAAAGAATTCCTACGAGGAACCACCCAACTTAGAACTCAAACCCCTTCCCGAACACCTCAAATATGCCTTTCTTGCAAAAGATTCAAAATTGCCCGTTATAATCTCGGCTTTTCTTTCCCAATCCGAAAACGATCAATTGATCGAACTACTACAAAAGCATCGCCGAGCTATAGCGTGGCAAATTTGTGATATTCCTGGCATAAGCCCCTCTTTCTGCACACACAAAATATTTTTTGACAATAATCCTAAGGGTGTAGTTCAACCACAACGTCGTCTTAATCCAAATATGAAAGTGGTTGTGAAGGGAGAGGTGCTTAAGTTATTAGATGCGGGGATAATCTAACCTATTTCCGATAGCCAGTGGGTAAGTCCAGTTCAGGTTGTTCCTAAGAAGGGTGGGATCACGGTAGTACCAAACAAAAAACAACGATTTAGTTCCAACTAGGACGATAACGGGATGGAGGATGTGCATCGATTACGGTAAACTAAATGATGCCACTCGAAAAGATCACTTCCCCTTCCCTTTTATCGATCAAATTTTAGAACGTTTGTCCGGGCACAATTTTTATTGCTTCCTCGACGGTCTCTCGGGATATTTACAAATCCCTATCTCACCCGAGGACCAAGAGAAGACGACATTCACTTGCCACTTCGGAACTTTTGCCTATCGTAGAATGCCTTTCGGATTATGCAACGCACCCGCCACCTTTCAGCGGTGTATGCTTGCCATTTTTTATAAATATGTAGAAAATATTATGGAACTTTTTATGGACGACTTTTCCGTTTTTGGCGACTCATTCGAACTATGTTTAGAAAATTTAGGAAAAGTTTTAAAACGCTGTGAGGAGACAAATTTAGTCTTAAATTGGGAGAAGTGCCACTTTATGTTACGTGAGGGTTTAGTCCTTGGCCACAAAATTTCCGCTAGGGGAATTGAAGTGGACAAGGCAAAAATTGAAATAATTGAAAAGTTACCGCCACCTACAACCGTTAAAGCAATTAGAAGTTTTTTAGGTCATGCGAGTTTTTATCGTAGATTTATTAAAGACTTTTCAAAAATCACTAAACCTCTCACCCACTTGCTCGAAAAAGACACTCCTTTTGTTTTTGATAAATCTTGTCTCAAGGCCTTTGAATTCATAAAATCAAAACTTATAAATACACCTATTATGATCGCCCCAGTTTGGGATTTACCATTCGAAATTATGTGTGATGCGAGTAATCATGCGGTAGGTGCGGTTTTAGGTCAACGAATCGCTAAGAACTTTCATCCGATTTTCTACGCTAGTAAAACTCTCACTTCTGCGCAAGAAAATTACACCACGACAGAGAAAGAGCTCTTAGCAGTTATTTTTGCTTTTGATAAATTCCGACCGTATGTTACTCTTTCTAAGGTTATTGTTTTCACGGATCATTCTGCTTTGAAGTACCTCCTTTCTAAACCAGATGCCAAGCCGCGTCTTATCCGTTGGATCCTCTTACTTCAAGAATTCGACTTGGAGATTCGGGATAAGAAAGGAGCGGAAAACCTAGCGGCGAATCATCTATCTCGCCTTGAAAATCCCAAACTTGATTTTTTAAATGAAACTTTTATTAATGACTCTTTTCCGGATGAGCGTCTTTTTAATATTTCTTCATCTCCTACCCCCTGGTTTGCCGATCTGGCCAATTATCTTGTGGCCCGGGTCCTTCCAAAAGAATACTCCACTCACCAAAAGAAAAAATTCTTTTCGGAGTTGAAGTATTATTTTTGGGAAGACCCATTTCTATTTCGCATTTGTGCGGACCAGGTGGTAAGGAGATGCGTTTCGCAGGAAGAGGGTCACCAAATTTTAAAACATGTTCATGAAGGTCCGACTGGCGGGCATTATCAAGCAAACTGCACCGCCCACAAAGTGCTTAGTGCTGGCTTCTATTGGCCAAGCATATTTAAAGATGCACAAATTTTTGTGGGTGGATGTGATCGATGCCAGCGGACTGGAAATATTTCTCCTAAAAATGAAATGGAACAAAACTATTTTCTCGAGTGCGAAGTTTTTGATTTGTGGGGCATTGACTTTGTCGGCCCATTTCCCTCCAGCTTAGGAAATAAATATATTTTAGTAGCCGTAAATTATGTTTCTAGGTGGGCAGAAGCCCAAGCTCTGCCAAATAATGATGCTCGCGTTGTTGTTAATTTTTTGAAAAAATTATTTTCTCGTTTTGGATTTCCTCAAGCGATCGTTAGTGATAGGGGAAGTCATTTTTGCAATGCTCAACTCACTAAGGCTTTAGCCAAATATGGCGTTACGCATAAATTATCCACTGCTTATCACCCCCAAACTAACGGTCAGGTCGAGGTAGTCAATCGCGAACTTAAAAGAATTTTTTAAAAAATTGTTTCTACTTCTCGTAAGGATTGGTCCCTAAAATTAGACGATGCTCTTTGGGCTTATCGGATAGCGTACAAGACCGCCATCGGTTGTACTCCTTTCCGATTGGTTTATGGAAAATCGTGTCATCTTCCGGTAGAAGTAGAGCACCGAGCGTATTGGGCGTTAAAGTTTTTTAATTTCGATCCGCATTCGGTCGACGAGCATAGAAAAAATCAATTGAATGAACTCGATGAATGGAGAGCGTACGCGTATGAAAATAATAAAATTTATAAAAAACGCACGAAATTGTATCACGATAAGAACCTGCGCCACCCTAAAACGTTTAAACCAGGCGATCAGGTTCTTCTTTTTAATTCGCGTTTACGTCTCTTCCCAGGAAAGCTTAAATCTAGATGGTCCGGACCGTTCATGGTCAAGGATGTTTTTCCTTACGGCACTGTGCTACTTTCACACCCCGATAAGGGGGACTTTAAAGTTAATGGCCATAGACTTAAACTCTATTTATCTAATGATTCTGTGACTCCTGCAAAGGAGAATCTTCTCTTTGATTCTTAGTTTATTATTTCTGATGGACATTTTTATTTTGTGATGGACATTTTTATTTTTCACTTTTATTTTTGGACTTATTATGAAACTCTTTTATTTGGATTATTGTAAAAAAAAACATTATCGGGCAATCTGCCCATGGACTCAATTTCTTTTTGCTTTTATTTTGCCCTTTCTACCGGAGGCCAATCAAGTCCATGATCGTGGTCGCCGCTCCGCCGTTGCTGATATCAGATGGATCAAGTCATACCTGCTGACGATCAAGTACTCTAAAAAGCAAGCATGGGGGAGCGACATCCGCCTTCATCTCACGAACCCGGGGAAGTCCTGTTCTTTTTAGTTATTTATTTTCCTGCATTTTTCTTTTTCTCTTCTTCTCAGTCCCCTTCTCTTTTTCTTTATGTTTTCTTCATTTAGGGCAATGAAGAATTTAAGCATGGGGGGTATTGTTTCTTTTGGTCTTTCTTTCTGTTTTGCTTCTTCCAAAAAGAAAAGAAAAAATTTATGTTTTAAATTAGTATAGTATTTTATGTCATCAAAATCTAAAATCCAAAAAAACTATAAAATATAAAACCCAAAAAAAATTAGAAAAACAAAAAAATCAAAAAAAAAAATTTTGCTTAAATCGATTTGAAAAACAAAACCTAAAATTATTTTCTATCTTTATTTTCATGTTGCTTCTAGTGAAGTGTTGTCCCATGCAGTTTCTTAGTTCTATATAGATTACTTTGAAAATATTTTTCTACACCTTTCATTTTAACATAGTCTAGTTCTACTAGTTTCTTTTTCTTAAATATAGGCATCCGGTTTTTAAGTTATAAGCTAGCAATGCGTAGTTATGTCTTTTTATTCGGTTAGTTACTTACGAATGGTTGCTAGGTATCTTTAGTCCTTTTTCATTTGCGGGGTAGTCTTTCTTGGTGTCTAGAACTTGTACCAAGCTACTCTCGAAGCATTTGCGCTGTTTTTACGTTCTTTAGAAATGATTTAGGCCATTATTTGAATAGTTTGAGCTTTTCTTGCCCACCAAAAACAAAACCCTTGCAAAACAATTTTGGGCCTTTTCCTTATTTTCCTTGTTTTTAGCTCCACCTTTCATTTCATCTTGTTCACCAAAGCCAAATGCCCTTCCTATTTTCACACTATAACCTTGAGCTTAAAATTATTTTTTGTGGGAGGGGTATTGTATTATTTTGGAAATGAAAAGGACATTATAAAGCTTATTTTTGGAGCTTCCTTATCAATTGTTATTCAAAAAGAAAAAAAATTGAGAAAGAAAAATGAAAAATCAAAATAAAAATGCAAAAAGTTTATGTTTGGCCAAGTTTATAAAAGAAAAAAATACATGGCCTTATGTTTATTTTAGTTTGAATTGAAGTACTTATCATGTCTTATGCTTTGTTTATTTTTAAGCTCACCCTTGGTTTAGTGTTTAAGCCATTATGTTTATCTTTGTTTCCATTTCCTAATCATTCACCTAAACCAAGTCTTAATGCCTAGTAGAAGTCCTAATGATCTTAGAACTTAATTTCGCGTAGTGGAGAAAGTGTGAACGTACAAGCCTATGGCCACCATCATTGATGGATTTCTTTGGAGGTTATCTTGGAGTGCTTTAGGGTTAATGTTTATCTAGCAACCTAGTAGTTTGTTAATGCGCTGTTTACTTAGAACTTCTACTTTTGTTTTCCTTATTTTCATTTATTTTGATGCCTTGTTTTTAAGATTTAGAAATTAGTAGACTTCCCTTATGTTTTAATGAGATTTTTAGGATTCCATTTTCAATTTTTCTATTGTGCACTTCTCACCCCACTAGTTGATAATATGAATATTAGGATAGTTTAATTTTTCATGTTTTGTTTTTCTTAACTATGGAACTTTAAAAAAAAATATATATATATATATATATCTTTTGATGTCCTTTTTTTTTGTTTTTCCCTAGTTCTTTATTTCTATTTGCTTGAGGGCAAGCAAATGACTAAGCATGGGGGAGTTTGATGACTAATTTTAGTCATCGTTTTTGGGTTATTTTAGTAGCTTATTTTCCTAAGTTTTTGTTACAATTATGTGTTTTTGTATGCTTGTTATGATCTTCTTTTTAATATAAAGTTTATGTCATGTTTTGTGATTATTTTATATTTTATGCTTAGCTTTATCTATAAATATTATTATAGCTTATAAGTTATGTTTAATTTAATGTTCTATGTTTAATTTTATATTATAACTTGTGTTTTATTTTGAATATAAATATTATGTATTATGTTATTTATAAGTTTTAAGTTTTATTCATATTATGTATTTTATTTTGTGTTATGAATTATATAATCTTTAACTAATTTTATTTTGTTTTAATGTAGGAGCAGCCCCTAGCCGAGCCCTTCACAAGTCCAAGCCCACATGGTGCAGCCGGCCCCTCATTTGGAGCAGCCCAAGCCATGGAATACAGCCAAACCGAGCCTACAAGCAGCCTTAGGAGCAGCCCTCTTCAAGTTCAAACATGGTGCAGCCGACCCTTCACTTAGAGCAGCCCAAATAGCCATCCAACCCCTACCCGAGCCCTATTAAAGCCCATACATGTAGCCCATTTTACTTTACATGGCCGACCACTTCAATTAATTCCATTCATGCATGAATCTCTCCATCATTCAATCAATCCCATTCATGCATCCTCCATTATATGGCCGGCCTACTACATTCAAGAGCAGCCCCCCTCTTTCATTAAAAGCCATGCATGAATATTTTCATGCATGGACGGCCACCTTTAATCTCCCATGCATGCACCTTTATCTCTCTCCATTAATTAGCATGCATGAATATCCCCTCCTCATTGAAGTGGCCGGCCCCCTCCCTCTCTCCCCTTCATTTTATATTTGTTATTTTTCATCTCCATAAATGTTGTGCAATGCATTTAGCATTCTCTCTCCCCTCATTAAACATATCATGCATGAACATTCTTCCCCCCATGGCCGGCCACCCCTTAGTCTTCCCATTCTAGATGCTTCCCTCCACTCCTATAAAAGGAACCCATATCCCATGCTTTGAAGAGGTTGGATTGGAGCAAGAGAGCAAGAGAGTACTTTTCAAGAGAGTTCTTTGTAATTTTCATTTCTAGTTTCCCTTTTAGTTGTAATTTCAATTATTGTTTTAAAGCTTTGTTTAAGATCATTTTGTTTAGCATTGTGAACGTTTCTTTTTAGTAATAATAATGAAAATGTTTCTCTCTTCTTTTATTTTGTCTTCTTTTTCAATTATGCGTAGCTAATTACCTATAGCATTCGATCGTGAGGATCCATGAAGTGAGATGAGAGTTTATTTTCTTTCTTAGTTTTATTTTTGTTATTTCTACTCGGTCCTTCTTTGATTAATTTGTGTCGACTCGGTATTTTTGATATACGGTAGTAGGCCTTGTTCTCATTTCATAGTAGTCGAGAGACTCATGATTTGAAAGATCACTCAAAGAAGGAAGGAGTTGAACGCAATCCTAGAGATAGGACGACATAAATCCTCCGGATTGGAGTCAAATCCAATAGTGTGGATCACCTCGATAATGCAACTTTAGGCTTCTTTGGTTTGTAAAGAGATTTCGATCAAAGAGTCTATAAGTTAGGAGACCTAATGCTCTAGCGAGATTTTGTCTTATTTTCGGATCCGTCACGGCCGAGTTTGATTTGCAAAATTAAAACTATCTTTATTTTTATCTCTCTCATCTAATTTCATGGTGAATCATTGATCGAATGCTAGCTTTTTATTATAAGTTTTTCGTCTCGCAAATTGTCTTTCATTTTACTTTACTTTAAAAATTCTAAAAATCCAACTATTTTCCGGTAGGATAATATTTCAAGCGTGAGTAGCTGTACTTGACAGCCCCGTGTTTAAATACGACCTTGGTACTACAATTCGACAGGTACGCTTGCCTGTTCGGGTTTTGGCCCACCAATTACGTTTCTCCTCTCTCGAGGTTATGCATGCAATTCTCTTTACCCAAGGGTCATAGGTCCATACGTATGGCCTCTCGGCAAGCTAGCGTATGGACAACGAAAATAAAGGCCACACATCGATATGTCGTCCTATGCGTCGTATACTCGGGGCAAACCTTAAGTGCTTTAATTAAAGAGAAAAATATGACCTTTTATTATTTAAAGCAATTTTATTTGTCTCAATGCTCTTTGATACTGAGGGTTAAGAGCGATTAGCAACTAATCGGAATGGGGACTGCTTAAGAAAAGAAAATTGCATAATTGAAAAGTGTGAGTCCTACTCAAACGAGTATGTGGGAAATTAAAGAAGTAATTGAAAGCTAAAAATGAAAACAGTAAAATGCAAGTTTTACTCAAACGAGTAGGCGGGAAATTGCGAGTCCTACTACAACGAGTAGGCAGGAAATTAAAGCGAGTCCTACTCAAATCAGTAGGAGAAAATAGGTGCACACACGCACACACTCCACAAGAATAAAACACACACACTCTACAGAAATAAAACACACCCACTCAGAAATAAAACACACCCACACACTCTACATAAATAATGAAAGCGATAAAAAGCTAACTCATACACTCACCCACACAAGCAAAAAATGCAAAAAATGAAGTGTTCGAAAAATTAAAACAATTACATTTCTACCACTAGAACGTGCTAGAAATTTATAAAAAGAGAAAATAATAATTAAACAAGCAAAATGTTTTGAAAAGTAAAAACAAAAATCAATGTTTTTTAAAAATTAAAACAATAACATATTCATTCTCATAATTTCATAAAAATGCTTAAAAGGTTGAAATAAAACTAAAAGGAACCAAAAGTTTTACAACCTAAAATTAAACTAATTTAAAAGATAATAAAAGAAACATTAAAAATATTTTTATAAATCTATAAGAATGAAATAGAAAGAACAAATTCCTAAATCTAAACAAAACTAAAAATCACTAATCATAAAAGCATGAAATCTAATCTTATACACCCACACACACTTAGAAAAGTAAAGAAAAATAAAAGATAAAAAAGATTGTTGAAGGTGGGGCACATAGATGCGATCCATAACAACATAAGGAGGAAAAAGCTACTAATTTTATTAAGATGAAAAGTTGATTACAAAGCTAAAACAAACATAAAGAGAGTGGGAGAAATTCTCCTTACAAAGCATGGAATCCACCAAGGAAACGTACACCTACCCTAAGCAAAATTGTCCAAAAAAGGTGAATCCATGGACCTTACAGAAACTTTTTATTTATAAGAAAAATTTAGGGGGTGAAGCAGCCTGGACACCGGCGTGTTAGGTTGGCATATTGGGCTGGCTTGGTGAAGACAGTAGAATTCTGGTGACTGGTCGATTTCTGGAATCTTCAGGAACAGGACAAGTGTTGGTCACGGGCGTGTTAGGGGTGATACGGGCGTGTTAGAAAGGTATTATTGGTGAAGGCGCCGAGCGTCGATCGACGAAATTTGAACGTCAAACGGGATGGACATGGGCGTGTTAATAAGGACACAGGCATGTTGGGTAAAGCATCGAGTGTTGCTGGAAGCATCGAGCATTAAGCTAGGGTCGACGAACGTTGAGCTAGGCTTGACACGGGCGTGTTCATAGGGATACGGCCGTGTTCAGCAAATCGTCGAATGCCGATCATCAAATTGAAGGCGTCGAGTATCGAGTGGCGTGACACGAGGCGTGTCAGGCTGAAACACGAGCGTGTCATTTTGGGGCACGAGCGTGTACTTTGAAATTTTCTACTTTTTCTAAAAAATTTCAGAAATCAAATTTAAAGTTAAGTTATATCAATATTTACAAAAAAGAAACATTTTGTTGAAGAAAAATAACTAAAAACAACAAAAATAAACTAAAATGACCTAATAGAAATACTGAAAAATACATATATTTACAACTTATCGAATACTCTCATACTTAAGTTTTTGCTATTCCAGAGCAAAAGTTGGAGATATCCTTATAAAGAATTGAAAAAAATCCTAAGTTTAGCTACTGCTTGAATTAATCAAAAGAGAGATCAAAATAATTATCCAGGGTATAAGAGTTAATCCTAAATTATGACAAAAATTTTAATAAAGGAATAGTTTCCGCTGAAAACTTCTTGATATAATAAAATAGAAAGCAAAAAATTGTATTTGTTAGGTTAACAAAAATAGACTAGAATTATACGAACTTTTTCTTGTAAGAATTAAAGGAAATAATGAAATTTAAAAATTATGCTCTCAAAAAGATTTTTAAATTAAGTCTAGAATCATCAAAATTTGGCTAAGGGTTTTGTTTTGGTTTATGAAGAGGGCTTGGGTGTAGAGCTGAGGTAATTTTTTCTCAAACCTCTAATAATTTTTTATGATTATTAAGGAAAATGAAATCTTATTTTCCTAACATAATTTTTTTGAATCAACTTCATATAACCCAATGTATATGTATAGGAGTAATGAATTTTATCCTCTTACTCTGTAACATATAATCTCTTTGTTAAAATATTGGATGCATATATTTACGGAATAAAATCTTATTCACATTGACATAGTTTCTTTTAAGGTAAAAAGGGGATTAAATCATGTCAAGTAAGACATCAAAAAAATGGGAGATGGGTTTATTTATTTATTTTTTCAAGAAGAAAACTAGATTTTAAATAAAAAATTTTTGTGAGCAACCTTTATAAATTGAATGTTCCTATATTTTAAAAAAAAACTTGGAGTAAACATTTTTGAAGTTTAAGATTGTTATGTTTTAACAAAATACACGTGCAATTATTTAGATAAACTAGAAGTAGTGCTCAAAAATAAGGCCCTTATATAAATAAATAATAATAAAGCATAAGAATTATTTAAAACTTAACCCCAGATATTCAAATCTATCAATCTCCAATTAATAAACGAATAGTAAACAAAAAATTAATAAAATTCGCATATAAATAAACTCGAAACAAGATTTTTGGAGAGCGAAAAGGGTTAAGAATGACATATTCGATTTATTTGTTACATTAAAATTTTTTTATTTTATTTTTGAAATTTTTTAGAGTTATAAGCTTTTTTTGTATTTTAAGAGTTATTCTACATTTTTTGTATTTTTAGAGTTATTCTCTTTTTTTGTATATATATATATATATATATATATATATATATATATATATATATAATCTTTTTTTTGGAATTTTGATCTTATTCTTAATTTTTTGTATTTTTTTAAATATTTTTAAACAAGTATTTACAAGAGAGGAAAGAGAATTTATTTACAGAGATGAGAGAGAAAATAAGAGGGGAAAGAGTGTATTTACAAAAATATTTGCAAAGAGAGGGAAGATAAAGAGAAGAGGGGAAATAGAATATTTATAGAAGTTTTTGCAAAGTAAAAAAAAATTTGGGATTTTTGTTTTATAATTTTTTTTTATTTGTTTTGTTTTCATTTTTTTTGTATTTTTTTAAAGAGATGCATAAAATAAAAGTGCATAAAATAAAAGTACAGAAAATAGAAAAACACCTCCATACTTAGTTCCAATATTATCCCAAATATTACAATATAAGTATGAGGAATGATAAAATAAAAAACAAGTATGTACTATACAATAAAGGACAGGACAGGGAAACTTCCCTAAAACGCATTCGGGGAGGCCCGTTTAGAAACCCTGCAAAAGTTTAAGTAAAAACAAAAAGATAAGTGTTGGGTGCCTCCCAGGAGCGATTTGGTTATAGTCGTATAGCTTGACTATTTAGGTGGGGGTTATAATTATAGGCAGGATGTTATTTAGGGAAGAGAGAAAATTATTTTAAGGGCGACTATATAATTAATTATTTTTTTTGTTATTTGAGATAAAAAAATTTCATATATTTTTTTTGGATTTTTAGATTTTCTAAAATAAAAGAGGAAAGAAAAGAAAACAGGCGCCGGTCTTTATTTTTAAAATATATATAGTATATATATACTACATATTTTGACTATATAATAATTTTTTTGAAGTAGAAATAAAAAAAATTAAGATAGAGAGGGAAATATATATATTTTTTATTTTTTAAAGAAATTTTTAAGTATAATAAGTAAAATTAAGACAGAGGGGGAAAATTTTTTAATTTTCAAACTTTTTTAAGTTTTTAGATTTTTAGATTTTTAAGTAGTTATTATTATTATTATTATTTTTTTTATACATATTTTTGGTTGGCCATTTTTAAAAAAATATATAAATAAAAGGTAAAAGTAATAGTTTCCTGGATTCAAAATAGCAACACAAAATCTCCCGGAAATAGTGCCAAAAACATGATGCGCGCCGCGAGCGCCTTTATTTATTTTAACTTTATAGATAGAAGAGAAGAGTAGGGTTTTTTATTTAGATATAAGAGGGCGGATCGCGCGAGCGATTTTTCGTTTTAACGAAAGGAGACAAGTGCACCCATCACGTGTAGTACAGGATATTCCGGTGGGGAATATCGGGGGCGTATTATTCACCGGGATGGGTTGACTATTTCTACTCTTCCAGGATTTAATATTATTTTACCGATAATATTTGGGTCGGTGTTGTTAATTAAGGCGGATTTATAAAAAATGCAGAAAATAAAAGCAATAAATGCCGATGAAGAATTAACGCAGCGGTACTGAAGGAATTTGAACGAAAATGACTTTTAATAACTAGAGACCCTAAATTTCAAATTATTTAAAGGGTGACTTGGCCATGGAGGTTCCAAAAGAATGAGCTCACCTAGCTCTAGGAATATCGCTCACCTAAAAATTAAGACTATTCGACCGAATGCTAGTCCGACAAAGGATTTCTCTTAATGCCCGCATTATGCTAAGAACCCCGCTATTGGGTGGGAAACCAAATCTGATAGAATTAGGCTTCTCCTCTCTCGAGGTTATGCACGCAAATCTCTTTACCTAAGGGTGATCAGTCCATACGCACGGCCTCTCGGCAAACTAGCGTATGGACAATGGAAATAGAGCCCACACATCGATATGTGGTCCTACGCGTCGTATACCCGGGGCAAATCTTAAGAGCTTTACTTAAAAAGAAAAAGATGTCCTTTAATTATTTAAAGCGATTTTATCTGTGCCAATGCTCTTCGATACTGAGGGCTAAGAGCGATTAGCCACTCATCGGGATTGCGACGGCTTAAGAAAAGAAAATTGCATAATTGAAAAGTGCGAGTCCTACTCAAATGAGTAGGCGGGAAATTAAAGCAGTAAATGATAGCTGAAAATGAAAGCAGTAAAATGCAAGTCCCACTCAAATGAGTAGGCGGAAAATTGCGAGTCCTACTCAAACGAGTAAGCGGGAAATTAAAGCGAGTCCTTCTCAAACGAGTAGGATTAAAAAGATGCACACACGCACATGCTCTATAGGAATAAAACGCACACGCTCTACAGAAATAAAACACACCCACTCTAAAGAAATAAAACACACCCACACACTGTACATAAATAATGAAAGTGATAAAAAGCTAACTCTTACACTCACCCACATAAGCAAAAAATGCGAAAAACAAAGTGTTCGAAAAATTAAAATAATTACATTTTTACCGCTAGAACGTGCTAGAAATGCATAAAAAGAGAACATAATAATTAAACGAGCAAAATGTTTTGAAAAGTAAAAATGAAAATCAATGTTTTTTAAAAATTAAAACAATAACATATTCATTCTCATAATTTCATAAAAATGCTTAAAAAGTTGAAATAAAACTAAAAGGAACCAAAAGTTTTACAACCTAAAAATAATTTAATTTAAAAGATAATAAAAACAACTTTAAAAATATTTTTATAAATCTATAAGAATGAAATAGAAAGAACAAATTCCTAAATCTAAACAAAACTAAAAATCACTAAACATAAAAGCATGAAATCTAATCTTATACACCCACACGCACTTAGAAAAGTAATATAAAACAAAAGATAAAAAAGATTGTTGAAGGTGGGGCACATAGATGCGATCCATAACAACGTAAGGAGGAAAAAGCTACTAATTTTATTAAGATGAAAAGTTTATTACAAAGCAAAAACAAACATAAAGAGAGGGGGAGAAATTCTCCTTACAAAGCATGGAATCCACCAAGGAAACGTACACCTACCCTAAGAAAAATGGTCCAAAAAAGGTGAATTCATGGACCTTACAAAAAAATTTGTATTTATAAGCAAAATTTCGGGGGTTACACGGCCTGGACACGGGCGTGCCAGGCTGGCTTGCTGAAGACTATAAAATTATCGTGACTTTGAAAGTGATAAGTTGTCTACCTAAATCACCTAGAGGGGGGTGAATAGGTGAATTGTGCGTCTATTTGCGGAATAAAAAATTTAACGAACTTGCAAAAAAACAATCAAGCAATCACAGATGACAAGAAGATTTATAGTGGTTTCCCAAACTTGGGTACATCCACTTTCCCTCACTGATCTAGTAAATCACTAATCTCGGCTACTCCACTATCTCGGATTGAAAACCAATCCTACGTCTCGGAACCAAGTTCCTACAATCTTGATCCAAATGGATCTTCACTCGGAAGATGAATACTTCCTACAACTCTGAGAACAAAGCTCCTACACTCAGAGAATAATCTCCTACAAGATTAAAAAGAGATTTGATAATACAAATAGAAATTTCTCTCAGATCAGAGAAATTGTTGAAGAAGACTATCGGTAGAACTGATCTGAGAAACTTGGACCTACTCGATCAAGGAGAAGATGAAGATTCCTTGAACAGTAAGTTATTCTGGATCGAAAAATAGCCTTGACGATCTTCAAGTTGAGCAGCGGCGGCGGCTTCTGTAAAATCTTTCTTGAGAGAGACGGCCGATTCAGAATTTAGAAAGGTACATTCAACCGCTTAGGGTTAGTCTTTAATGACAATACTTTATATAAGATTTCCCCTAACAGATAGAATTGACAGTAATGACGTCACGTAGACCAATCATGATGTATCATTTTAAAATTCTGAACTTAAGCTATTTTCTGAAAAACTGGACTGCAGTTCTTGAGAAGTATATATAAGTTCTCGAGAGCAAGCTAATTACTCGAGGGCTATACGTTCTGTACTTATGTAAGTACTCGAGAATTTTGAGCTAAGACTTCTCAAGAACTAAACTAAGCTTCTCGAGAACTAAAAGAATATTACTCGAGGGCTAAAACTTGTACTCGAGTACTAAGCTGACTTCTCGAGAAGTAGAAGCTAAGTACTCGAGAACTATAACCCAGCTTCTCGAGAGATGGACTTAGAAAAATTTCAAGGCTAGCTCTGGCTACTGGAGAAGTGTAGGCTGAGTTTACTCGAGAACTAGTCTAGGCTTCTCGAGAACTTTAATGATGTTACTCGAGAACTAAGACTTGTACTCGAGTACTAAGCTAAATACTCGAGTTCTGCTAACTCCACTACTCGAGAACTATACTAGGCTTCTCGAGAAGTGGACTTTGAAAAATTTTGAATGTTAAGAAATCTATCTTCTTCATGAATCCAATCTTCATCCAATGTTCTAAGTGCTTGAATGTGAAGTGTATCCCAAAAGAGAGGCTGCACATGAGTCAACACCTTGGATCACACAGTGAGGGATTACACTGTATGGTCCTGTGTTCATGACCCACTGTAGACTGACATTGGTCTACACTAAGCAATGATAGTCTGCAAACACACTACTAAATAGAGAGATCAAATACAACTTAATTCAACTTAGTTCAAGGGTGACTTCATGCAAATTTAAGTTATTCTGGATGCAATACCCAACAATCTCCCCCTATTTGTAAAAGTCAGAACCCTCTACACTAAGGTGAATTATATCAACAAAGAAAGAATTGTATATAAAGACAGGATCAATTGCAAGTAAGGAAAAAACTAAACACAGAATCAACAAAACTAGAAATTATATATATATATATAGTGTTTTTGATTCCAAATCAACATTCATTTCATCCTTAATCTAGAAAGGAGTTATCAACATAAAATCAGTCCTTGTTCTGATGTTGCCTATCATACTTCTCTTGTTGTCTTCTCTGGTAGCTGAAAGGCTTTGGATAGTACCTTAGAGGTTTAGGAGGTGCCTTTGGATTGTTCTTCCCATATTTTCTGTCATAGATTCTCCTTTTAGTCACGGACTTTTCATAGAGTTCCCACTCAGAAGAGTTGTAGTGGAGATTCCTGCTTTCATTGTAGTCCATTACTAGCTTGAGAGTATCAAGAATCAAAGCCTTGGAAGTAGGACTCATGACTTCAGCAAATTCATGTACTTTCCTTTTCTTTGAATCTGGCTTGGGAATACTTTTGCTTACAGAGGGGCATTCCCCATACTTCCTTTTCTTAGGAATGTGGATTTCAGATAGACCTTGAGGAATCAAATCATCCCAAACTTGATCATAGGAAGCAGGAGGAGGAAATTGATCTTCTGGCCTTGGAGAGAAGGATGGCATCTGAGGTTGCATCTGAGCAGGCATCTAACTTGACTGACCTTTAGCAAGGGGGTTCAGGTGATGAGGTATGACATTAGGATCAACCTGGAATTCAAGGAATATCTAGTTATGCATCCAGACTACAGTATCATAGTTATGGAATTCCACAGACTGGATCTGTTCTAAAACATTCTTGTTAATTTCAGTTATCTTGTCAGACCAGACTGTATTGGCAGTAGCAGTTAACTTGTCCACAAACTTGTCCATATGTTCTTTCACTATACTCTCCCCCTTTCTAAATTCTACAGATAGTTTGTCTATAGCATCTTCCTTGAAGGTAACAAACTCTTCACAGATTTTTATAAGGTTTTCCTGGGCTTTCTTTTCCAAGTAAATTTGGTTGCCAGCAAGAGTTACTGATTGATCCATGACCTTACCAACACTAAGGATAGTGTGGTTTATAGCTTTTCCACCAATTTGAAACAACTCTTTTAGAGAGTCAGTGTTGTGTTAAATTTCTGCAAAGCCTCTGTTCATCTCTTTCTCTTGAGCAAATACTTTATCTTGGACTATTCTCAGAGATTCATCAAAATATTTTCTTTGCTCAGCCAACATAACTTCAATTTTGCTTAGAATATCTGAACTTATAAGGGCAACAGCAGGAACAGCAGGAGTAGCAATTTGTGGTAGAGGAGGGACTTCCCATGGAGGGATTTCTTCAACAACTACAGAGCTTTTAGCTCTGGTAGTATGAATGACTATATCTCCTTCCTCACCAATGAGGGTGGGAATAGAGAAATCAAGTCTCCTTAGAGGAGCTTTAACTGCCTCTGGTTCTGGCTCTTCCTCTTCAGATAGAAGGATGGTATCTGGTTGAGGTGAGTCTTTTCTTGGAGATGGACAAGGAGTTGCTTTGGGAGAAGGTACTAGAGATGGAGAAGGTGCTGTAGATGGATCCTTTGAAGGTTCTTCTACATTTTATGAATGGAGGGAAGGAATAGGCTCATTAGAAGTGAGTTCTTTTATCATGTTTTCAATATCTTTTGTAGTAGAGTTGAGGGTTTTCTGAACTTTCTCATCTGAGAATGTCTCATCTGATATGTCTGCCAACGGAGACCTGACTGGAGATCTGATATGACTTCTGACTGGACTTATGATTGGACTTCTGACTGGTGATCTAGCTGGACTTCTGACTGGACTTCTAATTGGAGATCTCACTGAAGGAGGAGGAGATGAAATTCTGTCATCTGGAATAGAGGAAGCAGGCTCCCCCTCAGTTGCTACACCAGATGGTTAAGCAACTTTATGAGAGGTGGGAGATGGGGTTCTGTCTTCTATAGCAGGGTGTGCATGCACTTTTGCAATCTGTTAGGTGTTCTTCGGTTTTAACTCCCACCTATGTATAGAAGTTATGGAGATCTTCTTCAGGTGATGAATAGGTGTTCCTTTGGAGATGTTAAAGACTGTTGGATTTATTTCATGCAGCATCAAAGAAATTATCATGGAAAACTTTGGATTCTTTATACTGTCCCTTATCATATCGAAAATCATCATCCCATACGGAAATTTCTTCCTACAAACGATAGCAGTCATTACATCGAATAGGTCATTGGTGATGAAACCAACAGAGCCGGTCCTACACCATAGGATCTTCCCAACAATATCTACCAAAAGCTTGCTTATATCATTCAGAGCTGTCCTTCGGAGAGAGGTGATGTCTACTGGTACTCCATAAAAATGACAAGTTCTGTCATTATCTTCCTGTGTAAGTTCATCTTCATCATCTACAATCGGCAACCTTAGAAGCTTGGACACAATGTCAGGTTCAATTTGATCTTAACCCCTTTTACTTTTGATTTCAGAACTGTATTATTTCTCTTAATATTGAAATTTTGAAAGAACTCTTCAACGTCTGGGAGCAGAATTTTACAAGGTTCTTGAAGAACGAAGTTCAGACCTGCGGTTTCGAGAAGAAGTAGAAGATTCTTGAAATCATCTGAGAGTTCGACAATCCCAGCCACAATTAGTTCACTTCCCACTCCTATTCTGGATTGTTGTGCCATGGGTTCTGAAGATGGTGACGAACGGAGCGCAATAGAAAAGCGGTGTCGAAGCTCTGATTCGGAAGAAGGAGAAGAGTTTTCAAGAGAAAGGGATTGTAAATGTCGATTAATTTATGAAATCTATAGTTTTATGTATTTATATAAACCTAGTAGCGACGATTAAGTGTCTAATTAACCTTAAATAAGCCTTTGATTAAGGCAGAAATCAGGCGGTTTGCGAAAATGAAGAAATGAACAGAATTTGAAAAGTGATGGGTCATTTCTCGAGTGGACGATTAGTTCTCGAGAGATAGGAGTATAGTTCTCGAGAAGTAGATTTTTAGTACTCGAGTACTTATAGTACTTCTCGAGAGACAGACGTGAAGTTCTCGAGAAGTAGACTCTTAGTGCTCGAGAACCAGTTTATTAGTTCTCGAGTAGTAACTCTATTTCTCGATAAGTGACTTCCACTTGGAGAAATTTCTAAAATTTTTGTAGTATCCTCGATTCCTGAGCTTTGAAATGATCCCTTTGTTCTATTCTTCTTTGTTCAGCATCCCAAGTTTAGTTTTGAAGAAATTGAAATTGGTCTCGTCCAGCAGTTTCATGAAAATATCTACAACTTGCCGATCTGTTGGCACATACTGCAGATCCACATTCCCTTACTCCATATGCTCCCAGATGAAGTGATATCTGAGCTCGATGTGCTTTGTCCGGCTGTGTGAGACTGGGTTATTGGCAATTGCTATTGTGGTTAAGGAGTCGCAAAATAATTGAAGGTCTTTAACCTTTATGTTGCAGTCTTCTAATTGGTTCTTTAGTTAAAGCCACTGTGCACAACAACTGCCGGCAGGAATATATTCTGACTCGGCCGTTGAGATTGTGACACAGTTTTGCTTTTTACTGCTCCATGAGATAAGTCTTCTTCCAAGGAACTGACACGTCCCGAAATGCTTTTTCTGTCATCTTTGCTACCTGCAAAGTCTACATCTGAAAAAACAATTAGTTCACTGTCATTACTTCTTCGGTACCATAAGACAAGATTCGGTGTACCTTTAAGGTATCTCAAGATCCGCTTTGCAGCAGTATAGTGAGATTCCTTACAGTTCAGTTGGAATCTTGCGCAGACACCTGTAGAGAACATTATGTCTGGTCTACTGGCAGTAAGGTATAGCAAGGATCCAACAATGCTTCTGTACTTGGTTTCATCAAAAGGTTTCCTTTTCTCATCCTTATCCAAAGACATAGCTGAGGCCTTTGGAGTCCACATAGAGGTTACACTCTCCATTCCGAATTTCTTAATCAACTCTATGGTGAACTTAGTCTATGAGATGAAAATTCCATCTTCAGATTGTTTCACCTGAAGTCCTAATAAATACTTCAGCTCCCCCATATTACTCATTTCAAACTTCCCTTGAATAAGTTTAGAAAACTTTTTGTAGAGGTTGTCATCTATAGAACAAAAAATGATGTCATCTACATAGGTTTTCACTAGCAAAATCTTGCCTTTAATTTCCCTAAGAAATAATGTCTTATCTATCTTTCCCCTTGTGAACTTGTTCTCGAGGAGAAAGCTAGACAGCATTTCATACCAAGCTCGAGGAGCTTGTTTCAAACCGTCCAGCGCTTTCGATAATAAATAAACATAATCAGGAAAGTTATGATCAACAAAACCTGGGGGCTATTCCACATACACTTCTTCCTTTATGTCACCATTCAGGAAGGCGTACTTCATGTCCAATTTATAGACAGTGAAGCCCTTTAGAGCAACATAAGCCAGGAATAGTCTGATGGCCTCCAGCCTTGCCACTGGAGCGTATGTTTGGTCAAAGTCAATTCCTTCTTCTTGACGATACCTTTGGCGACGAGTCTGGCCTTAATCTTTTTGATTGTCCCATCCTCATCCAACTAATTCTTGTAGACCCACTTCATCCCGATGACATTCTTACCTTTGGGTCTTGGAACTAGCTTCCAAACTTTGCAGCGCTTGAACTGGTTCAATTCTTCTTCCATGGCCAAGATCCATGATGCGTCTGAGTTTTCTTCCTCAAACTTCTTTGGTTCAACCTGTGAGAAAAAAATTAAATATAGATTCTCGTTAGTTGTACACAAGCAATGTCATGCTGACATCATCCAAAATTCAAATATTACGGAACTTGTGCGCTAGAAGACAAATGGCGCTAAATGCCTTCTCTACAGTAATTAAAGCTAAAGGTTCTTTACAACTTCCATATTCAAATTGCCCATACATAAAAAAGAGTCATTAGTCTACGGGAAACAAGGAGAAGACTTTTACAGAGAAATAAAAGGAAGCCTTTTCTTACGACAAAGGGGCATCTCCATCAAGTTTAAAAATCAATTACACTCGGACTTACAGAAGTTATTCTTGAACATAGAAAAGAGCTAGATGTTTGGAGGGATCAAGAACTGAATCATATAAGTCTTCTATAACAAGTATAAAAATTATTTTTCTATAAGAGAAGAAGGAGAGGCAGAGCACTCAAAAGTTACTGTTCATCTTCAAGGCCACTACACTCAACACTGTTGCATCAAAGGCCTGAAGAAACAGAGCTCTGTAGTTGTCATATCCACACAAGCAAAAATAAACTGAAGATCAATAGTCTTGGTGCTATGAAGAAGAGAGGACTTGGTTTTCTCAGTTTAGAAAGGAGGCTCAAAGAAATATTTCTCTAGAGTCAATCATCAACAAACATTATACAATCTATAAGAACATCTATTGATCTGAGTTATAGGCCTATATTATAAAGGCTGAATGTAGGTGTTAAGTCTCTGAGTTATAGAATCCTATTTAGGATCTGAGGTAGGGCTGTTTAGTCTTATGTAGGATCTCTGTATAGTTTTGAGGTAGGAGATTTGATACCTCTAAGTGTAGGGCTATTTAGCCTGAGGTAGGAGTTGTTATACTATGAGTTATAGGAGTGTGATTCACTCTAAGGTGTAAGATATTGTGGGATCTGAGGTGTAAGCTCAAGGAGCAGAGATAAAGGAGGAGATAGCTGAATCTAACTCACTGCTAGAGAGGTAAAGGGTGAAGTAGATGTACCCTAGACAGGGGAACCACTATAAATTCTGGTGTCTTGATGTGTCTCTTAAAAGCTAACTGTAAAATCTAACACACAACATAACATAAGTAAAAGGTTGTTCCAAAAAGACTTAAAAACAAATTCACCCCCCCCCCTCTAGGAGTGTAGCTACTCTTGAACATATACTTTCAATTTTTCTAAAACATAGAAAGAAGCTGGTTGTTTGAGAGATCAAGAACTGAATCATCTAAGTCTTCTATTGCAAGATAAAAAATCTTTTTTTTTGCAAGAGGATAAGAAGCAGAGCATTCATAAGTTATTGTTTATCATCAAGGCCACTATATGCAACACTGTTACATCAATAGCTTGGAGAAACAGAACTCTGAAGGTGTCTTCTCAACACAAGCAGAAATACTGAAGATCAATATTATAGTTGTTGTGAAGAAGATAGGATAGGGTTTTCTCTATTATAGAAGGAGGCTCAGAGAAATATTTGCCTCGAGTCAATCATCATCAAATCCTTACTAAATCTATAAGATCATCAGTTGATCTTAGTTGTATGTCTATACTATAAAGGCTGAGTGTAGGAGATGTGTCTTTGAGGTAGGATCTTTATATAGATCTGAGGTAGGAGATTTGATATCTCTGACTAAAGGGATGTCTTGCCTAAGGTAGGAGATTTGATATCTCTTGGTGTAGGGTTGTCTAGCCTGTGGTAGGAGTTGTTATACGCTAAGTAGTTGGAGTGTGTTTCACTCAGAGGTGTAGGATCCTGTGGGATCTGAGGTTTAAGCTCAAGGAGACGAGTTAAAGGAGGAGTTAGCCGAATCTAGCTCACTGCTAGATAAGTGAATGTGAAAAGTGGATGTACCCTAGATAGGGGAACCACTATAAAATCTGGTGTGTTATTGTGGTTCTTGAAAGCTAACATTATACTCTAAATCACAACTCAACCAAATTAAAAACTTGTTCAAAAAGACTTGAAAACCTATTCACCCCCCCCTCCCCATTAAGTGTATAAATACTCTTGAACAAAGACTTTCAGCTCCGAACCAGAAGTGACGACATTCCTGCTCAAGGCATCAGCCACAGTGTTTGCCTTCCCCGGATGATAGTGAATTGTGTAATCATAATCTTACATGAACTCTAACCACCTCCTCTAGTGCAGGTTTATATCCTTATGTGTGTCTATGTACTTGAGGTTCTTATAGTTTAAGAAGATCTCGCAATGAACACCATATAAATAGTGTCTCCATATCTTCAACGCAAAGATCACTGCCCCGAACTCCAAGTTGTGCACTGGATAGTTCTGCTCGTACTTCTTTAGTTGTCTAGAAGCATAGACGATGATATGCCCGTGCTGCATCAGAACTACACTCATCCCTTAGTATGATGCATATGTATAAATCTAAAATCCTTCCTTCCCAGATGGGAGGGCAAGGATGGGGGCTGAGGTGAGCTTGTCCTTCAGCTCCTAAAATGTTGTCTCGCAGTGGCGTCTACTCAAAGGGCACATCCTTCCTTGTAAATGATGTAAGAAGGAGCATAATCCTGGAAAATTCCGCTATGAACTTGTGGTAATAGCTCGTTAGTCTGAGGAAACTCCTAACATCCATGGTCGACTTTAGCTACGGTCAATCCCTAACTGGCTGCACCTTGGTCAGGTCTACTGCCAACCCGGCTCTACTGATCGTATTCTTGAGGAAAGCCACCTCCTGTAGTCAGAACTAGAATTTTGAGAACTTTACGTACATTTGGTGCTCCCTCAGCTTTCTTAATACTAATATTTGGTGCTCCGTGTGATCCTCCTTCGTCCTAGAGTAGATCAGGATGTCATCAATGAAGACTATGACGAATAGGTCCAAGTACGGCTCGAATATCAGATTCAGCATACTCATGAATGTAGATGGTGCATTGGTGAGCCCAAAAGGCATCCTAGTGAACTCGTACAATCCGTAGCGTGAGCTGAAAGCAGTCTTCGAAATATCCTCCTCCTGAATCCTCAACTAATTGTTTCCGGATCTAAAATCTAGCTTAAAGAATCAGTGGGCTCTCTCTAGCTGATCGAATAGCTCATCGATTCTCAACAATGGGTATGTGTTCTATACGATCAACCGGTTGAGCTCCTTATAATCAATATAGATCCAAAGCGATCTGGCCTTCTTCTTTACAAACAAGACCGGACCTCCACACGGTGATGAGCTCGGAATGATAAACCCTGAGTCTACTAGCTCCTTCAGCTAAATCAAGAACTCCACTAGCTCTTTTGGAGCCATCCTATAAGGTGCCCGAGAGATAGGTCTCGCTCCTAGCACTAGCTGGATCTGGAAATCCACATCTCTATATAGGGGATATCCGGGTAGATTCTCCGGAAAGATGACTGAGAAGTCCTGCAACACCGGGATATCATCAATGGAGGTCTTTGCCTCCGCCATCTCAGTGCAAACCAGGTACACCTCATCTCCCTACTTATGGGCCTTGGCAGCCTGTATAGATGATAGTAAAATATGATAGACGTGTCTAATACCTTTGATGACCACCTACAAGCCTTCGTGTCGTAGTGAGATCCTCCTCATCGGATAGTCAATCTGGGCATGGTGCTAGTGCAGCCAGGCCTTGCCTAAGATCAATTCGAAGCCTGGAATCCTCAAGATCATCGTCGGAGTGTCGAATAGCTTTCCTCCAATCCGTGCCTCTACGTTGCACTTAGCCGAGGAGATTTCTGGGCCATTATGTAGTTGTACTATACTTTTGATGTCATTGAATCACTGAACTCCATCTAGTCCCTCAAAGAACTCCTTTGATACGAATGAGTGTGAGGAACCCATGTCAAAGAGGGTATGAGCGTGTTGACCGCTAACGAGCACTATGCCTGAGGTTTAGTCGTTTATGTTATCAAGTTCAGCTAACTATAATGGTACAAGAAACTTAAGGTACAATATAAACTAAAGATTAAAAGGACCTGCAATGACCTCCTCGGGGTCTCTGGGCTGGGCCAAGTCCAGTGCATACATCTGTCCCGGCCGTCGGCCACCATCATGATGTCCTCGGCCACAGCCTCATCCTCGGCCTCTATCTCTTTGAACCGAAGGGGGTAGATGCAGAGATTATCGTTGAGATCAGTTGGCTCTGATGTGCCCGGGCTGGTGGAACCCAAAGTATACTACTGGAGGGCATCCTCTATCATCATATCTCCTAAGCTCCTGAATGTGTGGTGGTAGTGGGGATGGAACTGTAGTAGGACACTACTCAAGCCTGACATCAGGAAGAGGATGTCCTCTAACTCTCATGTGTCTTATGAACTTGCCCTGTTGCGGGCCTCTACTGCTCTCACCCATGTACATCCCCTCAGCCTGTCTCTTACCTCTACCCTGAACCATCAGATTATCTGCTTTCCACTTCTTTGTTGTCTTAATAATCTTTACCAGACTGGCTTCTGAGTTTAACAGAAGATCCTTCCTGAGTGAGTCTTGAAGCCCTCTATAAAAATTTTTTGCATTGTCCTTCTCACTTAGGGGATTAACGAATCTTGCCAAGTATGAAAACTCAATCTAATACACCAGCACCGATCGGTTTCCCTACCTGAGATGTAGAAACTGATCCTCCAATGCATCTCTTTCCATCAGTGATACAAAATGCTCCAACAAGGCCTCTCTAAACTGCTCCCAGGTAATCTCCGAGATCTCATACTCCGCAAATGTGGAGTCCATGAGTGACTTCCACCACCTCTTCGCATGGCATCCCAATATCGTAGTTGTTAAGGCAACAGCCTCATTGGTCGGGCAACGAATCCCTACTAACATATCCTGGATAGTATCAAGCCACTCCACCATCCAATCTGCAAACTCATTTCCAAAGTACATCAAAGGGGAAAGACCTCGGAAGGTAGTAAGCCAATTTAAGCTCAGGTACGGCTGTGGAGTCGGAACCTGCTGAGCTTGGAAGGCCTCCAAAATGGCTATGAGGGTCTGGCCTAGATCTATCTGTTGGAACAAAGTAGCAGCTGGTGGAGGCCGATTGGTGGCCTGAAAGACGGTGTTCCCTCGGGGCTATAAAAGGAAATTAATAAAATCATTAAGA
Organism: Platanthera zijinensis; assembly: GCA_039513925.1. NCBI lineage: Eukaryota > Viridiplantae > Streptophyta > Magnoliopsida > Asparagales > Orchidaceae > Platanthera > Platanthera zijinensis. The sequence continues at coordinate 196,756,502 of CM077085.1, read as the reverse complement.
TTTGGCCTATCTCATTGATTAGGGGACTATGTAATGTGTTTTTTACACATAGGCAAACAAGTGCTTTCGCTGAATAGTTTTTTCGCAAACTAATGCTCGAGCGGGGTGGCCCAGTGTTGTGGACTTAATTCTTTAATGATCATTATTCAAGTGATACCAATTGTAATATCCCTCCTCCCAGTATTTGGGCATGGCCAAGAAGAGATTTTATGCCCAAAACCGCCGCCTTATAGTAGTACCAACTACCCAGTTAGTCATCATGGCATGACGCCGATCTTGCTGGCTGGAATGATCATTTTACAATAAGGCCAAACAAAAGTACTTGTTAAACATAGTCCACAGTCACAGCTCAATATATATAAGATTGAAAAAGAGCAATAGTCTACAATGAGTAATAAAAGGAAATTAAATAGAGTAAGGTCTTTTGCCCAGTATATAACCATAACACAATACTCTCTCTCTCTCTCTCAACTATATGCAGAAGCTAAACAATATACTCATCAACCTATCGCCGTGTAGTAGTAGCAGTGCATGGCAACTGCTCCTCCGGTCCTAGTAGCTCAATCTCTGGCTCCACCTGGTCGAACTTGCTCCACACGTCCCTAAAATGATATAGTCCTCTAACCATTAGTCAAAAGACTAAGCCATTATCATCCTTGCCTCACCCCACTACTCCTACACAATGTGCAGGAGGAAGAAAGTGGAGGACCAATATTAGCAAAATGTACAAACAGGTGGTAGTGGTATTTACATAATTCTTGCAGTTCTATACCAGTATGAGCAGCACAAAAGTAATTGTAATGAGCAGTAACAAAGTACAGCACAAAGCAGAAAGGAAGAGCTGTATAAATCTTGGAAAAAGCAGCTACTCTACCATCACGGAAGCATACCTTAACTTATATAAATGCTCATACAAACTTATCACTTAAGGTTTCCAGATAACTCTTCATGTAAAAGGGCCCATATTAATTTATATGATGAGGGTCTAGAAGCATAAACTAAACTATACTATCTACATATGCTATGTTATGTGGTGCAATGTAATGATTATAATGCAACTCATCCACCCGACTCTGTGCGCACAAACGTTTCAAACATCCCCACTTTTCGAAGGTAGCTAGTGTAACGTCCCAATTCGCGCTAGGCCCCTTGATTGCGTATTTATGTCTAGGGGGCTGTGGTGAGCCCAATGGGGGTGTGGGTGAACAGGCGCGAACGTATGGGAAATGAGGAAAACAAGGCAAAACGGTGATTTTGGCCGACACGGGTATGGACACGGCCGTGTCCATACCCATGTGCCTCATGCCAAGCTTATACCAGTCAGAGAGGTACACGGGTATTGGGACACGGGCGTGTCCCTACCCGTGTGCTGAGGACATGGGTCGAGACACGGCCGTGTCTCTACCCGTGTGCCGCAACCCCGACATGGCAGAAAGATGTTCTGGGATGAACACGGCCCTAAACACGGCAGGCGACACAGCCGTGTCACCTGAACACGGGTAGGAACACGGCCGTGTGCCTACCCGTGTCTGCGGTGTATAAAAAGAAAAAAGTTGTGAAACCCTAGCATTTCATCCCCTTTCTTCAGCCCCAAAATTTCTGAGGGAGTTCTCTTGGCTGGAGGAGGAAGAGGCTTGCCGGAGCCATCCTTGGAGGAAGATTGTCGGGCCATCCTTGGCGGAAACGAGATGCCGCTACGAAGGAGTGCGAGGCTCATGGCCGGCCATGGTGGTACCGCTGGACTTGAGGTGAGCTTCCTCCCCTCTCCCTTGGTGCTAGATCTATAGTTATTTTAGGAGAGACATCGACTCCATAGAGTCTTGATGGAGAGGAGGAGAGTCCTTAGGATAAGCCATGCCTAGGTTTTCTAGGCTTAGTCTCCCTCAACCTTCTCATCATTCAAAGTGGAGATGAGAGGGGTTTTCGTTGAGGGTTTGGCTTTGAAAGGAGAAATAAGGTTGGGTGTGAATTCTGGAGGAGTTTATGCGAGGTCGTTGCAAGGAAGAAGATGAACGGATGCCGTTCATCTCGCCTTAAGATGCGTGCAGAAATCTGATTTCTGCACGCGGCGACCTTCGTGGCCAATTTCAGAGGTGTTCTGGCCAAATCTGGGTGATCGACTCAACACGAAAGTCGTAGCCCTTGAAATTACCTTTCCAACGAGTGGTTGCACGTTTCCATGCGATACACGTAGCCACGGGAAAGCTGGTTTGAGTCCGCTGCGTTCGGGAAAATTCATGTACAGGAAACTGTTTCCTGTACGTATTCGAGTTGAATTTATGGTATGTTGCGACCAGATCTGGGCGATCGACTCAACACGAAAGTCGTAGCCCTCGCGAATACCTTTCCAACGAGGGGTTGTGCATTGTGATCGGATTCTTGTAGCTCCGGGAATCCCAGTTTTAGTATTGGGCTATCCTATGTTAATGCACTTGTTAATTTATAATGTTAGCACTCTTGCAATGGTTGTGATTTGCTCATTTGTTATCTTGCTCCCATATATCTATAATGTTGTTGTTACTATAATTTAGCATGGTTACTCATTTGGTTGTGTATTAGGGAATAACCATGTAATGGTAGAGAAATGGATTGGATGGGAAGGCTAGATATTAAGAGTTGAGATTGGTAAAGAATATATTTATACAGTTTGGTGTTGAACATACCTATTATGCGTAGTGTTGAGGTGAATTCATTGAATAGGTGGGCGTGAATATGATGAACACTATGTGAAGAGTATTTTGTAACCGTAATCCGAGTCCAAGGGGTTTATTAACAACCGATGCTTAGAGTTGAAGCCTCCCTACGGGTAGCATCGAGTGAGTTGTTTTGGGGCATGCGGTGTGCGACCATTCATCATGTCGTGATATTAAGATAATGACTGTGGCAGGTCTACGGGTTCGCCAGTCGTCACACCGATGGGAGCCAATGGGTAGACCTTGGGCGGTAGGGTTAGATACTTGGTGTCCATAACCCGAGATCTCCTCCGCGCCATGAGAACGGTTGGGCTTGCACCTCGTGCGTTTCCGAGGTTCCATCCGGTTCGAAATCAAAGGCCAGGTTGGGCTGTGTTCTTGGTGCACATTTACCCAAGACCCCTTCTGAGCCGTAGTACGCATGTGAGCTCTGCTGTTGTGTTTTTAGCGTTGAGGCGTACGGGGGTCTAGGATAGGTAGTGTGATACCACCTAGTAGTGGAGACGCCCGCTCCACTGTCGCCGTCTGGCCACGACGGACGACGCCTGAGAGGTTAGCTACCTGCTCGAAAAGTGGGAACTTCAAGTCTGTGTCGACATAGCAACTTGCATGTACGTGCGCATGATTTGGTCATAGCATAACATTCATATCATGTCATTCATTGCATACACAAGATCCTCATCATATAAGTTTGTATGGGCACTCTTATACGATGAGTTACTTTACTGTTAAGCCGATCCTTAACTTATAAGTTTGTATGGGCACTCTTATAAGTTAAGTTACTATTCTGATTACTTATACCTGCTGTCATGTATATAGATATTTGTAGAACTGCTAGTTGTGTTGCGTAGTTTGTACTCCACCATATTTACAGTCACCTGCTTGTTTACTTGCTTATATATACATATTATACCTTTGTTCCTTTCTCCGCCCGGTGCCGAGGAGTCACCGGGGGAGCGGATGTGAAGCCACTTAGTCTTATGACTAACGGTTGCTACGTCTTCCTTTTTAGGAGGAAACCCCGCAGGTAGAGCAGCAACGGACTATGCAGCAGGACAGCCAGGCCCGAACGATAGGACCTGAGGTGGTGGTGCCATCGGCACCGTCAGTGACAGTCATGAGTGTTTTCATGTAGCCGTTTGGCAAAACATTTCTAGACTCTTGTTCTTTTGTACAAGCCTGTTGCGCTTGTTATTTTCCGCTCTTTTGGACTTAAACTTAGCTGTGAATTGAACTGCTTTACTTTCCTGTTATGGTTGGGTTGGCATAATTGTTATGATATGGATTGTAGCCGGCGGAATAGGCGTCTTATGGTAAAGGCTAACCCGTGTGTTAGTGCTACCGCAAGGCGGCTATTTCGGGCATAAGACTCCCCTCGTGCCGTGTGTTGTGTTCCGAGAGGGGGGTCTTACAAATGGTATCAGACTTAGCCGATCTTTAACTAGAGCAGTCAGGTAACAATGGGCCACTCCCATTCGATTAGTCGGTTTGGGGACAAACCGACTTAGCGGAAGCAGTGGTGTGCCCATATGTAATTTACACTAAGTTGTCCAACTTTGACATTAGTTTTAGCCAACCTGACCCTAGTTTGTACCTTGCGTATAGGTCCCAGCACAGGTGGAGCCGGTTGGGGGCACTCCTACCCCTTCCGTCCCTTCACAATTCTAGCAGTCGGAACTGGGACAAACGCTGTCAGCCATATTGGATGCATTTAAAGCCCAGCAAGCTCCGGTGCAACAACAAGCGCCAGGCTCCAACTGGTTGAGCACCTTCAGTGCCCTGTCCCCTCCTGCCTATCTTGGGACAGAATCGCCGGTGCGCACCGAGGAATGGCTTGATACCGTGCAGGAATTGATGGCTGGCATAAGATGTCCGAACAGCATGGCGGTGACATTGGTAGTGATGCTGCTAGAGCAGCACGCCAAAAGGTGGTGGAAGTCCCTCATGGGCTCCACCTTCCAAGGGCGGTTGTACTCGGACATCAGTTGGAACGAGTTCACCGAGGCTTTTCTGGATCACTTCATCCCTTCTTCTGCTCGGGATGAACTTGAAGAAAGATTTCTGCAGCTGAAGCAGGGATCGAAATCGGTAACGGAGTACCAGAGGGAGTTCCAACACCTCGCTAGGTTTGCCGATTCCTATGATTTAGACGACAGAGGCTACGCGAAGCGCTTCTACAAAGGGTTGAGGGACCCCCTGAGGCAGGCCCTTTTGTTTATAGCCAATGCAAGCCTGGCAGAAATCATTGACATGGCAAAGAGACTGGAGGCGGACCACATGGGATGTGGCAAGAGACCCGCGGAAGGAGTAATTGAAGTCGACCCTAGTAATAGAAGGCAGAATGATCATGGCAGAGGAAGGGGAAATCACAGAGGCGGTCGGTGGGTCAACCGGAACTATCGGGTGGAGTACCCAATTCCGCAATTACCTCCACCACCGCAGCAGCAACATTATCAACAACCTGGGGGCCGACGTGAGGTGATATGTTTTGAGTGCAACCAACCGGGGCATGTCCGACGAGTTTGCCCGCGACTGATCGGGGATGCTCCTATTGCTCCCCCTCCAGTAGCTCCACGGGGGCGAGGGCACATGCGTGGCCGAGGATGAGGACCACCAGGGAGAAATCAAGGACATGCACGGGAGCATGTATTCGCATTGGATATGACTCAGGAGAGAAATCCGCAGGAAGTCATCACCGGTACGTGCAAAATTTATTAATATTATATGACTTGTTAGATTTACGATACAAATGATACGCGCAATTTTCAATAGTGATTACCTTTTTGGAACCTAGGCACTATCATGGTTAGCGGGAGACCCGCCTATACGTTATTTGACACGGGTGCGTCTCACTCGTTCATTTCGGCGGACTTCGTGAAGGACTTGGAGGGAGTGCAACACTTCACGGGCACTACTCAAAGGGTGCGCCTTCCGGACGGCTCTGAGATGACGTCGTCAGCAAGTTGCGACTTCGACACCCTTATTGGAGGAAAGTTCTTTGAAACTCCGGCTACAGTGTTAAGAATCCCGGAGTTCGATCTCATCCTAGGCATGAAGTGGTTGGACTGGCACCACGCCAGGATCAATTGTGCGGAGAAGCAAGTTATGTTGAGGCATGGAGACTCGGAAGTCATCTTCCAAGGTATTAAATTCGCACCCCGTAAATTATTATCTTCAATCCAAGTTATGAAATCTCATATGGAAGGGGACGAGGTCTATGTAATTTGCTTCGAGTTGAAGAAATTGACATTAGAGGTCAAGGATGTGCGGGTGGTGCGAGAATTTCCCGAGGTATTTCCCGAGAAATTGCCGGGACTACCCCCGCATAGGGAAGTGGACTTCCAAATCAAGCTAATTCCGGGTGCCAAGCCCGTCTCGCGAGCTCCATACCGAATGGCTCCGAAGGAACTTGCAGAGTTTAGAGTCCAGCTTCAGGAATTGGTGGAAGCAGGGTTCGTTCGCCCAAGCTCGTCGCCTTGGGGAGCGCCTGTTTTGTTCGTCAAAAAGAAGGATGGCACCCTGCGGTTATGTATTGATTATCGAGAGTTGAACCGGTTAACGGTGCGGAACACCTATCCCCTACCGCGCATTGATGAATTATTTGATCAATTGGTGGGATCGTATTGGTTCTCCAAGTTAGATCTGCGTTCGGGATATTATCAACTGAGGATACAAGAAGATGACATTCAGAAGACGGCGTTCAGTTCGAGATATGGTTTGTATGAATTCACCGTGATGCCGTTTGGGCTCACAAACGCCCCTTCCGCCTTTATGAGCTTGATGAACAAGGTGTTCAGCCCTTATTTGGACATCTTTGTAATCGTGTTCATCGATGATATCCTAGTCTACTCCAAGACCGAAGCAGAACACGCCGAACATCTAACTTTAGTGCTGAGGAAGCTAAAGGAGCACACCTTGTTTGCCAAGTTCAGCAAATGCGAGTTTTGGCTTCGAGAGGTCGCGTTCTTGGGCCATGTGATTAGTGGGGCGGGGCTAGCTGTAGATCAGGCCAAGGTGCGGGCCGTGAAGGAGTGGTCGCCATTGAAGTCAGCGGCCGACATACGGAGCTTTCTTGGACTTGCCGGGTACTATCGCAAGTTCGTGAAAGGCTTCTCGAAGATTGCCCTTACCCTTACTACGCTGACCAAGAAGGGTGTGCCGTTTGAATGGACACCCCAGTGCGAAGCTGCATTCCAAGAGTTGAAGGACAGATTGACGACTGCACCCATCCTAGCTCTTCCATCTGGGAAGGAGGGCTTTCAAGTTTACACGGATGCGTCGTACCAAGGGATGGGAGTTGTGTTGATGCAGAATGGGCATGTGATCGCTTATGCTTCAAGACAGTTGAAGAAGCATGAAGCCAGCTACCCGGTGCATGATCTAGAGTTGGGAGCGGTGGTATTCGCCTTGAAGATTTGGAGGCATTATTTATATGGCGTCCACTGCGAGATCTACTCGGATCACAAAAATCTGAAGTACGTTCACACCCAAAAGGAGTTAAACTTGAGACTGCGGCGGTGGTTGGAGTTCTTGTGCGACTACGAATTCACCTTGAACTACCACCCCGGGAAGGTTAATTCCGTAGCTGATGCCTTGAGCCGAAAGGCACCGGGAACGAGCACGGAATCCCGCTTGATGAGGATGGAGTTAATCCAGACACTGCAAGAGATGGAAGTCACTTTGGTCTTTAAGAATCAATCGGAGGAGTATACCGAGTATTTGGCTGCGATGAGTATAGTTTGCAACATACGAGACCGGATCCGGACGGAACAAAAGAAGGATGCGGCTTTAACCCCAGCTTTCAAGTCAATGGAGGATGGGGCTATGGAAGAATACTCCCTAAAAGACGGCCTCGTCCATTTTCGTGACCGGCTTTACATCCCCGAAGGTGACAACATTTGGGAGGATATTCTAAAGGTGGCCCATTGCTCCAAGTACTCGGTGCACCCGGGGATCGCGAAGATGTACACCGATTTGAGAAAGACAATGTGTTGGCCGGGCATGAAGAGAGATGTCAAGTACTTTGTTACTCATTGTGTGGCCTGCCAAATGGTGAAGGCGGAGTGCAGAAGCCCCGGTGGGATGCTACAGTCGTTGCCCATCCCCGAATGGAAATTTGAGGACATCTCCATGGACTTCGTCCACGGGTTACCTCGCTCGCGCTCGGGGAATGATTCTGTGTGGGTGATAGTTGACCGGTTGACCAAGGTAGCCCGATTTATCCCAATGAAGAAGGAGGCACAGGTGGGCGTCCTAGTGCGTCTCTTTGTGGAGCAATTTGTGCGGTACCATGGTGTGCCGAAGACGATCGTCTCCGATCGGGATGGTCGGTTTACTTCAAGAGAATGGAGGGCTGTACAGGCTTATTTGGGCTCGCGCCTCGCCTTTAGCACAACCTTTCACCCACAAACGGACGGGCAATCTGAACGAACCATCCGAACATTGGAGGACCTTCTGAGGTTGTGTGTGCTAGATAAAGGAGAACCATGAGAGAGACTCTTACCTCTCGTGGAGTTCTCTTATAATAACAGTCATCAAGCCAGTATTGGAATGGCACCTCATGAAGCTTTGTATGGAAGGAGGTGTAGAACACCCTTGTCCTGGGTGTAAGACGAAGATCCGAAGACATTGGGAAATGAGTATATTGATGACACGGACGCGGTGGTTAGGTTGATCCGGGATCGAATGCTAGAGGCTCAAAGCCGACAGGCGAAATATTACAACGCAAGGCACCGTATGGTGGAATTTCAAGTGGGTGATAAGGTGTTCCTGAAGATTCGACCGATGCACGGAGTGTCGCGGGTGCGTGGAGTCAAGAAGCTCAGCCCAAGGTATGTCGGGCCCTATGTCGTAGTGGAAAGGATTGGCCCTCTGGCCTATCGATTGGAGTTACCACCGGAGCTGGAGCCGGTGCGGATCGTTGATAATGAGACAAGAACCTTGCGCCACAAAAGTGTTCCCTTGGTGAAAGTGCTATGGTCTAATCATGGGAAGGAGGAGTTCGCATGGGAGCCAAAGGATTTAATGCGAGGGCGCTACCCGGAATTATTTACTCCAGGTAAGAATTTTATTTGAAAGCATACTTCCCTTTTATGTGTTTCACATCCGTAGCCTTACCCTGATTTCGGGGACGAAATCTTTTATTTTGTTTATAGGATTTGTAACGTCCCAATTCGCGCTAGGCCCCTTGATTGCATATTTATGTCTAGGGGGCTGTGGTGAGCCCAATGGGGGTGTGGGTGAACAGGTGCGAACGTATGGGAAATGAGGAAAACAAGGCAAAACAGTGATTTTGGCCGACACGGGTATGGACACGGCCGTGTCCATACCCGTGTGCCTCATGCCAAGCTTATACCAGTCAGAGAGGTACACGGGTATTGGGACACGGGCGTGTCCCTACCCGTGTGCTGAGGACACGGGTCGAGACACAGCCATGTCTCTACCCGTGTGCCGCAACCCCGATATGGCAGAAAGATGTTCTGGGATGAACACAGCCCTAAACACGGCAGGCGACACGGCCGTGTCACCTGAACACGGGTAGGAACACGGCCGTGTGCCTACCCGTGTCTGCGGTGTATAAAAAGGAAAAAGTTGTGAAACCCTAGCATTTCATCCCCTTTCTTCAGCCCCGAAATTTCTGAGGGAGTTCTCTTGGCTGGAGGAGGAAGAGGCTTGCCGGAGCCATCCTTGGAGGAAGATTGCCGGGCCATCCTTGGCGGAAACGAGATGCCGCTACGAAGGAGTGCGAGGCTCATGGCCGGCCATGGTGGTACCGCTGGACTTGAGGTGAGCTTCCTCCCCTCTCCCTTGGTGCTAGATCTATAGTTATTTTAGGAGAGACATCGACTCCATAGAGTCTTGATGGAGAGGAGGAGAGTCCTTAGGATAAGCCATGCCTAGGTTTTCTAGGCTTAGTCTCCCTCAACCTTCTCATCATTCGAAGTGGAGATGAGAGGGGTTTTCGTTGAGGGTTTGGCTTTGAAAGGAGAAATAAGGTTGGGTGTGAATTCTGGAGGAGTTTATGCGAGGTCGTTGCAAGGAAGAAGATGAACGGATGTCGTTCATCTCGCCTTAAGATGCGTGCAGAAATCTGATTTCTGCACGCGGCGACCTTCGTGGCCAATTTCAGAGGTGTTCTGGCCAAATCTGGGTGATTAACTTAACACGAAAGTCGTAGCCCTTGAAATTACCTTTCCAACGAGTGGTTGCACGTTTCCATGCGATACCCGTAGCCACAGGAAAGCTGGTTCGAGTCCGCTGCGTTCGGGAAAATTCCTGTACAGGAAACTGTTTCCTGTACGTATTCGAGTTGAATTTCTGGTATGTTGCGACCAGATCTGGGCGATCAACTCAACACGAAAGTCGTAGCCCTCGCGAATACCTTTCCAACGAGGGGTTGTGCATTGTGATCGGATTCCTGTAGCTCCGGGAATCCCAGTTTTAGTATTGGGCTATCCTATGTTAATGCACTTGTTAATTTATAATGTTAGCACTCTTGCAATGGTTGTGATTTGCTCATTTGTTATCTTGCTCCCATATATCTATAATGTTGTTGTTACTATAATTTAGCATGGTTACTCATTTGGTTGTGTATTAGGGAATAACCATGTAATGGTAGAGAAATGGATTGGATGGGAAGGCTAGATATTAAGAGTTGAGATTGGTAAAGAATATATTTATACAGTTTGGTGTTGAACATATCTATTATGCGTAGTGTTGAGGTGAATTCATTGAATAGGTGGGCGTGAATATGATGAACACTATGTGAAGAGTATTTTGTAACCGTAATCCGAGCCCAAGGGGTTTATTAACAACCGATGCTTAGAGTTGAAGCCTCCCTACGGGTAGCATCGAGTGAGTTGTTTTGGGGCATGCGGTGTGTGACGATTCATCGTGTCGCGATATTGAGATAATGACTGTGGCAGGTCTACGGGTTCGCCAGTCGTCACACTGATGGGACCCAATGGGTAGACCTTGGGCGGTAGGGTTAGATACTTGGTGTCCATAACCCGAGATCTCCTCCGCGCCATGAGAACGATTGGGCTTGCACCTCGTGCGTTTCCGAGGTTCTATCCGGTTCGAAATCAAAGGCCAGGTTGGGCTGTGTTCTTGGTGCACATTTACCCAAGACCCCTTCTGAGCCATAGTACGCATGTGAGCTCCGCTGTTGTGTTTTTAGCGTTGAGGCGTACGGGGGCCTAGGATAGGTAGTGTGATACCACCTAGTAGTAGAGACGCCCGCTCCACTGTCGCCGTCTGGCCATGACGGACGACGCCTGAGAGGTTAGCTACCTGCTCGAAAAGTGGGAACTTCAAGTCTGTATCGACATAGCAACTTGCATGTACGTGCGCATGATTCGGTCATAGCATAACATTCATATCATGTCATTCATTGCATACACAAGATCCTCATCGTATAAGTTTGTATGGGCACTCTTATACGATGAGTTACTTTACTGTTAAGCCGATCCTTAACTTATAAGTTTGTATGGGCACTCTTATAAGTTAAGTTACTATTCTGATTACTTATACCTGCTGTCATGTATATAGATATTTGTAGAACTGCTAGTTGTATAGCGTAGTTTGTACTCCAACATATTTACAGTCACCTGCTTGTTTACTTGCTTATATATATACATATTGTACCTTTGTTCCTTTCTCCGCCCGGTGCCGAGGAGTCGTCGGGGGAGCGGATGTGAAGCCACTTAGTCTTATGACTAACGGTTACTACGTCTTCCTTTTTAGGAGGAAACCCCGCAGGTAGAGCAGCAACGGACTATGCAGTAGGACAGCCAGGCCCGGATGATAGGACCTGAGGTGGTGGTGCCATCGGCACCGTCAGTGACAGTCGTGAGTGTTTTCATGTAGTCGTTTGGCAAAACATTTCTAGACTCTTGTTCTTTTGTACAAGCCTGTTGCGCTTGTTATTTTCCGCTCTTTTGGACTTAAACTTAGCTGTGAATTGAACTGCTTTACTTTCCTGTTATGGTTGGGTTGGCATAATTGTTATGATATGGATTGTAGCCGGCGGAATAGGCGTCTTATGGTAAAGGCTAACCCGTGTGTTAGTGCTACCGCAAGGCGGCTATTTCGGGCATAAGACTCCCCTCGTGCCGTGTGTTGTGTTCCGAGAGGGGGGTCTTACAGCTAGCCTCTCGTGTACCAACCATCGTGGATCATGGTGGTAGTGGAGCGGGTATCTCCACTCTTAAATGGGTATGCACACTACCAGGCCTAGACCTTGTGTACGCCTTAATGCTAAGAACACAGCAGCAGAGCCCTCGTGTACTCTTGCTATCAACTACTAGAGTTTATGGTTGGGTGAGCGTTTAGGGGATAGTCTTCATGACCTCAGTAGAAACATCCTACTAGTCTCCCCTAAAACCTACACTCCTCATCGGAGTCAACGTACTTTCGTTCGTGTGTTGACTGGACTAGTATCGAATGACCCACCACAACAAGCACAAACTTGGTATGAAAAATACTTACCCGAGCCTCTAACTCGCAGGACCATCCCATCCTCAAGACTTATACCGTCACTAAGCCTTAAGCTCGCAGGACAAAAACATCCTTAATTTATCTCTATACCGAGCCTCCAACTCGCAGGACTAATGAGTTTTGAATCACTCCAACCCATACACAGGTGAGATTGATAGGTTATCCCTTCAACCAATTAGACTATTTTTGTCTGACTTTTAGTTGTACATAGCGATTTAAGGTTGATCTTAGACTTCCCGAGGTCTACCCGGTGAAGGGCTCGCATCGGTACTAGGAACTATGATGAGATTAACCTCATTATTCCCTTTCTCAAGATATTTAGTTTTGTTAGTGGCTACCCTTTATAAAACCCTCTCACATAATAACTCTTAGAAAGTCTATGGTGATTTGTGCTTCATATAGGGAAATGACGATCTTTCTTTTTTACTAAACTTAACTACACCTTTAGGGTCCATGTACACTAACTCACACCACCTCTTGGTAAATACCTTATAACTCAAACTAATATCATATTAAGGTCCTAGGTATACCCCAAGCTGACCAGTACCAATTTGTATCGCATATAACCATCGCCCCTTAACTTTACTATATGCAAACCAAATGATCGATATGAGTCTAAGGGTTGTAACCCCCAAATATTTTATCCTAATCACATACGATTAATTACAGGGGTCTGAATACTTAGTTATGATGAAGTTCCAAAGTTTCACAATTTTTTAAATTAAATTGACCATAATTGAATTTTCCTTAAATATGAGTGACTAGTGGATTTCAACATAAAGTATCACTTACAAGGGTCCCAACAGTACCAATTAATTTCCACGAGGTCACAATGATAAATAAAAAGTCTTGACCAAATTTCATATCATTCCAATAATATTTATATTTAATTTATAATTACAAAAATCTGGTCCACTAGGTCATGTTACACATAATTACTATACATATTCATCAAATAATTCTAGAAAAATTTCTGGAGGTTACAAATGGTTAATAATTATTTATTCCAGAAATTCATAATTTTATAACTCTATTTAAGCACAGTTATCCCAATAATATGGAAGGGGAAAAAGGGTAATTATAACTGTAACCCAAGATTCTGAATTTAAAAAATTCCAATGAATTTATATGTTGTGTATCATACTAGATCATTGTTATTGGCAAGGTTTTATAATTTTTGAAACTATTTTAGTCACCATAATTTTATTAATACACATGTGTAACAAAATAATAATTAATTCATTTGCCAAGCAAAGACCCTCCAAATATTTTAAAACTTCATGAGGGGGTGTACTTTCACTAAATAAGTGCATGTATAAAATTGAACTGGGTTTGACAAAGCCAATCTTGCTAAATTCACAAGATACATCTTTTAGCTAAATGCACACCACAAATCACAAGCCATAGCTTCATGCATTGGAATACACGCACATTAAGAGCTCCAAACGGCTTCAAATTTTTACGAGGGATTTATATTTCCCTATTAAGACTCCCACCGAAATTTGTGGACAATATAATTAATTTTCACCAAAATATTTCACCTTTATGTAATATAATATTTTACATAAAACTATAGGAAACTTTTGTCTACAAATTCCCATTTTTGTACTGTAGGTGTAGCTATGGTATATTCGTACATGCCCCAAATTTTAGCCACATAACATTAACCATTTAAAATTTATTCAAGAAATATGGGATGTCCCTTCCTAAGGACCAGTCCCACTAAAACTGCCCTACAGGGAGCTATAGTGCTCCAAATGGGCTGATTCAAGTCCCTAATTAAATTTAAGACAAAGGGATATAATTTTCATGTCTTGGATTTTTCATTAATTTTCATCTAAGAGGACTATTTGGAAACATGAAAAACTTTGTTCATTCAAATGAATTTAATATAAAATATACTATACAAATTTAATCACCATATACTGATTCATCAAAGGGCATCCAATCATCTTCTTCCTCTAGCTGATGATCCATATTGCTCCAGCCTAGAGCTTCTTCCAACCTAATTTCCTGGCCACCTCTCTTCCTCCCTGGCCTGCCACCACCACCACTTCCATTGAGGTTGTGGCTAGCAGTTGGTGGTGGTTTGGCTGCCAAAGGAGGTGTTTTCCAGTGAACCCGACACCTCATTTTTTTCAAGGAAATTCTCCAAATTTCTCGCTTGGATCAAACTCTATTGAACTTGATTTTCTCATCCTAGGGATCTTAGATTCTAGCACTAGGGGAGAGGAGGAGAAATGTGCTATATTCCGGGCTTGGAGGTGTCTACTCTGGTGGGTGCCCTTGGTGGAGGTGTTTTTCGGTGATCCTCAACCCAGATCTGATTCTTTGTCGATTGCAGTAATCCAAGAGTCGATTTTGATTGCTTGAGGGCTTCTAAAGTTGATGAACGGGTTAGATTGAGCAAAGGAGTGATGTTTAAATATTTCCCATGGAAGTGGGTGGTAGGTCATGGTCATTAATGGCCCTCCTTGATGGTGGCTAACTGGAATTGATGAGATTCTCCTCCCAAGCATCAGGGGAGATGAATGGTGGGCTTAGGAAATAAGAAGGGTGTGCCTCATGGCCTCCCTCTATTAATTTCTTTCACTTTCCATCAAAAATTAGAAATTCCCCCGTTAATCACCCATTAAATCCCAATAATTAGAATAATTAAATTAATTAGCTTAGTGGGTTGTAGGATGGGCCTTGGTATAAGCCTTAGCCTATAGGAAATGGATTGAGCCTTTATTACTCTCATTTTGGCTCCACTTTGACCATGGTTGACTTGGGGGCTTGACTTTTTCAACCAATGGGCTGACTGGTCCCATGGGTTAGTCTTGAGTCCTATGACACCTCCTTGTACTGGTTGGGCAAAGGTGGGACCCCGATTGGCCAATTTGTCCAAAAGGTGTAGGTTTGACCAAAATTGGCCTAGATTTGACTTTGGTCAAATTGAAGAAATTAACACCCTTATGATATGGTTTTTGGATCCACATGGCCCCTAATGATATTATAAGGCTAGGGGTGAGGTCAATTTGACCATAAGAAGTGTAATTAAGCCAATTCCGATTGAGTTGGCCTATGTTGAGCTTGGGTTGACTTTGCTCAATTTGGCCAACATGGTTGACCTAGCCATGTGTCCTTTGGTTATTTTCCTCACCTTTAGGGTTAGGGAGGTATTAGGGAGCTTACTTTGAGGTGGTAAGTTCATTTGGATGTAATTCGGCCTACGTTTACTTGTGCACATTATGGGTGAACATAACAACTTTTTCTTAACTCAAGGAGTTCCAGGGTCATCTCCTTGCCCTAACTCGCCACTCAAACCCTAACACCAGCATGGGGGTATAGAAGGGCTAGGGATGTTACAAACCGTCAATCTGAGGATGAAAAGTCTTGCTAAAGGTAAGGCGAGAGCCCAAATAAACCTTAACATCCCTCCATTTCTTAGAGGCGACGCCACCATCATGGTGTGAAACTAAATTCTTGGGCACTCCATGATATCAAATAAATTATCCCACAATGAGAGGGACCAAAACATCAACATGTGCCTCCTTCCTTATCGGGATAAACATGGCAACCTTCGTTAGTCGGTCCACTATCACCCAAACTGAGTCGTTCCTAGAGTGTGAGAGAGGTAAACCAAGAACAAAGTGCATGGATATTTCCTCGAACTTCCACTCGAGAATATTCAATGACTGTAATAATCCTCTAAGGCTCTTGCACTCCACCTTCACCTTCTGATAAACCTCGCAGTGCGCAACATAGTGTGTGACTTATCTCTTCATTCCCGGCCAAAACAAGGTCCTCTGCAAGTCTGTGTACATCTTGGAAATCTCGGGATGTACTGAATACTTAATGCAATGGGCCTCTCTCAAGATGTGTTCCTGAATTCCACCACTTGCGAGAATATAAATTCTGTCATGGAAATGAATGAGGTCTTCTTTTAGAATGTACCCCAGCTAATCCTCCCACGATTGCTTAGAACACAGGGGCCAGAGCAGCATCATTCCCTTGCTCTGTTCGAATTCAATCACGGATGTCACAAACTATACTCATGGTGTCCAAGAACTCCGTATAGGCCTCGGGACCATCCTTAGTTACCAACGTAATCTCCATCTCATAGATCACTTGAGCCATCTCCATAGCCATAAATCGAGATCCAGGGCTTAACGTGGGTGTCTTCCTGCTTAGAGCATCTGCCACTGAGTTCGCCTTCCTTGGGCAGTAGTTCAATGTAAACTCATAAACATATAGAAACTCCAACCCTCTCTATTGTCTCAAGTTCAGATCTTTCTAGGTGTGGATGTACTTCAAGTTCTTATGATCTGAGAAGATCTTCCAATGTATGTCGTACTGATAGTGCCTCCAAATCTTTGGGGCGAAAACCACTACTCCCAGCACCAAGTCATGCACTAGGTAATTAACCTCACACTTCTCAAGTTGGTTCGAGGCATACGCAATCACGCCACCTCATTTTCCATCACATTTATCTCATTTCAATCCACTAATTTCCAAAAATAATGATATTACCTCTAAGATTTAAGGTTAATAAATTTATATTCTCAATGATTTCAAAATTCAATATTTGTTCGACCTATGATGTTTAACACCTTGACCTAATGATATTACGAACCTTGTTCATGGCTCAAAAAGGAGCTGAATCTATCACTCCACGCCTCGCATGGGTTATAATCACATCATTATCCTTAAAGAACACGAGAACCTGAGTCAAGTGCTACTTATGTGTAATCTAGATCCTACTTAAACATGCACCGAATTCAGAATTCTCGTCAATTTTTTATTTGTGAATAATATATTCTCGACGCACATGCTCCTACATTATTCAAAAGAAGGGCATGATTCTCAACATGATAAATTATTTATCAAATAAATAATTAATGCCCTATAATTTCAATCAGTGATCGTTCATATCATGTTTATTCCATAATAGAATGTTGAGATTTTATATCACCCAATTTAGAAACACTTCCTAAGGTGCATATGATGGTATATATCAAGTTTCACGTCCTTTGGATAATTATCAAGAGAAGAGTTTAATATATAAGTTTCTGTTATGCGCACCTCAAGCATGTGCTACCTCTTTTCAGGTCAAAACTCTAAGAATGAATATTATTATGAATTTCTATTCCAAATTTCAACATATCTTACTCCTCGACAAAATATAGTCATCGTCGTTCGTGTACTATTTGAATAAAAAAACCTTGATATCATACATTTGTGACACACCATTATCATAATAAGATCTAGGGTAAACCCAAGCCGGTACATAACTAGCCCAATAAACGAAGAGATAAGTCCGCGTACATTTTTGACTGAGTTTCATCCACCACCCACACGGGATATTCAACTCATGTATGCTAACAATCCTTAGGAGCATATAATCCGCGACTTGGAGTTCTTACCATATAAATCCTTGTATCGAAGCACCTATATATCAGCCCCTAAGAGTTATTGATGTGATACATGTTCTAGTTGCTCAAGGCTACTCTTTACAACAACCTTTACAAGATTTAATATGTGCTTAAACCGAATGTGGTTTTTCTCTAAATCCAAACACTTTGCTTTGTGGTATTTGTTATGATAATTGCTTCCAAGTAACTAAAATAGGAAGTATTGAGACATGAGCATGAAAAAATTAAGCTTATGAGTCTCCTACTATTCCAATAGTAGATTATAGGAACCAAACTTCCTCGAGATGGTCCTATTAGCTTGGGTAGAGGTGATAATATCCATAAGAAGTAAAATGGGGATATTGGGGTGTAAGATTTGGACACTTACCATTACATTCAACTCTAGCATTTTGTCATTTTCGGGAATCTTACTGCTTGGTAAAACTATACCTAAGGTCAGTTTTAGACTAGGATGCATCACAAAATTTAATTCGAATTCAAACCTAGGTGTTATCTTAGTTAGGTTGGCACTAGATCTAAGGTTTAGAGGACATAATGTGAATCACCAATGGGCACACCACTGCTTCCGCTAATTCTTTTTGCCCCCAAACTAAATAATCGAGCGGGGGTGACACGACTGTTCAATGACTTCTTTATCTCAGGATTATTGCAAGCTGATAACATTTGTAAGACCCCCCCCCCTCCCGGAACATACGATACGGCGGAAGGGACTCTTATGCCTAGAATAGTCGCCTTACGGTAGAATCAGCACACGAGCTAACCTATACCATAAGATTCATATTATGCTGGCTAATTCCCAATATCACATTGCCAACGCATAAATAACAGAAACCTTAAAAGTCATGATCCACAATAAGTAAAAATCCAGAAATATACAATAGTCAGGAAGCTATAAAAGCTCTTACAAATATCAGAGTACATAAATTTCCTAAAAGGGGCTACAACTAAAACGCTCGCTCACATCTTTCACTATAGGAAGCAAAGGAATCATAGTGTCAGGCCATATCTCCCTAGCTTGGCTTCTCTCTTGTATGGGGTACTACTGCTGCTCCGTCTGCGGGGTGTCCTAAAATGGTGGGTGTAGCAACTATTAGTAATAAAGACTAAGTGGCTTCACATCTTCTCACCCCGACGACTCTTAGGCACTGGGTGGAAGGAAAGAAAGAGGGGATACAATATAGGCATTAATAAGCAAGCGGGTGACAAGATATATTATTAATTAGATAATTATCTCACATCAACAGTTCAGTAAGTAAGCAGGTAAAAATAAGAAATATCATCTTGTATATAAAGTACCTCTATGTTAGCAGTGTATCAAATAACAGAAATATAAGAACTGAATTGAACTTAACTTATAACGATGTCCACACAAGTCTGATGTAATAAATAGTAACTCATCATATTAAAGTGCTCATACAAATTTGTGTGATTAGGATCTTTATGCGGTGCAATGCAATGGGTGTAATGAATGTGTTATGATTACTCACTCATGCTTACCCACGCACTTCAATTTGCTTTGTCAACATAAACCTTTAGTTCCCACTTTTCTAGAGGTTGGGAACCCCTCATGCATCACCCGTCGTGGCCAAATGGTGATAGTGGAGCGGGATTCTCAACTACTAGGAAAGCATATACACTTCCAAGCCTTGGCCTCACGTACGCCTCAACGTTATATACCTCATAGCGGAGTCCC
Source organism: Platanthera zijinensis (assembly GCA_039513925.1). Lineage (NCBI taxonomy): Eukaryota > Viridiplantae > Streptophyta > Magnoliopsida > Asparagales > Orchidaceae > Platanthera > Platanthera zijinensis. The sequence goes on along the minus strand of CM077085.1, from coordinate 196,737,201 downwards.
TGCGTACTACATCATGAAAGGGGTCTTTGGGAAGTACGTGCAAAAGAGCCAAGCCCAACTTGCTTAAATAGCGCGGAAGGGGTCTTTAGGAAGTAAAAAAAACAAAGAGCCAAGCCCAACCTGCTCAACTAGCACGGAAGGGATCTTTTGTAAGTTAGCACCAAAGAACCCAGCCTAACCGGCCAAGGTCTATCTGTCAGCTTCCGTCGGTGTTACAATCGGCAAGCCTATAGAGCTGCCACAAGTAATCCTTAACTCGGGATCATTCAATAGCCATGTATCGACATACACACCAAGCAATCCTCAAGAAGCTCCTAGGGACCTGCAATCGCGTCCTTATACAATATAACCTAGGATACAACATATCCTGCAATTACCAATAAGTCATCAAACAACTGATCAATTAAGTGGTTATATCAACACAAATCCTCTAAGATTTCTACCATATATTGTGGGTAGAAACTTGAGCATTTACACCAAATTTAGTCTTATTCGGACAATCATGATTATTATTTACGACATAATAACTTATAACATAATATTGACAAATTCACATCAAATATATATCCAAAAATTATGAAACTTAATAGTGGTGTCCACATTGTCACCAAATATTTATCTACCAACTTTCCAAAGCTTTCAATAAATAATTTTAGAAATATTCATTAAACATCAAAATCTATACATTTACGACACAGCTTACGGAAACTGAATATACCGGAGCTATAGACCATAAAAAATTTATTTTAGCCCCTTTACAGAAAGGTATTCTCAGGGGCTAAAACTTTACTGTAAAGTCCAGGATCCAGATCTAAGTCTATCATGCCTAAAATCGTGTTAGAACTCGGCCGTGCAAATCTGGACAGAATCTGTCCTGTACATAATTATTTCAGGGCAGCAACTTCGATCGTACTTTTAGGGAGCTATATAGCTCACCAAAAAATGTTCAACCACTCGTTGGAAAGGTCTTTCCGAGGGCTAAAACTTTTATGTTGATCCCAAGACCTGAATATGACTGTAACATAGCCAAAAACTGGCTTGAAGTTTGTCACGCGTACAAAACAAATTCTGTCATTTATTATATTAAAGTTTTTACACGAATCATAAAGACCGATGGGCTTCCACTGTTCATCTTCTTTCTCCAGTTAACATACAAATGCATTCAACTTCTCTCCTCCCTTTCTTCCTTAATGGACCACCATTCTTCACGAAATCAAGTTTGTAGCCTTCGTATTGAAGGGAGGAAATAATTGAAGATATTTTTTTGGCAATCGAAGCATGATCACTTTCTAGAAAACTACATTAACCCCCCCCCCCCAAATTAAGCTTTCTTGAGCCTGACGTCTCTCCTAATTTTGGATATAAAGATCTAGCACCAAGGGAGAGAGTACGATGCTCACATGATTTTTGATCATTGATCACATTCTTCTCCTCGTCATCATGGCGGCATTCAGCTTCCGACAACCTATCTTCGTCCTTCATTATTTCAAAGGGAAGGGGTCAGCTCAATAGATAAGGAGAGGAGAAGACACTCCTTTCGGGTGAGGGAAATAAAGTTCAGGATGAAATTCTTGAGTTGAGAGAAGAGGGGCTAATTTGACTAAGGATTAATGGCTGACATGCTTTTGGAATGACTACTCAAGCCATGTGTCACACTCCTATTGGACTAAACCTAGTTATATCATACAGTAATATTTTGGAAGTGATAAAAGCCATCAATATTGAATTCTGTAAGTCCCGAAATATACCTTTTTTGGGTCACAACCCACTCAGCTTCCCAGATCCCAACAAAAAGACAATATACTAAAATTGGAAACCAAGTCCAGGTGTGGGGTCCACTCGACGATTTGTCGAGTTTATAGTATAGTTCGTCGGGTTCACTCGATGGTTTGTCGAGTGACGATCTGTCAAAATCATTCGAGGATTATTCGATTCCTCTCGACGATTCGTCGACTTTACTTAACTTTTCGTTAAGTGAGGTTCGTCGAGTTTAATTGACGATTCATCGAGTCCTCTTGATGATTCGTCGACTTTACATAAATTTTCGTCAAGTGAGGTCCATCAAGTTAAATCAACGATTCGTCGAGTCCTCTCGATGATTCGTCAACTTTACTTAACCTTTCATCGAGTTAACTTGATAGTTCAATATGTCGAGTTCACTCGACGATCTGACCTACCAACCACCCTCGCAACCTTTCAGTTCTCTCTCCGAAACTTTCCTACTGGGTCTATGCCACCCAAGGTGACACAAAATATGAACGAGGGGTCTAGCTCGAATATGGATGTTACACTGTTAATATCGCCCAACTGTTGAAGGTACCGCTGGCGAAAGCTCCCAAAGAACTTTGATTGTGGTTGCAAAGCCTGTGTCCATGAGACATGATGGCTAGCATGTTGATCAAAAGACCCCAGCTGTAGTGGTAGTTAGAGACAGCCTTGGAACATAACATGGTAATGTATGTTGAAATTGGGAAAGGGGAGGCTTACCCGCGTCGTTGTCATTTACACGAAAATTTGAGCAACGGGATGTGGCTGAACTATATCTGAACCTTATCGTTCAACTAGATTGCCTAAAGTACATGGCTTTAATCGTTGGTCTGGGGAGAGTCCTTGACTTGTTGGATTGGGGAATGGTCAAAATGATACCGTATAAGTGGTTGATGCTTAGAATGGTGGTGGAGCTTGGAATCCAGTACACCGATAATTTACCCTAGTGCAAGGGATGTGTGGTCATGCGTGTCGATGTCTGTAATGGTTTTGAAAATATATATACTGTCATTCTGTCTATTTGCAGGGAAGGAGTACTACCGCCCCGAGAAGGGGGTGGGTCGTTATAATTGGTCAGCTAAAGCTAACTGTTGCATTATTTTTCCACATCTTCGTGGATTGTCCTTTTGCAGGTACTAGATAGCCGAGCGAGAAGTAGCGGGCTGAATCCCTTGTTGCTATGTCGGCCCTCGAAGGGAAAGAGAAGCATTTGTTGGGTATTATATCCACAATAACCATGATTTGAAGAAGTGTCCCTTGAACAAAGATGAATTGAGATTGTATTTGATTACATGTTTTAGTTATGTGATTGTAGGGCGTTATTGCAAAGTACAACCAAATGTCAGGTTATAGTGGGTCATGAAATATTGGACTATACAATATAATCTCTCATTGTGTAGGTCAATTTGTTGACCCACGTGTAATCTCTCTATTGGAGTGTACTTCTATTTCGAGTGCATGATAAGATTCAAGGAAGGATGTGTTGTTGTATTTAAAAGAGACAAAATTTTCTCTAAGGAAAATTCGTCGAGTATCGTAGTGTAGACTCGTTGAATTCATTGAGGTTATCTGTTGATACTTGTTAAATTCGTCAATTATACCTACTGAGACTCTTTGAATTCGTAGGAATTAACCCTGTGAATCTTTTTTTCTTCCTTGAGAATCGGCAAAGTAAAACTCGTCGTGTATCAGTTTGCCTACTTGTCGAATTTGTTGAAAGTATCTTTCGATACTCGTCGAAATCGTCAGGTATGCTGGTCAATATTCGTCGAAATCGCCGAGTCTCTCTTGAAATTTGTTGAACTCTAAGTTAGAGTTGTCTGGATTCGTCTAAGTAATTTTCGTCGAATTCAAAGCAGTTCGACGAGTATACCCTTATATACTCGACGATACTCGACGAATAAAACATAGGGTTTTTATTTTTGTTTTCAAATTTTCGTTCGGCTTATCCCGACCTCCATGTATAGTAACTCGCAGATTTCTTGGTATGGAAAGAATTTCTAGCCATTAGAGAAGAGGAGTTCCTAAAAATACCTAGGGTGATTTTCGTTCAACCCTAATCGTGTTAATCGCATAAAATCAAAAAAGTTCAAAAAGCTATCGTCTGCATACGCGATCCCGATCTCCACAACTTTTTCTTGGTCGACGACGATGTTCTTTACGATTCATTCTACTTCAAGAGTGTCGACTAGATCTCTGATCTCTGAAAGTCTAAGTTCTTTTCAGATCTAGTTGATTCCTAGTGTTTAGATCAAGAATTCAAAGATTCAAGTACTCTATTTCCCCAAGGCTTTCAAGTTCTACTTTTCAGAGGAACGGAAGACTGAAGTTTTTTGATCTGAAGAAGATTAGTTTGTATAACAATTTTTGTACTATTATAGGTGGTTTTGCCTTCGAGTTGTAGATCCTTGTTTATAGGATTGAGTTTGTAGGAGAGGTTGTTCTCCGAGTGGTAGGAGAGTTATCTCCGAGTTTGTAGGAGTTGAGGCTCCGGGTTGTAAGATTGTTTTCAACTTGAGATAAAGGTAAAGTAGTTGAATCTAGCCCTTCGTGGTAGATAGGCGAGGCAGGACAGTTGACGTACCCAACTCGTGGAACCACTATAAATTCTCTATGTTTCTGTGTGCTTATTTGTACTAATTTTTTATTCCGCTAAAAGATACAGAACTCACCTATTCACCCCCCCCCCCCAGGTGATTTAAATTGACTACTAGACACTTTCAATTAGTACCAGAGGGGTGTTGTTCGATATAAGGTTAACACCATGAATAAGATCTATGTCTAGTTGTTAAGGGACACCACTTAGCTGGAATTGACAGAAGCAAGGACTTTGATGAAGTTGCCAGTGTGCACTAAAAATAACTTCCCCATGTGGAAGGAGAGTTAGATTCTACATAGAAGGTGTTGATCCCCACATATTTCAGATTGTTGAAGAAGGCCCTCATGTTCCTACTCAACCATTAACTATGAATCCTAATGTGATGGTTCCGAAAAAGATGATGAATCTAAATAAAGTTGAGATTTCTCTAGTCTCCCGTGATAAAAAGGCAAAGAATATCATGGCCAGTGCAGTGGACGACTCGATGCTGCAAAATCTATTCCACTGCAAATCTGCCAAGGAGATGTTGGACTGTCTCGTAGTCCTCATGGAAGGAACTAAAGAAGTTAGAGATGATCGGAGATCTCTAAAAATTTAAGAGTACGAGGCATTCAAGCAAGGTTCTAATGATACAATTGCAGACAGCTTTGAAAAGTTCTTCAAGATCGTCAACGACCTCAGAAACTATGGTCGTACATTCACTAATGGTGAGCTCAACAATTAATTCCTAAGATCTCTGACAAAAGCCTGGCACACTAAGGTGGTAGCCATTAGGGAGATTGGAAAGCTTCCTGAGATTGATCCTTAAAACCTTTTTTTAACGCTGCTTTCCTATGAACTGCAAATGAACACAAGGAAGAAAGAGGAGCAACTCGGCAAGACTTCAAAAAAAAGAACTCTTTAGCACTGATGGCTGAAGGGTCAAAGAAACTTAATGTTGTGTCACCTGTAAGGACATAAGCTTTTGAAGGTCGAGAGGACACTGAGACAAATACCTCATGCTCAGAAATGCATGATGGAGAGTTCTCTCTGCTCTCCAAACATTTCAAGAGAATGCTAAACAAAAGGAGCCAAATGAAAAATATTCCTCCTCTGACTTCAGAAGATCATATCGGGATGGTGATCGTTCAAAGAAAAGCTACAACGACATATATATATATCAAAACCGAACAAACATATTTCTACTGACATTGTGTGTTATTGTTGCAAGAAGCCAAGACACATGTTTGCAGACTGCCCCTACAAGAAGAAAGAGAGAAGGAAAGAAGAAAAGAAATTTTTCTGAAGCAAGAAGAAAGAGGAAAAAGCTTCATAGCAAAGAAGCTAAAAACCCTCAGCGATAGTGACTCAAGTGATTCAAGTTCTAATGAAGAAGCCTATTTTGGGCTAATGGCACACATCGATGAGAATAAAGGAGAATTCGAGTACAATGGGAAGGTAAACTCTCACACTCTTCTCTTTGAGCTAGAAACTTCCTCAGATGGCCATGAAGGCTACTCCTCTAAAGAGGATGATTCTGATTTAATGGCTCAGTACCAAGTCCTATTGAAGGACTTTAACAAATGCTAAAAGCTAGTCATAGTGCAATTGATGAATTGTAAATATTCATACTTTTTAGTACTTTATATAAGTAGTTTTAGGTTATTTTTGTAGTTTTTAGTTAATTTTCTTAAAAAATTTGTTTCTTTTTGTAAATACTCTTCTAAAACTTAAGTTTATTTTGTTTTCTGTAATTTTCTAGAAAAGTCGCAAAAAATTCAAGGTACACGCCCGTGTCAAATTGGTCACACCTGTGACCTGGGCGTGTTTCTTTGATTCCAGCAAAATTTTGCTTTCTACAAAAATCAGCCGCCTGTAATGCCAGCTGCTCGACGATCGTCGATCTCAGCTCGATGCTTCGCCAGCTAACTCAACGATCAACACTCAACCCCTCTAGCAGTTCAACGCTCGACGTTCGTCGAGCTCAACCCGATCGACTTTTCAATCAAACGCCAGATTGACATTTGTCGATCTCAACCCGCCGAAACATTGCCAGCGCTACTCCGCTCGACATTCGTCAAACGAAGCATGACGATTCGAAATACTCCCAGCGCTTAACGAAAACTCTCCCAACATTAGTTCGTCGTTCGTCGAGCAGCGCTCGACGAATTTCCCTCCTCTCGACGAAATTCTGCAAGACTCCTCCACTCGATGCTTTGCTTCTAGTACCCATTCAACGCCTTCACCAGATAAATCCTACTCCCTCTGCTTCTAGAACCAGGCCAATCATTAGAGTTTAGGAAGTTCTGCACACTAGAGTGCCACCTCCTATAATTTTTTGCTTATAAATAGATCTTCTTTGTAAGATCAAATGTTCAACATTTTGGACCATTTTGTTGTTAGGTGGGCTGCTAAGGTGTTTTCCATGCTATGTAAGAGAACTTTCTCCCCCTCTCTTATGTTTGTTTTTAGCTTTTTGTAACACTCTTTTTGGCTTAAAAAATGTTTAGATTTTTTTCTCCTTATGTTATACTGGAATGCATTTGAGTGCCTCATTTTCAGTGATCTTTTATCTTGGTTTTTCTCTTTAAAATGAGTGTGTGTGTGTGTACGAGAGTAGTTTATGTTTTTATGTTTTTTTAGTTATTTTTATTAGTGTGTTCTTAGTTTTCTATTATGATAGGACTTGTTATGCAAGCTTTTCTTATCATTTTTCCTTAGCTTTAGTTATTTTTGTGCCTCATCTTCATTCTTATGAATTTATAAAAGGGTTTTTCAAAGTGGTTTTATTTCTTTTAACTTAGGGTTTTCTTTTTTAGTTTGTAAAACTTTTTGTTCTTTTAGCTTTATTCCCACTTTTTAAGCATTTTTATAAAATTATAAGAATGAATAAGTTATCTTTTTAATTTTTGTAACAATTTGATTTTTGCTTTTTTTCCAAACCCTTTTGCTCCTTTAATTTTTATTTCTTCTTTTTATGTATTTTTAGCAAGTTCTAGGAGTAGATTTATAATCATTTTAATTTTTCAAGCATTTTTTTTTTCTTATTTTCGTTTGTGTGGGTGAGTGTATGAGTTAGATTTTCATTGATTTTTTCCTTCAAGTAGAGTGTGTGCGCGTATGAGATTGTATTTTCAGCTTTTTCATTTCCCTCCTACTCATTTGAGTAGTACTTGTGATTTTATCGTTTTCATTTCCTGCCTACTCGTTTGAGTAGGACTCGCACTTTATCGCATTCATTACTTCTTTCATTTCCCGCCTACTCGTTTGAGTAGGACTCGCAATTTTACTTCTTTCTTTACTGCTTTATTTACCGCTTTCATTTCCCACCTACTCGTTTTAGTAGGATTTATAATTTCCTGCCTACTCGTTTGAGTAGGACTTACATTTCAATTATGTAATTTCTTTTTTTAAGCCGCCCTCATTCTGATGAGTGGAAAATCACTCTTATCCCTCAGTATCAAAGTGCATTGGGATAGATAAAATCATTTTAAATAATTAAAGGCCTTCTTTTTCTCATTAATTAAAGCACTTAAGATTTGCCCCGGGTCCACGACGCGTAGGACCACATATCGATTTGTGGGCTCTATTTTCGTTGTCCATATGCTAGGTAGTCGAGAGGTCATGCGTATGGACCGATCACTCTTGGGTAAAGATAATTGCGTGCATAAGCTTGAGAGAGGAGAAGTTTAATTCTCCCGAATTGGGTTCCCCACCCAATAGCGGGGTTCTTAGCATAATGCGGGCATTAAGAGGAATCCTTCGTCGGACGAGAGTTCGGTCGAATAGTCTTAATGTTCAGGTGAGCGATATTCCTAGAGCTAGGTGAGCTCATTCTTTTGGAACCTCCACGACCAAGTCGCCCTTTAATTAATTTGAAATTTAGGATCTCTAGTTATTAAAAATTATTTTAGTTCTAATCAATTCGGTGACGGTGCGCTATTTCTTCATCGACTTTTTCAGTCTATTTTTCTGCTTTTATTTTCTTCTTATATATATAACCCAAAAAGTTATCTTCGGTAAAATAATTGTCCCTCCAGGGAAGAGTAAAAATAATCAACCCATCCCCGAGAATAATACGACCCCGATATTCCCCACCGGAATATCCTATACTACACGTAATAGGTACACTTGTCTCCTTTCATTAAAACTCGGTTTTTACTTTTATATCTAATAAAATCCGCGCTCCCCGACCATCCTAAAAAATAAATAAGCCGTGAGTTTTAACCATTAAGTTTTTGAGGCCATTGCCGGGGAAATTTTCGTGTTGTTATTTCAAACTCTGAAAAACTATTACTTTTACCTATTATATTTATAAATATAACACAAAATATTTTGCCATAATAATAATAATAATATTGAAAACTACATAAAAAACTAAATCTAAAAAATTACTTTTATTTTAATATTATTAATATTTTATATATATATATTTATTTATCTTAAAAAAATGATGAAAAAAAATGAAATGGCATCGTTTCCTAAAAAATCTAAAAAACCTAAAAAGCCACAAAACCAACAAAAAAAACTAAAAAACCCTACCTAAAAAACCAACAAATTTTTATTATCAAAAAAGCTATATTTTTATTATCAAAAACTTGATGGTTAAAACTCACGGCTTATTTATTTGTTTAGGTAGTTTATTTAGTTTGAATGGCGGGGCGCGCAGATTTATTTGATATAAAAGTTGAAACCAAGTTTTAACGAAAAGAGGCAAGTGCACCTATCGCGAGTAGTACACAATATTGCGGTGGGGAATATCAGGATCATATTATTCTCGGGGACGGGTTGATTATTTTTACTCTTCCTTGGAGGGACTATTATTTTATCGAAGATAACATATCGGGTTATATATATAAGCAGAAAATAAAAGCTGAAAAATAGACTGAAAAAGCTGAAGAAGAAATAGCGCACCGACACCGAATCGATTAGAACTAAAATAATTTTTAATAACTAGAGATCCTAAATTTCAAATTAATTAAAGGGCGACTTGCCGTGGAGGTTCCAAAAGAATGAGCTCACCTAGCTCTAGGAATATCGCTCACTTGAACATTAAGACTATTCGACCAAACTCTCGTCCGATGAAGGATTCCTCTTAATGCACTCATAATGCTAAGAACCCCGCTATTGCGTGGGGAACCCAATCGGGGAGAATTACATTTCTCCTCTCTCGAGGTTATGCACGCAATTCTCTTTACTCAAGAGTTATCGGTCCATACGCACGGCCTCCCAGCTACCTAGCATATGGATAATGGAAATAGAGCACACACATCGATATGCGGTCCTACGCATCGTGGACCCGAGGCAAACTTTAAGTGTTTTAATTAACGAGAAAAAGAAGACCTTTAATAATTTAAAACGATTTTATCTTTCCCAATGATGTTCGATATTGAGGGATAAGAGCGATTTTCCACTCATCAGAATGTGGGTGGCTTAAGAAAAGAAATTACATAATTGAAATGCAAGTCCTACTAAAACAAGTAGTCGGGAAATTACGAGTCCTACTCAAACGAGTAGGTGGGAAATGAAAGGTGTAAAGAAAGCAGTAAAGAAATTTGTAAAATTACGAGTCCTACTCAAACGAGTAGGCGGGAAATGAAAGAAGTAATGAAAGCGATAAAGTGTTAGTCCTACTCAAAAAAGTAGGCGGGAAATGAAAATGATAAAATGACAAGTCCTACTCAAACGAGCAGGCGAGAAATAAAAAGCTGAAAATGCTATCTCATACACGCACGCACTCTACTTAAAGGAAAATAGCAATGAAAATCTAACTCATACACTCACTCACACAAACGAAAATAAGAAAAACAAAGTGCTTGAAAAATTAAAACGATTATAAATCTACTCCTAGAACTTGCTAAAAATACATAAAAAGAAGAAATAAAAATTAAAGGAGCAAAAGGGTTTGGAAATAAAAGCAAAAAAAAGTGTTATAGAAATTAAAACGATAACTTATTCATTCTTATAATTTTATAAAAATGCTTAAAAAGTGGAAATAAAACTAAAAAAACAAAATGGTTTACAAACTAAAAAGGAAAACCTAAGTAAAAAGAAATAAAACCACTTTGAAATACCCTTTTATAAATTCATAAGAATAAATATGAGCCACAAAAATAACTAAAGCTAACAAAGCTAAGGAAAAATGATAAGAAAAGCTTGCATAACAAGTCCTATCATAATAGAAAACTAAGAATAAACTAAGTAAGAAAAATAACTTAAAAAAAACATAAAAACATAAAATACTCTCGTACACACACACTCATTTTAAAGAGAAAGAACAAAGATAAAAGATCACTGAAAATGGGGCACTCAAATGCATTCCAGTACAACATAAGGAGACAAAAATCTAAACATTTTATTAAGCTAAAAAGAGTGTTACAAAAAGCAAAAAACAAACATTAGAGAGGGGGAGAAAGTTCCCTTACATAGCATGGAAAACACCTAAGCAGCCCACTTAACAGAAAAATGGTCCAAAAAAGGTGAACATTTGATCATACAAAGAAGATCTATTTATAAGCAAAAAATTAAAGGAGGTAGCACTCTTGTGTGCAGAACTTCCTAAACTCTAATGACTGGTCTAGTTCTAGAAGTAGCGAGAGCAGGCTTTATCTGGGCAAGCTTCGAGTTGTTATTTCGAATTCTAGAGTCTATTAATTTTACCTATGTTCTAAAAACCAAAAAAAAGAAAAAAAATTAAAAACTCTATTTAAAAAATTTTAAAAAATGTCTATTATTTAGTTTATTTTAGGGTGTATGACCCGTGGACAACCCTCGGAGTCTGAAATATTTGATTTCATTCTTGAGATCGAACGCTCCCTTGTGCGTATTTGATCTCAGTGCCGAAATCCATTTTTGGACCCCCGAAGAATCTATCGGAGAACCCTCTATCATAGTTATGGCCGACCCTAACCCTGTGTAAGACCCCCCTCCCGGAACACAAAACACGGCACGAGAGGGGTCTTATGTCCAGAACAGATGCCTTGAGGTAACACTAGCACTCGGGCTAGCCTGTACCATAAGATGCCTATCCTGCTGGCTAAACACAATATCAACATATAAATGCCAACTCAACCATAATAATATAAAGAAGTCAATCCACACTAAGCATAAGTCCATAAGTACAGCAAAAGAGAAGCTAAACAAGCTTCTATATAATCAGAATACGTAAATAGAATTTCCCCGAGGGGCTACAATAAAATCTCTCTCACTCACATCTGTAACCGATGGTAGCGACGGTACCGTCCCATCAGGCCCTGTCTTCTTGTCCTGGCTGTCCAACTGCATGACCTGTTGCTCCACCTGCGGGGTTTCCTCCTAAAAAGGAAGACGTAGCAACCGTTAGTCATAATGACTAAGTGGATTCACATCCGCTCCCCCGGCGACTCGTCGGCATCGGGCAGAGAAAGGAACAGGTACAATATATAAAATAGTAGTACAAGAAGGTGAAGTAAGTATACATGTCATAAGTAGCAATAGAATTAGTGTATAAATAAGCAACCTCTTATTCTACAATTCTACCATCTACAGCAGCAAGAGAATATAATGTTATAACAGTAAGTAACTCAACTTATATGGATTCCCATACAAGCATATAAGTTGAGGGTTGTTTAGCAGTAAGTATCTCATCATATAGGAGTACCCATACAAACTTATGCGATGAGGGTCTTGTGTATGTAATGAAGTTAAATGCTATGTATGCAATGCAATGACACGCCCATGATCAAGCACATGCAATCGCTATGTCGACACAGACTTATAGTTCCCGCTATTCGAGCAGGTAGCTAACCCCTCAGGCATCATCCGTCGTGGCCAAAGAGTGATAGTAGAGCGGGCATCTCCACTACTAGGCTGGTCTCCACACTTCCTAGCCTAGGCCTCCGTACACCTCAATGCTAAGAACACAACAACGGAGCTCACATGCATACTACGGCTCAGCGGGTTCTCTTGGGTAAATGTGCACCAAGATCCTAGCCCCGAACTGGCCTAAGGTATGATACGGAATAAGCCCCGGAAATGTGCACAAGGACCAAGCCCAACCGTTCACTTGGACGGGAAGGATCCTCGGGACGTGAACACCAAGGACCAAGCCCAACCGCACAAGGTCTAACTGTCAACTCCCATCGGTGTGACGATTGGCGAGCCCGTAGACCTACCACACTATCCTTAACCCGGGATTACGACACCGCGTATAGACTCACACCACATGTAATTCCACAATATCGGGGCATGAAAGGAGCCTCGGGACGTGAAAACTGAGGACCAAGCCCAACCATCCATCAAATATGGATGGAGCCTCGGGACGTGAACACTGAGGACCAAGCCCAACCATCCAACTTTAATCATCTCAACCTCATTCCAACTAGTGACGGTCAACACCGTACTTGTTACTTCCACAATACTACCCGTAGGGAGACGACACTCTAAGCATTGGATTACTAATTCCCTTCTATCCATTCAACATACATCATGGCCATAGTTAAATCATTTATATGCCCCTCAAAATGAATTCCACATGATATAGATAATGGGCATCAATATATATCTACCAATTTATATCAGGCTCTTTCCTTAAATTAAGCTTGTCCACAACTCGTTATACGAATTCAGATTTATAACATCAACTTATCATATCACTATGATGATTATGTCAAAAGAGTACACCCAAATCTCGAGTTGGATCGCAACATTAAATTCCACCAAATCGAATTCCACATTACACACCCCAGAGTTTAGGTGCAGCCTTAATCCGGGCAGCAACTTCGACTAAGGATTCCCGTGGCTATAGAAATCTGGCGAGTGCATGTAACCACTCGTTGGAAAGATAATTTCAAGGGCTACAACTTTTGTGTTTTGTCTAAAGCCCAAATCAGATCGCATAACACCAAAAATTCATTCGAAGCCTGCTGTGTACAGGATACAGATTTCCTGGGTGGAATTTCCCCCAGTCGCAGCAGATTCGAACAAACTTTTCCGAGGCTACGGGTATTGATTGGAAACGTGCAACAATTCGTTGGAAAGATAATTTTGAGGGCTACGACTTTCATGTTGAGTTGAAAACCCAGATATTACCAGAACCCCTCCGAAACTTGCCACGAAGATCGATGCGTGCAGAAATCAGATTTCTACACGCATTTTAAGGTGAGATGAACGACATCCGTTCATCTTCCTCCTTGCACTGATCTCCCAAAAACTCCTCCATAAATTCGCCCACCCTTATTCACCCTCACAAAGCCGTACTTCTCCATGAATCACTCTCTCATCTCCACTTTGAAGGATGAAGAGGTTGAAGAAGACTAAAGCCTTGAAAGCAACCTAGGCATGGCTTTCCCTAAGAAATCTTCTCCTCACCATCAAGACTCTATGGAGTCGATATCTCTCCTAGAATATAACTACAGATCTAGCACCAAGGGAGAGGGGAGGAAGCTCACCTCATTTCCAGCGGTACCATCATTCCCGGCCGTGGATCTAGTCATCCTCCTCCGCGGAATCATTTCTTCCTTGATAGCGATGGCGTTCCTCCTCTTCCAAAGCTTGGCTGGCTCCAGCAAGCCTTTCTTCTTCTAGAACTCCAACTCCGATTATCCGCTTCTCTCACAATGGTTTCGTGCGGGTAAGGGCTCGGGAGTGGTCGAAGTGACGGCTAGGGGTTAGTTTCCTTCTTATTTCTATTAGCGCATTAGGGTTATGTCATTTCGCCATTGTTCAATTTCTGATTGGACCGCCCAAATTAGGTCTTATTTGAAATGACCGGTCCAAGGGATTATCCAGCACGAATCCTGAAATCCGATTCGGTCCGCCTGTACAAGCCAGCGAATCTTCCTGGGAGAAAAGCGCACAAGTCACATTTCGGTGGGAATTAGCTTCCATTCTCGACGATCGGTGAGTATAGCCGGGTATTCTCGACGAATTTGTCGGGTATCAACAATGATTCCCGATGAATTTCCCTTAACAATTTTATCGGAAATCCTGGGGTTGAGTGTGTTGAGTATCAGTCAACGATACTTGACGATCAATCATCATTCTCGATGATCGGTGAGTATAGCCGGGTATTCTCGACGAATTTGTCGGGTATCAACAGTGATTCCCGACGAATGTCCCTTAACACTTTTATCGGAAATTCTAGCGTTGAGTGCGTTGAGTATCAGTAAACGATACTCGACGATCGGCCATCATTCTCGACGAATTCGTCAAGTATCAAAAATGATTCCCGACGAATTTCCCTTAACCAGTTTATCGGAAATCCTAGCGTTGAGTGCGTTGAGTATCAGTCAACGATACTCGACGATCGGTGGGTATATTTGGGAATCCTCGACAAATTCATCGGATATCACTCAACCCATCACTCCGTTCAACACACTTGACACCTTTTTCCAGTGCGCCCCAAGCCCGAGTGAAGTCTCTTGACTCAGAACTCGTGCGAGGGGGCCTTGCGCGAATTGGGACGTTACACCCTGCCTAAGCGGTCGAGCGTACTATGTCTTATTATGCCCGACCTAACCTGGATGATACTGGGTCTAGCATTGTTCTCCCTATGGTGGCGAGTAATAATTTTGAAATAAAATCGAGTGTCATTCAAATGATCCAAAATGTCATGCAGTTTGATGGACTGCCGGATGAGGACCCGAATGTTCACTTGTCTAAATTTTTAGAAATTTGTCACACCTTTAAGAATAATGGCGTCACTGATGACGCCATTCGCTTGTGCTTATTTCCTTTTTCCCTTAAATCCAAAGCGAAGGCATGGTTGAATTCCCTCCCACAAGGATGTATCACCACCTGGGACGAGCTTACGGAACGGTTCTTAATGAAGTATTTTCTGCCCACAAAAACTGCAAAGTTGCGCGCGGACATTTCTTCGTTTGTGCAGAAAAATTTTGAGTCTCTATTTGAGACTTGGGAGAGGTTTAAAGAATTCATCCGCAAGTGTCCGCACCACGCGCTGCCTGCGTGGTTGTAGGTCCAAATCTTTTACAATGGGATTAACTATCAGACGCGTCAAATGAGTGACGCGGCTGCCGGGGGCACTTTAAATAATAAAACCCCCAAGGATGCCCAGGTTCTTATCGAAGAGATGGCTATGAACGCCTACCAATGGAACATACTGCGGGGACGCGCCAAGCAGGAGGCCGACCTTTTTGAAGTGGATATCACTGCTCTCTTAACCCTTCAAGTTGAAAGGTTAACAAAGAAGGTGGCGGGGATGACTAATGCCTCCTCCACTCCACCTTATTTTATTCCCCCCAACGTCTGCAAGGCCGATGAGTTCGTAGACTTCATAGGAAATTTGGGTTATCCTTCCTTTAACCCCAACAACAACCCTTATAGTAATAACTATAATCCGGGTTGCAGGAATCACCCCAATTTCTCTTGGAGCAATGCGAACAATGCGCAGCGCCCCCTAATTCTTTTGCGCCCGCATTTTTCCTGCCTCCTCCTCTGAAACCTTCTCTTATTGAGGAAAATTTTTATAAATACATAGCATCCAACGAGTCAAATATCCGAAACATCACCAGATCGCTAAAAAATCTTGAACAACATGCTGGATAGCTGGCAAGAATGATGTCGGAGCGCATGCTCGGGGCCCTGCCAGGGAATACGGAGCCCAACCCTCAGGTGAACGCCAATATTATAACCATCTGTAGCGGTAAGGAGGTGGTCGATACAAAACAGATCAATCCGCAGGTACATATTTCTCCTCCGACCCCTCTTCCCCCTTCTTCAATTACGCCGCCTTTAATTAAGGCCCTGCCGTATCCGCATAAGTTAGATAGTGAGTGTAAGGACGTGCAATACAAAAAATTTATTCTACTATTGAAACAAATTCATATTAATGTTCCATTCTGCGAGGCGATCTCGCAAATGCCTAAATATGTGAAATATTTGAAAGAACTTCTTTCTAATAAACAAGAATTAGGAAATATTTTGCATATCTCTCTCAACGTAGACTGCTCAACAGCTCCTACTAATAAATTGCCCCCCCCCCCAAAAAAATGACCCAGGACGGTTTTCTATCCCGTGCCTTTTTGGCAATATATTAATGAAATACGCTCTAGCAGATTTAGGCGCGAGCATTAATTTGATGTAATTCTCTCTCTTTCAAAAATTAGGTTTGTGCACTCCAGCCCCTACTAATATGCATATCTAATTAGCGGATCGCTTGATTAAGTTCCCTGTCAGGGTAGTGGAGAACATCCTTGTCCAAGTTGACAAGTTTATCTTTCCGGTAGACTTCATCATCTTGGACATTTAGGAGGACATCGATGTACCAATTATACTCGGTCGCCCTTTTCTCGCCACCTCCCGCACATTAATTGATGTGAGTAACGGTCGTCTCCTCCTTCAGGTGGGAGATGTTGAGGTTACTTTCTCCATTAATCCCTTGATGGAGGACTCATCATCGAGCGACGATTTCTGTTATAATTTAAATACTTTTTTCGGAGATCGTTCTTCTCCCGTTTTCGAGTCAATTTTTCTTAACGATGATACTTTTGCGCTCGAAAATTTTAATTGCGAAGAGGATTCCTCTATAGGTTCGACTTTCAAACCAATTGGTTCGAAGGACATTGGAATTAAAACCTCGTTAGAAGAACCGTCAATCCTAGACCTCAAACCCCTACCCGAATCACTCAAATACGCCTTTTTGGGAAAAGATGATACCCTTCCCGTTATCATTTCTTCGCATTTGAGCGATTCAGAGACTTTCGATTTATTGGAAGTTCTACTTAAACATCGCCATACAATTGCGTGGCAAATTTCTGATCTAAAGGGGATTAACCTCTCTTTTTGCACTCATAAGATTTTCCTTAGCGATAATTGCCGCAAAGCCATTCAGGCACAGTGACGTCGTAACCCAAACATTAAAGAAGTTGTTAAAGCCGAAATAATTAAATTATTAGATACAGGGATTATTTATCCCATTTCAGATAGTGCTTGAGTTAGTCCCATTCATGTCGTTCCCAAGAATGGTTGTCTAACCGTAGTGGAAAATGAGCACAATGAACTCGTCCCAATTCGTACTGTTATGGGTTGGCGGGTGTGCATCGATTATAGGAAACTTAATGATGCCACCCGTAAGGACCATTTCCCACTACCATTTTTAGACAAAATTCTGGAGCGTTTATCTGTTCATCCGTTTTTTTTTCTTGATGGTTTATAAGGGTTTTTCTAAATCCCCAATTCCCTCGATGACCAAGAGAAAACAACTTTTACCTGCCCGTTTGGTACCTTCGCCAACCAAAGAATGCCATTTGGCCTCTACAATACGCCAGCTACATTCCAAAGATATATGCTGGTAATCTTTGGCGAGCTGGTAGGAGACATCATGGATGTCTTTATAGATGACTTCTCTGTATTCGGATGCTCTTTCCCGGATTATCTTCAAAATCTAGATCGTGTCCTCCAGTGATGCAAGGACGCGTATCTCGTTTTAAATTGGGAAAAGTGTAACTTTATGGTTCGAGAAGGTTTGGTTCTCAGCCATAGGATTTCGATTAAGGGGATTGAGGTAGATAAGGCCAAGATAGAAATTATAGAAAAACTTCCACCGCCAACTAACATTAAATCCATTATGAGTTTTTTAGGCCATGCAGGCTTTTATAGACGATTTATTCAAGATTTTTCAAAAATTACAAAGCCGCTTACTCGCCTCTTGGAAAAGGAAACACATTTTGTCTTTAGTAGCAAATGCGAGTCCGCGTTTAATTTCATAAAACAAAAACTTATCAATTCAACCATTTTAGTGGCGCCTGATTGGTCCCTTCCATTCGAGATTATGTGTGATGCTACTGATATTGCCTTAGGTGCCGTTCTTGGCCAACACGTTGACCAACACTTTCATCCAATTTATTATGCTAGAAAGACGCTCACTTCTGCACAAGTAAATTACACAATGACGGAAATGGAACTCTTAGCTATCGTTTTCGCTTTCGATAAGTTTCGCTCGTATATCCTATCTAAAGTTATCGTATTTACCGACCACTCCGCCTTAAAATATTTACTAGCTAAAACGGACGCCAAGCCCATCCTTCTTCGATGGGTTCTTCTCCTGCAAGAATTTTATTTGGAGATCCGAGAGAAGATGGGCGCGAAAAATTTATCCGCCGATCACCTCTCCCATTTAGGAAATTCCTCCGCGGAAGCACTCGTCGAATCTGACATAAATGACAGATTACCCGAGGAACGCCTCCTAGCCATTAATATCTCGTCTTCCTCGCCTTGGTTCACAGATTTTGCTAACTACTTAGTTGCGTGGGTTCTTCCAAAGGACTTTTCAAGCCAGCAAAAGAAGAAATTCTTTTCTAACTAAAAAACTTTCTTTTTGGAGGACCCTTTTCTTTTTCGTATCTGCACGGACCAAGCGGTCTGAAGATGTGTCGCAGGTGTGGAGTGCTTGCAAATACTTAGGCATTGCCATGAGGGTTTAGCCGGTGGGCACTATCAAGCCAACCGGACCGCTCGAAAGGCACTGGAGGGTGGCTTCTTTTATCCCACACTCTTTTAAGACCCTCATAATTAAGAGTGCTCATGCGATAGCTGTCAGCGGTCGGGTAACATCTCTCATCGCGACGAGATGCCCCAAATTTATTTTTAGAGTTCAAAGTCTTCGATTTAGGGGGCATCGATTTTGTTCGCCCCCTACCTTCATCTTTTAAAAATATTAATATTTTAGTGGTAGTCGACTATGTATCAAGGTGGGAGGAAGCGCAAGTTCTCCACACCAACGATGCATGAGTCATCGTTACCTTCCTTAAAAAACTATTTTGTCGCTTCGGAACACCTCGCGCTATTGTAAGTGATAGGGGAACGCATTTCTGTAACACCCAAATGACTAAGACGTTAGCTAAATATGGAGTCACACGCAAACTTGCCACCCCCTACCACCCGCAAACAAGTGGCCAAGTCGAGGTTGTAAATTGAGAGATTAAGCGTATATTAGAAAAAAAATCATTTCGATTAATAGGAAAGATTGGTCTGTTAAACTTGATGGCGCGTTATGGGCGTATCATACGGCATACAAAACTGCAATTGGTTGTACGTCATTTCGATTAGTCTATGGCAAAGCGTGTCATCTTCTCGTAGAATTTGAACATCGAGCACTTTGGGCTTTAATACTCGTAAATCTCGACGCTAACTTAGCCGCTCAGGATAGAAAACTGCAATAAATGATCTCAATGAATGGCGTGCAAATGCTTACGAGAGCAATAAGTTTTATAAGGAGCGTTTTAAGTTCTATCACGATCGAAAAATCAAGTCCCCAAAATTTTTTCTCCGGGCGATCTTGTCCTTCTTTACAATTCTTGTCTTAGACTTTTTTTGGGTAAGCTAAAATCACGATGGTCTGGCCCCTTCAAATTTGAAGTGGTTTGTTCATATGGGACCGTACTCGTCTCCCACCCTGAAAAAGGTTCTTTTAATTTAAATGGTCATCGGTTAAAGTTTTACATAGAGGGCAATCAAGTAATCGGTTTTAATGAAACCATAACCCTCCTCAGCATTATAAACCCGCCATAATTGTCAAGCTACACGACTATAAACAAAGCGCTCCTAGGAGGCACCCCACGTCTACCTTTTTTGATCTTTCCTTATTTTATTTCCTACTTGTTCTAATAATGCAGGGTTTCTAATTAGGCCTCCCCTAACACGTTCCAGGGAAGTTCCAACCCTCCTTTTTTTATTTTTGAACATATTGAATTTCATTTCTTTTTTATTCTGCATACTTATATTACAACATTGGGGACAATGTTGGAATTAAGTATGTCGGTGTTTTCGTGCTTGCCTTTCTACACTTCAATTTTTCGCATTTAAAAAAAATTAATACAAAAACAAAACACAAAAAAATTTTACAAAATGAAAACTTGAAAATTACTTTTTTATCATCAAAATCTTCAAAAAAAATTACAAAACAAAAAAAAATTAAAAAATATATATTTAGTTTTACTGTGTAAATATTCTTTGTAAATATTTTTGGTAAATATTTTTGAAAATATTCTTTTCACTCTCTCCTCTTCCTTTCTTTCTCATCTTTGCAAATAACTTTTCTCTTTTCCCTCTCTTGTAAATATTTGCTTAAAAATACAAAAAATTTAGAAAACAAACATAAAATATTCCAAAGAAAAGGATATATATATCTTTTTCGCATTTTTAGTATGTATATATTAAAGAAATAAATTAAAAACACAAAAAAAAGATGATAACTTTAAAAATCCAAAAAATTATAAAACAAATAAATCGAATATTCCATTCTTAACCCTTTTAATTCACCAAAAATATATTTGCAAGTTTATTTATAAGTGAATTTCATTAATTCTTTGTTTACTATTTGTTTATTAATTATAGATTGATAGATTTAAATATCCGGGATTAAGTTTTAAATAATGTATTATACTTTGTTCTTAAGATAGGGGACTCGTTTTCGGCACTACTAATTTATCATAAATAGAGCACGTGTATTATGTTAGAAATAAACAATAATAGGATTCAATTATGTTTAATTATAGCTTTCTAAAACACAGGAACGTTCAATTTATAAAGGTTTCTCTCAAACTTTTTTATTAAAATCTAGTTTTCTCTTTGAAAACCCTTTCTCCCCATATTTATCATGCCTTACTTGGCATGATAACAAAATGTTACCCCTAAAAGAACCTACATCAATGGGAATAAGATTTTGATCTGTAAACATAGGCATCCAATATTTTAAAAAAAGATTATATGTCACAGAGTAAGAGGATAAAATTTATTACTTCTATACAAATACATTGGGTTGATTTTAGGTTGTTTAAAAAATTTATATATTAAGGAAAATAAGATTTCATTTTCCTAAAACATATAAATGTAAAAAAAAATATTAGAGGTTTGAGAAAAAATTACCTCACCTCTAAATCTAAGCCATCTTCATAAACCAAAATAACCCACCCCCCCTAGCCAATTTCAATGATTTTAGACATAATTTAAAATCATTTTGAGAGCATTATTTTTAAATTGCATTATTTCCCGTAAAACTCCCACAAGCTAAAGTTTCTATAATTCCAAACTATTTTTGTTAAGCTAACGATAACAAAATTTTGCTTCTATTTGATTACATCAAGAAGTCTTTTGGCCAAAAATTTTCCTCTATTTAAATCATGTTCATAATTTTAAGACTTAACTCTTATGCCCCGTATGTTTATTTTGATCTCTCTTCTAATTGATTTAAGTGGTAGCTAAATTTAGGATTTTTTTAATTCCTCATAAGTTTATCTCCAACTTTTGCTCTGGAATAGCAAAAGCTTAAGTATGTGGGTATTTGATGAATTGTAAATATTCATACTTTTTAGTACTATAAGTCGTTTTAGGTTATTTTTGTAGTTTTTAGTTAATTTTCTTAAATAATTTGTTTCTTTTTTTAAATACTCTTCTAAAACTTAAGTTTATTTTGTTTTCTATAATTTTACATAAAAGTCGCAAAAAATTAAAAGTACAAGCCCGTGTCAAATTTTTCACGCCCGTGACTTGGGCGTGTTTCTTTGATTCTAGCAAAAATTTACTTTCTATAAATATCAGCCGCCTGTAATGTCAGCCGCTCAACGATCATCGATCTCAGCTCGACGCTTCGCTAGCTGACTCAACGATCAACACTCAACGCCTCCAGCAAGTCAACGATTGACGTTCGTCTAGCTCAACCTGATCGACTTTTCAATCAAACGCCAGATCGACGTTCGTCGATCTCAGGCTGCCGAAACATTTCTAGTGCTTCTCCGCTCGACATCCGTCGAATGAAGCATGACGATTCAAAATACTCCCAGTGCTCGACGGAAACTCTCCCAATGCCAGTTCGTCATTCGTCGAGTAGCGCTCGACGAATTTCCTTCCTCTCGATGTAATTCTGCCAGACTCCTCCACTCGATGCTTTGCTTCCAAAATCCACTCAACGACTTCCCCAGATAAAGCCTGCTCCCGCTGCTTCTAGAACCAGGCTTGTCATCAGAGTTTAGGAAGTTCTGCACACCAGAGTGCCACCTCTTATAATTTTTTTCTTATAAATAGATCTTCTTTATAAGATCAAATGTTCACCTTTTTTGGACCATTTTGCTGTTAGGTGGGCTTCTTAGGTGTTTTCTATGCTATGTAAAGGAACTTTCTTCCCATCTCTTATGTTTGTTTTTAGCTTTTTGTAACACTCTTTTTAGCTTAAAAAAATGTTTAGATTTTTGTCTCCTTATGTTGTACTGGAATGCATTTGAGTGCCCCATTTTCAGTGATCTTTTATCTTTGTTCTTTCTCTCTAAAATGAGTGTGTGTGTATGTACGAGAGTAGTTTATGTTTTTAAGTTTTTTTTAGTTATTTTTCTTACTTAGTTTGTTCTTAGTTTTCTATTATGATAGGACTTGTTATGCAATCTTTTCTTATCATTTTTCCTTAGCTTTGTTAGTTTTAGTTATTTTTGTGCCTCATATTCATTCTTATGAATTTATTAAAGGGTTTTTCAATGTGGTTTTATTTCTTTTAACTTAGGTTTTATTTTTTAGTTTGTAAAACTTTTTGCTCTTTTTAGCTTTATTTCCACTTTTTAAGCATTTTTATAAAATTATAAGAATGAATAAGTTATCGTTTTAATTTTTGTAACACTTTGATTTTTGCTTCTATTTTCAAACCATTTTGCTCCTTTAATTTTTATTTCTTCTTTTTATGTATTTTTAGCAAGTTCTAGGAGTAGATTTATAATAGTTTTAATTTTTCAAGCACTTTGTTTTTCTTATTTTCGTTTGTGTGGGTGAGTGTATGAGTTAGATTTTCATTGATTTTTTCTTCAAGTAGAGTGTGTACGTATATGAGATAGCATTTTCAGCTTTTCATTTCCCGCCTGCTCGTTTGAGTAAGACTTGTCATTTTATCATTTTTATTTCCCTCCTACTCGTTTGAGTAGAACTCACACTTTATCGCTTTCATTACTGCTTTCATTTTCCGCCTACTTGTTCGAGTAGGACTCGCAATTTTACTGTTTTCTTTGCTGCTTTCTTTACAGCTTTCATTTCCCACCTACTCATTTGAGTAGGACTCATAATTTCCCGCCTACTCATTTGAGTAGGACTTGCATTTCAATTATATAATTTCTTTTCTTCATCCATCCCCATTCTGATTACTGGCAAATCGCTCTTAGCCCTCAATATCGAACATCATTTTTCCTTAGCTTTGTTAGCTTTTGTTATTTTTGTGCCTCATCTTCATTCTTATGAATTTATAAAAGGGGTTTTCAAAGTGGTTTTATTTCTTTTAACTTAAGTTTTCTTTTTTTTAGTTTGTAAAACTTTTTGTTCTTTTTAGCTTTATTTCCACTTTTTAAGCATTTTTATAAAATTATAAGAATGAATAAGTTATCATTTAAATTTTTGTAACACTTTGATTTTTGCTTTATTTCCAAACCCTTTTGCTCCTTTAATTTTTATTTCTTCTTTTTCTGTATTTTTAGCAAGTTCTAGGAGTAGATTTATAACCGTTTTAATTTTTCAAGCACTTTGTTTTTCTTATTTTCGTTTGTGTGGGTGAGTTTATGAGTTAGATTTTCATTGCTTTTTCCTTAAATTAGAGTGCGTGCGTGTATGAGATAGTATTTTTAGCTTTTCATTTCCCGCCTACTCGTTTGAGTAGTACTTGTCATTTTATCGTTTTCATTTCTCGCCTACTCGCTTCAGTAAGGTTTGCACTTTATCGCTTTCATTACTGCCTTCATTTCCCACATACTCATTTGAGTAGGACTAGCAATTTTACTGCTTTTTTTCTACTTTCTTTACAGCTTTCATTTCCTGCCTACTCGTTTGAGTAGGACTTATAATTTCTAACCTACTCGTTTGAGTAGGACTTGCATTTCAATTATGTAATTTCTTTTCTTAAGCCATCCCCATTCCGATGAGTGGCAAATTGCTCTTAGCCCTCAGTATCGAAGAGCATTAGGACAGATAAAATTTTTTTAAATAAGTAAAGGCCTTTTTTTCTCATTAATTAAAACACATAAGGTTTGCCATGGGTCCACGATGCGTAGGGCCACATATTGATGTTTGGGCTCTATTTCTGTTATCCATATGCTAGCTTGCCGAGAGGCCGTGCGTATAGACTAATCACCCTTGGGTAAAGAGAATTGCATGCATAACCTCCAGAGAGGTGAAGCGTAATTCTCCCGGATTGGGTTCCCAACCCAATAACGGGGTTCTTAGCGTAAGCAAGCATTAAGAGGAATCCTTCGTCAGATGAGAGTTTGGTCGAATAGTCTTAATGTTCAAGTGAACGATATTCCTAGAGCTAGGTGAGCTCATTCTTTTAGAACCTCCACGACCAAGTCGCCCTTTAATTAATTTGAAATTTAGGATCTCTAGTTATTAAAATTTATTTTATTTCTAATCGATTTAGTGCCGGTGCGTTATTTCTTCATCAGCTTTTTCAGTCTATTTTTCTGCTTTTATTTTCTGCTTATATATATAACCCGACTAATTATCTTCGGTAAAATAATAGTCCCTCAAGAAAAGAGTAAAAATAATCAATCTGTCCCCGAGAACAATACAACCCCGATATTCCCCATGGGAATATCATATACTACACGCAATAGGTGCACTTGCCTCCTTTCATTAAAACTCAGTTTCAACTTTTATATCTAATAAAATCCACGCGCCCTGACCATCCTACAAAATAAATAAGCTGCGAGTTTTAACCATCAGCAATAAAAAAAGATTGCTTCCCTCAAGGAAGTGGAATCAAATCTGAGGGAGGAAATTGAAAAATTAACCCCTCTCAGAGACAAAGTTCAATCCCTGAAGGAGGATTTAAAGGACTCGACTGAGCTATTGTATCAGAAGGAAATATTCCTTAATGAGTTGGAAAAGAAGTTAGCTATCGAAAGGAAGCTGGTAGAAAGCCTCTTGCAGCAAAAGACTGTGCTTCCCCTTATTGATGGATTCTCAGCCTCAAAGAAACATATTGGTGTGGGACATAAAGTGTCTAAGGGTAAGGGTAAGGCTGTTCAAAGTCAAACCACTTTCAAAAAGGTAGTCTTCCCGACTAACATGTATGACTTTAAATCGTCCTATACTCACTATGTCAGGCCAACATACATGGAGCCCGTAAAAAGGAGAAAAGGTTGGACCTGCCCTAGGGATTTCGAAGAAAGTGTGTTCAAGGCACCTTATGAAGAAATCACCCTTAACAGTTATGGTCCATACATTCATGGGCCAAGTGGCAAGAAAGCTCTGAAAGCCAATACTATTGTTTCCAAGGCTAAGGAGACAAAGAAGCTGTGTGTATGATGTACTCATGAGACTTCATCTTCCATGTTGGTTGCCCCTACTAGACCTCTTCTTCAAAAGGTAAAGCAGGAGAATAAGAGACGGTACAACAGGTTTGATTGTTAGTGATGTGGAAAAATTAGTCACATTGTCGTGAACTGTTGGATTTATCTGTTAAAATATGAAACTCCATGAGTTAACATCGTGAGACCGCCCATACAAAATGTTAATATTCCGAGTGGTGTTAAGCTAAAATGTAACCAAGGACCCAAATTAGTTTGGGTTCCTAAGGGAAAATGATTCATGTATGCAGGTATGTCCAAAGGCCAACAAAACACCAATTTGGTATTTGGACAGTGGATGCTCTCGGCACATGACTAGGACTAGAAGTCCATTACAATAATATACCCAAGTAGAAGACTGTCCAAAAGTCATCTTTGGAGGGTCTGATTGGGGAATCACTAAAGGCTACAGTATGATTACCAATGGTATAGTCTCCTTCACAGAAGTGGCTTATATAAAAGGATTACAACATAATCTCAAAAGCATAAGCCAATTATGTGATAAAGGCTATGTAACATCCCTCAGACTTCAAGAGTCCTAGGATGGTTTTATCATGACTAGGTCATGACAAAATCTTGGGAAGCACAAAAGGGTTTGGGTGAACATGGGAATTAGGGTGTGAACCACCTTGGTCTGCAAATAGCAAACTTCATAAACTAGCTTAGGGTTGACCCTAGGGCTTCACCATGACTCCATGACCCCACCACAACATATCTAACCCATTAGAGGGTCCATTAGAGACATAGAGACCCATTGGAGTCAACAAAAGAGGCCAAGTTGACCAAGATCAACTTATCTCAATTTGGGTCAATTGACCACCTAAGTGTCAAATGACCTCACCCTTAGTTTCTTTTCATCATAGGTGACCCAATGGCCCCAAAATCCCCATGACTATATCACCCAAGTGGCTAATTTGGACAAACTCAACCCATAGCTCAATTTGGTCAATTTGGGCTAACATATTCCAATACATGTGGGCTAAGCCCAAACTAGTGTGGCCCATTGGTCTAGGAGATGGAGAGCACCATTGGGGCCCACCAATTTCAGAGATTGGTGACTAGTAGAGAGAGAATGGGAGTTTCCCCAATTTTGAGGAGAGAGAAAATGAGAGCTTAATGGCCATCATTGCCATGGAGGCTCCATAACCCCCCCCCCCCCACACACACACACACTTTTAAGGGGGTTTTACTCCTCTGAGGGAGAGGAGAAGTTTTCAATAGGTGGCTAGCCATTGGGGTAGCTCAACACCCTCTATTTAGCTGAAACCGAAAAAGCCTCATTATGGCCATTAATGGAGTTTTTCAAAATTGAGGAGTTACAAGACTCCTATCCTCAATTCCCTCTTTAAGGACCTTCACCAGAGCAAGGGCAAGCATTTCCCCCGATCCTTTCTCAATTCCATTTAGGTTAGTGTAGAAGTTGCAGAAGAGCCAAAGCTCGGTGGCCGGAAATGGTGAGGAGGCAAAGCACACGCATTCAGGCCACAAACCAGGTCCTCCTCTACTCCATCATGAGATAGATCTTAGGAATTGTTAGAGCAAAGAATCGGGCTCAATTGAGCCCGATCAGGTGGAATTTTTCCACTGGATTTTCGTGAAAATGAGGGTGTCGGGTTCGCCCGAATCCTCCATCTCCGGCGGCCAAACCACCTCCGGCAGATATCCCTCACCTCAACGGAGGTGGTGGTGGCGGTGGTTGGCCGAGGAGGTCGCCGGAGGGCCGAGAATTGGGGCTGGAATTGGCTCATGGTCAGGCGGATCTTGGTCATTGGCTGGAGGAAGAAGAAATCCAGAAGCCGTCCGATCCTGCTTTAAGATCCGTGCAGATCTAAATATATTAAATTTGTTATATGTATATTTTTGTCACATAATTGCACCTATTTTTGAATTTAAATTAAAAATACTTAGAGGACTTTTCTAAAAAAACTGGTCAACATGCAACTTGTAGCACTATGAGTCTAGTATAATTTAAAATTAATTTGAACTGATTTGGAGTTCAGGTCAGACCACAACACTCCATTCTGTGAGGTCTATACTTAGGGTTGATCAGAGATTGTTTGGGGCGCCCCCATCAATCCTGACCTCCAAATGACATGAAATTTGAAACATGAGCCATTCATATCTAGATCTATAACATATCCAAAAATGCCAATTTTTGGAAAACATTTTTCTAAAGTTTTGGAAATCATTTCATTTTTTCATTTAAGGTTTAATTAAATGGTATAATGACCTTCAAATCCTCCCAAATTTTGTAGAGTGGTCCTTCGGGTCAATATAGGACTCTGTATAAAATTTCATCCCATTTGGAGATGATTTGGTTTGGAATTTAGTAGACCCTAGCCTAGGCCTAAAAGGGTTATTTTGGTCAAAATGTCCCTTGTGGGTATTGAGTGACCAAATCACCTCAACAGAGGTTTAAATTTGGGCCACTAATTTTATGTGACATTAAACACCCTCACATGGAGTTTGGGGTGGAATTGGTTGGATTTACCCTAGGACCCTAGTTCAAACCCTATGGTTGAACTTTGGGGGTTTGTGAAGGACATGGGGTGATATGTCCTTGTATGAACTTGGTGTTTAGTCCATGAGATCTTAGGGTTGGTAAATTCCCTAGGAAGGAATTTGGTGGTATTTGGACACATGCACCCCACTTTAATCACTTGGAAATTATTTAGGTTTATACACATTATTGAATAATTAAGGGGTCTTATGACCATGTATCTTCGTGAGATTTTGGTAAGGGTACTTTTATAGTAATATTAACCTCTGAAATTTATTATAGTATGTTTAGATAACAGTAGCTCATACTTATAGATATAACCTTCACCTTACCCTTTTTGATGATATTGAAGTAACTATGGTTTAATTATTTTAAAATGATATGAAACTCTGGCAAAGTTAATCAAATACCATTTTTAAGCACTGATAAATTATTTGGAATAATTGGGCATTTCCCCTTAGTACTTCATATGTAAAGTGAACTAGTGCACCTTATTTTGATGAATAGATAATAAATACTATATCTTGCTGGAAAATTGTGTTACTTGGCCATTGAACTTTTTAGGTCATAATAAAGCTTAAAAAATTATTACATGTTATTTGAATGAGTTTAAAAGAATGTTTCTTCACAAAGTGAACTATCATGGATTTATTTGAGGTATTTTTCTATATAGCTCACTGACCTTGGAATTATATAAAACTTTGTCAGTAATGTTTTATGATCATGATAAAGCTCTGGTAATTTTTGTATAATTTTTGGACTATGAATTGTTGTACTCCCTTCATTACCTCTAATTATTTGAATTATCTTGAATTAATTATTTAGAGGTTAATGCATTTATGAAAATCTGTGCAATTTAGTATTCACTCATATTTTGATATCATATAGTGTTCTTAATTTCTAGGTGGCTATAACCTAAGGAAATCTAGTACTTCTTGTTCAAAATGACACGTGACCTAATTTTTGGGAAAATTAAATAAATGCTAAATTAATTAGGAAAATTACAAGTTTCTGTATTTAGGCTAAATTTGTCATAATAGACCCTGAATAATTATCTTAGGGTTTTTGGAAGAAAATTTGGAGTAACTCATATCTTGTACATCATATAGCTAAGGTTGGTCTACATATAGTAAAACTACAGAAATGGTAATAGCATGTGCAAATGACATAGGGAGTTGGGGTTAATAGTTTACTTATTTTTGTGAAATGAAAATGAGTTCATCTTTAGGATTCATGATATGGATGTATTGGGTTGACAGGTGTTAAATGGTGCTCGGGATCGACGAAACATCGTCCTTCATGTGGAGTGAGAGAGAGAGTCAAAATACACTAGGGTTAGATTAAGTATAACTTTAAATGAGGTTGGTTATGGGTAGATACCAGTAATTATAAGTACCTTGCGAAAGGGAGCTTTGGGCTTCAGCCCATCGGAGCTCCTAGTGCCCTCGAGAGCCCTTCACAAGGAATGCCTTGGGCAGTCCAAGGTTAACGTAAGCCCTAAGACTAAATGGAATACAAGGATAATTAGAAGTACTCTAGGATTACACTTAAACTCGCACTCCCCGGTGTTGTGGGAGTTAGGTTGGTTCTCACGAGCGGTAGGCTCGGTGGTTTTGGTGATGGGCAGGTTAGCCAAGCGAACTAATGGCTCGGTAGCTATTTATTACGGACTGGTTCGTCCGGGGAGCTTTGACTCGGGAGGGGGGAATACATTAATGTTGCATGTGCATAAAATATAAGTTGGTGTCTTCAGTATTGGAGGGTCATCGCACCGACACCAATACGTTGACTCGGCAAGTGTGGTTTAGCACTTAGCCAAATAAAGTCTGGTGCGCCAGCTGGAAAGAGTACGTAGGAGCTACACTTAGTGTACCAGCATTGAGGCATACGATAGGTCCGACTGGTAGTGTTAATACTGGTTTTGAGGTGGGTGAGGCCAAACCCACCGCTTCCGTTTACCACTACGGAGGTATCTTGGGAGGTTAGGCTCTGGAAAGGAGGAACTAAAGGTCGGTGTGCATAGAGACTGGTGTGTGTGCTGCACTTGCATGTTCTTATCATAGCATTCTTGCATGACATAGCATAATCATTGCATATAAACCTTAACACCTATTGTATAAATTGGTATGGGACACTTTATACAATAGGCCTTGCAAAACGACCCCTTTGTCTATAGGTTTGTATGGGCATTCCTATAGGTCATGTTTACTTTCTTAGTTTACCTTCTTGTACTTTACTTACTCACCTTGTTCTTGTGTATACTCATAATGCTTACCTAATATTTGCTTACTTGTACTTGCTGTGATTTTATGCTCATAATAGACTAGTTCCACTATCACCTGCTTACTTTTATTACTCTCAACCTTAAATACTTTCGCTTTCCTTCTCCCCGCTCGAGGCCTAGGAGCCATTGGCGTAGGGGTGGGGGATTACAGGACTTAGTCTTTTAGGCTAACGTGTGAGAGTAGCGTACAGGAGATTAAAAACACTCAAGAAATTTGAATAATTGAAAGTTTTATTATCCAAAAAGTTATCATTTACAAAGGTATGCCCTCCCTTTTATAGAATGGAGGAGAGAAAAGAGAATACATATACATAATGTGGGACTACAAAAGTAAAATACAGAGCTGGGTGGCTAGAACAAAGAGACCGATCAGGCCGACAAGGCCGCGTGGTTAGAAAACACTAACTGCTCGGCAACACCAGAGACAGAAGATAACTTGTTGCAGTAGTAGACCGTAAGACCGCAAGGATACCAACAGCAACAGTCTGGACATCAATTCGCTGGAGATAAACCGCCTGACTGCGTTGTTAACAACCCACTGATTTTAACCGCCAGTCCGCCCAGTCATACTTAAACACTCACCCTCAAGATGGAGCATAGATATCAATCATGCCTAGCTTGTCACAAATGTGGAAGAAGGAAGTAGAAACTGGCTTTGTGAAAATATCCGCCAATTCTTTGTCGGAGGTGACGAACAGAGTACAAATCTGTTTCTTCAGGACCTCTTCCCGAATGAAATCGCAGTCAACTTCTATATATTTTGTTCTCTCATGGAAGACCGGATTTCTTGATATATATATCACGGCCTTGTTGTCACAGAACATAGGAAGAGAATAGTCGTAGACCTCTCCTAAGTCAATCATGAGAGCACGCAACCATTTTAACTCATAGGTGGTTGACGCCATACTCTGATATTCAGCTTCTGCACTGGATCTGGAGAAAACAAACTATTTTTTGCTCTTCCAGCTCACAAGATTTCCTCCAACAAAAGTACAAAAGCCAGATGTAGATTTGCGATCACCTTTATCATCCGCATAGCTAGAATCTGTGTAGGCTTCAACCACTAGATGACCATTCTTCTGAAAAAGTAACCCTTTTCCTGGTGCAGCGTTGACGTACTCTAATATCCCAAAGGAAGACTGAAGATGGCATTCCTAGGAGCTTGCATGAACTGACTAACCTTGCCTACAGTATAGGATATGTCTAGTCTAGTCACTATGAGATAAATGAGTTTGCCCACCAAATGTATGTACCTCGTGACATTGGATAGAAGAGGCGAGTCATCTATCCATGTTAAATCTTCTCCAGTAGCCATGGGTCACCAGGCCGGTTTGGCACTTGTCAATCCTGCCTCTTGTAGAAGATCAAGAGCATACTTCCATTGAGAAAGAAACAAGGTGTCAGGCTTTCGAAAGATTTCTATCCCCAAAAAGTATTTTGGGGAGCACATATCCTTGTGACTAGGTGTTGACGAAGGTGTTTCTTTGTCAAGTTAACACCAGCCTGGTCATCATTAGTAAGAAGAATTTCATCCACATACACTGCCAAAACCACCAGTCCCAAGGCGGTTTTGCGAATAAATAAGGAGTGATCGACCGAACTCCTTGTAAAGCCGATAGCAGCCACAATGCCACTGAACTTGTCAAACCACGCCCGAGGGCTCTGTTTTAGGCCATAGATGGTCTTCCTCAACTGGCATACATGTGTCTCCCCTTAAGCAACATACCCAGGAAGTTTCTCCATGTAAACGTCCTCCTGAAGATCCCCATAGAGGAAAGCATTCTTGACATCAAGCTGGGAAATAGACCAATCCCTATTGATGGCCACAGAGAGAAGAATGTGGATGGTGTTGAGGCGAGCGACCAGAGAGAAGGTATCAAAGTAATCAATCCCATAAGTCTGAGAAAAGCCTTTCGCTACCAGCCGGGCTTTGTAGTGATCCACAGTGCCGTCTGGGCGAAACTTCACAACAAACACCCAGCAAAAGCCAACTACATCATTACCAATGGGTGGAGGAACAAGGGTCCAGGTGCCCCGCTCAGTAACAGTGGCAATCTCCTCATCTATGGCAGTTTTCTAGTGGGGAATAGAAAGAGCCTCCTGGTAGGTGCGAGGAGTGGTAGTAGCCAAGATAGACAAAGAAAAGGACCTGCAAGAAGGAGTTAGTCGATCATAGGAAACAACTGCGACAAGTGGGTGTTGAGTACACGCCCGCACCCCTTTGTGAAGAGCAATGGGAAGATCCAGGTAAATGTGTTCCTCTGTGACCACAGCATCCGTGGCGGAGAAGGCTGGCCCGGGACTTGAGAGACGGCTGCGGAGGGGAGGGAGAAGGGGGAGGAGATGTAAAGGAGAGAGGAGGAGACAGAGGAGGAGATTAAGTAGGAGGAGAGACATCAATAGGTAGGGAAGGAATGAAGGTGGACGGTGGTGAATCAGATAGAGCAGGGAGAAGTGGGGATGTAGGAGAGAAGTAGGACGCATTCTCTAAGAAGGTCACGTCTGTGGAGACAAATTGCTTGCGTAGAATGGGGTAAAAGAAACAATAGCCTTTCTGAGTTGTAGAATAACCCAAAAAGACACACTTGGTAGAACAGGGGGAAAGCTTGTCGCCGGTAGCGGAAGGAGCATGCACAAAAGTTGTGCATCCAAAGATACGGAGAGGGAGAGGAAAGGTTTCCTGGCCTGGGTAGAGAATGGAGAATGGGTTCTTGCCGTGGAGAATCGTAGAGGGAACTTGATTGATAATATGGCAGGCGAGGAGAACAGCATAGCCCCAGTAGGAGCGAGGTACCTGCATCTGTATAGTGAAAGTGCAAGCGACATCAAGGAGGCTACGATTTTTATGCTCCGCCACCCCATTTTGCTGGGATGTATAATCACAACTGGTCTGATGAACAAGACCATGTTACATACAAAAAGAGGAGAACTCATGACTAAGATATTCTTTAGCGTTATCAGAGCGCAAAACTTTAATAGAAACATTAAATAGAGTTCGAACCATACAATAAAATGATTGTCATACAGAAAATATTTCTGAGCGATCTTTTAGTAGATACACCCAGGTACATCGAGAGAAATCATCAATAAATGTTACAAAGTAAGAACTACCCCGGCCAATAGTGAGGGTAGGAGAAGGACCCCAGACATCAGTATGAATAAGATCAAACGGACGAGAGGAGCCACGGCTTTGCTTTAGAGGGAAGGAGGAGCGGTGATGTTTGCCAAGCTGACACACATGACAATTGAGCGGAGGACTGGTCGGAGGTAGGTGGGGCAGAAGCTGAAGAAGAATCCGAGGAGGAGGATGTCCAAGGCGAAGATGTCTTTGAAGCAGATCTGTAGAAGAGGAGGAGAATGCAGAAAGAGTAGAAACATTGTCGAGAAAGTAGAGGCCGCTGCTCTCAATCCCAGTAGCAATCGTCCGTTGGGTGCTCGGGTCCTGAAAAGAACAAGAAGTGGGAGTGAATAAGACGGAGCACCAAATGAAGTGACGGGGTGACTTGCATAATGTATTTACAGATAACAAATTGCACGGGAACTTCAGGACATAAAGGGTGTCCGCCAAATGAAGTGACGGGGTGACTTGATCTATGCCCGTCCCGTGAACCGGGGAAGGCGAGCCATCCGCAACAAGAACCGGGGGCAACCGATCATGCGTTCGAGGAGAGAGAAGATTTGAGGGTTGTCGGTCATGTGATTCATCGCACTAGAGTCAATCAGCCATTTATCTTGGGTAATGACATGGGCACTACCTGAAGTCGTGGCCACAAAGGCAGAGGGCCGAGAGGAGCTGGAGGTGGAGGAAGATGTATCACTAAAGGGGCAAAGATGAGGATGTTTCTACCAGCAGCGGTCAACAGAATGACCGGTATGACCACAGTGAGAGCAGAGGAACCTAGACAAACCGCGCCCGCCATACTGGCTGCGGCCACTAGGGCCACCCCATTGAGTCGCAGTAGGAGACATGGAAGGGCGTGCGAATAGGTCCGCATAAAGAGT
Source organism: Platanthera zijinensis (assembly GCA_039513925.1). Taxonomy (NCBI): domain Eukaryota; kingdom Viridiplantae; phylum Streptophyta; class Magnoliopsida; order Asparagales; family Orchidaceae; genus Platanthera; species Platanthera zijinensis. Next base: position 196,702,759 of record CM077085.1, on the reverse strand, counting down.
ATAAATGCGGGATGTCTGGGCCCCCTTCGAGTAGAGAGCAGCGAGGTGAAGCCAGGCAGCCTTAACCGTCTCATCATGGCGTATGATGGGAAGGAATTCATCAGAGAGGCTGTTGGCCAGCCAAGTGCAGACAAGCGCGTAACTTGCATCCCAGTCCTAAAAGTTAGCAGAGTCGGGAGGAGGAGGGTCATCGGTGAGGTGATGACATTTGCGTTGAGAACGAAGAAGAAAGGTGAAAGAAATGCTCCAATCCGGATAGTTGGAACCAACTAGTTTAGAAACCATGCCAAGGTATCTGGAAGGAGTAGGAGGAGGAGGAGGAGGAGGAGGAGGATGGGCAACAGGAGTGGTGGAGGTAGAGATGACGGGGGTGGAGATATCAGAGTTGGTCATTTGAAGGAGGAAACAAGGAAAGCCGCGCTAGCAGACCAGAGGTCGCGCAAATAGAAAGTAGGGGAGCCATGCGACTAGAACAGAGGTCTCGCGGATAGAAAGCAGGGAAGCCGTGCGAGTAGAACAGAGGTCACGTGAGTAGAAGGAGCTCACGACAGCAGCGGCAAGAGAGAAGAAACCGCAGCGGAATTGAGAGGAAACTGCAACGGTCACGGTGTCAGCACACCAGCGGAAATAAGGGCCATGACTAGGAAGCAGATCAAAGCACAGGGGCAGAGGTCGCGCGAACTAGGAATTTCACGAGAAAAAGAGAAGATCATGCGAACAGGAAAGAGTTCGGGCAATCAAATAAGAAGTTGCGCGAACACAAAGGGTTCGAGCGAACGAGAAGAGAGAGCGAAGAGACTACGAAGATAGGTCACAGAAACGAGGGAAAGAGGTCGCGCAAACAGGGAAGCAATAAAGAAAGGAAACCGTGTGGATAGGTATTAAACCGGGCAAATAGAGAACGAAGCCGCACGGACAGAAGAGACTAAGTATTTAGGTGGAATCAGTCGTTTCCTCTGATACCATGTGAGAGTAGCGAACAGGGGATAAAAAAAACTCCAGAAATTTGAATAATTGAAAGTTTTATTATCAAAAAATTTATCATTTACAAAGGTATGCCCTCCTTTTTATAGAATGGAGGAGAGAAGAGAGAATACATATACACAATGTGGGACAAAAAAGTAAAATATAGAGCTTGGAGGCTAGAACAAAAAGACTGATCAGGCCGAGAAGGCCACGCGGTTAGACAACACTAACCGCTCGGCAACACCAGAGACAGAAGAGAACATGTTGCAATAGTAGACCGCAAGACCTCAAGGATACCAACCACAATAGTCTGGACATCAATATGCTGGAGATAAGCCGCCAGACCGCGGGGTGAACAACCCGCTGATTTTAATCGCCAGTCCGCCAAGTCATACTTCAACATAACGGTCATTAACCAAATCATTTTAGGGGATCATAGAGCCGAACCTAGAGATGCAGCCCTAGTGGTCGGTACACTTAGAGACTGGACAGTCTAGCACGGGAGTCCAGGCAATAGGGACAGTGAGTCCCGATCATTAGTTGTTACTATAGATTTGCTTCCACGTTGAGTGACTTGTATTGAGGATCATGATGTATCGGGCGGGAGCCCTCTTATTAGTAATTTGATTTATCGTTACTGTGGAATCTTCCTTCGTGGGGATTTATTTAATATTCATGTGATTTCTGGTGGACCAGTATTTGAGTTTTACTTTACTCTTTGTACTTACTCTTCTCTTCTGCGATCGGCATGACCGGCAGGATTGGCATTTTGTAGTAACGACCTTCCCGGGTGTGTTGGTGTCACCGCAAAGCGGCAGTTCTGGGCATAAGACCCAGTTGGTTTTCCAAATAAATGGGGTCTTACAAACTAGTATCTGAGGGAAACCTCGATCGGAAGAGTAGAAGCCCACTAACCCTGGGTCACCCCCGCTCGAGTTTATTTTGGGGACAAACTAAGCAGCGGGAGCTGTGGTGTGCCCATATGGGGGTTCACATGTATTTGTCAACTTTTAACTCGGTTTGGGTCAAATTTCTTACAAGTGGCCTTTGTTATGTTGTCCTCGACACATCCTACACCGCAGGGCGGAGCCCAGCAAAATCTGAATATTGCACCACCTCCACAGGCTCCCACTCTATTTCTATAGTCAGAGGTGGGGCAGACCCTGACGACCATTCTGGTGGCTTTCAGGGCTTAACAAGCTCTGGCTCCGCAGCCGAACCTGGGGGTCAATTGGTTGAGCATCTTCTAAGGACTCTCTCCCTCATCTTACATTGGGACAGAGTCAGCCGTATGGACAGAAGAGTGGCTTGATATCATGTTCGAGATGCTGACCGGGATACGGTTCCCGTGGGAGGAGAGGGTGCCTCTGGTGGTCTCCTGCTTGGATTTTGATGCTAAGAGGGTGTGGAAGACACTGCTGGATACAGTGTTTGCAGATCAGGAGGTTGCTGACATCACTTGGTAGGAGTTCAGGGCCGTACTGTTGGAGCACTTCGTCCTACATTCGGCAAGAGATAAGCTGGAAGACAGGTTCCTATAGCTGAGGCAGGGCAACAGAATGGTTTTGGAGTACCACCGAGAGTTCACTCACTTTGACCAGTTTGCGGACTCCTATCAACTTGATGAAGCGGGGTATACCAAGAGGTTATATAAGGGCCTTCGAGATGATATGAGACAGGATCTTCTATTTGTGTCCGACCGGCCTTTACCTCAGATTCTGGAGATGGCAAAGAGGATGGAGGCTGATTTGCACACGGCTCGAGGCCGGAAGAGGCCAACTGAAGATCAGGGTCGGGGAGGCAAGAATGATCAGCGGAGGGGCCTCTTTGCTGATGAGAGAAGGGAAGAGGACCAACCCACTAAGAGATGAGGCAGGAGCCGAGGGTGCCAGTGGTATTGGCCACTCAACCTCTTCAGATATGCGGGAAATATAGAGGCCCGGAGGTGTGGAACTTCGCCCGCCTGAGTGCTACAATTATCATCAGGTAGGGCGCATCAAAAGAAACTACCCATGCGAAGGGAACCTCTACCGACACCACAGGCTGCCCCGCCTGCTCAGTATTTTACAGGTCGAGGCCATGGAAGAGGATTTGGTTTCCAGGGACGAGATCGGAGGCAGGAGAGGGAGCAGGTGTATGCTCTAGACTTGGCACCACCTCGGGACCCGGGCAGGGTGATTGTAGGTATGCTAGTAATTTTATGTTGTTATTTACCTTTGGAATTTTAGAAACTTAAAGTCTTTAGTGTAACCTAATTCCACCTATGGGGGGGGGGGGGAATAGGTGTAATGCAGTCTTTTTCGGAATTTAAATAACCTGCACAATTAAACAAACACAGCACAGAAAAGCACACAAGCAATTATAGTGGTTCCCCGATTTGGGTACGTCCACTCTCCCCCTTCGAACTATCTCCCACCAAGGGACGACTCGGTCACTTCACCAAACGGATTGAAATCCAATCCTCACACTACGGAAGGCACCCTTCCAACCGAAGGAGTCACTACTCCTCCACCACGGGTTGCACCCAACCCTTATAACTAGGAATCAATATTCCTTTACAACAAAACAAAATTAGATTGTACAAGAAATACAAACTACACTTGTGGAGAACCCGATGTCCCTCTTCGTTCGTTGAAGCGTTCTTGAAGAAGACGAAGATTCCACGACTTGAGCACTCTCTTGGAGAGGATCTTGCAAAGATCGGCGGCGGCAAGTGATTGCGGCGGCGATGCTTTATAGATCCAAACTTCTTGACGAAGCAAGCAAGGTCTACCAACGATCTCAATCGGATCGGTCGTCTCAATCGATTCGGAATGAAGAACCAACCTCGTTCAACAAATCGAGAGGCAAGGGATCTCGAGAGAGAAGCATGAGACGCTATACTAGCCTCGGTTCTATTGTCGGGAGATCAAAGATGATCTGAGATCTGCAGCGACGACTATCTTGCGAGCGGCGACGATGATGGGATGATTTTTGCGATCGTCTATGTCACGCTCTGTGGCTTTGATTTCTCGTGAATGATTACTGTGTAAGTTCAAAATACGCGAGTATAAATACTGTAGAACAACCCTAAATGACCGTTGTGGGGCCCACAAGAAGAAGCCCTAGTTTCGGTCAAAACAGCGCACAGCTTCTTGATACGGTTCAGCGAACAGAGCAAATTTTCCTAAGGCAAATTCGGCAAGAATCATTGGTGATTCTCGACGAAGTCGCCGGGAATCACTCACGATTCCCGTCGATTCTACCTTAGTCTATTTCTAGTTGTAAAACTAGTCAGCCTGTGGGAATCGGTGGGAATGCAAACGTCATTCTCGACGAATCGATGAGAATGAGTTAATGATTCCCGTCAATTCTTCCTTAGCAGAATTCTTGAAGGAGGACAGTCAGCCAGATAAAATCGGCGGGAATCACTGGCTGATTCTCGACGATTCGGCGAGAATCACTAGTGATTAACGTCGAATCGGCGAGAATCACTTAGTGATTCCCGTCGATTTTGACTTTGACGATTTTCCTATTCCTTCCCATGAACTTGGTCTTTGACCCATCTTTTCTCCTCTTCTGCTCTTGATCTATCTTGACCCTATACTTGAAAATAAGTACACTCCAATAGAGAGAGCACACATGAGTCAACACACTGATCTGCTCAACGAGGGATTACGTTGCGCAGACCCATGTATATTGACCCACTGCACCCTGACATTGGTGTGTACTTAGCATGGAATAGTTGCAAGCACAACTTGAAGAAAGTCATCAAATACATTGTCAATTAATCTTAGCTTGTTCAGGGGCTTCTTCAAATAAGGTACATTGTGGATACAATACCCAACAATCTCCCCCTATTTGAAGAAGCCTAAACCCTACAAGCTAAAGTGAATAGATCATATGGGAATGAAAATCATAAACTAAAAATTCAGTTAGAGTGAAATTCATTACCATTTTCTCCTGAGAGCATACTTAACGTTGGCAGCCACCTTAGCATTAGCCTTTAACATTGGTAGCCACCTTAGCCTTAGCCGAGAGGGTAATCTCCCCCTTTCGGCTTCTACAAATCCGGGGCTTCACTTAGAGCCACATGCTCCCCCTCAGATCTTGCATCTGTGCTCGAGCTTGAGTTCCTTGCTGATGCTCCCCCTTGATCCAAGAGCCTTGAGCCTTACAGTATTCACTCTTCATAGTTCAACATGCCGAGTTCAGTTTTGAAGAGACTGAACTTGGCCTCGTCTAGGGGCTTCATGAAGATATATGCAACCTGCTTATCCGTGGGGACATAGAAGAGAGAGATATCTTTGTTTTCCACATGCTCCCGAATGAAGTGGTAACGCACTTCAATATGCTTTGTTCTGCTGTGCGACACAGGATTGTTCGCAATTGCTATTGCGCTCGAGGAGTCGCAATACATCGGAACTTCTCTAAACTGCAAGTCATAATCTTTGAGCTGATTTCTGATCCATAGAAGTTGTGCGCAACAGCTGCCTGTTGAGATGTACTAAGATTCAGCCGTAGAGGTTGCGACACAATTCTGCTTTTTACTGTTCCATGAAATCAGCCTTCTTCCGAGGAATTGGCATGTCCCTGAAGTGCTTTTCCTATCATCCCTGCTTCCTGCAAAGTCAGCATTTGAAAATCCTATCAGCTCGACATCATTGTTTCTTGGGTACCACAAGCCAAGATTTGGTGTACCTTTAAGGTATCTAATAATTCGCTTTGCAGCGACATAACGAGATTCCTTAGTGTTCACCTGATATCTGGCACAAACGCATGTGGAAAACATAATGTCCGGTCTACTAGCAGTAAGGTAGAGCAGGGATCCAATTATGCTTCTGTATTTGGTTTCATCAAAAGATTCCCTTTCTCATCCTTGTCAAGAGACACAGTGGATCCCATTGGAGTCCTCATAGAGGTTGCATTCTCCATTCCGAATTTCTTGAGGAGTTCATTTGTGAACTTCATTTGAGAGATGAAAATTTCAACCTCAGACTGTTTCACTTGAAGTACCAAGAAATACTTTATCTCACCCATGCTGCTCATTTCAAACTTTCCTTGCATAAGTTTAGAAAACTTTTTGCAAAGATTGTTGTCCGTTGAGCTAAATATTATGTCATCGACATAGATTTGCACAAGCAAGATCTTGCCTTTGACTTCCCTAAGAAACAATGTCTTATCTATTTTTCCTCTCGAGAACTTGTTCTCAAGAAGAAAACTAGAGAGAGTCTCATACCAAGCTCGAGGAGATTGTTTTAAGCCATATAATGCTTTTTTAAGAAAATAAACATGATTAGGGAATGTAGGATTAACAAAACCTGGCGGTTGCACGACATATACTTCCTCTTTCAAATTTCCATTTAGAAACGCAGATTTCACGTCCATCTGATATACAGTGAATCCTTTGTGAGAAACATACGCCAAGAACAATCTGATCGCCTCGATCCTTGCAACTGGTGCAAAGGTTTGGTCGAAGTCAATCCCCTCCTCCTGTCTGTAACCTTGAGCCACCAGCCTTGCCTTGTTCTTTATGATGACACAAGGTTCATCCAGTTTGTTTCTGAAGATCCACTTGGTGCCGATCACATTCTGGTTCTTTGGTCTGGAAACAAGCGTCCAGACGTTGCATCGTTCGAATTGATGCAGTTCATCTTGCATGGCCAATATCCATGCCGTATCTTTGATTCTGCCTTAGTCGATTTCCAGTTGTAAAATTAGTCAGCCTGCGGGAATCGGCGGGAATGCAAACGTCATTCTCGACGAATCGGCGAGAATCAGTTAATGATTCCCGTCGATTCTTCCTTAGCAGAATTCTTGAAGGAGGACAGTCAGCCAGATAAAACCGGCGGGAATCACTGGCTGATTCTCGACGATTCGGCGGGAATCACTAATGATTCCTGTCGAATCGGCGAGGATCACTTAGTGATTCCCGTCGATTTTGACTTAGACGATTTTCCTCTTCTTTCCCATGAACTTGGTCTTTGACCCATCTTTGCTCCTCTTCTGCTCTTGATCTATCTTGACCCTGTACTAGAAAATAAGTACACTCCAATAGAGAGAGCACATGTGAGTCAACACACTGATCTGCTCAACGAGGGATTACGTTGCGCAGACCCGTGTATATTGACCCACTACACCCTGACATCGGTGTGTACTTAGCATGGAATAGCTGCAAGCACAAACTGAAGAAATTCATCAAATACATTGTCAATTCAACTTAGCTTGTTCAGGGGCTTCTTCAAATCAGGTACATTGTGGATACAATACCCAACAGAAACAACAAATAACAGTAGCATACTAGGAAAGAAAACCATAGGCTTAGTTACCTAAACATACTTAAATAAACAGGAATAGTTATGGTGTGCGGAAAACCTGCCCATACCATTGTGGATATGGGGGCGTCGCACAACTTCATCTCTGAGGAGTTCGTAATGGGACTGGAGGGAGTCAGACATTATTTTAGTGTCGCCAGGAGGGTGTGTCTCCCCAACGAGACATAGGTCTCAGCTACTACTAGTGCCTCCTGAAGATGTCTATTGATGGTCTAACACTCGAGGCCCTAGTGACGGTCTTGAGGATGTCGGACTTCGACCTGGTCCTGGGCATGACATGGCTTAATTGGAACCATGCCTAGATAGATTGCCCGGCAAGGAAGGTCGTACTCAGATACGAAAATACTTATGCAAACTTCGAAGGTATTGGCCCAGTTTCCCGCCCTTTTCTCTCGTATATTCAAGCTATCAAAGCCCATTTACAGGGAGACAAGGTCTATCAAGTGTTCTTTGAGATGGTTGAGGTCAAGACGAAGGTTGCCGATATATCGGTTGTGCGGGACTTTGTGGATGTCTTTCTAGAGAAGCTACCAGGATTGCCGCCGCACCGGAAGAAGGATTTTCAGATCCAGTTGGTGTCTAGAGCTAAACCGGTGTCTAGGGCTCCCTATCGGATTGCTCTGAAGGAGCTGGTGGAGTTAAGGAGTCAGCTGTAGGAGTTGGTGGAGGCTTGATTCATTAGGCCAAGTTCCTCGCCTTGGGGAGCTCTTGTTTTATTCGTGAAGAAGAAGGATGGGACCCTCAGGTTGTGCATCGACTATCGTGCACTAAACCGGTTGACAGTCCGGAACACATATCCACTGCCAAGGATCGATGAGTTATATGATCAGCTAGAGGGAGAACATTGGTTCTCGAAGCTAGATCTAAGGTCGGGATACAGTCTGTTACCGATTCAGGAAGAAGAAATCTCGAAGACGGTGTTTAATAGCAGATATGGCTTATATGAGTTTATCGTGGTGCCCTTTGGGCTCCCGAATATGCCATCGGCTTTCATGAGCTTGATGAATCGGGTATTCGAGCCATACCTCGAGTTGTTTGTCATTATATTCGTAAATGACATCCTTATTTATTCGAGGACGAAGGAAGAGCATGCACAACATCTAGGCTTGACTCTGGAGAAGCTCAGGGAGAATCAGTTGTATGTCAAGTTTAGCAAGTGCCAGTTTTGGCTTATGGAGGTAGCCTTTTTAGGCCACATTGTTAGTGGAGTAGGACTGGTAGTGGATCCCGTGAAGATTCAGGCAGTGCGAGACTGGCCTCAGTTGAAGATGGCCACGGATTTTCGAAGTTTTCTGGGATTTGTCGGGTACTACTATAAGTTTGTGCAGGGATTCTCTCAGATAGCCCTTCCACTCACTTCTTTGAAGAAGAAGGACACTCCATTCGTATGTACGTCGTAGTGTGATGCGGCCTTCCAGGAGTTGAAGGGTCAGCTTACGTCGGCCCCTATCCTCGCTCTTCCATCTGGGAAGGAGGGCTTCCAGGTGTACACGAATGTGTCATTTCAGGGGATGGGTATTGTACTGATGCATCATGGGAATGTGATAGCATACGCCTCCCGCCAGCTGAAGAAGCATGAGTAGAACTACCTTGTACATGACTTGGAGATGGGAGCAGTGGTGTTTGCTCTGAAGATTTGGCGGTATTATCTTTATAGTGTGCACTGCGACATATTTTTGGATCAGAAGAATTTGAAATATGTTGATACGTAGAAGTAGTTGAACATTCGCCAGAGATGATGGGTGGAGTTTCTATTTGATTATGAGTACATGATACACTATCACTCGGGGAAGGAGAATGTGGTGGAGGATGCACTGAGCCAGAAGACTACCTCTTCAGGAGCAGAGCCCCAGTTGATGGATATGGAGTTGGTACGGATGATGGAGGATATGCAGATTACTTTGGTGTCCTCGGACAACTCAGATCTTTATGAGCAGTATCTGGACGCGATGAGCACTATCGATGATATTCGAGATTACAGCAGGGCTAAGCAGAGAATGGATGACAAGCTAGAGCCAGTATTCAGGACCTTGGAGGCAGGCACGACAAGGGAGTATACAGAGAAGGATGAATTTTTATACTTTGGAGGATAGGTGTACATACTGGCTGGGGGGGCAGGATTCGGGAGAACATTATGACCGAGGCTCACTACAGCAGGTACTCGTTCCACCCGGGCATCACTAAGATGACGGCCGACCTTAAGAGGATGATGTACTGGCCGGGAATAAAGAGGGATATCACATACTTCGTGGCCTATTGCAAGGCTTGTCAGTTAGTGAAGGCAAAGTGTAAGAGTTCGACCGGATTGTTGCAGCCACTTCCGGTGCCGGAGTGGAAGTTCGAAGATATCGCTATGGATTTCATATATGGTCTTCCTCGGTCACATGCGGGGAATGACTCAATATGGTTGATCGTTGATCGATTGACGAAGGTGGCCAGATTTCTACCTATCAAGAAGGATGCTCTAATGGGTGACTTAGTGCGGAGGTTTGTGGAGCAGTTCGTCTAATACTATGGAGTGTTGAGGACGATAGTGTCTGATCATGATGGACGATTTATATCTAAGGAGTGGAGGTCGGTCCAGGCTTATTTCGGGACACGATTAACATTTAATATCGCTTTTCACCCTCAAACAGATGGGCAGACGGAGCGCACCAATCAAACACTGGAGGATTTGTTACATCTTTGCATACTGGACCGCGGAGAGCCATGGGAGAGACAGTTACTGTTGATCGAATTCTCGTACAACAACAGCCACTAGTACAACATCAGCATGGCCCCTTATAAGGCTTTATATGGGCGAATATGCAGAAATCCTTTGACTTGAATCCAGGATAAGGATCCGAAGGCACTTGGCTCGAAGTTCATCGAGGATACGGATACTCAGGTATGGTTGATTCGAGACAGGATATTGGAGGCCCAGAGTAGACACGCTAAGTATTGCGACGCTCAGCATAGTCAGGTAGAGTTTCAGGTAGGATACCAGGTGTTTCTGAAGATACGACTGTTGGAGCATGCGTTCCGCACTTCTTAGTTTGAGAATAACAAATCCCGAATGTATTTGATCTTGGTAAGTGTTTTAAATGTGCAGGGATAACAGGTTTTTTAAGTACTAAGGAATGGCTGAGCATAGCATTGAAGAAATGGAAAGTCACACTATCGCTGGCGATAACGCTACCGCGGGCGATAACATGGATAGTTACTGCTGACGTTAGCCTTGAACCACATGATGCCGCACACGATGTCACAGTTGAACGATATCGCGAGGCGATACCGATCTCGCCGAGCGATATCCCACGATCGTCACGTTCTCCACTTAGATCTGAAAGTCCGCGTGACGTGTGCTACGTGTCAAGCAACGGAGAGTTATCACTATTGCGGGGCGTTAACGCTAACGCCGGCGATAGCATAAAGATATATATACGGCCAAATTTCAGGGAATTGATTGAGTGTACAGAGCTTAGTTTTCCCAGAGAATTTCCAGAGCCTTCATCTCCGTTTCCAGAAGAACTCCCTTGGTCCGTTGAAAATCTCAAGAGCGAAGGAGATACGACCGTGCGTTCAAGATTGGAGATCTTCTCATCGGTCCATCATCATCTTCAGAGCTCGTGATTTTGAGGGAGTTTTTTTTTAAAGTTTTACTATTGTACTTTCATTTTCACTTTTTATATTTGTAATTGGGAAGGGAAAATCACCACCTTGTGTGTGGTGTCTAAGTCTGTGTGTGGCTTAGGGGCAAATCACCGCCATGTGTGTGGTGTCTAGGTCCTTGTGAGGCTTAGGAGTAAATCGCCGCCTTGTGAGCAGCGTCTAGATCATAGGTTTGATTTAGGGGGAGGCTAGTAGCCATATCTAGGGAGATATTGACTATAGCCTACCGGTCCTTGGGAGAAGGATCGGTGAAAAAGCTAAGAACTATTATCATTGTAAGCCTTGATTTCAAGCTTTATTGGAATCATTTTACATACATATTTTGGAGAAATATAATCTTATTTTTCATTTCATTGGTGTGTCTCAAACTTTACTTCAAATTTTGTATTTTACAAAAAGCTTGTTAAAATTTTAAAGAGCCCTTATTCACCCCCCCCCCCCCCTCTAAGGGCGCCACAAGATCCTACAAGTTGTATCAGAGCGAGGTTATTCCTAATACGGTTTCACCACCAGGAATTATGGCGCAGCATGACCATGCTTTCTCTGAGGGGCAAGGAATAAGTAGACCTCCATTATTCACTGGATCTGATTATAATTACTGGAAAACTAGGATGAAATGTTTTCTTATTTCTCTTGATATTGAAGTTTGGAATATAATAGAGACTAATTATGCTTGTCCCACTTATATAGTAGGAGATGTAGAAATGGAAAAACCAAAAGATAAATGGGATGATCAGGATAAGCTAAGGTGCAAAAATAATGCAAAAGCCATGAATGCATTATTTTGTGCATTAGATAGGACTGAATTTAATAGAACTTGTGCTTGCAATAATGCTTATGAGATTTGGAATTTACTTGAAGTAACTCATGAAGGTACCTCGCAGGTGAAGGACTCGAAGCTGTTTCAACTGGAATCGGAATTTGAAAAGTTTAGGATGGAAGTGGATGAGGACGTAGACTCAATGTACACAAGATTCACCCAGATAGTGAATGACTCAAAAGTACTTGGTAAAAAATTTTCAAATGGTGATTTGGTGAGAAAACTTCTTAGATCTCTACCCCCTAAATTTAATCCCAAAGTGACGGCAATTTCTGAATCTCATGATCTTAAATCTCTTAATATTGAAAGCCTGATTGGGAACTTGAAAACTCATGAAGTTGAATTGAAAATTCAACAACAAGAGTATATGGAGCCAAAGAAGAAGGAGTTGGCTCTAAGATCTAATAAAGAGGAAGGTAGTAATTCTGAGTATGAAGAGGAAGATGAGGAAAGTCTTTTCGATAGAAAATTTAAAAAATTTATGAGAAATCCGGAGAGAAGAAATACTTTTAAAAAGTATCTTAAGAAGAAGACGCTTAGAAAGAAAAAACAAAAGGATGACGATGAGGAGGAAGAAAGGCCCCCACCGGAGTGCTATCACTGCAGGAAGTTAGGACACATTCGAAGCAAGTGTCCAAAGTACTTGAAAGAACTTAAAGAAAAGAAGCACAAAGGGAAGAAGAAGGTCCTGAAAGCTGAAACATGGGATGATACTACTTCTGAGGATGCAAGCAGTACAAGCTCAAGCACGGAGGAGGAGGCCAATATGTGCCTAATGGGAAAAAGCGTCATATCTGATGACGAGTGCAGTGTCCAAAGCGACACTGAGGTAACTCCTCCAACTTATAATGAATTATTTTCTGAATTTTTAAAGACTTGCAAATGTTTTGAAAAAAGTTTAAAAGAGAATGATCTTCTTAAAACTGAAAATAAAGTTTTAGTTAAAGAAAATAAAAAATTGTTAAATGAAATTAAGACTATTGGAAAAGAAAAAGTCTCTTGCCAAGAGTGTGATCACTCTATGGGAAGAATAAAAGAGCTTGAAGAATCTCTTTCCAAATCTCATTCAAAAATAAAAATTCTCACAAAAAAGAATGAGATTTTAGAGAGAGATCTGAAAACTTCTATTTCCAAAGTCCATGAAGGAAAGAAAGCTTTTGAACGTAGATGTGTAAATATAGTTTCCGAGAATACTAAAATGAGGAACCAGATTCATGACTTAACACTAGCCATGAAAAAGTTTGGAATAGGCCAAAGATCACTAGATATGATCTTAGGTTACCAATGTCATGGATCTGGAAGATTTGGACTCGGATACACGACTAGAAACTATCGCCCGGCGATAACCACTACCGCCGGCGATAGTGATAAATCTAGAAAATCGAATTTTAAAAATTATCATAATAATAAATTAACTGATACTACATTTTCTTATAGTAAAAGTCCAGAGAAGTTATATTCTTCTCATTACGTTACATGTGCCAAATGCAATAGATTTGGTCACACCACGGACTCGTGCTGGAAGAAAGGAAAAAGTAAAATTAAGCAAATATGGATGCCTAAGGCTTCTACTTATACTATGGGTGGAACGACTTGGGTAGCCAGATCTTTACTCACATCCTCTTTCTAGGTGTGATTGGCAGGCGAAGGACAAAGAAGACGTGTGGTACTTGGACTCGGGTTGTTCAAAGCACATGACAGGTAATAAAGAGAAGTTCCTTAGCCTGGAGATGAAGAAAGGAGAAGTTATAATATTTGGAGATAATGAAAAAAAAGATCATCGGCATCGGTGTTGTGGGTAACAAAAGTTTTTCAATTTCAAATGTTTTGTTTGTAGAAGGCTTAAAACATAATTTGATTTCTATTAGCCAATTGTGTGATGAGGGTTAAAATAGTTTGTTTGAATCTTCTACAAATTTATGCAAAATTCTTGATTCAAAAACAAATGAAATAGTTTTTACCGCACCTAGATGTCATAACGTATATATGATTAAATTTCATGACTTTTCAAATTCAACTTTAAAATGTTTTTATCAAAAAATGATGAGTTAGAATTATGGCATAGGCGACAGTACTGTAAATCTGACCATTAAGAGGGATCTAACCTTACTTTTTGGAGTTCTTGAGGGTTTCCGCTGAAGAATACGATGCCAAACAGTCAAGGGTCGAAAAAAGGAGGAGATGTGTCAGCCCTCCGTTGTTTTCGAATTTTCAAACAAAAACGCTATCGCCGCGCGATATCGCTACCGCTGGCGATAGTGCATTTTTAGGCCACAACTCTCTAATATTCTGACACCTTTTCAACAACCTTGCTTCTAGTATTACTATAAATTTTTGGATGATTATCAGGATACGTTACCTATTACATGTGTGATAATTAATTTATAAGTTCTTTAAACATTTTTTTAATTTCTCTTTCTCTCGATATCTTTCTATACCTTTGATGACTAGAACTTGCATAGACTTGTTTCCGCATGCCTCTAAGTATGAGTAACATTTTATGTTTGATAATGTGCTTCCACTGACACGGGGTGATAGTTACACATACTTAAGTTTCTTATTACATGTTCTTGGTTTGTTTCAATGATTCGAATACAACGCTACAACTTTAATTTATGCTTCATTCATATTGGTTTTCAAAACTGATGGCCATTCTGAGAAAAACATTTTTTATGTTTGCATGAATTCGGAGTCCTAAGTCAAAGTTTCTAAACAAACAAAAATGAATGAACAAAAAATAAAACTGACTAGGATACTCCAATCAAGCTCTACTCACCCTCCTGATAAGTCTTAATAAGCATTATGAGGTTGAGCACCTTGAAAAGGATTGTAAAGTGTCTTGTGCAAACAAACTTGGCCAATTTTTTAAAATCTTTATGATATGAAGTTATTTATGTAAAGATATTAGCTTCATGTATTAGTATATTGCAAACCTTCATGTAACATTATTTCTTAAGGAATATGTATACTAAATCACTCTTCACATGTACACATCATTATCATTTATAAAATTTCTTCTCATGAGAATTGGACCGGACATAGTCTTTCTCTTCTATTTCATCGTTTCTAATGCTTTTGATATCTTGGTCTGACAAATTTTCAATGTTTAAATTCAACTCTTAAATTAATTTTCTACACAACAAACAATTTTTCTGATAAAAATCCAAATTTTATGGTAATACTATTCCATGGCTGTTAATGTTGTTCTCATACTCCTCATATAACCAAATTCTACTCTCATTTCTTTAAGCTTCCGCATTTTGCACCTCGCTATTTTTTTTGTTTGTCTCCACCGACTTTTGCTAATACCAAAAGGAGGAGATTAAGTACGAAATAAATTGAGTAAAACATTTAGGAGGAGATCTTTTAAATAGGGGGAGATTATAGGGGGAGAAATTATAGGGGGAGTTTATTATAACTATTTGTGCACTTTGATTCATAATGATTATTTGAATTGTTTCACATTCTACTGGTCTCACACAATTTCTTTCTCAGGGGATTTGTTATTATCAAAAGGGGGAGATTGTTGGAGCATGTGTTCCGCACTTCTTAGTTTGAGAATAACAAATCCCAGATGTATTTGATCTTGGTATGTGTTTTAAATGTGCAGGGATAACAGGTTTTTTAAGTACTAAGGAATGGCTGAGCATAGCATTGAAGAAATGGAAATTCACACTATCGCTGGCGATAACGCTACCGCGGGCGATAACATGGACAGTTACTGCTGACGTCAGCCTTGAACCACATGATGCCGCACACGATGTCACGGTTGAACGATATCGCGAGGCGATACCGATCTCGCCGAGCGATATCCCACGATCGTCACGTTCTCCACTCAGATCTGAAAGTCCGCGCGACGTGTGCCACGTGTTAAGCAACGGAGAGTTATCACTATCGCGGGGCATTAACGCTAACGCCGGTGATAGCATAAAGATATATATACGGCCAAATTTCAGGGAATTGATTGAGTGTACAGAGCTTAGTTTTCCCAGAGAATTTCCAGAGCCTTCATCTCCGTTTCTAGAAGAACACCCTTGGTCCGTTGAAAATCTCAAGAGCGAAGGAGATACGACCGTGCGTTCAAGATTGGAGATCTTCTCATCGGTCCATCATCATCTTCAGAGCTCGTGATTTTGAGGGAGTTTTTTTTTTTAAGTTTTACTATTGTACTTTCATTTTCACTTTTTATCTTTGTAATTGGGAAGGGAAAATCACCACCTTGTATGTGGTGTCTAAGTCCGTGTGTGGCTTAGGGGCAAATCACCGCCTTGTGTGTGGTGTCTAGGTCCTTGTGAGGCTTAGGAGTAAATCGCCGCCTTGTGAGCAGCGTCTAGATCATAGGTTTGATTTAGGGGGAGGCTAGTAGCCATATCTAGGGAGATATTGACTATAGCCTACCGGTCCTTGGGAGAAGGATTGGTGAAAAAGCTAAGAACTATTATCATTATAAGCCTTGATTTCAAGCTTTATTGGAATCATTTTACATACATATTTTGGAGAAATATAATCTTGTTTTTCATTTCATTGGTGTGTCTCAAACTTTACTTCAAATTTTGTATTTTACAAAAAGCTTGTTAAAATTTTAAAGAGCCCTTATTCACCCACCCCCCCCCCCTCTAAGGGCGCCACAAGATCCTACAACGACCGATGCATGGAGTCTCGTGGGTGCATAGTCGGAAGAAGCTCAGTCCGAGATACATGGGGCCTTACAGGATCCTTGAGCGGATCGGTCCCTTAGCTTACAGACTGGAGCTGCTGCTAGAGCTAGCGAGTTTGCATGACATCTTCCATGTCTCCTCCCTCTAGAGAGCTCTACTTCGGCCGAAGTAGTAGATTATGACTACAGATGGGCATATAGCTTCTGATCGATCGGTGAACCTGGATCCGATCCGGATAGATGATTCTAGGATAAGGGTCTTGTGGTGCAAGAAGGTTCTGCTAGCCAAGGTCTTGTGGAGGAATCATGGACAAGAGGAGCACACATGGGAGCCGTAGGACTTGATGAAGCAAAGGTACGCAGAACTTTTCACGTCAGGTATCCCCATTAACCTCTCGGGATGTTATATTTTATTTCTCATACTTGAAATCCCGTAGGCCTAACCTGAATTTCGAGGATGCAATTTTTTTTTCTGTATTGGGAGTTCTAGCATCCCTCAGACTTCTATACCCCTAGGATGGTTTTTTCATGATTAGGTCATGACAAAACCCTTGGAAGCACAAAAGGGTTTGGGTGAACATGGGAATTAGGGTGTGAACCACCTTGGTCTGCAAATAGCAAAATTTCAAACACTAGCTTAGGGTTGACCCTAGGGCTTCACCATGACTTCATGACCCAAACATAGCATCTCTAACACATTAGAGGGTCCATTAGAGCCATAAAGACTCATTGGAGTCAACCAAAAAAGGCCAAGTTGACCAAGGTCAACATAAAGCCTAAGAAAGTCAACTTAGATCAATTTGGGTTAATTGACCCCCTAAGTGTCAAATGACCTCACCCTTAGTCTCTTGGCATCATGGGGGACCCAATGGCCCCAAAAGCCCCATGCCTAAGTCACCCAAGTGGCTAATTTGGACAAACTCAACCCATAGCTCAATTTGGTCAATTTGGGCTAACCTAGCGAAATCCAAGTGGGCTAAGCCCACACTAGTGTGGCCCATTGGTCTAGCAGATGGAGAGGCACCTTTGGGGCCCGCCAATTTCAGAAATTGGTGACTAGGAAAGAGAAAATGGGAGTTTCCACAATTTGGAGGAGAGAGAAAATGAGAGCTTAATGGCCATCAAAGCCATGGAGGCTCCATAACCCCCACTTTTATGGGGCTTTTACTCCTCTGAGGGAGAGGAGAAGTTTTCAGGAGGTGGCCTTCCATTGGGGTGGCTCAGCCCCCTCTATTTGGCTAAAACAGAAAAAGCTCCAATAAGGCCATTAATGGAGTTTTTCAAAATTGAGGAGTTACAAGCCTCCTCTCCTCAATCCCCTATTTAAGGACCTTCACCACATCAAGGGCAAGCATTTCCCCCGATCCTTTCTTAATTCCATTGAGGTAGGTGTAGAATTTGCAGAAGAGCTAAAGCTCGGTGGCCGAAAATTGTGAGGAGGCAAAGCACACAGATTCAGGCCGCAAACGAGGTCCTCCTCTACTTCTTCTTCATGGGTTAGATCTTAAGAATTGTTAGTGCAAAGAATCGGGCTTAATTGAGCCCGATCGGGAGGAATTTTTCCACTGGTTTTCCATGAAAATAAGGGTGTCTGGTTTACAAGAATCTGCCTTCTCCGGCAGCCAAACCACCTCCGGCTGATAACCCTCACCTAAACGAAGGTGGTGGTGGCGGTGGTTGGCTGGGGAGGTGGACGGAGGGCCGGGAATTAAGGCTGGAGTTGGCTCTAGGTCAGGCGAATCTGGGTCGTTGGCTGGAGGAAGAAGAAAGCAAGAAGCTGTTTGATCCTGCTTTAAGATCCATGCAGATCTAAATATATTAAATTTGTTTTATGTATATTTTTGTCACATAATTGTACCTATTTTTGAATTTAAATTAAAAGTACTTAGAGGCCTTTTCTGAAAAACTTGTCAACATGCAACTTGTAGCCCTATGAGTCTAGTTTAATTTAAAATTGAGGTGAACTGATTTTGAGTTACGGTCAGACCACAACACTCATTTTGGTGAGGTCTATACTTAAGGTTGATCAGAGATTGTTTGGGGTTCCCCCATCAATCATAACCTCCAAATGACTTGAAATTTGGAGCATGAGCCATTCATGTCTATATCTATAACATATCCAAAAATAAGAATTTTTTGGAAAAAATTTCTAAAGTTTTGGAAATCATTTCATTTTTTCATGTAAGGTTTAATTAAAGGGTCTAATGACCTCCAAATCCTTCCAAATTTTTGTGTGTGATCCTTGTGGTCAATATAGGACTATGTATAAAATTTTATCCCATTTAGAGATGATTTGATTTGGAATTTAGTAGACCCTAGCCTAGGCCTTAAAGGGTTATTTAGGTCAAAGTGTCCCTTGTGGGTATTGAGTGACGAAATCATCTCAACAGAAGTTGAAACTTTTTCCACTAATTTGATGTGACATTAAACACCCTCACATGGATTTTGGGGTGGAATAGGGTGGATTTTCCCTAGGACCCTAGTTCAAACCCTAAGGTTGAACTTTGGGGGTTTGTGAAAGACATAGGATGATATGTCCTTGTATTGACTTGGTGTTTATTCCATGAGATCTTAGGGTGGTGAAATGCCCTATGAAGAAATTTAGTGGTATTTGGACACATTCACCCCACTTTAATCACTAGGAAATTATTTAGTCTATACACCTTATGTAATAATTAAGGGGTCCTATGATCTTGGATCTTCATGAGATTTTGGTAGGGGTAATTTTATAGTAATATTAACCCTTGAAATTTATTATAGGATGTTTAGATAACAGTAGCTCATACTTGTAGATATAACCTTTACCTTTCCCTTTTTTATGATATTGAAGTAACTGTAGTTTAATTATCTTAGAATGATATAAACCTGACAAAGTTTATCAAATACAATTTGTATGCACTAATAAATTATTTGGAATAATTGGGCATTTCATCTTAGTATTTCATGTGTAAAGTGAACTAGTGCACTTTGTTTTGAAGAATAGATAATAAATACTATATCTTACTGGAAAATTGTGTTACTTGGCCAGAGAACTTTTTATGTCATAATAAAACTTAGAAAATTATTACAGGTTATTTAGATGAGTTTACAAAAATATTTCTTCACAAAGTGCCCTATCATGGATATATTTGAGGTATTTTTCTATATAGCTCACTAACCTTGGAATTTCATGAAACTTAGTCAGTAATGTTTTATTATCATGATAAGGCTCTGGTAATTTTTGTATAAATTTTGAACTATGCATTGTGGTCCTCCCTTCATTACCTCTAATTATTTGAATTACTTTGAATTAATTATTTAGAGGTTAATACATTTATAAAAATCTGTGAAATTTAGTATTGACTGCTATTTTGCTATCATATAGTGTTCATAATTTTTGATTGGTCATAACATAAGGAAATCTAGTACTTCATGGTCAAAATTACCCATGGCCTAATTTTTGGAAAAATTAAATAAATGCCAAATTGATTAGGAAAATTACAAGTTTATGGATTTAGGATAAATGTGTTATGAGAGACCCCCAATATTTATCTTAGGGATTTTGGATAAAGATTTGGAGTACCTCCTATCATATACATCATATAGCTTAGGTTGGTCTGCATATAGTAAAACTGAATAAATGGTAATAGCATGTGGAATGGACATAGGGTGTTGGCGTTAATTGTTTACTTATTTTGGTGAAGTGAAAATGAGTTCATCTTTAGGATCCATGATGTGGAAGTATTGGGTTGAAGAGTGTTAAATGGTGCTCGGGATCGACGAAATATCGTCCTTCCTATGGAGTGAGAGAGAGAGAGAGTCAAAATACACTAGTGTTATATTAAGTATAACTTTAAATGGGGTTGGATATGGTTATATACCAATAATAATAAGTACCTTGCGAAAGGGAGCTTTGGGCTTCATCCCATCGTGGCTCCTAGTGCCCTCGAGAGCCCTCCACAGGGAATGCCTTTGGAAGTCCAAGGTTAACGTAAGCCATACGACTAAATGAAATACAAGAGTAATTAGAAGTACTCTAGGATTATACTTACACTCACACTCACACTCCCCGGTATTGTGGGAGTTAGGTTGGTTCTCGCGAGCGGTAGGCTCGGTGGTTTTGGTGATGGGCAGGTTAGCCCGGTGAGCCGATGGCTCGGAAGATATTTATTACGGACCGGTTAGTCCGAGGAGCTTTGGCTCGGGGGGGGGGGGGGGAATACATTAATGTTGCATTTACATAAAATAAAAGGTAGTGGGTCTTCGATATTGGAGATTCGTCGCACCGATACCAATACATTGACTCGGCAAGTGTGGTTTAGCACTTAGCCAAATAAAGTCCGGTGCGCCAGCCGGCAAGAGTATGCAGGAGCTCCTCTTAGTGCACTTGCGTTGAGGCGAATGATAGGTCTGACTGGTAGTGTTGATACCATTTTAGAGGTGGGCGAGGCCCAACCCATCGTTTATGTTTGCCACTACAGAGGTATCCTGGGATGTTAGGCTCTAGAAAGGGGAAACTAAAGGTTTGTGTGCACAGAGACGGGTGGGTGTGTTGCACTTGCTTGTCTTATCATAACATACTTCCATGACATTGCATAATCATTGCATATAACCCTTGACACCTATTATATAAATTGGTATGAGACACTTTATACAATAGGTCTTGCAAAACGACCCCTTGATCTATAGGTTTGTATTAGCATTCCTATAGGTCATGTTTACTTACTTAGTTTACCTTCTTGTACTTTACTTGCTCACCTTGTTCATATGTATACTCATATTGCTTAGCTACTATTTGCTTACTTGTACTTGCTGTGATTTTATGTAACACCCCTATCCGTCATATAGCATATAGCAGTAGGTCCGGCCGGGGCCCGACACCATATACTACGGACAGGCCGGTTGGTTACGCGTTGAAACCATTCAACCAATCACCACGTCCTACACAACACCTAGCGGAAGCAATTTTTATACAGTTGCAAAGAGAACAAGAACCCTGCTACAAAGCATGAATGTCCACTACAAACTCAGGAATGTAATCATACACAAAAGAGAACAGGCCTTAAGGCCTTACATTGTTCACTTAACAGAAATAGTGTTTTCCAAACTTCGGCACGCAGGCCGGCCATACATGAAAACGGGAAAGAAACATAAGCAATTAGGCCTTCGAGGGTCGGCACAGCAACAAGGTCTTTAGCCCGCTATTTCCCGCTCTGCTCTGCAGCACCTGCAAGCCACAAACCACCGCCCGGTGGCAAACAATAGCAACGGTCAGCAATGCTGACCAAATTATAACGATCCCGCCCCCACATTCGGGGAGGCAATGCTCTTTCCCTGCACTTTATTAGCATAGGAAATTATATAAAGTACTTGCACTTCACCACAGGCATGGGCTCGCACGGCCACACACCCTGTGCACTCAGGGCACATTCTCGGCGAACCGGCCAACGTCACGTCAATTCAAGCCATAGACGTTCCCAATCCTCCACCGCCTCTTGGACGGTCATCCATATGAGCATTTTGCCTTCCTGGCCTTGGTCACGGCAATTTAAGCCATAGACCGCCGAAGACCCTCATCCATGCCAACGGTCCTACCAAACGACATAGACCGGGTACGGTTCCGCCTGACCCGTGCTCACACCGCAACGGCAATTTAAGCCATATGCGCAGGTCAAGACTCACCGAGTCCCGTTCCCACCACAATAATCACATAACCCGGTTATGTTCACGTTGGCTCCCCGACCACCGTGTTGGCAAAACACGCTTTTGCCCAGTTTTCCGGGTGCACCTTGGAGTTAATCTCCAAGGCTCCCTGATGCAATCTACCACGTAGAAAACCCGAAAACACCCAAACATCCGGATTCTTGCCCGGTTCAAATGCAATGCAACATCACCGATCCGTCTCTACTTGTCCGGATAGGCTTCACACACAATGCCTACGTCCGTTTTCGCATACGGACTCTACACAAGGGGGACTTCACATATCTACCCCAAGGAACGCTCCAACTCTTCGCTTACTCGCGAGAGAGGGCTTCCTATGCAAAGGAAAAGAGGGCTTCACATGCACAAGGATGAGAAATCATTACCCTTGCGTTCTTCCGCGGCACCATCAAAAACTATACGGTTGGAAAGCACCGCAACGGCGTCGCCTCCGCGGATCTGGACTCGGATCGCGATTCGGAGCTCCGAAGCTCTTCCGGCGGCCGGATCTTGGACTCCTCCTTCCTCCTTGCTCTCCCTTCTCTCTAACTTTTAAAGAGAGATTGGCCAATGGAAAATGGGTTTCTAAACCCTATTTCCCGACTATAACCACCCAGGAGCAGCCCCCCACCGTCGGATCCAAAGCCAAGGAAACGAACGGTCCGGATTAAATCCAAAATCATAAAATCTAGGCCGAACGCGGGTTGGCACACGGCCGTGTGCCTGGCCGTGTAGCTCATTTGCCGTCTCGACCAAAATTGAAAACCAGCACACGGCCTTTGACACGGCCTCCGACACGCCCGTGTCACCTGCGACACGCCCGTGACGGGACCCGTGTCACGCCCCCCGTGTGCAATCGGCCAACAATTTGCAGTCAGAGGGGTACACGGCTTGGTGACACGGCATCAGACACGCCCGTGTCAAGCTAGACACGCCTGTGTTCGTGCCCGTGTCATTACCCGTGTACCCAACCACACAGCACAGGTGTGACACGGCCTGGGACACGCCCGTGTCCTAGGCCGTGTTCCACCACACGACCATCGTCGACCTGCACTGGTCGACGACATGGCCAGCTCGACGGCCCGAGCTCGACACGCCCGACACGGCCTCCGACACGCCCGTGTCGGGGCCCGTGTCACCTGCACCAAAAATCTATCTTGGCCAAATTCGATCCCCGTCACTCCTACAACATTTTGGGGTGTTACAATTCTACCCCCTTAAAGAATTTCGTCCACGAAATTAATAAAGGACAAACAGGACTTAGCGTAAATCAGTACCTGAGCGGAACAATTCCGGGTACTCCTCCAGCATAGTCTGCTCCCGTTCCCAAGAGAGCTCCTCACGCCCGCAATTATCCCACCGGACCTTAACCATCCGGATCTCCTTATTACGAAGCCTCTTGACCTCAACATCTTCAATGCAAATGGGATTGACCCTAGTTGTCAACCCTTCGTCCACCGACACTTGATCAGCCGCGATCACCTGCGAAGGCTCTTGCACCGCCTTCCGCAACACAGAAATGTGGAACACATCATGTAATCCACTTAATTCCTTCGATAGGCTCAAACGGTATGCCGCTTCGCCGACTCGCTCCAGAACCTCAAAAGGTCCAAGGTATCTTGGGCTCAGCTTCTTCAAGCGTCTCACCCGCGAAACCCCCTTGAACGGCTTCACTTTCAGATATACCCAATCGCCTACCGCGAACTCCACGTTCCGGTGCTTGGCATTGTAATACTTCATCTGCCGGTCCTGAGCGATCAACAAGCGCTCCCGAATGATCCGCACTAATGAGGTAGCACTCTCCACCTCCTGCTTCTTGTACAACCTTGCCTCACCCATTTCAAGCCACGATAACGGCGTGCGACACTTCCTACCATACAGGGCCTCGAAGGGCGCCATTTGTATACTTGCTTGGTAGCTGTTGTTGTACGCGAACTCCACCAAATACATGTGGTCTTCCCAATGCTTACCGAAATCCAGAACACACATGCGTAGCATGTCCTCCATCGTTCTATTGACCCTCTCGGTCTGCCCATCCGTATGCGGATGGAAAGCTGTGCTGAACTTTAACTTTGTTCCCAGCATTTGCTGCACTAACCTCCAATCATTTGACGTGAACCGCCCATCGCGATCACTCACAATGCTACGGGGCACACCATGCAGCCTAACAATATTGTCCACGTATAGCTTCGCCAACTTCTCCACCGAGTCATCCTTCCTATGCGGAATGAAATGCGACACCTTGGTTAGCCGATCTACGATCACCCAGATGGCGTCGTTCCCCTTCTGCGACCTTGGCAACCCGTGCACAAAGTCCATAGATATATCGTCGAATTTCCACTCCGGTATAGGCAAGGAATTCAGAAATCCTCCCGGCTTTTGGCATTCCGCCTTCACCAAGGCGCACGTTTGGCATTTAGCCACGTATAACGCCACATCTTTCTTGAGCCCCGGCCACCAAAACAACTTTTTGAGATCACGATACATCTTCGTGCTCCGTGGGTGGATTGAGTACTTGGTATGATGAGCCTCGTACATCAACTCCGCCTGGAGGTTACCCCCACTCGGGACGCACAACCGATGATCCTTCCTTAATAAACCATCTTCCACCGAGAACTGGGAATTTGACCCATCCAGAGCGGCCTCCATAAGCTCTTTCATGGAGTCATCAAACTCCAATGCCTGCCGAACCCGGTCAGCCAGGTCATACTGCACCTCAGTCCAGTTTAACATTGCTTTGGTGCTCGTCTGCTTGTCAACGCAACAGATCTCAAGCTCCTCCAACTCCCGTACTAGCCGCTCATCATGCACCGACAACCAGTTGGCTTGGGCGGGAGCCCTACGGCTCAGCGCATCCGCAACTGCGTTGCCCTTCCCGGGTATATAATGTATTTTGAAGGTGTAGTCCCCTAGAAACTCCATCCACCTCCTCTGCCTCATATTAAGATCCTTTTGATCCAACAAGTATTTTAGGCTCTTGTGATCGGTGTATATATCGACCCTTACGCCGTAAAGGTAGTGTCTCCACAACTTGAGTGCAAATATCACGGCCGCCAACTCCAAGTCGTACACCGGATAATTTCTTTCATGCACCTTCAACTGATGCGATCCATACACTATCACGCTCCCATGCTGCAACAACACGCAGCCCAAGCCACTACCCGATGCGTCTCTATACACCTCAAAGCCCTCGGTCCCACTCGGCGAACTAAGCACTGGCGCCGTGGTCAACCGCCTTTTCAGCTCCTCAAAAGCTTGCACGCACTCTTGCGTCCACAAGAATCTTTGATCCTTCATTGTCAACTTCGTGAGAGGTAAAGCTATCCACGAGAAGTTCTCTACGAAGCGCCTGTAATATCTGGCATGCCCGAGAAAACTACGGACTTCCGCGACACAAGACAACGCAGGCCACTCCCGTATTGCAACAATCTTCGTCGGATCCACCTCTATACCTTCCCCACTCACTATAAGACCAAGGAACGCTACTGAGGGTAGCCAGAACTCGCACTTGGAGAACTTTGCGTAAAGCTCATTCCTTCTCAGAGTCTCCAATACCAGGTGCAAGTGCTTGAAGTGGTCTTCTTCGCACTGCGAGTACACCAATATATCGTCAATAAAGACGATCACAAAGCGATCCAGGAAATCTCGGAACGTCCTGTTCATCAAATCCATAAATACCGATGGCGCATTCGTCAGTCCAAACGGCATGACCGTGAACTCAAAATGCCCATACCTCGTACTGAACGCCGTCTTCGGGATATCACACTCCCTGATCCTCAGCTGATAGTACCCCGACTTCAAGTCCAACTTGGAGTATACCGACGATCCGACTAACTGATCAAATAGATCATCAATCCTCGGGATCGGGTACTTATTCTTTTCCGTCAACTTGTTCAACTCTCTGTAGTCGATACACGGCCGCATACTACCATCCTTCTTCTTAACGAAGAGGACCGGTGCGCTCCAAGGCGACGAGCTTGGACGCACATACCCTTACTCCATCAGCTCCTCTAGCTGAACTTTTAACTCTGCCATCTCCTTAGGCGCCAACCTATACGGAGCACGTGACACCGGTTTGGCACCCGGCACGAGCTCGATGGTGAAATCAATCTCCCGCTGCGGTGGGGCTCCGGGAAGACTATCCGGGAACACATCGGGGTATTCGCAAACCACGGGAATGCTATCCAACGTGGACTTTGGCTCTACAGCCCCCACTATTATGAAGAACAGCTCTGCACCAGCACGAACCGCCTTCACCACCTGAAGAGCAGACATCAGTGTCTTGCTCGACCCCTTTAGCCCCTCGAATGTAGTCTCCCTCCCTACACCCAGCTTGACCTCCTTTCGGTCACAGTCAATCGAAGCTTTCTGCTCTAACAGCCAATCCATTCCAAAGATCACGTCGAACTCTACTAGCGGCAGCAATGACGCTAGCAAGTCGAACTCTTGGCTCCCAATGTGAACCTTTACGGCGCACACCCTGTCCGCACGCATCGAGCACCCATTCGGTAGCAGCACATCCAACTTGTCCTTCGCCATCGAAGAAGAGACTCCGATGCGCGATATAAAGCTTTCGGCAAGAAGGAGTGTGAAGCTCCCGTATCGAACAGTGCCCGTGTCGGACTATCACTAATCACAACAAAGCCTATACAAAAAATATTAGGCTAACAAGCAATAGATAACGGTATTAAAGCTAACTTGCTATAAATTAACTCATACCTGTCACCACATCCGCTTGCTTGATGGCCTCCTGCTGGCCCAAGTTATCGACTCTAGGCTGAGTCGGAGCATAGTAGGACGCGGTCGACTCCACCGCTTTGCCCTTCTCCTCGTAAGTAGCTCCTTGTTTCCTTTTGGACTTTGAGCGTCCACTCCAGCAATCACGGGCAAAGTGCCCTGTCTTTCCAAACGTGAAACAAGCGCCCGGGGTTCGATTGGTAGTTGCCCCCGAGGCACCTGAAGAAGCTGGACCCGACGTCTTAGCTTTCTTATAGAATCTGCGGTAGCCCGACTTCGACGTAGTCGGTGCCTTGAACTCCGCTTTCTTACTACCGGATTCCTTCTTCGCTTGGACATTCTTCATGTCCTTCTCCAAGGACCGGGCCGAACTGAGCAGGGTCATGAAACCCTGCGCCTTGGGCCCCGACAGTAGCAACCTTAAATCATCTCTTAGCCCTTCATAGAAGCGGCTCGTCTTGCGCTCTTCGTCTGCGAAGGTAGCGTCGGCATATCTCCCCAGCCGAGTAAACTCGTGGAGGTACTCATCAACGGTGCAATCCCCTTGCACCAACTTCTGAAATTCGCTTTCTAGCGCAATTCTCTGCGCCGAGGGGAGGTATCGAGCCATGAATAGTCTCGCATACTCCTCCATCGAAACTTCGGCCAACGGCCTTCCCCGCAACTGATGTAGCTCTAGGCCTTCCCACCATAACCTTGCATCCCCATCAAAAAGGAACGTCGCTATAGTGGTCTTCTGCCACTCTTCCGTTTCCGTCGCAGTCATCACCCTGTTGACCCTTGAGAGACAATCCTCTGCTTGGGTCGGGGTTTCTGCCCCCGTTAATACCGGTGGATGAAAGCCCATCACGTGCTTCAGTTGTCTTTCAGTTGCTCTCCTAGGCAACTCTGGCTCCAAAACTACTTGCTCAACCCTCCTTTGCTCTGCCGTCTGAAGCGGTACTTGCTCCACAGCAGGAGCAGGCTGCTGCACCTGCCTTGCAGGCTGCGCATTGATCATTGCCATGACCGCTTCTGCCACCAACCTAATGGTCTCGGTAGACGGAGGTGATGCAGGCGCATCGCTTGGCGCACTGCTCGCCTCAGAACCTGGCCGTTCAGACGGCCCAGCACCACTTCTGGTCACCTATAATCGTGCAAAACACCAATAAGCGACCCAAAAATTACTGCAAACAGCAATTATAGGAACACGCAGGTTCCTCAAACATGTATATTTTCATTCCTAAGTGGACATTCATGAGTTCTTTTCATGTTATAACGATGACGCACACATGTGCTCACCACCCCTTAAAGTGAATTCGTCCACGAATTCATTTAAGCTTGACCGAAACCAGAACTCTGATACCAATTTGTAACACCCCTATCCGTCACATAGCGTATAGCAGTAGGTCCGGCCGGGGCCCGACGCCATATACTACGGACAGACCGGTTGGTTAACCGTTGAAACCATTCAATTAATCACCACGTCCTACACAACACCTAGCGGAAGCAATTTTTATACAGTTGCAAAGAGAATAAGAACCCTGCTACAAAGCATGAATGTCCACTACAAACTTAGGAATGTAATCATACACAAAAGAGAACTGGCCTTAAGGCCTTACATTGTTCACTTAACAAAAATAGTGTTTTCCAAACTTCGGCACGCAGGCCGGCCATACATGAAAACGGGAAAGAAACATAAGCAATTAGGCCTTCGAGGGCCGGCACAGCAACAAGGGCTTTAGCCCGCTATTTCTCGCTCTGCTCCGCAGCACCTGCAAGCCATAAACCACCGCCCGGTGGCAAACAATAGCAACGGTCAGCAATGCTGACCAAATTATAACGTTGTCGCCCCCACATTGGGGCGGCAATGCTCTTTCCCTGCACTTTATTAGCATAGGAAATTATATAAAGTACTTGCACTTCACCATAGGCGTGGGCTCGCACGGCCACACACCCCGTGCACTCAGGGCACATTCTCGGCGAACCGGCCAACGTCGCGTCAATTCAAGCCATAGACGTTCCCAATCCTCCACCGCCTCTTGGACGGTCATCCATATGAGCATTTTGCCTTCCTGGCCTTGGTCACGACAATTTAAGCCATAGACCGCCGAAGACCCTCATCCATGCCAACAGTCCTACCGAATGACATAGACCGGGTACGGTTCCGCCTGACCCGTGCTCACACCGCAATGGCAATTTAAGCCATATGCGCAGGTCAAGACTCACCGAGTCCCGTTCCCACCACAATAATCACATAACCCGGTTATGTTCACGTTGGCTCCCCGGCCACCGTGTTGGCAAAACACGCTTTTGCCCAGTTTTCCGGCTGCACCTTGGAGTTAATCTCCAAGGCTCCCTGATGCAATCTACCACGTAGAAAACCCGAAAACACCCAAACATCCGGATTCTTGCCCGGTTCAAATGCATTGTAACATCACCGATTCAGCTCTACTTGTCCGGATAGGCTTCACACACAATGCCTACGTCCGTTTTCGCATACGGACTCTACACAAGGGGGACTTCACATATCTACCCCAAGGAACGCTCCAACTCTTCGCTCACTCGCGAGAGAGGGCTTCCTATGCAAAGGAAAAAGGGCTTCACATGCCCAAGGATGAGAAATCGTTACCCTTGCGTTCTTCCGCGGCGCCATCGAAAACTATATGGTTGGAAAGCACCGCAACGGCGTCGCCTCCGCGGATCTGGACTCGGATCGCGATTCGGAGCTCCGAAGCTCTTCTGGCGGCCGGATCTTGGACTCCTCCTTCCTCCTTGCTCTCCCTTCTCTCTAACTTTTAGAGAGATTGGCCAATGGAAAATGGGTTTCTAAACCCTATTTCCCGACTATAACCACCCAGAAGCAGCCCCCCACCGTTGGATCCAAAGCCAAGGAAACGAACGGTCCGGATTAAATCCAAAATCATAAAATCTGTGCGAACACGGGTTGGCACACGGCCGTGTGCCTGGCCGTATAGCTCATTCGCCGTCTCGACCAAAATTGAAAACCAGCACACGGCCTTTGACACGGCCTCCGGCACGCCCGTGTCACCTGCGACACGCCCGTGTCGGGACCCGTGTCACGCCCCCCGTGTGCAATCGGCCAACAATTTGCAGTCAGAGGGGTACACGGCTTGGTGACACGGCATCAGACATGCCCGTGTCAAGCTAGACACGCCCGTGTTCGTGCCCGTGTCATTACCCGTGTACCCAACCGCATAGCACAGGTGTGACACGGCCTGGGACACGCCCGTGTCCTAGGCCGTGTTCCACCATGAAAGTGAAGGGATAGATACTACTCTAGAGGGGGGGTGAATAGAGTTATCAAATTTTGCACAGACAAAACTTAATAGTCTACCCAACTCCCTTGGAGTGAAGTGCGGAATGAAAAGATTATAGATATAAAGTTAACCCTATAGCCTAACACAAGTGATATGCACAAACTCAAGCTAACTGTAATTACAGTTAAGGCTTGGAAAACCTAATCAGCAACTAGCAACCTAGTTATATCTAATCACAGCCACAATACAGGAATTAAACAATGGAATCCAGATGACACAAGGAAATTTATAGTGGTTCCCCAAACAACTTGGGTACGTCCACTCTTCTACCCACACGGTAGGAATCCACTCAGGTTTTTGATCAGGTGCCCTGCCACCAACAGGATCTGCTTCAGGTAGATCCAGAAACCCTTTAGACTTTTGATCAGGTGTCTAAAAACCAAGCACAGGTTTTTGATCAGGTGCCCTGCCACCAAGGGATACTTTTGAAGGGAGTAATAACCCTGTACAGGAGGGGGAAGAAAGTTAAGATGTCTTCTCTATTTTACAAAGATTAGAGAAGCACAAAAACTTGCACTGAGCTAGAATGCTCTAAAGAATCAAGGCTCCCCTGGCTCAAAGATGTCCAGGTGAAGTCTTGCTTCAGTGCAGAAAACTCTTCAGAAAGTTCTGAAGGAAAAGCTACAGGAAGAAAGTAAATAATAAAATCAAAGATCTTCAAGCAGCTATCTTCTTCTTCTTCTTCTTCAAAGGAACTCTGAGTTTGAACTTCCTGAAAGCAGGAGAACTCAGGTGAAGAAGAGATGAAGATCTTAACACTTCTCAGTTAGATGGAAATTGCTGAGAGCAGAAAGCTTTTTCTTGATGAAGGCTTGAAAGCTTGAATGAACAACTGGTTAGCTATTAGCTAGCTTGAATCCTTCTTCAAAGGGTCCTTTATATAACATCAGCAAGCAACGGCTCTCTTCCATTTGAATTATTTGTCTTCTTCTGAGCCTTGAGACCTGGGCTGTAAATATCAAGAAGACAAAACCATCTCTGCAGCAAAACATTCTATAAAAGGAGTAAACCTCTTTCTAAGAAGCTGCAGGCTCAAATCAAATAACAGAAGGACTAAATAAAGTCACATCAGAAATAATCTCTTTATAGCAAAAAGAAGACTTTTCAGTCTAACGGCTATAAAGGGCTGACAACAGATAAAGTAATTTATAATGACAGCTAATAAGACAAACAACTTTATCTTAAAAAGATTTGACTCAGGCAAAAGAGATGGAGCAAATATTGCCTGGTAATTTTATCATACAGCTTAAAACAATGTGCCAGAAAATGTATTAAATAATTAAATATAATAAATAAATACAAAATATAAAGGCAGACAGAAAGCGTCGAACGACCCTCGAAGATCGTCGAACGACGCACGGAGATCGTCGAACTATCGGGCAGATAGTCGAACGATCCAGATAGTCGACCTATCGAAGAAGATAGTCGAACTACCCCGGCAGATAGTCGAACTATCAGAGCAGATAGTCAAACTATCAGATAGTCGATCTATCTTGGACAGATAGTCGAACTATCAAGCGCACAGAGATAGTCGACCTATCAAGCAGATAGTCGACCTACCTCAGAAAACAGATAGTCGATCTATCAACAGATAGTCGAACTATCAAAACAAACCAGATAGTCGAACTATCAGCAGATAGTCGAACTATCAGATAGTCGAGCTATCAGGACAGATAGTCGAACTATCAAAGACAACAGATAGTCGAACTATCAAGACGAAACAGATAGTCGATCTATCAACAGATAGTCGAACTATCAAAGCGGAACAGATAGTCGACCTATCAACAGATAGTCGAACTATCAGATAGTCGATCTATCAGAACAGATAGTCGAACTACCTCGCCAAGCAGATAGTCGAACTATCAACAGATAGTAGAACTATCAACGCAAAACAGATAGTCGACCTATTAACAGATAGTCGAACTATCAGATAGTCGATCTATCAGAACAGATAGTCGAACTATCAACGCAGACAAAGCGTCGACCAACTGATAGACGATCGTCGATCAGCCGATAGACGATAGTCGAGCGGCGTTCGACGATAGTCGAACGAAAAACTACTTAACCAAATTCTCAATCTGGAAAAGTGAGGACTCTACGGCTAGACTTCTAACCATTGACCATAGATATTTCTTGGGTCAAGGGACTAACAAAGGCAAGACTAAACTCAAATCAAACTAGGGTACCAACAATCTCCCCCTAATTGAGTTAAGTCTCTCAACATCTAAAACATAAAGCTAGCTAAAGTGCAATAAAATAATACAGTAAATAGTTAACAATTAACTAGCAGATTATCAAACAGATAAACAAATATAGCACAGCAGTTAATCAAACTATGGATCAACAGAGTCAGGCTTAGATACAGAAGAGCTAGAAACAAAAGAGATTTTCCTTAAAGGATCATCAGATTCTTTCTTTGACAACTTCAGGTCCTGCGCACCAATAATCTTCAATTCTGCAGCTCTTGGGACTACTGCTTCAGGATGCTTTTCCATATATTTTGATGGATCAAAAATCTCAGGATTAACCTGGAACTTTTCAAAATCTTTCTTTCTGTAAGCAGACATGGTAGTTAGACCAGTCGTATCTTTTCCTTCTGCTCTAGCTTTTCTTATTTGAGCTGCTCCAACTAGTTCTTGAAAGCGAGCCATCCTAAAGTTAGGATCAAGCTCAGGATTTTCATAAACAGGCTCAGGAGGAGCAACATCAGCTACTTTATCTTGAATAACTAGATAAGACATTTGGAAGCAAACTTAGCAAAAGGTTCTTGCTAGAAATTTTAAAACAAAGTAAACTTTTTACCTTTTGAAACAGTTTTCTCAGACTGAACTGGTGCAGCAGTTGAAACCTTTCTCTTAGGAGAGGGAGGAGGTGAAAAAGTTGGCTTTAGATGCACACCCTCCTTAACTTGTTCTTTCATTTCTGCTTCATGCATTTGACTGCCAGAATGAGACTTTCCATAAGAGCTGTGAGAGCTTTTCCTTGATTGATGCTGAAAAGAGGCAGATCTTGCAGAAGAGGCAGCAGGATTGGCAGAAAGATTACCAGACGCTCCTGCACCTAGAGGAGGAGGAGGAGGACCTCTGGGAGTCCATCTTGAGACAGGACTATCATATCTCTTAGTTCTTTTCCTTTCTTTCTGCTGATTCTTTGAAAACCACATCCAGTGCTGAAATTCCTTTGACTTAGGGTCAATGCCCTTCAAAATATAATAAGGAGTATCATTATCTTTACTGGGAGGAGGAGGAGCAATTGCTTTCCTTTTCTTTGAAGCAGCTTTCTTTTTCCTTGACTTCTCAGATACATCAGAATCCTCTTCATCATCAGAATGAGATGAGGGAGGATTTTCATAAGGATCATAGGCTTCTGAAACAGCCTTTTCTTTAAGCTTCAGATCTGATTTCTCTCTTTCCTCTTCAATGGCATCTAGAGCCAGAAGGGAATCTAAGTCCAACCCTGGTGAGTCATCCCAGATGGTTGACTTTTCAATTTGCAGTTCCTTTTCTTTCTCTTTCAACAAAGACTGTACTCTTAAATCCCAGGCAGCTCTTGCTTGAACTTCTTCCACACTCAGAACAG
Organism: Platanthera zijinensis; assembly: GCA_039513925.1. Classification (NCBI taxonomy): domain Eukaryota; kingdom Viridiplantae; phylum Streptophyta; class Magnoliopsida; order Asparagales; family Orchidaceae; genus Platanthera; species Platanthera zijinensis. The sequence goes on along the minus strand of CM077085.1, from coordinate 196,669,036 downwards.
GAGTGTCATCTTTGACTTCATCTTGATTCTCAGATTCATCTTCTCTATTATCTAAAAAAGATTCCAATTCAGGATCTACTTGGATATCAGGAACACTTGGGGCAGCCTCTGAGACAATTACTATTATCTGAGCAGATAAATCTTCTCTAATAACATCTGTAGAATTATGAATACAGATCTGCTAAATAAACAGAAATCATTCCTTCCAGGAATTCACAAACTATCAAATTAATTGACTCATCAACAAAACGGATGAATGAGTTACCTTCATACTTGACCATCTCCCATGATTCATCTAGATATGAAGTTATAATTCCTTCTAGGAATCTAGCAACCACAGGAGTGGTGAGATCTTCTAGGCAGACTTTTACTGCAATTTCAGATAACATGATTCCATCAGCTATTTCCTTATCAGATAACACTGGAGCTATTTCTTTCTCAGCTGGAGCAGACTCTTCCAGGGCTGTCATGACTGTATCTGTTATAGCTGGAAGGGAGGCAGGAGGTTCTGAGGCATCTTCATAGAACATCTCCCCCTGCCTGATTTCAGTGGAGACTGAAACCAGGCCCCTTGAGGAAGATGGCTCAGCAGATTTTGAGAGAGATTTGATGGAGGCAGTTAAGATATCAATGGAGGATGCAAGGGGAGCGATTGCCTCTTCAATCATAGTCTTGATTGACAGGGTAATCAACTCCACAATGCGGGAGATGAGTTCAGGAGTAATCTCAAAAGATGATGGATGTGAAGTGGATGGAGCTGCAGCAGATATGGTAGTAGTGCTGGGATGAAGAATGTGGACAGGGGATGGAACAGGAGATGGAGCTGGAGAGTTAATTGGAGAATTAACTGGGGAATGAACGGGAGACAGAGGAGGAGTAGGAATCCTCTCAGATCCTAACAAATCAAAGCTAAGAGCAGATATCCTAGCCAGATGAGCAGGTAGAGGAGATGCTGGAGGGGAAAGAGGAACAACCGTGGTTGTTTCTGGAGCAGAAGAGGAAGAAGGTCGTACTTCAGCTGAAGTTGATGGAACTTCAACTAAAGCAGACAGCAAAGCAGAAGAGGAGGAGGGAAGAGCTGAGCCAGCTTCGACAAGGTGAGGAGTGACTGATTCAGTCCTGGTGTCCTCAGATGTTGCTGGAGCATGTTTCACAAAAGTTCTCTTCCATTTAGAGAACAGGTTGGGATCCATCTTCTTGCTTGCGTTGATTGTTGTTGCGGTTGAACTCAGCAGCTGGGGGTACTTTTCCTTTAGGAAAATTCCAATGACCCTTCCTAGGGTGACTTCCTTCTTACCAGTCTTTTTCCTTATTAAATCAAACACAACTGCTGCCCAATCTATCCTTTTCCGATTAACAATCGCACACATTAGTGCGAATTGCTGCCTTGTTATATTATCGTGAGCAGAGTGCTTACCGAGGAGCACTTTTCCTACCAGCTCAGCAAGGAACTTGATCTTGAAAGGAAAATTTACTTTGAGCAGCTTCGTGGGAATGCCCTCAGCATGTCCCAGCTCAACTAACATTCTTCCGAATTCCTGAGCATCTTGCTCATAATCCTCTTCACCATTAACTAAACCGAAAATATCAGACAAAATGGCCGGAGTTAGGATTACCTCTTCTCCGCCGATGGTACCAGTCATCGAATCGTCTGTGGAAGATGACGTGAAAGCCCATTCCTTGATCTCTGGGATGTTTATCTTAATCCTTGAAGACATTAACCTCTCAAGTCCTTGATCCCGGCAAAGCTGAAGAACTTCTACGATCCCAGCATCGCAGCTACTGAACGCGTCGAAATCAACACTAAATCCTGCATCAAACTTCACAACTGCTAGAACTGCTGGAGAGACCGCCATGGATTGCTGGAGAAGCGCGAGAAGGACGGCGAAGACGAAGGAGACGAAGCGGCAGACAATCGCAAGCGGGAAGGCAGAATGCGAAAAGCCACGCTCCGTCGACGATAAAACAAAAGATCTTTTAACCTAGGTCGACTATCGGCTTTATATTAGACCGGAAATAGTCGATCTATTAAAAAGATACTAGACCCGATAGTCGAACGTCCGTTTGACGATCGGCTCAGAAGCAGAGTAGTCGAGCCATCGTTCGACTATTTCTGGCTTCTCAAACAACAAGCTGTCGTCGTTCAGAGATCGACGATAAGCTCAACCTGTTCGACGATCTTCGAACGCCGGTCGACGATCTTCAAACAGATAAGCTATCATTAACCAGAGGTCGACGATAGGCTTAATCCGTTCGACGATCTTCGATCATCGTTCGACGATCTTCAAGCAGATTTCAACATAGGCAGATATAGTCACACTTAGTCTCGTCCATTAATCATGCCTAGTTGAACTAAAAAGAACAGATGCTTCTGTTCATCTAAAGGCTTGGTGAATATATCACCTATCTGAAACTCAGTGGATATGAACTCAAGACAAATCTTGTTCTTTTCCACACAATCTCTCAGGAAATGGTGCCGAATCTCAATGTGCTTCGTTTTAGAGTGGTGCACTGGATTTTGTGCAATTGAGATAGCACTGGTACTATCACACATGATTTTGGTGTTCTTGTGTGAGTAACCATAATCCATAAGCTGGTTTTGAATCCACAGGATCTGTGAACAACAACTGGCAGCTGCTATATATTCAGCCTCTGCAGTTGAAATTGAGACAGAAGCCTGCTTCTTACAGAACCAAGAGACCAATCTCTCTCCCAGGAACTGGCAAGTTCCTGAGGTGCTCTTCCTGTCAACTCTGCAACCAGCATAATCAGAATCAGAATATCCAATTAATTCAAATTCTGACTCAGCTGGGTACCAAAGTCCTAGATTTGGACATCCCTTCAGGTATCTCAGGATTCTCTTTAGAAGAATCAGATGAGATTCCTTGGGGTTGACCTGGAATCTAGCACAAAGGCATGTAGCAAACATTATATCTGGCCTACTTGCAGTTAGATATAATAGGGAACCAACAATGGCCCTATAATTCTTTTGATCAACTGGCTTGCCGTGATCATCAGAATCAATAACTACATTAGTAGCCATGGGTGTAGGCATTGCTGAAGCATCAGCCATCCCAAATTTCTTTACCAATTCCTTGGCATATTTGGATTGGGAGATGAAGATACCATCAGCATCTTGCTTAACTTGGAGACCAAGAAAATAAGACAGCACACCCATACTACTCATCTCAAACTTGGAATGCATCAGGTTGGAAAACTTTTTGCACAGTTTGGGATCAGTGGAGCCAAAAATAATATCATCTACATACACCTGAACTAACAGGATTGTGTCCTTGTGATGCTTGACGAAAAGGGTTCTATCAACTACTCCCCTAGTAAAGTTGTGCTCTAATAAGAAACTAGCTAAGGTCTCATACCAGGCCCTAGGAGCTTGCTTTAGTCCATAAAGAGCTTTCTGCAACTTAAACACATGTGAGGGCTGAGTTGAAGAAACAAACCCTGGTGGTTGTTCAACAAACACCTCTTCCTTAAGCTCACCATTTAGGAATGCACTTTTGACATCCATTTGGAACACTTTAAACTTCATGAAGGCTGCATAGGCCAAGAAGATCCTTATTTCTTCTAGCCTTGCAACAGGAGCAAAGGTTTGGTCATAGTCTATACCTTCCTCCTGTCTGTAGCCCTGAGCTACAAGCCTAGCTTTATTCCTTATTATAATTCCATTTGCATCCAGCTTGTTTCTATACACCCACTTGGTGCCTATGATCAGTTGGCCTTTAGGTCTTGGAACCAAAGTCCAAACTTTACATCTCTCAAACTGATTGAGTTCCTCTTGCATTGCAATGATCCAGTGGGGATCTAGCTCTGCATCTTTAAAGGTGAGGGGCTCAACCTGTGAGAGGAAACAAGCATGCATCACATCCTGTCTTAATTGATGTCTTGTTTGCACACCAGCTGATATGTCTCCAATCACTTGAGATGTGGGGTGATCTCTAAGTGTGATAATATCAGCAGGTGGGATGTGATCTTCAGCAACAGTTGGGATTAATTCCTCAGGAGGAATTTGATCTACTGTTGGTGGTACAACAACAGCTTCAACAGCTTCAGCAATGTCTTCATCACTGTCTGATTCAGTGATCTGAAGAGTTGATAGTTGAAGAATTTCTTGAGGGGCATCATGTACCTGCAAAGAACTTGAGGAAGGAGAATTTTCCTTCTCCTTGTAAAACATCTGAGACTCATCAAAAGTCACATGCACAGATTCTTCAATTTTACAGGTAGATTTGTTATAAACTCTATAAGCTTTGCTTACTTGGGAATATCCAAGCATGATTCCCATTGAAGCTTTTGCTTCAAATTTTCTAATATATTCTTTATTATTATTATGAATATAAACAATACAGCCAAAAACTCTAAAGTAATTAATTTTTGGTTTCTTTCCTTTAAGCAACTCATAAGGAGTTTTACACTTAAGTTTGTGTATCAAACTTCTATTCAAGACATAGTTGGCTGTACTAACAGCTTCTGCCCAATAGGATAGAGGCATGTTAGCATCTGCCAACAATGTACTAGCAGCTTCAATGAGTGTTCTATTCTTCCTTTCAACTACCCCATTTTGTTGGGGAGTTCTAGGAGCTGAGATGCTATGTTTAATACCTTCTCTCTCACAGAATTCTTGCATGAGAAGAGAGTCAAACTCAGTACCATGATCACTTCTGATTAAGGCCACATGAGTAGAGTACTCAGTCTGCACACATAATAGAAAGTCTGTAAGGACTTTGAAGTTATCAGACTTAGTTCTCAAAAAGAAAACCCAACTGAACCTAGAGAAGTCATCTACAATTACTAAAGTGTAATACTTCCCTCCTAAACTCTGTACATTTATTGGGCCAAAAAGGTCCAAATGTAATAAATACAGGATTCTAGGAGAATCACTTTTATTTACAGATTTAAAAGAATTCTTGGTTTGCTTGCCTAGCTGACAAGCCTTGCATAGGCTCTCCTTCTTGTAGGGGCAAGAAGGTAAACCTCTAACAAGGTTGTGTTTAGATAACCTAGATATATTTTTAAGGTTTACATGGCTAAGCCTCTTATGCCACAAAGAATTATTATTAAGAGTTACTTCATTAAATAGGCAGATTTCAGAATGAGATGAATTGAAATCTACTAAATAAATATTTTCTATTCTAATACCTACTAAAACAACATTATTATTTAAAGTAATATTGCAAGAAGAGTTAGAAAATGAAACCTGGTAGCCAGCATCACATAGATGGCTGACTGAAATCAAATTATGCTTCAGTCCATTGACATATGCAACTCTCTTGAAAGTAACTGCTCCAATTGTGATCTTGCCATAGCCTTCTGTCTGACCACAGCTGGAGTCTCCAAAGATAACCTTTGGGCCGAGCTTTGCTTTGAATTTTGACAGAAGATCTTTATTTCCTGTCATATGCTTAGAGCATCCACTATCCAAATACCACTTATTTTGAGTGATTGGATAGGCCTTCACCTGCAAGACAATTATTTAGACAGAGTGGACCCAGGTAACCTTGGGTCCCTTGTTTTTCACATAAGAAAAACTGGAAATATATGAGAATGCAGGCTGAGGGTGATAACCTAGTGGGTGAGATCTCCTAGGTGGGATTCTCCATGCAGATGATGGGTCAACAAACCTAGGGTTTCTATTCTCATTTTGGTTTCTATGGAATTGATTATGATTTTGAAAATCATATTGAAATCGTCGATCGACGTTCGACGATGGGCGCTCAGATCGTCGAGCTTCGTTCGACCATGGAGCTTCCGATCGTCGAGCGGCGTTCGACGCTCTTTGCATTTCTTTAAAGAACTTCTTTCTCTTTTCTCTTTTAGCTTTATTTAAGGTTTTATTAACCAGATTTACTTGCTCAGTGTTCTTCTTTCCACTAGCTGAAATGAAGTTCAGTGGAGTTGAAAGATTATTTTTAAGAAGGACTGGGGGTTCACTGGGAGAAGCTCCTAAGCCTAGTTTATCATTACCTGACCTAGTGTTAGTCATGCTGGTAATTTCTAACAACTTAAGGCTTCTACCATTAAGGGATTCTTCTAATCTCTTAGACTTAGCTAACTCTATTTTAAGAAATTTAATTTCTTCACTACAAGTAGTGAGATCTTCCTTTAACCTAATGTTTTCAGTAGCTATTGATTCTGAGTCAGCTAACCTATTTCTAAGTTCTTTTATTTCCTTTTCTGAGCTAATTAAATCTAAACATAAAGATTTAAATTCTAATTTAAATTCTTCTGAAGTAAAATCATAAGAAGAAAGTACCTCATCTTCTGTAGGCATCTCTTCATCAGAATCAGAACTCTCTGCAGCAGAGTGGTTGCTGCAGGCATCTATTGCCATTAGGCAAACTTCTTTTGCCTTCTTCTCTTCCTCATCTTCACTGGAGCTTGATGAGGAGGATTCTTCATCAGAATCACTCCAGGTTTCAGCAATGAAACCTCTCTCCTTCTTCTTGTTTTTGTAGGAGGATGGCTTGGAGTGCTTCCTGTGTTGTTCTTTTTCTTTTCTCTTTTCTTTGTTCTTCTCCTCTGGACATTCTGGCAAGATATGTCCAGGCTTCCTGCAACCATAACAAATAATTTATTTAGCGGGAGAGCGATCATACCTTGGTTTGTCTTCATAGCGTGAAGACTTCTTTCTGAACTCCTTTCTCCCCATCTTGAGAAACCTTTTGGCAAACAATGCCATAAGTTCCTCATTAGATTGGCTGCCTTCAGAAACATCTGCAGCCTTAAGAGCTAGAGATTGCTCTTTTCTTGTTGGAGTGGGGGTCTTGGCTTCAGCTTCTGCTTCTCTGGTCTTCAGCACTTGCTCAAAAGACTTGAGCTTGCCGAGGAGAGCTTCAGTTGAGATCTCATTAGTACTTCTGGCTTCCTTGATGGGCCAGATTCTTAGATCCCATGTGCTAGGGAAGCACATAAGAATCTTATCATTGACCTCTGTCAATGATATGTCCTTGTCTAGGGTCCTCAGCTCATTGATGATTGAGCTGAGCATGGTGTACATAGCTTCAACTGATTCAGCATCAGTTTTCTTGAAGTTCTCATACTGTGAGATCAGGTTGGACCTTCTGTCCTTCCTTTCATCAGCTGAACCAGCTACAATCTGGTTCAGTGTGTCCCACATGGCCTTAGCTGAGGAGCAGTCAGCCACCTTTTGGAACACCTCATCAGACATTGTCTGAGCCAGTATGTTCATTGCCTTGGCATCTGCAATTTTGGCCTTCTTGTATTCATCATTGTAATCTGGAGGAGGCACTGCACTCATATCAGATGATGAGGCAGTGGCAGCAGCAGGTGCTCTTGGGGGACCTGACAAAATAGAAGCAAAAATGCTTTCATCAATAGAGTTCATATATAATTTAATCCTTGCCTTCCAGATGCCAAACTTAGCTAAGTTGCATGCTGGAGGTCTGGTGCTAGAATAATCCTTGGACTGGGCCATGATAGTGAATATCTATAAGCTCTTGGTATCTATCAGGATCTTGTGACTTAGGTGTTAGCCTATACAGTCAGTCAACCTCCCTCTGATACCAATTGAAAGTGAAGGGATAGATACTACTCTAGAGGGGGGTGAATAGAGTTATCAAATTTTGCACAGACAAAACTTAATAGTCTACCCAACTCCCTTGGAGTGAAGTGCGGAATGAAAAGATTATAGATATAAAGTTAACCCTGTAGCCTAACACAAGTGATGTGCACAAACTCAAGCTAACTGTAATTACAGTTAAGGCTTGGAAAACCTAATCAGCAACTAGCAACCTAGTTATATCTAATCACAGCCACAATACAGGAATTAAACAATGGAATCCAGACGACACAAGGAAATTTATAGTGGTTCCCCAAACAACTTGGGTACGTCCACTCTTCTACCCACACGGTAGGAATCCACTCAGGTTTTTGATCAGGTGCCCTGCCACCAACAGGATCTGCTTCAGGTAGATCCAGAAACCCTTTAGACTTTTGATCAGGTGTCTAAAAACCAAGCACAGGTTTTTGATCAGGTGCCCTGGCACCAAGGGATACTTTTGAAGGGAGTAATAACCCTGTACAGGAGGGGGAAGAAAGTTAAGATGTCTTCTCTATTTTACAAAGATTAGAGAAGCACAAAAACTTGCACTGAGCTAGAATGCTCTAAAGAATCAAGGCTCCCCCTGGCTCAAAGATGTCCAGGTGAAGTCTTGCTTCAGTGCAGAAAACTCTTCAGAAAGTTCTGAAGGAAAAGCTACAGGAAGAAAGTAAATAATAAAATCAAAGATCTTCAACCAGCTATCTTCTTCTTCTTCTTCTTCAAAGGAACTCTGAGTTTGAACTTCCTGAAAGCAGGAGAACTCAGGTGAAGAAGAGATGAAGATCTTAACACTTCTCAGTTAGATGGAAATTGCTGAGAGCAGAAAGCTTTTTCTTGATGAAGGCTTGAAAGCTTGAATGAACAACTGGTTAGCTATTAGCTAGCTTGAATCCTTCTTCAAAGGGTCCTTTATATAACATCAGCAAGCAACGGCTCTCTTCCATTTGAATTATTTGTCTTCTTCTGAGCCTTGAGACCTGGGCTGTAAATATCAAGAAGACAAAACCATCTCTGCAGCAAAACATTCTATAAAAGGAGTAAACCTCTTTCTAAGAAGCTGCAGGCTCAAATCAAATAACAGAAGGACTAAATAAAGTCACATCAGAAATAATCTCTTTATAGCAAAAAGAAGACTTTTCAGTCTAACGGCTATAAAGGGCTGACAACAGATAAAGTAATTTATAATGACAGCTAATAAGACAAACAACTTTATCTTAAAAAGATTTGACTCAGGCAAAAGAGATGGAGCAAATATTGCCTGGTAATTTTATCATACAGCTTAAAACAATGTGCCAGAAAATGTATTAAATAATTAAATATAATAAATAAATACAAAATATAAAGGCAGACAGAAAGCGTCGAACGACCCTCGAAGATCGTCGAACGACGCACGGAGATCGTCGAACTATCGGGCAGATAGTCGAACGATCCAGATAGTCGACCTATCGAAGAAGATAGTCGAACTACCCCGGCAGAAAGTCGAACTATCAGAGCAGATAGTCGAACTATCAGATAGTCGATCTATCTTGGACAGATAGTCGAACTATCAAGCGCACATAGATAGTCGACCTATCAAGCAGATAGTCGACCTACCTCAGAAAACAGATAGTCGATCTATCAACAAATAGTCGAACTATCAAAACAAACCAGATAGTCGAACTATCAGATAGTCGAGCTATCAGGACAGATAGTCGAACTATCAAAGACCACAGATAGTCGAACTATCAACAGATAGTCGAACTATCAAGACGAAACAGATAGTCGATCTATCAACAGATAGTCGAACTATCAAAGCGGAACAGATAGTCGACCTATCAACAAATAGTCGAACTATAAGATAGTCGATCTATCAGAACAGATAGTCGAACTACCTCGCCAAGCAGATAGTCGAACTATCAACAGATAGTCGAACTATCAACGCAAAACAGATAATCGACCTATCAACAGATAGTCGAACTATCAGATAGTCGATCTATCAGAACAGATAGTCGAACTATCAATGCAGACAAAGCGTCGACCAACTGATAGACGATCGTCGATCAGCCGATAGACGATAGTCGAGCGGCGTTCGACGATAGTCGAACGAAAAACTACTTAACCAAATTCTCAATCTGGAAAAGTGAGGACTCTACAGCTAGACTTCTAACCATTGACCATAGATATTTCTTGGGTCAAGGGACTAACAAAGGCAAGACTAAACTCAAATCAAACTAGGGTACCAACACACCACACGACCATCGTCGACCTGCACTGGTCGATGACACGGCCAGCTCAACGGCCCGAGCTCGACACGCCCGACACGGCCTCCGACACGCCCGTGTCGAGGCCTGTGTCACCTGCACCAAAAATCTGCCTTGGCCAAATTCGATCCCCGTCGCTCCTACAACATTTTGGGGTGTTACATTTTATGCTCATGATAGACTAGTTCCGTCGTCACCTACTTACTTTTGTTACTCTCCACCTTAAATACCTTCCCTTTCCTTCTCCCTGCTCGGTTCCTCGGAGCCATTTGGTTGGGGATGATTGGACTTAGTCTTTTAGACTAACGGTCGTTGATCAAATCTTTTTAGGGGATCGTGGAGCCGGACTTGGAGATGTAGCCCCAGAGGTCAGTGCGCTTAGAGACAAAATAATCTAGCTTGGGAGTTCAGGCAATATAGACAGTGAGTACCGATCATTAGTAGTTACTATAGATTTTCTTCCGCGTTGAGTGACTTGTAGTGAGGATCATGATGTATCTGGCGAGAGCCTTCTTATTAGTACTTTGATTTATCGTTACTGTGGACTCTCCCTTCGTGAGGATTTTATTGGAACACCCTATTACTAATTTGGGTAAGGATCACTATGTTTTTCTTAGGAAACCAGGTTGACCTAGATGTATAGTTGAAAAGGTCAACATTAGAATGTGTCTAGGGCTTAGAACGTAGGTTTAAAGCTGCCCCCAGGACCATTCCAAGATTTCAGAGATAGAGCCAAGTCTAAGACCTTTTTCGTCTAGCTCAGTTCGATGAAACGTCGAACTCCGTTCGACGCTCTCTGAGCTCAACTAAGTTAAGACGTCGAGCTCTGTTCGACGATCTTCTAGCTCAGGTCGACGATCCTTCTTCACTTATTCTCCAGGTCGCTGAGCTCAGTTCGACGATCTTCGAGCTCAGTTCGACGTTTTTTGTCTGATGATCATTTCCAGTCTCTGAGCTCAGTTTGACGATCGTAGAGCTCAGATCGACGCTTTTCCTCAGTTCGACGATCTTAAGGATTCAAATTTAGTCAGACTTTGGAATGTATTTCAAATTATCTCAGCATTTATGTCAAGAGATTTGCCAGCCGTTTTCATTTATTCTGGAGCAAGTTTCAAGGAATTATTCAGAGAATGTTTTACTGGACTTTCCTCTAGAAGACAAAATCTATTATGGAAGGCATTTAATATCTGGTTAACGGCTATCTTGGACATAGAATCTTCAGAGAATTAAGATATTCTTCTTCACCTCTATTCCATTACAATAACACACAGATACATAGACAGATACAGATAAGAAAGAAAAGAAAGAAGTGATTCATAGATTTCTCTGATCAACACAAGAAAACTCAAGTGATCCATCCTGAAGAATTAGCTGAATAATTTTGTGTACTCAAAAAGTGATCACAGCTTCATCCCAAGGACTCCAGACATCTCATCTTTAAGCCTCTGCTGAAACTATCTTATGTTGGAGATCTGAAGCTTCTGAAGACCTATCACCCTGAAGCAAAGCTTCCTCTCCTGAACCAGTCAACATCTAAGGGGGAGCTTTGATAATACAAATCCACTAGTGCTTCTCTCTTTGATTGAGACAGAGAAGATAACTTCACCCTTTTTCTTTTCCTTTTCTTTTCACTTTGTAAAAGGGTTTTCAAAACTTCCTTCAAAAGTCTTGATTCTGATTCTGAGAACCTTGTCAAAACTCAGTGATGGCAAGACACCTGATCAAAAAATCTAGTTTGGTTTTTGAGCACCTTATCAAAAGCTCATTGGTGCCCAGGACACCTGATCAACTCATCCTGCAGTGGATTCCTACCAAGGGTGGTAGAAGAGTGGATGTACCCAGGTTTTTGGGGAACCACTATAGCTCCTTGTGTTTTATGGTTTGCTTGTGTGTTTTCTTTGCTGTGTGTTGTGCTCTTCCTTTTTACTATCTTTTTAATTCTATAGCTAGGCACCCTACACATATATATAAATCAAACCCTAAAAGCTTTGCTAAGTTGGAAATTGTGAATTTACTTTAATTAAACTCTATTCACCCCCCTCTAGAGTTGAGATAGATCTTACCCTCACTTTTAATTGGTATCAGAGGGAGGTTGGTTGTTCATACAGGCTAACACCTGAACCAAAAGATCCTTGATAAGATCAATCCTTTAAGAGGGTTATTTTCATTATATTTAATTTTGTATAAAGACATGACACAGAACAAAGATTATGCAAGCACCAGGCCTCCAGTGTGCAATCTATCCAAGTTTGCACTTTGGAAAAAAAGGATTAGACTTTACATGAATTCTATTGATGAAGATATATTTAATTCTGTTTTGATAGTATGCCCAAGTCCACCAGCAAGCTCAATTACAAATGTTGTTCCACCTCCTTCAGGAACAGATGCTGAAATAAAGATATGGAAGACTGCAGATGCCAAGGCCATGAACATCTTAGCTCAGACAATGTCTGATGAGATATTTCAGAAGGTAGCTGACTGCAACTCAGCCAAAGGAATTTGGGACAAGCTCTCTGAAATTGTCTCAGGATCTGCTGATGAAAGGAAAGACAGGAGATCCCATCTGATAAGCCAATATGAGAACTTCAAAAAGGGAGAAGCTGAATCAGTGGCTGACATGTACAATAGACTAAGTCTGATTGTCAATGAGTTAAAGACTCTGGATAAAGAAATCTCATTGACTGAGCTGAATGACAAAATCTTAATGTGCTTCCCCAGCACTTGAGATTCAAGAATCTGGCCAATCAGAGATGCCAGAAGTCTAAATGAGATTACCACTGAAGCTCTCCTGGGCAAGCTCAAATCCTATGAGCTGCTCATTAAAAATAGAGAAGAATAACAAAAGGCTACTTCTCCAGTCACAAGGAAAGAAAAGACCATAGCCTTCAAAGCTGCAGAAGAGGATCCTGAAGATAAAGCTATAGGAAATGATGAGCTCCTAAGTCTACTGGCCTAAAGATTCTACAAGATGGCCAGAAAAGAGTTCAGAAAGAGATCATACAAGGGTCATGATAAACCAAGGTATGATAAATCAAATAACAATAAAGAAATTATATGTTTTGGTTGCAGGAAACCAGGCCATATTGTGCCTGACTGTCCAGAAAATAAGAACAAGGACAAGAAAGATAGAAGAGAAAGAAGAAAGGAAAAAGACTTCAGAAAGAACAGCTCAGACAAACCCTCCTCCAGCAAGAACAAACATACAAGGAAGGGTTTTGTTGCTGAGACATGTAGTGAAACTAAAGAGGAGTCTGAAGCTTCATCCAGTTCCAGTGATGATGAGGATGATGCTGATGAAAAGGAATTCTGCATGATGGCTATTAATGCCTCACAATCAAATTCAGAAGCAGAAGAATCAGAGTCAGACTCAGAAGTTTAACCAGATGAAGATCAGGTAATCAATTCTTTTGATTTCAACTCTGAGGATTTTAAACATGAATTTAAAGTACTATGCCTAGATTTGTTAGAATCTGAGAAGGAAATCATTTCCCTCAGAAATCAACTGTCTGAGTATAGCACCTTAAAATCAGAGAACCTCAAACTCTCTGAAGAGTTAGAATGCTATAGGGAGCAGATAGCTTTACTAAAAAGTGAACTATCCAAGGCCAAGCAATTTGAAGAATCCCTTAATGGGAGAAGTATCAAATTAATGGACATCACAAGCACAGTGAACTCAAGATTAAATAGTACACTGGGCTTGGGTGCCTCATCTAGCCAACCCATAGTATTAATAACCCCAATCAAATTTATTTCTGATAAAGGAAAGGGTGTTGTAGAGGTAGCTAGGAAAAATTCAGATCTACCTAATAAAAAGAAAGCTCAACAGAAAACGTCGAGCAGAGATCGACGATCGTCGAACAGAGGTCGACGATCTCAGGCTGAAACGTCGAACTCAGCTCAACGTTTCCTGAACTCTGAACTCCCTCATAGTCGATCTTCGAACGGAGCTCGACGATTTTACCCAAGATTGTCGAACCCAGCTCGACGATCGTCGAACGAAGTTCAGAGCTTTGAACCTTCTTTCAGAGGCAAATCTCAATTCAATCCTAGAAGTGCTTCATCCCAATGCTTTAATCCCTATACTGAATGGATAGTACCTCCTAGGAGATACCATCCTGAAGGTTATAAGGATCAACCTGGGATGTCTTTTATTTCTGAATTTAAGGGTTATCAACCTAGGCCCAATGTTAACTGGGTCAAAAACATATAAGTTGTTTATGTGCAGGTGAAGACCTATCCAACATCAAACCAGCTATGGTATCTGGATAGTGGGTGCTCAAAGCACATGACAGGGAATAAGGACAACTTCACATCCTTTAAAGCCAAGCTTGGACCCAAAGTAATTTTTGGTGATTCAAACTTTGGAACTACAAAAGGATATGGTGCAGTCCAAATTGGGACAGTCACCTTCAAGAACGTAGCCTATGTTGAAGGACTCAAGCATAACCTGATAAGCATTAGTCAGCTGTGCGATGAAGGATATCAAGTGACTTTCAACAAAGAAATATGCAAGGTCAAGTCAGAAGACAACACAATTGTGTTGACAGGTAACAGGAAAGGTAATATTTACTTAGTAGACTTTCATTCATCTAAGGTAGATATTTGCCTGTTTAATTCCATATCTAGACCTAATATTCTATGGCATAAGAGACTAGGACATGTTAACCTTAGAACCATTGCTAGGCTATCCAAGGACAACCTTGTCAGAGGACTGCCTTCTAGCCCCTACAAGAAGGAAGGACTTTGCAAGGCTTGTCAATTAGGCATGCAAACTAAAAATAGATTTAAATCAATTAACAAGAGTGATTCACCTTGGATTTTGTATCTGTTACACATGGATCTTTTTGGACCCATTGCAGTACAAATCTTAGGAGGGAAATACTACACTTTAGTGGTTGTAGATGACTTCTCAAGATTCACATGGGTATTCTTTCTGAGGAAGAAGTCTGATAACTTTAAATGTTTGACAGATTTTCTCAAATGCATTCAGACTGAGTTCAACACTCATATTGCCCTGATCAGAAGTGATCATGGGACAGAGTTTGATTCTCTTGTCATGCAAGAGTTCTGTCAAAGTGAAGGGATCAGGCATACTTTCTCAGCTCCTAGAACTCCTCAACAAAATGGGGTAGCTGAAAGGAAAAATAGAACCCTTATTGAATCTGCAACTACATTATTGACAGATGCTCACCAACCTCTATCCTTTTGGGCTGAGGCAGTGAACACCTCCAATTATGTGCTGAATAGAAGTCTAATACATAAACTGAAGGGCAAGACTCCCTATGAATTATACAAAGGGAAGAAACCTAAAGTAGACTATTTTAAGGTATTTGGTTGCACTTGTTACATTCATAATAATGACAAGAAATATCTAGCAAAATTCCAAGCAAAAGCTGATGAAGGAGTGTTTCTGGGATACTCCATGATCAGTAAAGCTTATAGGGTTTATAATAAAACTACTCAAAAAATAGAAGAATCTGTCCACATTACCTTTGATGAAGCTAACATGTCTTTCAAGGAGAAGAATACTTCTACCATAGAACATTTGTAGGTGCACTCTCTAGCTGAAGACTTGGACAGATTACAAGTTACACAAAAGGATGACAGTAGTGAAGATGAAGAAGC
Organism: Platanthera zijinensis; assembly: GCA_039513925.1. Taxonomy (NCBI): domain Eukaryota; kingdom Viridiplantae; phylum Streptophyta; class Magnoliopsida; order Asparagales; family Orchidaceae; genus Platanthera; species Platanthera zijinensis. The sequence goes on along the minus strand of CM077085.1, from coordinate 196,653,595 downwards.
TACTCACCATTAGGAAGAAAATCTTCTTGAAGAACCAGTTGTTGTTCCACAAGAGGACACAACAACACAGGTTGGTGAACCATCAACACCCCCTGTTGATCTAGTAACAACAAGAGATCATCCAATTTCTCAAGTAATTGGAGACATCTCAGCTGGTGTGCATACTAGAAATCAGGTCAACCAGAACCTGATGCATACTTGCTTCCTCTCTCAAATTGAACCTCAAACCATTCAAGATGCAGAACAAGATCCACACTGGATTATTGCAATGCAAGAGGAGTTGCATCAATTTGAAAGAAATAAAGTTTGGGAACTAGTGCCTAAGCCAAAAGATCATCCCATTATTGGAACCAAATGGGTGTTCAGAAATAAGCTGGATGATCAAGGAATCATTGTAAGGAATAAGGCAAGGCTAGTTGCTCAAGGGTACTCTCAGGAAGAAGGGATAGACTATGACCATACCTTTGCACCTATTGTAAGATTAGAAGCCATAAGAATCTTTCTGGCTTTTGCTGCTCACAAGGGATTCAAAGTCTATCAAATGGATGTCAAGAGTGCTTTTCTCAATGGGGAGATCAAAGAAGAAGTCTATGTCAGACAACCTCCAGGTTTTATCTCTTTAACCCATCCTGATTATGTTTTTAAACTACACAAAGCATTATATGGTCTCAAGCAAGCTCCTAAAGCATGGTATGAGACCCTAGCATGTTTTCTGCTTAAAATGATTTTGGTAGGGGGAGAGTAGACCAAACTCTTTTTATTAGAACCCATAAGTCCCATATCCTACTAGTACAAATCTATGTAGAAGATATTATATTTGGTTCTACTGATTCAAACTTGTGCAAAAAGTTTTCCAAGCTTATGCACTCTAAATTTGAAATGAGTAGCATGGGTGAGCTATCCTTCTTCTTAGGATTGCAAGTCAAACAACATGCTGAAGGCATATTTATTTCTCAAACCATGTATGCAAAAGAGCTGGTTAAGAAATTTGGTATGTCTGATGCATCATGTATGAAAACACCCATGCCTACCAATGCTATATTGGATGCTGATGAACATGGGAAACCAGTTGATCAGACAACATATAGAGCAATGATTGGCTCTCTATTGTACCTTACAGCCAGTAGGCCTGACATAATGTTTGCTACATGTATATGTGCTAGATTTCAAGTTAGCCCTAGAGAGTCACACTTAACCTTAGTTAAGAGGATTCTTAGGTATGTTAAAAGCTGTCCAAATCTAGGACTCTGGTATCCAAAAGACTCAGCATTTGACTTAACTGGATTCTCAGATGCTGATTATGCTGGATGCAGAATAGACAGGAAAAGCACTAGTGGAACTTGTCAGTTCCTTGGTGATAGACTTGTCTCTTGGTATTGTAAGAAACAAACATCTGTGTCAACCTCAACTGCTGAAGATGAATATATGGCTGCAGGCAGTTGTTGTTCACAAATATTATGGATACAAAACCAACTCCTAGACTATGGTTACAACTTAGAGAAGTCAAAAATATTTTGTGATAACACCAGTGCTATTTCCATTGCACAAAATCCAGTCCTCCATAGTAGGACAAAACACATAGAAATTAGACATCATTTTCTAAGGGATAATGTTGAGAAAAGTAAAATTGAACTTCAATATATCCCAACTGATTTGCAAAGGGGAGATATTTTCACCAAGCCTTTGGATGAAAAGAAACACAACTTCTTCCTCAATCAGTTAGGCATGTTAGATGGAGGAAGCCTAAAATAAATTACAAGATTTTGAAAAGCTAAAAACAGACCAAGACTAGGCTAAAAACTTATCTCTTTTTGTGTCTGTAGTATAAGTTTTGTCTCTGAACTGCGCTCGACGTTTCCCCAGAAATCGTCGAACGGAGATCGATGATTTTTCAGAAATCATCGACCGAAGATCGACGTTTCTTGAATCGTCGATCTGAGTTCAGCGCCACCGTTAGCTCCAGGCTTCCATTCTGTCTGTTTAGAGGTCGTCGAGCGGAGCTCGACGCTCGACAATATCGTCGAATGGAGTTCGAGGCTATTGGTGCCTCTTCAGATTCCTTTAGTAGCCCAAATCGTCGAGTTGAGTTCGAAGTTTCATCGAACTAAGCTCCACGATTTTCTGTTTCGCCGTCGAACCCTAATATAAAATCATTTCTCCGGCCTTCGTTCGCCTTTTACGCTTTCATACCCTCTGCAACTTTCTCTCTTTCCCTCCAAATCTCCTACACTTGGTCGTGTTTGTTTCATTGTTGCAGGTACAGATGGCTGGGTCAAGCGCTGCTATTTCAAAGATGAAATTAGATACAGGTTTTGATATTTATATGAATTCGTTCGATGGAAGTGATCAGCGATTCAAGGGCATTCTCAACCTCTTCCAAGAATAGCAGCTATCTCAGATCATGACCACCCGAATGAAGATTGCTTCAGAAGAGATAAAAGAATGGTGTTTTACCGCGACAGATGAGAATGAGAATTCTGTCATCGGCTCCATAAAAGGGACTCAGGAACCATTGTCCCCGGCCCTTCTGACTGAAGTTTTCCTCCTTAGTTCTGGAGATGACTCCATTGATTTATCTGGAGAAGAGTATGCCTCTATACTTGATAGAATGGGTCACACTGCTGTGAACCCTAACAAACTGTTTAAAAAGAATCTGTCTATCGAATACCAATTTCTGGCTGATGTGGTTGGCAAAGTGCTTCTGGCAAAGCACTCAGCCCATGACACTATATCAAGATATCAATTCTGCTTAATGGGAGCACTGGTTGATAAGAAGCATTTAGACTGGGGATCAATCTTTTTCAGCTTAATCAAGAATAAACTGAACAAAAACCATGTAAGCTTTGGGAGAATATTAGGGGTTTACCTGCACTCCAGGTTCCCTGAGCTGCTGACCTCTAGTGGGATGTTCATCAATGCATCCAAGAGGCTTACCTGTGCCCTATTCAGCAAATGGGACAGGCAAATCATCAACCCAATCAGGGCTGCTGCAGCACCACTTGCTTTAGGCACCAGGACTACACAAGTCACTCCTCCTCAGGTATCTGCCCCAGCAGAAGAATTGACTGCCTCTTCCTCTCCTCCTCCAGCTGTTTCTATCCCAGTCACCACCTCAACCTCTCCTCAAATCTTAGCTTCTTCCTCCATTACCATTTCCTCACCAATGTCACCTCCTCCAGCCACAACCTCAGAAGAATTCCATCCTCTATTCTCTTATCCAACTTTCACCTCTCCATCATTCTCACTTATAGATGACTCCTTTATGGATGATTCTCCTCCCTCTCCTTCTGAGCTTCCCTCAACATCCTCCTATCAACAACTTCTTCACGAAATCCTCTCTCAACCATCCTTCACCCCATCATATGACTCTTCCATCTCATCCATCTCCACCTCAATAACTTCTATCTCCATTATTCCTCCTTCAGAGCCATCCATCCCTACACTTTCCACCACCACATCCTCCATCCCATTAGTCCCAGTCACCCTCATTCCAGTACCTTCACCTCCTACCTCTATTCAAGCCCATCTTGAACAAGTAGATATTTCAAACCTGGCAGACAAGCTTTATGTGTTGCTAGCCCCAAGGCTAACCTCACTGCTGGAGACCTCCTTGGCTCCACTCCTGAAACTTGTTCAGGAGTTGTCTACCAAGTTGTCTTCCTTCATTTCTTCCCAGTCAACACCTTCATCTGGGTGCCTTGATTCAATTTTCTCTGAACCAAGGCAGGGGGAGATGCCTCATGAAGCAATGGGTGTGCCTGAGACTGCTGAAGGTTTCAGTTCTGCTCCTATTTTTGCAGTGGACCTTCAGAGTCTGCTCTCTACCTTTGATACTGTATATTTCAGCTCTCTGCCAGTTCAACAATCTGAAGACCTCACTAAGGCCATTGTGCCTATCAATTACTGTGATCCCAGGCTGATTGAAATATATGTAAATTCCTTCAAAGCTGTGGATGCTGATATTTTAAGTGTTGCTGCTGCTGTTACAACAAGTTTGCCTTTAGTAGATACTGAAATGGTCTCTGTGATTGAAGATACTGCTGCTGCTAAAGAACTTACTACCTACCTAGAAGAATCTGAATCTATTTCTGCTTCAATTGTTTCTACTCCTGCTGTCTCTGCTCTTGTTATTGATGCTGCTACTGCTCCAGCCCTTACCCATGATCAAATCAAGCAACAAGAAAAGTATATAAAAAGCATTGATGACTTGTATGATAGACCACAAAGTTCAGAGAGTGATCAGTTTCAAACTGAATCTGATGATTCTTCTAATACTATTGCCAAGAAAAGGAAGGCCAGAAGCAAGGCTATGATGAAGGTTCCCCCAGCTCAAGCTAAAGATTCAAATGACATTCCATACTATATTTTGCATGATTGTCAAATTACTAAACATTGGATGCAATTTTCTAAAAATCAACTAAAGGCTTTGAGAAAGAAAAGAAAGTTTGAAAAGTATGAGAAAGGTTCATCTCATTTTTAGCCTCCTCCTCCTCCTCCAGATTCAGGGACAGGTGGAGGCTCAGCTTCTCAAGCCCCAGCTTCCAAACAAAGTTCCTCCCAGTCTTATCAGAGATACCAGCCTAGGGGGCAATACCAAAGGGGTTATCAGTCAAGAAGAGGACAGTATAGAGGAAGCCAAAGAGAGCATAGATTTCAAGCTAGGGAAGGACAAAGGTTCACAGACTCTTCTCAAGGTCCTTTCCCTTACAAGCTCAGAGAAAAAGTTGAGACCAGAACTCCTACTTATTCAGAAACTATTAATAGATATGAGGCTGCAGTGCCATTTGAAGACCCAGAGAACAATCCATTATCATGGACTGCAAGGATGAAAGAATTGGCTGCACTAGATCAATTGAAGAAAGCAAGAGAGCAAGGAAAAATACCTCCAATATTACCACTCTGTCAGAACAAAGAAAAGTTGAATTTGAAAGGTATTCTTCAAGCAAATTCTTTGACCCAGTAGACTACCTGAAGTTGCATCCTGAGGCTGTGGTTCCAAGAGCTAGATCTCAAAGCTCCTTAGGAGCAGAAGATGATAGAAGGTCAAAGAAGGAAGCCCTTAATCCTAACAGAGAAATTATATTCAAGAAAGGAAAATGAGAAGAAGTAACATGTGTAAGCAGACAATATAATCTTTCTGAACTTTTGCTGAAATTCCTCTTGATTGATGCTATGATTTCTTGCTCTGTTATTTTGTTTGTTGCTCTTCTATATGTTGTTGTAATTTTTATTTCTGGAATATGTAAATAGTAATCCTAACCCAAATAGGGGGAGATTGTTAGAACACCCTATTACTAATTTGGGTAATTATCACTATGTTTTTCTTAGGAAACCAGGTTGACCTAGATGTATAGTTGAAAAGGTCAACATTAGAATGTGTCTAGTGCTTAGAACTTAGGTTTGAAGCTGCCCCCAGGACCATTCCAAGATTTCAGAGATAGAGCCAAGTCTAAGACCTTTTTCGTCGAGCTCAGTTCGTTGAAACGTCGAACTCCGTTCGACGCTCTCTGAGCTCAACTAAGTTAAGACATCGAGCTCTGTTCGACATTCTTCTAGCTCAAGTCGACGATCCTTCTTCACTTATTCTCCATGTCGCTGAGCTCATTTCGACGATCTTCGAGCTCAGTTCGACGTTTTCTGTCTGATGATCATTTCCAGTCTCTGAGCTCAGTTCGACGATCGTAGAGCTCAGATCGACACTTTTCCTCAGTTCGACAATCTTAAGGATTCAAATTTAGTCAGACTTTGGAATGTATTTCAAATTATCTCAGCATTTATGTCAAGAGATCTGCCAGCCGTTTTCATTTATTCTGGAGCAAGTTTCAAGAAATTATTCAGAGAATGTTTTACTGGACTTTCCTCTAGAAGACAAAATCTGTTATGGAAGGCATTTAATGTCTAGTTAACGGCTATCTTGGACATAGAATCTTCAGAGAATTAAGATATTCTTCTTCACCTCTTTTCTAATACAACAACACACAGATACACAGACAGATACAGATAAGAAAGAAAAGAAAGAAGTGATTCACAGATTTCTCTGATCAACACAAGAAAACTCAAGTGATCCATCCTGAAGAATTAGCTGAATAATTTTGTGTACTCAAAAAGTGATCACAGCTTCATCCCAAGGACTCCAGACATCTCATCTTTTAGCCTCTGCTGAAACTATCTTATGCTGGAGATCTGAAGCTTCTGAAGACCTATCACCCTGAAGCAAAGCTTCCTCTCCTGAACTAGTCAACATCTCAGGGGGAGCTTTGACAATACAAATCCACTAGTGGTTCTCTCTTTGATTGAGACAGAGAAGACAACTTCGCCCTTTTTCTTTTCCTTTTCTTTTCACTTTGTAAAAGGGTTTTCAAAACTCCCTTCAAAAGTCTTGATTCTGGTTCTGAGAACCTTATCAAAACTCAGTGGTGGCAAGACACCTGATCAAAAAATCTAGTTTGGTTTTTGAGCACCTTATCAAAAGCTCATTGGTGCCCAGGACACCTGATCAACTCATCCTGTAGTGGATTCTACCAAGGGTGATAGAAGAGTGGATGTACCCAGGTTTTTGGGGAACCACTATAGCTCCTTGTGTTTTCCAGTTTGCTTGTGTGTTTTCTTTGCTGTGTGCTGTGCTCTTCCTTTTTACTATCTTTTTAATTCTATAGCTAGGCACCCTACACTAATATATAAATCAAATCCTAAAAGCTTTGCTAAGTTTAAAATTGTGAATTTACTTTAATTAAACTCTATTCACCCCCCTCTAGAGTTGAGATAGATCTTACCCTCACTTTCAGATTTATTTTATATTCAGGTGATTTCTGGTGGACCGGTATTTGAGTTTTACTTTACTCTTTATACTTACTCTTCTCTTCTGCGATCGATATGGCCGACAGGATCGGCTTTTTGTAGTCACGACCTTCTCGGGTGTGTTGGTATCACCACAAAGTGGTGGTTATGGGAATAAGACCCTGTTGGTTTTGCATAAAAAATGGGGTCTTACAGGCTATATCATTGAGTTCTACAAGGAAAAGTGTTTGATAAAATCGTCTGCCAATTTGGACACAGTCTTAACAGACACTCGGAGTAGAAATATTTTCTGCTTGAATTTTCTTTGTTTAGATAATTCGACACTAGTATGCATTTTAGCAAAAGATAGTGCATCTCTCTGTGACCATTGGCACAAGAGATTAGCACATATTAATTTCAAAACTATAAATATGTTATTTTCTCAAAACCTAGTACGTGATGCTCCCAACATTAAGTGTCTTAAAGAGAGTCCCATGTTACACATGCCAAATGGGTAAGCAGATAAGGGCTATCTTTAATGGTATTGCTGAAAAAGATTCTTCTAGATGTTTATATTTACTTCATATAGACCTATTTGGTCCTATGACTCTTCACAGTTTATGAGGTAAATTCTATAAGTTTGTCATTGTTGATGATTACTCTCATTTTACTTGGCTGTTCTTTTTGAAACACAAGCCAGACACCTTCGGGGCTTTCACTAATTTTGTCTGGCAAATTCCGAACGAATTAAACTTCTCAGTGGTCAAAATCAAAAGTGATCACGGAATAGAGTTTGAGTATGGGTCCTTGATAGAATTCAATTGAAGTCAAGGTATCTTTCATGAGTTTTCATCTCCGTGTATTCCACTACAAAATGGAGTTGTCGAGAGAAGGAATAGAACCCTTATTGAAACATAAACAACTATGTTGAATAACATTTCACTACAAGAGTACTTCTAGGCCGAAGTAGTCAACACAGCTGCCATGTGCAAAACAGAGCATTAATCAACAAAAGCCATTGTAAGACTCCCTATGAACTCTTGAAAGGTAGAAAACTGACTGTGTCCTACTTTAGGATCTTTAGCAGCAAATTCTTTGTGAAAGTCCACCTAGTGCCAACTACCTTCACCTATGGGGGGGGGAATAGGTGCCTTGCAGCGTTTTTGCAGAATTAAGCTATACCTGCACAAACAAACAAAACAACACAGTACAGAAAGACACAGGCTATTTATAGTGGTTCCCTGATTTAGGTACGTCCACTCTCCCCCTTCGACCTATCTCCCAACAAGGGACGACTCGGTCACTTCACCAATAGGATTGAAAACCAATCCTCACAATAAGGAAGTAACTCTTCCACACGGAGTCACCACTCCTCCACCACGAGTTGTACCCAACCCTTACACAGAGGAACCAATGTTCCTTTACAACAAAAGAAAAACTTGAGTGTATAAAATACAAACTACTTTTGGAGCCCTTGGTGTCCCTCTTCGTTCGACATTGCATTCTTGAATAAGTAGAAGAGTCCACGACCTAAGTGCTCTCTTAGAGAGAATCTCCCCGAAACCAGTGGCAGCAAGAAGTGCGGCGGCATAACTGTCAGGATCGGCGGCGGCAACGAAGTGCGGCGGCTGAGCTTTGGAGATCCAACCTTCGTAGCAAAGCTAGCAAGGTCTACCAACGGTCTTGCTAGGATCGATCGTCTCGATCGATTCGGAAAGGGAAGGTATTCCCGATCAACAATTCAAGAGACAAAGGATCTCTAGGTAGACACGTGAGACGCGTTGCTTGGCTGAGCTTCTGTCACCGGGAGATTGAGAAGAAACCACGATCAGAACGACAACAACCTGCACGAGCGGCGATGGTGATCCGAGCGGCGACGGCGGCGGAAGGAAATCCGCGATGCTTTAGGTCACGATGGCGGCTCGTTTCTTATTCTCGGTATTCGGTATCTGTAGTGATCAAAATACAACAGTATTTATACTGTAGGTCATACATTATGACCTTTGAGGGCCACACCAGTAGAAACCCTATGTCTGGTTCAAAACAGCGCCTGAATATTTGGACCGGTCCAGCGAGCAGAAGAAATTCGCCTAAGGCAAATTCGGCGAGAATCATTGGTGATTCTCGACGAATCGACGAGAATCATTGGTGATTCTCGACGAATCGACGAGAATCACTTATGATTCTCGTCGAATTCTACTTGACAGAATTCTGGCTGAAGATCTTGCCATCCGGAGAGAATCGGCGAGAATCATAATTCATTCTCGACGAATCGGCGAGAATGCAAAGTCATTCTCGACGATTCGGCGAGAGTCAACTAGTGATTCTCGACGATTCTGCCTTAAGCAGAAATCAAGACGGCATTGAGACAGCCGGCTGCAATCGGCAAGAATCAGCGAGTGATTCTCGACGATTCGGCGAGAATCAGTAGTGATTCTCGTCGAATCGGCGAGAATCACTTAGTGATTCTCGACGATTTCTACTTAGACGATTTTCGTCTTTCTTCCCGCGAGTTGCTTTGACCCATCCATGCTCCTTGTCTGCTCTTGATCTTTCTCAGCCCTGTACTTGAAAGTAAGTACACTCCAATAGAGAGAGTACACGTAGGCCAACACACTGATCTGCTCAACAAGAGATTACGTTGCGCAGACCCATGTATATTGACCCACTGCACCCTGACATTGGTGTGTACTTAGCGTAGAATAACTGCAAGCGCAACTTGAAGACAAATGATCAAATACAATGTCAATTCACCTTAACTGGTCCAGGGGCTTCTTCAAATCAGGTATATTATGGATACAATACCCAACAATCTCCCCCTATTTGAAGAATCCTAAACCCTACAAGCTAAGGTGAATATAACGGATAGAAGAAAAACATAAACTGAATAATCATTTGAGAAAGAATTTCCATACCATTATCTTTAGATCATTTGGAGCATATTTTGCGAGAGCACCTTAGCCCTTAGCACCTTAGCCGAGAGGGCAATCTCCCCCTTTTTGGCTTCTACAAATCTGGTACTTTAGCACTTGCCACAATGCTCCCCCTCAATTCTTTCATTTGTGCTTACACTTGAGTTTCTTGCGGATGCTCCCCCTTGATCCAAGAGCCGGTAGCCTCTGTATTCTTCATTCCTCAAGATTTAGCATACCCAGTTCAGTTTTGAAGAGACTGAACTTGGCTTCGTCTAGGGGCTTTGTAAAAATATCTGTAATCTGCTTATCTGTGGGAGCATAGCAGAGAGAGATGTCCTTGTTTTCCGCATGCTCCCGAATGAAGTGGTAGCGCACTTCAATATACTTCGTCCTGCTGCACGACACGAGATTGTTTGCAATAGCTATAGCACTTGAGGAGTCGCAGTACATTGGTACTTCTTTGAACTGAAGGTCATAGTCTGCTAGCTGATTTCTGATCCATAGAAGTTGTGTGCAACAGCTGCCTGCTGAGATGTACTAAGATTTAGCTGTGGAGGTTGCAACACAATTCTGCTTTTTACTATTCCATGATATAAGCCTTCTTCCGAGGAATTGACACGTCCCGGAAGTGCTTTTCCGATCATCCCTGCTTCCTGCAAAATCAGCATCTGAAAAGCCTATTAGCTCGACATCATTGTTTCTCGGGTACCACAAGCCAAGATTAGGTGTACCCTTAAGGTATCTAAGAATTCGCTTTGCAGCGACATAGTGAGATTCCTTAGTGTTCACCTAATATCTGGCATAAACGCATGTGGAGAACATAATATCCGGTCTACTTGCAGTAAGGTAGAGCAGGGATCCAATAATGCTTCTGTATTTGGTTTCATCAAAAGGTTTCCCTTTCTCATCCTTATCCAGAGACATAGTGGATCCCATTGGAGTCCTCATAGAGGTTGCATTCTCCATTCCAAATTTCTTGAGGAGTTCATTTGTGAACTTTATCTGAGAAATGAAAATTCCATCCTCAGACTGTTTCACTTGAAGTCCCAAGAAATACTTTAGCTTTCCCATACTGCTCATTTCAAACATTCCTTGCATAAGTTTAGAAAACTTTTTGCAAAGAGTGTTATCCATTGAGCCGAATATAATGTCATCAACATAGATTTACACCAGCAAGATCTTGCCTTTGACTTCCCTAAGAAACAATGTCTTATCTATTTTTCCTCTAGAGAACTTATTATCAAGAAGAAAACTAGACAAAGTCTCATACAAAGCTCGAGGAGTTTGTTTTAAGCCATATAAAGCCTTATTAAGAAAATATACATGATTGGGATAAGTCGGATTAACAAAACCTGGGGGTTGTGCGACGTATACTTCCTCTTTCAGGTTGCCATTTAAGAATGCATATTTCACGTCCATCTGATAGACAGTGAATCCTTTGTGCGAAGCATAAGCCAGGAACAATCTGATCGCCTCGAGCCTTTCCACTGGTGCAAAGGTCTGGTCGAAGTCAATCCCCTCCTCCTGTCTATAACCTTGAGCCACCAGCCTGGCCTTGTTCTTTATGATGACACTGTGTTCATCCAGTTTGTTTCTGAAGATCCACTTGGTGCCGATCACGTTCTGCTCCTTTGGTCTGGGAACCAGCATCCAAACTTTGCATCTTTCAAATTGATGCAGTTCATCTTGCATGGCCAATATCCATGCTACATCCTTGTTCGCTTCGTCGAACTTCTTTGGGTCAACCTGTGACAGAAAGCAAAAATGCAGAATCTCGTTAATTGTACCTCGGCGAGTTCTGATATCGTCACGGGGATTTCCGATGATTTGATTTCTCAGAAGATCCCTCATGTGACGAAGCTCTAGCAGTCTAGCAACTTGAGCTCTAACATTTTCTGGGGCTCCTTCCTCTTCAGGGAGGACAACTCCATTCTGACCATCATCATCTCCGATAGGTGTTGTGGTGGTGACTTTGACGTACTTAGGAGTTGCATCTTTAGCGGTCTCATCGAGACTAAGCTGTTCAATTCTTATACCTGTATCTTCAAGAAGACCACTGGAAGAATTGCTGTTAAGCAAGCTTCCTTCATCAAATACCACATTTATGGATTCCTCTACCACTGGGGTTTTCTTATTGAAAACCCTATATGCCCGGCTATGGCTACTATAGCCCATAAATATGCCTTCGAAGCATTTTTCACCAAACTTAGTACGCGGGTACTTCACGTTATTTAGTACATAGCATATGCAGCCAAAGATCCTAAAATAAGACATGGTTGGCTTCTAGCCTTTCAGTAGCTCATAAGGCATCTTATGATGACTCTTGTTGATCAAGGCCCGGTTTTGTACATGACAAGCCGTATTGACAGCCTCTACCCAGAAATATTCTGGGAGAGAACCGTCATTCAACATTGTCGTGCAGGCTTCAATGAGCGTTCTATTTCTCCTTCCCGCAACTCCATTCTGCTGAGGAGTGCGCGGGGAGGAAAACTCATGAAAGATACCAAGTTCTTCACAGAACTTTGTCATAGTACCAGACTCGAACTCTGTTCCATGGTCACTTCTGATTTTGACCACCGAGCAGTTAAGTTCGTTCTGAATCTGCCTGACAAAACTGGTGAAGATGTCAAACGTATCAGACTTGCGTTTTAAGAAGAACACCCAAGTAAACCGAGAGTGATCATCAACAATCACTAGCGTATAAGACTTGCCTCCCAAGCTATGAACTTGCATTGGACCAAACAAGTCCATATGCAGAAGATAAAGACATCTGGAGGAGTCTTTGTCAACGATGCCCTTAAAGGTAGCCCGAGTCTGTTTTTCCTTCTGGCATGCAGGACAGGGGCTATCTTTGATGCACTTAATGATGGGAGCATCCCTTACTAAGTTTTTAGAAAACAACAAACTAATTGTCTTGAAATTAATATGTGTCAATCTCTTGTGCCATTGTTCACAAAGAGATGCACTGCCTGTTGCTACTAGGCATACGGGGGTAGATGAATCTAAACTAAGAAAATCTAAGCAGAAGATATTTCTGCTCCTAATGCCTGTTAATACCGTCTCCGAAGAGGCACACGATATTATCATGCATTTATTCTTGCAAAACTTAACGTCATAACCTTTATCACATAACTGACTTACACTAATCAGGTTATGATTTAACCCTTCAACGTAAGCCACGTCGGTGATAAAAATTATACCGTTAGAAATCATACCGTAACCCCTGGTGACTCCTCGATCTGATCCCCCAAAGATGACTTTGGGTCCATTCTCGACTGGAGAGTAATCACGCAGCAGGCTTCTTGTCCCGGTCATATGTCGGGAGCATCCACTGTCCAAGTACCATATGGGAGTTTTGGTGGCCTTTGGATATTCCTGCAAAACAGAATTAATTTCCCTTAGGAACCCAATCGAACTTGGGTCCTAGATTCCTCGTTAGCATACTCCCCCTCGGATGGTTAGCCCTACGAGTGGTCTGCCTCGCATTGCCAACATAAGGAGTCTCGTTATTCCTCGGATTAAACCAGCAATCCACGGCAAAGTGACTAACTTTGCCACAACACCAACAGTCAAATCTATTATACTTTCTCCTAGGCACCTGCTTCACCCTTGGAACAAAAGGTTCAGCCGGGGCCTTGGACCTTGAGGTGGAGGCATCATGATGACAATAGTCGCATGATTTCTTCACCTCCTTGTTTCTCAGTGTAACAGGCTTGGCCTTGGGTGCCTGCTTACTATTATGGCTGCTAGAGAAGTGGTTATAATCCTCAATTTGAACTTCCTCAGAAGGTGCCTTGAAGACACTCTCGCCAAAGTTGCGGGGGAAGGCCCACCCCTCATACCGGCTCTTGGGCTTTTCAACCGAGGGCCGGAAGAAGTGTCCAAAGGTTGACTCAAAGTCCTGTTCATTGCAGGGAAAGCCAGGCTTCCTGAATACAACAGGGTTGAGTGGGGCCTTTCCCTTTTCTGCAGTAGAAGCCTTCTTAGTAGCCTTATTTCTCCTCTGCTTTTTGTTTCTCCTGGATGATTTACCAGGCACACCCACATGCCCCAAGACAGCCCCCTTAGCCTCAGCAGAGAAGGTATCAACCAGTAGAAGAACAGTCTTCAGCATAAAGAAGCTTTGGACAATCTTCTTTTCTTCCGTAAGATGTTCTTCCAACTTATTGATTTCTTCCTGTTTAAGGTCAAGGAGACTTAGAGACTCTGAATGCTTAGAGATCAGGTCCAGGTGCTGCTGTCGGAGAGAAATCAAGCTAGTGATCTCTTCCCTTAGGGAGACACCCTCGGCCTTAAGGAATTTGACTTCCTTTTTCTGAGCCCTCAATCTCTTGTGGCATTCCTCGAAGGTGTTGAGCAGAAGCTCATACTTTTCGAGGAGCTCAGCTTCTTGGGCAGATGGGTTGTCCTCGAGATCATCATCAGGAGACTCATAGTCAGAGTCGGAGAGGGGGGTACGAGCTTTTACTTTCCTAGTGAATGGGGGGCATTCTCCTTCTGAGTCAGAGCGACCCACCAGCCCGAAGTAGGCTTCCTCATCATCACTGGAGTCTGAGGAATCAGACTCACTCAGTGTCTTTGACTTTTTGGCGATGTAGCTCCTCTCCTTCTTTTTATCTCTAGAGGTTATGTGCTCTTCTCCCTTCCCCTTCTCTCTCTTGCCTTGATGGCAGTCGGCCACGACGTGTCCTGGCTTATTGCACCCAAAACAAATGATGTCAGTATGATGATGTTTGTTCGGTTTTGATTCATACCGGTCAGAAGAATAATTCTTCTTCTGATTTCTGGAGGAGGAGCCGTCTCTCTTTCTTTGATTCCTCATCTTGAGAAACTTCTTGAATTCTCGGGTGATGAGGGAGAAGTCTTCTTCAGACAACTCTGAGTCGGAGGAGCATGGCTCGGAGTCTTCCTCCTCATCTTTGTTCCCCGCACGGGATGAATCCACACCCTTGCCCTTCCTGGAATGAATGGCTTTTAGGGCCACAGTCTTTTCCTTGGCTGCGGCTTTCTCTGTTTCTTCTTCAGCTTTCCTCGTGTTCAACTGGAGCTCATAGGACATGAGCTTCCCAAAGAGTATCTGAGGATCAGTTTCAGCTAATCCGCCAAACTCTCGGATGGCGCAGATCTTCGTGTCCCATTCCTTAGTAAGGGACCTAAGGAATTTATCATTAAGTTCACCATCAGTGAACACTCTTCCGTATCCCTTGAGAGCATTGACGATCTTGAGGAAGTTCTCGAAGGTAACTCCGATCTCTTCCTTGGGCCCCTGCCTGAAGGCCTCATATTTCTGGTTCAGGAGGGATCTCCGATCATCCCTCACTTCATCTGTACCCTCCATCAGGATAATCAAGTTGTGCCAGATATCCTTGGTTGTCCTGTAGTTGCAGAAGTTCTACATAATGGAGTCATCGACTGCGCTGATTAGTATGTTCTGTGCCTTCTTGTCAAGTCCGACCAGCACCATCTCGTCCTTGTCCATTTCAGAAAGCTTCTTTGGCACCATTTTGGTAGGATCAATGGTGGAGGCCTTAGTGGGAATATAAGGTCCCTCCTCCACAATCATGAAGAGTCGAGGGTCCACTGCTTCCATGTAAAATCTAATCCTTTCCTTCCAGATAGGAAAGTTTAGCCTGGTGCACACTGGGATCTTGCCTGAGTACTTGAGTCTGTCCATAGTAGATATCTTCCTTCTTCTTGACACTAGTAGCAGGAACTTACTCAAGGTGTTAACCTTATTGCTGAGTAACCTCCCTCTGATACCACTTGAAAGTCCACCTAGTGCCAACTACCTTCACCTATGGGGGGGAATAGGTGTCTTGCAGCATTTTTTCGGAATAATGCTATACCTGCACAAACAAACAAAATAACACAGCACATAAAGACACAGGCTATTTATAGTGGTTCCCCGATTTGGGTACGTCCACTCTCCCCCTTTGACCTATCTCCCAATAAGGGACGACTCTGTCACTTCACCAACAGGATTGAAAACCAATCCTCACACTAAGGAAGTAACTCTTCCACACGAAGGAGTCACCACTCCTCCACCACGGGTTGCACCCAACCCTTACACGGAGGAACCAACGTTCCTTTACAACAAAAGAAAAACTTGAGTGTATAAAATACAAACTACTTTTGGAGCCCTTGGTGTCCCTCTTCGTTCGACGTTGCATTCTTGAATAAGTCCAAGAGTCCATGACTTAAGTGCTCTCTTAGAGAGAATCTACCCGAAACTAGCGGCGGCAAGAAGTGCGGTGGCGTAGCTGTCAGGATCGGCGGCGGTAACGAAGTGCGGCGGCTGAGCTTTGGAGATCCAACCTTTGTAGCAAAGCTAGCAAGGTCTACCAACGGTCTTGCTAGGATCGATCGCCTCGATCGATTCGAAAAGAGAAGGTATTCCCAATCAACAAATCAAGAGACAAAGGATCTCTAGGTAGACACGTGAGACACGTTGCTTGGCTGAGCTTCTGTCGTCGGGAGATCGAGAAGAAACCACGATCAGCAATGGAGACAACCTGCACGAGCGGCGATGGTGATCCGAGCGGCGACGGTGGCGGAAGGAAATCCGCCATGCTTTAGGTCACGATGGCGGCTCATTTCTTGTTCTCGGTATTCGGTATCTGTAATGATCGAAATACAACCGTATTTATACTGTAGGTCATACATTATGACCGTTGAGGGCCCCACCAGTAGAACCTATAAGTCGAGTTCAAAACAGCGCCTGAATATTTGGACCGGTCCAGCGAGCAAAAGAAATTCGCCTAAGGTAAATTCGGCGAGAATCATTGGTGATTCTCGACGAATCGGCGAGAATCACTTATGATTCTCGTCGAATTTTACTTGGCAAAATTCTGGCTGAAGATCTTGCCATCCGGAGAGAATCGGCGAGAATCACAATTCATTCTCGACGAATCGGAGAGAATGCAAAGTCATTCTCGACGATTCGGCGAGAGTCAACTAGTGATTCTCGACGATTCTGCCTTAAGCAGAAATCAAGACGGCATTGAGACAGCCGGCTGCAATCGGCAAGAATCAGCGAGTGATTCTCGACGATTCGGCGAGAATCACTAGTGATTCTCGTCGAATCGGCGAGAATCACTTAGTAATTCTCGACGATTTCTACTTAGATGATTTTCGTCTTTCTTCCCGCGAGTTGCTTTGACCCATCCTTGCTCCTTGTCTTCTCTTGATCTTTCTCAGCCCTGTACTTGAAAGTAAGTACACTCCAATAGAGAGAGTACACGTAGGCCAACACACTGATCTGCTCAACGAGGGATTACGTTGCGTAGACCCGTGTATATTGACCCACTGTACCCTGACATTTGTGTGTGCTTAGCGTGGAATAACTGCAAGCACAACTTGAAGACAAATGATCAAATACAATATCAATTCACCTTAGCTGGTCTAGGGGCTTCTTCAAATCAGGTACATTGTGGATACAATACCCAACACTTTGTACTTAATAATGGGAAGTACTATCATACAAAGTTTAGTGAAAAGTGTTTTGAAGGTATTCTTGTAGGTTATTGTAGCCATAGTAAGGCATATAAGATTTTTAACAAGAAAACCCTAGTTGTATAAAAATCTATAAATGTTGTATTTAAAGAGACAAGTATACTCCATAGCCGCTCCTCTAGTGTTATATGTGTAGATGTAGGTGCCAGGATAAAAGAACTATGCTTGGAAGAAGCAATACTAGAAGATGTTCCAAGCTCAGTCAAAGTCGTCAATCTAAGTGTGGTGGAAGAAGAGCTTCTAGATGAAGAACTCCTTCAACCTACAAGAGATGCAACAAATGTGGAAGAACCTGATGGTGGGACAGGAAGATATCAAGTGTTCAGACACCTAAGAAATTGCCTAGTTGATCTGATCATTGGAGAGCCAGGGGATGGTGTAAGAACCAGAATAGGTACTACTAACGAAGTATTACAACATAGCTTCCTTTCTGCGGTTGAGCCAATGAAATTTGAAGAACCAAATAAGGATGCCTCTTGGATAATGGTTATACAAGAGGAGTTCAACCAGTTTAAAAGGTGCAAGGTCTATGAATTGGTGCCAAGGCCTAAAGGACCGAACGTGATTGGTACCAAATGGATATTCAGAAACAAGCTGCACGAGAATAGAGTAATTCTAAATAATAATGTCAGGCTTGTAGCTCAAGGGTACAGACAAGAATAAGGATTGACTTCAATCAGACCATTTATCCAGTGGCTAGACTCGAAGTGGTCAGGTTATTCCTTGTGTATGCTGCTCACAAAGGCTTTAAAGTTTATCAAATGGACGTGAAGTCAGTGTTCCTCAATGAAGATCTAAAAGAGGAAGTATACATAGCACAACCCCCAGTTTTTGTCGACTCAACTTTCCCTGATTATGTGTATTTTTTTAATAAAGCTTTGTATGGGTTAAAGCAAGCTCCCCGAGCTTAGTATGAGACGTTCTCTAGCATTCTTCTTGAGAATAAGTTCACAAGAGGAAAGATATATAATACATTATTTCTTATGGAAGTTATAGGTAAGATTTTTCTTGTGCAAATCTATGTCGATGACATTATCTTTGGCTCTACAGATTACCACCTCTGCAAGAAGTTTTCTAAACGTATGCAAGGAAAGTTTGAAATGAGCAATATGAGAGAGCTGAAGTATTTCTTAGGACTTCAGGTGAAACAATCTGAAGATGGAATTTTTATCTCTCAGATGAAGTTCACTAAAGAGTTACTTAAGAAATTCGGAATTGAGAAACACAACCTCAATGAGGACTCGAATGAGTTTAACTATGTCTCTGGACAAGGATGAGAAAGGGAAACTTTTTGATGAAACCAAGTACAGAAGTATAATTTTGTCCTTGCTCTATCTTACTGTAAGTAGACCCGAAATAATGTTTTCAATATGTGCGTGCGCTAGATTTTAGGTGAACTCCAAAGAATCTCATTACTGCACAGCAAAGAGGATCATGAGATACCTTAAGGGTACTCCAGAACTTGGCTTATGATATCCAAGAAGTAATGATGTCGAGCTAATTGGATTTTCAGACGCAGATTTTACAGGTAGTAGGGATGATAGGAAAACACTTCCGGGACTTGCCAATTCCTCGAAAGAAGGCTTATCTCATGGAGCAGCAAGAAGAAAAATTGTGTGGAGATCTCCAATACCGAGTTAGAGTACATCTGATAGTTTTAACTTCAAGACAACCTAAACACCTAGAGGGGGGGTGAATAGGTTCTTTTCCTTGTTTTAAATATAGGCAGAATATAGCTACAGATCTTTATTATAAAGCTCAAATCTCTACAGCTACCACAGCATATACAATCACAGAATCTAGAATAACACAAGCATCAAAGATTGCACATAGGTTTATAGTGGTTCCGCAAGGTTTGGGTACATCCACTTTCCCCCCTTCACCTATCTAGCAGTGTGCTAGATTCGGCCTAACTTCTTCCTTCTTCTCAGATCCACAGATCTTACAGCTCAGAACCTAAAAGGTTCCTACAACTCAAAACCCTATAAGATTCCTATAACTCAGGCTAACAGCCCTACCTCAGCCTTACTACAAGGCCTACAACTAAGAGAACCAATTCTCCTACACTCAGGCTAAATCAGCTTTACCACTCAGAGATCAAAATCTCCTACACTCAGGCTCAAACAGCCTTACCACTCAGAGAATTAAATCTCCTACACTCAGCCTTTATAACACAGGCTTACAACTCAGATCTTTGAAAAGATCCTACATAATTTGATAAGTAGTTTGAAGGACTCTTACCCTTGTTGAGAGAGAAAGGATAAGAGAATTCTTGATCAGCTTCTTGATGAGGCTGATGACTGAAATCAACCTGTTTTAGCTTTCTTCAAAGCTTCTTGAATCTGATCTTAGTTGGGTTGATCTCCCTTGAAGTTGACTGACTGCCAGCTTCCTTCTTGGATTCCAGATATAGATCTGGATCTTCTTAGTAGATTAGTTCAGGATCTACTTCTTAAGAGACTTGTGATTGTCTCCTTCTTGACCTCAAAATAGTTGGAGCTCTCTCTCCCCAAACCTTCTGAAGTTTTTTCTGAATTCTGGAATGAATTCACCTTAGACAAAATCTGAGTGGATGAACACTTTAGAATGTCTTCTTAGATCTTCTCACGAAGATCTTCTTCTGTGACTTGCACTTTCTTGATCAGAGTTCAATCTCTCAATAGTTGTGTTAGTTGTATGTATTGTCTCTACATTTCTTCTTCTGAATCGATCTATATATAGACTTCATACATGGTAACCGGCTGATCCGGTTTCTAACTAACTTCTTACAAGTCTGACAGCTTTAGTAAACCTGTTGTAACTCACAGTTGTCAAGTACTCAAACAGTTCTTGAGCCTTTGTCTTTGATAGCAAAGCGTTGAGACTGACTGTCATAAAGTGTCGAGACAATCTGTCAATATGTGTAGACACAAGTGACTTAAGTGTCGACACAGACTTTGGTGATGTCGACATAGCTGTCGTGATGTCGACACAGCTTCTTGACACTACATCTTGAGAATGTGTCGACACTAATTGTTTGTGTCGACACAATCACTTCTTCACTCTACAGCAAACAACTATGTTGAAACTCTGATGTGTGTCGACACAAGTCCTGTCTGTCGACACAGTTGTTGTAGACTAAGAATTCTGTGTGTCGACACTGCCTTCAGGTGTCGACACAGTTGATGTCGACTCTGCTTCTGTGTGTCGAAACTGCCTCCCGGTATCGACACATTTGATGTCGACTATAATCTTCTGTGTGTCGACATAGTTTCTTCTGGTGTCGACACTGCTTCCCCAAGTGTCGACACAGGCTTTCTTAAGTGTCGACACATGGACTTAGAAACGTTTTCCTGTATTTTAGACAATACTTAACCCGCACATATAAACTCAAAATAACATCAAATACACCTTGACTTATATCATTTAGCTAAGTGAGGCTTCTCCAAATCAGGTACACATTTTCCAATGTACCCAACAATCTCCCCCTATTTGGAGAAGTAATAACCCTTTTGTCAATGATATACACCACTTATGATAAATAAACATGATGATGTATACAAACATTATATGACAGGGCAACTTATAAACAAAACAAATAATCATAATCACATCACAGAATAAAGATGCAAATTAAATGAACATGGAATAATGTTTTGTTTATCATATCAAAAAGTTTCTTAACACTTGATTACATAGATTTCTTTAAAACTAAGAATTACATAGTTCTCGAACCATCTAGTAAAACTAAACAAAGGCAGGGCTAGCTCCTTGATGACAATTCCTTTTCCTGATTTAATTTGAGCCTGCACAGAAGATTCTGTATCTTCAATGAGCTTCTTACCTTTCAAATCAGCCTTCTTTTGAGCTACAACCCCTAATCCTTTGCCTTTCAAAGTAATGAAAAGGCTTAGGAAAATACTTTCCAGGCTCCTGTGCATCAGGAGGTAGCTTCCCAATCTTGGCCTTCCTTCTGTATTGAACTATGGCTTCTTGCCTAGCTTCATACTTCTGCCACTCTTGCTCATTGTACCATTTTCCCCTTTCATGAACTTGGTCTTTTACAGCTTTCCAGGCAGTTAATATGATATTTCTAGAAGTGGGGCTCCATTGCTCAAAATTAGGTTTTAACTCTGCCTGCTCTCTAAATCTTTTCTTTGATAATTAAGCATCTTGCTGAGCTTTCAGACCAGCTTCTGGTATATCTACCTTTTCAATAATAACATTAGTAACTGGT
This sequence comes from Platanthera zijinensis, assembly GCA_039513925.1. Taxonomy (NCBI): domain Eukaryota; kingdom Viridiplantae; phylum Streptophyta; class Magnoliopsida; order Asparagales; family Orchidaceae; genus Platanthera; species Platanthera zijinensis. The sequence goes on along the minus strand of CM077085.1, from coordinate 196,632,175 downwards.
TGTGGAGGGCTGTACATAGACTGAACTTGTTGATGTATCATTTCAAGATCTGCAGGGGGGTAAATAACTTGGGCAACCTCAGGTTGATCACCTTCAAGTTAAGCTGGTTGCACACCTGACTCAGCCACATTATCATCATCACATAAGGGTGGATATCCCAGAGTGGCTCTAATGTTGTTGGTTACCAATTTGGCATGATCAGAGCCAGCATATACTATCACCCTCTCCCCCTTTATGACTTTTCTGGCCGCATGTTCTCTCAAATCATCTTTTTGAAATCTGATTTGCCCATCCAAGTAATTGACACCATTCTTAAAAAATTGCTTTAACTTTTAAAGCTGATTAGAAATTGTTTTCTGAGAAGTTGTAATTGCTGTCTTAAAGGAATCCAAGGCTTCCTGTAGCTTCTTATCAAATTCTTCTTTCTCCTTATTTCTTGCTTCAGTCATTTCAATAACTATTTTTCTTACTTCATTGACTATCTCATTATGAGATTCAGTCAGATTGTCATTCATTCTTATTTAAGTTTTAAGGACATAGTCTTGTTTGAAAGCAATATCATCCACTTGTTTCTTTATTTCGGCTTGTTGTTTTGCTAGGAATACCACAGCATTGCCCCCTTGTGGAAGCAATCTGTCATTTCTTTCTTATTCTGGTTTACCTTAAATCTAATTGACTTTATGTCTTGGGCTAGATCAAATTGAAGAGCCTTGTGGCTTTCATCCACATATTTTTCAAGAGCCAATCTCTGCTCATCAAACTTCACTTGTAAATCAACCAACAATTTGCTGTAATCAATCTCAGGGACTAGTTGTGATGTAGTTGCTTGCAAAGCCTTCTTATAGGTCTGGCTTCTCCTCTTAAAAACCATTAGTTTTCTTTTCTTAACACTTGTTATCTCCTCATCCTCTGAATCAGAATAACTTGCAATATCAACTCTTTCTTTAGGACTAGGAGGCAGATCCTTGTCAATCCTATCCTATACTTCCTCAATATTAGCCTGCTCCCCCTCAACTGCTGCTCCCTCTATGTCTGGAAACAACTCCTCCATAGTGAACTCTTGTTCGTTATGAACTAGTGAGAGTTCTTTTTCAGCAACATCAGCAAGTCCAGAAGTATCAAGATAAGTTTGTAGAACTATTTCTTCTGATAAGTTGATTCTGTCTTCCTCCTGCACCTGTGCAGACTGTGTCTCCCCCTGCAACTGTGCAGTAACTATCTCCTCAAGGACTTGGGCAGTTTCAGTCAGGTCCTGGACCTGTTCCCTAACTTGCTCCCCCTGCACTTGTGAATTCATTGTGTCCACCTGTACATGATCAATATCAGTACTGTCATGGACTGGTGATTTAGCTATAGTCTCTTGGATATCCAAATCAGGTGTGTCCTTGGAGAGGACCCTATCCCATCTGGATATGATCCTAATTTCCATCCTTCTCATATGGTTTATCTTAGATCCTTGAAGCTGATGCATTACCTCTGGAATTGCTCCAGCCAGGTATAAGCTCATCAATCTAGCCAAATTAGGCTTCTTGATTCCTTCCTTTATCTTTTCAAACAAAACTGCAGACCAATCTGTGTTAATCTTGTAGATTATCCTTGTCATCAGACTGAACATATAGGCAGAGAGCCTATCATGTCCTCCTGGTTTACACAAAATCACCTTCCCTACTACTTCAGATAGAAACTTTCCTTGTTGATTCATCCCTTTTCGGTTGATTGCTGCTCCAATCTTCATGGCTGGATCCAATCCACACCACTGAAGTGCCTCCCTTGTCTTTGAGGCTGGGACCTATTCTTCATCCTGAATTCTTGGTTGGTGAAGAATCTTTCTTAAACTCTTCAGAGTAAGTTTGACTTTATTACCATGAACTATTGATTTGATCTTGAGGCCAGTGGAATCCACTATTACAGCAGCATAGAATTCAAATACTTCTTTCTTCCAGATCTTTGTAGGTTCAGAAACAAGAAACTCTAACCCAGAATCAGTAACTAGGGTAATGACCCCTTTAATCTCTGTCGCTGTATCATCAAAAGCATTGCGCACCAGCTCGTAGCCTTCATTGATGTTATCTTCAATCTTTGGCGCCATTGGAAAGGAGAGAAATCTTGAATTGAGAGAAGAGAGTTTGTCGACACAAGGGTTTAGGCTCGAAAATCTGGTGAGCGTGTCGATAGAATATGTTCTCGACCTATTTATATCCTTTTAAACAATGAAGGTCAAAAGGCGGGAAAAAACTGTCTAAATGTGTCGACACTGTTGGAAAGTGTCGACACATACTTCTATTGTCTCGACCACGGCGCTGACTACTATGTGTCGACACCAATTGATGATATGTCGACACAGGACATACATAGTAGTCCATCAGAAATTCTATGTCGACTCTTATTGTAAGTGTCGACACAATTTCTAGAAGTGTCGACACCATTACTCTGGTTGTGTCGACACTACTTTTCTGGATGTGTCGACACATTGTCCCTTAGGTGTCGACACTACGATACTGTGTCGACACAATTTCCCTTAATTGTCGACACAAATCCTTTGTGTCGACACATTTTTACTGAATGTATCAACATAATTTTAATTAGCCACATATGTTAATCTAACATATGGTCAACATTCCTAATTCAATTTTAAATCTATTGAATTTAGTTTCATCTAGAGGCTTAGTAAATACATCTGCAATTTGATAATCTGTCTTAACAAATTTTAGTGAGATGTCCTCTTTCTCTACATGTTCTCTAAGAAAATGGTATCTTATTTTTATATGCTTGGTCCTACTATGTGAAACAGGATTATTAGCAATAGAAATAGCACTAGTAGAATCACAAAACAAAGGTGTTCTACTTACCTGAATACCATAGTCTTCTAGCTGGTGTTGAATCCACAACAGCTGTGCACAACAACTTCCTGCTGCCACATATTCAGACTCAGCTGTGGAAATTGCCACACTAGTCTGCTTCTTACTGCTCCAAAATATCAATCCTCCTCATAGAAATTGACATGTACCTGTAGTACTTTTTTTATCTTCTTTGCAACCTGCAAAGTCTGCATCTGAATATCCTGTTAGTAGAAAATCTCCATTCCTAGGATACCAAAGGCGTAGATTAGGTGTGCCCTTAAGATATCTCAAAATTCTCTTTACAGCAGTGTAATGAGATTCTTTTGGGCATGATTGGTACCTAGCACAGACACATGTTGCATACATAATGTCTGGTCTACTAGTAGTGAGATATAGTAGAGAGCCAATTATTCCTCTATACAAAGACTCATCTACAGGTTTGCCTGCATCATCTTTTCATATAGACATACTTGTTCTCATAGGAGTTCTCATGGTGGAGGATGATTCTATACCATACTTCTTAATTAACTCCTTGGTGAACTTAGACTGGGATATGGACAAACCATCATCAGTCTGTCTTACTTGGAGTCCTAAGAAGAACTTAAGTTCCCCCATACTGCTCATTTCAAACTTCCCTTGCATAAGTTTAGCAAACTTCTTGCAAAGGTTGTTCTCAGTAGATCCAAAAATTATGTCATCTACATAAATCTGAACTAAGATTATCTTACCTTTGGATTCCCTTAGAAATAGAGTTTTATCTATTTTCCCTCTTGAGAATTTGTTCTCAATAAGGAAAGTAGACAGGGCTTAATACCAAGCCCTTGGAGCTTGCTTTAACCCATACAAAGCTTTCCTAAGTCTATAAACATAATCTGGTTTAAGAGAATCTACAAAAACTGTAGGCTGCTCTACATAGACTTCTTCTTTTAGATTTCCATTCAGGAATGCTGATTTTACATTCATTTGGAATACTTTGAATCCTTGATATGATGCATAGGCAAGGAACATTCTGATGGCTTCCAGTCTTGCTACTGGGGTAAAGGTTTGATCAAAGTCAATACCCTCTTCCTGCCTGTATCCTTTTGCAACAAGTCTTGCTTTGTTCTTCACAATGATTCCATTCTCATCCAATTTGTTCCTAAAGATCCACTTTGTTCCAATAATGTTTTGGTCTCTTGGTTTAGGAACTAACTCCCAGACCTTGCATCTTCTGAACTGATTCAGCTCCTCTTGCATAGCATTAATCCAATGTGGGTCTAGGATAGCTTCTTCAAATTTCTTTGGCTCCAGTTGAGATAGGAAGCTTGAGCATAGCACAGTAGTCAAGTTCCTGCTCCTGGTTTGCACTCCATGTCTTAGATCACCAATTATCTGATTTGCTAGATGATCCTTTAAGTGTCTAACAACTGCAGGTAGACTGTCTTCTAGTTGAACACCTCCAGTCTCTTCAATATGATGTAACTCTTGATGTACTTCAGTATCTAAAGAGTCCTGTACTCCACCTAGATAGTAGCCACCATTTTCCATTTGTTGATCTGCAGTTGAATCTTCTGAAATGGAAAGCTTGTCCATTCTCTCATTTATACCAGTTGGACTGCATGAACTACAAGGCAACTCACTGTTGATCAATCTAGTTTCATCAAATACAATATGTACAGATTCTTCTAAAACTTGAGTAATCAAGTTGTAGACTCTATAAGCCTTACTATTGTTGTTGTACCCAACAAATATCCCATCTTGGGATTTGGCAGCAAACTTAGTTAGATAAGACTTGCCATTGTTAAGGATATATCACTTGAGACCAAAGATCCTAAAATAGGATAAATTTGGTTTTCTACCTTTCATGATCTCATAGGGAGTCTTTTTATGGCATTTGGTGATAGAAGCCTTGTTGATCACATGATATGCAGTATTTACTGCCTCAGCCCAGAAATATTCTAGGAGAGAAGTGTCACTCAATAGAGTTCTACCATCCTAAATCAATGTTCTATTCTTCCTTTCAGCAATACCATTTTGCTGTGGTGTTCTAGGTGAGGAGAACTCTTGGAAAATCCCAAATTCTTAATACAGTATTGTCATACTTTCAGATTAAAATTAAGTGCCATGGTCACTTCTGATTTTGACCACTGTACTGTAAAGTTCATTCTGAATTTGTTTGACAAAACTATGTAAAACACTTGGGGTTTCTGATTTATGTCTCAGAAAGAACACCCAGGAATATCTAGAATAGTCATCTACTACCAAAAAAGTGTAGACCTTCCTACCTAGACTATGAACTGGCATAGGACCAAAAAGATCCATATTTAAAAGGTATAAACACCTCACTGAATTCTTGTTTTCAAGGCTATGAAAGGAGGATTTTGTCTGTTTGCCCTTTTGACAAGCTGAACATATCCCTTCCTTTATACACTTAACTTGAGGGCCATTCCTCACTAACTCTTTGCTAAAGAGTTGGCCAATTGTTTTGTAGTTAAGATGGGCCAGCCTCTTATGCCATTTGACACAAAGAGAAGCTCTCTCATCAGCTAGAAGACAAATAGGAGAACCTCTGCTCTCACACACAAAATTGAGACAGTACACATTCCTCTTTCTATATCCTGTCAAAATGATCTTGTGATCACTTGACCTTTTGATATGACATCCATTCTTAACAAATGAAATATCATATCCCAAATCACTCAGTTGACTTATGCTTATAAGGTTGTGTTTCAAACCCTTCACATAGGCCAATTTAGTGATAGTAATCTGGTTACTAGAAATGTTACCAAATACTTTGATGATTCCTTTTTCAGAGCCACCAAAGATTACTTTAGGCCCATTTAAGATAGGCAAGTAATCCTTCAGCAATCCCTTTATTCTAGTCATATGCCTGGAACATCCACTGTCCAAGTACCATATAGGGGTATGGTGACTTGGACTCACCTGCAACAAAGAATTACTTTCCCTTAGAACCCAAGTAAGTCTTGGGTCCTTGGTTCAAGTTAGCTTCATACTTTCCAAATCTACCTGCAGCTCTTCTAACAGGTAGACTATTGTCCTTCCTGACACTAGTGTTGTGCCAACAATCTATAGCATAATGACCTGTCTTGCCATAGCACCAGCATTCATACTTGTTGTATCTATTTTTAGATACACTCTTGATTGTCTGATTGACAGCAAATCTCTTGTATTGTACTGGTACTGCTGCAGCTACACCCATTGTTTTCTTAAAAACATGGGGTTTATGAACATGGGCTACCTTATTGACATAAGCACCCTTGTCATTCAGAATTTCAGTCTTACCATGACCTTGAGTATTCTCAAAGTCATACTTGTTATAAGGCTCATGCACCTTTCTAAAAACTATAGGGACTTTAAAATTCAGTGGCTAGAATGAGGCTTTTCCTTTTCTCTTGAATTTGACAGCCCTGGTGTTACCCTTAAAGCCTATTCCAGTCTTACCCTTTTGAGCCACAAACTCATCTATTAAGGGTAAAACTGATTTTGGCTTGGAATAACTAGCCATCAAATCTTTCTCCTTTTGAAGTCTGACTTCCAGACTTTTAATTAGTTCATTTTTGTATGTGATTTTGCCTATCTGAATAATAGTTATAGTTTTCAGCTTGGCAATGTCATTCAATTTTTGATCCAACTCTTTCTCTAAACTAGATGCAGCCACCTTAAGATCTGCAATTTCCTTAGCTTGAGTTTTGGCAAGGTTCTTGCTTTTCTTTAGTTCTTACAACAAGTCCCCATATTCATCTATCAGCTGATGAATATCTCCTTCAGATTCAGACCCATCCACATCACTTGATGCAGATGTAGCTGACTTTGTACCAGTGCTACAATCAGAATTTCTAGAAATACATTGTACCTTACTAGGACCAGACTGATCCTGGCATTTGTCTTCTTCTGATATAGCCATCCTTCCAATACACTGATGGTCTTCTTGTTCATAGATGGAGTCAAGCAATTGCATAAACTCGTCTTCTTCATCAGCTGCATAAAGACCAATGTATGCCTCAACTTCAGATTCAAACTCTGAAGTTGATTGGTCTGTCAAGATCTTCTCCTTCTTAGCAACAAAGGATTTCTCCTTCTTGCTCTTTTGTTGATTCTTTCTTTTATCAACAGACTCCTTTCTTTTGTCAGGACATTCAGCCATCACATGTCCAGGCTTATTACAGCAGTAGCAAACAATATTTGATGTTGTAGATTTGCTAGGCTTAGACCTGCTCCTGTCCTTCCTTGATGACTTTCTCTTTTGATAATAATCATCAACTAGCTGTGATGTTGAGGGCCTAGATTTCCACTGCTTCTTCTTCAAGAATCTCTTTACCTGCCTTGTTAAGGTAGCAAAATCTGCATCTGAATCACTGCTATCTGAATTTTGGTTGTCTGAATTATCTGAGGTAATTTCAGCAACTTCCCTAGGAGGTTATGGAGACATCCTCCTATTCTTTCTAGTGGCTTCAACCTTGAAGGCCACAGACTTTTCTCTATGCTCCCCTTTAGCATTTTTTTCCTCCTCTTTTCTAGTCATTAGTTGCATTTCATAAGACAGCAACTTTCCAAATAAAGTTGGAGGAGAAATATCTGCAAGTTTGGCCACTTCCCTAATGGAACAAATCTTGGTGTCCCAATCCTTTGTCAAGGATCTTAGGAATTTGTCATTCAGTTCATATGTACTGAAGACCCTTCCATAAGACATCAATTCATTTATAATTCTATAGAACTTCTTATAGCACTCAGATATGCTATCTGACTTCCCTTGTCTGAAGCTTTCATACTCCTGATTTAGCATAGACTTTCTATCTTGTCTAACTTCTTCAGATCCCTCCATGTAGACTATCAAGATGTCCCACATTTCCTTGGAGGTCTTGCAGTGAATCGAATTCTGAAAGGTTGAATAATCTATGACACTTACTATGATATTCTGAGCTCTTTTATCCATAGTTTCCAGGATGATCTCATCCTTAGTCATCTCAGAAAAATCTTTAGGAGTTCTTTGATTTGCATCTAGAACAGACACATTCATTAGGATATAAAGACCTTCTTTTACTGTAATATAGATCCTTGGGTCAGAAGCCTCCATAAACAACCTGACCCTTTCTTTCCATATTCCAAATATCTCCTTCCTGTAGATGGGTAATTTCATAGAACCTAGTTCCTTGTGATTTTCTCTATAACCCATTTTCTTGATTCTTGATTCTGCCTTTGGGATCTAACTCAGACTGCTAAGTCCTTCTTTGAGTAACCTCCCTCTGATACCACTTGATAGTTTTAACTTCAAGACAACCTAAACACTTAGAGGGGGGTGAATAGGTTCTTTTCCTTTTTTAAAATATAGGCAGAATATAGCTACAGATCTTTATTATAAAGCTTAAATCTCTACAGCTATCACATCATATACAATCACAGAATCTAGAATAACACAAGCATCACAGATTACACATAGGTTTATAGTGGTTCTCCAAGTTCTGGGTACATCCACTTTCCCCCCTTCACCTATCTAGCAGTGTGCTAGATTCGGCCTAACTTCTTCCTTCTTCTCAGATCCACAGATCTTACAGCTCAGAACCTAAAAGGTTCCTATAACTCAGAACCCTATAAGGTTCCTACAACTCAGGCTAACAGCCCAACCTCAGCCTTGCCACAAGGCCTATAACTCAGAGAAGCAATTCTCCTACACTCAGGCTCAATCAGCCTTACCAATCAGAGATCAAAATCTCCTACACTCAGGCTCAAACAGCCTTACCACTCAGAGAATTAAATCTCCTACACTCAGCCTTTATAATACAGTCTTACAAATCAGATCTTTGAAAAGATCCAACAGAATTTGATAAGTAGTTTGATGGACTCTTACCCTTGTTGAGAGAGAAAAGATAAGAGAATTCTTGATCAGCTTCTTGATGAGGCCGATGACTGAAATCAACCTGTTCTTAGCTTTCTTCAAAGCTTCTTGAATCTGAACTTACTTGAGTTGATCTCCCTTGAAGTTGACTGACTGCCAGCTTCCTTCTTAGATTCTTGATATGGATCTGGATCTTCTTAGTAGATTAATTCAGGATCTACTTTTTAAGAGACGTGTGATTGTCTTCTTCTTGACCTCAAAATAGCTGGAGCTCTCTCTCCCCAAACCTTCTGAAGTTTCTTCTGAATTCTTGAATGAATTCTCCTTAGACAAAATCTGAGTGGATGAACACTTCAGAATGTCTTCTTAGATCTTCTCACGATGATCTTCTTCTGTGACTTGCACATTCTTGATCAGAGATCAATCTCTCAATAGTTGTGTTAGTTATATGTATTGTCTCTACATTTCTTCTTCTGAATCCATCTATATATAGACTTCAACTATAGTAACCGGCTGATCCGGTTTCTAACTAACTTCTTACAAGTATGACAGCTTCAGTAAACCTGTTATAACTCACAGCTGTCAAGTCCTCAAAAAGTTCTTGAGCCTTTGTCTTTGACAGCAAAGCGTTGACACTGACTGTCATAAAGTATCGAGACAATCTGTCAATATGTGTCGACACAAGTGACTTAAGTGTCGACACAGACTTTGGTGATGTTAACATAACTGCCTTGATGTCGACACAGCTTCTTGACACTACATCTTGAGAATGTGTCGACACTGATTGTTTGTGTTGACACAATCACTTATTCACTCTACAGCAATCAACTATATTGAAACTCTATTGTGTGTCGACACAAGTCCTGTATGTCGACACAGTTGTTGTAGACTAAGAATTTTGTGTGTCGACACTGCCTTCAGGTGTCGACACAGTTGATGTCGACTCTGCTTCTGTGTGTCAACACTGCCTCCCGGTGTCGACACATTTGATGTCGACTATAATCTTCTGTGTGTCGACACAGTTTCTTCTGGTGTCGACACAGCTTCCCCAAGTGTCGACACAGGCTTTCTTAAGTGTCGACACATGGACTTAGAAACTTTTTCCTATATTTTAGCCAATACTTAACCTGCACATATAAACTCAAAATAACATCAAATGCACCTTGATGTATATCATTGAGCTAAGTGCGGCTTCTCCAAATCAGGTACACATTTTCCAATGTACCCAACAACATCTCTACTGGCAGCTGTTGCGCACAACTTCTTTGGATCAGAAATCAACTTGAAGTTTACAATTATATATTCAAGGAGATTCTAATGTTTTGTGACTCTTCCTATACAATTGTAATTGTAAATAATCCAGTCTCTCATAGACGGACAAAGCACACCAAAATCAGATATCATTTCATCCAAGATCATGTGGAGAACAGGGACATAAATCTCAGCTATATCTTGGTGGATAAGCTAGTCGCAGACATATTCACAAGCCACTAGACAAGGCCAAGTTCTCATTCTTCAAAATGGAACTGGGCATGCTTAACAAGAAATCATGAAGATGGCTAAGGTGTCAAAAACCTCTCAGTGAAGGACATCTCAAAGAATTCAAAATTTTCCATGGCAAATTCGTCGAGAAGCATTCGTAGAATCTCACCGATTCATCGAAACAACACGTTATCCTTCAACAAAACTCAATGATATCCGACGGATTCCACTTCGCTCCCGTGGAATTTTGACGAATCTTACAACAGTACAATTTTTTTATTATTGGATCTAAAGAGTCGCCCGATCTAAGGTACGCGCCTATTTCTCTCCTTTCGAAATATTAGGTATATATATAGGGATGTCAGGGTAAATAAGTTAACTTCGTCAAAAACAAACTTCCGCTTCCCGTGAAATAGTCTTCCGCTGCTTCAGATTTCGTGATAGCTATCTCATTGTCTCATCCGTCTATGTCGTCTCTTGATTTCTACAACTCTTCATGGCTCCCCGAGGAATGAGAAGCTTGCTCGTAGGGGGAGAGCTCGTCCGCACAGGGTTCACCTCGACAACAAATGATTTCTGCAACGTCATTCTTATGTACGAATCGGCCAGACTTACCTTCATTCTCGAACACTCATTCAAGGTGCTGGATAAGGATGTCTTGGAGTTCTTTTACAATTCCAATCTCTGTCGTGAAGACACTCTCATAAAGTGCCAAGTCAGAATTGTATCAATTAAAGTGAAGGTTTCCCTCCTCACGAGGTATCTGTGGGTTCCTGAGTGTGAAGAGGCCGACAAGTTAGAAGATGATGATTTTACAAGGGCTCTTCTATTTTGTGGACTGCCAAGAGGAACTACAGCCGTTAAGAGAAAAGGAATGAACGATGAAGGCAAACTTCTTTCAGACATCATTAGAAAAGTCCTTTTGTACAAAGTCGGATCACATGACTATCTTTCCTTAGAAATGTTCAAGATTCTGGTCGCCATCATCTGTCGGAAAAGAATGGACTAGGGAGTAGTGTTGTTTGGAAGAATAAAGGACAGTCTCAGCTCACAAAACTTTAGAAGAATACTCAGACTGTATCTAATTCAGCTGGATAGAGATACTTTTGACATGACAAAAGGTGTGCAAATTCATCACTTGAAGAAAATCGAGGCATCAATCGTCTCCAGATGGGAAAGGAGGATCCCAAGGCAAGGAGGAGTCAGATATTTTCCTGAGGAAGAGGTGGAGGTTGTTCCTGAGGATAAGATTCCTACCCCTACCCCCCCCCCCCCCCATGAAATTCCTTAGAGCTCGAGTGCAGGAATTGAGGGGGAGTCTGTTGAAACTCAAGTGGCTACTGATGTTCAAGTGTTCTTAATTGTTGCCTCGTCTTTAGATACGGTTGTTCTAGAGATAGTTATTCAGGTAGCTATAGTTGAAGTTCCTCAAGACTCAGCCTTTATAAAGTCTTTGGTACCAGATTCAATTAGTGTATAGCTAGTTTTACAAAATTCTGTCGAAGAGACAGTTGATCTAAACACAATAATGGCTGATTTTAATCGTGCTACTGCTACTGAGGTTGTGCCTGATGAGGCTGATGATGAGTTTTTTGCTGATGATTTTGATGATGCTGCTAATGATGATGTTTTAACTGCTGATAACGTAAATGATGAAGAAATTGTGTTGACCTCTAATGAGATTTTTGCCTCTGAGAACATGATTGTTAGTCTCCCAAAGATTCTACCAGTAATGGCTGAGGGGGCAGATTAATCCTTTAATTTCAGTTCAAACAGAGTTAGACAGTTTTGTGTCCAATCTTCAAAGAAGAATTACAAAGATTCCAGGTGGACCTCTAGTGGAGGAAGAAGAAATTGTTGAAATTTCTGATGAGGAAGGAGAGGCTGAGGTACTCCCTCTTGTCCTAGAGGCTCAAGATCCATTTCCATTGTTGAAAGCCAATTTATCACTCGTGGTAGAGTCTTATAGTGACTCTGAGGATAGTGCAAATCTACACTCTCCTCCAAGTATTCTGACTGAATACCTTGCTCGTACTGGTTCAGAAAACTCATTACTAAAGTCTATCGAAGTAATGATGGCCAGACAATAAGCTAAATTGTATCTATCTCTAAAAAAAGTTCAGAAGAAAGTTCTGAACAAACTAAAATAGACTAAACGAGATATGAACAACGGTCTTGCCAATATCAATGTGTGTTTTGATAAGCTGGAATCGACTTTGGACAGCTGGTTTGTCCAAGGTGGGCAAGCCATTGTTCACACAATGGCTGGGCTTAAGAGTAATTTGGATGTACTCAAGAATGTTGATGAGAATGCCAAAACTGTAATAACTGCCCAAAATATTGGGATGGACCACTTTGACAATCAAATGATGTATTACAGTAAAGTGATTGCTTCTGAGGTGATTAAAGAGGTCAGAAAAGGAGAGGAAGTGTTGGAACACCCTATTACTAATTTGGGCAAGGATCACTATGTTATTAGGAAATTGGTTTGACCTAATTGCATAGTTTAAAAGTTCAACTTAGAATGAGTCTAAGGCTTAGAACTTAGGTTTGGAGCTGCCCCCAAGACCATTCAAAGATCAGGATTCATTGCTGAGACAAAGACAATTTTCGTCGAGCTCCGGTCGACGAAACGTCGAACTCAGTTCGACGTTCTCTGAGCTCAACTCTACAAGTCGTCGAACTCTGGTCGACGATCTTCGAGCTCAGATCGACGCTCTGTCTTCAGCTATTTTCCAAGTCGCTGAGCTCAATTCGACGATCGTAGAGCTCAGGTCGACGTTTTTTGTCTCTAGTATAAATCCAATCTCTGAGCTCAGTTCAACGATCGTAGAGCTCAAATAGACGATTTCTGTGAGAGATCGACGCTTTAAGATTTCAAATTCAAGAACAGTTATGAAATTCATTCAGATTCATTCAGAGTAATTTCCTGCATTTATTGCGAAGGATTTTCTAGCCGTTTCAAGCAATCTAATGCAAGTTTCAAGGAAGGCTAAAAGGAATGTTACTTAGGACTTTCCCCAGAGACAGTTGTCATTTATGGAAGTCATTTATGACTGAGTAATGGCCATCTAATTCAGAATCTGATATACTCCTACAGAATATGTTTTTGAAAACATAACAGATCAATACAACAAGATAGGCAAGAGATATACAGGATCATTGATTTTAGAAAAAGAGTTACAGAAGAGAGATCAAAATATACTCTGATCAAGAACTCATCTTCTGGAACATACAGATTCACTGATTCAAAATCTTCAAGAACACAAGAAAGTTTTCTGTGGAGAAAATCATCTGCTCCTCCAAATCCTCAAGTGTTCAAAAGCTTCAACATTAAGGACTCCAGACATCACACATTTCAGCATCTGCTGAAATCATCTTTTGTTGGAGATCTGAAGCACCTGAAGACCTATCACCCTAGCAAATCTCATCTTCCTGAACCTTTACAGATCTCAGGGGGCGTTTTAGCTTCATCTTCCACTTGTCTTCTCTCAGACTGTTGACAGAGAAGAACAACTCAACTCTTTCTTTCTTTTTCCTTTCCCTCCTATAAAAGGGTTTTTCAAAACTCCCTTCAAAAGTTCTGAGACTGGTTTTTGAGACCTTGTCAAAACTCAGTGGTGGCAAGACACCTTATCAAAAAATCTAGTTTTGGTTTTTGAGCACCTTATCAAAAGCTCATTGGTGCCCAGAACACCTGATAAACTATTCCTGCAGTGGATTCCTACCAAGGGTGGTAGAAGAGTGGATGTACCCAGGTTGTTGGGGAACCACTATAGATCCTTGTGTCATCTGGTTGCTGTGTGTTTGACTTTGCTGTGTGCTATGTGTTTTCTTAGTTCTTGCTTTAGTTTTATTTTCATCACAAGCACCTTATACATATACATAAATTAAGTCTTCCACTGCTTTATATTTTTAATTGTAAATTATTTTAAAAAATACTCTATTCACCCCCCCCCCCCCTCTAGAGTTAAGGTAGATCTTTTCCTCACTTTCAATTGGTATCAGAGGGAGGTTTGTTATTCAACATCTGAATCTTCAACAGATTGGTTGAACAGGCTAACACCTGAACCAAAAGATCCTTGATAAGATAAACCTTCTATAGAGGATAGTTATTACTTTTTGTATTATATTTATTTTCATACAAAACCATGGCACAGAACAAAGACTATGCTAGCACCAGACCTCCAGTGTGCAACCTCTCTAAGTTTGCCCTTTGGAAGGCAAGGATTAAGCTTTACATAAATTCTATTGATGAGGACATTTTTAATTCTGTTTTGACAGTTTGTCCAAGACCCCTAGTGATAACAAGTACAAGTGCTGTTCCACCTCCTTCAGGAACAGATGCAGAAATAAAGAAATGGAAAGTTGCAGATGCAAAGGCTATGAATATCCTTGCTCAGAGCATGTCTGATGAGATATTCCAAAAGGTGGCTGAATGCAGTTCAGCAAAAAATATATGGGACAAGTTATCTGAAATTGTCTAAAGAACTACTGATGAAAGGAAGGACAGGAGATCCCATCTCATATCTCAATATGAGAATTTCAAGAAAGGAGAAGCTGAGTCAGTTGTAGATATGTACAACAGACTCAGCCTAATAGTCAGTGAACTAAAAACACTGGACAAGGAGATCTCTCTAACTGAACTAAATGACAATATCCTAATGTGCTTCCCTAGTACTTGGGACTCAAGGATCTGGCCAATCAAGGATGCCAGAAGCCGAACTTAGATTACTACTGAAGCTTTGTTAGGCAAGCTCAAGTCTTATGAGCTGCTCATCAAGAACAGAGAGTAAGAACAAAAGACTGCTTCTCCAGCCATTAAAAAGGCGAAGACCATAGCATTCAAAGCTACAAAAGATCTTCCTGAAGACAAGGTCACAGGCAATGAAGAATTGATGAGTTTGCTGGCCAAAAGATTCTATAAGATGGCCAGGAAAGATTTCAGAAAGAGGTCATCCAGAGGGCATGAGAAGCCAAGGTATGACAAGTCAAATAATAAAGAAATAATCTGTTTTTGATGCAGTAAACTAGGCCATATTGTGCCTGACTGTCCAGAAAATCAGAATAAGGACAAGAAGGACAGGAAAGATAAGAGAAAATATAAGGACTCCAGAGGAAACAACAGCAATAAATCCTCCTCCAACAAAAATAAACATACAAGGAAGGGGTTTGTAGCTGAAAGCTGGAGTGATACTGAAGAGGAATTAGAAGCCTCATTAAGCTTAAGTGATGATGAGGATGATGCTGAAGAAAAGGAATTTTGCATGATGGCTATCAATGCCTCTCAGCAAAATTCTGATGCAGAACAAGGATCTGATTTAGAATCTGAAACTCAAACTGAAGAAGACCAGGTAATAGACTCCTTTGACTTTGACTCAGAGGACTTTAGGTCTGAATTTAAGGCACTTTGTTTAGATCTATTAAAATCTGAGAAAGAGATTATCTCTCTCATAAATCAATTGTCTGAATATAGCACCTTAAAATCAGACAACCTCAAACTCTCTGAGGAGTTAGAATGATGTAGGGAGGAGATAGCTTCATTGAAAAGTGAGTTATCCCATGCAAAGAAGTTTGAAGAATCCCTAAATAGGAGAAGCATCAGACTGATGGACATCACAAGCACAGTGAACTCAAGATTCAACAGTACACTGGGCGTGGGTGCTTCATCCAGCCAACCTATAGTATTAACAACTCCAATTAAATTTATTTCTGATAAATGAAAAGGTGTTGTAGAGGTAGCAAGGAAGAATCTAGATTTACCTAAGGAAAATCAAGTTCAACAGAAAACGTCGAACAGAGCTCGACGATCATCGAACAGAGCTCGGCGATCCAAGGCTGGATCGTCGAACTCAGATCGATGACTTCTAAACTCTGAACTCTGGTATAGTCGATCTTTGAACTGACCTCGACGATCTGACCCAAGATCGTCGAACTCAGGTCAACGATCGTCGAACGGAGCTCAGAGCTTTGAACCTTCTTTCAGAGGTAAATCTCAAGTCAATCCTAAAAGTCCCTCATCCAAAAGCTTCAACCCTTATACTGAATGGATAGTACCTCCTAGGAGATACCATCCTGAAGGATATAAGAGTCAGCCAGGGATGTCTTTTATTTCTGAATTTAAAGGTTATCAACCTAGACCCAAGGTAAACTGGGTCAAAAACATATAAATTGTTTATGTGCAGGTGAAGACCTATCCAGCAATGAACCAACAATGGTTTCTTGATAGTGGGTTCTCAAAGCACATGACAGGGAGTAAGGACAATCTCACATCCTTCAAAGCCAAACTTGGACCCAAAGTGATCTTTGGAGATTCAAACTTTGGTCAAACAAAAGGATATGGTGTTGTTCAGATTGGCTCAATCACATTCAAGAAGGTGGCTTATGTGGAAGGACTGAAGCACAACCTCATCAGCATCAGTCAACTCTGTGATGAAGGATATCAAGTGACATTTAACAAATCCTTATGCCAAATCATGTCAGAGGATAACACAATAGTGTTAACAGGTAAAAGGAAAGGTAACATTTATCTTATAGATTTCCTTTCAACCAACATAGATATCTGCTTATTTAATTCAGTCTACAAACCAAATGATTTATGGCATAAGAGACTAGGACACTTAAACCTTAGAACCATTGCTAGGCTGTCCAAGGACAACCTTGTTAGAGGACTACCTTCTGTACCCTACAAGAAGGAAGGACTCTACAGGGCTTGTCAACTAGGTAAGCAAACTAAAAAAAGTTTTAAGTCACTTAATAAAAGTGATTCACCTAAGATTTTGTATCTGTTACACATGGATCTTTTTGGACCCATTACAGTAAAAAGCTGAGGAGGGAAATCTTACACTTTAGTGATTGTAGATGACTTCTCTAAATTCACTTGGGTATTCTTTTTGAGGAAGAAGTCTGATAACTTTAAATGTTTGATAGATTTTCTCAAATGCATACAGATTGAGTTTAATACTCACATTGCCCTGATCAAAAGTGATCATGGGACAGAGTTTGATTCTCTTCTTATGCAAGAGTTCTGTCAGAGTGAAGAGATCAGGCATACTTTCTCAGCTCCTAGAACTCCTCAACAAAATGGGGTAGCTGAAAGGAAAAATAGAACCCTAATTGAATCTGCTACTACATTATTGACAGATGCTCACCTTCCTCTATCTTTTTGGGCAAAGGCAGTGAACACCTCTAAACATGTGTTGAAACGAAGTTATATACATAAACAGAAGGGCAAGACTCCCTATGAATTGCTCAAAGGGAAGAAACCTAAAGTAGACTACTTCAAAATTTTTGGCTGCATTTGTTATATTCACAATAATGACAAGAAGTATTTAGCAAAATTCCAAGCTAAAGTTGATGAAGGAGTGTTTCTGGGATACTCCATGATCAGTCAAGCTTATAGGGTTTATAATAAAACTTCTCTTAAAATTGAAGAATCTGTTCATGTATTTTTTGTTGAGACAAACATGTGTTACAAGGAGAAGTCTACTTCTACCATAGAACCATTGCAGACACACTCTCTTTCAGAAAATTTGGACAGGTAACACATTGTAGAAAAGGATTCAGTACATTCACCTATCCAACAAAGAGCTGAAATCAATGAAGATGAAGAGGATACTCAACATCTTGATGTTCAATATCTTGGAGAAAACCATTTTGAAGAGTCAGTTGTTGTTCCACAAGAGGAAATAACAACACAGGTTGGTGAACAATCAACACCCTCTATTGATTTAGTAACAACAAGAGATCACCCAATCTCCCAAGTGATTGGAAACATCTCAGCTGGTGTGCAAATAAGAAATCAGGTCAACCAGAACCTGATGCACACCTGCTTTTTATCTCAAGTTGAGCCTCAATCCATTCAAGATGCAGAGCAAGATCAACACTGGATCATTGCTATGTAAGAGGAACTACATCAATTTGAGAGGAACAAAGTTTGGGAGCTAGTACCAAGGCTTAAGGATCATTCAATTGTTGGAACAAAGTGGGTGTTCAGAAACAAGTTGGATGATCAAGGAGTTATTGTAAGGAACAAGGCAAGGCTAGTTGCTCAAGGTTATTCTCAAGAAGAAGGGATAGATTATGAAAATACCTTTGCTCCAGTGGCAAGGTTAGAGGCCATAAGAATATTCCTTGCTTATGCAGCTCATAAAGGATTCAAGGTCTACCAAATGGATGTGAAGAGTGCATTTCTCAATGGAGACATCACAGAGGAAGTCTATGTTAGACAACCTCTAGTTTTTATCTCTCCAACTTATCCTGACCATGTTTTCAAGTTGCATAAAGCATTATATGGTCTCAAGCAAGCTCCTAGAGCATGGTATGAGACCTTATCATGCTTTCTTTTGAAAAATGATTTTATAAGGGGTAGAGTAGACCAAACTGTCTTTATTAGAACCCATAAGTCCCATACCCTACTAGTACAAATATATGTAGATGATATCATATTTGGTTCTACTGATTCAAATTTGTGCAGAAAGTTCTCTAACTTAATGCATTCTAAATTTGAAATGAGTAGCATGGGTGAGCTTTCCTTCTTTCTAGGATTGCAAGTCAAACAACATGCTGAAGGCATATTTATTTCTCAAACCAAGTATGCAAAAGAATTGGTTAAGAAATTTGGTATGTCTGAAGCATCTTGTATAAAGACACCTATGCCTACCAATGCTATATTAGATACTGATGAACATGGTAAACATGTTGATCAGAAAACATATAGTGTAATGATTAGCTCTCTATTGTACCTTACAGCTAGTAGACCTGATATAATGTTTGTTATATGTATATGTGCTAGGTTCCAAGTAAGCCTTAGAGAGTCACACCTAACATTAGTTAAGAGGATTCTTAGGTATGTGAAAAGTTATCCAAATTTAGGACTCTGGTATCCAAAAGACTCAGGATTTGAATTAACTGGATTTTCAGATGCTGATTGTTGGAACACCCTATTACTATTTGGACCAGGATGACTATATTTCTATAGGGATTGTATGCTGTGACCTCCATGTTGTTATAAAGGTCACATAGGCTAGTTAGAGTAGTCTTCAGCTCGACGCATAGTCGACTTCAGCTCGACGCAGAGTCGATCTCAGCTCGACGCAGAGTCGACCTCTGCTCGACGCAGAGTCGATCTCAGCTCGACGCAGAGTCGACCTCAGCTCGACGTGGAGTCGACCTCAGCTCGACGTTCCGTCGATCCCAGTTCTGCTTACAGAAAACACTCTCTGGCCGACGTGTGTCGTGCTCAGATCGACGTTTTTCTGTGAGCTCGACGCCTTCCAGACTTCCGTCGATTTTGGATAGGAATTCAAATTCCTTCTGACAGACAATTAATGCTGAAGAATTATTGGCCGTTACAGCATATCTGGTGCATGGCTCAAGGAATTTTCTAAGGAATGTCTGCCTGTCATTTCCTTTGAGGCATGGACAGTTAAGGAAAGCAATTAATGCTGACTTCCAACGGCTATCAAAGTAAAAGGAAGAAGAAGACTCATATATATAATTCTTTTTCTTTCATTCCAACAACAAGAAGATACAGAGAATATACAGAACAAGAAGAGAACAACAATACAAGACTTCTCATCTTTTTCTCTGTGGAAAAATTGTTTTTGAAAGACTCTCTCACAGAAAATCTGATTGCTTCAGACACCTCCATCCAACTCTCTTGGATCATCCTTTGCTGGAGCAAATCAGATCTTTGAAGACCTGTCACCCTTGTGCAGAGCTCTCCTTCCTGAACCTCATCTTGATCTCAGGGGGAGCTTTGACAACAACTTCAGATCCACTTCTGCTTCTCTTTGCTTGTTGAATAGAGAAGACAACAACATTTCTTTTTCCTTTTCTTTCTGTACAGGGTTTTAACTCCCTTCAAAAGTTACTTTTGGTTTTGCTGAAACCTGGTCAAAATCAGCTTCTGTTGGTTTGTGAGAACCTGATCAAAAACTCTCTGGTGCTCAAGACACCTGATCAACTCATCTTGAAGTGGATTCCTATCAAGGGTGATAGAAGAGTGGATGTACCCAGATTTGGGGAACCACTATAGCTCCTTGTGTCATCTGGATTGCTTATCTCTTTTTGTGTTTTGCTTTGTACTGTGAATTTATTTTTACTCTGATTATTTGCTATAGCACCTTACACTAAGTAAAGTAAAATTTTCTCTGCAAGTTTTTATTTGGAAAATTATTTTAAATAACTCTATTCCCCCCCCCCCCTCTAGAGTTAGGAGTGATCTTATCCTGCACTTTCAATTGGTATCAGAGGCAGGTGGATCATTCATACAGGCTAACACCTGGATCAAAAGATCTCTGATAAGATCATTTCTCTCAAAGGGTTATTTTTCTTAGTTTTACTTATCTTTTAAAACTCATGGCACAAAACAAGGACTTTGCTAGCACCAGACCTCCTATGTGCAATCTATCTAAGTTTGCTCTATGGAAGGCAAGGATTAGACTTTATATGAACTCTTTTGATGAAGACATCTTTAATTCTGTATTGACAGATTGTCCAAGACCTCCCACAGGAACAAGTACATCAGCTGTTCCTCCTCCTTCAGGGACTGATGCTGACATAAAGAAGTGGAAGGCAGCAGATGCTAAAGCCATGAACATCTTGGCTCAAACCATGTCAGATGACATTTTCCAGAAGGTAGCAGATTGCAATACTGCCAAGGAGATCTGGGAAAAACTCTCAGAAATTGTATCAGGTTCTGCAGATGAAAGAAAGGATAGGAGATCCTACCTCATCACACAGTATGAGAACTTCAAAAAGGCAGAGTCTGAGTCAGTTGCTGACATGTACAACAGACTGAGCCTAATCATAAGTGAACTTAGATCACTAGAGAAGGACATATCTCTTACTGAGATAAATGACAAGATACTGACTTGTTTCCCTAGCTCTTGGGACTCAAGAATATGGTCAATTAAAGATGGAAGAAATGTCTGTGAGTTATCCACAGAAGCTCTTCTAGGAAAGCTCAAGAGCTATGAGCAATTTATTAAGAAGAGAGAAGAAGAGCAGAAGACATCCACACCAACAGAGAAGGCTGAGAAAACCATTGCCTTCAAAGCACAGGAAGAAGAACCTAAAGAAAAGGTGTTGGGAAATGAAGAGCTTATGAGCCTACTGGTCAAAAGGTTCAATAAGCTAAATAAAAGGAACTTCAGAAGATGGTCATCCAAAGACAAAGACAAGCCAAGGTATGACAGATCCAATAATAAAGATATTATCTGCTTTGGCTGCAGGAAACCAGGACACATCTTCCCAAACTGTCCAGAAAATCAAGACAAGGACAGAAGGGACAAGAAGGAAAGAAAGGATAAAAGGAAGGATAAGGAGTCAAGGAAATACCATGACAAGCCTTCCTCCAGCAACAGCAAGTACACCAGAAAAGGATTTGTGGCTGAATCCTGGAGTGACTCTGATGAGTCTAATTCATCATCCAGTTCTAGTGATGATGAGGATGATGCAGAAGAAAAGGGATTCTGTATGATGGCCATCAGTGCATCTCAAAAGAACACTGATTCAGAGCCTGATGCTGACTACCCATCTGATCAGGAACTTACTGAGGATCAGGTAATAGATTCATTTGACTTTACTTCTGATGATTTCAAATCTGAGTTTAAATCTATGTGCATTGACTTAATTGAGTCTCAAAAGCTGATTAAAACTCTAAATGAACAATTAATTGAATGCAAATCCATTAACTCAGATAATCTTAGACTCTTAGAAGAGTTGAAGCAGTGTGGGGAGGAGATAGCTTCACTGAAAAGTGAGCTATCTAAGGCCAAACAATTTGAAGAAACCCTTAATGGGAGAAGTATCAAATTGATGGACATCACAAGTACAGTGAACTCAAGATTGAATGGTTCACTGGGCTTGGGTGCTTCATCCAGCCAACCCACAGTGCTGACAACTCCAATCAAATTTACCAGTGAGAAAGGTAAAGGAGTCTTGATAGTGGCCAGGAAGAATGCTGACTTAACCTAGGAAACTGGACAAAAAACGTCGAACGAAGCTCGACGGACGTCGACCAGAGCTCGACGTAATCGCAAGAAAACGTCGAACTCAGGTCAACGCCCTCTACCCTCTGAACAAAGCAAGACCTTGCCGTCGAACGGAGCTCGATGCACTCACTTGAGTCCGTCGACCGAAGCTCGACGTGCGTCGAGCCGAGTTCAGAGCAAAACCCAGTTCTCAAGGGTTAATTCAAATTTCAATTCTAGCTCCACATCTCATTACTTTAACCCTTATGCTGAATGGATCATACCTCCTAGGAGATATCATCCTGTAGGCTATAAGAGTCAACCTGAGATGTCCTTCATTTCAGAATTTAAGGGATATCAACCTAGGCCTAAGGTTAACTGGGTCAAAAACAAATAAGCTGTTTTTGTGCAGGTAAAGACCTATCCAAGTGAGAACCATCAATGGTATCTGGATAGTGGGTGCTCAAAGCACATGACAGGAGACAAGGACAACCTCACTTCCTTCAAAACTAAGCTTGGACCCAAAGTAATTTTTGGAGACTCAAGCTTTGGAACTACAAAAGGATATGGGACAGTCCAAATTGGCTTAGTCACTTTCAAAAAGGTGGCATATGTTGAAGGACTCAAACACAACCTGATAAGTATCAGTCAATTGTGTGATGAAGGATACCAAGTAACCTTTAACAAAGCCATATGCAAAGTCCAGTCAGTGGACAACACAACTGTGTTGACAGGTAACAGAAGAGATAACATTTACTTAGTGGATTTTCATTCACCTGTAGTAGATATTTGCCTGTTTAACTCCATTTCAAAACCAAACATCTTGTGGCATAAAAGATTAGGACATGTGAACCTTAGAACCATTGCTAAGTTATCCCAAGACAACCTTGTTAGAGGACTACCTTCTGGTCCCTACAAGAAGGAAGGACTTTGCAAGGCCTGTCAATTAGGCAAGCAAACTAAAAACAGTTTCAAGTCACTTAATAAGAGTGACTCACCTAGAATCTTGTACTTATTGCACATGGACCTTTTTGGACCAATTAATGTACAAAGCCTAGGAGGGAAATCTTATGCTTTAGTAATTGTAGATGACTTCTCAAGATTCACTTGGGTGTTCTTTCTGAGGAAGAAGTCTGATAACTTCAAGATTTTGACAGATTTTCTCAAAGGCATACAGATTGAGTTCAATACTCACATTGCCCTGATCAGAAGTGATCATGGGACAGAGTTTGATTCTCTTCTTATGCTAGAGTTCTGCCAGAATGAAGGTATCAGGCATACTTTCTCAGCTCCTAGAACTCCTCAACAAAATGGGGTAGTTGAAAGGAAAAACAGAACCCTTATTGAATCTGCCACAACATTGTTGACAGATGCTCACCTTCCTCTAACCTTTTGGGCAGAGGCTGTGAACACCTCCAACTATGTTCTGAATAGAAGCCTGATACATAAGCTAAAGGGTAAGACTCCCTATGAGTTACTCAAAGGGAAGAAACCTAAAGTGAATTATTTCAAAAATTTTGGTTGCATTTGTTTCATTCACAATAATGACAAGAAATACCTAGCTAAATTTGAAGCCAAAGCTGATGAAGGAGTGTTTCTGGGATACTCCATGACTAGCAAGGCTTATAGGGTTTTTAACAAGTGCACAAATAAAATTGAAGAATCCATGCATGTTACATTTGATGAAACTAACATGTTTTATAAGGAGAAGGAGACTTCTACCATAAGCAATTTGCAGGAACATTCAATTTCAGAAAATCTGAAGCAGCTTACCATCACAGACAAAGGGTCATCACCTTCACCAATTCAACAAGTCACTGAACTTAGTGACAATGAAGAGGAATTTCAAGTTCTGGAAAGTTCAAAGGGCCAACAGAGTGAAGAACCAGTTGTTGTTCCACAAGAGGAAACAACAACACAGGTTGGTGTTTCATCAACAACCCTTGTTGATCTAGCCACAACAAGAGATCACCCAATCTCACAAGTAATTGGAGATATCTCAGTGGGTGTGCAAACAAGGAATCAAGTTAATCAAAATATTATGCACACCTGCTTCCTTTCTCAAATTGAGCCTCAAACCATACAAGATGCAGAGCAAGATCCAAACTGGATCATTGCAATGCAAGAAGAGTTGAATCAATTTGAGAGAAATAAAGTTTGGGAATTAGTACCAAGACCAAGGAACCAGCAAATTGTTGGAACCAAATGGGTATTCAGGAACAAATTGGATGATCAAGGAATAATTGTGAGAAACAAGGCAAGACTTGTTGCACAAGGATATTGCCAAGAAGAAGGAATTGATTATGACCAAACCTTTGCACCAGTTGCAAGGTTGGAGGCCATAAGAATCTTCCTTGCATATGCAGCTCACAAGAGATTCAAGGTATATCAGATGGATGTCAAGAGTGCATTCCTCAATGGAGACATCAAGGAAGAAGTCTATGTAAAGCAACCTCCAGGTTTTATCTCTCCAACTTTTCCTGATCATGTATTTAAACTACATAAAGCTTTATATGGTCTCAAGCAAGCTCCTAGAGCATGGTATGAGACCTTAGCTTGTTTTTTGTTGGAAAATGATTTTAAAAGGGGTAGTGTAGACCAAACTCTTTTTGTTAGAACCCATAGGTCCCATACCCTACTAGTACAAGTTTATGTAGACGACATCATATTTGGATCTACTGATTCAAACTTATGCAAAAAGTTCTCACAACTTATGCACTCAAAGTTTGAAATGAGTAGCATGGGTGAGCTTGCTTTCTTTCTTGGATTGCAAGTTAAACAACATGTGGATGGCATTTTCATTTCTCAAACCAAGTATGCAAGAGAACTGGTTAAGAAATTTGGAATGTCTGAAGCATCCTCCATGAAAACACCTATGCCTACAAATGCTGTTTTAGATGCTGATGAATCTGGAAAACCAGTTGATCAGACAAACTATAGAGCAATCATTGGCTCATTACTTTATCTAACAGCTACTAGACCAGATATAATGTTTGCCACATGCATTTGTGCTAGATTTCAAGTAAGCCCTAGAGAGTCCCACCTCACATTAGTTAAGAGGATTCTTAGGTATGTAAAAAGTTGTCCTAATCTAGGTCTCTGGTATCCACATGACTCAGGATTTGATCTAACTGGATTTTCAGATTCTGATTATGCTGGATGTAGAGTAGACAGGAAAAGCACCAGTGGAACTTGTCAATTTCTTGGTGATAGACTTGTCTCCTGGTTTTGTAAGAAACAAACCTCTGTGTCCACATCAACTGCTGAAGCTGAATACATGGCTGCAGGTAGTTGTTGCTCACAGATTTTGTGGATTCAAAACCAGCTCCTAGACTATGGGTACAACTTAGAGATGTCTAAAATCTTTTGTGATAATACCAGTGCAATATCTATTGCTCAAAATCCAGTTCTCCATAGTAGGACTAAGCACATAGAAATCAGACATCACTTCTTAAGGGATAATGTAGAAAAGAAGAAAATTGCACTAGAATACATTTCCACTGAACTACAGAGAGGAGATATCTTCACCAAACCCTTGGATGAAAAGAAGCACCTCTTTTTCCTCAATCAGTTGGGAATGCTAGATGGAGACAGCATAAATTAAAACTCCAAGATTTTGAAACCCATACTTAACAGGAATAGGAAAAATTTCATTTTAAAATTCCTCTGTCTGAGTGGTTGTTCTGAGCTCTGAACTAAGCTCGACGCTGCGTCGAACGGAGATCGACGGTCCGTCGCCCTCAAAAGCGTCGAACGTCGAACTCAGCTTCTAGCGTCGAACTGAGTTCACAGCTCCCTGGCTTCTTGAGTTTCTCTCTCCCCGGTCGACGTCTTCGTTCAACGTCGACCTGAGCTCGACGTATAGCTTCAGCCAAAGCGTCGAACGTCGACCTAAGCTGGACGCTGTTGAGTCGTTTCAGTTCCTCTAGAGCCCAAGAGCGTCAAACTGAGCTCGACGTTCTTTCCTTTTCTGCGTCGAACCCTAAGTATAAAATCATTTTTTCTCCGTCGTTCGCAGTTGCGCTTTCATATTTCTCTGCTCAAGCTTTCTCCCTCCAAATACTATACTTTTGATCTTGGAAGGTATTCTTTCTTTTGCAGGACAATGACAATTACAGCAGGAGCTCTGGCGGCTATGAAGTTCGACTCTGGTTTCGACATTGATTTCGATTCTTTTGATGGATCTCCACAACATCTTCTGGATATACTGATTCTTTTCAAGGAGCAGCAACTAGTCCACTTTATGTCTACCAGGATACCCCTTCCAGAATCAGAAATTAAAGAATGGTGTCTTACAGCAATCGTTTCAGATAACAACATCTTGACTGGCAAGATTTCAGGAAATGAGGTAGCCATCTCACCTCAGGTTATTACAAAAGCCTTCAACTTTGCTGCTGGAGATGATGACATAGAACTATCAGTGGAAGAATATACCTTGATGTTGGATAGGATGGGGCATGCTGCTGGTAACCCCTCCAAACTCCTTAAAATTAACCTAGCAATTGAGTACAGGTTATTAGCAGATATAACTGGAAAGGTGATCTGTGCAAAGAGAACTGCACATGATGCAATAACAAGGCATCAGTTTTGCCTCATGGCTGCCCTAATGGATAAGAAACATCCCAACTGGGGATTAATTGTGTTTGATATGCTTAAGAAAAAGTTGGATAAAAACTCTGTCCATTTTGGAAGAGTTCTTGGGTTGATTCTCAACCACTGCTGCCCCCAACTGCTGGTGTCCTCAAAGAAGCACATAAATGCTTCCAAGAGGCTCACATGTGCTTTAATTGGCAAATGGGACAGGAGAATTGTGAATCCCAGGGCAGCAGCAGCCATGAAATCCTCTGCAGACACCAGGACTATAGAGGTCACTTCCCCTCAGTCCACTGGTCCAGAAGAAGGAATTATGCCATCTCTCTCCCTCACCCTTCCATCCACCTTCATCCCCTCAACCACAATTATCTCATCCTCTCTAACTCTCCCCTCCTCCATATCTACCATTGCCTCCTCCCTTCCTCCTCAAACTACTTTCCTTCCAATAAACTTGGATTCCACCCCTCATGAGGATCTCTTTTCATTTGACATGCATGAAGACTCATTCATGGATGCTTCTACCTCCTCTCCTCATGACTTCCTCCATCCATCTACTTTTTCAGACTTACTCTTCTCCTCCATTCAGGAATAAGTTACACCTCCTCTGTCTGCTCCTCTCTCAACATCTTCTACATTCTCAGCTTCTGCTACTCCCTCTACCTCTACTCAAGTTCCCCTTGAGCAAGTAGCCCTCCTGCCCTTAGCCAATCAACTTTTTGATCTTCTGTCTCTTAGGCTCTCCTCCCTTTTGGATGCCAAGCTGGCTCCTCTCCTTCTTTCATTGAGAGCTCTTTCTGCCTCTGTCTCCTCCCTTTCCTCTCAGTTGGCATGCCCTTCTTCTGGGGGCCTAGAGTCAGCTGCCACTGATTCTAGGCAGGGGGAGATGTCAGCAGAAGAAGAGCTGCCTCCTTCTTCAGTTCAGATTGCTCAGACTCCTTCAGAGACAGTATCAGTTGCTGAGACAGTATCAGTTGCTTGTTCAGAAACAGTGTCTGCTGCAGAAGATCAAATGGTATCTGAGGCCTCTCCTCCAGTTTCAGAGCAGCAAATCAGCAGTGCCTTAGACATTCAGTCTTTGGCAGCTTCTCTTCAGAGCTTCTCTCCTCCAGCTTCAATACAAGAAGACCTACCCATGGCTCCTGAGGCTCCTCCTCAAACAGAAGAACAGCTTCAAGAAGATATGTCCAGGGCTATTGTCCCCTTTCAGAAGGTCTTGACTTCTGATATAGCAGTGGTAGCAGTGGCTCCTGCTAGTGTTGGATTTGATTTGGTAGTTTCTGTTGAGACTTCAGGTGAAGTGACTGAGACACCTGATGCTGCAGAGGCCCATATCTCCCAAGCCCTTCAGGAACCAGCCTCTTCAGCCTCTATGGCTCCTGAGGCTGTGCCCTCTCCTGCAGTGGTTGCTTCCTCCTCCTCACTGACAGCAGAGCTTCCTTTAGTCTCCTCCTCAGCAGCTCCAGCCTCCATCAGCTTTCCCCTCTCCAAAAGAAAATATATAGATCCATATGAAGAATCACAAAGTTCTGAAGATGAGTTTGCCACAGATTCTGATGACTCCTCTGCAACTATTGCAAGGAAGAGGAAAGCCAGATCAAAAGCCATGAAAAGAGTACCTCTTGCCAGAGCTACAGATCATGACATCCCCTATTACATCAAATATAATTGTGAAATCACAGAGCCTTGGATGCAGTACTCTCAAAATCAGAGAAAAGCAATGAAGAGGAAGAGAAAATTCAATGAAGGTCCATCTAAACCAGTTCATCAGCCTCCACCTCCACCTCCTCCTGATGCAGGTGCAGGTGCTAGTCTTTCTTCAAAACCAGCCCCTTCAGCTCTTCATGGAAAAACCTATCAAGCCAGAAGACATCAAGGAGGTAGCCAGCAAAGGGGAGGTCAACAAAGAGGAAATTATAGAGGCAGGCAGTCCAGGGGAAGAACCTTTGATCCAACCTCTGGCCCCTATCCCTATAGGCCTAGAGTTGACCTCACCCCAAGAACTTCTCAAGAATCATCATCTAACAAATTTGAACCAGCTGTTCCCTTTGAAGATCCTACCAAGACTCCTGCTTACTGGAAAGCAAGGATGACAGAAATGGCTGCCTTAAATGAGATCAACAAAGCCAGAGAAAGAGGACTGGACACATCTCATATCAGTACTATGTCAGAACAAAGAAGAGAGGAATTGGAAAAGTATGGCTCAAAGAAATTTTTTGATTCAGACAGATACATGGAACTCCACCCTGCAGCTGTACCACCCAGTGCTAGAGATCAAAAATCTTTAGGTGCAGCTGATGACTTCAGATCTAAAAAGGAAGCTTCCAATCCAAACAGAGAAATCATCTTCAAAAAGAGTGATCAAGACAAAGCATCAAAGGACAAGTAAAGTAAGGTATTCTGACACTTTCTATATTCTGGACTCAGGACATTTAAACAATTCTGCTGCTATATAGTGTTTTATATATGCTGCATATTATTCTGTCATGTCTGGTTGTATTATTTTTGTGTTGTATCTGCTTTATTTCTTTTCTTTGATTCCCTAAAATTCATGTAAATAGTAATCCTAATCCAAATAGGGGGAGATTGTTGGAACACCCTATTACTATTTGGACCAGGATGACTATATTTCTATAGGGATTGTATGCTGTGACATCCATGTTGTTATAAAGGTCACATAGGCTAGTTAGAGTAGTCTTCAGCTCGACGCATAGTCGACTTCAGCTCGACGCAGAGTCGATCTCAGCTCGACGCAGAGTCGACCTCTGCTCGATGCAGAGTCGATCTCAGCTCGACGCAGAGTCGACCTCAGCTCGACGTGGAGTCGACCTCAGCTCGACGTTCCGTCGATCCCAGTTCTGCTTACAGAAAACACTCTCTGGCCGACATGTGTCGTGCTCAGATCGACGTTTTTCTGTGAGCTCGACGCCTTCCAGACTTCCGTCGATTTTGGATAGGAATTCAAATTCCTTCTGACAGACAATTAATGCTGAAGAATTATTGGCCGTTACAGCATATCTGGTGCATGGCTCAAGGAATTTTCTAAGGAATGTCTGCCTGTCATTTCCTTTGAGGCATGGACAGTTAAGGAAAGCAATTAATGCTGACTTCCAACGGCTATCAAAGTAAAAGGAAGAAGAAGACTCATATATATAATTCTTTTTCTTTCATTCCAACAACAAGAAGATACAGAGAATATACAGAACAAGAAGAGAACAACAATACAAGACTTCTCATCTTTTTCTCTGTGGAAAAATTGTTTTTGAAAGACTCTCTCACAGAAAATCTGATTGCTTCAGACACCTCCATCCAACTCTCTTGGATCATCCTTTGCTGGAGCAAATCAGATCTTTGAAGACCTGTCACCCTTGTGCAGAGCTCTCCTTCCTGAACCTCATCTTGATCTCAGGGGGAGCTTTGACAACAACTTCAGATCCACTTCTGCTTCTCTTTGCTTGTTGAATAGAGAAGACAACAACATTTCTTTTTCCTTTTCTTTCTGTACAGGGTTTTAACTCCCTTCAAAAGTTACTTTTGGTTTTGCTGAAACCTGGTCAAAATCAGCTTCTGTTGGTTTGTGAGAACCTGATCAAAAACTCTCTGGTGCTCAAGACACCTGATCAACTCATCTTGAAGTGGATTCCTATCAAGGGTGATAGAAGAGTGGATGTACCCAGATTTGGGGAACCACTATAGCTCCTTGTGTCATCTGGATTGCTTGTCTCTTTTTGTGTTTTGCTTTGTGCTGTGAATTTATTTTTACTCTGATTATTTGCTATAGCACCTTACACTAAGTAAAGTAAAATTTTCTCTGCAAGTTTTTATTTGGAAAATTATTTTAAATAACTCTATTCCCCCCCCCCTCTAGAGTTAGGAGTGATCTTATCCTGCACTTTCACTGATTATACTGGATGTAGAGTAGACAGGAAAAGCATGAGTGGAACTTGCCAGTTCCTTGGTGACAGACTTGTCTCCTGGTTCTGTAAGAAATAGACATCAGTGTCCACTTCAACTGCTGAAGCTGAATACATGGCAGCAGGCAGTTGTTGCTCACAGATTCTGTGGATTCAAAACAAGCTCCTAGACTATTGCTACAACTTAGAAGGGTCAAAAATATCTTGTGATAACACTAGTGCTATCTCTATAGCACAAAATCCAGTCCTCCATAGTAGGAAAAAACATATAGAGATTAGGCATCACTTCCTAAGAGACAATATAGAGAAAAATAAGATTGAAATTCAATATATCCCAATTGATTTGCAAAGGGGAGATATTTTCACCAAACCTTTGGATGAAAAGAAACACACCTTCTTCCTAAATCAGTTAGGAATGTTCGATGGAGGAAGTTTAAAATAAATCCCAAGATTTTGAAAATCTAAAAACAGACCAAGACAAGGCTAAAAACTTATTTTTCTAGTGTCTGTAGGTTATTTTTTGTCTCTGAACTACGCTCGACGTTTTCCCCAAAAATCGTCGAACACAGATCGACGCTTTCCTAAATCGTCGACCGGAGTTCAGCATTTTCCAGGCAGCGCTAAGCTATCTTTTTCTGGTCAACGATCGTCGAACGGAGCTCGACGTTCTCCAGTATCGTCGAACGGAGATCGACGTTATTGAAGACTCTTCAGATTCCATTAAGAAGCCTAGATCGTCGAATGGATTTCAACGATCCTTCCTTTCCGGCGTCGAACCCTAATATAAAAATCATTCTTTCATCGTCGTTCTTCTTTTGTGCTTTCATATTCTCTGCAAATTCTTTCTTTCCCTCCAAACTCTACTACACTTGGTTGTGTTTGTTAACTTTTTGCAGGTATACAATGGCTGTGAATGTTGCCGCTCTTACAAAGATGAAGTTTGATACTGGCTTTGATATCGATATGGATTCGTTTGACGGCAGCGATCAAATCTTCAAAGACATTCTAGAACTATTCAGAGAACAACAGTTGGTGCATATTATGTCTACCAGAATGAAGATTGCGGCTGATGAGATAAAGGAATGGGTATTTACAGCAAATAATCTGGATCAAAATACTATAGTCGATACTATAAGCGGGACTCAGGTACCTTTATCACCTACTCTACTGACTGAAGTATTCCATTTAAGTCCTGGAGATGATTCTATTGAAATGTCTGGAGAGGAATTTGATTCAATGTTAGATAGAATGGGTCACTCTGCAGCAAACCCTAACAAGTTATTGAAAAAGAACTTATCTATTGAATTTAGATTTTTAGATGATGTTTTGGGGAAAGTGCTTCTGGCAAAGCACTCAGCTCATGATACCATATCCATGTATCAGTTCTGTCTGATGGGAGCCCTAGTGGACAATAAACACTTGAACTAGGGAGCAATTTTCTTTGAATTGATAAATACGAAAATAAACAAGAGTTTTGGGAACTTTGGGAGAATCTTAGGATTTCCTATTGTGTCCTGTAAATAGTAATCCTAACCCAAATAGGGGGAGATTGTTGGAACACCGTATTACTAATTTGGGCAAGGATCACTATGTTATTAGGAAATTAGTTTGACCTAGTTGTATAGTTGAAAAGGTCAACTTAGAATGAGTCTAAGGCTTAGAACTTCGGTTTGGAGCTGCCCCCAAGACAATTCAAAGATCAGGATTCATTGATGAGACAAAGACAATTTTCGTCGAGCTCAGGTCGACGAAATGTCGAACTCAGTTCGACGTTCTCTGAGCTCAACTCAGCAAGTCGTCAAACTCCGGTCGATGATCTTCGAGCTCAGATCGACGCTTTGTCTTCAGCTATTTTCCAAGTCGCTGAGCTCAGTTCGACGATCTTAGATCTCAGGTCGACGTTTTCTGTCTCTAGTATAAATCCAATCTCTGAGCTCTGCTCAACGATCGTAGAGCTCAGATCAATGATTTCTGTGAGAGATCGACGCTTTCAGATTTCAAATTCAAGAACAGTCATGGAATTCATTCAGATTCATTCAGAGTTATTTCCTGCATTTATTGCAAAGGATTTTCTAGCCGTTTCAAGCAATCTAATGCAAGTTTCAAGGAAGGCTAAAAGGAATGTTACTTAGGACTTTCCCCAGAGACAGTTGTCATTTATGGAAGTCATTTATGACTGAGTAACGGCCATCTAAGTCAGAATCAGATATACTCCTACAGAATATGTTTTTGAAAACATAACAGATCAATACAACAAGATAGGCAAGAGATATACAGGATCATTGGATTGAGAAAAAGAGTTACAGAAGAGAGATCAAAATATACTCTGATCAAGAACTCATCTTCTGAAATATACAGATTCACTGAGTCAAAATCTTCAAGAACACAAGAAAGTTTTCTGTGGAGGAAATCATCTGCTCCTCCAAATCCTCAAGTGTTCAAAAGCTTCAACATCAAGGACTCCAAACATCACACATTTCAGCATCTGCTGAAATCATCTTTTGCTGGAGATTTGAAGCACCTGAAGACCTATCACCCTAGCAAAGTTCATCTTCCTGAACCTTTACAGATCTCAGGGGGAGCTTTAGCTTCATCTTCCACTTGTCTTCTCTCAGACTGTTGACAGAGAAGAACAACTCAACTCTTTCTTTCTTTTTCCTTTCCCTCCTATAAAAGGGTTTTTCAAAACTCCCTTCAAAAGTTCTGAGACTGGTTTCTGAGACCTTGTCAAAACTCAGTGGTGGCAAGACACCTTATCAAAAAATCTAGTTTTGGTTTTTGAGCACCTTATCAAAAGCTCATTGGTGCCCAGGACACCTGATCAACTATTCCTGTAGTGGATTCCTACCAAGGGTGGTAGAAGAGTGGATGTACCCAGGTTGTTGGGGAACCACTATAGATCCTTGTGTCATCTGGTTGGTGTGTGTTTGACTTTGCTATGTGTTGTGTGTTTTCTTAGTTCTTACTTTAGTTTTATTTTCATCACAAGCACCTTACACATATACATAAATTAAGTCTTCCACTGCTTTATATTTTTAATTGTAAATTATTTTAAAAATACTCTATTCACCCCCTCCCCCTCTAGAGTTAAGGTAGATCTTTTCCTCACTTTCAGGAAGAACTAAAAGCTAAGGTAAATGCAATTAAAGCCTCCATGAAAGAATAGTTTATTGCTACCAACATTTGTAGTTTTGATAACTTCAATTGGCTTCATAAAGAACTGTTTGGTGGTCAATGTTATGCTGATGCAAACTTGCTAGAACCAGTGATACCTGATATAATGAATAACTATGTTCATCCTGCTCAGGACTACATTAAGTACTGGATAGACACTAAGGATTTCTCTCAATATGGAATAGAATCTACTGCTATTGCTACTGCTAGACCAGATGCTCAAGTGGTTAAAGATGTACCTCAACCAGCACTTAAGAGAACAAGATATGGAGAAGGCCCTTCTTCTGTCAGGTCTGATCCTAATAGGGAGGTGTGTGAAGTGTGGAGTTTGGCCCCTAAAAGCATTATCTTGGACACCTACACACTAGTTGATTTAGGAAATGAGGATAGGTGGAAACACTACAGCAGGGAAGAATGGCAGAAGCACGAGGTAGTAAATGCTAAAAGTATGTTACACTTCAGGAAGTACAGAAGTAATGATCCAGATGCTACTCCTACTCCGCCAAAGTATTTCCCAAAGCCAAAGGCCTATTTTGATAGGCAATACCAGAAGAGCTAGGGTAAACAAATTTAAAGTTTTTTTTTGTTATTTGTGAAAACCATTTTCCCAGACAGAACTTACATATATATATTTTAATGTTTTGATTGCTATTATTCTAATTTCTCAATTGTTATGTCCTTTCCTTATCGTTCTTTAATATTATCTTGTGTACGATTCACCTTAGTCTATAGAGTCTTGATTTATTCAAATAGGGAGAGATTGTTGGGTATTGTATCAACAATAACACTGATTTGATGAAGTGTCCCTTGAAATAAGATGAATTGAGATTGTATTTGATTGCGTGTTTTAGTTATGTGCTTGCAGGACGTTATTTCTAAGTACAACCCAATGTCATGTTACAGTGGATCATGAAACATAAGACTATACAATATAGTCCCTCATTGTGTAGGTCAATGTGTTGACCCACGTGTAATCTCTCTATTTGAGTGTACTTATATTTCAAGTGCATTAGAAGATTCTAGGATGGATGTGTTGTTGTATTTAGAAGAGATAGAATTTTCTCTAAGGAAAATTCGTCGAGTATCGTAGAGTATACTCGACGAATTTGTTGAGGTTATTTGTTGATATTCGTCGAATTCGTCGGGTATACCTACTGAGACTTGTCGAATTCATAGGAATGAACCCTGCGAATCTTTTTTGCTTCCTTAAGAATCGGGCAAGTAAAATTCGTCGTGTATCACTTTGCCTACTCATCGAATTCATTGAAAGTATCTTTCGATGCTCGTCAAATTCGTCAGGTATGCAAGTCGATATTAGTCGAATTCGCCGAGTCTCTCTAGGAATGCTCTGAGCTCTCAGTTAGAGTTGTCTGAATTTGTCTAAGTCATTTTCATCAAGATTGAAAGCAGTTCGACGAGCATACCCTTATATACTCGCGACGATACTCGACGAATATAACTTAGAGTTTTTATTTCTATTTTTAAATTTTCATTCGGCTCATCCAGACCGCCATGTACAGTAACTCGTAGATTTCTCGGTATGGATGGAATTTATAACCGTTAGAAAAGAGGAGTTCCTATAAATACCTGGGGTGATTTTTGTTCAACCCAAATCATGTTAATCGCCCAAAATCAAAAAAGTTCAAAAAGCCCCCGTCGGCATAAGCGATCTCGATCTTCACGACTTTCTTTCAGCCGACGACGACGTTCTTCACGATTCATTCTTCTCCAAGAGTGTCGACTAGATATCTGATCTCTGAAAGTCTAAGTTCTTTTCTGATCTATTTTATTCCTAGTGTTCAGATCAAGACTTCAAAGGTTCAAGTTCTTTCTTTCCTCAAGGCTTTCATGTTCTATTTTTCAAAATAACGGAAGAATGAAGTTTTCAGATTTGAAGAAGATTAGTTTGTATAACTATTTTTGTACTATTGTAGGAGGTTTTACCTCCGAGTTGTAGATCTTGTTTATAGGATTGAGTTTG
Source organism: Platanthera zijinensis (assembly GCA_039513925.1). Classification (NCBI taxonomy): domain Eukaryota; kingdom Viridiplantae; phylum Streptophyta; class Magnoliopsida; order Asparagales; family Orchidaceae; genus Platanthera; species Platanthera zijinensis. The sequence continues at coordinate 196,596,383 of CM077085.1, read as the reverse complement.
TATGTGAGGTTGTTCTCCAAGTGATTGGAGAGTTATCTCCGAGTTTGTAGGAGTTGAGGATCCGAGTTGTAAGATTGTTTTCAATCTGAGATAAAGGTGAAGTAGCCGAATATAGCCTTTTGTGGTAGATAGGCAAGGCGGGATAGTAGACGTGTAACACCCCAAAGTCAAAATTGGAGTTCAGGATGGGTGACACGGCCTGGGACACGGGCGTGTCCAGCGGCACACGGCCTGGGACACGGGCGTGTCCCAGGGCATATTCTTCACTATGAGCATCGAGTCGAGTTCTCGACATAGCTCAGTCGACTATCGTCGAGAGGTGACACAACAAGGGACAGGTATTTCCGAGGTCGTGTCCTCCTCGGACTGGGAAGCGTTGAGTGTGGCACACGGCCTATGACACGGGCGTGTCACAGGGGCGTGTTTGGCACACGGCTAAGGACACGAGTGTGTTCCCCAGCCGTATCCTTTTCGGGAATGTTGATCATGTGCCGTTAGAGGGACATTCCCCTCAACACGGGCGTGTACCTACAGACACGGGCGTGTCAGGGGCTTGACACGGGTGTATCTCAGCCTGTGTTCTAGTCAGGATGTTGTGGTTTGTGTACCGCTTGCAGTACACGGCCTGTGATACGGGCGTGTCACAGGCCGTTTCATCCCAAATAATAAACTTTGAGGGCAATTTGTGGCCGTTCGATTTCTTCATCCTGGATCCAATGGCTCAGGCTTCTCCCTGTTGTGTTTAAGTTAGGGATTGGAATGAACTATTCATTCTTCACTTGGATTTTATCTTTCTAAGAGAAGAGAGAAGGGAGAGGAGCAAGGAGGAGGAAGAGGAGAAGATCCGGCCACCGCGGGAGCTTTAGAGTTCCGATTCGAGATCCGAGGCCAGATCTGTGGAGGGAAGGCCGTCGCGGTTCTTTTCAACCGGCTAGAATTTCTATGGCGCCCAAGAGATCATCAAGGGTAATGATCTTCCTTTATTGGACAAGTGAAGTACTCCTTTATGCATGAGCATGGGATCTTCCACCAAAAGGTGGAAGAGTAAGTGATCCCCGTGGGTTGATAGTTGTTATCCCCAATTGAGTCTACATTTAGACCCGGAAATGTGTAGTACGGGATAGGAATGATGTGTGAAGCCCATCTTGACAGGTTGGTCTGGATTGGTGATGTTGCATATTGCACACCGGAGAAGACTCCGCGTATAAACGTGTAGTTTGTGGAGTCAATGGCTTGTGCCTATGAAGGGAAGTAGCAGGAAGTACTGGAATGAGGAATTTCAGGAAAATAACCTTGTACTGCTTGTGCTGTGGCTACACTGTAGCAAGCCCATTGTGGACAGTGTAGCCAGTCCTTGGTGGACAGCATGGCTATTGTGAAGCCAGTCCTTGGCAGACATTATGGCTAGTGTGAGCTGCGAGCTCTGAAAAGGCTTCTTGCCAAACAGGAAAGGTGAAACCGACCCGTGCCTTTAGATATAGCCTCGGGTATGCTGTACTCGGTGATGGCAAGGCGACTTGAGCAACGGGGGTGGTTGATCCGTACCTGCATTATGTCGACTGTACAGGAGAGCGTCAAGGCATTGAGCTTTCGTTAGTGGCATAATGAGAGTCTTAGGCTTGTGCACTAGTAAGACTAAATGCTCAATATCGTGTAAATGTTTGTGTTGACCCTGGTTCACCGGTGCACCAAGAATGTGTCCTGAGTGCACGGATCGTCAGGATGTGCGGCTTACGATTATGGTGGATTGATTGTGCGTGAGCGCACAAGATATGATATATCTGTCTATGCATTGCTATGCCTGCAGGGAAGGAATACCACTACCCCGAGAAAGGGGTAGGATTGTTATAAATTGGTCAGCTGAATGTTTACCGTTGCCTTTTTTGCCACCTTCTGGGTGGGTTGTCCCTATGCAGGTGCTAGAGAGACGAGCAGGAAGTAAGGGTTGGAGTCCCTGCTATTGTTTCTGCCGCTACCGCTGCTAGCACTTGAAGGCTAAGCTTATATTATGTTTTGTTCATGTGTGGCCAGCCTGTGTGCCGATGTATGCAATCCACACTGAAATAAGAGAAACTGTAAGGCCTTAAGGCCAATTTGTGTTGTATTTGCTGTACACTCTTTCGAGAGTTGATATATAAATATGGTTTATATTTGTAGTGGATATTCCTGGTATGAGTTCATCTTTATTGTTAAAATCTTCTGCTAACATGCTCTGAGTTAGGATGCGATGGTGTTGTGGTATTAATCTGTGACTTCGTCGTTTGTTTGTGGCATATAGTGTGGGGCCCCGGCCGGATCTTCTATTATATGTTATTTAACGGGTGGAGTCGTTACAAGACGTACCCAACTTGGAGAAACACTATAAATTCTCTGTGTTTCTGTGTGCTTGTTTGTATTATTTTTTTCCGCTAAAAGAGGCAGAACTCACATATTCACCCCCCCCCCCCCTAGGAGATTTAGGGTGACTACTAGACACTTTCATCGATTACTATTTGTCATGTGTTGGCGGTCGCGTGTCGAAGTATGTAAATCACCTTGATAGTGCAAATAATTCATAAGTTGTAAGGCAAGACTTTGTGTATGAATTTCATTCATGTTTATCTCTGATAGTGGACATTATGTAAACCGCCTTAAGGCCCGACTTTATGTAAACCACCTTGGTTGTGGACATTCCTGATTGTGGGTTTTTGTTACTTAAAAGCTTTCGCTAGAATGTAACTCTGAGTTAGGATACGTGAATATTTTGGTTTCAATGTGCAACTCCACCGACTGTCTGTAGCATATGGTGTGGGTCCCAAGCCGAAAATTCTATTATATTCTTCGTGACAGATGGGGGTGTTACACTTTGGTGGTGTCGAAACCATATGTTGTGGGAGCACTCTCTTCTTGATCTGCCGCAGACGAATGCTTTCATTCGTGCGACAATGCTCTCACCCCCTAACGACTTACCTCTGCGTGCTCCTCCTACACGGGCTAATCCGACTCCTCCCCCTGTGGGTGTGGTGAAGATAAACTTTGATGCTGCTATTCGGGGGGGCTTTCTTTGGTTAGTGCTGGTGTAGTGGTCAAAGATTCTTCTAAGTGGTGTTTAACTTGACATGTTGGAACGTAGGGACAGTTGTCTTCTCCGACGGTGGTGGAGGCGTTTGCTTCACACGCCTACTGGTTGAGGTGGCGTTGGAGTTTAAATACTTGATGTCTTGATTGATGGAGACTATTCAACCTTGATTTCCTACTTGGCGGCTGGGGTGGTGCCGTTCTCGATGATTCGGTCGCTTATCTCTGATTCTTTGGAGTTGGCACAGAGGATCCCCAAGATCGACTTCATATTCTCTGGACGACTATCTAATTGGGTTGCAAATGAGCTTGTTTCGCTTTCTTTTTCTCTGCCTTCGATTTTACTGTCAATTATACTGGATTTAATAAGCTTTGAACTTATTGATGAATGTAGTTTCTTCTTTCCTACAAAAAAATATTTATCATTAATTCCCAAAATCACAAATCCTAAACTATTTTTAACATTAGCAAACATAAGAAACATAACATATTATTTGTAGAATAGAATAATTAATATTGAAATTTGTGTACACCATACAATGAGCAATACAAAATTTGGTTTTGCACTTAAATATTATTTGCAAAAAAGTTGTTTTTAAATGCTCGCAAATATTCTTTTTATTTGTTCTACGAATGGTAGGCATCGGACTCCGCCCCTATGACCATCTACGACAGTACCACCACGACAGACATGGGACTTCACCCTATCAATTTATTTATGCAGTTTATAATAAACACATTATTTATTAAATATTGTGAAAAGTAGTTAAGCGTTATTTTTTATTTTTGTTAAAAATATATATCATTATTCATATATTATTAACTTTTAATCATTGTTTTTTTTAAAATTAAAAAAATTAAATTGATTGATTTTCATCTCACTTTTCAAATCACCTTTAATAAAGTTGACATGACAAATAAAAGTAATACTAGGTACAAGAGTTCTACTAAACTTTTTTATTTTTATGAATTTTCATAGTTATTTTTAATTTTAAAATAGGATGTATTACTTATATTGACATTGCGTTTTATAGTATACTTCACAATTTTGAATGTTTCATCAAACACAACTTTTCACAGTAACTGATTTTTGTTTCTCTTGCACACTCCACAAAATGACAAATAACCTCTACTGTATGTTTGTATGTGGCTACATGCTATACTTTATCAGCAATCTGATCCCAAACCTAATCATCCTCCCCCTCGCTGGTAACTAGATAAGCTCCAAAAAATACTTTATAAGCAATTTGAGCTGGCTCTCCACGCTTTATCTTTACAGGAATACTAATTTGAGCCAAATCTCTCCAGAATTAAGATTTTTGGGGAAGCAGGTGGACTTGGGGCAGTCCAGATATCAATTGATTGGTCAAATTCCTTCCAGCCTAGGAAATTCGAGTATGTTAACGGTTCTACATCTCCAAATGAATCCGATTTCTGGGACAATTCTCTCTTAGCTGGATAATCAGAAACAATGAACATTTTAGGCTTGCCCATAGAAAAATTGGATGGTTTACTTTCATCATTGCCAATTTGACAAGCCACGCTGCTTAAGCTATCTATACTAGCATGTCAGTATGTCACTCAGTATCCTACAAGGCCTTGAGTTACTTGTAAACTTGGAATAATTGAACGTTTCTGAACATTATTTTGAAGTAATCGTCTCTCCCAGCATAGAAAACATGACAAATTTTAGGTTCTGTTTGTTTTGGAGGTGTCATTGGCAAATGGAGTTATGAGAATAAAGCTGTGAGAATAGAGCTATTGGGGATGGAGCTGTGGGAAGGCGTGCGCGACAAGCAGAGCGCCAAGGCGCGTGCCCGCCTCCTTGTGTGGCAATGGCGTCCGCGTCCTTGGTGCGCTCGCAGCTGCGCGTGGCCTCGGCACAGCCGCAGACCCGCACAACGGCGTGCGCAATTGGATGACCAGGAGGCCGTCCAGTCAGCGGCAGTCTACTGGCCAGGCGGCCACCTGATCACCCCCGGCCTCCGGCGGGGCCGCTTGACACGCGGCCTGGATTGCACGCGCATGCGCTTGCATCCTCGGCGGTCGTGAGTGGTTCCTTAGGTGGTTACATGCGGTTCCCTCCTCCCCCATTATGAGTACTACTCATAATAGAGAGGTTCCGCTATCCGTAACCCCGGCCATTTTGGTGAAGAATGCGCTATCCGCATCCCACATCAAAGTATAAATAAAAGGGGTACCTATCAGGGACAGAGATTTATAGGGTTCCCCAACGCACGCTTGGATGAACTAATGATTTTTGTCATAATATTGGTTGCAGATAACCAAGAAACTAACTCCCTTAGGGGGGAAATGGGGGTGAGTATGCTTGACCAAAGTCATCCCACTAAGTCCAACGCCTACTAACCCCACTCATTCCATGAACGCATAACCACACACATGGGCATAGGGACGCAAGGAGCCACACCTGCGGCCCGCAAGATGACGCGCCAGCCACTCTCCCTCCGGCAGCGTGGCATTCGTCGACCGCACGACCATCATATGCCACCAGAGCACTTCCCCCACCGCACCAAACCAGCCGCTCGGTCACATGGTTGCGTGTCACAGTCGCAACCACGCTGCCCCTGCTGGTTACGCGGCCTCCGACCGCGAGGCCCCCTAGCAGCAGCGCGCGACCCCCCCCCCCCCCCCCCCTTAGGCTACCTCTAACCGCGAGGTTCCGCCACAACTGCGCGGCCTCCACCGGACGCCTGCTCTCCGCGCTTCTCCCGGGAGGCCACCGTTATGCAGCCGCAAATACGTATGATGGTCTCTGTATAACAAATAATATGGACAAAGTGTGCACATAACCATATTCATAACCGGTGTGCGTATAGCACATAAAATGATTGTGGTCTGTGAATAACCACAAAACCACTCATCATATACATATAAATTAGTTACAGTGTGTGGATAATCACATAACAACCATAATCATCACTTATTTACGGAAACGCCACCAACCTAAACTATAAAAGGGGTCTTAGACCTAGATTTTATGTCCCCAGAGTTCTCAAAGAATCCTTCGATGATCTACCTGCACGCTCCAAGGAACCCTCGAAGATCTTCTAAGACCTTTGGCGATCCTTTGAAGATCCTTCGGCGATCATTCGAAGATCTCTCAGGTGTCTTCGAGGACCCTTGGAGATTTCACCCTGCACACAGCGCTTTGCGGGCACCGCCCATATATTCCGCCCATATTTAATATAATTCTTGCGTACCCACTGCCGCCATTCCTCGCTCAGGCAAGGCTCAGCGTCCCTCGGCGCAGAAGCTACTCTCCTCCATCCCTCGATTTAGGGCATGTTTGGGAAGTCTTTTCAGAAAGGAGGAGTGGTAGCAAAAGGATGGTAGGAAAAGAAGTTTTTGGAAAATGTCTATTAGAAAAGGAGAACTGTTTGGGTGAACTTCTATTGCAGAGCTTTTCAAAAAGGAGAAGCACTTTAAAAACCGTTTGGCAAATCTCCGTTGCGGTAACTTTTTTTATTAAAAATACTCGTCCGGGTAAAAAAGCGCAATTATTTCGCCGGGGCAGGTTTTTTTCGCCCGAGGCCGAATTTTTCGTCCAGAAGCGAATTTTTTCGTCGGGGCGCGGTTTTTTCGCACGGGCGCGAATTTTTCGTCCGGGCGCAATATTTTCTCCCGAGCGCCAATTTTTTGATCGGGCCCTATATTTTCGCCCGGGCAACAATTTTTCGGTCGGATGCTAATTTTTCGGACGGACGTTAATTTTTCGAACGAGCGCGAATTTTCCGGACGGACACGAATTTTTCGAACGAGCGCGAATTTTTCAGACAGGCACAAATTTTTCGGACGGGCACGAATTTTTCGACTGGGCGAGAAAATTTCGCCCGGGCGGAATTTTTTGCACGAACGAGAATTTTTCGCACGGACGCGATATTTTCGCTCAAAAGCGAGAAAACTTGCATTCGAAGGGAAAAAATAGCGTCCAAGCGAAAAAAATACATGATCGGGCAAAAAAATAACGTCGAGGCGAAAAATTCGCACGCGTTTGAAAAAATCGCGCCCGGGTGGAAAAAATGTCTCGGGGCAAAAAAACGTGCTCCGACAAAAAATATCGCTCACGAGCGAAAAATTCGCGTTCAGCTGAAAAAATCGAGACTAGGCGAAAAAATAATGTCCGGGCGAAAAAAATTGCCCACGGCTGAAAAAATCACGAACGAGCGAAAAAATCACGTCAAGGCAAAAAATTCACGTCCGAGCGAAAAATTCGCCCCCGGGCGCGTTCGGCGACAAAATCGCGCCCGGGCAAAAAAATTGTGTCAAGGCAAAAAAATATCGTTAACGGGCAAAAAAATCGTGTCCGACCAAAAAATTCCCGACCGGGTGAAAAAACAGGGCCCGAGCCAAAAATTCGCTCCTCGCGAAAAAACCGCGTTTAGGCAAAAAAATTGCGCCCGGGCGAAAAAACCGCTCTCCGGCGAAAAAAACAAGCTCTGATAAAAAATATCGCTCTCGGGCGAAAAAATCACTCCCGGGCGAAAAAAATAGTGCTCGGGCGAAAAACCTCTCCCGGGCAAAAAAATCGCACTCGTGCGAAAAAATCGCGCCCGGGCGAAAAAATTGCACCCGGGAGAAAAATCGTCCCGGAGCGAAAAAATCACGCCCACGCGAAAATAACACCTCTCGGGCGAAAAAAACGCGCCCGGGCGCAAAAATCGCCAACGAGCGAAAAAATCGCGCGAGGGCGAAAAAATCACGCTGGTGCAAAAAAATCGCGTCCGGGTGAAAAAATCGCGCTAGTGCAAAAAAATCACGCCCGGGTGAAAAAAAAAGTCCGTCCAGGCAAAAAAATTGACTGGGGCAAAAAAAAATCGTGCACCGGAAAAAAAAATCGCACCCGGATGAAAAAAACGCACCCAGGCGAAAAAATCACGTCCGGACGAAAAATCGGTCAGGGCGAAAAAAACACGCTCGGGCGAAAAAAACTCACCTGGGCGAAAAACCCAGCTCCCGGACGAAAAAACCCGCGCCCGGGCGAAAAATGTGTGCCCGGGCGAAAAATTCGCGCCCGGGCGAAAAATTCGCGCCCGGGCAAATTTTTTGCACCGGGAAAAAAAATCATGTCAAGACAAAAAAATCAAGTTGTACATTTTTTTAAGAGAAGTGTTTTTGTATGCGGAAGTGTTTTTCGAAAAGGTTGAAAAGTAGGTGACAAGTGACTTTTCCAAAAGATGAGAAAATGGAGTTTTTCGCGGTAGCTTTTCCCACCGATAGACAATCCAAACGGTCTCTTAAGTGTGATGGCGTTTTCCAGAAAACGAAAAGGAGCTAAAAAGCCCTACCAAACAGGCCCTTAGCATCATTGGCAACGTTGAGACACCATATTCACAGATGTAGATATTAAATTTATTGAATATATAGTTTTAATTAATTTAACATAGTAAGATATTATTTTTAAAAATAATAAATATATCTAATACCTATATCAACGTCACATGTGTGCTTCGTCATCACCAATGGTGCAAAATCCGTTAGGACCCGTTCGTTTAGACGGAATTGGATTTTTATTTTGGAATTGTATATTGATGAATATTATCGAATTGAATATTGATGATTAATTCTAATTCCAGTGTTCGTCTAATAAACAATATTGATAAATATTGTGAAATTGATAAATTATTTTGTTCATATGTTAAATAAAGCTCAATCTAAGAATTGAAAAATACGACGAAAAATTGAAAACATTTTCACATATATTATAAAAGAATATTCGGCCTAGCAAAAAAAATGCGCGCCCGGCTACAAAACGTGTGCCCGAAAAAAAAACATGTGCTCGGAAAAAAGCATGTGCTCGGGCGACAAAACGTGTGCCCCGGCAAAAGACATGAGTCTGCGCGCCTGGACGAAAAATGTGACAAGACGCGCACCCGAGTGAAAAACGCGCACCCGAGTGAAAAACGAGCGCCCGGGCGACAAAGAGCACGCCCGGGAGAAAAATTGTGCCCTATCAAAACCGCCCGCACAGAAATAAAACCGCGCACGCAGGAAATAAAACACGGGCCCAAGCAAAGAAACACGCCCCTGGCGAAAAAATTGGCTCCCCAATGAAAAAATGTGCGCTCGAGCAAAAAACATGTTGCGTGTCAAAACGCACCCCCAATCAAAAAACGCGCTCTCGCGTGAAAAATGGCACCTTTGAGGCTTTGTCTGCTTGAGCTTCTATCTATGCTTTTAGCCTCTTGGCGTTGAGTGAATTGTCTTCACTCGACGCTTCTGCACTTAGTCAGATTTCTACTTTGTTAGCATCCTGTCTTGAGTCCAACAAGTATTGTGACCCTGACTACCTGTCAAATCAGTGCAATAGAGAACAACATGTATACATTTAACTTAGAGCATGCATCAAATACATTCATGTGTATACCTTTGTCCTATGGGTCTTCTTTAAATCTAGGACATTGTGATCAATAGACCCAACAATCTCTCCATATTTGAAGAAGTTAGAACCCTACACAATGATATACACTACCACATATAGGAGATAAACAGTCACATAATTTGAAAACAGAAAATGAAGCACACACACAAAAATATGAATATTATTAAAGGAAATAATCATAAATATATAGTGTGCTCAAAATAATGTTCACTTTCCTACAACCCCTTAAGGAAAATACAACCTCTAGCATGTGATCATCAAGGAGCTCTGTGCAAGCATCCATCTTAGTAAAAATAACAGTCTTTTGCGTTTCCAGCAGTATCTTGTTTGCATTATGAACAACAATCATGTTGCAAGCATTAATGTTCTGATTTTTTATGACTATAGTTACATTATTGCCCAACTCATCCAGTTTATCCATTATAAAATCAACAGTAGGTGCTATTCTTATGAAGAATTTCACTGTCTCGGCCTTTAGTGGATTTACCTCAAACCTGATGAACTTAATCTCCGTGGACAACTAATTTCGGATGTTGTTGATGACATCATCAATGAAATTATCCAAAGTTTACATTAATCATCAAGCAACCCTTTCAATTGGGCTAGAAAGACTCCTGACATCGGATTAGCTGGAGTGGATGTGTCTTCATCAGCAGCTTGTTGTTGAACTGGCCTCAGTTCATCTCTTTCTCCTGACTCATCCATTGTGTATTCTGATAGTTTTACTTTCAAGACTACCTAAACGTTAATAGGTACTTTTCCTTGATGTAACTTAAGGAAGAATATAACTAATGTTCTTTAAATAAATCAGATATTACTATACCTAACACAGCACAGCAATCACAATCATACACACATAACAGATTGCACACAGATTTATAGTGGTTCCCCAAGTTTGGGTACATCCACTTTCCCCCTTCACATATCTAGCAGTATGATAGAGTCGGCCTAACTTCTTCCTTTAACTCAGATCCTCAGATCCTACAGCTCAGAATCCAAAAGGATTCCTACAACTCAGGCTAACAAGCCCTACCTCAGCCTTGCCACAAGGCCTACAACTCAGAGAATACCTTCTCCTACAACTCAGGCATAAACAACCCTACCTCAGCCTTACCACAAGGCCTACAGCTCAGAGAATACCTTCTCCTACAACTCAGGCATAAACAACCCTACCACTCAGAGAATAAACTTCCTACACTCAGCCTTTATAAAATAGGCTTACAACTTAGATCTATGAATAGATCCTACAGAACTTGATAAGGAATTTTGTAATCTCTTACCCCTATTGAGATAGAAGGGATAAGAACTTTCTTGATCAGCTTCTTGAAGAGGGTGATGGCTGAAATCAACTTGATCTTAGCTTTCTTCAAAGTTTCTTGAATCTGAACTTAGTTGGGTTGATTTCCTTTGAATAAAACTTACTGGCAGCTTCCTTCTAAGACTTCAGAAATAGATCTGAATCTTCTTGACAGATTAGTTGAGTATCTGCTTCTTGAGAGACCTGTGAATGTCTCCTCCTTGTCTTTAAATAGTTGGATCTCTCTCTATTCAAACCTCTTAAAGATACTTCTGAATTCTTGAATACTTGTACTTTATTGATCAGAGATCAATCTCTAATTGTGTTAGTTGTGACAATACTTGTCTTCTCTATGTATATATTTATTCTTCTAAATCCATCTATTTATAGACTTCATCCATGGTAATTGGCTGATCCGGTTTATAACTAACTTCTGATAAGTCTGACAGCTTCAGAAAACCCGTTGTAACTCACAGCTGTCAAGTCTTTGAACATTTCTTGATCCTTTGACTCTGTCAGCAAAGCGTCGAGTCTGTCTGTCATAAAGTGTCGAGACCATCTGTCAATATGTGTCGACACAAGTGACTTAAGTGTCGACACAACCTTTGGTGATGTCGACAAAGCTGCCTTGATGTCGACACAGCTCCTTGATACTGCATCTTGAGAATGTGTCGACACTGATTATTTGTGTCGACACAAACACTTCACCATTCATCAGCAATCAACTTGGTCTAGACTCAGCTGTGTGTCGACATAAGTCCTGTGTGTCGACACAGTTGATGTAGACTCAGAACATAGTGTGTAGCGATACTGCCTCCAGGTGTCAACACAGTTGTTGTCTACTCTGCCTCTGTGTGTCGACACTGCCTCCCGGTGTCGACACAGTCAATGTCGACTATAATCTTCTGTGTGTCGACACTGCCTCCCGGTGTCGACACAAATTCTCTGAAGTGTCGACACAACTATTTCCAAGTGTCGACACAATCTTACTGAAGTGTCGACACAGCTTCCTCAGGTGTCGACACATGGACTTAGAATATTTTTCCTGCATTCTAGCACATACTTAACATGCACATATAAACTCAAAATAACATCAAATACAACTTGATGTATATCATTAAGCTAAGTGAGGCTTCTCCAAATCAGGTACACATTTTCCAATGTACCCAACAATCTCCCCATATTTGGAGAAGTCATAACCCTTTAGCCAATGATATACACCACTTAGAAAATAAACAAGATGATGTACATAAGCATTATATGACAGGGTACTATATAAACAAAACACATATCATAGTTACATCACAGAATAAAGATGTAAAAGTAAATGATCACAGAATAATGTTTTGTATATCAACTCAAAAAGTTTGTTACAAAATATTTACATTGATTTCTTTAACAAACTAACAATTTACATAGTTCTTTGACAAAAACTAGTAAAGCTTAGACTAAGGCTGGGCAGGCTCCTTGATGACTATCCCTTTTCCAGATATTATCTGAGCCTGAGCAGGAGGTTCTGTATCTTTCATGGGCTTCTTGCCTTTCAAATCAACTTTCTTCTGTGCTTCAGCCTTGATCCTTTTTCTTTCAAAATAATGAAAGGGCTTGGGGAAATACTTGCTAGGTTCCTGAGTATTAGGAGGTAGCTTCCCCATCTTAGCCTTTCTCCTGTGTTGAACTATGGCTTCTTGTCTGGCTTCATATTTTTGCCATTCTAGCTCATTGTACCATTTACCTCTTTCATGTACTTGATCTTTACAGCCTTCCATGCAGTTAAAATGATATTCCTTGAAGTGGGGCTCCACTGCTCAAAATCTGGCTTTAATTCTGCTTGCTCTCTAAATCTTTTCTTTGATAATAGAGCATCTTGCTGAGCTTTGATAACAGTATCTGACATATCAACCTTTTCAATAATCACATTTGTAATTGGTTGTGGAGGGCTGTACATTGACTAAACCTGTTCATGTATCATCTCAAGATTTGCATGAGGGTAAATAACTTGGGCAACCTCAGGTTGATTACCTTCAAGTAGAATTGGTTGCACACCTGACTCAGCCATATTATCATCATCACACAAGGGTAGATATCCAAGAGTGGCTCTTATGTTGTTAGTTACCCATTTGGCATGATCAGACCCAGCATAGACTAACACCCTCTCCCCCTTTATGACTTCTCTAGCCACATGCTCTCTCAAGTCATCTTTCTGAAATCTGATTTGTCCATCCAGATAGTTGAATCCATCTTTAAAGAATGGCTTTAATTTTTGAAGCTCTTCACTAATCAAATTCTCAGATGAAGTAATGGCAGTTTTAACTACATCTAGGGCAGCTTGTAGCTTCTGATCATATTATTCTTTTTCCTTATTCCTTTCTTCAGTCATTGCAATAATAGTGTTTATGAACTCAGTGACTATCACATTATGTGATTCAGTCAGATTGTCATTCATTCTGATTTGATTCTCAAGGACATGGCCATGTTTAACAGCCATCTCATCCACTTGCTTCTTTATCTCTTCTTGTTGCTTGGCAAGAAATACCACAGCATTTCCTCCCTTGTGGAAGAAATCTGTCATCTCTCTTTTATTCTGATTAACTTCAAATCTTATAGATTTTATCTCTTGTGCCAGATCAAATTGAAGAGCCTTTTGAATTTCATCCACATATTTTTCTAGAAGCAATCTCTTCTCATCCATTTTGACTTGTAAATCCACAAGAAGTTTGTTGTAATCAATTGCAGGTGCTAGTTGGGAAGAAGTAGCTTGTAAAGCCTGCTTATAGCTTTGACTTCTCCTTTTGAAAACCATAAGTTTTCTTTTCTTTGCCTCCCTAACTTCTTCTTGCTCAGATTCTGAAGAACTATCAATATTAACCCTCTCATGAGGAGTGGAAGAAATTTCTTTTTCAGTTATATGTTGCTCTTCCTCTATATCAACCTGCTCCCCCTCAACCCTTAAGGTCTCCATTTTATCTGTTTCTCCTCCAATATCAGGAAACAGCTCTTCAAGAGTAAATTCTTGTTGTGTGAGAGCAGGAGATTGTACTTTCTCAGCAGCAGCACTAGAAATATCTAGATCAGCTTGAGAAACAATGTCCTCTGATAAATTGATTCTTTCTTCCTCTTGTACCTGTTCAGACTCTGGCTCCCCCTGCAAATGTGCATTCTCAGCATTGTCCTGGACTTGTATACTTTCCAGCTCCCCCTGCACTTGTGCAATTATAGTCTCTTCCTGGACTTGGGTAGTCACAGTCAGATACTGAACTTGTGCTCCAACTTGCTCTTCCTGATCTTGTGCATCTTCATGACAATGCTAAGGCATCTCTTTTGAAAGAACTCTATCCCACCTGGAGAATAACCTTATGTCCATTCTCCTCATGTGGTTTATCTTTGATCCAGGAATCTGTTGCATTACCTCTGGAATTATTCAAGCTAGGTACAGACTCATGATTCTAGCCAAGTTTGGCTTCTTGATTCCTTCTTTAATCTTATCAAAGAGTACTGCAGACCAATTTATTTGTATCTTAAAGATCACCCTAGTCATCAGGCTGAACATATAGGCTGATATGCTATCATGGCCACCTGGTTTGCATAAGATCACTTTTCCTATTATTTCAAACATGAATTTCCCTTGAGGATTCATGCCCTTCCTGTTGATGGCAGATCCTATCTTTATGGTTAGATCTAATCCACACCATTGAAGTGCCTCCCTGGTCCTCTAAGCTGGTACCTCTTCCTCATCTTGTATTCTAGGAAGATGGAGAATCTTGCTCAACCTCTTTTGAGACAGCTTGACTCTTTCTCCATGTACAGAGGATTTGAACTTCAATCCTGATGAGTCCAATGATGCAGCAGTATAGAACTCGAATACTTCCTTCTTCCATATCTTACTAGGTTCAGAGATAAGATATTCTAATCCATTGTCTGCAAGAAGAGAAATGACCTTTTTGATCTCCGATTCGGCATCGTTGAATGCATGCCTTACCAACTCATATCCTTCATTGACGTTGTCTTCAACCTTGGGCGCCATTGGAATGAAGAGAAAGCTTGATTGGAGAGGAGAGAGATTGTCGACACAAGGTTTTTGTCTCGAAACCCTGGTGAGTGTGTCGACAGAATGAGTTCTTTACCTATTTATACCCTTCTAATCAAAGAAGATCAAAAAGCGGGCAAAAACTATCTAAAAGTGTCGACACTATTGGAATGTGTCGACACAAACTTCTATTGTCTCGACCACGACGCTGACTACTATGTGTCGACACCAATTGATGATATGTCGACACAGGAGATACTTAGTAGTTCATCAGAAATTCTGTGTCGACTCTTATTATAAGTGTCGACACAAAATCTGTAAGTGTCGACACCATTACTCTGGTTGTGTCGACACTACATTTCTGGATGTGTCGACTCTTTGTCCCTTAGGTGTCGACACATTTTCTCTGTGTCGACACAATTTCCCTGAATTGTCGACATGAATTCTCTGTGTCGACACCTTATCACTGAATGTGTCACCACAATTTTACTTAGCCAATTTTTGGTAAACTAACCTATGGTATGCATTCCTAATTCAATTTTAAATCTATTGAATTTAGTTTCATCCAGAGGCTTAGAAAATACATCTATAATTTGATAATCAGTTTTAACAAATTCTAATGAGATGTCTTCTTTTTCTACATGTTCTCTAAGAAAATGGTATTTTATCTCTATATGCTTAGTCCTACTATGTGAAACAGGATTGTTTGCAATAGAAATGGCACTTTTAGAATCACACAATAAATGTGTTCTACTTACTTGAATACCATAGTCCCTTAGCTGATGATTAATCCACAACAGCTGTGCACAGCAACTTCCTGCTGCCACATATCCAGACTCAGCTGTGGATATTGCCACACTAGTTTGCTTCTTACTGCTCCAAGATATCAATCTTTCTCCCAGGAATTGGCAAGTACCTGTAGTACTTTTTCTATCTTCTCTACAGCCTGCAAAATCTGCATCTGAGTAACCTGTTAGTAGAAAATTTCCATTCCTAGGGTACCAAAGGCCTAGATTAGGTGTGCCATTTAGATATCTCAAAATCCTATTGACTGAAGTATAATGTGATTCTTTAGGGCACGCTTGGTACCTAGCACAGACACATATTGCATACATAATGTCTGGTCTACTAGCAGTTAGATATAATAGAGAGCCAATTATTCCTCTATACAAAGACTCATCTACAGGTTTACCTGCATCATCTTTGCATATAGGCATACTTGTTCCCATCGGAGTTCTCTTGGTGGAGGATGATTCCATACATAACTTCTTAATTAACTCCTTGGTGAACTTAGACTGAGATATGGACAAGCCATCATCAGTCTGTCAAACTTGGAGTCCCAAGAAGAACTTTGGTTCCCCCTTTTTGCTCATTTCAAACTTCCCTTTCATAAGTTTGGCAAACTTCTTGCAAAGGTTATTCTCTGTAAACCCAAAGATTATGTCATCTATATAGATCTGAACTAAGATTATCTTCCCTTTAGATTCCCTTAGGAATAGAGTTTTGTCTATTTTACCTCTTGAGAATTTGTTCTCAATAAGGAAAGTAGAAAGGGTTTCATACCAAGCCCTTGAGGCTTGCTTTAACCCATACAATGCTTTCCTAAGTCTATAGACATAACCAGGTTTAAGAGAATCTATAAAACCTGATGGCTGCTCTACATAGACTTCTTCTTTTAGATCACCATTCAGAAATACTGATTTCACATCCATTTGATATACCTTGAAGCCTTGATATGCTGTATAGTCAAGGAACATTCTGATTGCTTCCAATCTTGCTGCTGGGGCAAATGTTTGATCAAAGTCTATTCCCTCTTCCTGCATGTATCCTTTTGCAACCAATCTTGCTTTATTCTTCACAATAACTCCATTCTTATCCAACTTGTTCCTAAAAATCCACTTTGTACCAATGATGTTGTGGTCTTTTGGTTTAGGAACCAACTCCCAGACCTTGCATCTTCTAATTATCTGATTTCTACTTCTTCAAATTTCTTTGGCTCCAGTTGAGATAGAAAACTTGAGTGCAGGACTATATTCAGATTTCTACTTCTGGTTTGCACTCCATGTCTTGGATCACCAATTATCTGAGCTGTTGGATGATCCTTTAGATGTCTTACAGCTGGAGGTAGACTTACTTCGGGCTGAACACCTCTAGTTTCTTAAATATGCTGCACCTCTTGGTTGTCATCAGCTTCTAGAGAGTCTTGTACTCCCCCTGGACAGTAGCCATCATTTTCCAATACTTCATCTGTAGTTGAGCCTTCTATAATGTAAAGCTTGTCCATCCTATTGCTTATACCTGTTGGACTGCATGAACTACAAGACAACTCACTATTGATTAATCCTTTTTCATCAAATACAACATGTACAGATTCTTCTACAACCTAAGTAATCAAGTTGTAGACCCTATAAGCCTTACTATTGTTGTTGTACCCAACAAATATCCCATCTTAGGGTTTGACAGCAAACTTAGTTAGATAAGACTTGCCATTGTTAAGGATATAACACCTGCAACCAAATATCCTAAAATAGGATAAATTTGGTTTTCTACCTTTCATAATCTCATAGGGAGTCTTTTTGTGGTACTTGGTGATAGAAGCCCTGTTGAGCACATGACATGCAGTGTTTACTGCCTCAGCCCAGAAATATTCTGGGAGAGAAGTGTCACTCAATAGAGTTCTACCAGTTCAATCAATGCCCTATTCTTTCTTTCAGCAATACCATTTTGCTGAGGTGTTCTAGGTGAGGAGAATTCTTGAAAAATACCAAACTCTTCACACAATCTTGTCATACTTTCAGATTGAAATTCAGTGCCATGGTGACTTCTTATTTTGAGCACTGTACTGTTCAGTTCATTCTGAATTTGTCTGACAAAATTGTGTAAAACACTTGGGGTTTCAGATTTCTATCTTAGAAAGAACACCCAGGAATATCTAGAATAGTCATCTATAACCACAAAAGTGTAGACCTTCCTACCTAGACTATGAACTGGCATAATACCAAAAAGATCAATATATAAGAGGTATAGACACCTCACTGAATCCTTGTTTTCAAGGCTATGAAAGGAGGATTTTGTCTGCTTTCCCTTTTGACAAGCTGAACATATCCCTTCCTTTAAACACTTAATCTTGAGGACCATTCCTCACTAACTCTTTACTAAGGAGTTGGCCAATTGTCTTGTAGTTAAGATGAGCCAGCCTCTTGTGCCATTTGATACAATGAGATGCTTTCTCATCAGCTATAAGACAAATAGGAGAACCTTTGTTCTCACACCCAAAATCAAGACAATAAACATTTCTCTTTCTATATCCTATCAAAATGATCTTTTGATCACTTGACCTTTTGATATGACATCCATTCTTAACAAATGAAATGTCATATCCTAGATCAGTTAGCTGACTTATGCTTATCAGGTTGTGTTTCAAACCTTTTACATAAGCCACTTGAGTGATGGTAATTTGGTTGGAAGAGATGTTACCAAATCCTTTGATGATTCCTCTTTCAGATCCACCAAAAATTACTTTAGGACCATCCTTGATAGATGTGTACTCCTTCAGTAGCCCCTTTATTCTAGTCATATGCCTGGAACATCCACTGTCCAAGTACCATATATGGGCATGGCAACTTGGACTTTCCTGCAATACAGAATTACTTTCCCTTAGAACCCAAGTAATTCTTGGGTCATTGGTTCAAGTTAGCACCATTCATATCAAAACTACTAGCAGCTCTTCTAACTGGTAGACTGTTGTTCTTCCTGACACTTATGTTACGCCAGCAGTCTAAGGCAAAATGGTCTGTCTTGCCACAGCACTAGCATTCATACTTGTTGTATCTAAGTCTAGATATATTTTTGACAGAAGAATTTTTGTTCTGTGCTGGTGCTGCTGCAGCTACACCCACTGGTTTCTTATAACCATGGGGTTTATGAACATGGGCTGACTTATTGGCATTAACACTCTTGTTATTCAGAACATCAGTCTTATTATGACCATGAATATTTTCAAGATCATACTTGTTAGAAGGCTCATGCACCTTTCGAAAAACTACAGGGACTTTAAAGTTCAATGGCTGAACAGAGGCTTTGCCCTTTCTCTTGAAATGGGCAGCTTTGGTGTTACCTTTATAGCCTATTCCATCCTTACCATTTTGAGCCACAAACTCATCTATTAAGGGTAAGACTGATTTTGGCTTAGAGTAACTAGCCATCAAATCTTTCTCTACTTGAAGTCTGACTTCCAGACTTTTAATTAGATAATTTTTATATGTGATTGTACCCATCTGAATAACAGTAATAGTTTTCAGCTTGGCAACCTCATTCATTTGTTGATCCAATTCTTTCTCTAAACCAGATACAGTCATCTTAAGATCTGCAATTTCCTTAGCCTTATTTTTGGCCAGGTTTTTGCTTTTCTTAAGTGCCTGCAATAAGTCCCCATATTCATTTATCAACTCATGAATATCTTCTTCAGATTCTGATCCATCCTCATCACTTGATGAAGATTAATCTGACTCTGAAGCAGTACTGTAATCAGAAATTCTAGAATTACTTTGTACCTTACTAGGACCAGGCTGATCCTGGCACTTGTTGTCTTCTGATTCAGCCATCAGTCCCATGCACTGATGGTCTTCTTATTCATTGATGGATTCCAGCAATTGCATAAACTCCTATTCTTCACTAGCTGCATACAGTCCAATGTATGCTTCAGCTTCCGATTCTGACTCTGAGGAGGATTGATCTGTAAGACTCTTCTCCTTCTTAACAACAAAGGATTTCTCCTTCTTGCACTTTTTTTGAGTCTTCTTTCTGTCTGCTGACTCCTTCCTCTTTTCTGGACACTCAACCACCACATGTCCTGGCCTATTGCAGCAATAGCAAACAATTTTTGGTGTTTTAGCTTTGCTGGGCTTAGACATGCTCCTTTCCTTTCTTGATGATTTTCTCTTTTGATAATAGTCATCAACTGGCTGTGATATGGAGAGCCTTGAATTCCACTGCTTATTCTTCAATAACCTCTGAAACTGCCTTGTAAAGGCAGCAAAATCTGCATCTGAATCACTGCTATCTGAGTTCTGATTGTCTGAATTTTCGTAAAAAACTTCAGCAAATTCCTTAGGAGGTGATGGAGACATCCTCCTGCTCTTTCTAGTGGCTTCAACCTTGAAGGCCACTGACTTTTCTCTATGCTCTCCTTTTGTATTTCTTTCTTCCTCCTTCCTACCCATTAGTTGCATTTCATATGATAGCAACTTTCCAAATAAGGTTTGAGGAGAAATGTCAGCTAGTTTGGCCACTTCTCTAATGGTACAAATCTTGGTATCCGAATCCTTTGTCAAGGATCTTAGGAATTTGTCATTCGGCTCATAATTACTGAAGACTCTTCCATAGGACATCAGTTCATTCACTATCCTGTAAAATTCCTTGTAGCATTCAGATATACTATCAGACTTTCCTTGTCTGAAACTCTCATATTCTTGATTGTGCATAGACTTTCTGTCTTGTCTAACTTTTTCAGAACCCTCCATTTAGACAATCAAAGTGTCCCACATTTCCTTGGAGGTTTTGCAGTGAATCAAATTTTGGAAAGTAGAATCATCTATGGCACTCACTATGATATTCTGAGCTCTTTTATCCATAGTTGCCAATATAATCTCATCCTTGGTCATTTTAGAAAAATCTTTAGGAGTTCTTTGATTTGCATCTAGAGCATACACATTCATTGGGATATATGGACCTTCTTTTCCTGTGATATATATCATTGGGTCAGAGGCCTCCATAAACAACCTAACCCTTTCTTTCCAGATTTCAAAAATCTTTTTCCTGCAGATGGGTAATTTCATTGACCCTAATTCCTTGTGATTCTCTCCAGAACCCATTTTCTTGATTCTTGATTCTTCCTTAGGGATCTAACTCAGACTGTTAAGTCTTTCTTTGAGTAACCTCCCTCTGATACCACTTGATAGTTTTACTTTCAAGACTACCTAAACACCTCGAGGGGGGGTGGGGGTGGGGTGGGGGTGAATAGGTACTTTTACTTGATTTAACTTAAGACAGAATATAACTACACTTATTTGAATAAATCAGATATTACTATAGCTAACACAGTACAGCAATCACAATCATACACACATCACAGATTGCACACAGATTTATAGTGGTTCCCCAAGGTCTGGGTACATCAACTTTCCTTCTTCACATATCTAGCAGTATGCTATAGTAGGTCTAACTTCTTCCTTTAACTTAGATCCTCAGATACTACAGCTCAGAATCCAAAAGGATTCCTATAACTCAGGCTAACAAGCCCTACCTCAGCCTTGACACAAGGCCTACAACTCAGAGAATACCTTCTCCTACAACTCAGGCATAAAAAGCCCTACCTCAGCCTTGCCACAAGGCCTACAGCTCAGAGAATACCTTCTCCTACAACTAAGACATAAACAGCCCTACCACTCAGAGAATAAATCTCCTACACTCAGCCTTTATAAAATAGGCTTATTACTCAGATCTATGAATAGATCCTATAGAATTTGATAAGAAATTTTTTAATCTCTTACCCCTGTTGAGAGAGAAGGGATAAGAAATTTCTTGATCAGCTTCTTGAAGAGGCTGATGGCTTAAATCAACTTGATCTTAGCTTTTTTCAAAGCTTCTTGAATCTGAACTTAGTTGGGTTGATTTCCTTTGAATAAAACTGACTGGCAGCTTCCTTCTTAGACTTCAGAAATAGATCTGAATCTTCTTGACAGATTAGTTGAGTATCTGCTTCTTGAGAGACCTGTGAATGTCTCCTCCTTGTCTTTAAATAGCTGGATCTCTCTCTATCCAAACCTCTTGAAGATACTTCTGAATTCTTGATTGAATTCCACTTAGAAAGAATCTGAATAGTAAACTACTTCAGAACGTCTTCTTAGATCTTCTCATGAAGATCTTCTTCTTTGTTACTTGTACTTTCTTGATCAGAGATCAATCTCTAATTATGTTTGTTGTGACAATACTTATCTACTCTATGTATATATTTCTTCTTCTGAATCCATCTATTTATAGACTTCATCCATGGTAACCGGCTGATCCGGTTTATAACTAACTTATGACAAGTCTGACAGCTTCAGAAAACCCGTTGTAACTCACAGCTATCAAGTCTTCAAACAGTTCTTGAGCCTTTGACTCTGTTAGCAAAGCGTCGAGTCTGTCTGTCATAAAGTGTCGAGACCATCTGTCAATATGTGTCGACACAAGTGACTTATGTATCGACACAGCCTTTGGTGATGTCGACAAAGCTTCCTTGATGTCGACACAGCTCCTTGATACTGCATCTTGAGAATGTGTCGACACTGATTATTTGTGTCGACACAAACACTTTACCATTCATCAGCAATCAACTTGGTCTAGACTCAGCTGTGTGCCGACACAAGTCCTGTGTGTCAACACAGTTGATGTAGACTCAGAACATAGTGTGTGTCGACACTGCCTCCAGGTGTCGACACAGTTGTTATTGATTCTGCCTCTGTGTGTCGACACTGCCTCCCGGTGTCGACACAGTCGATATCGACTATAATCTTCTGTGTGTCGACACTACCTCCCGGTGTCGACACAAATTCTCTGAAGTGTCGACACAGCTATTTCCAAGTGTCGACACAATCTTACTAAAGTGTCGACACAGCTTCCTCAGGTGCCGACACATGGACTTAGAATATTTTTCCTGCATTCTAGCACATACTTAACCTGCACATATAAACTCAAAATAACATCAAATACACCTTGATGTATATCATTTAGCTAAGTGAGGCTTCTCCAAATCAGGTACACATTTTCCAATGTACCCAACATATTCTAATGAATGCGCATTCTCATGTACCTCAATAGCAGTGTTATCCTTCACAGAATCAAGAGGAATTTATGGTGTACACAGTTTCTCTCGCTAGGAGTTTAGTGTGAAGCTCCCCCTCAACTTCTTCCATGTCCACAGTGACATGCAAATCTGTAGCAGCCGCTCTTTCCACCTCATCAGCAGGTTGATGTTCCTCTAGGGGAAGTTGGGATAGCTCTTCCATAACCTGGAGATTGTCCCCCTCAACAAATGCATCTTGCAGGACTTGTTCTAGGAGTTTATCCCCCTCACTCTAAGGGTTGTATCCAACTTGATGATATGGGATTGGAGCAGGTTCATCTTCGGCATGAGCCGAAAACATGGAGGCCCCCCCTCCATCACAATAGATAACCTGGTTATTATATCCTCAACAACTTGTTCATATATCTCAGCTGAAGGAATCTCCTCAACATCTTCTAGAGTTTCTTCTGATTGAGTCCTACTGACCTGATTCCTAAATGCAGCATTAGAGGAGATGGACACTTGGGAACACATATCCCTTCTGGTTTCATCTGAAGATTCATTCAAATTTGGATCATGAGACTCTTCCTCTGGTTGTTTTGATGAACTGTTATCAGTACTTTTATCCGGCATTGGAACCTGATCCTTCTTCTTCTTGGTGGAGGATGTCTGACCATGGGGATGAAGGACTCTGTCCCATCTATCCAGCATCTTCACATCCATCCTCCTCATATGATGGATTTTGGTTCCTAATCTGGTGTTCAAGGTCCCTGAAACACTTCTAAGCAGAAACAGAGAAAGTATTCTGCCCAAGTTGGGTTCAGCAATACACTCTACTATCCTGTCAAACAGGACCCTCCCCCAGTCTGTCCTTTTGGAAAGGATTACTCTGGACATTAAATCAAATATCTTTTTAGAAATTTTATCATGGAAGCCTATTTTGCACAGTAGGGCTTTCCCAATGATATCAGTAAGAAACTTACCTTTCAGATTTAGTTCCTTCCTTAGAATTGAGCCAGTAGTGTATTTAGATAATCCACACCATTTCAGTTCTAACCTGACATCAGAATGCACCATGTCTTCTTCCTCATCTGTTTCTGAGAACTTAGGCAACTATAGCGCCTTGCTCAACCGCCTTGGAGTTATCTTGATCTTATTTCCACTGATAACTGTCTTGAGTTTGCTGGTGGATGCGTCAACCTTGGCATTGGAGAAAAATCCAAAATCTCCCACTTCCACAGCAAGTAGGGCTCTGGCAGAACAAATTCAAGGTCAGATACCTAGACCAGGCGGAGAACAAACTGCACCTCCTCTAGTGCATCTATGAATCCATTGTGAACTAGTTCTGAGCCTTCAAACAAGAAATCTAGACCTTTGGGAGCCATCTCTCTCCCGAATTTGTGAAAACAAGCAAAACTGTTTGATATTAAGACTTTGATCAATGGCTGGGATTAAATCTCAACACTTAGCTGCAGACAAACCATCTTTTATACTTAGTCTAATTTGACTATCCTGTCCTGCAGGGATTAGATTAACCTACAACAAAATGAACAAAATATAGCATTGAGAGCTACTGAAGCTTAACCGAATTCAACATTCCCAATTCAAATTTGAAGGTGTTGAATTTAGCTTCATCTAGTGGCTCATTATGTGAGCCACTTGTTTCTCTTTTAAGACTAATGTCTTTCTTCTTCACCTAATCTCTAATAGAAAGATACCTTATCTCCATATGCTTAGTCTTACTATAAGAGACAGGATTCCTAGCAATGGATATTGCACTATTTGACTCACAATACAAAGAGATATTACTTATCTTTATATTGTAGACCTGGAGCTGATGGTGAATCTACAACAATCATGCATAGAACTTTCCTTGCACCCTGCAAAGTCTCCTCTTGTTGAGCCAGATCTTTTACTCTTCTTTAGCAACAGATTTGTCTCTGGCTCTAGCTATCTGTTGGGCCCATTAGCCACAATGTCCTATATTTAAGGAAGTCAATCGTGTCAATGATATACATATAGTTGTCAATGATATACATATAGTTCTAATTGATAGTGATGTGACAGGTGGTCACAAAGTGACGATGCTGGAATGGCAGGAATTTGCCTAAGTCCACAGGCATTGAGTGGAGTTCCTACACTCAACGCCATACAACAAGAAACTGAGTTAGTCGAACTAAGTTAAGAGTTCGTCGAGCTGAGCTCATCGTTCGTCGAACTGAGCTCAGAGTTTGAGAATCTGAGTTAGTCGAACTAAGTTCAGAGTTCGTCGAACTGAGCTCATCGTTCGTAAAACTGAGCTCAGACTTTGAGAATCTGAGTTAGTCAAAGTAAGTTCATAGTTCGTCGAACTCAGTTCAAAATTCATCGAACTGAGTTCAAAGTTGAGTGTGATAGGCTGAGACAGTCAAAGCCTAAGGAATAAGAGGCAGAAAAGTGGCTAAGTACACACACATTGAGTGAAGGTCATTCACTCAATGCCATAGCCTCATAAGTGTTGAGTAACACTCAGTCAATCAAAGCCAGTGTTTTTAAACACAGAAATTGTGCTAAGTCCAAATGCGTTGAGTGTAGCTCACTCTCTCAATGCCAGATAATCGAAGTGTCTGTTAAGAAATTTGGCATTGAGTGAAGCTTACTCACTCAATGCGAAGAAGCAATAAAATTGCCTAAGGCAAAAAGCATTAAGTGAGGTATGCTTACTCAACGCTCTCAACGCCTAAGATGCAGAAAGCTTTTCTGAGGCAAAAAGCCTTGTGTGATGACGACACACTCAACACTATCAATGCTAGAGAAGCGGGTAGACTTTGCCAATGCAAAAAGTGTTGAGTGAGGCTTGTTAACTTAACGCTCTCAATGCCTAGATAGACAGAAATCTGTCTAAGTGTTTTGGCATTGAGTGAGGCTCACTCACTCAATGCCTTTGCTAATCTTGGTTGATTTTTGGCTAAGTCCACAGGTGCTGACATCAGCAAAATCAACAAAGTCAACTAAGTTCAAATCAAGTACGGAGAAACTACATAACATGACAAACTATGCCGAGAAGCTATTATACGTCTCTTCAATTAAAGTAAGGCGTAGCTGGAAGCTGCAAGTGGGGCCCACTGATCTCTAGGAGCCGTTGATCGGCAAACTACAAAAGGAAGAGATGGGTCAAGACACAAGACAACTTTTAGGGCATTATCAATTTCAAAAGTTAGCAGCCGACTTCATCTTCCTCGCCATTGCTGCAAGTAAAAGATTGAAGTCTCCCTACAAAAAGTTCAGTTAGTTGTGTGTCTTCTTTATCGACATCAGCAAGATCAAAAGGCTTTCCTTCTGGGGGAGAAGCATAAACAAGGAAGAAGTCTCTGCAGATCAAGCTGCTTCTCAGTTCCGCAAGACCTAACCTGAAGATCTACTTATGAAGCTAAGAAGAAGGAAAAATAAAGTAACTTACTCTGTCCTAAGAAGGAAGAGGAAGCAAAGCAGTTTACTACTAGTTACTTCCATCTCAAGATCCTTGTAGCTGTGAAGAAATTTTGAGCTGAGATAACTTAGCTCAAGGTGCTGTCACAGAGAAATTTCTCTGTGATAGATATAAAATCAATTCCATCTGGTAGGATCCAATTGGATCTGAGATTGTAGGGCCACTGTACTGAGGTAGGGCAATCTTGCCTGAGCTATAGAAGAGTGTATCTCTCTGAGTGTAGGATCCCTTGTTGATCTGAGGTAGGGCTGTCCTCTCAGCCTGAGTATAGGGCTTAACAGCCTGAGGTAGGTGGTCTGCTGACAACTGAGTTGTAGGCCCTTGTGGCTGAGCAGTAGGTCTTGGAGGAGACTGAGAGATCCTGAGGGATATGAGATGTAAGCTCTGTTGAGCATTTCTTTGGAGAAGTGGCTTGACTAATAAGAAGTTAGCAAGGTGGGAGGAGAGTAGATGTACCCAAAAGTTGGAGAACCATTATAAATCATTGTGTGTTTTTCTGTGGTGTTCTTTTTGTGCAGGTACTTGAAAGCAAATCACAGTTAACTCGCTAAGCACTAAAGAAAGAAACTAAAAGATATCAAAAGAAAAAGAAAACCTATTCACCCCCCCCCCCCCTCTATGTTGCAAGCTGCCTTAAACTTAAGAACTTTCAAGTGGTATCAGAGGGAGATTGCTCAAAAGGGATTTAACAATTTGAGTGATCTCCAAAGATAGCTACAGTGAAGTGATTATGGGTTTTGGAGAGAATAATAAGGAGCTAGGTTCCATGAAACTTCCCATCTGCAGAAAGGAAAACTTTGGAATCTAGAAGGAGAGGGTCAGGCTATTCATGGAAGCCTCTGACCATAAAATCTTTATGACTTTCAAAGGAGGACCCTTCATTGCCATGAAGGTCTCTGTTCTAGATTCCAATGTCCAGACTCCTAAGACTTATTCAGAAATGACCAAGGATGAGGTCATATTGGATGCATTGGACAAGAGAGCCCAGAACATCATTATATGTGCAATTGATGATTCAACTTTTCAGAATTTTGTTAACTGCCAAACCTCCAAAGAGATGTGGGACACACTTGTGGTCTACATGGAGGGGACTGAAGAGGTAAGGGATGATAGGAAGTCTCTGCTCAACCAAGAGTCTGAGGCTTTCAGGAAAAACTTGAAGGAGTAAAAAACTGCTTGCTATGAAAGATTCTTTAGGATCATAAATGAGTTGAATACCTATGGGAGGGTCTTCAATAATTATGAAATAAATGACAAGTTTCTCAGATCTCTCACTAGATACTGGGATACTAAGATATGTGTCATAAGAGAGGTGACTAAGCTTGCTGAAACTCCTCCCCAAATATTGTTTGGAAAGCTGCTTTCCTATGAGATGCAGCTAGCTGCCGGAAAAGAGGAGGAGGCCACCAGCAAATCCCTATCAAAGGAAAAGTCCTCGACCTTCAAAGCAGAAAGCACCAAAAATGGCAAGGAGAGGATTCCCTCTCCTCCAAGAATACCAGCTGAGTCAGACAGCTCGGAATCAGAAGCATCAAATAGCAGCATGTTTGATGAGGATTTTGTTGCTTTCTCCAGGACACCCCAGAGGTTGATAAAGAAGAAGCACTGGAAGAAGAGGCCTTCCAATTCCACTCATCACAGGAAGAATCACTCCAAGGATAACAGGTATGATTCCAAACCTAATAAATATAAATTTTCTAAAGTAATTTGCTACAATTGCAGCAGGCCTGGGCATATGATAGTTAACTGCATAGAGAAGAGGAAGGAGGCTGGCGAGAAGAAGCAGCATCAATATAAAGGGAAGAAGGAGAAGTCCTTCATTGTTAAGAAGGAAAAGAGTTGGACAAACTCATCATCATCTGAGTCTGAAGAAGAGGAAGCCTACATTGGTCTTATTGCTGCTACTAATGCTAAAGATAAAGCCAATGTAGTAGGAGAAGTCAATCCTCTAGTGAGAATAGGAATCAGGGCCCCTCTGACACTATCTGATAGTTAATCAGAGGAGGATGAAGATGCCCATAGTTATAGAGGGCTGATGGCAATGACAGATGAAGAGGGCAGCCAGGATCAGCCTGGTCAAAGTAAGGTACATTTCTTACCTAATACTGCTTCTATATCTGAGTATGAGACCATTCCTTGCTCAGAAACCTCTTCACCCAGTGGTGAAGAAGATTCTGGATCTAAAGAAGATGTCAATCAACTGATTGACAAGTATGGAGAACTTCTGAATTCCTTTAAGAAGGTAAAGAAGTTGTCTAAGAAGCAAGCAAAAGATATTTCATCTCTTAAGCTTGTAGTTGCCATGCAGACTATAACAACTAATCTGATTGATCAGAAAGCTAGGGAAATAAGCCAACTAAAGTCCCTCTTGGACATCTAGATAGCCTCCATCAAGTACAAGAACTTTCTCATCAGGGAGCTTTAAGATAGGCTTAAGAAGGAGAAAAGAATAGTGGCTAGCTATTCTAAGCTAAGTACAGTACTACCCTCGATAGACACCTTCTCCTCTCAAAAGGGTAAGAAAGGGTTTGGATTCAAAGGAAGTATAATAGTTGCTCCTTCCAAAAGGAAGGGCAAAGCTCCAGCTCCAGCTCCAGCTCATCTTATTGCTTCCAAGCCTCCCATTCTTTTTAGAAAAGTTATGTTACCTTCTAACAGGTATGACCAGGAAAGCTCCTATGGTCACTGGGAGAATGGTTGTTTCTCAGGGGTGAATAAAGATGTTCACTGCCCTGGTGAAAGCTCTAGTCGGGTTAGTACCTTTATGGCTGCCCATGAGAAAACTCAAATGGACCAAACTAGACCATTTATTTTTGGTGCTTCAGCTCCAACACTCAAAAGGTTGCTGCAACCATGGCTCTGAATCTGATAGCTAAGGATCAAACTAAGATTAAATCTAACAGTTAGTATGATTTGGGCATTTCTGATGTCATCAAAATCATGCTCTCTGAAAAGAAGCTTGATGCTGATAGCACTCAAAGAAGACAAAACAAGCCAACAAGAAGACTTGCCTTCTATCAAATTCTAGCTGAAAGAAATCAGAAAAGGGCTACAACACATCTTCCTCCTACTAAGGCTGCTGCTAACCAAGCTACAGGGCCTACACAGAAGAGAAGATATAACGTACATGACCGTTTGTGTTGTGGTAAGATAGGGTATTTTGCCATTGACTATTGGCATAATCCCAATATGGCCAGAGCTAGGGTCAGTCCACCAGTCAGAAATTTTTTTGGTGGATATGTTCAGTTTCACACTAATATACACCTAAGACCCAATAGATATTGAGGTCCTAAGGTTAAGTAAACTGTATATTGCTGGTTAGTCCAAGAGTCCATCCTCATATATGGTAATTATACAGTGGTTGTTCCAGGCACATGACTTGGACAAGGAGCAACTTGAAGGAGTATACTCTAATAAAAGATGGACCCAAAGAAATCTTTGGTGGTTTAGATAGAGGGGTAACAAAACGCTATGGTAAGATCACCAATGACATAGTCACCATCACTAAGGTGGCTTATATTGAAGGATTGCCACACAACCTTATAAGCATAAGACAGCTCTTTGATATTGTCTATGTTATTGTCTTACATAAGGATGAGTGCCTAAATAGGAGGTCAAGTGACCAAGAGGTCACCTTGATAAGCACTAGGAGTGGAAATGTTTATTGCTTAAACTTTCAATGTTTAGATACAGATTCTCCTATTTGTCTAGTAGCAAATGAGAAAGCCTTTTATTATGTCCTATAGCACAAAAGGCTAGCCCATGTAAATTATAAGACTATTGGTAAGATCTTCAGTAAAGAGCTAGTTAGGAATGATCCCAATGTGAAGTGCTCCAAGGAAGGCATTTGCTCTGCTTGTCAAAAGGGAAAACAAACAAAAGCTTCCTTAAAGGGTATTGGGACCAAAGATTCTGTGAGGTGTCTATACCTCCTCCATATGAACTTGTTTGGTCCGATGTCAGTTCATAGTCTTGGTAGGAAGGTCTATACCCTTTTGGTGGTTGATGAATTTTCCAGGTTTGCTTGGGTATTCTTCCTCAAGAGAAAGAATGAAACCCTTGATATCTTCCCTAAGTTTTTCAAGCAAATTCAGAATGAGTTCAATAGATCTATGGTCAAAATAAGAAGTGATCATGGGACTGAATTCTAGTCTGATAGCATGACAAGGTTCTGTGAAGAACAAGGGATTCATCAAGAATTCTTTTCACCTAAAGCACCCCAGCAAAATGGGATTGTTAAGAGGAAAAATAAAACTCTCATAGAGGCTGGAAGGACTCTACTAAATGACACATCTCTCCCAGAATATTTCAGGGCTGTGGCAGTCAACACTGCATGTTATGTCCTCAATAGAGCCTCTATCACCAAGTTCCACAAGAAAACTCCCTATGAGATCTTGAAAGGATGAAAACCAAACCTGAGCTATCTCAGGATCTTTGCTAGCAAGTGCTATGTGCTTCATAATGGAAAGTCCTAGGTGACTAAATTTGCTGCCAAATCCTTTGATGGAATTTTTGTTGGGTATAGCAATTATAGCAAAGCTTATAGGATCTACAACTTGAAAAGCCAAGCTGTAAAAGAATCTGTTCATGTAGTCTTTGATGAGTCTACTATGATTAACCATGAGCTGCCAAGCTCCTCTTGTTGTACTGCAGGTACAAAGCAGATGATGGATAAACTAACCATCAAGGAAGCATCACCAATTATCCAAGATGAAGTGGATACTCTAGAATATCTACCTGGAACACTTGGAGTGGATGAAGATCAATAAGAGGATGCAACTGAAGCTGCACCCGTTGTTGATACTGAAAGAAGACTGCCACCTGCAGTCAGACATTTGAGAGATCATCCAGGACACTAGATCATTGGTGAGGAAAGCCATGGAGTAATAACAAGGAGCAGAAGTCCGAATATAGCCATGTACTCAAGATTTCTGTCACAAGTAGAGCCCAAGAGTTTGAAGAGGCAAATATAGATCAGCATTGGATTAGAGCTATGATAGAGGAACTGAACCAGTTCAAAAGTTGCAAAGTCTAGAAGCTGGTTCCCAGACCTCATGGACATAATGTCATTGGAGTCAAGTGAATTTTCAGAAACAAACTTGATGAAAATGGCATTATAATCAAGAACAAAGCAAGGCTAGTGGCTAAGGGGTACATGCAAAAAAAAGGTATTGACTTTGATCAAACTTTGCCCCTGTAGCAATATTGGAGGTCATCAGACTGTTCCTTGCATATGTTGCACACAAAGGATTCAAGATCTATTAAATGGATGTGAAGTCAGCCTTCCTGAATAGTGACTTAAAAGAGGAAGTCTATATTGAGCAACCTCCAGGTTTTGTAGTTCCTTACTCACCTGATTCTGTTTATAGACTTAGGAAAGCTCTATATGGTCTAAAGCAACTCCTAGAGCATGGTACGAGATTTTGTCTAGCTTCCTCATTGAGAACAAATTCTCAAGAAGGAAGATGGACAAGACCCTATTCCTAAGGGAATCTAACGGTAAGATCATCCTAGTTCATATCTATTTAGATGACATCATCTTTGGATCTACTGATGACAACCTCTATACAAAAATTTGCCAAACTTATGTAGGGGATGTTTGAGATGAGCAGTATGGGTGAACTTAAGTTCTTCTTGGATCTCCAAGTATGACAGACTGACGATAGTTTGTCCATATCCCAGTCTAAGATCACTAGGGATTTAATTAAAAAATTTGGTATGGAGAATTCCTCCACCATGAGAACTCCCATGGGATCAAGTATGCCTATATGAAAGGATGAGGCAGGGAAACCTGTTGATGAGACTTTGTATAGGGGGATAATTGGTTCCCTTCTTTATCTAACTGCTAGTAGGCCAAACATCATGTATGCTATATGTGTTTGTGCCAGGTATCAGGCTTTCCCTAAAAAATCTCATTACTCTGCTGCAAAGAGAATTTGTAGGTATCTTAAAAGCACACCAGATCTTGGCCTATGGTACCCTAGGAATGAGGAATTTGAACTAACTGGCTATTCAGATGTAGACTTTGCAGGCTGTAAGGAGGACTGGAAGAGCACTTCTTACACCTGTTAATTCCTAGGTGGAAGGCTAGTTTCATGGAGCAGCAAAAAGCAAACTAGTGTTGCAATTTAAACTGCAGAGTCAGAATACATCTCAGCAGGTAGCTGATGTGCTCAGTTATTGTGGATCCAGCATCAGCTCCAGGACTACAGCCTTCAAATAAGTAAATGTCCTCTATTCTGTGATTCTTCTAGTGCAATCTTAATTACTAGGAATCCTGTCTCCCATAGTAGGACTAAGAATATAGATATTAGGTATCTTTTCATTAGGGAGCATGTGGAATATGAAGACATCACCCTTGAGTTTGTTCCAACATACAAGCAAGGGGCTGACGTCTTCACTAAGCCACTAGATGAAGCAAAGTTTAACACCTTCAAATTTAAGCTGGGTGTGTTAAACGTGATATAGCTTCAGTTGCTCCTCATCTTGTTGCAAGCTATTTTGTATTTTGTAGGTGGAAGTATTCCTTAAAGAAATGAAGATTCTCCAATTGATGGGGAGCAGGTCCAGCACAATTCCAAAAATTCACTACTGCCTATTTGAGGGGGAGCAGATGAAAAGAATCCTACCAGTTATTTATTGAAGTCAAAAAGGGGAGGAAAAGATGATCAAATGATCAGATTTATGTTCAAGTGTGGTAGCAGTAATTCAGGGGAAGTAGGTGCAGTGATGTTACACTCTGTAGGTAGGGAAGTATGGTAACTATAGATCACATCTCAATTATATAGCTTTTATTTTTATTACTGTAAAGTTCTATGTATGTCATTGACTCACTTGCTTAAGAGTTTTGACTTCCTCAAATAGGGGGAGATTGTTGGGTCCATTGCCCCCAATGTCCTAGATTTGAGGAAGTCAATCGTGTCAATGATATACATATAGTTGTCAATAATATACATATAGTTGTAATTGACAGTGATGTGATAGGTGGTCACAAAGTGAAGATGCTAGAAAGGTAGGAATTTGCCTAAGTCCACAGGCATTGAGTGGAGTTGACACACTCAATGCCATACAACAAGAATATGAGTTAGTCAAACTAAGTTCAGAGTTCGTTGAGCTGAGCTCATCGTTCGTCGAACTGAGCTCTGAGTTTTAGAATTTGAGTTAGTCGAACTAAGTTCAGTGTTCGTCAAACTGAGCTTATCGTTCGTCGAACTGAGCTCAGATTTTGAGAATCTGAGTTAGTTGAACTAAGTTCATAGTTTGTTGAACTCAGTTCAGAATTCATCAAACTGAGTTCAGAGTTGAGTGAGACAGGCTGAGACAGTCAAAGCCTAAGGAATAAGAAGCAAAAAAGTTGTTAAGTCCACAGGGGTTAAGTGAAAGTCATTCACTCAACGCCATAGTCTCATAAGTGTTGAGTAACACTCAGTCAGTCAAAGCCAGTGTTTTTAAACACAAAAAATTTGGCTCAGTCCAAATGCGTTTAGTGTAGCTCACTCTCTCAATTCCAGATAATAGAAGTGTCTATTATGAAATTTGGCATTGAGTGGAGCTTACTCACTCAACGCCAAGAAGCAATAAAATTGACTAAGGCAAAACATGTTGAGTGAGGTATTATCACTCAATGCTCTCAATGCCTAAGATGCAGAAAGCTTTTCTAAGGAAAAAAGTGTTGAGTGATGAAGACACACTCAACGCTCTCAACGCCAGAGAAGCAGAAAGACTTTGCTAAGGCAAAAAGCATTGAGTGAGGCTTGTTCAGTCAACGCTCTCAATGCCTAGATAGACAGAAATCTGTCTAAGTGTTTTTGCGTTGAGTGAGGCTCACTCACTCAATGCCTATGCTAATGTTGGTTTATTTTTGGCTAAGTCCACAGGTCCTGACATAAACAAAATCAACAAAGTTAACTAAGTTCAAATCAAGTATAGAGAAACTACAAAACACAACAAATTCTACCGAGAAGCTACTGTACGTCTTCTTCCATTAAAGCAAGGCACAATTGGAAGCTGCAAGTGGGGCCCACTGATCTCTAATAGCCGTTGATCGGTAAACTAAAAAAGGAAGAGATGGTCCAAGACACAAGACAACTTTTAGGGCATTATCAACTTAAAAAGTTAGCAACCGACTTCATCTTCCTCGCCATTGCTGCAAGTAAAAGCTTGAAGTCTCAATGCAAAAAACTTTAGTTAGTTGTGTGTCTTCTTCATCGACATCAGCAAGATCAGAAGGCTTTCATTCTGAGGGAGAAGCAAAAACAAGGAAAAAGTCTTTGCAGATCAAGTTGCTTCTCAGTTCAGCAAGCCCTAACCCGAAGATCTACTTCTAAAGCTGAGAAGAAGGAAAAATAAAGTAGCTAACTCTGTCCTAAGAAGGAAGAGGAAGCAAAGCAGTTTACTGCTAGTTACTTCCATCTCAAGATCCTTGTAGCTGTGAAGAAAGTTTGAGCTAAGATAACTTAGCTCAAGTTGCTGTCACAGAGAAATTTCTCTATAATAGATATAAAATCTATTCCATATAGTAGGATCCAACTGGATTTGATATTGTTGGGCTACTGGCCTGAGGTAGGGCAATCTTGCCTGAGCTGTAGGAGAGTGTATCTCTCTGAGTGTAGGATCCCTTGTGGATCTGATGTAGGGTTGTCCTCCCAGCCTGAGTGTATGGATTAACAGCCTGAGATAGGTGGTCTGCTGACCACTGAGTTGTAGTCACTTGTGCCTGAGTTGTAGGTCTTGGAGGAGACTGAGAGATCCTGAGGGATCTGAGGTGTAAGCTTTGTGGAGCATTGCTTTGGAGAAGTGCCATGACTAATAGGAAGTTAGCAAGGTGGGAGGAGAGTGGATGTACCCAAAAGTTGGGGAACCACTATAAATCATTGTGTGCTTTTCTGTGGTGTTCTTTTTGTGCAAGTACTTGAAAGCAAATCACAACCAACTCACTAAGCACTAAAGAAAGAAACTAAAAGATATCAAAAGAAAACCTATTCACCCCCCTCTAGGTTGCATGCTGCCTTAAACTTAAGAACTTTCACTATCTGATCAATAGAAGTATTCTTCTGATCTATTTGGTGTTAGAGATTTATTGACACCAATTCTCTAGGTAAGACTCAAGATTGTCCAGCATACCATACTGTACTAGCTCTCCCTCAACAGGAGCATCTAGCTTGTCAGTCTCCCCTTCAATATTTTCACAATTCATGTCCACAATACCAATTGACTTGGACATTCTTTGCTGCAGGTACTAAAGATATTGAAATCCGAGCACTCTTATCTCTTTTTGTTTCCTCAGAAGAATCTGACAGCTGAGGATACCATATGAGAATCTTCTTAGTTGAGGATTAAATTTCAGCTGAGGATCATGTGCCCCTTCCTTACTGCTCTTAGAAGAGCTGCTTCTAATGCTTTCCTCAGTGATGAGTACAACCTGCTCTATCTTCTCACTTCTTCTCATTGTCCTACTGACATTGAAGAAATACTGTGTCCCAACAGTCAGACATCTTCGAGCTTTAATGGCTGAATTTTGCTTGTCTGATTATCTAGTCAGATGCCACTTGAAGGTCTTTATCAAGTACTTGTGAAATTTATCCTTGATGGTCTATATCCATCTACAACTTCACAACTGCAGATCTTAGGTCCTTCCTCACTGGAGTATGATCCTTATGATAGCACCTTGTTCCAGTCTTATACCTACAACAACTTCTGTCCAAGAACCACATGGGGGTAAAGGCACTTGGACTCCTTAGGGCCCCAATTTTTATTGGGTCCTAGGTTTTGGTTAGCCTGAAACAAAAATTGTCTTCCTGCAGATTTTCTGACAGGAAGACTAGCACTTTCCCTGGCAACAGTTGGATTGTGCCAGCAATCTATGGCAAAATGCCCTACTTTGCCAATAGCCCCAACACTCTTGAATATTATACCTTATTTTCTGAGCAGGCCTGCTTTGATACCATATGTTAGCAGTAGACTGTTATGAAGGAAGAGCAGCTTCCTTTTTCTTATTTCTCTCAGCCACAATCTGACTGAAGGTGAGTATATTAGTAGAAGAGCTTGGTTTTTATTTAGGTCTACCAACAGTGGTCTTCTTTGCACAATACATACTATTGATGGCCTAAGAAATGCCCAAATCTGGCTTGTTGACAGACCTACCCTTGGCATGTACGTGAGCTGGGAGATCTTGAGAAAAGACCATTGCCTTATTCTTGAGAGTAGGGGCTAGTGTACCAAATACAAATGGTATATGATAGGTGTAATACCCCTACCCGTCACGTGTAATATAATAGAGGGTCCAGCCGGGGCCCCACACCCTATTCCACAAACAAGCAGAGACGTCACTAAATAATATCAAGAACCATCGCACCCTAACACAGAGCATTCTAGCGGAAGCTTCAGGGTTGAAAACTTGAACTCAACACAATAGAAATGTCCACTTTTACTAAATAGGAATGTATACAACAAAATACATAAGGTACATAGCCTTATGGCTTTTACAAGTTTCTCTTTACATAGGGTGTGGTTTACAAACATCGGCACGTATGCCATCCATACATGAACAAGAGTAAACAAAACAAGCCTTCAAGGGCAGCAGCGCAATACGAGCTTCAACTCGTTATTTCACGCTCGGTCCAACACCACCTGCAAAGAAGCAATCCACCAAGCGGTGGAAAACAGGGCAACGATCAGCATTCAGCTGACCAATTATAACGACCCTGCCCCTGGCATGGGGCTGCGGAATTCTTTTCCTGCAAAGCATGTATTCGCATAGCAGATACATATAGCAATCCACGAAGACTGTGAACAACCGCACAAGCCAACACATATCACAAACGTCAGAACGACGACCCAATGTTCTGTTCACTCAGGGCACATTATCGGTGCGCCGAATACCAGGTCACACCACCATTCAAAGGTCTCAGTCCTACGGTTCATTATGAGCATTCCTAGTACTTATGGCGCGCATGCCAAAGACTCTCATTATGCCCCTGACAAAAGCCCAATGCCTTGACGCTCCCTTGTATAGCTGGCATAACGCAGGTACAGATCAGCCACCCCCCATTGCTCAAATTGCCTTGCCACAAAGGAATAGTGAAGAATTCATGGTCAACTTACAGGCGCGTGTCGGTTTCACCTTTCCTGTTCATCACTAAGCCTTTTTCACAGTTGCAGCCCCACGGGTAAACTTTACACACCATGGCACTCACGGCCACAAGAGCTGAACACCAAGTACCAACCCTCACATTTTTCTGGACTTCTTCTAGTACTTCCTGCTGCACCAATCTGCTGGTATCCATGAAGGACTCCATACAAACAACCAATGTACACGGAGTCTTCTACAATTTGCGAACAAAGCATCACCAATCCAGACCAACATGTCCGGATGGGCTTCACACAACATGCCTAACTTTACTACACAATTCCGGTTCTAATGCAAAATAACAAGGGATGAACCACCAATCCCAAGTGAATCACTTTGCCATCCAACTTTTGGTGGAGGATTACTATGCAAATGCAGGAAAGAAGGACTTCACTTGTCCAAGAAGGAAATATTTACCCTTGGAAGACGCTTTGGAGCCATGGGGAGAAAAGTAAACAGATAAAAGTCCTCGTACTAGCCTTGCCTTCGCAAATCCGAACTCGGCTCGCAATTTTAAACACCGTAGCACCACCGGCGGCTGGAATCCTCTTCTTCTTTCTCCTCTCTCTCTCCCCTCTTTCTTACTTTTAGAAAGAGAATGGTAAGATGAGAATGAGAATAAAATCCTCCATTCCCGACCTTATCAAGCTAGGTAGAAACAAGGGCCATTGGATATCCATCAAAGAAAATGAACGGCTCAGAATCGCTCTCAAAATGCATTTTCTGGGCTGAACACGGCTTGTGACACTGCCGTGTCACAGGCCGTGTCCCTTAAGCGGCACACAACCGACTTAAGCCAGACCAGAACACGGGTTCAGACACGCCCGAGTCACTCTTCTGACACGCGCGTGTCAGCCAGTACACGCCCGTGTTCAAGGCCGTGTGATCTCATTTTGGGTTTTTGGGTCATTAATACTCTCCCTCTTTAAGAGAATTTCGTCCCGAAATTGCAACAACAGGTAATTAGCAGCAGACAAACAATATATTTTACAAAATACTCTCTGTGTTCAAGACATAAGGTTACAACAGCCTCATATAAATAGCTCGGGAAACTCCATACGCATGGTTTTCTCTCGCTCCCATGACAACTCCTCAAGGCCATAGTTGTCCCACCAGACCTTGACCATCCCGACCATTTTGTTTCGTAGCTGTTTAACCGTCATATCCTCGATACGAATAGGCCCAACCTTCATCGTTAGCCCACTATCGACTGATACTTGATCTGCAACAACCACTTGAGTTGGCTCTCTTACTGCTTTCCGCAACACCGAGACATGAAACACATCATGTAAACCGCACAGCTCTTGCAAAAGTGCTAACCGATTGGCAGCTTCACCAATACGCTCTACCACTTCAAACGGTTACAGATACCTCGGGCTCAACTTTTTCAGACGCCGTATCCTTGACAAACCTTTGAATGGTTTGATTTTCAAGTACACCCAATCGCCTACCGCAGATTCCACATTTTGGTGTTTGGCATTGTAATACTTAGCTTGCCTATCTTGAGCCACCATCAGTCTTTCGCGTAGTAACTGTATAATTGAGTTGGCATCATCTAACTGTTTTCGCCGGTACAACTTCGTTTCACCAGTCTCCGCCCAAGCCAGAGGTGTACGACATTTCCTACAGTATAAAGCCTTAAAGGGCACCATCTAGATACTAGCTTGGTAGTTGTTGTTGTTGTAGGCGAACTCAACCACATCGAGATGATCTTCCCAATTCTTCCTGAAATCCAGCACACACAATCAGAGCCTATCTTCCAATGTCCTGTTGGTCCTCTCAGTCTGACCATCCATCTGAGGATTGAAGGCCGTGCTGAAATGTAATTTCATACCCAATAGTTCGTTGACTAATCTCCCATCACCCGGAGTGAAATGCCCATCTTGATCACTAATGATGCTATGGGGCACACCGTGCAATCGTACAATGGTATCCACGTATATCTTTGCCAACTTCTCAACTGAATCATCCTTACGGTTCTGGATGAAGTGTGATACCTTGGTTAACCGGTCCACAATCACTCATACCACATCATTTCCACGCTATGATCTCGGTAACCCATTCACGAAATCCATGGAAATATCGTCAAATTTCCACACAGGGATAGGAAACGACTTCAGCAAACCGCTCGGTTTTTGTTACTCTGCGTTTACCAAAGCACATGTTTGACACTTAGCAATATAGTGTGCTTTGTCCTTCTTCATTCCAGGTCACCAGAACAGCTTCTTCATATCTTTATACATCTTCGTGCTACCGAGGTGAACCAAATACTTGGTGAAGTAGCCTTCATACATCACCTCTTCACAAAGCTTACCCCTATCTGGGACACACAAACGACCGTCCATCCGAAAATGACCATCATTAAATGAAAATCTAGAGCCCACACTTTCCGCTGCATAGCGTTGTAGACTTTCATCAAGTCCTGTTGCTTGCCGAACTCTATTCGCCAGGTCACACTGCACCACCGTCCAGTTTAAGAATGCATTTGTAGTGGCATTTCTTTCAACACAAGAAATATTTAATGCCTCTAGTTATCGAATTAGGATTTCATCATGCCTTAGAAGCCAACTTGCCCTTGCCGGAGTCCGATGACTAAAGGCATCTGCGACTACATTCCCTTTACCGGGAGTATAATGAATCTGGAAGGTGTAGTCACCAAGAAACTCCATCCACCTTCTCTGTCGCATATTAAGATCTTTCTGATCCAACAGATATTTCAGGCTCTTATGGTTCGTGAATA
This sequence comes from Platanthera zijinensis, assembly GCA_039513925.1. Taxonomy (NCBI): domain Eukaryota; kingdom Viridiplantae; phylum Streptophyta; class Magnoliopsida; order Asparagales; family Orchidaceae; genus Platanthera; species Platanthera zijinensis. The sequence goes on along the minus strand of CM077085.1, from coordinate 196,556,440 downwards.
TATCAACTTTCACACCATATAGATAATGACGCCACAGTTTAAGTGCAAATATCACCGCCGCCAATTCCAAATCTTGTACAGGGTAATTCCGTTCATGCACCTTCAACTAGCATGAGCCATAAGCTATCACTTTTCCGAATTATAACAGAACGTAGCCTAAGCCGCTCCCTGATGCATCACTATAAACCTCAAAGCCATCCTGACCACATGGCGACGTCAAGATTGGCGCCGCGGTCAAATGACTCTTTAGCTCTTCAAAATCTCATGCGCACTCCGGCGTCCAAACGAACTTCTGATCCTTCCCCGTCAGTGTGGTGAGAGGCAAGGCTATCCTTGAGAAATTCTCTACAAAGCGCTTGTAGTACCCCGCAAGCTCAAGAAATCTCCTGACTTCTACTACTGAAGAAAGAATAGGCCACTCCCGTATAGCAACTATCTTGGAAGGATCCACCACAATGCCCTCTACACTAACCACATGGCCAAGGAAAGCTACTAACGACAGCCAAAACTCACACTTCGAGAACTTGGCGTAGAGCTTATTCTTCCTCAGGGTGTGCAACACCATCTGCAAGTGATTTGCATGATCTTCTTCAGATTGGGAGTATACGAGGATATCGTCAATAAAGACGATCACAAAAAGATCCAAGTATTCCCTAAATGTTCGATGCATCAAGTCCATGAATACCGATGACACATTAGACAGCCCAAACGGCATTACCGTGAACTCATAGTGATGATAGCGTGTTCCAAACGCTATTTTAGGTATGTCACCTTCACGAACTCTCAACTAATAGTAGCCTTATTTCAAATCAAACTTGGAGTATACAGTCGAGCCAACTAACTGATCAAACATATCATCAATCCGTGGAATTAGATACTTGTTCTTTTCTGTCAGTTTGTTCAGTTCTCTATAGTCAATGCATAGACGCAAGCTGCCATCCTTCTTTTTCACAAAGAGAACGGGCACGCACCAAGGCGATTGACTTGGGCGTATATAACCTTTCTCTAGCAATTCTTGCAACTGAACCTTTAGTTATGCCATTCCCTTTGGCGCTACTCGATAAGGCGAGCGGGCCACAGGTTTCGCACCTAACACTAGCTCGATAGCGAAGTTGATTTCCTTTTGGGGTGGTAACCCCAGAAGGTCTTTTGGAAACACATCAGTGTATTCCAATACAATTGGCACCTCACTCACACTGGCCTTCGGTTCCACCGCTTCAATGAGTGTGAGGAATAACTCCGCACCCTTCCGAACTGCCTTAATGACTTGGAGAGCAGATATCAATACTCTACTCGTCCCTCACATGCCATTTAAATTGGCCTCTTGTTCGGTATTTTGCCCCAGTGTAACTTATTTTGAATTGCAATCTATACAAGCATGCTGCTCTGAAAGCCAGTCCATACCAAAGATTATATCGAACTCCGATATCGGTAATACTAATGTTTTCACCTTGAAATCCCGACTCCCTATCTTGAATTCAACATAACAAGACTTATCTGCACACATCAAACAACTGTTAGGTAGTAACACCTTCAGACTATATGTCGTGGTCCGTATAGGCACCCCGATTTGCAAGATGAAATCTTCCGACAGAAACGAATGTAAAGCACCTATATCGAACAGTGCTCATGTCAGATAGTCCCGTATAAGGACAAAACCTAAAACAACAAAATTTAAAATAAGCACAGCACATGGCACAAAGTAAAATTATAAACTAATCGCACCTGTGATGACGTCAGCCAGCTTGATGGCCTCCTATTTTCCAAGATTGAAGACCCGGGGCTGCGCATGCGATGCGGAAGACTCCACCACAGCCTTCCCTTTCTCCGCATAAGACGCTCCCGTCTTCTTTTCACCCTTTGGAGGACCAACTCGGCAGTTACGTGCATAGTGCCCCAGCTTTCCACACGTGTAACACGCATGAGAAACATAACCAGAAGGTGTCTCCATCACAACCGTCTAAGGAGCTTGTCCAGCAGACTTGGACATCCTTCCCCATCTCTTTCGGTATCAAGACTTCTCTGGACGCGGAGGATTGAACTTCGGCTTTGACACAGCCAGGTTCCCTTTGCTTTGCCCTCTTTTAATATCCTTTTCCAAAGACCAAGCCGTCCCTGATTCACAGAACTCGAGAGCAAATACCGCAGCTCATCTCGTAGTCCCCCATAGAACTGACTGGTCTTACACTCCTCTTCGACGAAGATATTTCCCGCATACCGTACCAAACGTGTAAACTCATGCAGATACTCATCCACACTATGCTCCCCTTGAGTTAAACGTTGGAACTCCAATTCTATGGAAATTCTTTGCTGCATCGGGAGATGCTTTGCTAAAAATAATCGAGAAAACTCTTCCATCGAGACTCCCGTCAAACGCCTGCCAACCAAGTGATGCAGTTCCACCTCGTCCCACCACAACCGAGCCTCTCCCTCAAGCAGTAAAGTGGTTAGTGTGAATTTATGTTCCTCCTCTACTCTGATAGCTATCAAGAGTCTCTTAATCCTTGAGAGCCAATCCTCCAATTGGGCTGGGGAACCCGCCCGAGTAAATTGAGGAGGATTGAAGATCATGAATTGCTTCAATTGTTGATCTGCCTCCCGCAGATCACTACAGCTTACACTGGTTCTTGCCTTATCTAGCCTTGCATGGCACCACTACAGGCCGAGCCTGCAAAGCTTGCTGAGCATTCATAATTGCAATTATTGTCTCTATAATCAAACAGATAGTTTCAGCAGATGGAGGAGGTGTGGGCACCTTAGCTGGTGCCGCACTTTCAACAGAATGTTGAGGTTCCGATTGACCCGCAACACTTTTAGTCACCTATATGTGTAGAAACACAATTTAGCGACTAAACAAACGGCAAACATACAAAAGTTAACACACAGGTTCAACAAGCAATTGTATTTACATTCCTAAGTGGACATTCTTGAGTTCAATTTATGTGTTATAACGGCAGCACTTACACGTGTTTACCACCCCTCAAAAGAATTCGTCCGCGAATTCGAAAGTGGCAGACCAACAAGCAGGCGGTGGAACCGAATTGTAACACCCCTTCCCGTCACGTGTAATATAATAGAGGGTCTTGCCAGGGCCCCACACCATATTCCACAAACAGACGGAGACGTCACTATATAATATAAAGAACCAACACACCCAAACACAGAGCATTCTAACGGAAGCTTCATGGTTGAAAACTTGAACTCAACACAATAGAAATGTCCACTTTTACTAAATATGAATGTATACAACCAAATACACAAGGTACATAGCCTTATGTATTTTATAAGTTTCTCTTAAAATAGGGTGCGGCTTATTAATATCGGCACGCAGGCCGACCACACATGAACAAGAGTAAACAAAACAAGCCTTCAAGGGTAGCAGCGCAATACGGGCTTCAACCCGTTATTTCCTGCTCGGGCTAGCACCACCTGCAAAGAAGCAATCCACCAAGTAGTGTCAAACAGGGCAACGGTCAGCATTCCGCTGACTAATTATAGCAGAATTCCTTCCCTGCAAAGCATTTAATCGCATAACATATACGTATAGAAATCCACGAAGACTGTGCGCAACCACACAATCCAACACATATCACAAACGTCAGCATGACGGCCCAATGTTCCGTGCACTCAGGGCACATTATCGGTCTACTGAATACCATGTCACACCACCGTTCAGAGGTCTTAGACCTACAGTTCATTATAAGCATTCCTAGTCTTTATGGCGCGCAGGCCAAAGACTCTCATTATGCCCCTGACGAAAGCCCAATGCCTTGACGCTCCCTTGTACAGCTGGCATAATGCAGGTACAGATCAACCACCCCCCATTGCTCAAATCGCCTTGCCATAAAGGAATACCGAAGTATTCATGGTCAACTTACAGGGGTCGGTTACACCTTTCCTGTTCGACACTAAGCCTTTTTCACAGTTGCAGCCCCACGGATAAACTTTACACACCATGACACTCACATCCACAATAGTTGAACATCAAGTACCAACCCTCACATTTTCGTGGACTTCTTCCAGTACTTCCTGCTTCACCAAGCTGTAGGTATCCACGAAGGACTTCATACAAACAACCGATGTACACGGAGTCTTCTCCGATTTGCAAACAAAGCATCACCAATCCAGACCAACATGTCCGGATAGGCTTCACACAAAATTCCTAACCGTACTACACAATTCCGGTTCTAATGCAAAATAACAAGGGATGAACCACCAATCCCAAGGGAATCACTTCTCCATCCACCTTTTGGTGGAGGGTTCCTATGCAAATGCAGGAAAGAAGTACTTCACTTGTCCAAGAAGGAAATCGTTACCCTTGGAAGACGCTTCAGAGACATGGGGAGAAAAGTAAACGGATGAAAGTCCTCGCACTAGCCTTGCCTTCGCATATCCAAACTCGGCTCGCGATTTGAACCCTTGTAGCACCACCGGCGGCCGGAATCCTCTTCTTCTTCCTCCTCTTGCTCTCACCTCTCTCTTACTTTTAGAAAGAGAATGGTAATATGAGAATGAGAATTAAATCCTCCATTCCTGACCTTTTCAAGCCAGGTAGAAACTGGGTCCATTGGATCTCCATCAAAGAAAATGAACGCCTCAGAATCACTCTCAAAATGCATTTTCTGGGCTGAACACGGCTTGTAACACGACCGTGTCACAAGCCGTGTCCCTTAAGCGTCACACAACAGACTTAAGCCAGACTATAACACGGGTTCAGACATGCTCGTGTCACTCTTCTAACATGCCCGTGTTAGCCAGTACACACCGGTGTTCAAGGCCGTGTGATCTCATTTTGGGTTTTTGGGTCATTACAATAGGCCATTTGGACTTCTTCATGGGGAGCCTTCTACGCTCTCAAACCCATGCCCTTCCTTCTTCCATTGTAAGATACACTAGTACTCTTATAAGGAGAATTCTCATTCTTTCAATGGCCATACATACAGTCTTAATCATACCTATTGGAAGGGAGAATTACCTTGTGAAAGGTGGCCTGAGACACTGCAGGAGTTTTACCTTTCCCTTTTGAATGGGCAACTCTAGAATTACACTTAGACTTTAAACCCCTCTTATCTTTTTGAGAGGTGAAGGAGTCAATCAGAGGTAACACCGTTTTGGGCTTTGAGAAACTAGCCACAATCTTTTTCTCCTTTAGGAGTTTCTCTTCAAGATCCAAGATGATCTTGTCCTTCTGGCTTATGGTCTCAATATGGATGTTTGATATGGCATGTAGTTGGCTAACTTCCCTAACTTTTTGATCTAGCAAGGATGCTTACTCTGATTATTAGGAGGCAACTAGCTGTAAGGAGATAATCTCCTCAGCTTGCTTCTTGGCCAACTTCTTGCTTCTTTTGAAAGCATCCAGTAGAGCACCATACTTATCAATAAATTGATTGAAAAATTCTTTAGATGTTGTGTCATCTTCATCATTGGATGAGGATGATCCAGAATCTAGACTAATATCATAGCCAGTCTTAGAGAAAGAACTAGATAGAGAATGTACCTTGTCTTGACCAGACTGATCCTGGCAGGTTTCTTCATCTGACATGGACATCAGCCCATAGCAGCTATTGGCAACTTCATCCTTATCATCATCCTCCTCTGAGTCACTGTCTGAATGTGATAGAGGGTCCATAATCTCTATCCTTGCATCTATATTGACATCATCATCATCACTATCACTGAACACAGAGGATAGCGGGGCTCTGATTCCTATCCAAGTAGCTGGATAGTCTCCATCTACTTCAACAGCAACAAACAACCAAGACTCCTTATGTTTCACTCCTGAACCCATATGTACAAACCTTTTAGCTATCCTTTGAGATCAACTCAGACTGTTAAGTCCTTTTTGAGAAACCTCGCTCTGATACCACTTGAAAGTCTTTAGTTTCAAGGATAGATAAACACCTAAAGGGGGATTTTTGGGGTACAGCAATGCCCTCGATGTTGGGAGGTACGACGCGAGGTGTTTTGGCCCACACTAGTCAAATAGAAGGGCGTGTCCCCTAGGCCTAACTGGACGCCCGGTGGATCCTGCCTAGGGTAGCTAGCTCCATAAAGGAGTGGTAGTGCCATGTCCCTATAAGAGTTGATTTGAACTTCTTTCTTCAAAGCTTTGCAACAATGGTGAGGAAGAAGGCGAAGTTCTTTCTTTTCACAATAATCCCAAAAGTTAATTTTCTCAAACTGATCTCAATTCTTTTATTAGCTTCTGCCGTCCTATGGTTATTTTGCCAGTGGAGCCCACCTGTAGTCCTTAGCTGCAACTTGCTTTAATAGTAAAAGACGTACAGTAGGTCTGCGGCGCCATTTGTCGCGTACTGTAGCTTTCCCGCAACTACTTTGAATTTTGTTGACTTTTGTTGACTTTTGCTGACATCAACATCTATGGACTTAGCCAGATTCTCAGTTTCATTCCATGTGTCGAATGAGTTGAGTAAACAGCCATCACTCAACGCAAACACACTTAGCCAAATAAACTACACTGTCAGGCATTGAGTGCGTTGAGTGAATAGCCTTCAATCATTGCTTTTGTCCTTGGCCAACTTCTTCTGCGCAACCAGGCGTTGAGTGCGCTGAGTGAGCTTTCGTCACTCAATGCCCCTAGACTTAGCTGCTTCTCGGAATGCCAGTCATCTTGCTGTGGCGTTAAGTGAAGTGCCTTTACTCAACGCTTCTCTACTTAGCCAATCTTCTTGATGAGCTTGCGTTGAGTGAGCTGACCTCAATCAATGCATCTGTACTTAGATTTTTCTATCTATTTCTTCATAAGGTTTGACTGATCAATATCTGTCGACGCCTTCTTCTTTGGGCATTGAGTGAGTTGTTCTCACTCAATGCATCTGGACTTAGCCAGAATTCTTGATAGATCTTCAACTACTTTGACTACTTGAGCTTGTATCAACACTACTTGGTATATGGCATTGAGTGAATTGCCTTCACTAAATGCATGTGGACTTAGCTGCATTTTCTTTCTTGCCAATGCTGAAGCTTTGACAGACTCAGCTATACTCGACGCCCTTTATTATATGGCGTTGAGTGAACTACCTTCAATCAATGCTTGTGGACTTGGCCACAGAAATGCTATGAAAACTGCTGGGCTTTGATTGTCCACACCTTACTCAATGCTTTTTTGGCATCTGGCATTGAGTGAACTGGCTTCACTCAACACTTGTGGACTTGGATAGATTTATGTCTCTCCACCTCTAAACCTTGTGACCACCTGTCACAATCACTTAGACAACCTATCTAAACTTGATCCAAGGAACATCTTGCACAAATATAGCTTGTCACAACTGTTAGATTACACACATGTGTATACCATTGTCAAGTAGGCTTTCTTCAAATCTAGAACATTGAGATCAATGAAACAAACCGTATCCTGGATCCCAACTAATATTTAATCTTATGTGCAGGAAAAAGGTTGTCCTTCCACAAATCAACAGTGGTATGTTCAAATTTTTTCCCAAGGTAGTGTTTGGTGATTTCAATTATAATCAGACCAAACGTTATGATATGATCAAAATTGGGGATATCACTATAGCAAAAGTATCTTATGTTGAAGGACTTCAATATAATCTGATGAGATTAGTCAATTGTGTGACTGTGAATACAAGGTTGTGTTCACTAATAACCTTTGCCAAATAATAAATTCTAGAATAGATGATATTGTGCTAACTTGTTCTGGAAAAGGCAATATATATGTTATTGATTTTAGTTCTTCTAATAATGAATTATGCATATTCAATATTGAAGTAGATAGGAATGAGCTTTTGCATAGGAGGCTTGGTCATCTAAACTACATGACCATAGATAGACTTTCAAAGGATAAGTTAGTAAGGGGTTTACCAAAAGGAAAGTACAGAAAATTTAATCCATGTAGAGCTCGTCAGCTAAGTAAACAAGTAAAATCTTCATTCAAACCAATTGGTATGAATTATTGGGTATATTGGAAACTATGTACCAGATTTGGAGAAGCCTCACTTAACTCAATGATATACATCAATGTGTATTTGATGGGATGTTGAGTTTCAATCTGCAGGTTAAAGAAATGCAGGAAAAATTTTTAAGTACAAGTGTCGACACTTGTGAGGGAAATGTGTCGACACCAGAAGCAAGATTGTGTCAACACACAGGACTTATGTCGACACACAAAAATTCTGTCAGCAGCAGTTGTGTCCACACAGGACTTGTGTCGACATACACTCAACACCAGCTATGTTGAATACCAGAAGTAGTTATGTAGACGCACAGGACTTATGTCGACACACACTCAAAGAAATCTGTCAAAAATAGCTATACTGAGACTGGAAGGCTTGTGTAGACACACAGGACTTGTGTCAACACACACTCAAAGAAATCTGTCAACAGAAGCTGTGTCAAGACTAGAAGAAGTTGTGTTGACACATAGGACTTGTGTCGATACATCCAACAGAAGCTGTGTCGAGAAGTTAAAGAATGATTGTGTCGACTTATTAGGAGCTGTGTCAACATCATCAAGATTTGTGTCGACACATGGTCTATTTGTGTCAACACATCTGAAGTGTTATGCTGATAGTTCTCTACTATGATAGAAGTTCAAGGAGGAGTCAATTGTCAAGACTGAAGACCTGACAACTGTCATAAGTAACAAAGTTGACACATCTGCCAAAGCTGTCAGAAGGCCGTTATAAACTAGATCAGCCGGTAAACTTGGATGGATTCTATATATAGACCTATTCTATCACAATCAGAAGTACGGTAATAAAACAAGTGAGGGGGAACAAGAGACAAACCCAGAAGAAGGAAGATCTTGAAGTGTCTATAATAAAAATTCAGATCTGATTCTGAATTCTAGAAGGAAGATGTATTGAAGATCAACTCCAACTCCAATTCAAGATCAACCTTACTTGGTACAAATTCAAGAAGCTTTGGAGAAGATAAGACAGGTTGGATCTAAAGTAATCAGTTCAATCAAGAACTGATCAAGAAGCTTTTACCCTATTCTCTTTCTATCAGGGTAAAGATTTTATTGTTTCAAATAATTAATTTCCTTGTAAGATCTTATATAGATTTGAGTTATAAGCCTATATTTATAAAGGTTGAGGTAGGGCTGAGAGCCTGAGGTAGGACTTGAAAAAGTCTGAGTTGTAGGCCTGGTAATAAAGACTGAGGTAGGGCTGTTTCCTGAGGTAGGATTCTTGGGAGGAATCTGAGTTGTAGGACTTGAAGAAGTCTGAGTTGTAGGAACCTGTTGGGTTCTGAGATGTAAGATCTGTGGATCTGACATAGTGGAAGGAAGTTTGGCCGAATCCAGTTCTCTACTGGATAGGTGAAGGGGGAGAGTCGACGTACCCACAAATTGGGGAACCACTATAAACAATTGTGTATGTACTGTGAGTTTTCTATGATTATTATTCTTTATGCTGTGATAATTGTACTGTGTATAACTTTGTTAATTGCCTGATTTGTTAAAATGGATTAGAACCTATTCACCCCCCTCTAGGTGTTTGGTCTCTTTTAAACCAAATATTTCAAGTGGTATCAGAGGGAGGTTGTAACACACTAGAAATCTCAAAAGCCAAAATTTGAATTCAGGTTGGATGACACGGCCTGAGACACGGGCGTGTGTAACGTCCCAATTCACGCTAGGCCCCTCGCACGAGTTCTGAGTAAAGAGACTTGACTCGGGCTCGGGGTGCACTGGCAAAAGGTGTCAAGTGCGTTGAATGGAGTGTAGGGTTGAGTGATATCTATCGGATCGAAAGAAAATGGCCTAAGGGAAATTCGTCGGGTATCATTGTTGATACCCGACGAATTCGTCGAGAATGCCCGGCGATTCTCACCGATCGCCGAGAATGCCCGGTGATACCCATCTATCGTCGAGTATCGCTAACTGATACTCAACTCACTCAATGCCAGGATTTCCGATAAGTTGGCTAAGTGAAATTCGCCAAGTATCATTATTGATACCCGACGAATTCGTCGAGAATGCCCGGCGATTCTCACCGATCGTCGAGAATGCCCCGTGATACCCACCGATCGTCGAGTATCGCTGACTGATACTCAAAGCACTCAACGCCAGGATTTCCGATAAGTTGGCTAAGTGAAATTCGCCGGGTATCATTGATGATACCCGAAGAATTCGTCGAGAATGCCTGATAATACGTTTTGTAGCCTAAACTATTATCGTATTTTCTATTTTATATTGTACAAATCATGTCTATTATTAGTTTATTCTTTTATCATTTTTATGTAAATATTATTTCCACTAACATTTTCTTGACCTTTTGCAGGTTTTCAGAAAATTAGTCAAAAATGACCTGACACGCCCCCCTGTCACGCCCTCCCTGGGCGTGACCTAGGGCGTGTCACCTAATCCCGAGGACTCCTGTTGGAAGGGACAGAAAAACGAACAAAACTGTTGTCACGCCCCACTGACACGCCCTCCCTGGGCGTGTCACCAGGCGTGACCATGGGCATGTCGCCCTCTGCCGCAAAGCCTGCCACCGCATTAAATGTCGTTTCTCCACAGCATGCAAACAGTACTGTCACGCCCCATGTCACGCCCGTGACATGGGCGTGACACCCTCCTTTTTCGGTGACTGACGGATTTCCGACCAATGATTTGGACATGACGTGCTTGTCACGCTCCCCCTACACGGGCGTGACCTAGGGCATGACCACCGACGTACACAGGCAATGATCCTTCCCGCCATAGTCCAGAGCCCGAGGTCAACATAGTACTGTCACGCCCCCTGACACGCCCCCTAGGGTGTGTCAGCGGGCGTGACCAACCCGTGAAAAAAATCTATAAATTGAGACCCCCCCTCTTCATTTCAGAAAGCTTTGGTTGAGTGGGGGAGGTGCTGCCCCTTTGGTTCTTGATCTTTTTCATGCTTTTTCTCTCTCTCTCTCTCTCTTTGTAATTTTTGTTTAACCATAGTTTAGTTTTAGTTTGCCTTAGCTCTTGTTGTCATCTTGCTTTTTCTTATTGCTTAAGATAGGGCTAGAATAGGACTTTAATTCATGCACTTGTAATTTCAATTTCATTAGTGTAACTTGCTCCTTTTAATTAATATAAGTGCTCTTCCTTTACTAGTGTTCCTTTTATATGCTTTACTACTCATCCCCCTCCTCCACTCCATTATGATTAACTAATCCTCCTTATACTCGATCTTGATGATCCGAGGTTAGAGCGATTTAGTTATGATGTTTTAATTAATCTTTTCTTTTTAGGTTAGGGCCTTGAATTACTCTTTATTAATCACAGGTTGGAGGTATATTATCGATATATACTCTCCACCTTTGCTTTCATTCTGGGCTAGCCGAGAGGCCGATAGAATGAAGTGAGCATTCAAGAGTAAAGGGAGTTGTACGCACCCCTCGAGAGAGGCAGACGTCTAAATCTCCTGGATTGGAGTAAAATCCAATAGTGGGGTTCACCACGTAAAGCGAGTTTTAGGCCTCCGATTTAGACGAGAGTCGGTCGGAACTTCCTAAACTCAGTTGGGCACGACTTCGAGAGAAGCGTGTTCAAGCTTTAGGAACCTCCACGGTCAAGGAACTTTGTCCTATTAAGTTTAGATTTTTATCGCGTTTTCTTAATCGTCTTTAGCCGAGGTGAATCTTGATCGAGTGCATTTCCATTTCATATTTTCTATCCTTCATAGTAATCGTTTTACTTAATAGCACTTTACTTAATTGCAATAGCTCTCATTCTAGCATTAGTTTTATTTCCTTAATCTCAATTAGATTCTCTAAACCCTAGTATTTCCGTCGATAAGATAATAGCGTTCGTGTGAGTAAGCATAGCCAACAGTTCCCGGATTTCAATACGACACTTGTGTCCCCTAGCTACAATTCAATAGGTATACTTGCCTCATCGGGTTGCTAGTTCGGTTGCGTTTATTTTCTTCGAACCCTAGCGCGCAACAATGCCCAGCGATTCTCACCGATCGTCGAGAATGACAGTTGATTCCCGTCAAATTTGACTTGTGCGTTTTCTTTGCCAGGCAGATTTGCCGGCTTGTACAGGCGGATCGAACTGGACTTCGGGACTCGTGCTGGATGATTTCTTGGACCAGTCATTTCAAGTAAGACCTAATTTGGGCGGTCCAATCAGAGGGTGACACGTGGCTGAAGTGATTTAACCTAATACATCGGTTTATAAGAGACGATAAAGCCGAACCCTAGCCATCCTTGCCGATCGATCTTACCATCATAGCGGACCTCGCGAAACCGACAGAGCCGAGGGAAGCCGTCGGAGCTCCTGGAGGCGGCCTTCTCTCTCTTTCTCTCTCTCTCTCCTTCCTTTGCTGTGAAGAACAACAACAATTGATGTCGCGGAGGAGGATGACTAGATCCATGGCCGGAAATTGTGGTACCACTTGAAATGAGGTGAGCTTTCTCCCCTCTCCCTTGGTGCTAGATCCGTATTTATATTCTAGGAGTGATATCGACTCCATAGAGTCCTGATGGTGAGGAGATGATTTCCTTGGGAAAGACATGCCTAGATTTGTTAATCTAGGTTTAGATGTCTTCATCCTCCTCATCCTTCAAAGTGAAGATGAGATATGGATTCGTGGAGAAATATGGCTTCGTGAGGGTGAATAAGGGTGGACAAATTTCTGGAGGAGTTTTTGGGAGATCGGTGCAAGGAGGAAGATGAACGGATGCCGTTCATCTCACCTTAAGATGCGTGCAGAAATCTGATTTCTGCACGCAACGATCTTCGTGGCCAGTTTCGGAGGGGTTCTGGTCATATCTGGGTTTTCAACGCAACATGAAAGTTGTAGCCCTCAAAATTATATTTCCAACGAGTGGTTGCACGTTTCCAGGAGATACCTATAGCCACGGGAAAGTCAGTTCGAATCTGCTGCGATTGGGGGAAATTCCACCGAGGAAATCTATATCCTGTACGCAGCAGGCTTCGAGTGAATTTCTGGTGTGATGCGATCAAATCTGGGCTTTCGACTAAACACGAAAGTTGTAGCCCTTGAAATTATATTTCCAACGGGTTATTACACGCACTCGTCGTATTTCTGTAGCCACAAAAATCCTTGGTCGAAGTTGCTGCCCGGATTAAGGCTGCACCTAAATCCTGGGCTGTGTAATGTGGAATTCAATTCGGTGGAATTTAATGTTGCGATCCAACTCGAGGTTTGGGTGAACTCTTTTGACATAATCATCATAGTGATATGATAAGTTGATGCTATAAATCTGAATTCGTATAACGAGTTATGGACAAGCTTAATTTAAGGAAAGAGTCTGATATAAATCGGTAGATATTGATGCTCATTATCTATATCATGTTGAATTCATTTGGAAAGAAGTATAAATGATTTAATTATGGTCATGATGTATGTTGAATGGGTAGAAGGGAATTAGTAATCCAATGCTTAGAGTCTCGTCTCCCTACAGGTAGAATTGTGGAAGTTAACAAGTGCGGTGTTGACCGTCACTAGTTGGAATGAGGTTGAGATGAGTAAAGTTGGACGGTTGGGCTTGGTCCTCGGTGTTCACGTCCGGAGGCTCCTTCCGTATTTGATGGATGGTTGGGCTTGGTCCTCGGTGTTCACGTCCCGAGGTTCCTTTCATGCCACGATATTGTGGAATTGCATGTGGTGTGAGTCTACACGCGGTGTCGTAATCCCGGGTTTAGGATAGTGTGGCAAGTCTACGGGCTCGCCAATCATCACACTGATGGGAGTTGACTGTTAGAACTTGGGCAGTTGGGCTTGGTCCTCCGTGTTCACGTCCCGAGGCTCCTTTCATTCCAAGTGAATGGTTGGGCTTTGTCCTCATGCTCATTTCCGGGGCTCCTTCCGTGTCATACCTTAGGCCAGTTCGGGGCTAGGATCTTGGTGCACATTTACCAATGAGAACCCGCTGAGACGTAGTACGCATGTGAGCTCTGTTGTTGTATTATTAGCGTTGGGGCATACGGAGGCCTAGGCCAGGTAGTGTGGAGACCAGTCTAGTAGTGGAGATGCCCGCTCTACTGTCACCGTTTGGCCACGACGGATGATGCCTGAAAGGTTAGCTACCTGCTCGAATAGTGGGAATTATAAGTCTGTGTCGATATGGCGGTTGCATGTGCTTGATCATGGGTGTGTCATTGCATTGCATACATAGCATTGCACTTCATTACATACACAAGACCCTCATCCTATAAGTTTGTATGGGCACTCCTATACGATGAGTTACTTACTGCTGAACGACCCTCAACTTATATGCTTGTATGGGCATCCATATAAGTTGAGTTACTTACTGTTATAACATTATACTCTCTTGCTGTTGTAGATGGTAGAATTGTAGAATAAGAGGTTGTTCATTTATACACTACTTTTATTGTTACCTATGACTTGTATACGTACTTCACCTGCTTGCAGTACTGTTATATATATTGTACCTGTTCCTTTCTCCGCCCGGTGCCGAGGAGTCGTCGGGGGAGCGAATGTGAAGCCACTTAGTCTTTATGACTAACGGTTGCTACGTCTTTCTTTTTAGGAGGAAACCTCATAAGTGGAGCAACAGGCTATGCAGCTGGACAGCCAGGCCAGGACGATAGGGCCTGAGGAGACGGTACCGTCGCTTCCATCGGTTATAGATGTGAGTGAGAGAGGTTTTATTGTAGCCCTTCGGGGCAATTCTATTTACGTACTCTGATTATATAGAAGATTGTTTAGCTTCTCTTTTGCTGTACTTATGGACTCATGCTTAGTGTGGATTGACTTCTTTATATTATTATGGTTGGGTTGGCATTTATATGTTGATATTGGTTGTAGCCTGCAGGATAGGCATCTTGTGGTACAGGCTGGCCCGAGTGCTAGTGTTACTGCAAGGCAGCTGTTCTTGGCATAAGACCCCTCTTGTGCCATGTTTTGTGTTCCGAGAGGGGGGTCTTACAGCGTGTCTCAGGGCGTGTCAGGTGTACACGGCCTGGGACATAGGCGTGTCCCAGGGCATGTCCCTTTTTCTCGAGACGTAACCTCGAGTTCTCGATAACTGATCGTCGAGAGGCAACACGGCCTGTGACACGTGCGTGTCACAGGGGCGTGTTGGGCACACGGCCATGGACATCGGCGTGTGCCTTAGCCATGTCAATCTCGGGTGATTTTTGAGATCGTGTTATAGGGGTGACACAGCAAGAGACACGGCCGTATGCTGGGTGACACGGGCGTGTCAGGCTTGACACAGGCGTGTTGATACCCATGTTCTGGTTTATTTTCAGTCGGTTGTGCACCGCTTCAAAAACACGGCCTGTGACACGGGCATGTCACAACCCATGTTCGGCCCAGGAAAATCAATTTCAGGGCTAATCTGAGCCTTCTAGTTCCTTTGACCAAGATCCAATTGCTAAGAGAGAGAGGAGAGCAAGAGAAGGAAGAAGAAAGGGAATCCGGCTATCGGTGGTGCTACGGTGGTCCAAATCACGAGATGAGTTCAGATTTGCAAAGGCAAGGCTGCTGCGAAGACTTCCATCTGTTTACTTTCTCTCCATGGCTCCGAAGCGAATTCCAAGTGTAACGATTTCCTTCTTGGACATGTGAAGTCCTACTTTCCTGCATTTGCATAGGGAAAACCCTTCCCCGCCAGTGTGTGGTTAGTTGCGGTGTCCCTTGGGGTAGATATGTGAAGTCCCCCTTGTTAGAGTCCAGAATTGGAGTACAGATCTAAGCATGCTGTGTGAAACCCATCTGGACATGTTGGTCTGGATTGGTGATGCTTGTTTGCATTCAGAGGAGCCTCTGAGTATTTGATTGTTTGTGTGAAATCTGTGGTGCGTACCTATCGCTTAGTGTAGCAGGAAGTACTAGAGGAAGTCCAGGAAATGGTGAGAGTTGGGTTCAACTCTTGTGTTCGTGAGTGCCATATGTTTTGAGGTTGAGCCGTTAGGCTGCAACTAGACGAATGCCTTAGTGGCGGACGGGCAAGGTGAAGCTGTACCCGCGTCAGTCCAGTCTTGAGTTTGACGATTTTGAGCAACGGTAAAGGTGGATCTATACCCGCGTTATGGTTGTCTAACCTTGGGTGCTTAAGACCCTATTAGGATCACATAGCGAGAGTCGATGGCTTGCATGCCGATCAGACTAGAAATGCTCAAATTGGACCGTCATGTCTGGGACCTCTGAATGGTGGTGGGACCCGGTGTTTTCGGTACACCAGAATGTGCCCTAAGTGCACGGAGCGTCGGGTCGTCGTGCCGACGTTTGTGATATGTATTGACTATGCGGTCGTGCACGTCTTGTGTGGTATGTTATACATACTGTTGGAAAAAATGCTATGCAGGGATGGTATTCCACTGCCCTGTGCCAGGGGCAGGGTCGTTATAATTGGTCAGCTGAATGCTAACCGTTGCCCTATTTGCCACCGCTTGGTGGATTGGTTCTTAAAGGTGCAGGAGGTGCTGGTCCAAGCAGGACTTAGCGGGCTGAAGCCCAAGCTGCGCTGCTGCCCTCGAAGGCTTTATTTTGTTTCTTCTTGTTCATGTCTGGCCGGCCTGCGTGCCGTTGTCTGCAAACCACACTTTTGTTAAGAGAAATTTGTAAGGCCTTAAGGCCAGATACTTTGGTTGTATACATTCCTATTTTGTTAGTGGACAGTTCTTGTTTTGCTTGAGTTCATGGATTCAACCATGAAGCTTCCGCTAGAATGCTCTGTGTTAGGATTTGTTGGGTTGTATGATATTATTTAGTAGCGTCTCTGCCTGTTTGTGGAATATGGGGTGGGGCCCCGACCAGACCCTCTATTATATTCTTCTTGACGGGTAGAGGTGTTACAATTTGGTATCAGACTGTTGGTCTTTCTCTTCCGAATTCGTGGTCGAATTCTTTTGAGCGGTTGCGGGCAAGTGTTAGTGCTACCGTTATAACACTTAACTTGAACTCAAGAATGTCCACTTAGGAATGCAAATACACTTGTTTGTTAAACCTGTGTATTCTTTTTGTATGTTTGTCATTTTACTTGGTCGCTAAACTGTGTGTTTTACACATATAGGTGACCAGAAGTCTTGCGGGTCAATCCGAACCTCAACATTCTATAGAAAGTGCGGCACCAGCTGAGGTGCCCACACCTCCTCCATCCGTTGAAACGGTACGTTTCATCACGGAAACGGTACTTGCTGTGATGAATGCTCAGCAGGCTGGGCAGGCATGTCCTACAGTGGTGCCAACGCATGCTGGGGTACGGCCAGAACCGGTAGAAGCTGTAGTTGATCCGCGGGCAGCAGATCAACAATTGAAGCAATTCATGAGCTTCAATTTTGCGCAATTTACTGTGGCAGGTTCACTGGCCCAAGCAGAGGATTGGCTTGCAAGGATCAAGAGGATCATTTGAGCTATCAAGGTTGAGGAGGGACAGAAGGTTATGTTGGCCACTTTCCTACTTGAAGGAGAGGCTCGTTTATGGTGGGATGATATTGAACTGCATCACTTGGCTGGCAGGAAATTGGTAGATATCTCGATGGACGAATTTTCTCGGTTGTTCTTGGCACAACATCTACCAATGCAGCAAAGGATATCGATGGAAATGGAATTTCAACGGTTAACTCAAGGAGATCATAGTGTGGATGATTACCTGCATGAGTTCACACGTTTGGGAAGATATGCGGGTACAATCTTCGCCGAAGAAGAGCGTAAGACTAGTAGGTTTTATGCGGGACTGCGAGATGAGCTGCGGTATTTGCTCTCGAGTTCTGTGAGTCAGGGATTTCAAGCCTTAGTCTGTACGACTCGATCTTTGGAGACGGACATGAGAAGGGGCCAAGCAAAGGGGACCTTGGCTGTGACAAATCCAGAGTTCAAGCCGTCGCGTACGGAGAAGTTTGGGTACCGTAAGAGATGGGGAAAGAAGTCCAAGTCTACTGGACAATCTCCTTCTGTGACTCTGACAGAGACATCTGGGTATTGATCTCGCGCTTGTTTTACGTGCGAGAAGTTGGGACACTTTGCACGTGATTGCCGAGTTGGTCCTCCAAAGGGTGACAAGAAGACGAGAGCGTCTTATGCAGAGAAAGGGAAGACTGTTGTGGAGTCTTCTGCCTAGCACGCGTAGCCTAGGGTCTTCAATCTTGGACAAAAGGAGGACATTAAACAGGTCGATGTCATCACAAGTGCGCGCAGTTATTAATATTATTGTATGATTGTGTGTTGTTCTTGTTTTTAATTTTGGTGTTATAGGTTTTGTCCTTATACGGGACTGTCCGGCTCGAGCACTGTTTGATACAGGTGCTTCACATTCGTTTCTATCTGAGGCTTTCGTCTTTCGTATCGGGGTACCTATACGGACAACGACAGACAATGTAAAGGTGTTGTTACCTAACGGATGTTTGATATGCGCGGATAAATCTTGCGGTCTTGAGGTCAAGATAGGGAGTCGGGAGTTCAAGGTGGAAATATTAGTATTGCCGATCAAGGAATTTGATATAATCTTTGGTATAGACTGGCTTTCAGAGCAGCATGCCTGTATAGATTACACTTTAAAAGAGGTCACACTTGGGAAGAACACCGAATAAGAGACCAAGTTCATTGGTATACAAGGGATGAGTGGGATGTTGTTATCTGCTCTCCAAGTCATTAAGGCAGTTCGGAAGGGTGCGAAGTTATTCTTCATACTCGTAGAGGCGGTGGCGCCGAAGGCCAGTGTGAGTGAAGTGCCGATTGTGTCGGAGTATGCTGATGTGTTTCCAAAGGACCTTCTGGGGTTATCTCCCCAAAGGAAAATTGACTTCGCTATCGAGTTGGTGCCATGTGCGAAACCTGTGGCCCGTTCGCCGTATCGGGTAGCGCCAAAAGAGATGGCCGAACTGAAAGTTCAGTTGCAAGAGTTGTTGGAGCAGGGATACATACGCCCAAGTATGTCACCTTGGAGCGCGCCTGTTCTTATTGTGAAAAAGAAAGACGATAGTTTGCGGCTATGTCTTGATTATCGCGAACTGAATAAGCTGACGGAGAAAAACAAGTATCCAATTCCACGGATTGATGACTTGTTCGATCAGCTAGCAGGCTCAACCGTCTATTCCAGGTTGGATTTGAAATCCGGGTATTACCAATTGCAGATTAGGGATGGTGACATTCCCAAGACAGCGTTTGGCACACACTACGGTCATTATGAGTTCACAGTGATGCCGTTTGGCTTATGTAATGCGCCTTCAGTATTCATGGATGTCATGCATCGAACGTTCCGCGAATACTTGGATCTATTTGTGATTGTGTTCATTGATGATATCCTTGTGTACTCACAGTCGGAGTAAGATCACGCAAACCATTTGCGGTTGGTATTGCATACCTTGCGGAGGAATAAGCTGTATGTCAAGTTCTCTAAGTGCGAGTTCCGGCTCTTGTCGGTGGCTTTTCTGGGCCATGTAGTAAGTGGAGAGGGCATAGCGGTGGATCCGACAAAGATAAGTTCCATTCATGATTGGCCAGTGATGTCTTCGGTGGCCGAAGTAAGGAGTTTTTTTGGACTGGCAGGATACTATAGACGATTTATGGAGAAATTCTCCCGGATTGCTTTGCCTTTGACTACGTTGATGAGAAAAGATCAGAAGTTTGTTCGGACGCCGGAGTGCGCGCTAGCTTTTGAGGAGCTAAAGAGTCGTTTGACCACGACGCATATTTTGATGTCGCCATGTGGTACAGACGGTTTTGAGATATACAGCGATGCATTAGGGAGCAGCGTAGGCTGCGTTCTCCTGCAGTTTGGTAAGGTGATTGCATATGGCTCACGTCAATTGAAAGTGCATGAATGTAATTTCCCCGTCCATGACTTCGAGTTTGCGGCGATGATCTTTTCGCTAAATTTGTTGCGGCACTATCTTTATGGCGTGAAGGTAGATATTTATACAGATCATAAAAGTCTAAAGTATCTGCTCGATCAGAAGGATTTGAATATGCGAAAACGGAGGTGGATGGAATTCCTAGGGGACTATACCTTCGACATTCACTATGTTCCCGGAAAGGGAAATATGGTCGTTGATGCCTTGAGTCATCGGACTCCGGTGTAGGCAAGTTGGTTGCGGATACATGATGAGCGTCTAATCCAGGAGTTGGAAGCATTGGAGATATCTTGTGTTGAAAGGGATTCTTCGGCCGATGCATGCTTGAATTTGATGGAGGTTCAATATGACCTTGCGGACAGGGTTCGGCGGGCAACGGAGTTTGATGATAGTCTCCAGCGCTATGCAAACGAAGGGTCTAGTGACCAATTCTCCTGGGATGATGGTTTATTACAGAAGGATGGCCGATTGTGTGTCCCTTGTGCGGGTAAATTGTGAGAAGAATTGTTATATGAAGCGCACTTTACAAAGTCCTCAATTCACCCAGGGAGCACAAAAATGTACAAGGACATGAAGAAATTGTTCTGGTGGCCCGGTTTAAAGAAGGACATAGTCGATTATGTTGCTAAGTGTCGTACTTGTGCTTTGGTGAAGGCAGAATGTCAACGGCCTAGCGGTTTCCATAAATCGTTGTCAGTTCCGCAGTGGAAGTTTTAGGATATTTCTATGGATTTCGTGCACGGATTGCCGAGATCTCAACGCGGGAATAACTCAATCTGGGTGATTGTAGACCGGTTGACAAAGGTGGCTCATTTTCTACTGAACAAGCGGGACAATTCTGTGGAAATGTTGGCAAAGCTCTATGTGGAGCAGATTGTTCAATTACACGGTGTTCCCCGGAGCATCGTAAGTGACCGAGATGGGCGATTTACTTTGAAATATTGGAGGCTAACCCATCAGTTGTTGGGCACAAAGTTAGCAGTCAGTACGGCCTTTCATCCTCAAACGGATGGCCAAACTGAGCGAACCAACAGGACGATGGAGGATATGCTCTGTATGTGCACCCTGGACTTCGGTAAGCAATGGGAAGATCATCTTGTTATGGTTGAGTTTGCCTATAATAATAGCTACCAAGCGAGCATCGATATGGCACCGTTTGAAGCTCTGTATGGTCGCATGTGCCGTACACCGTTAGCTTGGACAGAATCTGGCGAGTCCAAACTTTTGGGACAAAAGGAAGTCGAGGATGTTAACTCAACAATACACTCTATTCGAGAGAGGCTACTAATAGCCCAGTATCGGCAAGCCAAGTATTATAATGCTAAGCACCGGAACGTGGAGTTTGCAGTGGGCGACTGGGTCTATTTGAAGATTAAACCCTTCAACGGCGTATCTCGGATTCGGCGGTTGAAAAAGCTAATTTCGTGATACCTTGGTCCGTTTGAAGTGGTGGAGCGAGTTGGGGAAGCTTCTTATCGGCTAGCTCTTTCTTCGGAATTGAGTGGACTGCATGATGTGTTCCACATCTCAGTACTCCGAAAAGCAGTCAAAGACCCAGCTCAAGTGATTAAGAATGATCGGGTGTCGGTTGAGTATGGGCTAATGACAAAGGTGAGGCCCATTCAGATCGAGGATCGAGCCGAGAAACAGTTGCGGAACAAAATGATCGGGATGGTCAAAGTCCGGTGGGACATTTGTGGCTGAGAAGAGCTAACATGGGAGCGAGAGCAGACCATGCGAGCCGAGTTTCCCGAGTTATTTTTGTAACCTGTTGGCTTGTTTGTATATGCTGTAGCAAAATATATGCATATATTGTGTTATACTTTTATCTCCCTACTGTATCAAAATTTCGGGACGAAATTTTATTAAGGAGGGGAGGATTGTAACACCCCAAAAATCTCAAAAGCCAAAATTGGAATTCAGGTTGGCTGACACGTCCTGAGACACGGGCGTGTCTCAGGGCGTGTCAGGTGTACACGGTCTAGGACATAGGCGTGTCCCAGGGCATGTCCCCTTTTCTCGAGACGTCGACTCGAGTTCTCGAGAACTGATCGTCGAGAGGTGACATGGCCTGTAACACTGGCGTGTCAAAGGGGCGTGTTGGGCACACGGCCATGGACACTAGCGTGTGCCTTAGTCGTGTCCTACTCGGGTGATTTTGGAGATCATGTTATAGGGGTGACACGGCCAGAGACACGACCGTGTACTGGGTGACATGGGCATGTCAGGCTTGACACGGGCGTGTCGATACCCGTGTTCTGGTTTATTTTCAGTCGGTTGTGCGCCGCTTCAGGAACACGGCCTGTGACACGGGTGTGTCACAACCCGTGTTCGGCCCAGGAAAATCAATTTCATGGCTAATCTGAGCCTTCCATTTCCTTTGACCAAGATCAAATGGCCTAGGCTGTTCCTTGGATTGATAAGGCCGGGATTTGAGTTGAGAAAGCTCATTTTGAGTTGTGTGTTCTCTTTCTAAAAGCTAAGAGAGAGAGGAGAGCAAGAGAAGGAAGAAGAAAGGGAATCCGGCTGCCGGTGGTGCTACAGTGGTCCAAATTGCGAGCCGAGTTTGGATTTGCGAAGGCAAGGCTGCTGCGAAGACTTCCATCCATTTACTTTCTCTCCATGTCTCCGAAGCGAATTCCAAGTGTAACGATTTCCTTCTTGGACATGTGAAGTCCTACTTTCCTACATTTGCATAGGGAAAACCCTTCCTCGCGAGTGTGCGGTGAGTTGCGGTGTCCCTTGGGGTAGATATGTGAAGTCCCCCTTGTTAGAGTCCGGAATCGGAGTACGGAACTAGGCATGTTGTATGAAACCTATCTAGACATGTTGGTCTGGATTGGTGATGCTTATTTGCATTCGGAGGAGCCTTCGAGTATTTGATTGTTTGTGTGAAATCTGTGGTGCATACCTGTCGCTTGGTGCAGTAGGAAGTACAGGAGGAAGTCCAGGAAATGATGAGAGTTGGGTTCAACTCTTGTGGTCGTGAGTGCCATATGTTTTGAGGTTGAGCCGTTAGGCTGCAACTGGAGGAATGCCTTGGTGGCGGATGGGCAAGGTGAAGCTGTACCCGCATCAGTCCAGTCTTGAGTCTGATGATTTTAAGCAACGGGAAAGGTGGATCTGTACCTGCGTTATGGTTGTCTAACCTTGGGTGATTAAGGCCCTGTTAGGATCACATAGCGAGAGTCGATGGCTTGCGTGCCGATCAGACTAGAAATGCTCAAATTGTACCATCATGTATGGGACCTCTGAACGGTGGTGGGACCCGGTGTTTCCGGTACACCAGAATGTGCCCAGAGTGCACGGAGCGTCGGGCCGTCGGGCCAGCATTTGTGATATGTATTGACTGTGCGGTCGTGCACGTCTTGCGTTCTTTGTTATACATACTGTTGGAAAAAATGCTATGCAGGGATGGTATTCCGCTGCCCCGTGCCAAGGGCAGGGTCATTATAATTGCTCAGCTGAATGCTGACCGTTGCCCTGTTTGCCACCGCTTGGTGGATTGGTTCTTGCAAGTGCAGGAGGTGTTCGTCCAAGCGGGACTTAGCGGGCTTAAACCCAAGCTGCGTTGCTGCCCTCGAAGGATTTATTTTGTTTCTTCTTGTTCATGTGTTGCCGGCCTGCGTGCCGATGTCTGTAAACCACACCTTTGTTAAGAGAAATTTGTAAGGCCTTAAGGCCAGATACTTTGGTTGTATACATTCCTATTTTGTTAGTGGATAGTTCTTGTTTTGCTTGAGTTCAAGGATTCAACCATGAAGCTTCCGCTAGAATGCTCTGTGTTAGGATTCTTTGGGTTGTATGATATTATTTAGTAGCGTCTCCGCCTGTTTGTGGAATATGGTGTGGGGCCCCGTGTAACGACCCCATCCGTTATATGACGTATAGTAGAAGGTCCGGCCGGGGCCCCACACTATATGCCACAAACAGACGGTGAGGTCACAGGATAATACCAAACCATACACGCATCCTAACTCAGAGCATGCTAGCGGAAGCTTTAAGTTGTAAATTGAACTCTAACCAGGAATGTCCAATATATATAAACCCCAGTTATATATACAACCACGGAATGTACAACAAAGGTTTGGCCTTAAGGCCTTACAGTTCCTCTTTCCATACAACATGGATTACAAACATCGGCGCGCAGGCCGGCCATACATGAGGAAAGAAAAACAAACAAAACCATTCGCATAGCCTTCAAGGGCCAGCCGCAGCAGCAGCAGCAACAGCAGCAAGGGCTTCAGCCCTTCATTTACCACTTGGCTCTCCAGCACCTGCATAGGGACAATCCACCCAAACAGTGGCAAACAAGGCAACGGTCAGCATTCAGCTGACCCAATTATAACAATCCTACCCCTTTCTCGGGGCAGTCGCATTCTTTCCCTGCACAGCATGGTATCATCAATAGCAACTATGTGCGCGCAGGCACATTCAAGCCATCACAACCGTCAGCCACACGGCCCGACAGTCCGTGCACTCAGGGCACATTCTTGGTGTACTGGAATACTAGGGTCAACACCACCGTCTACACGGTATTTGAGCATTCTAGTCTTTTCGGCGCGCGGGCCTAAGACTCTCATTAGGCGCTCCAACAAAACCCATAACCAGGCTTCCAAGTCGGACGGACCTAACACAGGTACGGATCAGCCACCCCCTGTTACTCAAGTCGCCGTGCCACCTCGAATACGGAAGTATCCATGGCAATTTATAGGCGCGGGTCGGTTTCACCTTTCCTATTCGGCAATCTGCCTTTTCATCGAGTTGCACCCCAACGGCTCAACTGCACACAAAGTGGCAACGCACTGCCACAAGAGTTGCATCCAACCCTCTTCATTTCCTGGACTTCATCCAGTACTTCCTGCTGCACCAAGCAACAGGTAGGCACAAGGCAACACAAGCCATAATCACGGAGTCTTCTCCGATATGCAAACAAGCATCACCAATCCAGACCAACATGTCTAGATGGGCTTCACACAGCATGCCTAGATCCGTACTCCAATTCCAGACTCTAACAAGGGGGACTTCACATATCTACCCCAAGGGACACCACAACCCACCGCACACTCGCGGGGAAGGGTTTTCCCTATGCAATGCAGAAAGGAAGGACTTCACATGTCCAAGAAGGGAGATCATTACCCTTGACGATCTCTTGGGAGCCATCGAAAACTAGCCGGTGAGAAAGAACCGCAGCAGCTTTGCCTTCACAACGCTGGCCTCGGATCACGAATCAGACCACGGGAGCTCCGCCGGTGGCTTGATCTCCTCCTCCTTCTTCTTCCTCCTCTCCCTTTCTCTCTTCACTTAGCCAAGTGAAGAATGACTCAAGCTTCTGCTGACTTAAACCAGCCAGGAATCACTTGAGCCCTTGGATCCAAAGAGAGAAAATGAACGGCCACGATTTTCCCAAAATCACACTTTTTTTGGCTGACACGGCCTGTGACACGCCCGTGTCACGGGCCGTGTACCCTTAAGCGGCACACGCGGTATTCGTACCGACTGAACTTTACCAGAACACGGGCATCGACACGCCCGTGTCGAACCTGACACGCCCGTGTCAGTCATAAGACACGCCCGTGTCACCCCTGCCTCACCGAGCTACACGTAGTACACGGGTAGGCACACGGCATCGAACACGCCCGTGTCAAATCTGACACGGCCGTGTTCAAGGCTTGGTTCCGGGCCGTGTAATCTTCTGACTCAAATCGCCTATTATTTGAGTGACACGCCCTGGGACACGCCTGTGTCCCAGGCCGTGTACCCCCGACACGCCCTGGGACACGCCCGTGTCCCAGGCCGTGTAAAACAACCTGCACCTCAAATCCATTTTTTGAGATTTTTGGGGTGTTACAATCCTCCCCCCCTTAACAAAATTTCGTCCCGAAATTTGCACGGTAAGGAAACAAGAACATACAATGCTATAACGTGATAACTCTGTTATAACAAAAGGTACACGGTCTACAGTTTATACAAACAGCTCGGGAAAGTCAGCTCGCATGGTCTGCTCTCGCTCCCATGTTAGCTCTTAAAGGCCACAATTGTCCCATCGGACTTTGACCATCCCGATCACTTTGTTCCGCAACTGTTTCTCGGCTCGATCCTCGATCCGAATGGGTCGAACCCTCGTCGTTAGCCCATACTCGACCGGTACCCGATCATTCTCCACTACTTGAGCTGGATCCTTCACAGCCTTACGAAGTACTGAGATGTGAAATACATCTTGTAATCCACCCAAGTCTGCTGAAAGTGCTAGTCGATAAGCAGCTTCCCCAACTCGCTCCACCACCTCAAATGGACCAAGATACCTCGGACTTAGCTTTTTCAAACGCCAAATCCTGGACACACCTTTGAAGGGTTTGATCTTCAAATATACCCAATCACCCACCGCGAACTCCACGTTCCGGTGTTTGGCATTGTAGTACTTTGCTTGACGATCTTGGGCTATCAATAGCCTCTCCCGAATAGAGCGTATGAGCGAGGTAGCTTCTTCGACTTCCTTTTTCCCACTCAGCTTAGATTCGCCTGCTTCTGCCCAAGCTAACGGTGTACGGCATTTACGACCATATAAAGCCTCAAATAGTGCCATACCGATGCTCGCTTGGTAGCTATTATTATAGGCAAATTCGACAAGAAATATATAATCTTCCCATCTCTTACCAAAGTCTAGGGCGCACATGCGGAGCATGTCCTCCATCGTCCTGTTGGTTCGTTCAGTCTGGCCATCCGTTTGGGGATGAAAGGCCGTACTAAACGCTAACTTTGTACCCAACATTTGATGAACTAGCCGCCAATCATTCGACGTGAATCGCCCATCACGGTCACTGACGATGCTCCGAGGAACACCGTGCAGTCGAACAATCTGCTCCACATAAAGCTTGGCCAAGGTTTCCACTGAATCGTCTCTTCTGTTTGGAAGGAAGTGCGCCACTTTTGTCAACCGGTGCACAATCACCCAGATTGAATCATGACCGCGTTGAGATCTCGGCAACCCGTGCACGAAATCCATCGAAATGTCATCGAACTTCCACTCCGGAATAGGTAACGACTTCAGGAAACTGCCAGGCTTCTGGCATTCCGCCACATAACGTGCTACATCTTTCTTTAGTCCGGGCCACCAGAATAGCTTTTTCAGATCTCTATACATCTTTGTGCTCCATGGGTGAACTGAGTACTTCGCAAAGTGAGCTTCGTACATCAACTCTTCCCTCAATTTACCCACACTCGGGACGCACACTCGACCATTTCGCCGTAACAAACCGTTATTCCAAGAGAATTGGTCATCCGGCCCATCTTTAGCATAGCGCTGGAGACTTTCATCAAGCTCCGTTGCTCGCCGAACTCTGTCCGTAAGGTCATATTGAACCTCCGTCCAGTTCAAGCATGCATCGGTCGATGAACCCTTGTCAACACAAGATATCTCCAATGCTTCCAATTCCTGGATCAAACGCTGATCATGCCTCTGCAACCAGCTTGCCCGTACCGGAGCCTTCCGACTCAAAGCATCAACGACCACATTTCCCTTCCCGGGAGTATAGTGAATCTCGAAGGTGTAGTCCCCAAGAAACTCCATCCATCTTCGTTGTCGCATATTCAGATCCTTCTGATCCAACAAGTACTTTAGGCTTTTGTGATCTGTATATATGTCCACTTTAACGCCATAAAGATAATGCCGCCACAACTTGAGCGCAAAGATTATCGCCGCCAACTCCAAATCATGGCCAGGGTAATTCCGCTCATGCACTTTCAACTGGCGCGAGCCATAAGCAATCACTTTACCAAACTGCAGAAGAATGCAGCCTAAGCCGCTCCCGGACGCATCACTATAGATCTCATAGCCATCTGTACCACATGGCAATGTCAACACAGGCGCCGTGGTCAAACGACTCTTCAGATCTTCAAAAGCACGCGCGCACTCCGGCGTCCAGTGTGGTCAGAGGTAAAGCAATCCGTGAGAAGTTTTCCACAAACCGTCTATAGTAGCCCGCAAGCCCAAGGAAGCTCCTGACCTCGGCCACTGAAGACATCACTGGCCAATCTCGAATGGCACTTATCTTCACCGGATCCACCGTGATACCTTCTCCACTTACCACATGGCCTAAAAAGGCTACTGAAGAGAGCCAGAACTCACACTTTGAGAACTTGGCATAAAGCTTATTCCTCCGCAGGGTATGCAAGACCAACCGCAAATGGTTTGCATGATCCTCTTCCGACTGAGAGTATACCAAGATGTCATCGATAAACACAATAACGAACAAATCCAAGAACTCTCGGAACGTTCGATGCATTAGGTCCATAAATACCGAAGGCGCATTACATAGGCCAAACGGCATTACCGTGAACTCATAATGACCGTAGCGTGTTTCAAACGCCGTCTTGGGAATGTCACCTTCCCGAATCCTCAACTGATAATATCCCGATTTCAAATCCAACTTGGAATAGACCGTTGATCCTGCCAGCTGATCAAATAGGTCATCAATCCGTGGAATCAGATATTTGTTTTTCTCCGTCAGTTTATTCAATTCGCGGTAGTCAATACATAACCGTAAACTACCGTCTTTCTTTTTCACAAATAGAACAGGCGCGCTCTAAGGTGACATACTTGGGCGTATGTATCCCTGCTCCAACAACTCTTGCAATTGGACCTGTGGCCCGCTCACCATATCGCGTCACGCCAAAAGAGATGGCTGATTGTGACACCCCAAAAATCTCAAAAAATGGATTTGAGGTGCAGGTTGTTTTACACAGCCTGGGACACGGGCGTGTCCCAGGGCGTGTCGGGGGTACACGGCCTGGGACACGGGCGTGTCCCAGGGCGTGTCACTCAAATAATAGGCGATTTGAGTCAGAAGATTACACGGCACGGAACCAAGCCTTGAACACGGCCGTGTCAGATTTGACACGGGCGTGTCCGATGCCGTGTGCCTACCCGTGTACTGCTTGTAGCTCGATGAGGCAGGGGTGACACGGGCGTGTCTTATGACTGACACGGGCGTGTCAGGTTCGACACGGGCATGTCGATGCCCGTGTTCTGGTAAAGTTCAGTCGGTACGAATACCGCGTGTGGCTCTTAAGGGTACACGGCCTGTGACACGGGCGTGTCACAGGCCGTGTCAGCCAAAAAAAGTGTGATTTTGGGAAAATCGTGGCCGTTCATTTTCTCTCTTTGGATCCAAGGGCTCAGGTGATTCCTGGCTGGTTTAAGTCAGCAGAAGCTTGAGTCATTCTTCACTTGGCTAAGTGAAGAGAGAAAGAGAGAGGAGGAAGAAGGAGGAGGAGATCAAGCAACCGGCGGAGCTCCCGTGGTCCGATTCGTGATCCGAGGCCAGCGTTGTGAAGGCAAAGCTGCTGCGGTTCTTTCTCACTGGCTAGTTTTCGATGGCTCCCAAGAGATCGTCAAGGGTAACGATCTCCCTTCTTGGACATGTCAAGTCCTTCTTTTCTGCATTGCATAGGGAAAACCCTTCCCCGCGAGTGTGCGGTGGGTTGTGGTGTCCCTTGGGGTAGATATGTGAAGTCCCCCTTGTTAGAGTCCGGAATTGGAGTACGGATCTAGGCATGCTGTGTGAAGCCCATCTGGACATGTTGGTCTGGATTGGTGATGCTTGTTTGCATATCGGAGAAGACTCCGTGATTATGGCTTGTGTTGCCTTGTGCCTACCTGTTGCTTGGTGCAGCAGGAAGTACTGGATGAAGTCCAGGAAATGAAGAGGGTTGGATGCAACTCTTGTAGCAGTGCGTTGCCACTTTGTGTGCGGTTGAGCCGTTGGGCTGCAACTCGATGAAAAGGCAGATTGCCGAACAGGAAAGGTGAAACCGACCCGCCCCTATAAATTGCCATGGATACTTCCATATTCGAGGTGGCACGGCGACTTGAGCAATGGGGGGTGCCTGATCCGTACCTGCGTTAGGTCCGTCCGACTTGGAAGCCTGGTTATGGGTTTTGTTGGAGCGCCTAATGAGAGTCTTAGGCCCGCGCGCCGAAAAGACTAGAATGCTCAAATACCGTGTAGACGGTGGTGTTGACCCTGGTATTCCGGTACACCAAGAATGTGCCCTGAGTGCACGGACTGTCGGGCCGTGTGGCCGATGGTTGTGATGGCTTGAATGTGCCTGCGCGCACATAGTTGCTATTGATGATACCATGCTGTGCAGGGAAAGAATGTGACTGCCCCGAGAAAGGGGTAGGATTGTTATAATTGGGTCAGCTGAATGCTGACCGTTGCCTTGTTTGCCACCGTTTGGGTGGATTGTCCCTATGCAGGTGCTGGAGAGCCAAGTGGTAAATGAAGGGCTGAAGCCCTTGCTGCTGTTGCTGCTGCTGCTGCGGCTGGCCCTTGAAGGCTATGCGAATGGTTTTGTTTGTTTTTCTTTCCTCATGTATGGCCGGCCTGCGCGCCGATGTTTGTAATCCATGTTGTATGGAAAGAGGAACTATAAGGCCTTAAGGCCAAACCTTTGTTGTACATTCCGTGGTTGTATATATAACTGTGGTTTATATATATTGGACATTCCTGGTTAGAGTTCAATTTACAACTTAAAGTTTCCGCTAGCATGCTCTGAGTTAGGATGCGTGTATGGTTTGGAATTATCCTGTGACCTCACCGTCTGTTTGTGGCATATAGTGTGGGGCCCCGGCCGGACCTTCTACTATACGTCATGTAACGGATGGGGTGGTTACATTTTGGTATCATCTTCCTTCGGTCTTCCTCTTTCAAATTTGTGGTCGAATTCTTTTATGGGGTGGCGCGCGCGTGTTTGTGCGCCCTGCTGTAACGCTAATGAACTCTGGAATGTCCACTAAGGAATGTACATAATCTTGTTTGAGGAATCTGCGCGTTCCTTTTTGTGTTGTTTTGCTTGCATACGATAGCTAATGTGTGTCTTGTCCACCTATAGGTGACGCGTAGTGGTGCTGGGCAGTCTGAGCCCCAGCGCTCTGATGAGAGTGCGGCACCAGCTGAGGTGCCAACACCTCCTCCATCTGCGGAAACTGTTCGCTTAGTTGCTGAGGCTCTATTTTCCATGATTCAGCCGACCGGGCAAGCGCAGCCGGCAGTTGTGCCAGTTCGTGTTGATGTAAGACCCAAGCCGGTTGAGGCAGTCGATCCACGAGCAGCTGACCGACAGTTGAAGCAATTCATGAGCTTCAGTCCGCCTACGTTTACGGGATTGGGATCCCCAACGTAGGCAGAGGATTGGTTATCGCGTGTCAAGCGGATAATGACATCGATCAGGGCGGAGGAAACTCTAAAGGTCACCTTGGCCACCTTCATGCTTGAAGGAGAGGCGCGGTTGTGGTGGGACGAGGTTGAGGTACACCATTTGGCGGACAGGCAATTAACGCAAGTGTCGATTGAGGAGTTCTCTCGAATATTTCTGGCGAAGCATGTCCCAGCGGCGCAACGCATTGCCATGGAAAATGAGTTCCAACGGTTAAAGCAAGGAGAAGATAGCGTGGATATCTACTTGCATGAGTTTACCAGGTTGGGGCGGTATGCGGGAACAATCTTCGTGGATGACCAAAGGAAAACGAATAGGTTCTATGAAGGATTGCGGGATGAGTTGAGGTTCCTGCTTTCGAGTTTAGTGAACCAAGGGTTTCAGGCGTTGGTTGATACTGCATGTGCGTTGGAGAAGGACATGTGGCGGGTGCAAGGGAACAAGGGCTTGGTTGTGTCAAAGCCCGAGGTTCAAGCACCTCGCCCTAGCAAATCGTTCTACCAGAAGAAAGGGGGCAAGAGGTCCAAGCCGTCTGGGCATGTGACTACGACCGTTGTGTCGAGGGCAACATCAAGGCCGGATTCTCGTACATGCTATAATTGTGGCCGGGTGGGGCATATAGCCTGTGACTGTCGGGTTGTTCAGCCCAAAGGGGAAAAGAAGACGGGTGTGTCTTATGCTGAGAAGGGCAAAGCGGTGGTTGATTCCTCTGCGTCCCAGGCACAGCCCCAAATCTATCACCTTGGTCAGCAGGAGGCGATTAAGCAAAGTGACGTCGTCACAGGTACGAGTTGATATAGCTTACTTTCTTATGTGTTATTGCTTTTGTTATATATAGCTTGTGCATGATGTGTATGCTGCAGGCTTTATCCTGATTCGGAATAATCTGGCGAGAGCCCTGTTTAATACGGGTGCTTCGCATTCATTTCTGTCTGAGGACTTCGTATCTCGAATTGGGGTGCCGAGTCATGTGACGGTTGATAGTACAAGGGTGCTATTGCCGAATGGCTGTGTGATGCTTGCGGATAGGGCTTGCGATGTGGATGTTCAAATAGGAAGTCATGATTTCGGTTTGAGTGCAGCTGTGCTACCGTTATCGGAGTTTGATGTGATCTTTGGCATGGACTGGCTCTCGGAGCAGCGTGCCTTTATTGATTGCAACTCCAAGGAGATCACACTGGGCCAGAATACCGGACTTGTGACGAAGTTCGCTGGTATGCGAGGAGTTGGCGGGACTATGTTGTCTGCGCTCCAAGTCATCAATGCTGTTCGGAAGGGCGCGGAGTTATTCTTCACGCTAATTCAGGCTGTTGAGCCAAAGGCCAGTGTCGGTGAAGTTCTGGTTGTGTCAGAGTTTGCCGATGTGTTTCCTAAAGATCTTCCTGGGTTACCAACCCAGCGGGAGATTGACTTCTCTATTGAGTTGGTGCCAGGTGCTAAACCTGTGGCCCGCTCACCATATCGCGTCGCGCCAAAAGAGATGGTTGAATTGGTGATGAAGGTTGAAAGAACTCCATAGTTAAGCGTGCTTGGGCGAGAGTAGTACTGGGATGGGTGACCTCCTGGGAAGTCCCCGTACGACCCAACTTAACTGTCGAGTTTACCTCATCAAAGGGAGGCTGTGGCCACCAACAACCCGCCAGTGGGCTGGAGAGGGGTTGGCGTGCTTGGGCTGCAGCCCGGTAGCGATGCCATGGGGGGCTTCGGGCCAAATCCCGGGTCGTTATACCCCGGCCGGACCTTCTATTTCATTCTTCTTGACTGGTAGAGGTGTTACAGAGGTTACTCAAATATAGACCTAACATTCTGAGTAGATCTCCAAGGCAATTAACTGTTAGCCAGAATGGGTTCAAGTGAGAATTAGAAGGAACTTGGATCCATGAAACTTCCTATCTCTAGGAAAGAAAACTTTGGCGTATGGAAAGAGAGGGTCAGATTGTTCATGGAGGCATCTGATCCAAGAATTTACATCACAGTTCAAGAACGTCCTTTCATTCCAATTAACATATCAGTTCTTGATGCAAATCTCAAAACTCCAAAGAGCTATTCTGAAATGACTAAGAAGAGATCATCCAATCAACCTTAGACAAGAGAGCACAAAATATAATTGTGAGTGATATAGATGATTCTACATTCAAGAATCTGTTACATTGCAAAACCTCCAAGGAGATGTGGGACACTTTGATTGTCTACATGGAGGAAACTGAATAAGTAAGAAAGGATAGAAAGTCTATGTTAAATCAAGAATATGAGAGCTTTAGACAAGCCAAGACTGACAACATAGCTGAATGTTACAAGAAATTTTTTAGAATTGTAAATGAGCTAATGACCTATGGAAGAGTCTTTAACACATATGAACTAAATGATAAGTTTCTCAGATCACTTACCAAGGATTGGGATACAAAAATATGTGCCATCAGAGAGGTGGCCAGGCTTGCTGATACACTTCCACCAACCTTGTTTGGAAAACTGTTATCTTATGAGATGCAGCTCACTGCCAGAAAGGAGGAGGAGAAAAATAATGTCTGAATATAAAGAAAAGTCAGTAGCCTTCAAGGCTCAAGCCACAAGAAAGGGTAGGAAAAATTCTCCTTCTCCACCCGGGAGAATTGCTGAGGCTAAATCAGAAAATCCTGACATCAACACTTCAGACAGCCACAACTCTGATGAAGATTTTGCTGCCTTTACAAGGAAGTTTCAGAGGCCTGAGCATGTCATAGATGATTGTCCTGATAAGAGAAAAGAGTCTAAGGACAAGAAGAAGCATCAAAATAAGGGAAAGAAGGAGAAGTCCCTTGTTGCCTATATTGGATTGTTCACTACAGAAGAGGATTCTGTGGAAACAGAATTCTTGCAAATGATGGAATCCATAAATGGAAGTGAAGAACATTATTGTAGAGGGCTGATGGCTCTATCTGAGGAAGATCAGTGCCAGGATCAGCCTGGTTCCAGTAAGGTATACAATCCATCCTTAGTATCTGAGTATTTTATTGGATCTGAATCAGAAGCATCTGCATCAAGAGATGTGGATGGTTCTAAATCTGAAGGGGATGTTCATTAACTAATTGATGAGTATGGTGGTCTGTTGCAAGCTCTTAAGAGAAGCAAATTCCTTGTCAAGAAGCAGGCTGGGGAAATTGAATCTCTCAAACTAGCTGCATCAGATTCAGCAAAGATGTTGGATTTGAAATTGAATGAGGTTGCCAA
The DNA here is from genome assembly GCA_039513925.1 of Platanthera zijinensis. Lineage (NCBI taxonomy): Eukaryota > Viridiplantae > Streptophyta > Magnoliopsida > Asparagales > Orchidaceae > Platanthera > Platanthera zijinensis. The sequence goes on along the minus strand of CM077085.1, from coordinate 196,522,257 downwards.
ACTGAAAAATATAACTGTTATTCAGATGGGTACAATCACTTTCAAAAATAATCACATCAAGAATCTGGAAGTAAGACTTTAGAAAGAAATGGATCTAGTGGCTAAATTCTCTAAGCCAAAGTCAGTATTACCCATAATTGATAATTCCATCTCCCAAAAGGGTAAGATAGGATTAGGCTTTAAGGGAAGAACAAGGGCAGCCAATTCTTAAAGAAAAGGCAAAGCCCCAGTTCAGCCACTAGCCTTCAAACCCCCTATTTCTTTTAGGAAAGTGATGCAGCCTACTAATAGGTATGATCATGACTTCACTCATGGTCACTGTAAGTATGGTGATCTGAATGGCAAGGGTGCAAATGCGAATAGGACACCCCATGAGCAAACCCATTAGGTTCTTAAGGAATCCTTAGTATTTGCTGCTCCAGCACCTGCACTTAAAAGGACTGCTGACATCAATATTATTAGGCCTGTACTTAAGAAAAGGTACAAAAGATTTGAGTGCTGGTGTTGTGGCAAGGTGGGTCACTTTTCCATTGACTGTTGGTTTAATGCTAGTATTCAGAATAAGGCCAGCTTACCTGTCAGAAAGGCTGCAGGTAAGCATGTCAAAAATCAAACAAACCTGAACCTAGGACCCAATAACTATTGGTGTTCTAAGGATAAGTAATTTTATTTGAGGCAGGTGAGTCTAAGTGGCCATATCCCTATATGGTACTTGGACAGTGGATGTTCCAGGCATATGACTGGAACAAGAAGGATGCTGAAGGACTACTCCCCTATAGAAGATGGACCCAAAGTGATCTTTGGTGGATCTAAAAAGGGAGTCATCAAAGACTTTGGTAACATTTCCAATAACTCCATTACCATCACCCAAGTGGCTTATGTGAAAGGTCTAAAGCATAACCTAATTAGAAAAAACCAACTAAGTGATCTTGGTTATGACACTTCTTTCCACAAGGGTGTGTGCCAAATAAGAAGGTCAAATGATCAAGAGATCATTTTGACAGGCACTAGGAAAGGAAATGTCTACTGTCTTAACTTTGATTGTGAGAATAAGTACTCACCTATCTATCTAGTTGCAGATGAGAAAGCATCTCATTATATCCAATGGCACAAAAGGCTGGCTCACCTAAACTATAAGTCAATAAGCCAACTTTTTAGTATGGAGTTAGTGAGGAATGGTTCTCAGGTCAAGTGTATTAAAGAGGGTGTATGTTCAGTTTGTCGAAAGGGAAAACAGACCAGGACCTCTTTCCATGGACATGATACCAAACATTCTGTAAGATGTCTATTTCTTCTGTATATGGATCTATTTGTTCCTATGCCAGTTCATAGTCTAGGTAGGAAAGCTTATACATTTGTAATTGTGGTTGACTATTCTAGATTCACATGGGTTTTCTTCTTGAGGTAGAAATCTGAAACCCCTACTGTCTTTCAGAATTTTATTAGGCAAATTTAGAATGAACTTAACAATTCAGTGGTCAAAATCAGAAGTGACCATGAACTTAATTTTAGTCTGAATGCATGACAAAGTTCTGTGAAGAACTTGGGATTCATCAGGAGTTCTCCTCACCTAGAACTCCCCTACAAAATGGGGTTGCCGAAAGAAAGAATATGACTCTTATTGAGGCAAGTAAAACATTACTAAGTGACACTTCTCACCCAGAATATTTCTGGGCTGAGGCAGTAAATACTACATGTCATGTTCTCAAAAGAGAATCCATTAATAAAAGACACAAGAAGATACCCTATGAGATTATGAAAGGCAGAAAACCAAACATATCCTACTTTAGAATCTTTGGTAACAAGTGTTATGTTCTAAATAATGGAAAGCACTATCAAACTAAGTTTGCTGCCAAATCCCTAGAAGGGATATTTGTTGGGTACAGTAATAACAGGTTTGAAGGAAAGGTTGGACAAGATAACAATTAGTGAAGATCAACCTTCAAGACAGAATGAAGAAAATAATGGATGTTGTCCAGGGGGAGTACAAGACTCACTGGATGAAGATGAAGACAATGAAGTGCATCCAGATGAAGAAAATAAAGAAGACAAAGAGATGGACAGATTTCCTCTAGCAAGAATACATTTGAAGGATCATCCAGCAAACCAAATCATTAGTGATGTAAGTCATGGAGTTCTGACCAAAAGCAAGAGCATGAACATAGTTATATGTTCAAGCTTCCTGTCCCAGATGGAACCTAAGAAGTTTGAAGAGGCTATACAAGACATAAATTGGACTGATGTCATGTAGGAAGAACTGAATCAGTTAAGAAGATGTAAAGTCTGGGAGGTTGTTCCTAAACCAAAGAATTACAATATTATAGGAACCAAGTGGATCTATAGAAACAAGTTAGAAGAAAATGACACCATAATTAAGAACAAAGCCAGACTTGTTGCAAAGGGCTACAGACAGGAAGAAGGGATAGACTTTTACCAAACATTTGCCCTAGTGGCAAGGTTGGAAGCAATAAGACTGTTCCTGGCTTATGTAGCTTATCAAGGGTACAAAGTATTTCAAATGGATGTAAAGTCAGCATTTTTGAATGGTGGCCTAAAAGAGGAAGTTTATGTTGATCAACCTTGAGGTTTTGTAGATCCCCTTTATCCTAACTATGTTTATAGGATTAAGAAAGCTCTATATGGATTGAAACAAGCCCCTAGGGCATGGTATGAAACTTTGTCTACCTTCCTTATTGAAAATAAATTCTCAAGAGGGAAAATCGATAAGACTCTATTCTTTAGGGAATAAAAAGGCAAGATCATCCTAGTCTAGATATATGTTGATGACATTATCTTTGGATCAACTGAAAACAACCTTTATAGAAAGTTTGCCAAACTTATGCAAGGGAAGTTTGAGATGAGCAGCATGGGTGAGCTGAAATTCTTCTTGGGACTCCAAGTTAGATAGACTGATGATGGATTGTCCATATCTCAATCTAAGTTCACCAAGGAGTTATGTTGGGTATTGTATCCACAATGTACCTGATTTGAAGAAGCCCCTGAACAAGCTAAGGTGAATTGACAATGTATTTGATTACTTGTCTTCAAGTTGTGCTTGCAGTTATTCATCGCTAAGTACACACCAATGTCAGGGTGCAGTAAGTCAATATACACGGGTCTGTGCAACGTAATCCTCATTGAGCAGATCAGTGTGTTGGCTTACGTGTACTCTCTCTATTGGAGTGTACTTATTTTCAAGCACAGGGTTATGTAAGATCAAGAGCAGACAAGGAGCAAGGATGGGCCAAAGACCAGCTCACGGGAAGAAAGACGAAAATCGTCTAAGTACAAATCGATGAGAATCACTAAGTGATTCTCGCCGATTCGACGAGAATCACTAAGTGATTCTCGCCGATTCGACGAGAATCACTAGTGATTCTCGCCGAATCGTCGAGAATCACGAACTGATTCTCCCCGATTGCTGTCGGTTGTCTCGAAGCCTCCTTGAATTCTTCTAAGGAAGAATCGTCAAGAATCACGAAGTGATTCTAGCCGATTCGTCGAGAATGACTCTGCATTCTCGACGATTCGGCGAGAATCAATTGTGATTCTCACCGATTCTCACCGGCTTGTGTTATCAGTAGAGATTGAATTTTGTTAAGTAGAATTCGGCGAGAATCGTAGTTGATTCTCGCCGATTCGGCGAGAATCACCTACGATTCTCGCCGAATTTGACTTAGGCAATTTTCGCCTATTCTCTGGACCGGTCCAAGTTAACTGAACTATTTCGAACCGGACTTAGGGTTTTTTTTGTGGGGCCCACAACGGTCATGTGGAATGACCTAATGTATATATACCTCTGTATGGTTGAGCGGAAGACACACAGATATATGCGAATACACGATTTCAAAAAGAAAGGCCGCCGACGTGACCTAAATCGCTATCTTGCTCTGCCGCCGTCGTCGCCGCTCGTACAGTTAGTCGCCGCTGCTGATCAAGGTTTCTTCCAGATCTCCGGCGACAGAAGCTTAGCCTAGCACAGAGTCTCACGCATCTAACAAGAGATATTTTGTCTCTTGATTCGTTGATCGGGAAAACCATCCCCTTCGGAATCGATCGAGACGATCGATCCTAGTGTGACCGTTGGAAGACCTTGCTACCTTTGCTACGAAGGTTGAATCTCCATTGCATCGCTGTAGCACTCCATTGCCGCCGCCAATCCCGAGAGCCAAGCCGCTGCCCTTTGCCGCCGCCGGTTTCGGGGAGATTCTCTCCAAGAGAGATCTAGGGTTGTGGACTCTTCGTTGACTTCAAGAACATGTCGTCGAACGAAGAGGGACACCTTAGTCTCCATAAGTTGTTTGTATTTCTAATACATTCTATTTTCAATTTCATTGTAAAGGAACGATTGGTTCCTAGTTGTAAGGGTTGGGTGCAACCCGTGGTGTGGGAGTGGTGACTCCTACGTGTGGAAGGGTTCCTTCCGTTAGTGCAAGGATTGGATTTCAATCCTGTTGGTGAAGTGACCGAGTCATCCCTGGTTGGGAGATAGGTCGAAGGGAGAAAGTGGACGTACCCAAATCGGGGAACCACTATAAATTGCTTGAGTCTTTTCTGTGTTGTGTGGTTTGATTTATTTGTGTAGGTACAGTTTTTATTTCGCAAAAACGCTACAAGACACCTATTCCCCCGCCCATACGTGAAGCTAGTTGGCACTAGGTGGACTTTCAAGTGGTATCAGAGGGAGGTTACTCATCAAAAAGGTTCACACCTTGAGTAGAATCCTGTCACAAGTGTCAAAAGCATGGAGCTGGATTGTAAGATCTCTCCGCTAAGACTCCCAACGTGCACAAAGGAGTATTATCCCGTCTGGAAGATGAGAGTGTCATTTCACTTGGAGGCTATCGATCCTCGAGCATCTCTCATCTTGGAAGAGGGTCCATTCATTCGAATGAAGACCTCCGGCTCTGGAAAGGATATCCAAATCCCCAAGTGTATTACTGAGATGTCGGAGACTGAACTCTCATTATTCAATCTGGACAAGATGATTCATCAGATCATCATGGATGTCTGGTCTGGACCTTCTCAATCTAGACTGGAAAAGTGTAGTATGGCCAAGTCAATGTGGGTAACCATCTCAGATCTCATGGAGGGGTCAGAGAAAGCAGGGATCTGCTGTCAGCAAGAGGATGAAGCCTATATGGGGGTCCTCGCCTCTGAAGATGAAGGCAAGGACCAATCAGTCAGCATCAGGGCTCCGGTGTCCTTGTCAGAGACTGAAGAAGAAATTGAGGAAAGCAGTTCTGATGAAGCTGACTCAACGGTCTCTGGCGATTTTAACAGTAACTCTGAAGAGCAGGTAACTTCTTCATCTTGCCCCTCTTCTCTTGAAGTTCTTGAAGGCAGGAATAGTTCGGATGGCTGCCCTTCAGAAAATCCTGATTCCCTGAAGAGAGCCCTTCAGAAAAGCAACCTACTTGTTGATGAGCAAGCTCAGGAGATTGCTCGACTGAAGATCTTGTTGGATCTCCAATTGGCATCCAACAGGGTTAAGGACTCTAAAATCTCAGATTTAGAGAGTAGTATAGAAAATGAGAAGAGGATAGTATCCAACTTTTCCAAGATTAATGCTATCAAAAGAAAGGAAGAAAATGGGTGGATCTCCCGAATTATCAATTCATGGAGAAATGGGGAAACGGTATTCAGACCCCCCACCCTAGGCAGGGAGGGTACTCATCATGCCTTCAGGTATGATCACAGGAACAACCGTGGTCACTGCAAGGGTGATCAGCCCTCATGTGGAGACACCCATAGTGCAAGGGCTGTCATGGCCACCCTTGAAAGAATACCTAAGGCTCAGTCTGAACCCTTTGTATTCTCGGCCATAGCCCCAACTCAGCATGAATCTGATGGTATCAGTTCTCACTGTGCTTCTCACCGCCCTAGGACACAGGAAAGGGGGGTTAGAAGTCATACAGTTAGTGCTCATGGGGCCTCTGGAAGGGTGCTGACTGAAAGGAAGGCACCACCTCCCAGGCCTCATGACGCTCGCTACATGCATTCCTTCCACCCTTCCAAGTGTCACGGTGGAAGAGGCAATTTTGTGAGCAGATCCGGCTCTATCCCGTTTAGACCTAGGACCATAACTACCTCAGTCACCGGATCAGGTCAGAAACGGCGATACAACATTCACACGTGTTGGTGCTGTGGCAAGGTGGGTCACATTGCCATAGATTGTTGGCACAATCCCTCTGTGTCAAGGGCAAGGGCATATCGACCTCCTCTGGGCAGAGGTAGTCTTCCTGACAGGATTTCTGAGGGAAGGCATTTGAGTTTTTATGCTAACAAGAACCTAGGACCCAATACATATTGGGTTCCGAAGGTAAGGTAACACTCTTTTGCAGGGTAGTCTAGGTTCCTGTAAACCTAATGGGAACCAGACAGGAGATGTTCCAAGAATGACGTGGAACAAGTATCTGGAATAGGAGCAGTGCCATCAACACAGGGAGTAGGGATGATAGGAAAAGCACTTCCGGGACGTGTCAATTCCTCGAAAGAAGGCTTATCTCATGGAACAGCAAGAAGCAGAATTGTGTAGCAACTTCCAAAGCAGAGTCTGAGTACATCTCAGCTGGCAGCTGTTGCGCACAACTCCTTTGGATCAGAAACTAGTTAGCTGATTATGACCTTCAGTTCAAGGAAGTACCAATGTACTGCGACTCCTCCAGTGCAATTGCCATTGCCAATAATCCGGTATTGCACAGCAGAATGAAGCATATTGAAGTGTGCTACCACTTCATTCGGGAGCACGTGGAGAACAAGGACATCTCTCTCTACTATGTCCCCACGGACAAGCAGATTGCAGATATTTTCATAAAGCCCTTAGACTAGGCCAAGTTCAGTCTTTTCAAAACTGAATTGGGGATGCTAAACTATGAGGATTGAAGACTACAGAAGCTCTAGGCTCGTGCATCTAGGGGGAGCCTCTGCCAGGAACTCAAGGGTAAGCACAGGTGCAAGAACTGAGGGGGAGCATGGTGTCAAATACACCAGACCCAGATTTGTAGAAGCCAAAAAGGGGGAGATTACCCTCTCGGCTAAGGTACTAAGGTGTATGCTCCAAATGCTCTAAAGATAATGGTATGGTGGTATGTAATTTCAACACACTCTCATTTTTCAAAGTTGTGTTTTCTTCCAAGCCGTTATAATCACCTTAGCTTGTACGGTTTAGGCTTCTTCAAATAGGGGGAGATTGTTGGGTATTGTATCCACAATGTACCTGATTTGAAGAAGCCCCTGAACAAGCTAAGGTGAATTGACAATGTATTTGATTACTTGTCTTCAAGTTGTGCTTGCAGTTATTCATCGCTAAGTACACACCAATGTCAGGGTGCAGTAAGTCAATATACACGGGTCTGTGCAACGTAATCCCTCGTTGAGCAGATCAGTGTGTTGGCTTACGTGTACTCTCTCTATTGAAGTGTACTTATTTTCAAGCACAGGGTTATGTAAGATCAAGAGCAGACAAGGAGCAAGGATGGGCCAAAGACCAGCTCACGGGAAGAAAGACGAAAATCGTCTAAGTACAAATCGACGAGAATCACTAAGTGATTCTCGCCGATTCGACGAGAATCACTAGTGATTCTCGCCGAATCATCGAGAATCACGAACTGATTCTTGCCGATTGCTACTGATTGTCTCGAAGCCGCCTTGAATTCTTCTAAGGAAGAATCGTCGAGAATCACGAAGTGATTCTAGCCGATTCGTCGAGAATGACTCTGCATTCTCGACGATTCGGCGAGAATCAATTGTGATTCTCGCCGATCCTCACCGGCTTGTGTTATCAGTAGAGATTGAATTCATTTATGTAGAATACGGCGAGAATCATAGTTGATTCTCGCCGATTCGGCGAGAATCACCTACGATTCTCGCCGAATTTGACTTAGGCAATTTTCGCCTATTCTCTGGACCGGTCCAAGTTAACTGAACTATTTCGAACCGGACTTAGGGTTTTCTTTTGGTGGGGCCCATAACGGTCATGTGGAATGACCTAATGTATATATACCTCCGTATGGTTGAGCGGAAGACACACAGATATATACGAATACACGATTTCAAAAAGAAAGGCCGCCGACGTGACCTAAATCGCGATCTTGCTCCGCCGCCGTCGTCGCCGCTCATACAGTTAGTCGCCACTGCTGATCAAGGTTTCTTCCAGATCTCCGGCGACAAAAGCTTAGCCTAGCACAACATCTCACACGTCTAACCAGAGATCTTTTGTCTCTTGATTTGTTGATCGGGAAAACCATCCCCTTCCGAATCGATCGAGATGATCGATCCTAGTGTGACCGTTGGAAGACCTTGCTACCTTTACTACGAAGGTTGAATCTCCATTGCATCGCCGCAGCACTCCATTGCCGCCGCCAATCCCGAGAGCCAAGCCGCCGCCCTTTGCCGCCGTCGGTTTCGGGGAGATTCTCTCCAAGAGAGATCTAGGGTTGTGGACTCTTTGTTGACTTCAAGAACACGTCGTCGAACGAAGAGGGACACCTTAGTCTCCATAAGTTGTTTGTATTTCTAATACATTCTATTTTCAATTTCATTATAAAGGAACGATTGGTTCCTAGTTGTAAGGGTTGGGTGCAACCCGTGGTGTGGGAGTGGTGACTCCTACGTGTGGAAGGGTTCCTTCCGTTAGTGCAAGGATTGGATTTCAATCCTGTTGGTGAAGTGACCGAGTCGTCCCTGGTTGGGAGATAGGTCGAAGGGGGAAAGTGGACGTACCCAAATCGGGGAACCACTATAAATTGCTTGAGTCTTTTTTGTGCTGTGTTGTTTGATTTATTTGTGCAGTTACAGTTTTTAATTCCGCAAAAACGCTACAAGACACCTATTCCCCCCCATAGGTGAAGCTAGTTGGCACTAGGTGGACTTTCAAGTTAATTAAAAAATATTGTATGGAGTCAGCCTCCACCATGAAAACTCCAATGGGGACAAGTATGCCTATAGGCAAAGATGAAGCAGGAAAATCTGTTGATGAGTTTTTGTATAGAGGGATAATTTGCTCCCTACTTTACTTGACTGCTAGTAGACCTGACATCATGAATGCTATATGTGTCTATGCTAGGTACCATGCCTGCCCTAAGGAATCTCATTAGTCTGCTGTCAAGAGAATTCTGAGATATCTTAAGGGCACACCTAATCTAGGTCTTTGGTACCTTAAGAATAGAGATTTCTTACTAATAGGTTTTTAAAATGAAGACTTTGCAGGCTATAAAGAAGACAGGAAAAGCACCACAGGTACATGTCAGTTCCTAGGTGGAAGGTTGGTGTCATGGAGCAGCAAAACAGACAAGTATAGCTATTTCCACTGCTGAATCAGAGTATATAGCTGCAGGCAGTTGCTGTGCTCAGTTGTTGTGGATACAACATCAACTTAGAGACTATGACATCAAGGTAACTAGAATTCCATTATATTATTATTCTACTAGTGCTATATCTATTGCTAGAAATCCTGTTTCACATAGCAGAACTAAACATATAGAAATATAATTTCATTTCATCAGAGAATATGTTGAAAAAGAAGACATAAGTCTGGAATTTTTCAACACTAACAAACAAATTGCTGATATATTTATAAAACCTCTGGATGAAGGTAAATTCAATCATTTAAAAATTTAATTAGGTATGTTGAACCTAGAATAAGATTTTAGGTCAGCACACAATTTCTCAAGAAATTTTGTCTAAGTTAGAAAGTTTGTGTCGACACACGCCAATTGTGTCGACATAATCAGCAAATTGTGTCGACACCACTCTGTCAAGAACATGTACTAGTAGATTTTTCCGTCGATGTATAAAAATCGTTGTCGACACATAGACATATCGACACCCTCAATACTCTGTCAAGACTTAAGTAGTCTATGTCAACACAGGCAAAAGTATGTCGACATATAAACATGTTGACACCTACAAAGTACTGCCGAGACCTAGGTCGTCTATGTCGATATATGTAAAATTTTGTCAACCAAATAAAATCCCTAGTTAGGCACGTCTTTTGACTTTCCTTTTATAAGTATACTATAAATAGGAGAAGACAAAATCTGGCTGACTATGCTTTTAGAACTCTCGACTCTAGACTTTGTGTCGACGAGAAATTCTCCCATCGACTCTCTTCTCTCTCTTTCACCAATGGTGCCACAACAGGAAGACAAGATCAATGAAGGATATGAACAGGTACGCAAGGCGTTTGAGACTGCCTCACCAGAAATCAAGGGCGTGATAACCCTAATCACAGAAAGTGGATTGGAATACTTGGTCTTTGAACCTTCAAGGATATGGAAGAAAGAAGTTCTTGAATTTTACTCTTCCACAATAATGGACTCTTAAGGAAAGAAGATAAAGTCCTCTATTAATGGTACAAAAGTGAAACTCTCATCGAAGACTATAATAAAGTTACTTCAACTACCCAAGATTAAAGAAGAAGATGATATCGCATCCTCCATGACAAGGGATGCACTCCAATGGTGTGGGCTGGATCCCTATACCAAGATTGGATCTTCAATGAGCAGGAAGGGGATGAATTCAAAGGGTAAGTTCCTATCCGAGATAATAGGCAAAGTTATTCTCTACAAAATAGGAGGACATGATAGGATCTCTGCCTATATGTTCAACCTCATGACCAGAGTTATATTCAAAGTGAAAACAGACTGGTCAGCTGTAATTTTTGGCAAGATCAAAGAGAGTGCCAAGAAGCCTAATCTGGGTAGGATATTGAGCTTGTATCTGGCTTCCACCATCCCAAAAGTGATGAATCAAACTTCAGGAGCCAAAATAAATCACATGAGAAGGATGGATTTGAGAATACTATCCCGATGGGATAAAGTTTTGACCAAAGATGTTTCTACTCAACAGAAACTAGTGAAGAAAGATATAAAAAAGAAACCTACCACCCAGGAAGCAAAATCTTCCAATGATTCTGAAGAGCAGGTTGTCTTCAACTCAAATGAAGAACAACCAAGAAAATCACCTACACCACAACCAGATAAAGAGGCTCAAGCCCAAGGGGAGAGCATTAAACTACCAGAAAAACCAGATGGTTTCCACTCTAGGGGAGATAACCCTGAGATAACAATTGTTCAAGAACCTGAACAATCTCAGCAGCCAGCCAAAGGGGGAGGTATTGCTGAAATTGTATTAGAGAGCGAGTAAGCAACTGATAATGTTATGGACATAGTATCAAAAATCAATAATGCAGCAACCGTCATCACTGAAAAAGAAGCACATGATGTGTATATGTAAGATCCAGATCAAGATAAGCACCTCCCCTCCTCCAGTTTGGAGAAAACCCTAGAAATGGATCTTAATATCTAGGGAGAACCAGTTGTTGCAAACATTATACCTTCTGTTCAGATGCAGCAGGAGGTAACTCTGGATGAGTTATTTCCTGATTTACAAGGAGCTTAACCTGAGGGGGAGATGACAAGGATTGAGGGGGAGATGCCACTAAATGCCTCAAGTCCTAAGGAAACTGTGGCTATAGAAAGTTCATCAAATTCTTCTGATGATGAAGAAGCTTTAGAGGCTAAGAAAAGGAAGCTGGCTCTCAGGAAAAGAAGCACAGGCTATAAGAAATCCTTACAAACTGTCCCTCAAATATCTGCTCTAGGAATAGACTTCAGTTCACTTTTGGTGAAACTGCAAGTGAAAATGGATGAACAAAGACTGGCTCTGGAGAAGTATATGGATGAGTCTCACAAAGAATTACAGTTACAGCTGGCCCATGATATAAAATCTATCAGATTTGAAGTCAATCAGAATAAAAAGGAGATGATAGATTGCTTCCATAAGGGAGGTAATGTTGTAGTATACTTGGCTGAGCAACAACAGTTGATAAAGACTGAAGTTGAGGACATTGTAGTCAAGCATGGATATATTCTAGAAAATCAATTCAGAACGAATGAAAATCTCAAGGACTCACATAATGAAATTCTCAAAAAACTGGGAGGTATTGCTACTGATTTGAAAACTGAAGTATCCAGGAAAATACAAGAAGATTTAGCTGCTATTCAAACAACACTTCAGGCATCCCAAAAGACTTTTTCAGATTATCTGGAGAAGTTCAGACTCTACTATAAAGAGGGAATAGATTATCTGGCTGATCAAGTAAGATTTCAAAAAGATGATCTAAGAGATCATGTGGCCAGAGAAGTCATAAAGGGGGAGAGAGTGTTAGTCAAAGCTAGTTCTGATCATGCTAAATAGGTACCTAATACCATCAGAGCTACTCTTGGATATCCACCCCTTTGTGATAAAGATAGCACTACTGAATCTAGTATTCTTCGTGCTCACATGTAAGGGGTTCAGCAGGAAGTTTCACAAGTCATCTATCCTCCATCAGATTTTGAAGCAGTATAGCAGGAAGTACATAAAATGTATAGCCCTCTACAGGAGGCACATAATGTTATTATTGAAAAAGTTGAAATGTCTGAAGCTGTTAAGGATGCTCAGAAGGAGGCTTAACTTTCTAAGAAAAGATTCAGAGAACAGACAGAATTAAAGCCTAATTTTTAGCAATGGAGTCCAACCTCCAGAAATATCATTCTTACTGCCTGGAAAGCTGTGAAAGATAATATGAGTGATAGAGGCAAATGGTATTCTAAACAAGAGTGGGGTAAATATCAGAAAAGTCAAGATACCATACATCAGTTCAGAAGGGATATCAAAGCTGGGAAGTTACCTGCTAACTATGTGGAGCCTAGCAAGTACTTTCTAAAGCCTTATCATTACCTTGAAAGGTAGAAGATCAAGGCAGAAGAGCTCAAAAAGAAAGATCTGAAAGGGAAGAAGCGAGTTGATGACACAGAATCCAAAGTACAAGCTAAGATTCATCCTGGTAAAGGAATAGTTATCAAGGAGCCTAATAAATCTTAAGGATAGATAGGCTAGATAAAGAACTATGTAAATTTTGTTCTAAACAATCTTGTAAATCAAACACTTATTCTTGATTAATGAATTTTATCATATTCTGTGATGATATTAAATGTTATTTGTGTTTAGAAGTCACCCTGCCTGTGAAATGATTTTATATATCTTAATCTTTGTTTTATTATAAGTGGTGTATATCATTGACTAAAGGTTATGACTTCTCCAAATAGGGGGAGATTGTTGGGTACACTGGAAACTGTGTACCAGATTTGGAGAAGCCTCACTTAACTCAATGATATACATCAATGTGTATTTGATGGGATGTTGAGTTTCAATGTGCAGGTTAAAGAAATGCAGGAAAATTTTTCTAAGTAAAAGTGTCGACACTTGTGAGAGAAATTTGTCGACACCAGAAGCAAGATTGTGTTGATACACAGGACTTGTGTCGACACACAGAAATTCTGTCAGCAGCAGTTGTGTTGACAAATAGGAATAGTGTCGACACACACTCAACACCAGCTATGTTGAAGAGAAGAAGTAGTTGTGTTGATATAGAGGACTTGTGCCGACACACACTCAAAGAAATCTGTCAACAATAGCTATACTGAGACTAGAAGGCTTGTGTCGACACACAGGACTTGTGTCAACACACACTCAAAGAAATCTGTCAACAGAAGCTGTGTCAAGACTAGAAGCAATTGTGTCAACACACAGGACTTGTTTCGACACATCCAACAGAAGCTGTGTCGATAAGTTAAAGAATGACTGTGTCGACATATTAGGAGCTGTGTCGACATCATCAAGATTTATGTCGACACATGGTATATTTGTGTCGACACATCTAAAGTGTTATGCTGACAGTTCTCTGCTATGATAGAAGTTCATAGAGGAGTCAGTTGTCAAGACTGAAGACCTGACAGCTGTAATAAGTAACGAAGCTGACACATCTGTCAGAGCTGTCAGAAGGCCGTTATAAACTGGATCAGCCGATAACCTTGGATGGATTCAATATATAGACCTATTTTATCACAATTTGAAGCACAGTAATAAAATAAGTGAGGGGGAACAAGAGACAAACCCAGAAGAAGGCAGATCCTGAAGAGTCTGCAAGAAAAATTCAAATCTGATTCTAATTTCCAGAAGGAAGCTGGATTGAAGATCAACTCCAAATCCAATTGAAGATCAACCTTACTTGGTACAAATTCAAGAAGCTTTGGAGAAGCTAAGACAAGTTGGATATTAAGTAATCAGTTCAATCAAGAACTGATCAAGAAGCTTTTACCCTATTCTCTTTCTATCAGGGTGAAGATTTTATTGTTTCAAACAATTAATTTCCTTGTAAGATCTTATATAGATTTTAGTTGTAAGCCAAAATTTATAAAGGCTGAGGTAGGGCTGAGAGCCTAAGGTAGGACTTGAAAAGTCTGAGTTGTAGGCCTGGTAATAAAGGCTAAGGTAGGACTGTTGCCTGAGGTAGGATTCTTGGGAAGAATCTGAGGTGTAAGACTTGAAGAAGTCTGAGTTATAGGAATCAGTTGGGTTCTGAGTTGTAAGATCTGTGGATCTTAGATAGTGGAAGGAAGTTTGGCCAAATCCAGTTATCTACTAGATAGGTGAAGGGGGAGAGTGGACGTACCCACAAATTGGGGAGCCACTATAAACCATTGTGTCTGTGCTATGAATTTTGTATGATTGTTATTCTTTATGCTGTGATAATTGTGTTGTGTATAATTTTGTTAATTTCCTTATTTGTTAAAAAGGATGAGAACCTATTCACCCCCCCTTTTAGGTGTTTGGGCTCTTTTAAACCAAATCTTTCAAGAATGATTCTCAAAGAATTTTATACCTACTACATATTAAGTTTTTTGGTCCTCTTACCATTCTAAGTTTAGGAGGTAAGTCTTTCACTTTTGTTATTATGGATGATTTCTCAAGGTTTAGCTGGGTGTTCTTATTAAAAGAAAAGTCTGAAACCTTCACAACTCTTACAAGATTCATAAAATAGATTCAATCTGAATTTGATACTAAAGTGTCTTTTATCCAAAGTGATCGTTGCACAAAGTT